>OX377618.1:40764722-42190052 GCA_947397865.1 Polietes domitor | reverse complement strand
TTGGATATGAATGTTCATATTTGCTTGATATTTGGTATGCGCATTCCCCTTATAGCAAAAACGTGCACCATAAAGTGTTTCTTATTTGTAGGGGGTGAAATGGGACAAAAAAGGGATAAAAATGGTACTTATTAAACGACAATAGCTAGAAACACGAAATTCGGTGTGTGCATTCCTATAATTGAGTAGATAAATAATATAAAAGTATTTTTTCCAAATTCGTACTTTTAAGGGGTAAAATGGGAATAGAGGGATAAAAATGGTACCAACCAAACGGTTGTACCTAGAATAATGAAATTCGGTGTATACGTTCCTCTGATTGCATAGATAAGTAAAATACACGGATTTTTCAAAATTCGTACTTTTTGGGGTTAAAATGAAAAAAGGGGATAAAAATAGTACCAATCTAATGACCGCAGCTAGAGTCATGAAATTCGGAGTATACATTCCTCTGAGTGTGTAGACACGGAAAATAAACTGATTTTTCGAAATTCGTATTTTTTTGGGTTAAAATGAAAAAGGGGATAAAAATAGTACCAATCAAATGACCGCAGCTAGAGTCATGAAATTCGGAGTATACATTCCTCCGACTGCGTAGACACGGAAAATATAGACACGGAAATCATGAAGTTAGGTTATTTTGCACTATGTACGTCTGATAATGGCTTTTTAAAATTTGTACTTTTGGACAATATCTACCAATATTTATGGCTTTGAAAATATTTTTGAAAATATAAATATAACAATATTTATTTTTTGAATTCACGTATAAGGTAATGCTACCAATCATTACCTTATAAGCGTGGTTTGAAATGATTAAAATATTATATTTATTTATAAAATTAATTTTTCAATATTTGTATTCGTTTTGGTTTGGCTATATTAAAAAAATTATATTTTCCTGTAATATAACTGCATTTCTACGAACACCGACAACCTCTGTGGAATGCAATCCATGGTGGAGGGTATATAAAGTTCGGCCCGGCCGAACTTAACGCCGTTTTTACTTGTTTTTTTGATATGTTTTTAAGTTTTATGATTTGTGTTTCTAAATTAAATGTTTTTTCTATTATTTTTTTGCTAATTCTATTATTTTATTGTTGCGTATGACGCAACATGAATTTGAATTATACCTTATTTATCGTATTTTACCTAATATTTAAAATGTGGAACCAATCACCTCCATTTATATGGTTACCCGAGTTTTCGAGGAACGTATCTATCGCGTAAAAACAGAATTAGGAGTATTTTGAATTAGTATTGTATTATAGTGTTTTTAGATCGCGTGTGGACGGACTTTGGGGACAGGGACAGGGGAAATCAATAAGTCCTGAACAACCAACACATTTTTAATATATTTCTAATAATAAAAGGACGCTACATAAAGGTAATGTCAACGCAAACAGCTCTCGCTGTAATCCAAATACTTAAATTTTCTAATAAAAGCAATTATTTTCTCTCATTTTTAATATAACACACGATGTTTCTACCTCTTTCTAGTTAAGAAATTACCTTTATTAGTTTGCGTCAAGGCAAATAAGAAACCCAATTTATTTTACTGGCAAATAAATTGAACATATGTATATAATAGCCCCCCCCCTTCCGACAAGCCCAGCCAGTCAGTCAGATTTTTAATGAATGAATCGACCGACAAGAAGAAAAAGAATAAGAAGTTCGATTAGAACGATGACCATCCTGCCGTCTAACATATGCATGTTTAAGACCTTCGGGGGATTTGCTCACCTACGCAAACTGTCGACACTATTCGTTCAATCAATTCCGAAACAGGAGAAAGTTGTTCGTACGACCTTCTTACATACATACCATTCATGTTTATCCTGTACTTGCCTGTGTAAAAGGACTCCTGGCTGGGTGGCATACCCGGAAACAAGATAAATTGCAATTGCTGCTTGGCAAAATGATAAAATAAAGAACAATCATGACTTTCACTTTTAACAAACAAATTGCCTCGAAGTGCAAAAACGATAATTTATCCTGATTCGGTGCGTTGAGTTAACTAAGTTTCTCCTAAATTGACTATGACTATGAAAATCTGTGATGGTCATTGGAAATCTGTTTCTCAGCGAATACAGACAAAGCAAACAAATGCTTTTATGGAAAGTGGAAAACGGAAAGGTTTTCCACATTTTAGTTATCCTTTAAGGGATCTTAGTTAATAACAAAATTGTAAGTAACAAAGGTGGTATGATCAGAATACGTCGGAATATGAAAAATGCTGTGGCATGGAAACAAATTTGAAATTAAAAGGGAACTGTCACATAATGCACTCAAAATAATGTAATCACTAAATTTCGGTGGAATTCTTAGCGCATATAATTTAAAATCCCCCTACAATTAGGCAAATGTGCATTTTTAGTAATTTAAAATAATGGTTCATAGATATAAGTATTTTCACCCCAAAAAAAAACTTAAAAAATGGTACTTCTCATCTCATTTTAGTCGTATCCCAAAATCCCTATTTACATATTTCCCACATTCCTCATTTGAAAAACATTTTAAGAATAGCATTATCACAAGTGAGTGGGAACAAATTTTTCGTTTGGGCTCAAAGAGATAACGTGCCCGCCACCCAGAATCACCCAGATTCGTGGCTCATGAAAAAATCTTTTTTGTTATACCCTCCACTCGCCCAAAACCGCCAAATTGAAACAGCTTCAGTTTTTGTTAAAAAATCGAAAAAGTCAATTTTATATTTAGTTCTTGTAAAAAATACATGTAATTCAGATATTATATTTGAACATATTTTATTGGTAATTATTATTCTTAATAAAAGTTAAAAATTTTCTTATGCAGTGACCTAGTTTAGGCACTGCAAATTTGAAATACACTTTCAACGCATAGATTACTGGTTAAAAATGCAACTAACATTAAAAATATACTTTTTCTTCTTTATCAAACAGTTTCTAATATTGAGTTGGTCTCATTCTCACGTTAGCATGGACCAATGTCTCCTAAATTTTATTTCAGGTATTTTAAATGGAACGAAAAAGAAACAAATCTCAATAAAAACAAAATACGCATTTTGAAAAATCTATTTTAGTAGAAAAATAGCGTTTTCGATCGTTTACATTTATTATTATACCCTCCACCTCCAGGATTTTAAGGGATAAAATGGGAATAGAGGGATAAATATGGTATCAACCAAATGGCTACTGAATAATGAAAATCGGTGTATACATTCCTCTGATTGCGTAGGCACGTAAAATAGAAGGATTTTCGAAATTCGTACTTTTTGGGGTTCAAATGGGAAAAAGGGGATACAAATAGTACCAACAAAATATTCGCAGCTAGAGTCGTGAAATTCGGTGTATACATTCCTCTGATTGCGTAGGCACGTAAAATAGAAGGATTTTCGAAATTCGTACTTTTTGGGGTTCAAATGGGAAAAAGGGGATACAAATAGTACCAACCAAATGTTTGCAGCTAGAGTCATGTCATTCGGAGTATACATTCCTCTGACTGCGTAGACACGAAATATAAATTTTTTTCAAATTCGTACTTTTAAAGGATACAATGGGTACAGAGGGATAAAAATAGTACCAACTTAACGGCTACAGCTAGAATGGTGAAATTCGGTGTGTACATCCATCATCCAAGAAAATCGCCAACTATTTTATAAATCATCAAAAAATCGCCATGTCGCTAAATCGAAAATAACGTCGCCAAACATATTTAAAATTCGCCGCGTTTGGAGAAATCGCCATATCTGACAACCCAGAACTGAGACCCTATATATTCGTGATCGTCATAAAATTCTAAGACGATCTAGTCCATGTCCGTCCGTCTGTTGAAAGCACGCTAGCATCTAAACGAAAGGAGCTAGGACGTCCAAATTTTCCATAAATGTGTCTTATAGTCGTAGATCGGTTGGGATTGCAACTGGGCGAAATCGGTCCAAAGGAAAAAAACCCTCACATGGACTGAAAATACCCATAATAATCCCTTATATCTTACAATATTTATGCATGTTTTTCAATATGTCTGGATATTGGGTATGCGCATTCCCCCTATAACAAAAACATGTACCAAGAAGGGATTTTTATTCGTATGGTACATATTAAACGACAACAGCTAGAAACATGAAATTCGGTGTGCACATTCTTCTAATTGAGTAGATACATAATACAAAAGTACTTCTAAGTTTTAAAATGCTGCTCCTAAAATAATGAAATTCGGTGTATACATTCCTCTGATTGCGTAGACACGTAAAATAAAAGGGTTTTTCGAAAATCGTACTTTTAGGGTTAAAATGGAAATGGGCGATCATGGAATTCGGTGTATACAATCCTCTGGCAACATAGACACGCAAAATAAAAAGATTTTTTTCAAATTCGTACTTTTTACTTTTAGATTGGTTCATCAATCTCAAAGAGCCTACAAAAAATTAATACATAATTCGGTAAAATAAACACAAATTTTGTTCTTCAGTCCAGCACGACCAGTTTATTTTACATATTATAACCATTTTATATTAAAAAATAAAAAATCACATCTTCAAGGAACATAAAAATATCAGTATAAAGTTTTTAAGAATCAAAAATCCTCATATTCAAGGAAAACAAAAAGTGATATAGAAACATAAAAAATGGTATAAGGATAAATTCTATTCGATATCAGCTTCTGAAAGTAAGCGCATTCTTTTCTGCAGCGTTTCATTTTCAACTGCGTTCATATTGGTAACGGCCTATCAGAATTTGTTTCAGCCACAAGTTTATTTATTTTAATAGCAAATTCAGTTATAGTACACTAGCAGTACCCGCTGCTTCGCAAGCGAAAAAGTCAGTTATTTATTATTAGTTTTATCCGTCTCTGTTTTTGGATAGTATTTCTTTTCTTTTCTTTTGGTGTATATAGATAAATCTAAAATAGTAATTTGGAAACCTCCTATTATATAGCACACAGTCAAAGGAATGTTCTCGTCGATGTGCACTATTTTAGCTGAGCTTCTTCGTATGCACCATTTTTATCATTTTCTACCCAGCTTCGAACAAAAAATTACCACTTTTCACCAAATTTCGAAAAAAATCCATTTTGATGGCGCTTCTACATGGTCGGAGGGATTTACATAAAAAATTGCACGATTCTAGATGTAATATTAAAGTTGGTACCATTTATATATATAATTTATAAAGTACAAATTTCGAAAAAAATCCATTGTGATTGCTCTTTTACGTTGTCAAAGGAATTTACAAATCAAATTTCGCGACTATAGCTGCAATACGTACAAGTAAAATTTTTGAAAAATCCAATTTTAATGCTCTTATACGTGGTCGGAGGAATTAACATACCGAATTTCACGATTGTAGCTATAATACTTAAATTTGTACCATTTTTATCCCTTTTTTATCCCTCGCAACCCTTAAAAGTACAAATTTTGATAAATCCAATTTTAATGCTCTTATACATGGTCAGAGGAATTAACTTACCAAATTTCACGATTCTAGCTGTAATACTTTAGTTGGTACCATTTTTATCCCTTTTGGTCCCGCTCACCCCTTATAAGTACAAATTTCAATCAATCAATTTATATTTCAAGTCTACGTTGTCAGAGAAATGTAAATACCGATTTTCACGATTCTAGCTGTAATTGTTAAATTGGTACCATTTTTAACCCTTTTTGTCTCTTTCCTCCCTTAAAAGTACAAATTTCGAAAAATCCCTATTTGTAGCTCGTCTACATGGTCATTAAAGGAAAGCACCGAATTTCATGTTTCTAGCTACTGCCGTTTGATCAGGACGAAGGTTCAATGTTTATCCCTTTTTGTCCCATTTTACCCCCTAAAAGTACGAATTTCGTAAAAGTCGACTTAGTCGACGTCTACGTCATATTTGGGAACTACCCTGAAAATGTCATGACCCGTTTGGTCTGGGGGCTGGTCAATGATAAGTCAGTCAGTAACGCAACTCTTTTATATACAGGGTGGCTGATGAATTTTGCTACATTAAGAAACTCAAATAATTTTTTTTTCAGTGTATGGAATTAATTTTTCTTTTATTCATGTTAAAGCTCATTCAATTTTATTAAATATAGCTTAATTAGTTTTAAAAATAATGGAATTTAAATGCCCCCCTGCTCGTTGATGCATATGCGTCATCTTACCAAAAAGTTGTTCATTACTGCTTGGAGAGTTGAGACAGGAATAGCCGCAATTGATTCTCGAATGGATTGCCTTAGTTCATTCAAATTTGTTGGTTTTGCTTTGTAGACTTCCTGTTCCAAGAAAAAGTCAGGTGCAGTAAGGTCAGGCGACCTGGGTGGCCAACGGAATGTGGAGTTTCTGGATATCAGCTTATTGGAAAATTTTCGTCGCAATTCTGTCATAACAGGTTGGGCTATGTGAGGAGCTGCACGATCTTGCTGAAACCACACAGAGTTGAAAGAAATTCTCATTCGGCGTAATTCTGGATAGAAAAACTATCTCAACATGCTCAAGTAACGGTCTCCAGTAACCGTAACGGTGTGACCGTTTTCTTCGAAGAAGTAGGGCCCGACAATGCAGCGTGATGAAACTGCACACCACACTGTGACACGAAGTGGATGCAATTCCGTCTCATGGAGTATCTGTGGGTTGACTGTCCCATGCTCGGCAAAATTGTTTACAAGTCTCATTATGGTCCATCTGCTTGGAGGATTGCCGCCAAACGTGCGCCTATACTCTCTTTGAACCGAAAATAAGGACTCCAGTGCGTGATAGCGGCGGACAATCCAAATTCTTGTTTCAGTGTCCCAGTTATAGAATTTTTGTTAAATGTAAAAGTCAATCCGCAAAATAAAAAAAATTAACCAGATTCATTAAATAGAAAAAAAGTTATTCAATTTTTTTTTGGTAGCGGCTTTCATCAGCCACCCTGTATATAGATTGTGATCCTATTTAGGAGAGTTTTTTGTACAGCTCCTTGTATCGTGCCATACAAGATTGTAGATCTGATTTGAATTTTACAGGTCTTTCGTTTATGTGATCATTTGACAGAAAATGATCCGCTAATTTATTTGACATTTGAAGGCCATCACGAATTGAGCTGGTGGTAATTGGAGGTGGAATTTTGTCCTCATCAGTGCTATCATTTGGATCAACGTCATCCAGTGCAAACTCGAACTCTTCATTAAGAACTCCAGCAACAATTATTTCGTTTATATCATCAACGGTAAAATTATCAAACCCTTCACCTCCAACTGCTTGTGCCAAGTGATAGCAGAATTTTCCCTTTTAATGCATTCCGGCCATATGGTCGATGGTCTTATTTCTAAAAAGGCCAAAGCAACATGTTTTATGGAATCCTTTGATGGACAATTTTTTCCAAGCATCAATAACAGTAGTGTTAGCGTCATTGTCAATTTTATTTTATGGGAAATTGGTGGCAATTGCTATAAACGTACCTATCCTGGGATAGGTCGATACGGATATATCACAGAACTGGTCCCTAAGTGTGAATAAATTGTAAATTTTCTTGAGGTGCGTTCCAAGTCATGTCCTTTGAAACCGATTCCAGGTCATATCCTTTGAGACCGATTCTAGGACATGTCCTTTGAGGTATGGTGCAAGTGATGTCCTCTGAGACCGGTTCCAGGTCAAATCCTTAGAGACCGATCCTAGGTCATGTCCAAGACATATCACTCCACCCCCTCCAATGACAAATAATGTTAATACATCAGTTCTGGGACTTTGAAGAAGCAACCCACGCCTTTTTATTTGCCATCCAATGAACTTGCAAGCTTTTAATATTGACACCTTTCAATGTTCGTGGTCGGAGAGATCTATTTATCAGCGGAGGTTTTAGCAGTCGGTCTCCAGAAGCGTGTTTTGCTATGTACGTTCGGCTTGGCATTCTCTTCCAGAAAAGACCGGTCTCATTGGCGTTAAAAACTTGGTCACTATTGTATTCACCGTCTTCGATTAATTTGGTCAGCTGTGAAGGGAATTATTTGGCAGCTGTAATATTTCCAGAAGCTATTTCACCTTTGATCTTTCTAGAAATCCTTGCAACCATCCATAACTATCAGTAAATTTATTTTTGTTTTTGTCTGTGGGTGTCAAAGACGTTGATTGTTCCATTTTTTTGATTTGGTCATAAGTTCTCAAAGTCTTTTGCTTAATGGTATTGGTATCAAGTGGTACACGTTTTTGAGTGTATTCTTCTATCCATGTCAACAGAACTTTTTCCATTTTTATACCCTCCACCTCCAGGATGGGGGTATACTAACTTTGTCATTCCGTTTGTAACACATTTCAAGGTGTCGACCTGAGACCCTATAAAGTATATATATTCTTGATCGTCATAAAATTCTAAGACGATCTAGCCATGTCAGTCCGTCCGTCCGTCTGTCTGTCTGTTGAAAGCACGCTAGCATCTAAACGAAAGGAGCTAGAACGTTTAAATTTTCCATAAATACGTCTTATAGTCGTAGATCGGTTGGGATTGAAATGGGGCGAAATTTTCCCTCACAAGGACTAAAAATACCCATAATAATCCATAATATTTTAGCGTATTTAAGCATGTTTTTTGAATATGTCTGTTTATATTTGTTTGATATTTGGTATGCGCATTCCCCTTATAGCAAAAACGTGCACCATAAAGTGATTCTTATTTGTAGGGGGTGAAATGGGGGCAAAAAGGGATAAAAATGGTACATATTAAACGACAACAGCTAGAAACACTAAATTCGGTGTGTACATTCCTCTAATTGAGTAGATACATAATACAAAAGTATTTTTTCCAAATTTGTACTTTTAAGGGGTTAAAATAGGAATAGAGGGATAAAAATGGTACCAACCAAACGGCTGTACCTAGAATAATGAAATTCGGTTTACGCATTGCTCTGATTGCATAGATAAGTAAAATACACGGATTTTTCAAAATTCGTACTTTTTGGGGTTAAAATGAAAAAGGGGATACAAATAGTACCAATCTAATGACCGCAGTTGGAGTCATGAAATTCGGAGTATACATTCCTCTGAGTGTGTAGACACGGAAAATAAACAGATTTTTCGAAATTCGTACTTTTTGGGGTTAAAATGAAAAAAGGGGATAAAAATAGTACCAACTGAAAAATAGTACCAGTCATGAAATTCGGAGTATACATTCCTCTGACTGCGTAGACACGGAGAATAGACGAATTTTTCGAAATTAGTACTTTCAAGTGATACAATGGTACAGAGGGATAAAACTAGTACCATCTAACCGACTACAGCTAGAATGATAAAATTCTAATTGCGTAGAAACGTTAAGGGGGTAAAAATGGTACCAACCAAATGGGCGCAGCTGGAATCATGGAATTCGGTGTATACATTCCTCTGGCTGCATAGACACGCAAAATATATTTTGCACTATGTACGTCTGATAATGGATTTTCAAAATTTGTACTTTTGGAATTCAAATAGAATGGAAATACAACCAACTGTAGCACCCACTATCTACCAATATTTATGGCTTTGAAAATATTTTTGAAAATATAATATTATATTATATTATATATATAATATATAAGAATATTTATTTTTTGAATTGACGTATTGTTAGCATTACCTTATAAGCGTGGTTTGAAATAATTAAAATATTATAAAGGGTGATTTTTTAAGAGCTTGATAACTTTTTTTTTTTTAAAAACGCATAAAATTTGCAAAATCTCATCGGTTCTTTATTTGAAACGTTAGATTGGTCCATGACATTTACTTTTTGAAGATAATTTCATTTAAATGTTGACCGCGGCTGCGTCTTAGGTGGTCCATCCGCTTAGTCCAATTTTGGCATTTCCACGTTTTTGAGTAACAGAGACCCAATTGGTGCGAACGGCGACGAATCGAAAATTGGTGGTCATCATTAACACTGGCCGATACAGCTGCGATATTTTCTTCAGTTCGCACTCTACGTAAGCGTGTTGGTGGTTTAATGTCCAACAATGTAAATTTGTTGCGAAATTTAGTCACAATAGCCCGAATAGCCGCTCAGTGGGTCGATTAAACTGACCATAAAATGGAAGCGCGCAATGAACTTTCTTAACAGAGCACGCATTTTGATAATAAAATTCAATAATTTGCAAGCGTTGTTCGTTTGTAAGACGATTCATGATGAAATGTCAAAGCATACTGAGCATCTTTCTCTTTGACACCATGTCTGAAATCCCACGTGATCTGTCAAATACTAATGCATGAAAATCCTAACCTCAAAAAAATCACTCTTTATTTATTTATAAAATTAAAATTAAAATTAAAATTATATTTTCTTGTAATATTACTGCACTTCTACGAAAACCGACAACCTCTGTGGAATGCAATCCATGATGGAGGGTATATAAAGTTCGGCCCGGCCGAACTTAACGCCGTTTTTACTTGTTTTTTTATAATTGTTTCCCACTTTTTAGGAGACGGTTTTTAAATCACATTTTCCTAAGCCACTTATAGTTCCAAAGTGAGAGTACACATATTAATGTAAGTGTAAACAAGTAAGGAAAGGTTAAAGTCGGGCGAGGCCGTCTATATAATACCCTACACCACTCACTGCGTATGTACCTCGCTTTGATTACTAAACCCAGGTATTTCATGGGAGCAATTTTATGTAGATCATATAAATTATACAATTACTATATATTCATCTTTAGTCATATTTAACGTATATGGTCAATAATATGGTAATTGATCAAATTATCCGACATACAAGTACAAATTATACAGTAGTAATTGGATGAATCGGACCGACATTTCAAAAGGGGGCCTATAACAACATTTTGGGTCTGGTCCAAAACATGAGCCTATATATTTCTCATTCACGGTAGGTATTCCTAGTTGAAAAATATCATGATCTGCAAAATTTGATGAAGATACGATGTAAGATGTAGATTCTAGAGCTGTAATAGATCAGAATGGGCCCCATTTGGGTTATACCAAAGTATGGACATATGGGCATCTCCCAAACAAGTAAGAAAAGGCTAAAGACGGATGGACTTTCTATCTCATTACAATTCAATTCGGCAAAAAAGTGAAATCGGGAAGGATTTTTGAATCCTGTAAATGTATGTGTTTGACAAAAAATGTTAAATCGGACCCGCTTTCACCATATCTATTTATTGGTGGAATATAATATGTAAAGTTTGGCCAAAATCGGATAAACATTCGAGAGCAACATTTGTATGAGGGCTATATCTAAACCTGAACCGATCTTACCCACTTTCACCACAGGTGTTTCTAGTTCGATTATAAAATGTTGTGCCAATTTTAAAGAAAATCGAGTACAAGATGTGGATTTTAGAGCGGAAAAGTAAAATCGGGGCGACATTTGTATGGGGGCTATATCTAAATCTGAACCGATATTACCCACTTTCACCATAGGTGTTTCTAGTTCGATTATAAAATGTTATGTCAATTTTAAAGAAAATCGGGTACAATATGTGAAATAGGGAGCGATATCTAAATCTGAACCGATCTTACCCAAATTCTTCATTTGTGTTTCTAGTTGGGTTATAAGATGTTGTACCAAATTTAAAGAAAATCGGGTAAAATATGCGGTTTCTAAAGCGGAAAAAGTCAAATCGGGAGCGACATTTGTTTGGAGGCTATATCTAAATCTGAACCGATCTTACACAAATTCTGCATAGGTGTTTCTAGTTGGATTGTAAGAAGTTGTGCCAATTTTAAAGAAACTCGGGTAAACTATGCGGTTTCTAAAGCGGAAAAAGTCAAATCTTGGGCGACATTTGTTTGGAGGCTATATCTAAATCTGAACCGATCTTACCCAAATTCTGCATAGGTGTTTCTAGTTGGATTGTAAGATGTTGTGCCAAATTTAAAGAAAATCGGGTACAAGATGTGGATTTTAGAGCGGAAAAAGTCAAATCGGGAGCGACATTTGTATGGAGGCTATATCTAAATCTGAACCGATCTTACCCAAATTCTGCATAGGTGTTTCTAGTTGGATTGTAAGATGTTGTGAAAATTTTGAAGGAAATCGGGTACTATATGTGCTTTATACGGCGGAAAAAATCAAATCGGGAGCAAAATTTGTATGGGGGCTATATCTAAATCTGAACCGATTTTCTCCAAATTCAATACCGATGGTCCTTGGCCAGAAAAACTAACTTCTGCCAAGTTTCATGACAATCGGACAACAATTGCGACCTGTAGAGTGCGAACAAGCTTAGATGGACAGCAGACGGACGGACGGACAGACGGACAGACGGACAGACAGACATTGTTAAATCGACTCAGCTGGTGATTCTAAGCCGATCGGTATACTTAAAGGTGGGTCTAGCTCGATTATTTCTAGGTGTTACAAACATTTGGCGCGAAACTAACTTATAATACCCTAGACCACGAAGTGGTGTAGGGTATAAAAATTTCCATGAATTTTTTTAATATCTTTTTTGGGTTTAGAAACCGAAAATACACGAGAAACTGTATTATATTCATTATTTGCTTGTCAAAAGCATGACGAGCTTGTGTGTACGAGTTTTTATAACCTACAGATAAGGAGGTATATATCATTTGTGACAGAAAAAAGTTGTAACGCATTGAAGGAGTGACTTAAGACCCTAAGTATGTTTGGACCAAATCCGTTCCACGACTTTTTAAGTTGTTTGAGCCATGTCCGTCAATCCCTCTGTCTGGCTGGTGTACACGATAACTCTCGAAAGGAGTTAAGGTATCAATTCAAACTTTACATATGGGCGAAATTGCCACGCCTATTCTGATACCTCCCACACAAATGACACATATTTATATGTCAAATTAAAACTAATGTGACTTCCTCGCGGATATTCCGAATCATATCTATTTTGGTATTTGATAATGTTTTTATTATCACTTTAAGTGTACTGAATATCGTGGGTTTTGCCACGCCCCTTCCCTTCCTTCCACACAAATCACCATAAACTACATAATAAATGCTTTTATAACTTCTATACGGATAGTCGGAATACTGTGAAATTTGTTATTTGGCAATGCTTTTATAAAGGTTATATTCGAATGGAATATGGGCGATATTGCCACATCCCTTCTGGTACCTCCCACACTAAACTTTATAAAATATTTGATTCGTAGAAGACGAAAAAAAAACATTTTTTTTTTTTTCAAAATATATGACCAATTGAAAATTGCGAAAATCAAGAAAAACGTGCCGAGGTATGAACATTGAAAATGGTGTAGTGAGAAAACGCGTGGGCACAATTCAAAGAGTGATGGCTTATTTTAAAGGTAATTACAAGTACTTTTCGCCGGTATTCTTGGCTATTGACTGTTACTGACAACAATTTTGTGTATTTCTGACTTTTCTTCTTCTTTTGTATTTTTCACTATGAAAACACCAACCTAAAAATTCAGAAAAAATATTGGCATATTCCCTGATCGATTCTTAACAAACCCTGAAAATGTCAGCTTGGAGAAATAACGGGTTGTATTCCACCCCCCCCCCCCCCTACACCATTTTCAATGTTCATACCTCGGCACGTTTTTCTTGATTTTTCTAATTTTCAAATGGTCCTATCTTTTGAAAAAAATTTCGTTTTTTTTACAATACGTGTAAAATATTTTTAACAGTAGAATATGTCTGCAAAAAATCGGAGTCGTGGACGTATTTTTTTAAGAAAATTGTTCGGTTTGATATGGAATGAACGATATATGTTCTCAGAGAGTGAGGGTATATAAGTCGGCTTAACTGACTTACTTACATGTATTTGTTTATTAATTTTGCTACTAAATCGTGCAGAGATTTAGCAATGTTCGAATGTTCGGTCTTTGTATGGCTCTATTGCTCCCGAGTCAAGCAGAGTTTCAGCTATGATTACTTTACTTACTACTTTGCTTTCAAAATATAGATATTTTTTGACTTGGTATTGGATAGTGTCGTTCGTTTGGAAATATAAAGGTCGATATATTTAAAAATTATAAAGTGCCCTAGTGTTTAAAACAATAGATCAAGCAGATACAGAAATAAAATTTCTGCTTTATATCCCTTTTTAAATAAATTTTCAACATGGCTGTCCCGGTACATTTAAAAATAGTCTAAACCATAATTATCATGCCATACTCGCTGTGAGTGCATTTGCCATATTGTCTACCCATAGTTTGCATTTGCTATTCATATTTCTTGCATATGGCACCTCGCCTCCCCACGCCGCCAACACATTCCCATCGACAAGTCCTTAACATTGGTGTTGCTGTTGTTGTTATTGTTCTTGGCTCGCTGTCACTTCTGCCATCTTTCTTAGGAAAGGAAAATATCTAATAAAATTTATCGTCTTCAATATAGATACGTTGAAATTTCTTTCCGTCCGCTTCTTTGTGCTCTGCAAGTACGATTTTGTAGCACAATTTCCAGGCATCGTTACAATATTTCCCTTTTATATGTATATTTTTATATCAAAATTGATGTTAAAGGTAGAGAAGAAAAAATGCAAGAATCCTAGAATAATAGAAGGTGTCTGTTGTATGGAAAGAGTGTACAGCGTCAGGTGATGTTTTTAGCAGGAAAATGACAATGAATATGAAATTTGCATAAAGTGTATGACGTTAGAAGAGTAACGTAAAAAAATAAATGACATATTTTGATATTAACTTAAGTATAATGAGATTAAATTCCAGGAAATTGCATCAACATCATCGTTGACAGATTTTGATTTTGGTTTTCTTGAGTTAATGGTGTGTGGGAGAGTAATCGAGGGAAATGCTGAAAAATAAAAATATTCCGCCACAAGATGAAAGCGAATGAAAGGCGTGGGAGTGATCAAATCGGAAAATTCCAAAAGGATGTATTAGTAAGGTTGCGAAAATCGAAAAATAAATCTGGGTAAATGAGTTTCTTCTATAGATTTTAGACCCTCCACCATGGAATGGAGTGTATATTCACTAGGATGTTTCAAGAAAATAAATTGCTGCTGTTTTGTTTAATGATGATCTACAAAATATGTCGTCACTGGGTCAAGCCATCTTTGAGCTAAACGCTGCAGAAAACACGTCTAAAAATAATGTTTCTTCCGTGTAATTTTTATATGCACTTTTTTCTGAATTAATGGACCCTTGGGAGCACTTTAAATAATCTTAGTATATAATTTAGTCTTAGAATAACTCATTGGTAGAATTATTGGCCGTTTATATTGATTTTTTGTGGGTTTTCAAGGTGACAGCTAAAAACTAATATTTCTTGGAAACATTTTGTAAGAGTTGATATGAAAAATAAATAGAAGGAATTAATACCTTTCGAATGACACCTAAATGATGAATATCGGACGAAAAATTACGTCACTGACTCCTTGTTTGTAAAATAATTTAATACAGGAGAAGGATTTTCAGAGCAAAAAATTCAAACTCATTTTACAAAAATGAGCGCAGCGGCGTCAATTTAATTCCGATGTTCATCATTTAGGCATCATTCGAAAGGTATTGACTGCCGCTATTTAAAATACTAGCACCAAATACAAAAAATTTTTCAGTTGTCCCTGTTTAAATCAACAAAAAATATTATAATTCCACCAATAAGTTACTCTAAGACAAGAATCAAAATTTTTATTTCAAGTGCTTTCAAGGGTCTATTATTTTAGAAAAAAATTTCGGGAAAAATATAGCACAAAAAAATTACACCGGAAAACATGATTTTTAGGGTTATTTTCAGGAGCGTTTAGCACACAGGAACGAAATATTTTGCAAATCATCATTAAACAATCAAAACTTTATTTTCGTGGGGTGACTGGAAATTGTTTTTCCATTTGCATGGACCGAGACCCAGCCTAATATGCATGTGTTCATTCCGTTAGCAACACTTTAATATATTCAATGATTCGATATTCAATTCAATGTATTCAATATTCGGAGACGCCAAAAAGATATACTCGTATTAGCATTACCATTCGCGGCGAGAATCGATTCTCGTTTCCCCGATCAACCATTTTTCAATCCGATTCTTAGAATCGAAGAATCGGACCGGATAATCGATTTTTAATCGGAATCGTTTGAAATGTTGAACCAGACAATATATGAGGATTCTCTGTGAAACGGATCAAAAATCGAAATATGTCGATGCGCGAAGATACGTTTGAAAGGTTGTTTGAAAGTTGAGTTATAAAAAAAATTAAAAAAATAATATATTTATTTTTTTATGAACTAATCCCCCTTCGATTAAATAATTATTTATTTCTCTAGAAGTAGACCAATGTCTTTACTATGAAGACTTTTATTGCTAAAACTAAAATAATGATTTCAAATCACAAAAAAATATATTTTTAAAAACGTCAATCTTTCAGTTAAAACATGTAAGGAAAGGCAAAAGTCGGGCAGGCCGACTATATGATACACTCCACTTTCTATCCGAATACAATTCAACTCAGTAAAAGAGTGAAAACAGGAAGAATTTTTGTATGTTTCCTAATCATAGGCTAATATTACCTGGTCCAATTTGTCAAATCGGAAGTATTTATATCGGTGCCATATCCAAACATGGAATATAGTGACTAGCTTTCACAATAAGTTCATCCAGTTCAAATGTAACGTGTTCAGCTCATTTTGTGAAAATTCGTGCTTTCTGGTGGGGAAAAAGTCTATCCGAAATTTGTATGGGAGCTATATGTAAATCTGAACCGATTACCCATTATCACCATAAGTGTTTCCAGTTGAAATATGAGATATTTTGAAAGATTTGAAAAAGTTTTGTTAAAATATGTGGTTTATAGAGTGGAAAAAGTGAAATCGGGAGTGAATTTTGTGTGGGAGCTATATATAAATCTGAACCGATCTGACCCATTTGCGCCATGGCTGCTTATAGAACAAATATAAGATATTTCGCCTAATTTGATGAGGATCTGTTAAAATATGTGGCTCCTAGTGAAGAAAAAATCAAATCGGGAGCGAAATTTTAATGGGAGCTGTATATAAATCTGAACCGATTTGACCTATTTTCACCACAGGTATTCCTAGTTTAAATATAAGATGTTCTGCCAAATCTGAAGACAATCTGATACAATATGTGGTTTCTAGAGCGGAAAAAGTCAAATCGGGAGCGAAATTTGTATGGGAGCTATATATAAATCTGAACCGATCTGACCTATATTCACCATGGTTGTTTCTAGTGGAAATATAAGATGTTTAACCAAATCTGAAGACAATCTGATACAATAAGTGGTTTCTTGAACGGAAAAAGACAAATCGGGAGCGAAATTTGTATGGGGGCTATATCTAAATCTGAACCGATTTAATCCTTTTTCACCACAGATGTTTCTAGTAGAATTATAAGGTAATGCAAGGTAATTTGAAGCAAATCAAGTGAAAGATGTGGTCTCTAGAGCGGAAAAAGTCAAATCGGGAGCGAAATTTGTATGGGAGCTATATATAAATCTGAACCGATCTAACAAATTTTTACCACAGGTGTTTCTAGTTGAAATATAAGATGTTTTGCCAATTTTGAAAAAAATCTGTATCTAGAGTGAAAAGAGTCAAATCGGGAGTGAAATTCGTATGGTGGCTATATCTAAATATGAACCGATTTTCCTCAAATTAAATAGCGTTCGTCCTTGTCCCGAAAAACTTCGTTGTGCAAAGTTTCATTTGGTTCTGTCTACAATTGCGACCTGTATCGTGATTACAAGAATAAGTCGACTCAAAAAGTGATTCTAAGTCGATCGGTATAATTAACAATGGGTCTATCTCGTTTCCTTTTGGGTGTTACAAACAAATGCACAAAGACATAATACTCTCGTGGAGTGTATAAACATTATCAAATACCAAAATATAGGTGATCCCGAATATCGACGTGGAAGTTATGAAGGTTTTAATTTAACATAGAAATATTGTCCATTTGTGTGGGAGGTACGAAAAGGGGCGTGGCAATTTTGCCCATCTTCGAACTTAAACTAAGTTTGGAAAAAATATTATCACGTGCATAGTTTGAATTGATTCCTTAAATCCCTTCGAGAGTTATCTTGTACACCAGCCAGCCAGACAGACTGACGGACGGACATGGCTCAAAAAACGGATTTGGTCCAAAGATACTTAGGGTCTTAAGTTACTCCTTCAATGCGTTACACTTTTTGTCTGCCCCACATGATATATACCCTCCTACTCTGTAGAGTGAGGGTATAAAAACGTATATTTTAAAAATAGTCTCTGATTACAGACATACTGACCGTGTTTGGAATTTTTTCGAGGGCCGCTTTTCGAGCACCGAGGTATTCGACCATGTTTTGTGTAATATTTCTTCTTAATTAGAAAATGGCAAACGTCTATTTAAAAACATGCAATTCTAGTGATAGCTACATTAGTCAAATGTGATTTTGGTGACTATGGATGTTGGTCGAATATATCAAATATTTACTCGAAAATATTGATATTAAAATATAAATGATTTCTAAACTTTCACAAAATTTTCAGTATATGTTGGCATATCTACGCAATATTTTGTGGAATTTTCCGAATGCTTGGAATGTGCACATTTTCCAAGTTCTTTATAATTATTCCACACTGAACTTGGGTCCATTTACTTTTGTTTTTAAATTATAGAATAAACAAATTAAAATTTTCTGAACTTTTAAATTTCACAAATTGTTACCTCCCAATAGTAAATACTTCTTCGGTATTTCTATTAAATTAAATTTCTATTCCGAAACATCAATAATCGATTCCAGTATAAAGTTAAGCGCATGTAATCGATTCCAAAAGAATCGGGGGTATTGAATCCATAAAATGGATACTCGATTTACCAGTTACTAACTCGTATATCACCAGTACACTTGAAACTAGACGTCTTGTATAGAGGATCTCAGTTTTCCATTTTCACACGACTCTATGGCCTCTAAATGAAAGAGAACAATAAATGTAAAAAATAATTGAAATTTTCTGCTTCTATCGGTATTAGTTTGACATTACCAACCGTTTAAAAATTCTTCCTTAAAAGGATAAAGTATATATAGTTTTATTTTAAAGGGGGGTAAATTGTCGTCGATACTAAAATAATACAGATAGATGCTTGAAATTTGAAGTATTTTTAAAGGATATTTCTCTCTTTCATTTATTACCGAGATGTCCTTTGTAACACTAACAAAAATATGCAAATAAATTATTAAAATTTGTATATCCTTTGCGAACGCGATGAGCTAAATGGATTAAATTTTCCATAAATTTGCGGATCGGATGGGATTGCAAGCAGGCAAGCGGACCGGTATAAGACATGTTTTTCCCTAACAAGGATTGCAAATACAGCCCCTTTTTTTAAGAAATATTGCCTTGTATTCACTCGAAATTTTAAACGTAATAGGGCGAAAAAGAATGAAGACAGGATTTGGGTGGCGACATCCCTCTAAATGCGTAAAAGCTTAACGTAAAAGCTTCAAAATGTGTAATACCCAAAAGGAAACGAGGTAGACCCATCGCTTATTAGACCGATTGACTTAGAATCGCTTTTTAAGTCGATTTAGCAATGTCCGTCTGTCCATCCGTCCGCCCGCCTGTCTGTCCATCATGTAATCAAAGTACAGTTCGCAATTGTTGTCAGAAACAAATGAAACTTTGCACGACGAAGATTTTCTGGATAGGGATGAAAGCTATTTAATATAAAGGAAATCGGATCAGATTTATATATAGGTCCTCTACTAACTTCACTCCCGATTTGACTTTTTCTGCTCAAGAAACCATATATTTTAACAGATTTTCTTTAAATTTACCATGACTCCATATATTTCGACTAGAAACACCTGTTGCGAATGTTATATTTCAACTAGAAGCAGCTATGGTGAAAGTGGATCACATCGTTCCATATTTTGATTTTGGTCACACTTGACACAACATATTATATTTCACCTATAAGCGTATATGGTGAAAGTACCACGTGACCATATCTTATTGGGCAAAAAGCGGGATTTGAGGAATTTTGCAGAAAAACGGGATCGAGAAAAACTTAGCTATATGATGTATTATAAAT
Source organism: Polietes domitor (assembly GCA_947397865.1). Taxonomy (NCBI): domain Eukaryota; kingdom Metazoa; phylum Arthropoda; class Insecta; order Diptera; family Muscidae; genus Polietes; species Polietes domitor. The sequence continues at coordinate 42,170,141 of OX377618.1, read as the reverse complement.
TAAAGTGGCTGTGTTTAGAATATTTGTGACTGGCTGACTTTACTGGCGTGCAAAACAAAAAAGATATTTTCCAAATTCGTACTTTTAGATTCGCAATGGGAAAAGGAGGCAGATGGTAGCAATCAAACGGCTCTATCTATAATCATGAACTGTTAGAATTGTAAATAGTTTAAATTGGTTGAGAGGCATCACTTTTTCCCTAACAAAGACTCAAAATAACTAACTTAATAAACAATATTTAGGGTATTTAAACACATTTTTTGAAAATTACTGCAGGAATATTCTTTAAAATTATTTAAAAAATTATTTTAAAAAGTTGATTTCTACGCAAAGTTGGCAGCCAAGAATCGGTAATACTCCATGGTGGAGGGTATATGATATTAGGGTAGCCGAACTTAACTCCCTTTACTATTAAAACTTTCTTTATATTTTTGTCATAGTGTTGGTTGCGCTCTTAAAAATGTAAAAAAGTCTACACATAATTTGTATTTTATATATATATTTAATATATATATATAAAAGAGCTCTACCAGTCAGACAAACGACTATATTATTGAAAGTGATTTTTTACCAGTATCATTATGGATTCCATTTATAAACTGTTTGACATTCTATGTCTTATTAATATATCGAGTTTATATTCATAAGTGGCTATGAACAAAAAGACAACTTTTCAGGAGAGCGAAAAGACTGATTTACTCCTTAATTTTAAGAGTAATTATGATTCATTCTGATTATTTATTATTATGATTATGATTCAGTTTAATCTAAAGACGATTAATAATTGCTACGAAAAAAAGCGTTTGCACGTTTAAAATTGAGCACTATGAATGTTCAAATAAGCACATAGCAATTAATACTCAAATATATAAATAGGATTTATTGTAAACTCGTTAACGTTTTTAATGAAATGTTGGCCACGTTACAGAGAAATCGCACTTTCTGGGATGTACACAGCGAATTTAAAGATTCCAACTTCATCCGTCAGATTGGTATCATTTTTATTCCTTTTTCCAAATTTTCTACAAAAAGTGTATATTGCGGTAGGGCACGGTAAACAAAAAATACAAATTGGATATTTTGTTGGAAAATTTTCATTTTCGCGAGAAATATGATGACAATGATTTTCATCCATGACATTTTTGTTTTTTGATTTTCTCGCGATCCAGCCAACGGATCCGGCTGAATTTTTGTTTGTTTATTAAGAACACATGTCGCTTGTAGTCGGTCGCGAAAATCGCTGCAATTGTTGAAAAATCCAAAATTCGCGTTTGCAATTGCTTATAAAGGGTGATTTTTTAAGAGCTTGATAACTTTTTTTTTTTAAAAAACGCATAAAATTTGCAAAATCTCATCGGTTCTTTATTTGAAACGTTAGATTGCTCCATGACATTTACTTTTTGAAGATAATTCATTTAAATGTTGACCGCGGCTGCGTCTTAGGTGGTCCATCCGCTTAGTCCAATTTTGGCATTTCCACGTTTTTGAGTAACAGAGACCCAATTGGTGCGAACGGCGACGAATCGAAAATTGGTGGTCATCATTAACACTGGCCGATACAGCTGCGATATTTTCTTCAGTTCGCACTCTACGTAAGCGTGTTGGTGGTTTAATGTCCAACAATGTAAATTTGGTGCGAAATTTAGTCACAATAGCCCGAATAGCCGCTTCAGTGGGTCGATTAAACTGACCATAAAATGGAAGCGCGCAATGAACTTTCTTAACAGAGCACGCATTTTGATAATAAAATTCAATAATTTGCAAGCGTTGTTCGTTTGTAAGACGATTCATGATGAAATGTCAAAGCATACTGAGCATCTTTCTCTTTGACACCATGTCTGAAATCCCACGTGATCTGTCAAATACTAATGCATGAAAATCCTAACCTCAAAAAAATCACTCTTTATATTAACTTTCTTCATCCAGGATTCTGAAACTTTTCTGATCATATGCCATAAAAATATTTTTGTATTCTCAATATGATAAAAAGTTACGCGGGGTTTTCTAAAGATACTTTTCACAATTTTTGACTTTGCAGCCACTATTTATCCTATTTTAGCCTGATAACATGGGAACCAACAGCGCAATAATGGAATTTGAAAGTACCCTAAGTCTAGAAAAATGTTTTAATCAAGATCGTTGTAGAGAATTATAACCTTCGGTGATATGCTGCTCCATTTTTGAACTATGTATATTATTTATATTATTTGCAGGTTCATAGCCACTTATGCAGTCACAAACTAACGTGTGAGTTGATAGCCAAATCAGAAAATTTTGAAAAAGTTATATGACAGATGACATCCAAATCTGAGAATAGTTTGGCATCAAAAACTCATTTTCGAGAAAATGGTTCATAGCTACTTATGAATATAAGCCCTCGATATACCCTCCTACTCTGTAGAGTGAGGGTATAATGAGGAAATTGCGTTTTGGAACTAAAAATCGTACTTTTTGCAGTAAATGTATCCTATCATCTAAGGGGCCAATTTCGGGGTGCAAAAAGTATAAAATATTTATAACAAACAAACTATTTTTGGCACAACATAGTTTAACCGTCATAATAAAGCTAAGACACCACAATTTCTAATAAAAAATTTTGAGTGCAAAATCTCTTAAAATGTGTGAGAAACAGTTCGATGAAGTCAAAAAAGAGACCTGTGTACAGTAGAGCGTACCAGGTTACAAGTAAAAAAAAAAGTTCGCCGTACACCTTCGAATATGAAGTATTATTGAAAGATAGTTTCAAAATTTTTTTTTATTTTTTTATGCCGAACGTAGGGGTCGCGCTTTTACATTTTTCTATATAACTTCTGCATTTATAAACGGATTTTAAAGTGTGATACATCGATGTTTTTGTCTCGACGAGGCCAAAAAAAAATTTGAAACTACCTTTCAATAATACTTCATATTCGAAGGTGTACGGCGAACTTTTTTTTTGTGGTACGCCCTAGTGTACAGTTTTCATGCAGTAATTCGATTTGTCTGCTATATCTGGTATTATTTTGGTTTTTGGGCATATTTCCGACAAATGAACTACGATTGCTATAAAATTTAGCATGAGAAAATTTGCTTATCTTTTTATCTGCCTACCTATATTTAAGAAGTTTATGAGTCGAAAATGATTAAATTGAGTTTTTGATATAAAAATCTGCGTTTTTTACTAAATGTATCCTATGGTATTTTTGGTACATGTTTATATAGCAACTAAATATGATTATGGGTGAAATTTCGAAAAAATTGGAGATAGTTAACACACAATATATGAGTCATTCCATGCCAAACCAGCCAAAAAAAAATCACATCGCTCCGATTTTCACGAAAATTTCGGATATTTATTTCTTTTTTAAAAAAGGCTAAGATCTTAAAATTGTCTTTGCAGAGTTATAGACAATTGCAATTTCCACAAAAAAAATGAAAATCCTGTTGACGAGTGTATGTATATTCAAATCCTTGTTGTATTTCGCAATCCGTTTAATCGATATTAAAGTTTTATACTTTGTTTGAAAGGTCTTCAGGAGTACTTGAACCCTACTTTAAATTTCAATTCCGGTTGTGTTTTACAAACAATTAATTATTTTCAATTGGGGTATTGATGTATTAAAATGATTACATAGTACATTGCATCATCCCAAAACACTCTAAGATCATTTTAGATGTGTTTTCCATGTGCTCTAAATACATTAAGCAGCAGATTTAAGTGTTGTATATATATATATATATATATATATATATAAAGGGTGATTTTTTAAGAGCTTGATAACTTTTTTTTTAAAAAAAAAGCATAAAATTTGCAAAATCTCATCGGTTCTTTATTTGAAACGTTAGATTGGTCCATGACATTTACTTTTTGAAGATAATTTCATTTAAATGTTGACCGCGGCTGCGTCTTAGGTGGTCCATTCGGAAAGTCCAATTTTGGGCAACTTTTTCGAGCATTTCGGCCGGAATAGCCCGAATTTCTTCGGAAATGTTGTCTTCCAAAGCTGGAATAGTTGCTGGCTTATTTCTGTAGACTTTAGACTTGACGTAGCCCCACAAAAAATAGTCTAAAGGCGTCAAATCGCATGATCTTGGTGGCCAACTTACCGGTCCATTTCTTGAGATGAATTGTTCTCCGAAGTTTTCCCTCAAAATGGCCATAGAATCGCGAGCTGTGTGGCATGTAGCGCCATCTTGTTGAAACCACATGTCAACCAAGTTCAGTTCTTCCATTTTTGGCAACAAAAAGTTTGTTAGCATCGAACGATAGCGATCGCCATTCACAGTTACGTTACGATTCGCATCATCTTTGAAGAAGTACGGTCCAATGATGCCACCAGCCCATAAACCGCACCAAACTGTGACTTTTTCTGGATGCATTGGTAGCTCTTGCAATGCTTCTGGCTGATATTCACTCCAAAATCGACAATTCTGCCTATTTACGTACCCATTGAGCCAAAAATGAGCTTCGTCGCTGAACACAATTTCTTTCTTTCTGAACTTTCTTAACAGAGCACGCATTTTGATAATAAAATTCAATGATTTGCAAGCGTTGCTCGTTAGTAAGTCTATTCATGATGAAATGTCAAAGCATACTGAGCATCTTTCTCTTTGACACCATGTCTGAAATCCCACGTGATCTGTCAAATACTAATGCATGAAAATCCTAACCTCAAAAAAATCACTCTTTATATCAACATAACATTATGAACCAAATATAACAGAAATAATAGAAACAAAACATATAGCTTCCCATCTGGTTAATTTTTAGGAAAATTTGGGTTGAGATTTTTGAATTTATAAAAAAGATATTTTAACCGACCGACGCACTGTGGTCATTATTTTGAGATAGCGGCCAAAACTCCTTTTGGTTTTTGTTCTCCGATTTTAAAGTTATTAGACTTATATGAAAGTAGACAGTAGTAAACCACGGGTGCCAAAAAATTAGAACTCTATTTTAACTATTTCACTGAGAACAGGGTGGTCCAAAATGGGCTTTTTCAGAATTTATGATATTTATGATATTTTTAGTTAATTTTTAAAGTTGAAATGATCATAACTTTTTTGTTTTTCAAGATTTTTGGACGAACTAAATTTTGTGTTGTAACTTAACTTATTTCCTATCACTGGTAGAAAAAATTGAAGCTCTACTGTTTTCAGAACAATTTAAATATTTTTTTTAAAAAAGGTCTAATTTATCGGAAATTTCCTACTTCATAGAGCACAACTCCTTGAATCAAGCTGAGTCAAGCTGAGTCAAAACACAAATTTACTATTTTGTAGTCCTAACCCTCCCCTACATTCCTATATATACATGTCCATGCATCGGGACTGCACTTTTTGAGCTACAGCAATTTTTCTGACCCAAGGTAAGATATTCGGTACAAATGCACGTCATATTTTTTGAGAAGTTATTTGTATGTGAAAGTGGCTATTATGCATATATTTTGATGAAATTTTGTACAAGAGTTCTTATTGACCCAAAAAATAATTCTGTTGAAATTAGGAGAATTTGGCCCATATTTGGACCTAGTCCACATAGAAGGGTGTATCAAAATTTTGACAAAAATGACAATAGAATCTGACAACATTCGCTTTGCTTACAAACCAAATAGAACATTAAATTCAATTTTTACCAACATTAACGACAGAACACAACGAAGAGAACATTAGAAACGAGAATGAATCACATAAATGAAAGAGACAACATCCAGTGCACGAAAACAAACGAAACGATTGACGTACATATCATCCAAAGTCATTATTATTCATTACACAGTACAACACATGATTTGCCAACTCAATTCTGAGAACAGTATGTGAAATTTCTGCATCATTCGTTTTGTCTTCTTACCTGCCGAAATATTTTTAATATCGATTTGAAGTTAGTACTATCGTATAGGGGAATTTATCACGTTTTAGGCACTGTTGTTTGACATAGCTCGACAGCCACTAGCCCGATTTAGTTGAAATAAATTTTAAAAAATTAAGAATTACAATTCCCTTAATCTGTTCATATATTGTTTTCCTATACAAGCAACAGTTTACAAGTTAAAAATAAGTTTCCAATAAAAAATTAAGAAAAATTTTTTTTAAATGCATAAAAAATACAAAACGGAAATAAGTTTCAAGTGTAGTTACTTTTTCGCAAAGTCACATAACCTATGAGCAAAATGAGACAAAGATCATGAAAATCGATGCACGCGTTTCGCTTTTATTCGCAATTTCAAAAAATAAAATAAAAATTAAAAAATTATCATGCAAAAAAAATATTTATAAAAACTTTATGAAAATAAAATAATATGCAATTAATACGCAATAATAATATGCATAAAAACCAAATTCAGAACATTTTTTCAATTATTGGCAATATCCATGCTTGCAGAAGTTGACGCTTGTGGTTCTGATGATCTTGTTTTCTTCGTAGGTTGTTCATGAAAGAATCACTTTTGATCAATTTCCGAATATCAGGTCCGTTCAGAATACCTGTTTTAAATACATTTGCGAATAATGACGACCCCTAAATGTGCGTTGAATTTCTGTAAAAAACAGGTAGCCAACTGAAAAACCCATAGTAAGCAAAGTAACTTTTAATTATTTGGGTTTTTCACATTTAGGGGTGGTCATTATTCGGAAAATTTAAACCTCACACATGGTGAAACAGGTATATAGCGACGGTAAAAAAATATGCACCCATTTACAAGTACCTGTCAGTAAAATAGTGAACAATACACAGTATAAATAGGTGTGCATTGATCGATTTTACTCATTCAACAAGTGTCGACGAACGCGAAAAGTACAAGTCAATATTTTGAAAGTGCAGTTTTTAATAGTGAATAACAATAATTATATATAATTATTGTTTAAACAATGGCTAAATTCAGTTATAGTGTTCTATCTGATATATATTTTGAACGGAAAGATGAAAACGACATTATTTTACATATAATGAATAATCCATTCTTCAAAATATCCGACAAACAAGAAATTAAAATTCATAAGTTAAAAATAAAAAACTTTTTAAATACTTTAAGAAAACGGTACAATCAATGTTCCAGAAACAAGAAATTGTTTTACTCACGCAACCAAGAATGGCTAAGAAATAAACTTATTTTTGAAAATCCATCAGTAACTACCACGGAAACTGGATAAGGTGGTCGACCAGCAAAGCCAATTGATAATTGTAGTGAAAGATCACGAAGACGCAAGCTTAAACATATCAATGAAGAAGTTTGTTGTAGCATCATAAAGGATTCATTTCTGCATCAAATTCAACCATCGAAAACTAAAAAGAGTAAAATTGCTTTCATTGAAAAAATAGTGGAAGCAAGCCCCAGACGCACAAAAAGGATTTTAGAAAGTATGCCGACACCAACTGAAGAAAATAAATTTACTCCAGAAGAAGCACTTGCACTATTTTTGGATTTGAAAATGACTAAAAACCAATATACAGAATTGCGGAAGCGAACCAATGAAAAAAATTGTGGAATTTTTCCATCATATCGAGATTTAGTTTCTGCCAAAAAAGATTGCTTACCTTCACCAACTGCTATTAGTGTAACTTCAAGTTCAGCAGAAATAAAATTGCAGGATCTTCTTAAACACACTGCAGAACGATTATTAAAGACATTTGATGCTGACTATTTAAAGAAGTTTAAAAATTGCAGCATGACTTTAATTTCTAAATGGGGATGTGATGGGTCCTCTGGCCAGAAACAATACAAACAATGTAATGCGGAAAATTCATCAGATGCCAATTTATTCATGATTTCTTTCGTTCCATTACGTTTAACAAAAACTTATATTGGTTCAGAGCCGTCAACTAGTAGAGCTGCAGAGATAGATGTATGGAAGAATGGAATTCCCTCGTCAACAAAATTTTGTAGACCAATAAAGTTTGCTTACAAAAAAGAAACTAAAGATGTCATAACTGAAGAAGTTGGCAAAATAAGAGATGAAATTAAGGAACTTCAACCAGTGATATTTGAATTTAATGACCAATGTATCGAAGTTAACTTTAAAATGTCACTTACAATGATCGATGGAAAAGTTGCACAAGCTTTAACCGAAACAAAGTCTTCGTCAAGCTGCACCATATGCCAAACAAGTAAGGAAAGGCTAAAGTCGGGCGGGGCCGACTATATAATACCCTACACCACTCCCTGCGTATGTACCTCGCTTTGATTACTAAACCCAGGTATTTCATGGGAGCAATTTTATGTAGTTCATACAAATTATATTCATATAATTTATATGCTATAAATTCATCTTCAGTCAAATTTAACGAGTATGGTAAATAATATGGTAATTGATCTAATTGTCCGACAGACAAATACAAATTATACAGTAGTATACCAAAGTCATTTCAAAGTATGGACATATGGACATCACCCAAACAATTCTCATTGCAATTCAATTCGGTAAAAAAGTGAAATCGGGAAGGATTTTTTAACCCTGTAAATGTATGTGTTTGACAAAAAATGTTAAGTCGGAAAGGACATTTGTATGGGGGTATATTGAAACCTGGAACGATGTGACCCGCTTTCACCATGTATGTTTATTGGTAAAATATAATATCTAAACTTTGGCCAAAATCGGTTAAAGATTCGGGAGCAACATTTGTATTGGGGCTATATCTAAATCTGAACCGATCTTACCCAATTTCACCATAGGTGTTTTTAGTTGGATTATAAGATGTTGTGTCAATTTTAAAGAAATTCGGGAACAATATGCGGGTTCTAAAGCAGAAAAAGTGAAATCGGGAGCGACATTTGTATGGGGACTATATCTAAATCTGAACCGATCTTACCCACTTTCACCATAGGTGTTTCTAGTTCGATTATAAAATGTTCTGTCATTTTTAAAGAAAATCGGGAAAAATATGCGGTTTCTAAAGCGGAAAAAGTGAAATCAGGAGCGACATTTGTATGGGGACTATATCTAAATCTGAACAGATCTTTCCCAATTTCTGAAAATGTGTTTCTAGTTGGATTATAAGATGTTCTGGAAAATTTAAAGAAAATCGGGTACAATATGTCGTTTCTAGAGTTGAAAATGTGAAATCGGGAGCCACATTTGTATGGGGGCTATATCTAAATCTGAACCGATCTTACCCACTTTCACCTTAGGTTTTTTAGTTGGATTATAAGATGTTGTGCAAATTTTAAAGAAAATCGGGTACAATATGTGGTTTCTAAAGCGGAAAAAGTGAAATAGGGAGCGACATTTGTATGGGGGCTATATCTACATCTGAACCGATCTTACCCAATTTTGGCATACGTGTTTCTAGTTGGATTATAAGATGTTCTGCCAAATTTAAAGAAAATAGGGTACAATATGTCGTTTCTAGGGCGGAAAATGTCAAATCGGGAGCGACATTTGTATGGGGGCTATATCTAAATCTGAACCGATCTTACCCAATTTTTGCACAAGTGTTTCTTGTTGGATTATAAGATGCTGTGCCAATTTTAAAGAAAATCGGGTACATATGTGGTTTCTAAAGCGGAAAAAGTGAAATAGGGAGCGACATTTGTATGGGGGCTATATCTAAATCTGAACCGATCTTACCCAATTTTTGCATAGGTGTTTCTAGTTGGATTATATGATGTTGTGCCAAATTTAAAGAAAATCGGGTACTATATGTGCTTTATAGGGCGGAAAATGTCAAATCGGGAGCGACATTTGTATGGGGGCTATATCTAAATCTGAACCGATTTCCTCCAAATTCAATACCGATGGTCATTGGCCAGAAAAAATAACTTCTGCCAAGTTTCATGACAATCGGACAACAATTGCGACCTGTAGAGTGCGAACAAGCTTAGATGGACAGCAGACGGACAGACGGACGGACGGACGGACGGACAGACAGACATCGTTAAATCGACTCAGCTGGTGATTCTAAGCCGATCGGTATACTTAATGGTGGGTCTAGCTCGATTATTTCTTGGTGTTACAAACATTTGGGGCGAAACTAACTTATAATACCCTAGCCCACGAAGTGGTGTAGGGTATAATAATACCCTAGCCCACGAAGTGGTGTAGGGTATAAAAACAAGTAAGGAAAGGCTAAAGTCGGGCGGGGCCGACTATGTAATACCCTACACCACTCCCAGCGTATATACCTCGCTTTGATTACTAAACCCAGATATTTCATGGGAGCAATTTAATGTAGTTCATATAAATAATAGGATGAATCGGACGGACATTTGAAGGGGGCCTATAACAACACTTGAGGCCTGTGCCAAAACATTCGCCTATATATTTCTCATCCACGGTAGGTATTCCTAGTTGAAACATAAATTGATCTGGAAAATTCGATGAAGATCCGATGTAAGATGTAGTTTCAAGAGCTGTAGTAGAGCAGAATGGGGCCGCATTTGGGTTATACCAAAGTATGGACATATGGGCATCTCGCAAACAACTAAGGAAAGGCTAAAGACGGACGTAGCCACTATATGATACACCCCACTTACTATCTCATTACAATTCAATTCGGTAAAAAAGTGAAATCGGGGAGGATTTTTGAATCATGTAAAAAATGTATGTGTTTGGAAAAAAATTTTAAATCGGAAAGGACATTTGTATGGGGGTAATAGATACCTGTAACGATGTGACCCGATTTCACCATGTATGTTTATTGGTGAAATATAATATGCAAAGTTTGGCCAAAATCGGTTAAACATTCGGTACCGACATTTGTATGGGTGCTATATTAAAATCAGAACCGATCTTACACACTTTCAGCATAGGTGTTTCTAGTCCTATTATAAAATGTTGTGCCAATTTTGAAGAAAATCGGGTACAATATGTCGTTTCTAGAGCGGAAAATGTCAAATCGGGAGCGACATTTGTATGGGGGCTATATCTAAATCTGAACCGATTTCCTCCAACCGATGGTCCTTGGCCAGAAAAAATAACTTCTGCCAAGTTTCATGTCAATCGGACAACAATTGCGACCTGTAGAGTGCGAACAAGCTTAGATGGACAGCAGACGGACAGACGGACAGACAGACATCGTTAAATCGACTCAGCTGATGATTCTAAGCCGATCGGTATACTTAAAGGTGGGTCTAGCTCGATTATTTCTTAGTGTTACAAACATTTGGCGCGAAACTAACTTATAATACCCTAGACCACGAAGTGGTGTAGGGTATAATGAAAATCCTGTTGACGAGTGTATGTATATTCAAATCCTTGTTGTATTTCGCAATCCGTTTAACCGATATTAAAGTTTTATACTTTGTTTGAAAGGTCTTCAGGAGTACTTGAACCCTACTTTAAATTTCAATTCCGGTTGTGTTTTACAAACAATTAATTATTTTCAATTGGGGTATTGATGTATTAAAATGATTACATAGTACATTGCATCATCCCAAAACACTCTAAGATCATTTTAGATGTGTTTTCCATGTGCTCTCAATACATTAAGCAGCAGATTTAAGTGTTATATATATATATATATATATATATATATATATATAAACATAACATTATGGACCAAATATAACACTAATAATAGAAACAAAACATATAGCTTCCCATCTGGTTAATTTTTAGGAAAATTTGGGTTGAGATTTTTGAATTTATAAAAAAGATATTTTAACCGACCGACGGACATGTCTATATCGTCTTAGAATTTTATGACGATCAAGAATATATATACTTTATAGGTTCTCAGGTCGATATTTCAAGGTGTATACCCCCATGCTATGGTGGAGGGTATAAAAATCTGATTGGACCTTTGTATCTTAAAGTAGATCTTTACTCGTCTCCTACATCGCACATTGGAATATTTTCATGCAAGCTGCGGCAAAATTTCCAAGGAATCGAGCTATGTTTTTAATATGTTTTTTAATATTATGTTTTTACTTAAATCAGTGGTTGTACGCCATGTAATATAAAATTAAAAATCGTCATATATTTCTAATATATATTTTAAAGGCGTTAATACAAATGACTACCAGTGATTTCATATGAATCCATAATTATGTGGAAAATGTCAGTAGCACGCCCATTGTATCGTTTAATCGCTGAAAATTAGCTCGTATATTAGCTGGACATATGCAAAAAATCGATAAGCGATGACTTCCACATTTTTTGTTAATTAATTACTCATTCCAAATATAATAGAATTATGTATCGTCAATCAATCATCAAGCCAATGTAAAGTATTTTTCAAAGTACACTTTTATGAAAACATTTTTACATCAATTTTAATTAGCATGTCATACGACCTCACATCCCTAAAGTATGCTTTAAACAAGTTTTCCGAAATAATTTAACAGATGTCAGAGGAACAGTCATTTTGGGTAGTTGTTTACCATTTCTGTAATAAAAACGTTGTTTGCAGCTATAAGCTGAATTTTCTGTTTGCAATGATTAACTAAGATCCTAGAGTTTCACAATTTGTGAATGTCAAGGCATCGCTCGGTTGCGGGATTATAGTTTTATACAGAAGAAAATGAAACAATGCAACCGTGCGGTTCCTCTCGATATTCAACATTCGATTAAACTCGAACTGAATAAACATATTATTCTTTAATGTAAATCCATTAATTAGTCTAAGCTTCGCTTAAAATGGCAGGAAATGCCACCTATCTGCAGACTTCCTCACTGCTTGTTTAACAAACCAAGAAATAGTTTTTGTGTGGGCGCTATGCAAGCCAACAGGAGGTGGTCCTAATTGAGTGAAATGCAATGCGAAATTGTGCGTGGGTTCAAAATGGGCTGGTCTTGGGCAAACCATAATATCTGTACAGTAACTGACCATGGCCATAGAATGGACTTTTCCGCACAGCTTCGGGGAAATCATAAAACAGCCATTATGTCTTATGGGTGCGGAAAGGGAGCGATGGATGGATGAACGGGGGCCAGCGGGAAAACTTGACAAACAACTTGTTGTTCCGCTCAATTAAATGGAATAACATCGCCAAAGCCAGAGGATGAGAATGAGGGTGGGAATAACGTTTAACGATGCCGAAAGATGGGTAAATGTCACAATGTCCCAAAAAATGTGCGTGGGAGTTGAGCACACTAAACCAACAGAGAGAGTGAGAGAGAGTGATACTACACTCAAAGAGAACTGAGTGAAAACTCAAAGCAAATATTATGTCTTCAAACGCAAACACTATTGAGTGCCGCGAAAAAGAAACAGGTGTGCCCTTTTGCCATAGAAAGAAGAACAGCTCCCAACGCAGAAGGATGTGTTGAAGCAACAAACCTCCCAACCAACACCACCCTGCCACATCAAACGTACGAGAACGAACGAGTGGCAGCAACAATTTCCCAACCGTGCAAACAGAAATGCCACCGCACAACAAAAACATAGAATCCGAACAGAGGGTATATTAAGTTGTAAAAAAGCTCCAAACGCTTCAGTCGAGTTTCGAACATTCACTCTGTCAGAGGTTTTCCAGAGGAAAACTCACCAAAGACTTGGGAAACGCAGAAAATATACCCACCCATACACAAACAATATAATCAAGTTAATTCAATCAGTTACTGAAAAGTTAAAGTTAAAGTGAAAGTGAAATTTATATGAAATTTTCATTGGGAAAATACAGCTCGTACTCAATCAAATGTAATGAAAGTAAATAAATAAAATAATTTTATAAATATATGAATATTGAAAAAAGTGTATATTTTCGTTTGAAAAAAAAAATGTTAAAGAAAGTGTCTTGATAAAGAAAATGAAAACTAGTTTAGCCTAAAAGTATGCCACGCTTATAAACCACGACCATTTTGTTATGACAACCTAAGAATTTGCGCGTTAAGAATAAACCACCTTTTGGATAAGTGACTGAGGAGTGCTGATTATGAATAATATGATCCCCAAAAATATACCATGTTTTATTAGTTTATCTGATGCCTAAAAGCATGCAACAATATAAAATGTCGAAAGAAGGCATGAAATAAAATTCCAAATGGAAAATATCTATAGCTCTCAAGTGTTTAAGAAAAATAATTGCAAGGGTCCAGGGATATTTTTAAAATTTTAAAATATTATTTAACTCTATTCATAACAAACAATAAATACGATAAACGGGAAATTTAAATTAATAATTACATTGCCTCACTCAAGCCTAAAAGGCGTTGAGGCCAACATTTTTTGAATTATCGAATTATTGTAAATAAAATGAATTATTCATAAAAGTACATTTTTTGCATTACCTTTCGAATAATATGAATAACTTTCAAAAGATAAAAATTTTAAAAGTTCTAATTTTCATCGAAAGTACCTTTAATATTTGTTAAATACAAAGAAAATGAAAACATCATTTTGTTTCATTTTAATTAATGTAGAAGTTGTGACCCCATTCGTAGACGCAAAAGAACGAGACTACATATATTAGACATACTTTCGTTTTTTTTTAATTTATCCAGAAAAAAATCAATTTTTATTTTAGAAAATTTAAAAAATACACACAAAAATGTTTTATTTTTTATTTTAAGAATCAGTATACCTCACACAAAAAATAGGTATCGGACACAATAGTTTTTTTTTGTTAAACAAAAACAACATCAAGTTTCAGCATGAGCAAAGTGACAGAGCAAAGACACAAGTCGACGAAAATTGGAATTTTAGAATCAGTATAACTCAATGCACACAAAACTAGGTTCGATTTTGTTAAAGGTTTAAAGGTTTCAGCATGAGCAAAGCGTAGTTAATATTCAATTTTGAAATTGCTCTTTCGCTTAAAAGTATGCAACGGTTTATACTAAAACAAGTTAAAACGGCGTTAAGTACGTCGGGGCCTCCACCATGGAATGCATTACACATAGGCTGTCGATATTCGTAGAAGTGCAGTAACATTACAGGGAAATGTTACATTTTTTGAAAACAGCTAAACCAAAATAAATAAAAATATTATAAAATACATAAATAAATATAAAATGTTAATTATTTATTTTAAACGACGCTCATAAGACAAGGTCGATTCAAAAAATAAATATAAGACAGCAATCAAAAAAGCTTAAATAACCTAAATATTTCATTTTCAGCTACAGCTACATTTCCATCCTATTTTAATTCCAAAAGTACAAAGTTCCTAACTCCATGATTCTACCCAATAAAAAAGTAGGGAAATTCCATTGGAGCGGGTGTGACACTTTTCCTTAAATATGTTTAAATATCTTCACAAATTCATTGACTGAGATTTTTGCTATATTGCCAATTGAAAATGTCAGGTCAATCGCAATATTATTGCTAATATAAATATGTGTTAGCTCATTAAATATAGAAGACTAGCAGTACCCGCTGCTTCGCACGCGAAAAAGCCAGTTAATTGTTAATTTTATCCGTCTTTGTTTTTGGATAGTATTTATTTAATTTTCTTTTGGTGAATATAGATAAATCTAAAATAGTAATTTGGAAACCTCCTATTAGCTACCACTCACACACAGTCAAAGGAATGTGCTTGTCGATATGCACTATTTTAGCTGTACTACTTCGTATGTATAGTTTTCTATCAAGTTTTGAACAAAAAATTACAACCATTTATATCCTCGATCTCATGTTTCTAGATTCAGCCAGCCAGTTTATAACTTTTTGCACTTCTTTCCCAAAATGTACACATTTTGAAAAATTACTGTAGGTAACTTGTGTTTTTGCTTCCCCTAAAAATATGTACTTTTTTTGTAACACATTTCTTCCTTGTTGTCCCGTATCCCCCCATTTAAGTACAAATTTTGAAATATCCATTTATGTGCCGTGCTTACTTAATTAAATGATTGTACAGCATTTTTATCCCTTTTCGTCCCGCGCACCCCTTAAAAGTACAAATTTTGAAAAATCAAACTACTGCGTTTCTATATGGTCAGAGGAATTTACACACTAAATATCACGATTCTAGCTGTAATACTAAAGTTGGTACCATTTATATCCCTTTTTGTCCCGCTCGCAACTTAAAAGTAGAGAAATCCATTTATGTTTCAAGTCTACGTTGTCAGAGAAATTTAAACGCAAAATTTCACGACTATAGCTGAAATATTTTAGTTGGTACTATTTTTATCCCGCTCATTGTTTATATGTACAAAATTTGAAAAAAAAATCGTTTAGATTTGCGCTTCTCGTTGTCAGTGGAACTTGCACACCACATTTCAAGACTATAGCTCCAATACTTTAGTTGGTACTACTTTTATCCCTTGTTGCTCACCCCCTATAAGAAAATTTCAAAAAATCCATTTAGATTGCGCTTTACAAACAGTTTACACTCCAAATTTCCCGACTATAGCTGCAATTCTTAAATTGGAACCTACCCCCTAAAAAGTACAAATTTCGAAAAATCCAATTTTACTTCGTTTCTATATGGTCAGAGGAATTTACATACCAAATTTCACGATTCTAGTTGTAGTACATTAGTTGGTACCATTTTTATCCCTTTTTGTCCCTCTCTTCCCTTAAAAGTACAAATTTCGAAAAAATCTAATTTTACTTCGTTTCTATATGGTCAGAGGAATTTACATACCAAATTTCACGTTTCTAGCTGTAATACTTTAGTTGGTACCATTTTTATCCCTTTTTGTTCCGCTCTTCTCTTAAAAGTATAAATTTCAAAAAAATCAAATTCTACTTCGTTTCTATATGATCAGAGGAATTTACATACCAAATTTCACGTTTCTAGCTGTAATACTTTAGTTGGTACATTTTTATCCCTTTTTGTCCCGCTCGGCCCTTAAAAGTACAAATTTCGATAAAATCAAATTTTACTTCGTTTCTATATGGTCAGAGGAATTTGCATACCAAATTTCACATTTCTAGCTGTAATACTTTAGTTGGTACCATTTTTATCCCTTTTTGTCCCTCTCTTCCCTTAAAAGTACAAATTTCGAAAAAATCTAATTTTACTTCGTTTCTATATGGTCAGAGGAATTTACATACCAAATTTCACGTTTCTAGCTGTAATACTTTAGTTGGTACCATTTTTATCCCTTTTTGTCCCGCTCGGCCCTTAAAAGTACAAATTTCGATAAAATCAAATTTTACTTCGTTTCTATATGGTCAGAGGAATTTGCATACCAAATTTCACATTTCTAGCTGTAATATTTTAGTTGGTACCATTTTTATCCCTTTTTGTCCCGCTCGGCCCTTAAAAGTACAAATTTCGAAAAAATCAAATTTTACTTCGTTTCTATATGGTCAGAGGAATTTACATACCAAATTTCACGTTTCTAGCTGTAATACTTTAGTTGGTACCATTTTTATCCCTTTTTGTCCCGCTCGGCCCTTAAAAGTACAAATTTCGATAAAATCAAATTTTACTTCGTTTCTATATGGTCAGAGGAATTTGCATACCAAATTTCACATTTCTAGCTGTAATATTTTAGTTGGTACCATTTTTATCCCTTTTTGTCCCGCTCGGCCCTTAAAAGTACAAATTTCGAAAAAATCAAATTTTACTTCGTTTCTATATGGTCAGAGGAATTTACATACCAAATTTCATGTTTCTAGATGTAATACTTTAGTTGGTACCATTTGTATCCCTTTTTGTCCCGCTATTCCCTTAAAAGTACAAATTTCGAAAAAATCAAATTCTACTTCGTTTCTATATGATCAGAGGAATTTACATACCAAATTTCACGTTTCTAGCTGTTGGTACCATTTTTATCCCTTTTTGTCCCGCTCGGCCCTTAAAAGTACAAATTTAGAAAAAATCAAATTTTACTTCGTTTCTATATGGTCAGAGGAATTTACATACCAAATTTCACGTTTCTAGCTGTAATACTTTAGTTGGTACCATTTTTATCCCTCTCTTCCCTTAAACGTACAAATTTCGAAAAAATCAAATTCTACTTCGTTTCTATATGATCAGAGGAATTTACATACCAAATTTCACGTTTCTAGCTGTAATACTTTAGTTGGTACCATTTTTATCCCTTTTTGTCCCGCTCGGCCCTTAAAAGTACAAATTTCGAAACAATCAAATTCTACTTCGTTTCTATATGGTCAGAGGAATTTACATACCAAATTTCACGTTTCTAGCTGTAATACTTTAGTTGGTACCATTTTTATCCCTTTTTGTCCCGCTCTTCTCTTAAAAGTACAAATTTCGAAAAAATCAAATTCTACTTCGTTTCTATATGATCAGAGGAATTTACATACCAAATTTCACGTTTCTAGCTGTAATACTTTAGTTGGTACCATTTTTATCCCTTTTTGTCCTCTCTTCCCTTAAAAGTACAAATTTCGAAAAAATCTAATTTTACTTCGTTTCTATATGGTCAGAGGAATTTACATACCAAATTTCACGTTTCTAGCTGTAATACTTTAGTTGGTACCATTTTTATCCCTTTTTGTCCCGCTTGGCCCTTAAAAGTACAAATTTCGAAAAATCCTTATTTGTAGCTCGTCTGCATGGTTATTGCAAGGAACTCACCGAGTTTCATGTTTATAGCTACTGCCGTTTAGTCAGGATGAAGGTTCGATGTTTATCCCTTTTTGGGCCATTTTATCCCCTAAAAGTACGAATTTCGTAAAACCCTTTCTTAGTCGACATCTACGTCATATTTGGGAACTACCCTGAAAATTTCATGACCCTGGCTTCAGCCGTTTGGTCTGGGGGCTGGTCAATGATAAGTCAATCAGTCAGTCAGTCAGTCAGTCAGTCAGTCAGTCAGTCAGTCAGTCAGTAACGCAACTCTTTTATATATATAGATATACTACTATCTAGAGCTTCACGGGTTTAACCTTAACTTTGAAGAAAATCTTGAGATTTTACATATTTTCTTGAATTCTGTAATATTCTTCAATTACAGGCCTTTTTTCATTTTTGCTAATCAGAAGAGTAGTTCATACACTTTCGTCTAAAGTATACATTACTGACATCTCTTTATGCATATAGAAAATATAGGATATTTAAATTGTAACGGGCGTGACATTTTGACGGAAATCCTGTTACGACACCCGTCTATATCTGGAAAAGGAAATGATCACATCTATTGTTGTCATAATTCTTTTGAAATAGAATCAAAAATATTTAATATGTGAAAAGTATAAACGTTACGAATGTTTTCGGTGTTTTCTTAAATTATAAATTGATTTTGAAATTTTGTCGAAAAAGGGTCACTTTATGTGGAATCACCCAGTATGAAATGGCAAAAATCTTTTATATTTTGCTAATCTATACCGTCAGATGAATGCATACAGTGAATTCCATGAATCCAGCTGTGGCCATTTGGTTGGTACCATTTTTATCACATTTTTTCCATTTCACCCCCTTAAAAGTTCCACTTTCAAAAATATCCTTATTTTACGTGTCTACGAATTTACGAATTCTACAAATTCCATCGCTCTAACTGTAGTCGTTTAGTTTGCACCATTTTTGTCCCTCTGTTGCCATTGTATCCTTTGAGTGTACGAATTCGGAAACCATTATTATTTTTCGTGCCTACGCAGTCAGAAGAATGTATTCTCCATATTTCATGACTCTAGCTGCTTCCATTTGGTTGAAACAACTTCTATCCCCTTTTTCCATTTTAGCCCCTAAAAGTAGTAATATCGAAAATAGGCAATCAGAGAAATGTATATACCGAATTTCATTATTCTAGGTGCAGCCGTTTTGTTGGTACCATTTTTATCCCTCTATTCCCATTTACCCCTTAAAAGTACGAATTTGGAAACAATAATTTTATATTATATTTCTACTCAATTAGAGGAATGTACAATAAAAATGGTACCTATTAAACGACCACAGCTAGAAATACGAAATTTCTAGCTGTGGTCGTTTAATAGGTACCATTTTTATCCCTTTTTGGCCACATTTAACCCCCTACAAATAGAAATCACTTTATTGTGCTATAAGTGGAATATAATACAAATATGATCAGACATATTGAAAAAACCTGATGAAAATTATTATTATTAGGGGTATTTTTAGTCCTTGTGAGGGAAACAATCTGCAAAAATTGAGGAAAAAAAGTGATTTTTTTTTTTTTTTTTTTAAATCCATTTATTGACTGGCACGAAAAAAATCCATAACGAATAGAAAAAAATGTAGACAAATACTTGTTTGTTTTATTTTTCAATCGCTTACATTATAAAGAAGAAAACAATGTCTATGTGTGAAAGATATATGGATAAATGTACAAGTTATGACACTCTTTGTAGATGCAAAACATTAAAAAAATCATGATTTTCTAAATTTGTTGTTAAATAAAAAATCTTTTTCAAATAAAATAATTTTAATGAATGATACAAGGCTCTTTTGGTAAAATAAATAATGCAGAAGTTATGATCTTTCTTGTAGAGGTAAGGAGTTTTCAGTCTTATATATACCTCTACTACACCATTTTCAATTGTAATTCAAAAGACATCACTTGAAATTCAAAAAATATCAATTGAAATTCAAAAATTCCATTTGAAATTAAAAAAATGTCATTTGAAATTCAAAACTTGTCATTTGTAGTTCAAAAGACATCATTTGAAATTAAAAATTCTGCATTTGTAATTCAAAAGACATCATTTGAAATTAAAAATTAGTCATTTGTAATTCAAAAGACACCATTTAAAATTCAAAAGACATTATTTGGAACCTCAATTGATGTCTTTTGAATTTTAAATGACGTTTTTGAATTTCAAATGATGTCTTTGAATTACATATGATGAGTTTTGAATTTCAATTGATACTTTTTGAATTCCAAATGGTGTCTTTTGAACTTTAAAATGCATTTTTGAAATTCAAGGGATTTTTTTTGAATTTAAAATTAAATTTTTGAATTTAAAATCGTGTCTTTTGAATTATGTAGAAGGATTACAATTTCGATATTTATCTATAGATTGCCTTCATTTTCCATAGATTTTCTTCTCTAAGATCTTGGCTATTTGAAAATAATAAAACCAAATATTCCGTTATTTAATTTACTAGGAAAAGAAATTTACAAATCATGTTAGGACTTCTTAGTGCTAACAGAAATTTAAAAAACATGTTCTTTTAAATTCTATACAAATAACTCCATAACTTTGACGTTTATCTATAGATCATTTCTATAAAGACATTGTTTTCTTCGTTAGAATGTTAGCTATTAAAAATAAAAAAATATTTTTTTTCAGATTTTTTCTTTAAATTTTTTGTGTCACGAAAAATTAAAAAATAGTTTTTTCCGACTTAAATAAAAAATTGGAAATTTTTTTTTCGTGCCCCGAAAAAATATTTTTTGTTCAATTCTTTGAAGATTGCTCTTAAACCACTGCTTCTATGTGAAAGTGAAACTCATAACATGTGTAGTCATCATAAGTACCTTTAATTGAACATATATGTGTGTATTTCAAAAAACAAAAATTATTCACAAAAAGATTTTTGTTTTGATTTTATGAATCATCATGCCTCAATTACAGTTGATATTAAATGATTAAATTAAAAAACTAATTTGTGAGGCCTTCATTTAACTTACAACAGGAAATGCTTTTGAAAGTATTCTCATTTATTGCACTTAAAAAAGTTTGCAACAATTTGTAAAGTAGCTAATTTGTTAACAATTTGTAGAGTAGTTAAAAATTTGTAAGTAGTTATGTGTTTAAAAAATCGCTTATAATCCAATTACGTCCAAAATTATGCCCTATTCCTTTATCTATTTTTTGGAAATGAAATTTAATTTCAAGCGTCCTCAAACGCACTCACCTTTCAAATAACACACGAAGTCGTCACGTATAAGGCTGGGTCGCTATCCATACTAATCATAAAGAAATGATTTCCAATGGGAATATAGTTTGAATTGCTTACTCAGCAAAAAAATTGGAAGTACTGCCGTAGGATACCCATCCTAATCGCAGCTCAAAAATGTAAATTTTCCCCACTTTTGAGGAAGTTCTGAGTAAACAACTTCCACAAAAGTCAATAATGTATTGATATTCCGTAACATTTTACGAATTGTTAGTATAAGGTCAGTATAGGGTCACAGGGGTATGGTGTCCGCTTTGCACCCAGAAGGTATCGGGTTCGAATCGTGTCTGAAAAAATATATTTTTTTGTTTTTATTTCTTTTTTAAATAAACAAGTAGTTTTTTCAGACCGGAATAAAGATTTTTGTTTAAAGTGTTTTTAACTCAGAACAAAATTTATGCAAAAATGCAGTATACAAAAATTAAAAAATTATAAATATTTATTCTTCTCTTAAAAATGTAACATGTAATTTTTTTATAAATATAATTACATTTTTTACATGTCATAACCATTTGAACTATAGGGTGGGCCATTCAAAATTTTAAAGCAGAATCGTCTATAAAAATTTAATGATTTTTTTTTTCAATTTTCTGGTTATATTGGAAAGTCATTCATAGGACTACCACGACTGGCTCGGCAGTGCCTCATCCGATCAACCCAATTTTCCAATACTTGGCCCAATGATGCAGCTGGGCCAAAATCCACACTCGTTGTGGATGCATTGGCTTCTCAATAGTCATTTGTGGGTTCTCTGAACCCCATTTTCGGCAATTTTGCTTATTGACATAGACACCGAGAAGAAAATGAGATTCGTCTGAAAACACGAAAATTTTCCACGTACATTTATTACAGATTACTTTAAAGACACACTATTTTGGAAATAAGTGTTTAATATTTCCTAATTTTGTTCGAGCATATATTTTGCAAACTTAAATCAAACTTAAATCTGAAAATAAAAATGAATGTTATTCTACCTTTCAATTTAAAATGTTACCTGACCCACCATATACTTATTTTATTGAATAAAACCACCGTTTAATTACAATCTTTTCATACTTTCAATGGAATAAATGCAAAGCAAAGCGATAAATTAGTTTTATTGCTTTCAAACAATACATTATCCCTAAAGGTATGCTTTAAAAAATGTATTACATTTGCGCCCATTTTCACAATATTTGGTTCGAGATAACCCAGAGTTCCATACAAACTGACAGTTGGCTCTAACTGCAGGTTAACCAGACTTGTGTAGGATTTAGTAATTTTGAGTTTCTTCTAGCACGTTAAGGTAACGCCATTTACGAGTAGAAATGAACTTTTATTTTTGAATTTATATCAAGAGTGTGGCTCAGCATTTTATATCATTGAATCGATTCACTAAATGACAACTGATTGGCAAAAATATTGAAAAATACAAATCCACTGTAACTCTTCAAGTGAAATATTTTATAAAACTGAAATCTTTTGCATCTCTTAATATATGGAATACAACTTCCATATATGGTTAGGTGCTACAAGATTTTCCTTAGCAGTGCTAAAGCAGGAAACGTAAAAAACCTGGACAAAAAACCATTAAAAATGTAAAACTAATTATTTTGCAATAGCTGACACTTCTTCAGGTTCCTCTTAAGATCCTGCTGCACATTATTCTATAACGAAAAAACCAACATGTTCTTTTTAAGACAAATATTAGTAATATTTACAAGAACTCTCATCATTTTTCCCAACGTTTATAAATAAAAAATCGTTCCTTCCTTCCTTCCCTTCTATTGGCGAATATTTTATGCGTTTTTGTTTTTTGTTCTCCTCTTTTCTATAACTTGGAAATTTTATTTCCTCTGAAAGTGTTTCAATAACATAAACAAATTATGGCCACTTTCTTCAACACTTTGGCCATAAACAAAATTACAGTTTTAGCCAATTTATTTTGTGATATCAAAACAGAAAAAAATTCCTCTTCTACGTGGTTTGTGGAATGCCCCCCCCCCCCCTCACAACCCGAAATATGCTTCGCATATAATAAAAATGTCGAAACTACCAAGCCGTTCGTTCACAAGTTCCTGCTAACGAACATCAACAACAACCATAACAGCAGTTGGGGAGAAATTTTATTGCCACTGAAAAGAAAAGAAAATAAAATCGAAAAACTTTAAAAGAAAAATTCCAACAAATATTTTCATATTTTATAACATTTCATTAAAATCGATGTGGTACGAAAGTTACCACAAAAAAAAACAAACAAACGCACACACGCATATACGCCAAAGTTCATGTGTGTATAGTTAAACACACACACACATATACTCAGTTACAGCCATACCTCAATATCCTTTTGGCCACCTTTGCTTACTCATGCATTAGTATTTGTTTTCTCTCTCTAGAAGTGGCAGCATGAGAATTTTTGTGCTTTTGTTTGTAGTTGTTGTTGTGATTGTAATACCAGGTAGCAAATCTACCACGCCTTAAGCATTTCCTTCTACTTCCTCTTCTCTGTATTTTTCTTTCTGGTTGTTTTTTTTTTCTCATTCCTTTCAGCTCCTTTCTGTTGTATTTGTTTTCGTTCGTTTTGCTACTCTTCGACGTAGTTTGCAAGTCTTGTACTACTGCTATGAGATCTTTGCTATAGGCGGGTGGTAGCAAGAGTTCATTGAAACAATTTACAAAGAGTGTTTCTTAGATTAATCATTGTGGAGAAAATTTCAAAATATTTACGATAGCGCCAAAAAGTATGCAATAATTTCCTCTAATAAAAACAAACAATATGAAATTTAACTGAAATGAATACTTTATCGGGACTCATTTGTTTTCATATAATTTTGTTGATAACACCGCGCGACAGTACTTTTTGGACCTGTACAAAACCATAAACACATGAGACTAGAGATACTGTGTAGAAAAACTGTGTTCATTCGGTGATCTTTTCTCCTTCTTACAGGATATATTTGCCTTAATAATTCATTTTTATACAAGCGATATGGATATCAATTGAAAGAGAATAAGGTTTGTTAAAAATACTAAAAAAGTCACGCCTCTATCTGTAGCAGTTTAGCATTAGCAACCATTTCAAGTTTCCCCTTAAATAATAAAAGATGAATAAACTAAAAAAAAATAATGGGAAGATTTTGAAATTGTTGTTAATACTAAACTAATACTGATAGAACCATTTTATTTATAGTATTTTTAACAGATATTCTTCTCTTTCGTTTGATACCCATATCACCTTTGTATGACTCGTTACCGTATGAAAATAAATAAAATATTTAAACATTTATATCCTTTGGAAATTAAAAGTCCTGTCCAAAAAAAGAGGAAAGGATCACCAAATGGAATATTGAGTACACAGTTTTTCTACATACCATCTCTAGTTTCACATGTATATGTCTTGATCAGGCCCAATAAAATAAATGTAAAATTGTCGCACAGTGTAATAATCGAATATATCAATAACAAAAAGTGTTTTAACAGCTGTAATGTATTGTTATAGGTCTGAAAACACAGTGGATCAAAATGAAACTTTTTCGAAAATAAGAAGGTTCTGGCAACGGAATCTGGTAGAGAGGGTAAAAAGGTGTATTGGCGTTCTGAAAGTTTAAGGGGATTATTTTGGAGCTCTTTTACACATTGAATCGGCATAGGAAACCTTGTGATGCTTACATTCTAGGTATAGGATGTGTTCAGCAATATTACTTAAAACACTACGAACAACATTTTTATACCCTCCACCTCCAGGATACAGCACACCTTGAAATATTCATCGGAGATCCCATAAAGTATATATATACTGTATCCTGATAAAATTCTAAGACGATTTAGCCATGCCGAAATGAGCATGAAATTGTCCGTAGATGTGTCTTATGGTTACAGATCGGTTGGGATTGAAAGTGGGCGAAATCGGCCCATAGGGAAACAATTTTCCCTAACAAAGACTGAAAATAACCCTAATATTTAGACTATTTAAGCACTTTTTTTTTAAACTTCTGATTTTTATACACTTGAAATTTGTTTCGTACCTTCCTCTAGTAACGTGTAATCACCAAAAAGTACAAAAATGATTTAGCGGGTGAAATGGGACAAAAGGGATAAAAATGGTACCAATGATACGACAACAGACAGAAACATGAAATTTGGTGTGCACGTCCCTATAATTACGTAGACACGTAAAATAGAGAGATTTTTGGAAATTTGTACTTTTAAGGGATACAATTTGAAAAGAGGGATAAAAATTGTACCAACCGAACCGCTGAAGTTAAAATCATGAAATTCTGTATATGCATTTATCTGACTGCGTAGACGCGAAACATAAAAGTATATTTTCGAAATTTGTACTTTTATGCGGAAAATGGGGCGAAAGGGATAAAAATGGTACCAATCAAAGGATTGCGGTTAGAATAGTGAAATTCGGTGTGTACACTGCTCTGACTGATTAGACATGAAAAATAAAGGAATATTTCGATTTTCGTACTTTTAGGATCAAAACAGGATACAATTGGTACCAAGCAAATGGATGTACCAAGAATCATGAAATTAAATGCGTTCATTCCAATATGTGTTCAGTTTCACTTTGTGTTATATAAATAGTAGTAGACTATTAGTATTATATTAAAGAAGCAATCTCTTTAAAACATGGCGCATAAGTGATCTTACAGCTTGAAATAGTAAACAAATGTAGTAATGCGCATTAAAAATATCACAATTTTCAAAATATGTTACTTCACTTATTTGTAAAGTCGAAAGCCTCTAATCTACCGGCAATACTAATGAATGCACTCCGTGGTGGAGGGTACATAAGATTCGGCCCGGCCGAACTTAACGCCTTTTTACTTGTTGTGGATCATTTCAACCCTCCAGCTCCTCAATACAGGGGTGTTTTTGGTGCCTTTTGTGCAAAAGGGTAAATAACACCCTTAAAACAGCAGTTTAAGGGGACAATATGCTGTACAAAAATAATTGCACATAAAGGTCTCTGAATACACTAAAGCTCAAAACTTAACTTAAATTCCTGAAATAAGTCAAAACTTAAAATTAATTAATTTCGTAATTTTTCTAGATTGGTGCTAAACAGAAAAAATATTTTAAATACTTATTCGCACCCTATGGTAACGTTATTACTGTAAAATTAAAGAGGATATCTGTTAAAAATACTTCAAATATCATGCTTCTATTCGGTTGCATATCGATTCACATTTTGACGCTGATTGGCATGGATGAAGGGATCATCAGCATATAATAAAAAAATTGATTCTGCAGAAGTTGATCCTGAGGAAAGTCGCTAGTAAAAATATTGCACAGATGAGAGGTCAATGTGTACCCCTGCGCCACCCCACAATTCATCACACTGTGAGATATTTCACTTCTCAGTATTAAATCATCTCTAATTTACTTATGAATTATGAGTAATTTACTTTTGTGAAGAGCTTGTCTTGAATCTCAAACTTTTCACATGGACCTACGTAAACTTGGTCCTTTTGCCATAAATCCCATATATGCAGAGTATGTTACACGGCATGGCCAACATGGCCGACAGACATAAATAATGTCAAAAATGCTGCTATGTTAGAATTCTTGGAGAAAAAAAAAACAAAAGTAGGAAACAAGTTTGAATTAAGAATGAAAACTCGTATTTGCATTCTAAACACAAGGCAAACAAACCACTCAAAGAAAGTGATTGGGTAGTACAAATAATAAATAAATAAATATAAAAAATCATAAGTAAAATAATAAAAAGGAAAATGTTTAAGTACATCAGAAAAAAAATGTAATATTCGATTTTTTATCTAAAAAATGGAAAAAATGAACATGACACTGTCAATTCAGTTCAGTAAATTGTTGACACAAATGAAATCACTGGTAACGATTTATATTAACGTATATTATAATAAGAAATATATGATGACCGTTCATTATACCCTACACCACACGGTATAATGACTCTGTGCATTTGTTTGTAACACCCGTCCATCCATCTATTCTTGTAATCAAAGTACAGGTCGCAATTGTTGTTAGCACTCGATGAAACTTTGCACATCGAAGTTCTATGGGATAAGGACGAATGGTATTTAATGTGAAGCAAATCGGTTCAGATTTACATATAGCTCTCATACAAATGTGTCCCGATTTTGCTCTTTCCGCTCTAGAAACCACATACAGGGTGGCTGATGAATGACACTACATTAAGAAACTAAAATAACTTTTTGTTTAATTCATGTAAATTACTTTTTCTTTGTTCATTTGACAACCGATACATTTTTATTAAACCTTTTTAACGGGTTTAAAAATAAAAGAATTTAAATGACATGACGATAGCCGGTGACGTATGTGCAAAATTCATTATTCATTACATCCTGCAGAGTTGCAGTAAGAATTGTCTCAATTGTTGTTCGAATGCATTGCTTTAAATCATCCATTTTTTTGATTTGGTTTGTAAACTTCCAGATGAAGTAACCCCACAAGAAAAAGATAGGTGCAGTGAGGTCACGAGACTTTGGGGGCCAACGAAATGTCGAGTGTCTAGAAATCACCTTCTTGGGGAACTTTCACAGCAATTCTCTCTCATAGCAGGACCTGGCTATGTGACAAAGTCGCATCATCCTGCTGAAACCACACAGTGTTGAAAGGGATTCACTTTCGATGCAGTTCTGCAAAGAATAAGTCCTTTAACAACAGCATTAAGTAGCATGGTAGCAGTATTCATCAGCCACCCTGTATTTCAACAGATTTTCTTCCAATTTGGAAAAACGCCATATATTTTAAGTAGAAACAGCTCTGGTAAAAATAGGCCAGATCGGTTCAGATTTATATATAGCTCCCATACAAATGTCTGTTGCAATTTGACCCTTTCCGCTCTAAAAACCACATATTTATATTTCAACTAGAAACTGCTCTGATAAAAATGGGCCATATCGGTTCAGATATATATATAGCTGCAATATAAATTTCGCTACTGAATTGATTATTTTCGCTCTACACCTTTTTCAATTGTAATTCAAAAGACATCACTTGAAATTCAAAAGACATCACTTGAAATTCAAAAATTCCATTTGAATATTAAAATTTACAGAAATAAATAAATGCTACCTAATTCGGAACATCAGCTAATATTTCAAATAAAAACATCCATGGCGAATGTGGGTCACATCCGTTCATATTTATGTATAACTTTCATATAAATGGCTCCCCGATTTAATTCTTTCTGCTCTAGAAACCACATATTTAACAGATTTCCATCAAATGGGAAAGCGTCTTATATTTGAACCAGAAAACCTAGATCGGTTCGGATTTATGTATAGCTCTTTATGTATGTATGATATTCATGTATGACATTTGTAGTATATTCTTCTCATATAGCTGTATTGTATATTATCCAGTTCAAATGTAATGACTAGGTGTAGGGTATTATATAGCCGGCCACGTCCGACTTTAACCCTCCTTACTTGTTTTATGTTACAAGAAGGTAGGCGTGGTTGTGGGAGGGGGGGATGGTTTAAAAAACGTGTTCCTTGATTTAATTTGATAACACATTGCAAAACGAAAATATATAATAATATATGGACACCACTACGTGATAAAAGACCAACCCGTGTCTCCAAGTTTTGCCCAAAGTCATTACCTTTTTTTACGGGCACCCAAATATTTGGGGCCTCGGTGTCACGTTGCAAGAAAGTTATCATTTTCTCAGGCTCATATCTTGTAAACCGTTTGGAATATCCCTGCACTTTTTTACGGGTCGTGCACTTTTTTACGGGCTCCCAAAGATTTGGGGCCTCGGTGTCATGTTGCAAGAAAGTGATCATTTTCTCAGGCTCATATCTTGTAAACCTTTTGGAATATCTCTGCACTTTTTTACGGGCTCCCAAAGATTTGGGGCCTCGGTGTCACTGTTGCACGAAAGTGATCATTTTCTCAGGCTCATATCTTGTAAACCGTTTGGAATCTCTCTGAGGCAAAGTTGTAGCTCTTGCCATAAAGAACAAAAATTGTGAACATATGTTCCGCTGTTCAGGCCCATAGGTAGCAAACCGTTCAAAATTCAAGGAAACAATCAACTACAAAAGTGTACCTAAGATCTCAATAAACAACTTTCTAGAATATATGAATTCCAAGGAATGATTCTTAACGCCGTTAAGGTAGTGAATAGGTAGCCACAAAAGTGAGAATTTTCTTTTCTCAACATTGAGATACTCTCCTATATATTACAAAAATATGTACACAGGTCTTTTCTTTGGTCTTTTATCACGTAGTGGTGTCCGTATATGGTTATATTTCCATGACTTCAAAAATTACACACAGTGTGTTCGAGGTCCTAACGCTAACCCTTCTAATTTTTGCCACTGTGCGCTGAAATGTTTTGCAAATCACTGGAGTCAACATTTATTTTGATAGTCATGCTGCCAGATTAAGTTGTTTTGGGGCGCCATTCTGAGTGCAAAGCGGACACGTTACCTCCGTGACTCCATATGGGCAACTCCCTGTGGCCCGGACGCGACATTCGCACGCCTTAAACTACGCCAAAAACAAGAAAGAAACGGAAAAAAGGCTGATCTTTTTAGTTTTCTAAAGCGCTTAAAGAGTACTACGTTTTAAAAAATATCGTCATTATTTAAAACAAAAGCGGACGCTACAAAAAAAGAAATAATTTTGAAGCTCTTATAGAAATATACAAAGTTCAGCGATTTTTTGTTTTTTCATACATACATGTAAATGGAGGCCAGAGGATATATTTTGTTCGCAGATTTATGAAATATCAAAATTATCTCTTAGATTTTTTTAATTAGGTACACCAGAAATACGGACGCTACAAATATTTCAACTCGTAGTAAAAAAGTAGTAGTTTTGGGATATAACACTTCAACTTTTAATAAAAGAGAACAAGTTAACTTCAAGTTTCATAAAAAAGTTGTCGTAATAAGCAAATAAAACGTCGTTAAGTTCGGCACTGCCGGTCTTTATATACCCCCCACCATGGAATGCATTCCACAGAGGCTGTCGATTTTCATAGAAGTGCAGTAACATTACAGACCAAAAACAAAACAAATACAAATATTGAAAAAATAATTTTATAAATAAATATAAATTTTTTATTATTTCAAACCACGGTTATTAGGCAAGACTACCACTACGTTTATAATAAATATCGAAATAATACTTCAAGTCTATTCAAAAAGGAAATATAAGACAGCAATCTTCAATAAAACTTAAACATTACAGTTGCTTGTATTTCCATCCGTTTTAATTCCAAAAGTACAAATTTAGAAAGTTCGTTTTTTTTCATTTTAACGCCAAAAAGTACGAATTTCGAAAAATCTCTTTATTTGAAGTGTCTACACAATCAGAGCAATGTATATACCGAATTCATCATTCTAGCTGTTGGTACTATTTTTATCCCTCGGTACCCATTGTGTCCCTTGAAAGAACAAATTTGGAGAAAACCTTTTTTTCGTTTCTACGCAGTCAGAGGAATGTATATTCCGAATTTCATGACTGTAGGTGCGGTCATTTAGCTGGTACTATTTTATCCCCTTTTTTTCATTTCAACCCCAGAAAGTACGAATTTCGAAAAATCAGTTTATTTTACGTGTCAATCAGGGAATGATTGACGTGCAATCAGCGAATGTATAAACCGAATTTCATTATTTTAGGTGCAGCCATTTGGTTGTTAACATTTGTATCCCTCTTTTCCCATTTTACCCCTTAAAAGTACGAATTTTGAAAAAAATACTTCTATATATATACTCAATTAGAGGAACGTACATACCAAATTTCGTTTTCTTGCTGTTGTCGTTTGATAGGTACCATTTTTATCCCTTTTGGCCCCATTTCACCCCTACGAATGATAATTACTTTATGGTGTGCCTTTTTGTTATAGGGAGAATGCGCATATCCAATATCAAGTAAGTACAAATATATTGAAAAAAAAAAATATTCCTAAATACTGTAAAATATAGGGGATATTATGGGTATTTTCAGTCCTTGTGAGGTACAAAATTTTCCCTTTGGGCCGATTTCGCCCAGTTTCAATCACAACCCATCTTCGACTTTAAGACGCATTTATGGCAAATTTGGGCGTCCTAGCTCCTCCTTTTTGGTAGACCTTTTTTGGGAGATGCCCATATGAAAAATCCGTTCCCACTCAATTCTGAAAATGTTATTCTTAAAATGTTGCGATACATTAACATATTATCAACTTTTTGGAAGCGGCCCGATATAACTTTCTCAAATGCGGGAAATATGCCAGTTGGGATTTTGGGAAGTGACTAAAAGGGTTTCCTGCGGAAGTATTTCCATTTATATTTGCTTGAATTCAAAAACACCCAAAAGACAACACTCTGCGTTGTAACGAAATTAATATATAAAATATAAATATAATTTTTTTTAATAAGACTCAAATTTCGTTTCGATCTCAATAAATCATTTAATAAAACCATGTCTGTTGCCCCAACACATTTGCTCGGGTGTAGCCGCCCCGTCAACCTTTGCGTTACTTTCGCTTTCGACCTATTTCGAAGGTACTCTTACATAGCAAACACATACTCATACTCACATATTTATTATTTAGGCTTTTCACAGATTTGTATACATTCCAGTCTTTGTGTTGTGTGTGTTGTGCCTTCGGCGGTTTCAATGGTTTTCGCTGGTCTGACATAGATTTCTTATTCAAAACAGCCTTAAAATATGCAAATATTTTCGTATGTTGTCGTTTTCATTGCCTACCAGGGCGCACACACACACTCACTCCTTCTTTCATTATCACTCTCAGCACTTACGCCTGGATGAGCCAGCCTGGCAGGCCTACTTGATATATTTACATTCATTTATCATATCTTATAAATGATTGCCAATGATATCGCAGACCTAAGGATTTCTTCACCATGTTAGGAGGGACTGAAGGAGCAGGAGAATTGGGCTATTTTAAGGAAGTTCATAAAAGTTTTGGGGAATATTTTACGACTGTGGTCTTAACATTTAACGCAAAGGTTAATAATATGTAAGCCATCCAACCACCAGCCACAAAACTTCCCGAATTTCTTGGCAATTATTGTATTTCGTTGTATGCCCCTGTTCAATGTAAATATTGTTTATGAATATATTTTTATTGTTTACAATAAACATTTCATTTTTATATCATTTTCCCTTCGCTGTGGTAGAGGGTATGCGATGTAAGATATGTACGTGTAGTAGAGCACAAATTGGGTTTCGCTTTAAATATTTTTGGTTAGCCTTAAAGTATGCTTTAGTTGTGTGGTTTTGTCATTTGCCCCCAAAAGTATGCTGCTTTTTTGTGTTTTAACATTGGACGATACAACATCTACAAATGACAGTTTGTCAAAGTTCTAGTGACCCTTGAGTTTACTTGTGTCTCTGTGTTGTGAATGAACTGAATTTGTGGCTGAATTTTATATTTAGCTAAGATTTATGTACCAGTTTTGTGTATGCTTTATGATATGCCTTAAATTTTTTGAGTAGTAATTTTAAGGACAAGTTATGGTAGCGACATAATTTTTTCTTCGGCGGAAAAATGGGCGATAATATTTCATGGGTTTTTATAATGTATTATATGTATAGGTTGGGCCACTTACATTTTTAAATTAGAATCGTAAAAGTACTGACTATTTTTCTTAATTACTGGTTTTATTGAAAATATTGAACTTTGTCATTTAATAATGGAACACAATATGAATAGTATGACTATCACGACTTACTCGGCAGTACCTCATCCGATTAACCCAATTTTTCAGTATAGCCCAAAATCCACACCAAACAGTGACTCGTTGTGGATGCATTGGCTTCTCAATAGTCACGAGTGGGTTCTCTGAACCCCATATACTTCAATTTTGCTTATTGACATACCCACGGAGATGAAAAACACGAAAATTTTCCAAGTAAATTTCTTACAGTTTGCGTTAAAGACTCAGTACTTTGGAATTAAGTTTTTAATACTCCACGACTTTGTTCGAGCGTATAGCGTCCCATCTTACAAATATCAAACATAAATCTGAAAATAAAAATAAATGTTAATTCTACCTTTCGAAGTAAGCGATAGCTCAAATTTAAAATGTTAAATGACCCACCCTATAC
Source organism: Polietes domitor (assembly GCA_947397865.1). NCBI lineage: Eukaryota > Metazoa > Arthropoda > Insecta > Diptera > Muscidae > Polietes > Polietes domitor. The sequence goes on along the minus strand of OX377618.1, from coordinate 42,136,437 downwards.
ATTGATCAGCACAGATACACATAATGCTGTGGGATAAAGCTCCCAAATTTTATGCACCCCAATCTCTGTTTTTTTTTAATAACATTCCCATCAAGCGTATTCTAAAAACAAGACAAACAAAAAAGTAAAAAAGGCAATAAGTTCGGTCAGGCGGAACATTATATACCCTCCATCATGGATTGCATTCCACAGAGGCTGTCGACTTTCGCAGAAGTGCAGTAATATTACAGGAAAATATATTTCTTTAATATAGCCAACCCAAAACAAATACAAAGATTGAAAAAATTAGTTTATAAATAAATATAATATTTTTATTATTTCAAACCACGCTTATAATACGTTTACATATCGAAATAATACTTCAAGTCAATTCAAAAAATAAATATTCCTATATTTATATTTTCAAAAAGCTTAAATACCATAGATAGTGGGTCTACTGTTGGTTCATTCTATTTTAATGCCAAAAGTAAAAATTTTGAAAAATCCATTATCTCACGTACATAGTGTAAAATAACCTAACTTCATGATTCAACCAATTTTTGCCGTAAAAGTAAAAAAGTACGACTTTGGAAAAATCTTTTTATTTTGCGTGTCTATGCAGACAGAGGTATGTATACACCGAATTCCATGATTCTAGCTGCTTCCATTTGGTTGGTAACATTTTTATCTGCTTTTTCCTATTAGAGTAGAGTACGACTTTCTAAAATCTGTTCACACCGAATTTTATCATTCTAGCCGTAGTCGTTTAGTTGGTACCATTTTTATCCCTCTGTACCCATTGTATTCCTTGAAAGTCTGCGCAGTCAGGGGAATATATACTCCGAATTTCATGACTCTAGCTGCGGTCATTTGGTTGGTACTATTTTTATCCCCTTCTTTCCATTTTAACTCCAAAAAGTACGAATTTTGAAAAATACGTTTATTTTACGTGTCCACACAGTCATTTGAATGTATACACCGAATTTCACGACTCTAGTTGCGGTTGGTACTATTTTTATCCCGTTTTTCCATTTTAACTCCAAAAAGTACGAATTGTGAAAAATACGTTTATTTTACGTGTCTACGCAGTCAGGGGAATGTATACACCGAATTTCATGACTCTAGCTGCGGTCATTTGGTTGGTACTATTTTTATCCCCTTTTTCCAATTTAACTACAAAAATTACGAATTGTGAAAAAACCGTTTATTTTACGCGTCTACGCAGTCAGAGAAATGTATATTCCGAATTTCATGACTCTAGCTGCTGTCATTTGGTTGGTACTATTTTTATCCCCTTTTTCCATTTTAACTCCAAAAAGTACGAATTTTGAAAAATCCGTGCGTTTTACTTGTCTATGCAATCAGAGGAATGTATACACCGAATTTCGTTATTTTAGGTGCAGCCGTTTGTTTGCTACCATTTTTATCCCTCTATTCCCATTTTACCCCTTAAAAGTACGAAGTTTTATATTATGTATCTGCTCAATTAGAGGAATGTACATACCGAATTTCGTGTTTCTAGCTGTGGTCGTATAATATGTACCATGTTTATCCCTTTTTGCCCCATTTCACCCCCTACGAATAAAAATCACTTTATGGTGCACGTTTTTGTTATAGGGGGAATGTTCAACTGTTGACAAATTTTTTGTACAGCATACCTTTAGGGACAATATTATTTTGTGGCATACAATTAAGAGTACCTTCAGATAATGGTAAATTTATTATAATCCTAAAAGTATGCATTACAAAATTCACAATTAGTCGATAAGTTTATAGCAACGTTTTGGCAGGATTTTTGAAATGATTTATTAATTAATCAAAAAACATTCAGTTATTAACCCCCTGTTTTTTTGCAAATCTAAAGCTTATATATTAAGCCTTAGGTTTTTATTAAGCTATAGGAGCTGGTTACCATAGATTAAGACATACAAAGACTTTTATCTGCAATTATGAAATCGAAAAAGAAAAATATTTGCATATGGGCTTTGGGCATAACACCGGCAATTTTCATTTAATTATGGACTCAAATCAAATCAAAATAAGATATACAGTGCGAGCCCGATGATCGCAACCATCTATTATTGCAACTGCTCGTTGTTTGCAACCAACCAAATATTAGCATTGGAGTCTTTATAAGCGCAACTTCTATGCAAGAGTTGTAATGTTCGTTTTCTATTTTCTGGTTAGAATACCTTGAATTTAACCAAGGACGAAGCTGAATTAGAAGGGTTGCACATTAGTAAGAATCCATATAATCGTCCCAGCAGACTCAGATGTGTGGAAATTTACAGCGATATTTACTAGAATTGACGCCATCGAAATGAATATCACTTCAATTGAATTTGAACTTTTAATCAAGTATTTTTAGTAGAGATTTGTGCAGGATGTAAACTTCAACCAACTGTAGTGATTCCTTACAGTGTTTTACTTAGATTATTTCCTGCTTCGTGATTGTAGATTGTTTTGTGTTGACTATACACTAACTTTGTTGCCGGAGACGTGTCGAATAATTGTGGTGCATATATAGCAAATCTCGGTACAGTATCCTTGGATACTCAAACTCAAAGTTTTCATGAAATTAAAATTCCTTTTCGATAGCTTTTATTTTCCAGAGTTGATATCGAAGCTGGGAACTATAATACGTTTATAGTATGTCGGGTATCCAATTTTTCAAAATCTAATCACCTCGATTTCACGAAATGTAGAAAGAAATGTTGAAAATGATATTTTTAGAATTTTTGAGAGCTCATTCGAACTCTAATTATCCAGAAGCAATTGGCCGACTCCCAAATCTACAGTCTTACGTTCATGTCTTTGCAATATGTTGTTAAAAAGTCAGGAAAAATCCAAACGAAAGGCTGTAACCAGTTTAATCTGTTTAGTCTGAGACAATTATTCAAAGGTCAATTTGGGGTTTGGTTATCGCAGCTATTCGGTTATTGCAACAGGCATGGACAGTAATTAGTTGCGATCATCGAGCTCGTACTGTTTAAGATAATTTTTCATTTTATGTTACATTTCCTTGATTTAATTTGTGTATTTTTACCCCTTTTACGTCACCTTTGAGCCCGATGAGCGCCCTCTAACTCTAACCCCTCCACCCCCATTTTTTGGCTGACGAATTTGTTTTCCGAAGCTCACAAAATTTGGTGTTCTAGCATATCCCACCCCTCTTTTCCACCCCTGTTGTCCATCTGATCTTCTAAATATATGCACCAACCATCAGGCCTAAGATGGAATTAAATTCCCTTATTCTGTCGGGTGCTTCAATTTCTTTCTCGGAACTAATTGACCGTGTTCAAAGGAACACTATAGTGTTAATAAATGACTGTGGGATATTCAATTATATTTTCAACACATTCCTTTCCCGCTAATTACTAGATTCACAACTGATAACAACAAACACTAGTTCTTCTTTCCACCTTCCGTCTCGCTATCTTCCTTCCACCACAACGAAATGCTCTGGATTTAAAGGGGAAATACTTAGATTGCTAGTTAAGTGACAAAAGGTAGGAAGTCATGGAGGGAAATAAGTAGATTTTTTAAATAGAACTTATATAGAGACTTCTTCACTTTTTAGTGTATTAAAAACTCTTCTATATGAAGTTCCATGGTATCAACCGAACCTTTAGTGGACCAAAGTCATGACACGTTTCGCTTATCAAGTTTCATCCAATTAGCATTTCTAGTTGTGATGCTTGAGCCCTGGAAAATATCCCGGATCAGCATATTAAATACTCATGTGCACTAAGGGATATCTAAATTACCCAGCAAATAACCCCCAAGGCTTTATATCCTTTATCAAAAAAAGGATTTATCCTAGAAGATACAACATAGAATTAAATAACTTTCCGGCTTAAATAGTAGAAAGGCATCTAAACTTTATAATAACATTATGTGTATCACTTATGACTTTCGGTATCTAAATCTATCTGCACCCCGCCTTCCCCACAATAACAGCTCTCTACACAACATTTTGGCAGTTGCAACTAACAATTTAACATAGTCCCTTGTGACAACATCAGCAGCATGAACCTCGCCCCAAGCGGATGTCCAAATCATGCCACAGCAACGTCCGTGGACAACTTTTGGCGTTTCGTTGAGGATGACAAACTTTTACATTTACAATGTGAAAATACTTTTCACAAGTTTCGTTTGTCGTTTCGTTTTTTTGGCGCTGTGTCCAAATGATGTGTGGGCACTTTTCCTGGACACCAGTAGCTCGAGAGCTCTACTGTTGCGCCACGACGACCTTATGCTGCTGTTGCTGTTGTGTAAAATAATAATGTTTTTTGTGATGTTAAGCCGTTCTAAATGGAAAACGAAGTCCACCGCCCAACCAAACTGCCCCCCATTTAGCCTTTTGCAGCAACCAGCCCTTTTCACTCCCCCTACCCCCAACTGCTTGTGGCACGATTAAGTTGAAATGTCGACATTTCATTTAGGCCATTCATCACAGCGCATTTTTCGATGTAGAAAAAAAATTAAAAACGATTGGAAACAACAACACTCGAGTACTCTATATATGGTTAACACAAAAATTGGGAGTCTCCGCAGCCTGCCTTGTTTCGTGCAGCCGGCGTTGAAAGGCCTTTCAACCAACAAACAAAAAGAAAAAAAAACGGCATGAACTGTGGCCGCACTGTGGAGCCTGGTGTGAGAAGGGCGGCAAAAGCCCGTAACTTTTGAAGGAGTTAGAAAACTTTGCTGGAGGGGAGGCTTTAGCTGATGCTGATGGAAAGTTACCCCTGATACTGTCCATTAGAGTGGGTCAACTGTTATACCGAGGAAAATGGGATATCATTTCATTTATCAATAGACAATATCGGAGCTCCAATAAGAAATGTTTAGTGACGTGTATTAGCTTTAAATGTCTAACAGGCTCGTTGGAAGAACGTTCAGACCATCCCTAAAAAAATGACGCTAATAACCGACCAATTGGAATTTGTTTTACGCTCTCCTAGCTTATGGAGAGTGTGGTTAACTGCGATATGAGGTATCTAGAGACCAATGCTTTGCTTAAAGATCACTAGTATGGTTTCCGTAGGAATCGAACTACGTGGGGACCTGATAACCACCAGCCTATTTACATTAGGCTGGGTCGCGATCCATACAAATGGAAAAACAATTTCCAGTCACCCCACGAACATAATGTTTGGATTGTTTGATGATGATTCGCAAAATATTTCGTACCTAGATCAAGCCGCTCTCGAAAACACCACTAATAATCGTGTTTTTATACCCTCACTCTATAGAGTAGTGTGGGTATCATTTGGGACAGCAAAAAGTGTAACGCATTGAAGGAGTGTCTTAAGACCCCAAGTATATTTGGACCAAATCCGTTTTGATGTTTGAGCCATGTCCGTCCGTCTCTCGAAAGAAACTGAGACGATAATACTTTCCCCAAACTTAGTTTAAGCTCGAAAATGCCACGCCCCTTCTGGTACCTCCCACACAAATAGCCCATATTCCAATGTTAAATTAAAACCTATGTAACTTCCACACGTATATTCGGAATAAGCTATTTTTTGTATATGATAATGTTTTTATAAATACTTGTGTCGAGTGTTGCCACACCCCTTCTAGTACCTCCCACACATATCACCCTAAACTACGTAAAATTAAAGCTGTTATAACTTCTATACGAATTATCGGAATACTTTGAAATTTAATATTTAGTAATGCTTTTAAAGAAGATACATTCGCATAGATTACGGGCGGTATTGCCACGCCCCTTCTGTTACCTCCCATACAAAGTGGCATAAACTTTGGTTACAAATAAACCGACATCCATCCATAATAGTCAAAATCATTTACAATTTGTTATTTGAAAATGTTTTTATAATCACTATAAACATAAAAAAGATTTAGGTTTTAACCACGCCCTTTTTATACGCCCCCACACAATTGTCTCTATCTTATTTTAAATTAAATGCTTTATAATTCTTTTACCGGTGCCTGAAATCTATTATGATTGCATATTTGATCATGATTTTACAATTATTAACAAATGGATCCAATTGACACAATCTTCTAGTACCTGCCACAAACATACTCCGTCGGTAAGCAAAATTTATGTCCTTCCATACATATGTTCTCTGAGAGTGCGGGTATATATAAGTCGGTTTAGCCGACTGACGTTTTCTTACTTGTTCCCGTGTAATTTTGTCTAATTAATTTTTCTGAATTAATAGACACTTTAAATATAAATTTTTATTCTTGTCTTAGAGCAACTTATTGTTCGAATTATAGATTTTTTTGTGTTTCTCATAGTGGTAACCGACAACCTTTTCATATTTGGTGTATTATATAAATAGCTGCAACCAATTCATTTCGATTGATGCCTAAATGATGAACATCGATAGGAAATTGAGCACTCATTTTTGCAAAAAGAATCAGTCTGAACATTTTGGCTCTGAAACACTATATTCTGTATTACATTATTTCACAAAAATTGAGTTAGTGACGTCATCCGATATTCATCATTCGAAATGTATTAGTTCTTTCTATTTATTTTTCAAAACACCCTTTGTAAAATGTGTTTTTAGCGGTCACTTTGAAACACAAAAATTTGAATCTAAACGTCCATTATTAATAAGACCAATGATTCTAAGATTTAGAACTAAAATTTTAAATTTATATTTATAGTGCTGCCAAGGGTCTATTAGTTCAGAGAAAAAATGGACAAAAATGCAACATAAAAAATTACACGGGAATAACATGCTTTTTAGAGGTGTTAGGTAGGTAGGTTGACAGATCTACCCAGCAAACAGAGAGCACCCAAGGAAGTGAAAAGAAGTTTCGATTTATATTTTAAATAATCCGCCGCGGAACAGCGGATCTTCTGGTTGCTACTACGGCACTCTAACCATTTCAGCTATCCTGTGTTGTGACTGGAGAAAAAAATTTAAATTGTTATAATCATACAAAATTAAACATTGTTTATTTGTAAAAGTAATAAAAAAAAAACAAAAAAATTTTCCCGAGCCACGATTTGAACCCGAGACCTTCTGGGTGTAAAGCGGACACCTTACCTCTGTGACCCTATACTAAAAATTCGCTTACATTCACTTGTGAAAATGTTACGGATATTAACTATTAACTGTTTTGGAAGTTTTTTAAAAGAACTTCCTCAAAAGCGGGAAAATTCACATTTGGATTTTGAGATGCGATTAAAATGTGATTCCTACGAAAGTACGTCCAATTTTTTTGCTGGGTAAACAAGACCATTTTTCATTTCTTGGGGGGTGATGGCAACCATTTATTTTCGGGACCCATCCTAATATACATATATCCAAGGCCTTTGATAGAGTGTGACACGACGAACGTATGCCAATGTTCATTACTATACGAGCTTCCACAGTGATCGCACCATACGTGCTGCTGTAGATGGGTGCTCATCCGACTGGCATATGTTATGCCAATTCTTTATCCCTCTCTTATTTTCTTATTCTAAAATTCATTGACGACCTTTTGATTCAGACTTTGACACCAATCTACTCATTCGCCGAGTATGAAATCTTCAAGGAATTGAAAACCTAAGACGATTGATGGATGAGTCACTTAGCAATGATTTACTGGGAATTTCCGAATGGCGTCGAGCCAAGTATAAGTTGGCCCATTTAAAACTTTAAATTAGAATCGGCTATAAAAAAGTACTGATTATTTTATTAAATTTCGGTTTTAATTGGAAAGGTTGAACTTTGTCATTTAATCACTCATATGATTACCACGACTGGTTCGGCTGAACCTCATCCGATCAAGCCAATTTTTCAATACATGGCCCAATGATGCCACCAGCCAAAAATCCACATCAAACAGTGACTCGTTGTGGATGCATTGGCTTCTCTGAACCCCATATGCGGCAATTTTGCTTATTGACATAGCCATCGAGATGAAAATGAACTTCATGAAGGCTGAACTGATCACACCAGGCCAGAAATGGAATACAACTCCCGCATATGGTGGGGTGCTTCAAAATCATCTTTGCATGATGAGGGATTATGTTGATAGGCCACAGTGGGATATCCAATTCCATTGTCTCTCTTAATCTTGGAATAATTTCTACATATATGATATAATTAGATCAAAATAGTGTAAATTCGTCCACAACCATGCCTACCTCCCATGTAACATGAAGTGAAAAATCGTCGTATATTTCTTATTTTAATTTATATGAAGAAGATACAAATCATTACCAGAGATTTGATTTGAGTCTACAATTAGATGAAAATTACTAGTGCCACGCCCAATGCTTTTTTTACGATTTTGAAATATCAGATATAAATGTTTGAACACATGTATCTTAATCGATAGTAATCAGATGTTATAACTTAATAATTAATAATTTAGTTATATAGCTTAATATATCAGCAACACATTAGCAAAAGAATCAGTGGATAATGGCTGAATGTTTTTTGTTAATTAATAAATCATTACAAATATCCTGCCAAATCATTCCTATAAATTGAACGACTGATATAATCACGTGTATTTTGTAAAGCATATTTTTAGGATTATAATAAATTTACTATTTAAAACATTTAAAAACTAATGAATACACGTATTTGAATGCCACAAAATAATATTGCCCCTAAAGTTATGCTGTACAAATCAACTGTGAAAAATGAATAATCTCGGAATTGTTTTTAAATTTTGTTTTAGTTTTGTTGTAATTAAATGGATGTTAGAAAGTAAGAGTCATAATTTTCTTTTAGACATGATTAACTGAGACCCAGCCTATTAATATTTGTCATTTACAAGGTATCGGGCGGACTCGCGATTGTAGTTTTATACGGGAGTAGATGAAACACACTGAGTAGGGACAACATTCAGGTGAATTACACATTTTAATCCAAATCAGGTTCTTCTAAGGAATACTTCAAAAATAATATTTATTATATTTATATTTATTATATTATATTTATTTATTTTTTATTTATATTTGGAATTTTAAATTTTCTAATAACATACATTTTTTCTTTAACAATCAAACCAATGACCCACCGTGCACCGCGTGTTTGCTCTTTATTTAGTTGTCGTTTCATATGGAGTGGATTTTTTTGGGGGGAAATTCAATTTGTTTGTCAGCGAGGATGACTGAATAGAGCCAAAAATAACTTTAATTACAGAGTGTCATTCAAAATTGAATATGTGCATGAATTTGCCACTTTCACTCTTGTCAATGAAATAAGTGAGGGGGATGGGGAGGGGTGAGCTATTTTGTGGTGGTTATTTTTAGTTTGTATTTTTTCGGCCGGCTATTCATGGTTTGCCGAATAAATAGACCAAATTGAAAAGTGGAAAATTGGAAAATATGAGGAAGTGGTTGTGCAAAAAATGTTTTGCTATAAATGGCAGCAGACATCATTGTTTAAAAAAAGCGGTCTATTTTGAGGAGGTACATAATTTATATTTTCATAGACTCCACCATAGCTTGGGGGTATAGTGAGTTAGTCAAAGCGAATGCAACATCTGGAGATATCTACCTTCATTCTAAGGTGGAGGGGGTAAAGAAAGTTGGATCTTCATTCATAACAATTGGGGGATATTTCAGAAACTCGCTGTAAACTTTTATAGTTTCAATAGGAAATACTGGTTGACATATCGATTTCAAAAATTCTACTCTGTTGTGTCTATAGCCTTTTGTAAAACTTCTGTTTCCTGCGAAAAATCAACATAAGCCTTCGGCTTTGCTCACTAGCTTTGTAAAAGCTATTTATTTTTAAAATATGTCCAAATTAACATTTCACACCGATAATGCTGCCTACCTGTTGGATTTGTGTAATTTGAAAAATATTGCCTACTCTTAGGCTTAGCAACAGTGACCGGCAATAAGGCAGAGACCTGCCACTACCAACGGTTCAGTAAATGCTAGAATATGCGAGTATTTTTCGGCCAAAATTGAACAAACCCTGTGGTTTTCATAATCCTTGGAATAAATACTAAAACAATTTACGTGAACTGCTCTGCGGGCTGTCTGGCACCACAAATCGATTTAATGTTTTAAGCTGGAAAAAATGTATAACAGATAATTGAAGGAAGAAACAATTTATGCCTCACTGCGTTTTTTGTGGAAATTATTTTCTTTGGGGAAAGAAAACAGAAACTGGCAACAAAGCTATACAATTCCCCCAGTTTGCCATTAAAATGAAAACAACAAAGAAAACAAACAACCTGCTTTTGCCTTTGTTGAAGCCAAATATCAAAATTCAACATTTGCCCAATTTAATTTGGTTGCCAAAAGAAGGATATCAACCACCCCCGGTTTTTTGGTAAGAACTTACAATGTGTAAGTTCGAAAAGAAAGGCAACCTGCTAACACCCTGTCATCCCTTGACTTGGTTCCTTTTGTCAGACCAAGGACACCGGCACACCGATTTATCCACTGAAACTAACACACGCTCTCCTGCACACACACACACACACCAAATAAAAAAGTCAAGAAAATTACTGAACAAAAAATAAAAAAACCCGAGAGCTTAACAAACGTGTGTTAAATTTACACTTAACAAACACCCGCTTTGTCGCGACCCCAGCAATTCAAAGCAAGAAAAAAATGGTGGGCATTAATGAACAACAACGAGAAAAAACTTTGTGGCAAATGGAAGGCAAAAGGAACGAACCAACAAACACCGACCCCGTATACATTGTGAAACGTGGCAATATTTTGTGGTGTTTGTTTCTTGCTTTTCTTCTGTCCTTATGTTTTCTTTGGTGAGCAAAAGGAAAAACAAGAATGGAAATCTGATGATAATTCAAAGCAACAGTATACAATATTATCCCATTTCCATTTTTTTTTCGTTGGGACCTTTGAAGTGGTTTCACAGAAAGAATCTGTGAAATTTAAAACACCTGCTCACCGGCAACAGTAACAGAAGCATACTTTTAGGTGCCGGAGTGAGGAGAGAAGAAACGTAACGTAACGGATACCGAGTACAGCAGTGGGAACTGTATACCACTTTTGATTTGTATCTCACACGCAATTCAGTGACGGATATGATTTGATTTGATGTCACGAATTTGATAAGGGTTTTGTGGTAGGAAATTATTGAAGAAGTAATAACGTGATGGCATATTTTTGGGCTCCAGATAATGGCAGATGATTTATAGCATCGGTTATGATTTTTTTCATTGTTGTAGACTTTTCTAACCTCCGCAATAGGATGATTGATTATCATCAAATTCCGAGACGTTCCGTCCATCTGTCGAAAGCACGCTAGCATCCAAACAAAATGAGCTATAAAGTCCTGAATTTCCTAGAATATGCCTAATGGTTTTCGATCAAATGGCCGAAATCGATCCAGAGGGACAATGTTTCCCATAACAAGGACTAAACTCTACTTTTTAGAGTTTTTAAGAAAATAATTGAAGATTTCGGTCTTATATTAACCTGATATGGGGTAAAGTGAATCATGCTTTAGGGGATGAAAAGGGGTCACTCTAGTTGCCTAAGGCATAAAATGGAAGAAGAGGTATAAACATGGTACCAACCAACAACGGTGGTTCCAAATCGAATCGACGAGGAATATAAATCCCAAAAATGTGATTATGGTAACACCAAACCGTAGTGGCGCAAAATCGATTTATAAAAATTTCATAATTCCTAAAACGGGGAAAATAAATCCCATAGATGTTATTTTATATGGCGATATTCATACTTTTAAGTCTTAAAATGGGAAAATATGGATAAAAATATGATGGTTCCAACACGATTTATAAAAATCCCACAATTCTTAGAATGAGGAAAATAAATCCCATAAATGCGATTATGGTTCCAACCAAATCACAGTGGTGTCAAATCAATTTATAAAACTCGGCCATATCAAAATTCCACAATACACGAAACGCTGAAAATAAATTAAAATAAATTAAATAAATTAAAATCCCACAATTCCTAAAACGGGGAAAATATATCCCAAAACTTTGATTTTTTTAAAAGATTTTTTAGAAGAAAAAAATTATTAGCAGCTATATCAGTGGACATATATGTGGTACCAACCAAAGTACAGTGGTTCCAAATTGATTAAAAAAAAAACAGAATTCCTAAAACGGGGAAAATAAATCCCATAAATGCGATTATGGTTCCAACCAAATCACAGTGGTGTCAAATCAATTTATAAAACTCGGTCATATCAAAATCCCGCAAGTCCTAAAATGGGGAAAATTAATCCCAAAAATGTGATTTTATTTTGGAATATTCTTATTTAAAAAAATCGATTTATAAAAAACGATCACATTAAAATCTTACAATATCTAAACCGGGGAAAATAAATCCCAGAATTTTGTACAGTGGTTCCAAATTGATTTCAAAAACCCACAATTCCTAAAACGGGGAAAATAAATCCCAAAAATGTGACTATGGTTCCAATTAAATCACAGTTGTGGCAAATCTATTAATAAAACTCGATCATATCAAAATCCCGCAATTCCTAAAACGGGAAAATAAATTCCAAACATTTATTTAAAAAATCCCAAAATTTAGTTTTTGTTTGGAAAAATGACCAGCTGCCATACCCTAAATTCGATCGCGGATCAGAAGAAAAAATATTATATCGTGGTACCAACCAAAGTACAGTGTTTTCAAATAGATTTAAAATTCCTAAGACGGGGAAAATAAATCCCAAAAATGTGATTGTGGTACCAACCAAATCACAGTCGTGCCAATTTAATTTATAAAACTCGATCATATCAAAATACCGCAATTCCTAAAACGGGGAAAATAAATCCAAATAATGTGATTTTATTTGGTAATATTCACACTTGTAAACACAATCGTTTATAATAATCGATCATTTAAAATCCCACAACTCCTAGAAAATAGAAAAAATATTATTAGCTGCTATGTAGTGGATATATGGTGGTACCAAACAATCTAAGGTGGTTCCAACTTTATTTATAATGATCGCACAATTCTTAGAACAACAACCAAACCACACTGGTGTCAAATCGATTTATAAAACTGGATCATATCAAAATCCCGCAATTCCCAAAAATCCGATTTAATTCCGCGATATTCACACTTTTAAACAAAATCGGTTTATAAAAATCGATCATATTAAAATTCCACAATTTCCAAAACGGGGAAAATAAATCCCAAAATTCGCGTTCGTTCGCTAATCAGAATAACAAAAATTGGCCAAAATGATTCAAAAAGGACATTAAAAGCGTCTGAATGTTACGAAAAAATATTAGAAAATTGCACACGAAGGAATCGTCGACATTTTGAAAAACCGAATTTTTGTAACTTTTGTCTTTAGAATTATATAAGTTCTGATTAAAATATCACATTTGCATCATTCTTGACATTGGCTTACTTAGACTTTCATAAGAAATCTAACATTATACACATCTACTGTCAAATGAGACTGTAACGTTGAAAATATTAAAGAAAACTCACCAAAAAAGCTTGAATTAAATATCTCTTAAACTAATGGATTTTTTCAAATCATTTTTTTGGAGACTGTTTCCAAATCACTATTTCTATGAGAAAGTTAATTGCATTTGTAGCCATAATATTAAAATTTAATTGGTCATATAAGAGAAGTGCAATTGGACTTACATTTCCAAAATGAGAGTACAAATATTAAATGTGCCTTTGGAAATTTTTATATTTGTTCGACCTTTCTGATTTGAACTAATAACTAATAATTGTTCAAGCTCGGGGTCAGTTTTGTTTAGTTTTTACACCCTCCACCTAAGGATGGGGGTATATTCACTTTTTCATTCCGTTTGTAACACCTTAAAATATTCATCGGAGACACCGTCCGTCTGTCTGTTGAATGCACGAAATTCAAATTTTCCCTAAATGTGTCTTATGGTTGCAGATCGGTTGGGATTGAAAGTGGGCCCAGAGGGAAAAAATTTCCCCTAACAAGGCTTGAAAGTACTCCCTAATATTTAAGCACCAAAAAGTAAATGCTCGTTCTAGTGGTCGAAATGGCACTAAAAGGGATAAAATTGGTACCAATGATAGAATAACAGCTAGAAACATGAAATTTGGAAGGTACATCGATCTAATTGCATAGATACGAAAGTAGAGGGATTTTTCAAAATTCGTTTTTTTAAGGGACACAATTGGAAAAGAGGGATAAAAATGGTACCTACTAAACCGCTGAAGTTGAAATCACGAAATTCAGTGTGTACTTTCATCTGACTGTGAAGATGTGAATTAAAAAGAATTTTTTAGAAATTTTTACTTTTAGCCGGAAAATGGGGCGAATGGGGATGAAAATGGTAACAACCAATGGATGCAGCTATAATAATGAAATTCGATGTGTGTACTTTCATCTGACTGTGAAGATGCGAAATGCGAGATGGGCGGAAAATGGGCGAATGGGGATAAAAATGGTAGCAACCAAACGACTGCAGCTATAATAATGAAATTCGATGTGTATACTTCTATGACTGCGGTGACGCGAATAATAAAGAGATCTTCCGATATTTGTAGCATCAGTATCTAAATGGAATTAAAATTTGTCTACAATCAAACGGTTGTAGCTAGAATCATGATATTCAATATTTGCACTCGTCTACGTAGAGGCGGAAAATAAGAGGTACGATTTTTTCTAAATTCGTACTTTTAGGGTCAAAATGGGAAAAGGAGTGAAACTGGTACCAATAAAACGGCTGTATCTAAAATCATGAAATTATGTGCGTACATTCCACTTTAAAACATATTGGATTTTCAATATTACAACTTTTTCCTATCAGGGTGTAGATGGAATCAAGAAATTGCAAATGGGGAATAGCGTGCTTGAGGAAAATTGTATCTACCTATTAATATTTAGGGCACATTTTTGTAGGATTTGTGACTAATAATTATATTAATATTTATATATGTATATTATAATAATGAACGATCTCAATTTTCCTAATATGGTTGTGGATATGGTAATGTCGAAAGCCTAAAATCTACCGATAATACTGTGGAATACACTCCGTGGTGGATAGTTATAAGATTCGGCCCGACCGAATTTCGCAATTTCATGATTTGTATGTTCAGAGTGTTACTCTACAATAAAGATTACATTAATATCACAGACAATCTTAGGTATCTTTGGAGTTTTTGTGAAAAATCAAAGAATATATATCCACAACAAATTATTAATAACGTTGTCGAGTTTAGAAAAACAAAATACATCAGCAACTATTACGCATTGCCCTTCGACAACATTTTTGTTACATAGTGTTAGGATTAATTTACTTTTTATTGAATGTCCTCAAATGTTTTGCCTCTCCTTCCGTGAAAATGTTCCACTGTACGACTTTGATGTTACTATAATTGTACTTTGTTTATTTACAGACGTAAAATAATTTGTGTTATTTTATTTTACGTCTGTAAATAAACACAAATTCTTGGAAGTTTTTCTTTTGTTTTTCCAAAACTTAAAACTAACTTCTTAAATTGTGAAGGCATGATTGATTGCTTCATGTTATGGCGCTTATTGCACGATACTCACAGTCATCAGTTTTAAATTTTCCAGCTGTCATTTTTTCCCAATAAAAACTTTCATGATTTACCATTGCATATGTTTAGGCTCTTCAACTCATCTTTGTGGAACGATTAAATTGAATTTAGGAAACATTTATTGCTGATTGTTTCAATGATTGATTGCTTCAAATTATCGAACTCATAGTTCGGTACTCTCAATCTCACAGTATAAATTTTCCAGCTGTATTGTTGGCCCAATAAAAACTTTCATTATTAACGCTTGCATATATTTGGGCTCCACAAATAGTTTCAATAAATTAGCAGCCTCACTGTTTTAAATTTTCCAGCTGTAATTTTCCCCAATAAAAATGTCCGTAATTAACGCTTGCATATTCTTGGCCTCCACAAATTGTTTCAATAAATTACAAATTGTCCCAATAAATATTATTTATTTGATATAGATGCATTTATCAAATTGTACAGCTGATATTACGTTTTTCATGTTCTATGGTTTTCATGTGACCTCAAATTATTGCATGCGAAAAAACAACGGAATTGTGGTTAATGAAAATATAAATCATGAATGATTTGTGAGGGGGAAATATTTTGAAATTAATTCAAAAATTGCGATATTAATGTTGAAGGTATATATGGGGCATTCCACGACAAATCGGACAGTTAAAAAAATATTTTTGATTTCCTCCATTTTTTTACATTTTTAGTACCCACTAAAAACACCCCCTGGTATACTTTGAGTTTTTTCTGATTACTCGTTAAAAATATCTTTATTTTTTAAAAATCTAAATATGTAGTAGTTCTTTTTTCAGAATTTTGCTCATAACTTCGCCAATAATGGTCCGAATTGGATATTCTTTTTTTAATATTTTTGTTTTTTGAAGTAATTTTCAGAAAAAATATTGAAACAAATATTTATTTTATTTATATAAATTTTTAAAAAATTAAAAGACATAGTAATTTTATAGTAGTTAAAATTTCATTCAAAGTAAGGTAAAATCTGTCAATTATTTTAGGAGTTACTAGCGATTGAATGAACGCTTCTATTTGAAAAAATCGTATTTTTCATTGTTACATTTGTCATCGTGAAAAAATCTAATTTTTTCCAAAAATAAGTGTACAATATTTTTATGAGAAGAATACAAACTTTCAAAAGAATCGCAGGTACCGAGATCAAAAATCGTACCGCTTGACATGGAATGACTCATATACGTTTTTCATATCCTGAGTGGGGATAACTTATCAATCGTACTTCTGCATAGAGTGCTGTCCTCATGTTTACTATTCAAAAAATCTGAAGGACCATCTATAACATTTTCTCTTGTATTTAGGGCTTCTATAATCGAAAACGATATTAAAATATATTTGTGGATTTTTTTTTAATTTTTTTACTAAAATTCCCTCGAAAGTACCTTTAATATTTGTGCTCTCATTTTCGATATATAGGCACGACCACTCCCCCCTTATGTGTCCAATTAAAGGTAATTATGGTTGCAGCCAATGTTGTGAATTTCACTTTCTCAGAGAAACAGTGGTTGCGGAACAGTTTCTAAAGAAATGAGAAAATAATGTTTTTTGCTGGCACGAAATCCATAAAAATAAAGGGTGATTTTTTAAAAGCTATAGGAAAGTTTTTCAAAAAAAAAACACATAAAATTCAGAAAAATTCATGAAAGCTTTATTTGTATCGATAGTACGGTCCATATAATTTAATGTTTGAAGATTATTTCATGCAAATGTTGACCTTGACTGTGCCTCAAATGGTCCATCCGCTTAGTCAAATTTTGGTATTTCCACGTTTTTGAATAACAGAGACCCAATTGCTGCGAACGGCGACGAATCGATAATTGATGGTCATCATTAACACTGGTCGATACAGTTGCGATATTTTCTTCAGTTCGCACTCTACATAAGCGTGTTGGTGGTTTAATGTCCAACAATGTAAATTTGGTGCGAAATTTAGTCACAATAGCCCGAATAGCCGCTTCAGTGGGTCGATTAAACTGACCATAAAATGGAAGCGCGCGATGAACTTTCTTAACAGATCACGCATTTTGATAATAAAATTCAATAATTTGCAAGCGTTGTTCGTTTGTAAGACGATTCATGGTTAAATTATAGACCAAACTGAAGATGTTTGACAGTGAAACAAAACACGAAACGTGCGTCAGCTGTTTAAACCAGTGTTGCCAAAAAGATAATAGCTAAAAAATCACCCTTTAGATAGAAATTGGAAAAAGGAATGTTTGAAGGAAATCTATGAAAAAATTTAGAACTTACGACCCTTACAGACAAAGTAAATAAATTAAAAACACGTATATTTTATATATAGTTTTTTATACCTACTTTGGGTATTTGTTTGTAACGCCCAAAAGGGAGCGAGATAGACCCATTTTTGATTATACCGAACGACTTAGAATCACTTTTTGAATTGATTTAGACATGTCCAACTGTCTGACCATCTATTCTTGTAATCAAAGTAATTATTGTCCGGCCCTTACAGAAATTGGCATATAGTTTTGGGTTCAAGGACGAACGCTATTTAATTTAAAACAAATCGGTTCAGATTTTGATATATCCACCATACAAAATTTGTTCCCAATATGACTTTTTCCGCTCCCATATAAATGTCGTTCCCCGTTTGACTTTTCCTGCTCTATAAACAGATACTATTTATCCGGTTTTGATCAAGATTGACACATCGGTCCATGATATAGAACACATGCCAAAATCTGAACCCATGTGAATTGTAATGCTGTAGAAAAGGAGGGACTTTAGCCTTTTCTTATTTGTTTTGAATTGATTTAGTCATCCTTGAAGGTGTCATGTACTTCTACCATAAGAGCCACTTCTACATTTATTTATAGATTTGCTTCAACTATTAATTAACATAAAATATTTGTTCATTTAGTAAACATATAAGCGTGTGTTATCGGCGTGTTATATTTACAAAATGAGAGTACAAATATTACATATGTATCTTCGGCGAAAATTGGAAATTACTAAAAAATAAAAAAATATCCATATTTTTGTTTGTTTATGCCTCAATATGCCTTACCGAAGACAACATTTTTATGTTGCATGATGTTATTGTGGAATTTCGGGAAAAAAAAATAAAAATCTTGCTGCCAAGTTTTCCTTCAGAATATTTTATGATGCCAAAGATTAAGAATTTCTGTACATTAATTTGTTCTCTTTGAATGGCTGCAATCGAATATTACTGCCTACTTTTTGGATGTGAACATTATTATTCAGATTCGTCCGTTTATGGTTTTGAAAAATTACCAATAAGCGCGTTAAATTAATAATTGAAGTATTTGCCCTCTAAACAGGCAGAACACCTTTCTGATATTACATTGTGCATTCTTATTAGAAGGACAGAAAAGTACATCATCAGATATTACTGCATACTTTGCGGGGCTTTTGAATATGTTTGCAAGTCATAGATGAATGTTGCCTACTTTTGGGCTTTGCGTGTAGATATTAATACAACATTGAGAGTACATTTAGGTTTCTACTCAGAAGTTGTTTTATTTGTGAAAAATCAAGATAACGCATCAATGAATTAGGTAAATTCTCTGAAACTAAAAAAAAGGCTCCGAATTTTTGTACATTAGTTTGTTCTCTTTGAAATGGTGTCATTCTCTTTGAATAGCTCCAACCGAATATTACTGCCTACTTTTTGGATGTGAACTTTATGATATGTATTTTTAAAAAGCCGTCTAGGGATTCGTCCGTTTATGGTTTTGGAGAATATTTTAAGATTTTAGAAAAATTACCGCGAGCCCTTAAAAGGCAGAACGACTTTCATATGTCACATTGTGTATAGTTATTAGAAGGATAGAAAAGTACATCATCAGATATTACGGCATATTTTGTGGGGATTTTGATTATGTTTGCTTTTATTGCAAGTCATAGATGAATGTTGCCTACTTTTGTGCTTTGCGTGTAGATATTAATAAAACATTGAGAGTACATTTAGGTTTCTACTCAGAAGTTGTTTTATTTGTGAAAAAGCAAGATAACGAATGAATAATTTAGGTAAATTCCCTGAAACGCATTTCAATAATTATCTAATGTGAGTACTTCGAATGTGTAGTATTTTCCGTGGCAAGAAGCACAAGGTGGAACCGCATTTGCGATATCATATTAAGATAAAAAATGTATAAACTTATTGTTGGCATAGGCTAAACTTACCTTCCCTTGGCGTGCATACTTTTAGGCTTTGCATAATCTGCTAACATAGGCTTATTTATATCGACAAACGAAAATATACCATATGTTGTGAATTTATTATCTTACTAATGCGATTTCTTTCTCGTTTACTTTGCAGTTTTGGAAAACCATGTCAGAAGTCGAAGAAACCTAAAACACAAAGTACCCAACTAAACATATCATATTAGTTGCCTCAACTTTACTTTATGTTCCAACGAAAAGAAAGAGAAAAACACAATTTTATTATTTATACAAGCAAACGGATGAAACTGAATACGAAAATAATTACCAGAAATTAAATACACAAATTGAGCAAATAAATTAAAGAGAACTAAACAAACATAAAACCGCAATTTATAAAGCAAAACGCACAGGAAACGGATATTGCGGCAGCACAGCATTGCACAGAAACTAAAGTGATTGTGGAGTGTGCGAGTGTGTGTGGCTGAAGAAGAGTGAAATTACCAAATCTCCTGTGCCGTGATTTCAGGCAGTAGTTGTGGCCCAACCACAAGTGTTGACAATTTTCATTTATTTTCCGTGAAGTGCGAAAAAAGTTAAATCGCGTGTGAAAGATTAAGATTCTCAAAAAAAAAATAAAGAAACAAGACAACTTTTGTTCATGACTAAACGTATCTGTATTACTTTCTTTTGATTTGTAATAAATTTTATTTCAAGTTTTTCTTTTGAAAACATTTTGTAGACCCAAACAAAACACGAACACACACACCCACATAGTAGCAGAGGGAGAGAGAGAGAGAAAAAAAGAAAAGTGATTTGAAGTCTCTCTCCTTTTTCTAAGGATTTTCTCCTTATTTGTCTCTTTATTTGAACTTTCGTTTCGATTGTGAGGAAAAAAGACGTCGGTCGCCATGTCAGTGCTGATGAGGCGTTTAACTTGGCCGCTATTTATAGCCATCATGTTGGGGTCGGTCAATGTCAATGCCATCGATTTAAGCCGTCTCTACGGCCACAATATGGTGCAGAAACGTAGTGGTAAGTAATCGTCTTACATCCAAGTCCTTAATAACACAAAACCGCACAAAGGAGCAAAAGCTAAACTAAATTAATTTAATTTTTCCGCTGTACTATGTGTACGTAGGTACAAGCGCGGTGTTTCGTTTCCTATTCACAACCGGCCAGATTTATGTGCCATTTTAATGGGTCTCCATTTGCCTTAACGACGCGACCTTTGTTCCGACAATGTTAACATTTATTAAGGAAAAATTAAAACGATTTACTTGCCGTGCTCTTGCCTTAGGCGAAGGCAAAGGTTTACTTTGGTAATCTAGAAAATGGGGTAATTTGTATTGCGCGAAATTGCAGTGAGATTTATTAGAGATTGTTTGGATCAATTTCACATTTTATTCGAGTGTTATTTACAATATTACAATATTTAAGTGTTACAATATTTAAAGTAATATTTTGGAATATTTATAAAACGGACATTATTTGTCAGTTAGATCCTGTTACTATTTGATGAAAATAAAAGTTAATTAAACAATTTCATTTAATCATTACTATGTCACTGAGTTGCATCTGTTCGGTTTTTACATATTTCCCAGGAAGGCTTTTTGTAAAGGGTGATTTTTTAAGAGCTTGATAACTTTTTTTTTAAAAAAAACGCATAAAATTTGCAAAATCTCATCGGTTCTTTATTTGAAACGTTAGATTGGTCCATGACATTTACTTTTTGAAGATAATTTCATTTAAATGTTGACCGCGGCTGCGTCTTAGGTGGTCCATCCGCTTAGTCCAATTTTGGCATTTCCACGTTTTTGAGTAACAGAGACCCAATTGGTGCGAACGGCGACGAATCGAAAATTGGTGGTCATCATTAACACTGGCCGATACAGCTGCGATATTTTCTTCAGTTCGCATTCTACGTAAGCGTGTTGGTGGTTTAATGTCCAACAATGTAAATTTGGTGCGAAATTTAGTCACAATAGCCCGAATAGCCGCTTCAGTGGGTCGATTAAACTGACCATAAAATGGAAGCGCGCAATGAACTTTCTTAACAGAGCACGCATTTTGATAATAAAATTCAATAATTTGCAAGCGTTGTTCGTTTGTAAGACGATTCATGATGAAATGTCAAAGCATACTGAGCATCTTTCTCTTTGACACCATGTCTGAAATCCCACGTGATCTGTCAAATACTAATGCATGAAAATCCTAACCTCAAAAAAATCACTCTTTATTTATATACATTTGATGCTTTTGTAGCAACTCATTTGTTTAATATATGTATATGGGAAAAGTTTCCACAAAAGTGGGAACAATTGGGGGAAAGGCATGAGAAATGTTTTACATTTTCTCTTAGAACACAAAATAATATAACATAACATAAATAATATAATAATTTCGACTGCAATCACTTCTAGAGGGTAATTTTTTAAAAGCTATAGGAAAGTTTTTCAAAAAAAAAACACATAAAATTCAGAAAAATCCATGAAATCTTTATTTGAATCGATAGTACGGTCCATATAATTTAAAGTTTGAAGATTATTTCATGCAAATGTTGACCTTGACTGCGCCTCAAATGGTCCATACGCTTAGTCCAATTTTGGCATTTCCACGTTTTTGAGTAACAGAGGCCCAATTGCTGCTAACGGCAACGAATCGATAATTGATGGTCATCATTAACACTGGCCGATACAGCTGCGATATTTTCTTCAGTTCGCACTCTACGTAAGCGTGTTGGTGGTTTAATGTCCAACAATGTAAATTTGGTGCGAATTTTAGTCACAATAGCCCGAATAGCCGCTTCAGTGGGTCGATTAAACTGAACATAAAATGGAAGCGCGCGATGAACTTTCTTAACAGAGAACGCATTTTGATAATAAAATTCAATAATTTGCAAGCGTTGTTCGTTTGTAAGACGATTCATGGTTAAATTACAGACCAAACTGAAGATGTTTGACAGTGAAACAAAACACGAAACGGGGGTCAGCTGTTTAACCAGTGTTGCCAAAAAGATAATAGCTAAAAATCACACTTTATAATTGTTTTAGAGTAAACCCATCATGAATCTTAAGAGCCTTTTTTTTTGTAAAAATTTAAGATATATTTTTATACATTCAACGAGAGTATTATGTCTTTGTGCATTTGTTCGTAACACCCAAAAGGAAACAAGATAGACCCATTGTTAATTATACCGATCGACTTAGAATCACTTTTTGAATCGATTTAATCAAATTACAGGTCGCAATTATAGTCCGATCTTAACAAAAACTGCCAAAAGTAAGTTTTGTGGATCAAAGACGAACGCTATTTAATTTGAAGAAAATCGGTTCAAATTCAGATATACATACAAAAGTCGCTCCCGATTTGACATTTTCCGCTCTAGAAACCACATATTGAACCCAATATTCTTTAAATTTGGCAAAACATCTTATCATCCAACTATAAACACCTATGAAGAAAGTGGGTAAGATCGGTTCAGATTTAGATATAGCCCCCAAACAACTTTTGCCCCTTTAGAAACCACATTTCTTTAAATTTGGCACAACAGCTTATAATCCAAGTAAAAAACCTATGGTGAAAGTGGCTAAGATTGGTTAAGATTTACATATGACGCAAATACAAATTTTGTTCCCAAATGTTTAACCGATTTTGGACAAACTATACATGTTATATTCCACCTATTTCGTTCCAGGTTTCAATATACCCCCATACTAATGTCCTTCCCGATTTAACAGTTTTTGTCAAACACATACATTTACAGGAGACAAAAATCCTTCCCGTTTTCACTTTATTACCGAATTGAATTGTATTCGGATAGAAAGTGGAGTGAATCATATAGTCGGCCCCGTCTGACTTTAGCCTTTCCTTACTTGTTTGTTTATAAAAAAGAAATAAGAAAAAACTAGTAACCGCGGAGTTAAGTTCGGCCGGTCTGAACTTTATATACCCTCCACTCTGGATTGCATTTCATTTTCATTTCATTTATTAAGTCTCTGGAAATAACTCCTTACAGACCAGCAATGTATAACAATTCAATAATAATATTATACTAATAACAATAAAAAACTTAATTAATTATATTATTTAACAATTTTTTAAAAATAAGACTAGAAGTAGTAAAATCTACAAATTCACAAATAGAATTATAAAGTTTCATCGATCTAATTAAGGATTCATTGGAAGCATAATTAGAAAAATGTCTATCAATATGAAAAGGGTAGTAATGTCTCAAAGATCGTGACGGCGCACTAAACTGAATGAGAGAAAGTAACTCTGGACAATCCACAGTGGCATTTATAATACCATGTAAAAACAACAGTGAAGCTATATCTCTTCTAGAGGACAAAGACTTTAAAGAAAGAAGTAAACATCTACTTTCGTACGATGGAATTGGTGCAGAAAAATTTAAAGAGCTTAAAGCAAACTTCATAAACGTTTTCTGAACTTTCTCAACACGGTAACTATGTACTGAAGCATTTGGGCTCCAAATGAAAGAAGCATATTCAATTTTTGACCGAACAAAAGAACAATATAAAACCTTTTTCGTATAAGGATCTGAGAATTCAGCAGTATTCCTACGTATGAAATACATAACTGAATAAGCCTTAGGGATAATATAATTTAGATGACTGAGGAAAGTTAACTTGTAGTCGAACAAAACACCTAAATCAAGCTTTTCCAACACAGTATCCAAATTATGACTTGAAATATTGTATTGAGAAATTATTGGATTACGACATCTGTGGAAAGTCATATGTAGACATTTAGAATAGTTGACTGGAAGACCATTATAAGTAGACCAAAAAGAAAATCTATCAATATCATTCTGCAATAACTGTATGTCACTAAAAGATCGTATAGCCCTGAAAATCTTTAAATCATCAGCATACATAAGATGCCTAGAATTCAAAAAACAACAATTAATATCATTAACAAAAATATTGAATAACAACGGACCCAATACACTTCCTTGTGGGATACCAGAAGTTGGAATATAAGTATCTGAATAGAAACCATCTAAAAATACCGAACAGTGTCTATTTATTAAATATGTTCGAAATTAATCAATAATTTCCGAACGAAAGCCAATTTTCATTAATTTATATAATAATATATTATGAGGAACTCTATCGAAAGCTTTTGAGAAATCAGAATATATAGTGTCCACTTGAACACCACTCTCAAAATTGGAAATGCAATATTTTGTAAAAACTGCTAAATTGCTAGTTGTAGACCTTCCATGGAAAACCCCATGTTGAGCAGGACTTATATAGCTCTTAAATCTAAAAGACAATTTATCACAAATTATGTGTTCAAAAAGTTTGGCAATATTTGACAATTTTGAAATGGGTCTATAATTAATTACATTATTTTTTTGACCAGATTTAAATATTGGAACAACTACAGTTTTCTTCCACTTTTGTATAAAATAGCCAGATTTCGTGAATATTATCTTAAGTGGTAAGATTAACGATTCACAACATTCTTTTAAGACAAAGGCAGGTACTCCATCAATATCATTTTTGTATGAAATTGACAGTTTTGAAATGCCTGAATAAATATCTTCATCAAAAATGTGCAAGTTAGAGTTATCTGCAAAAGATGAAATATTATCAAACATAGATTCATTAACATGAGGAGACACATCACAAAACGTGGATTGAAAATAGTCTTTAAAGAGATTGGCTGATTCCAACAGAGAATTAGAAAACTTCTGTTCATATAACATGGACGAAGGAATAGAAGAACAATTTTTCTTTGACTTAATAAAACGCCATAACCTTTTAGGATCGGACTTAATACTTTCGCTATAACCCATAATATAAAAATTTATTGAGAAAATTAAATTATCTCATATAATGAACATACAATCTTTCATCATTGATATCATGATTCGCTTTAAATTTCTTATAAAATTTATTTCTAAGATTTTTCAGCCTTTTCAATCCACAGAAGATGTCGATTTTCGTAGAAGTGCAGTAATATTACAGGAAAATATATATTTTTTTAATATAGCCAAACCAAAACAAATAAAGATATTGCAAAAATACTTTTATAAATATATATACATTTTTTTATTATTTCAAACCACGCTTACAAGTCAAGGCTACCAAGACGTTTACACTATATATATCGAAATAATACTTCAAGTGAATTCAAAAAATAAATATTCTTATATATATATATATTTTCAAAGACCTTAAATGTCATAAATATTGGTAGATAGTGGGAGCTACAGTTGAGCGTATTTCCATTTTATTTTAATTCCAAAAGTACAAATTTTGAAAATCCATTATTTCAATAAATAATCTAATTCATGATTCAACCAATCTTTGTCGTGAAAGTAAAAAGTACGAATTTGGAAAAATCTTTATATTTTAGTGTCTATGCAGTCAGAGGAATGTATACACCGAATTCCATAATTCTAGCTGCGGCCAATTGGTTGGTACCATTTTTATCCCTTTTTTTCCTATTTTACCTCCTTAAGAATACGACTTTCTAAAATCACTTTATT
The DNA here is from genome assembly GCA_947397865.1 of Polietes domitor. Lineage (NCBI taxonomy): Eukaryota > Metazoa > Arthropoda > Insecta > Diptera > Muscidae > Polietes > Polietes domitor. The sequence goes on along the minus strand of OX377618.1, from coordinate 42,110,314 downwards.
TTATCTGTCTACGCAGGTCAGATTTTCATGACATTTTGGTTGGTACAATTTTTATCCCCTTTTTCAATTTTTACCCCAAAAAGTACGAATTTCAAAAAATCCCTTTATTGTACATATCTACTTAATCAGAGCAATGTATACACCGAGTTTCATTATTTTAGGTACAGCCGTTTGATTGGTACCCATTTTATCCCTTGAAAACACGAGTTTGGAAAAAATATTTTTATATTATGTATCTATTTAATAAGAGGAATGTACACACCGAATTTCGTGGTTCTAACTGTTGTCGTCTGATAAGTACCATTTTTATCCCTTTTGCCCCATTTTACCCCCTACGAATAAGAATCACTTTATGGTGCACGTTTTTATTATAGGGGGAATAGTCAATATCAAGTTAGTACAAGCAGACATATTAAAAAAATTTGCTTAAATACTCTAAAATATTTGGGGTTATTATGGGTATTTTTAGCCATTGTGAGGGAGAAAATTTCCCCTTTGTACTGATTTCGCCCAGTTGCAATCCCAATCGATCCACGACTAAAAGATGCATTTATGGGAAATTTGGACGTCCTTCCGTTTCGATGCTGGCGTGCAGACGGACGGAGGGACATGGCTAGATCGTCTTAGAATTTTATGGCAATCAAGAATATATATACTTTATAAATCGTCTTAGAATATACATATATATACTTTATAGTGTCTCAGGTCGATATTTCAAGGTGTTGCAAACGGAATGACAAAGTTAGTATACCTCCATCCTTGAGGTGAAGGGTATACAAATTACATTTAATCATTAATGTGACACTGAGTTGCAGCTGTTCCCTTTTGACTTATTTTCCAGGAAGGCTTATTATATTTACATACATTTGATGCCTTGGCAATAACTTTTTTCTTTAATATATATAGTTTTTTATTAAAATGACACAAATTGCAAAAAGGATTGGATTGACACCCATTTTGGAGGTGGGAACAGTTTCCACAAAAGTGGGAACAGTTGGGGGAAATACAACAAGAAACATTTTAAATGCATTTTCTCTAAAAAAAAACAAACCATTTGCTTAGTTTTAGTGGTAATAAATAATAATTTCCATCTGTATTTGAATGTAAACCATACGGAATGTCAGATATTGCGCTGAAGTTTTTCGTCTCACAAAGGACATTTTGCGTTTGGTTATGGAAAAGGCGATTGCCATACTCAACTATACACACTTTGTCCATAGATGTACGCATTTCGTATTCTGTGTGGGGATAACTCATCAGTGGAATTATTATACATTTAGCGCTTATATTTTATATTTAGCGATCAGTGCCTCTCCAGCGAGCCTGTTGCCAATGATTTAAATTTAATTTAAAGGTTAATAACCACCCATAAACTGAGCAAACATATTTTTCAATTTCAACTGCAATCACGTCTTAAATTATTTTAGAGTAAATGCCAGGAACACCATTATGAACCCTTAGAACCTTTATTTTATCAAAATCTAACATATATTTTTGTTTATAAAAGTAAATAAGAAAAGAAAAAATAAAATTTGTTGTTACTATTTTCTGTAAAAGTAGAAGCAATTTGCTTGCAATTAAAAAAAATATATTTGTTTAAATTAAATTACCTTACGACAATTTTTTTTAGTTTCGATCAACCTTATTGTCTACAATTTCATTCAATCAATTACAATCGTGAAAACAGATTTATTCGCCATACATCTATATAAAATCGGAGAGAAGAGTCAAAATTTGAGTGATCGCTTCACATGGATTTACTCTTTGGTCGAATTATTTGAAATATTTTTTTGGGCATCATTGGGAATTTGTCATGGCTACTTTGGGGACAAGAAAAAAATTCATTAAATTGGGAGCGTTGTTCCCAATTATAATGGAGACGCTGAAAGGGTTTTTCGAAATTCGTACTTTTAGGGGGTGAAATGGCACAAAAAGGGATAAACATCGAAACTTTGTCCTGATTTAACGGCATCATCTAGAATCATGAAATTCGTTGTGTGCCTTCCACTTACCATGCAGACTTGCGACAAAAAGTTTTTTTTCTAAAGGGAAAGCGATAAAAAGGGATCAAAATGGTACCAACTAAAGTAAAGCTAGAATTGTGTGCGTACCTGACCATGAAAAAAGCACAACATAATTGGATTTGTTGAAATTTTTACTTTTAACCCGAATAGTGCAGTAATTATTTTGTTTTTCGAATTTGGAGATATCATGTTATCAGTGGTCCACACCAGAAGCGTTGGTGAACGTCTTTTGGGTGTGACCATATGGTCACGTTAGCACTATTCAGGTTAAGGGCAAGCGGTACAAAAAGGGATAGAATTCTACCAAATGGCATTACAGCTAGAATCGTGAAATTCGATCTTTAAATTCCACTGAACACGTAGAATCAATATAATTTTTTCGTAGCGGGACAAAAAGGGAAAAATAGTACCAGTATTGCAGCTAGAATTGTGAAATTCGGTGAGTAGATTCCTCTAACGACGTAGAAGCTCAACATAAACGATTTTTTAATTTGAAGTTTTAAGGGGGAAGCGGTTCAAAAAGTGGTTCAAATGTGGTACCAAATTGCCAAATGGTATGTATAATCGCGAAATTCGATCTGTAAATTCCACTGACCACGTAAAAGCACAATATAAATGAATTTAAGGAAGTATTATAGCTAGAATTGTGAAATTCGGTGAGTACATTCTTCTGACTGTGTAGAAAAGCACATTAAGTGTTTTTAATTTGAACTTTAAAAGGGAGAAGCGGTACAAAAAGGGGTTAAAAATGGTACCACCAAAGTATTACAGTTAGAATTGTGAAATTCGGTGAGTACATTCCTCTGACCACGTAGAAGCGCAATAAAAATAATTTTTTCGAAGTTTGTACTTTTAAGTGGAAGCGATACAAAACAAAATAAAAATGGTAGGTAGAATCGTGAAATTTGATATATACATTCCTCTGCGTTAATTAACTTTTTGAAATTTGTACCTTAAGGGGGAATTGTATTTAAAAGTTGTACTATTAAGTGAAAACGGGACAAAAAAGAGATACAAATGGTACCAACCAGAGTATTGCAGCTAGAATCGTGGCATTCGGTGTGTAGATTTCACTGACCAGGTACACTCGCAATATAAATGAATTTTACGAAGCTGGACAAAAGACGATAAAAAATAGTACCAACTGAAGTATTGCGGCTGGAATCGTAAAATTCGGTGTATACACTCCCCTGAAAACGTATAAATGGATTTTTCAAAATTTTACGAGTAGGAATACTAACCAAATTTTTGTAACGGTGTGTACAGCCGTCTAACTACGAAGATATTTAAAAATGTATTACTCTTAAGGGGGCTGCGAAAAGGGATAAACGTGGTACCAAATAAAGTACCAATCTAGGTGCGTAGTATAAAGAGATTTTTATACACTCGACGAGAGTATTATATATTTGTGCATTTGTTTGTAACACCCAAAAGGTAACGAGATAGACCCATTGTTAATTATACCGATCGACTTAGAATCACTTTTTGAGTCGATTTAATTTTAATCATCGGTTCAGATTTATATATAGCTCCCATACAAATTTCGCTCCCGATTTGAATTTTTCCGCTCTAGAAACCACATATTGCATCAGATTGTCTTCATATTTGGCAAAACGTCTTATATTTAAACTAGGAACACCTGTGGTGATAATAGGTCAGATCGGTTCAGATTTATATATAGCTCCCATACAAATTTCGCTCCCGATTTGAATTTTTCCGCTCTAGAAACCACATATTGCATCAGATTGTCTTCATATTTGGCAAAACGTCTTATATTTAAACTAGGAACACCTGTGGTGATAATAGGTCAGATCGGTTCAGATTTATATATAGCTCCCATACAAATTTCGATCCCAATTTGAATTTTTCCGCTCTAGAAACCACATACTGTATCAGATTGTCTTTAGATTTGGCAAAACATCTTATATTTCAACTAGAAACAACCATGGTAAAGATAGGCCAGATCGATTCAGATTTATATATACCTCTCATACAAATTTCGCACCCGATTTGACTTTTTCCGCTCTAGAAACCGCATATTGTATCAGATTGTCTTTAGATTTGGCAAAACATCTTATATTTAATCTAGGAACACCTATGGTGAAAATAGGTCAGATCGGTTCAGATTTATATATAGCTCCCATACAAATTTCACTCCCGATTTGACTTTTTCCGCTCTAGAAACCATTTGTATCAGATTGTCTTCAGATTTGGCAAAACATCTTATATTTAAACTAGGAATACCTGTGGTGAAAATAGGTCAAATCGGTTCAGTTTTATATATAGCTCCCATACAAATTTCGCTACCGATTTGACTTTTTCCGCTCTAGAAACCGCATATTGTATCAGATTGTCTTTAGATTTGTCAAAACATCTTATATTTAATCTAGGAACACCTATGGTGAAAATAGGTCAGATCGGTTCAGATTTATATATAGCTCCCATACAAATTTCGCTCCCGACTTTACTTTTTCTGCTCTAGAAGCCACATATTTTAACAGATCCTCATCAAATTAGGCGAAATATCTTATATTTGTTCTATAAAGAGCCATGACGTAAATGGGTCAGATCGGTTCAGATTTATATATAGCTCCCACACAAATTTCACAACCTATTTCAATTTTTCCACTCTATAAACCTCATATTTTAACAGATCTTCTTCAAATCTTTCAAAATATCTCATATTTCAACTGTAAACACCCATGGTGAAAATGGGTCATCGGTTCAGATTTACATATAGCTCCCATACAAATTTCGCCCCAAAAATATCCCATACAAATTTCGGATAGACTTTTTTCAGCACCAGAAAGCACGAATTTTCACAACATGAGATTAACACTTTATATTTGAACTGGATGAACTATTTGTGAAAGTTAGTCACTATATTCCATGTTTGGATATAGCACCGATATAAATATTTCCGATTTGACAAATTGGACCAGGTAATATTAGCCTATGATTAGGAAACATACAAAAATTCTTCCCGTTTTCACCTTTTTACCGAGTTGAATTGTGTTCGGATAGAAAGTGGAGTGTATCATATAGTCGGCCCCGCCCGACTTTAGCCTTTCCTTACTTGTTAATAATGCATACTTTTAGGGGTGATGCGAGACCACCTTTAGGGATTATACAAATGTGTATATTTTGAAAAAAAGGAACAAAACGTTATAAAACGGCCAGGAACATTTAGAAACATGAGGGTGTATTTTTATACCCTCACTCTAGAGAGTAGGGACAGAAAAAAAGTGTAAAGCATTGAAGGAGTGACTTAAGACCCCAAGTATGTTTGAACCAAATTCGTTTAATAACTTTTTAAGTTGTTTGAGCCCAAACTTAGTTTAAGTTCGAAGATGGGCGAAATCACCACACCCCTTCTGGTACCTCCCACACAAATGGCCCATGTACCTATGTTAAATTAAAAGCTATGTAACTTGCATATGGATATTTGCAATCGCCTATATTTTGATATAGGATAACGTTTAAAGCGTACAAAATATGGCTGGGTTTGCCACGACCCATCCAGTACCTTCCACACAAACCTTCTAGTACCTTTCACACAAATTATCCTGGCCTTCGTAAAATTTAATACCCTATAACTTTCGTATATATGTTTTCTGAGAATCAGGTTTATATAAGTCGGTTTAGCCGACAGAAGCTTACTACTAGTTCTAAACTGGTCTAATAAATTTTATTATCATAATACGTGTAAGCAAATAACTAAATTGTTTACACTAAAGTAGAAATAAACTTTATTTTTTCAAAGATAAAGTTCTACCTTAGACTGGTTGAACTTTATCTTTGAAAATTAAGTTGACACACAATATCTTGCTAATCCTCTGTGCGCGTTGACATATTTATTCGTATAAACCAACCTCTATATTGATTTATATCTGCTCATTTAATGGCATTGCTTTGAAGTATTTTTCCATCATTACAAGTTTTCCATTTTACGTAGCCTTTAGTGTAGATTCTGCCACAACAAATAATGTATTACCATGACTTTAGTGTCCGCCCACAGGCCACATTATCAAACACACATTAGATGAGAGGGTAAAGGGAAAAAGTTTAGTTTTTTCCCTGCTGAAAGTTTTCCTTACTCGTGAAAAGTCCTTGCATATTTTATGGACTACCATCACTATCTGCAGCCCAGCCAAGCCATTCCCATCCTAGTCATTCATTTGTTCTTGTTTCGTTACATTCATCCAACCGGCCATTTATGGGTTTATAAGAGTTTATTGCAGTCTTATATCTAGACAGACATTTCAGTTAATCTGAAATTCATCATGTGTTTTCATATCTTACGGCTTTCGTCTGATACGCATTTTCAAGCAGCTTTTGCTGTGAAGGGCCGTCCAATTGTATAACAAGTTATACATAATTTATGGTCATGTTTTTCTCTCTGACTCTCTCTCTCTCTCTTTCATTTCCTCCCTCCCCTAAGTCAGTCTAAAATTATCGTCTTTGTTATGAAAACAGAATGAAAATAATGGAATGTATCTACAAATGAATACAAATACTTGGGCACAAGCAACAAGGATATGGCGGGGACGACGACGACAACGATACGAGCATTTTGTAGTTTGCCTAACAAATTATCCTTCTTTTGTTTGATTTCCATGGAGCTCGGTGTTAAATGGCGGTAATATTGGCTTCATCCAAGGTTTATTTGTTTAGTTTTTGGACAAAAAAATCGAAGGAGAGATATAAATTACCAGGACATTTTTAGTTTGTATGTAATGTTTGTGCAAAGGGATGACATATCCTGGATAAATGTCTCGGGTTTGCATGTGCGGGGTTGGATGCTATTGTATTAATCACGACCAAGGATTTTGGGCTGAGGAGGAGGGGGAGGGGTGCGATTAAGCATGAGTGAGAAACGTGCTTGCATCACTTCACACGATGTGAACAGGACAGGGTGAACCAGGGAGATACCAGTTAATTATGTCGACTATTATCTAGAAAACGTATCGATTCCTGTTGAGCTTATCATTCATTCGATATGAACAATATTTACCTTTTGTTGGCCAATTAATTAGTGGCCTACTTTAATTGCTTTCTATTGTTCGTTTTAACTGATTTGAATTAACTTTCGTCCTTATCGTATTTCCAGGCCAGACTTTTCTCTTTTTTTACTTTGTTTCGCAGACAAGTCAATCTTAATTAAGGAATCATTATTGCTGTTTTTGGGGAGTGGGAATATTGTCGATTCATACTATTATCAACAGAATGGTAAATTCTTCAATTTAGTCGGTCGTGAGAACATAAAAGTGCTGAAAACCTGGTGATATGTCGCAATAAAAAATATGTCACGAATAAGCGGAGTGACGAAATTACTGGATAAGCACTAGGGTATCCAGTTAATCGATTAAAAATAAAGAAAAGCGAATTTACAATTAATCGAATAATGGTGTCTAGTGTTATGCGATTATCCGATTAATCGAGCAATTGTCCACTCAATAAAACACCATACGGGAAAGAGAACTGTCCCAGGACAAGTCCCTGGTGGGTAAGAATCGGTTCTGGTTCTGGTCCCTTTTACATGGGTTTGTCATTGGAAGGGCTGATATGTCTTGGACATGTCCGCAGTCAATTCTAAACTACCGGTATCACAGGACAAGACTTGTACCATACCTAAACAGACATGTCCTGGTCTCAAACGACATGACCTGGAACCGGTCTCAAAGGATGTAACCACATCAAGAGACAAGTCCGATGCTTTTTGTCTCAAAGTATTAAAACCGCTGTCAAAGAACATGAATTGAACAACAATCGGTTTAAAAATTAAAGTATAATATTATCCAAATTGTTGTAATAGTTGCCAGAGGGCTTAGCTGCTTCGCGGTAGCAATAATGCTGACACGGAAATCTCTCAGATATAATTTCTAACGATTATGTTAGAAACACAGGAATTCGCCTCTATTTTTATAATATGCGACAATATATGATATATATTTTACGTATAAAAAATACAACACTTTTATTTAAATATATATACGAAATGAGAAGTGCATTGACAAGTTATTCACACTTTGGGACTACACCATTTCCAATTGAAATTGCGAAAATTCTAATTGAAATTGAGAAATTCCATTTGAAATTGAGAATATTCCAATTGAAATTAAGAATTTCCATTTCATAATGAGACAATTCCAATTGAAATTGAGAATTTCCATTTACAATTGTAATTGAGATTTTACATTTGAATTTGAGAAAATTCCAATTGAAATTGAAATTTTACATTTGGAATTGAGAATATTCCAATTGAAATTAAGAATTTCCATTTCATAATGAGACAATTCCAATTGAAATTGAGAATTTCCATCTATAATTGAGAAATTTCCAATTGAAATTGAGATTTTCCATTTGAATTTGAGAAAATTCCAATTGAAATTGAGAAATTCCATTTGAAATTGAGATTTTCTATTTGAAATTGAGAATATTCGAATTGAAATTAAGAATTTCCATTTAATAATGAGAAAATTCCAATAGAAATTGAGAATTTCCATTTACAATTGAACTTGAGATTTTACATTTGAATTTGAGAAAATTCCAATTGAAATTGAGATTTTCCAATAGAGAATATTCCAATTGAAATTAAGAATTTCCATTTCATAATGAGAAAATTCCAATTGAAATTGAGAATTTCCATCTATAATTGAGAAATTTCCAATTGAAAGTGAGATTTTCCATTTGAATTTAAGAAATTCCATTTGAAATTGAGATTTTCTATTTGAAATTGAGAATATTCCAATTGAAATTAAAAATTTCCATTTAATAATGAGAAAATTCCAATATAAATTGAGAATTTCCATTTACAATTGAAATTGAGATTTTACATTTAAATTTGAGAAAATTCCAATTGAAATTGAGATTTTCCAATTGAGAATATTCCAATTGAAATTAAGAATTTCCATTTAATAATGAGAAAATTCTAATAGAAATTGAGAATTTCCATTTACAATTGAAATTGAGATTTTACATTTGAATTTGAGAAAATTCCAATTGAAATTGAGAATTTACATTTCATATTGAGAAAATTCCAATTAAAATGAGAATTGCCATTTCACATTTCTACTTGAAAATGGGAATTTACATTTCAAATTGAGTAAATTCTAATTGAAATAGTGAAATTTTCATTTGAAACTGAGAATATTCTTATTGAAATTGAAAAAAATCAGAAATTTATATTTTCACCCAGGAAAAAGATTGTTGAGTTATCTTCTGCAATAAACAGTTACAAATGCTGGAACATGTGTATATTGTATGCAATTCCCTGTGGTCTTACATTTGGCGATTTGAGATCCCCCTTAACCTTGGATCAAATAACTACGACATAATTATCAAGTGACACTTTTCAAAGGCTTGTTCCGGTCATTTACGGAATTAAGCGTTATTGTATACCAAAACAAGTTCACTTAAATTACTCATCTCCTCAGAACTCATTCTCTTGTTGAACGCGTTTTGAATGAGCCGATTCTTCTATTCAGTATAATAATTCCAGTAGCTATAATTACATGTTCGTTAGAGACATATTGAAGGAACACCATAGGATCGGGAACAAACTCTGAATGAGCCTTTTTTCTGTGGCACAATTGATTTAATTATATACACTCCATAAATCGTCACGTATGGTATATACCACTTCACAACACATAAGATTTATGCCAAAGCAGAAATATCCTCAATTTCAAATGGAATTTTCTCAATTTCATTTGAGAATTTCTCAATTTGAAATGTAAATTCTCATTTTCATTAGGAATTTTCTCAATTCAGAATTCAATTGGAATTTTCTGAATATGAAATGGAAATTCTCATTTTCAATTGGAATTTTCTGAATATGAAATGAAAATTCTCAATTTCAATTGAAATTTTCTCAATTCCATTTGGAATTTTCTCAATTGAAAATGAAAATTCTCAATTCCATTTGGAATTTTCTCATTATGAAATGAAATTCTCACTTTCAATTAGAATATTCTCAATTATAAATGGAAATTCCCAATTTCATTTGAAATTTTCTCAATTTGAAATGAAAATTCTTAATTTCAATTAGAATTTTCTCATTTTGAAATAGAAAAATTTAGTTTCAAACGGAATTTTCTCAGTATGAAATGGAAATTCTCAATTACAAGTTGAATTTTCTCAATTTCAATTGGAAATGGTGTAGTTCTGTGATATATCCATATCGGATTGGTCGATAGGATTGGTACGTTTATAGCAAATGTCACCAATTTTTTGTTTCAAATTTGACACAACACCCTTTTTCCGCTAGAAACATCTCTGGTAAAATGTGTTTAATAACGTTACATTTACATACATTGTACATGTTACTCGAATAAATATTTAGAAAAATACTCGATTAATCGAATAAAATATAATATATATATATATTAGAGTGGCTTCATAATAAAAGTAGTGGATGTTCCCGACTAAAATGAAAGATTGGTTTGTTTTATGTGTTCTCCCAAAATATTTCGCTTTTATCATTGTCTGTTCGTGAGCTGGACGCAATCAAAATAACCTATATAAATCTGATTTTTCTTGAATAAAATTCACGGTGAGAATTGTGTTTAGAAAAAATAAGCTTGCAATTAAAATCTTGTCCGAGAGTTATCTAACCACATCATATAACTTGCATTTTAACCAAGAATAGATGGTAGAATTTTAACATTTTTGTGCAATTTTTGTGGCATTTTTTATAAAAACCGCAATAACTTTCATAATTGTCTTTTTTACAGGACTTTTAATTTCCAAAGGATGTAAATGTTTCAATAAAAAACTTTTGCATGTCATACAATGGCGATATGGGTATCAAATGAAAGAGAAGAACATCTGCTAAATATACTTTTAATTTCATGCGTCATCGTTCAATTGTTGCCATTTACAAAGTTTATGTAGATTATTCACGTTTTAATTTTTAAGGGGGGAAATTTGAAATGGTTGAATTTCTTTCCAAAAATTAGCTTTATATAAGACTAGAATGTGTTTACGATGCAAAGAACCCCATATTTCAGTTTTAAGTTCACATTTAACCCACTGAGTATTAACAGTAAGAAACAAATTTGCGGTTCTTAATAGGTTAGAAAATCCTTAAAATTGCAATTGGTTATCAATACCTCTCCAACGAGCCCCTGATTATAGAGGTTATTTTGAACGCGTCCAGCTTACGAACGGACAATGATAAAAGCGAAATATTTTGGGAGAATACAAAAAACAAACCAATCTTTCATATTAGTCGTGAACATCAACAACATTTTTTTCCTTCCTCACAAAAGAAGCCACTCTAATATATATATATATATATATATATATTATTTTTTTCTATCAGGCCAGAAATTATGTTAGTGGTAGTGTGCATTCCAGCAATAAATGCCGCCATGCCTTTTGTAAATAAATTTGTAGATCTAAAAAATATAGAAGCAAAATGGTCTTGAGCCAGGGCAATGTCCCATTTCAAATCAAATTAAAATTGTCAAATATCGTTCAGTGCGAGATAACTTAACTTCATGAGTGTACCCATTAGCTGGGGTCATTTGATTGGTACCATTTTTATCCCATTTTTTCCATTTTAACCCCTTAGAAGTATGAATTTGGAAAAACCTTTTTATTTTTCGTGTATACTCCGAATTTCATGACTCTACCTGCGGCCGTTTGGTTGGTACAATTTTTTCCTCTTTTTTCATTTCAGCAGCTAAAAGTACGAATTTCTAAAAATTCCTTTATTTTACGTGTCCACACAATCAAAGGAATGTAAACACCGAATTTCATTATTCTAGGTGTATCCGTTTGGTTGGTACCTTTTCATCCCTCTACGCCGATTTTACCCGTTAAGAGTACGAATTTGGGAAAAAAATACTTTTATAAAGAGTGATTTTTTTGAGGTTAGGATTTTCATGCATTAGTATTTGACAGATCACGTGGGATTTCAGACATGGTGTCAAAGAGAAAGATGCTCAGTATGCTTTGACATTTCATCATGAATAGACTTACTAACGAGCAACGCTTGCAAATCATTGAATTTTATTATCAAAATGCGTGCTCTGTTAAGAAAGTTCAGAAAGAAAGAAATTGTGTTCAGCGACGAAGCTCATTTTTGGCTCAATGGGTACGTAAATAGGCAGAATTGTCGATTTTGGAGTGAATATCAGCCAGAAGCATTGCAAGAGCTACCAATGCATCCAGAAAAAGTCACAGTTTGGTGCGGTTTATGGGCTGGTGGCATCATTGGACCGTACTTCTTCAAAGATGATGCGAATCGTAACGTAACTGTGAATGGTGAGCGCTACCGTGAGATGATATCCAACTTTTTTTTGCCCAAAATGGAAGAACTGAACTTGGTTGACATGTGGTTTCAACAAGATGGCGCTACATGCCACACAGCTCGCGATTCTATGGCCATTTTGAGGGAAAACTTCGGAGAACAATTCATCTCAAGAAATGGACCGGTAAGTTGGCCACCAAGATCATGCGATTTGACGCCTTTAGACTATTTTTTGTGGGGCTACGTCAAGTCTAAAGTCTACAGAAATAAGCCAGCAACTATTCCAGCTTTGGAAGACAACATTTCCGAAGAAATTCGGGCTATTCCGGCCGAAATGCTCGAAAAAGTTGCCCAAAATTGGACTTTCCGAATGGACCACCTAAGACGCAGCCGCGGTCAACATTTAAATGAAATTATCTTCAAAAAGTAAATGTCATGGACCAATCTAACGTTTCAAATAAAGAACCGATGAGATTTTGCAAATTTTATGCGTTTTTTTTAAAACAAAAGTTATCAAGCTCTTAAAAAATCACCCTTTATTATGATTCACTCACTAGCTGTTGTCGTTTGATAGATACCATTGTTATCCGTTTTTGTCCCATTTCACCCCCTACAAATTGAAATCACTATATTGTGCACGTTTTTGGGGAATTGACATACCAAACATTAAACAAATAAAAGTAGATATATTCATTAAACATAATGAAATATTAAACCCTAGTATATTAGGGGGTATTTTCAATCCTTGTGAGGGATTTTTTTTCCTTGTGGTCCGATTTGGCCCATTTGCAATTTGGATGTGCTAGCTCATTTCGTTTGGATGCTAGCGTGCTTTCAACAGACGGACGGACATGGTTAGATCTTCTTAGAATTTTATGATATTTCAAGGTGTTACAAACGGAATGACAAAGTTAGTATACCCGCCTTTAATGAAATGATGTGGCAATATTTAGTTCCTAAAACTATTCTGTAATTTCGTCAATTATTTAAGCCTTTAAATATGCAATAATTCACCTTCACTGATGAATATTATGTTTTAACTCGGGGGCAATGACAACTTCCATTAGTGAATTAATATTTAACGTTAATATTACTTTACCAATGATTAAACTTCAAACTTTATCTAGAAATATTTATTTTTTCTTTTTCCATTTAATTATTGTTGGAACTTTTTTATGATATTTAAAACTAAGTTATAGAAAATAGGATAGCTGTGAATCTTTTTTAAATTTTTATATTTATTCGACCTTTTTGATTTTAACTTTAAAATAATAATTGTTCAGCTTGTACCGGCATTTTCTAACGAATTTACCATTTTAGGAAATTTCTGACGAAAGATGAAAAACATTAGTTAATTACGGAGAAGTCTTGCAAAGTTTTTACTCTCTCCCCATGAACACCATGTGTCTTTCTTCCTCCCTGTTGAAATTCTTGTCAGATCATGGTGATGGTGGTTGAAACCCATCTAAAATTATTCATGACGGTGACCCCATTTTTTAATGTGACCATAAACAAAGCATTGTTCGAATTACATTTCCTATTCCATTCACAAAATCCACATTCAAATCCCTGGTGGCAGAATTCAAGGCAAACAAAAACACGCGGCAACAAAAATCAAACACACATAAGCAAGATGTTGTAAGAAAGGAGTGTGTTGGAAAAAACAGATGGGATATTATAAATATGTAAAATGTTTGACTTTTACCACATCGCAAAGTTTTTGTTGCTTTTCCATTAAAAAATGATATACCAGGAAGGAATATTTTGTTTAGAATTATTTTAACTTTCATCTCTGCGAAACAAGACAAATAATCATCATTATGTCTGCTGTAAACAAACATGTACCAAAGCCATCTGATTTTGTGTATTTCTTATCCCGTTTCCTTTTGGTATTCTACCAGGTTTATTTTTTTTTTTGTTAAAATGATACAGAAAAAACAGAACCAGCAAGTGTTTCGATAAAGTTTACGAAAGGACAACAAAACAGTGGGACAATGAATAAGGGAAATTACAATAATCAATACATCACACCAAATAGCCTGCTTATAAACTTATCGACTGATTTGAACATGTGTATTTTTCAATGCATACTTTTAGGGTTACAATATTTTTACTACTAAAGGGTGTCCCAAGAAGAGCACAATTTTTTAATTTTAAATAAAACACAGATATTTAAGAAAAAATCGTGACGCTTTATTATATCGTAAAGTAGACAGAATGAGGTTATGTATGGAACAATATATCGTGCAGATGGCCGCCGCGGCTTTGCTGGCATGCACGCGATCTTTTAATGAAATTTTCAATGACCGTTTTGCATGAATGCTGCGGTATTTCATTAATGCAGCGTCCAATTTCGTCTTTTAAGGCTTGAGTCGTCGTCGGCTTATTCGCGTAAACCATTGACTTCAAAAAACCCCAAAGAAAAAAATCTTATGGTGTTAAATCGCACGATCTAGGCGGCCAATTCTGATCTCCAAAACGCGAAATAACACGACCGAGAAATGACTGATGCATTGTTTCTCTGGCTGTATGACATGTGGTGCCGTCTTGTTGGAACCACATGCCCTCCACATTCATTTCTTCAATTCTAGGCAAGAAAAAACTGGTTATCATTTCACGATACCGAACACCATTGACTGTTTGCGCTTGACCTGCCTCATTTTCATAAAAAAAGGTCCAATGATTCCTCCAGCCCAAAAACCACACCACACAGTGACACGTTGAGGATGCATTTGCTTCTCGTGAATCACTCGAGGATTTTCCGCACCCCAAATGCGACAATTCTGCCTATTGACGAAGCCATCAAGATGAAAATGGGCCTCGTCACTGAAGATGATTTTATCGGCAAAATCAGCATTTTCATGTTGTCTCTCCAATACCCAATTAACGAACTCCCTTCGCTGTCCATGGTCAGTTGGCTTCAGTTCCTGAGTCAATTAAACTTTGTATGCATGAAGATGCAAATCTTTCGTCAAAATTCGCTGCAAAGTGGATTTGGAGACACCAATGTGCTGAGCTCGGTGTCGAATTGAGGTGGATGGAGTTTATATACTACATTATAGTTTTAAGTAATTTCTTGTACATCGAATTAGTTAAAATCTTTCATAGGTTTTTGAAAAAGGCATAATAAATCTAATCTAATCTAGTCTTAAGGTATAAATGAATGCCAGAAAAAATATTGACCCTAAAGGTATGCTGTAGAAAAAATTTATGCTGAAGCAGATATTAATTGGCTTTCGCATTTTGGTTTAAATTTTTTGCCATTAAACTCGGCCTCGCAATTATAGTTTTATACTGGAGAAAATGAGTAAAGACAACCTTCAGGTTAATTACTTTTTCAAAAGGAAAATGAAATTAATTTTTTACGCTGAAGAACTCTTCCATAGCACGTTGTACTTCATGAGCTAAACGAAATTCCAATACTATACATGGCTTCCGAGATATATTCTATATTAACTACATATTTGAACATTTATAATGTTAATATTTCTCCACAATATCGCAAACATCTTTTTAGAATGTGCTTGATTTGAATTTGATTTGCAGAACAATCATTTTAAATGTAGAGATCGGGGCACATCGAGATTGGGAGTTTTTACCGCTGGAAATAAACTTTGTATTTTATTTTTGTTATAAGGTAATTTTAAAAGATTTTGAACTTTAATGTGTTTAGTGTCAAATCTAAAAATATATTTTTTAAAACATTTTTCTTAGTTATTTTTTATTTATATTTATAAGCAAAAAATATAGCAGTTGCAGAAAATTGTAAAAAATTTTCTTTTTGATTAAAAAAAATACTTTTAATTTTTATAAAATATTTCTTTGAAAAAAATTAAGTATTTCCGTAAGAAGCACATTTTAATCGCATATCAAAATCCAAAGTCACAATTGTATGGGAACGATTTTTTTAGTAAGTTGTCCGCTTTGCACCCAGGTTCTAATCGTGGCTCGGAAAAGCTTTATTAAATAAAAAATGATTAATTTTGTATAATTTTAACAATTTAAACTTAAAAATACAAATTTATTGATTTATTAATGTACATCAAATATTTATTTTTTTAT
Organism: Polietes domitor; assembly: GCA_947397865.1. Lineage (NCBI taxonomy): Eukaryota > Metazoa > Arthropoda > Insecta > Diptera > Muscidae > Polietes > Polietes domitor. The sequence goes on along the minus strand of OX377618.1, from coordinate 42,093,970 downwards.
TAATTACACTGTCCAAAAGCATTTCTGGAACAGAGAAGCGACCATATAATTCGGAAATGACATATTGAGTGGATCATTTTAGTAGAATGAACTTATATCTACCATCTGGCCTGAGTTTCTTTTTACAGCGGGTCAATGGTTTGGTTGATGAAAAAAAGGGTCAAATTCATTCATCCATAAAGGGAGGAGCTAGAGGGTTAAGATCTTCCACAAAAATGATCCTCATAAAATTCCACAATATAGTTCTGACAATATGATTTCTCTCAGACATTAACTTACAACACTTTTTTCTTTTAGTATAAGCTCCCTTTGACCAAAAAATTAAAACTTTGATCCACTGTAAATGAAAACTCAGACAATCTGGACTATAAGTTTATTCTGGAAAAAAATTTTAAAACTAGTGAAAAAGTGATTCCTTTGCAACACTTTAAAATAAAGGACATCCTTCTTATGAGAATTCCACGTTAAAGTCATTGGTGAAGATCCCAATTTTCACTACTTTCGAATCTTCATCTTGTGATTTTTTTCACTTCCTTGGGTGTTCTCTTTTTGCTGGGTAGTGTCAAAAGGACGCTCCATAAGTGTCAGTAAGACGCTATGCAAGTTCCATTATTGTGTTCCTGGTACTTGCTTTAAAACAACTATAAACGTCGAAATTAAAAATATTTAATATAAAAAATTAAAATAATTTACATTCAAAAAACTGTAGATGTTTCCGGCTAAAATCAATCTTTGGTTAGTTTAATGGGTTGTCCCAAAATATTTCGTCATTATCACTGTCCATTTATTATTTTATTAAATATTTTTAATTTAAATAATGAATCTTTTGTCACAATTAATATATTCGAAAGTTAGCAAATAAAAGAAAAAATATTTTTTTAGAATATAACAAATTTCTGCAATACTATAAGTTTTTTGTTTGAATAAAAATTATATTTGTATCGTAAACCACAAAAATTTTATTCCTTTTAAATTTTATTATGACAAAAATACTCTATTTTCGATCTACAATTTCTTATTTTTGAAAATCGGCAATTACAGCATTATTCGCCTTATGTGTGATCGATTCTCATGAAATTACTCTATTCTAACTGCAATTTAGCTTGAAGACAATTCGATTTTTTTGTATTATTATGAACAATGCTTTATGAATTATTGACCTATATTGAAATTTGAAGAATAAGCTTAGCAAAAATCGGCAGTTAATAAAAATTAAAAATTCCATTAAAAACTAAAGAAATATGCATAGAATTTAAAATGTAGTTTTGGAAATTAGCTACTTAATTCGATTAAATGTAGTCATTACGGATTACAATGTGAGCACATTTTCGTTTGGTGAAATAGGTGGAGAGGGAATTTTTTTTCCATAATAAAGCCTGCAAATTCCCCAAATATTTAAACAATGCTTTTGAAATATTCAATCGCCTTTTATCAGGAAATCGAAACAAAAAGTTATTTTTGCAAAATTCATATCAGTGTCATAAAAATAGTACTGGTATGAATGGTATGAAATTTGCTTTATAACTACATCTAAGTGGGTGTACTTGTAATATCGAAATTCGTACTTTCAATGGGGTAAGAAGGGAAAAGTGGCATAAAAATGGTATGACCATACGACATACGAAATCTCCACTGACTGAGTGGAGATTTTTTTAAATTAGTACCGAATAGAGATGGGCGCGTGAGTGATATCTGACTCAAGTTCAAGCACGCTCACGAAGGGAAAAAATGAATCAGCACGAAGATTTATTCTCTACTCACGGTTACGCACGCTCACGTGAGTAAAATAAATTTTGCTCACGGTCACGCGTGAATCACGTGATTCACGCAAATCACGAAAATAATTTTCATAAAGAATATAATACATGCCTGACCTCCAACCAACTGAAATTTGGCAGAAGTTACTTTTTTTGGCCAAGGACGATTGATATTGCATTTGGAGGAAATCGGTTCAGATTTAGATATAGCCTCCACACAAATATCTCTATAATTTACACTATTACTGCTCTAGAATACACATTTTACATGGGATCATGACCAAATTTTCAGGATTACATTATATTTGATCACGAAATAGCTAACGAGAAAGTGGACCACATGTGTCCATGTTATGATATAGCGCCCATACAAATGTACCTCCGATCTACAATATTAATGCTCTAAAATGCACATTTTACCTCGGATCTTGATCCAATTTCCCACACAATGTTACATTTATACTAGAAACGCGAATTTTGAAAGACAGCTATAAAGGTCAATGGCCCTATACAAATGGGCCCCCAGTTTACATCATTATCGCTCTAGAATCCACATCTTACATTGGATATTGATAACATTTTGCAATCATATTATAGTTCCTACTACTTTGAAAGTGATCTATTAAGGCCCACTTTTTAATGTAGCGCCCTTACAAATGGCGTCCATTTTTATTATTACCCCTCTAGCACCGACATTTTACATCGGAAGTTTTTCAGACTTTGCAATATTACATATCAACTAAGAATACATGCTATGAAACTCAAATATATGGGTCCATATTTTGGTATAACCCCCATACCAATTGTGCCCCCATTCTACTCTAATACATCACTAGAATCCACATCGCGCATTGGATCTCAATACAATTTTGCATATCATGTCATATTTCAATTAAGAATAGGTACATTGAAAGTGATCTATATGAACCCACTTTTTAATGTAGCGCCCTTACATGGCCCCCATTTTAATTATTAACCCTTAAGAACACAAATTTTACATCGGATTTTTTTTTTTAATTTTGCAGATTATATTATATTTCAACTATGAAAGTCAAATATATGTGTCCATAATTTGGTATAAAGATGAATTTATAGTACACTGTATAATTTATATGAAGTACATAAAATTGCTAGTAATAAACGCGATTATTTTCGTTCGTCTACGTCTATAAAACGCAGATAAGAAATATTTTAACTACGAGCTCTTTATGCGTTTTTCTATAGACCTAACGAATTATAGACTCCTGTAGTTTATAGAATTCTCATAAACACGAAATAAAATGAGAAAAAATAATAAAAAATACGCAAAAATCACGTGATTCATGTAGAAATAAGACTCACGCACATTCACACACGAAATTTTTTCGTTAATCACGTTCACGCTCGCTCACGTGAGTAAACTTAAGTCCTTCTTTCTTCTGTGTTCCAACTACTCTATAAATTTCATAGTGGTTCTCTTTAGTTTTTGTTTTTGTTTTTTATGTCGAAATATATTGAAATTTATTTTTATTTATGTTTTCGAATTGGTTTAGTTATGTTTGTTTGGATATTACTTTTGAATATGATAATTGTTACTGCAATATGCCTTTTCGTTCCACTGTCCTTTATTGAACACACGTACATATGTATTTTTAAACCAACTCGCAGCAGGCACGTTTTGCAATATTTTTGGACTGTCGGATATTTTACAAATAACGCTCGGAAAGCAACGACAACAAGAAAAAAACGACAAAAAATCACCAAAACCTCGTAACGCTGTTATAATGGCATCGGGTAGTAGCAATAAAGGTTTACGTGACCACCGTTTGGGGAGGCTGGGGTCCATCCCGTGCGAGTTGTTTAAAGCTTAACGAGCAAACAAAAATGCGAGCAAGGAAATGAAGAGATTTTTTTAAAATAAAAACTTTGAACTGTTGCTTTAATGTCTGAATGTATCTATGCTGTGTTCATGAACCGAAACGAACCGAATGGAAACCTGTGATGATTTCCGCTTGGGACCCTTTTCTGCGCGTACACAAACAACGAGTTATTTTCTGCTTGTTTTACTTTGAGTTTAACATCACATTTAACGTTTGAAGTCGACCAAGTTGAATAGACAAAGTTCTAAAGCGTTGCTCGGGTAGAATGGATTAAGTCATCATGGCAAATGTGGAAAAATTATGATGAGTTTTTGAGAAATTCCACTTTTGCCTTCGCAAACTTTTCAACTTTTAATCTTTTCACTTATAATCTCTTTGGCCTGATGAAGGGTGTCACTTCAAATTCAATGCTTTACTCTCTCAAGAACTTTTGCCTCACATGCCTGCCGACTGAACGACGAGCGGATGCACGAACATTTGTATTGATTATTTGCCTTTAAACCGCCATGATTTGCTATTCTGAGTGGATGCCTGTTTAGACAATCTATTCATGTTCGCTGCTCTCTTCTGCTTCCCCTTTGTGTTTATCTTTCGCTTGGCTTGGCCCTGGGGAGAAGTAAAACAAGGAAAGTTTTCATTGCCCAGGACTATATCAAATACTCGGTTAGAGTTCACTAGAGCTTCCTTAATATGCTGTAATTAAAAGTGTTGGCTTCCCAGAAGGGCAGAAGCAGTGCGGAATGAAATGTGATATATGTATATAGTCTGTAGTTTGTAGAAGACGAAGAATAAAGTTTCTTTAAGTTTGAAGCCAACAGGGAGGAGGAGATAATTTGTATGGGATGTGGGGCATACGGCAATCTGCATAAATTTGGGAGTTACAATTTAGGTAATGCATACTCTGAATTAATAACGACCATTTATCATCTGCAGCCACTATAACAGCGGCCCTTATGACTATCAAACCAGCTAAGGGCCACCTTAGCCTGTGCATGTAAATCTCCGGCCATTTCCTGGCAGTCACAGCATGATCAAACCGCTATAAACATGAAATCAGTTGTGTAAATCCCTGCGGCGCTGTAGAGATGTAAGGTATATTGCGAAATTAGTGCTTTTAAGGCATAAAATGGAAAACAGGGATAAAAATTGTACCAATCAAAGGTGTACACATTCATCTCACTGTGTATATGAGCAACACAACGGATTTTTTCAAAAGTTTTTTCTTTTTGGTAGTAAACTGCCCGAAAGGGGTTTACTATGGTACCAATCAAACGGCTGTAAATGGAATTCGTTGTAAACATCACTCTGACTGAGTAAAAATCCATCGGCCAAAAGTCAATAACTTTTGCTCTAATAAACATTTTTGAGTTCTGTAAAAAATCAAAATTAGACATGGACCCAAGGAATATTTTGATATATGACCGTTCAATATCGGGAAATCGGATATATTTTAGAAATCGGTCAAAAATTTTGTATTTTTCGATTTTAAAGAAAATTAAAATTTGATTTGAACTGGGATATTGCCCTATCTCAAGACCATTTTGCATCTATATTTAATAGAATGCAAATTTATTTACAAATGGCATGGTGACATTTATTACTTGGCTGCAGACTACCACTATCATGATTTCCACCCTGTCTAAAGTTTCATTCAGGTGGCTTCGCAGCGACTTTTCAACATCAAACCCGGCCTTTATAAGGAGATGATTCTCACAAACGAACGAGAATCACAACTCACTTGCCGAATTTGCGTTTAAAAAATCGCACCTATTAAATGTAGATGCAAAATGGTCTTGAGCCAGGACAATATCCCAGTTCAAATCAAATATTGATTACAGACCAAAAAATACAACCGAAAAAACTAAAAGAAAATTAAAATTTTTATTTTTTTGTTTTTAGTTTTTTAACATATTTTTATGTATTTGTTCACAATGCGAAGAAAAAATTTATTTTTTTGTATTACAGATATTCACGTTTTTCAGATTTTGATTTTTTTATGATTTTGTCGAACTGTTTCTCACACATTTTAAGAGATTTTGCACTATTATTACAAATTGTGGTTTCTTAGCTTTATTTTGACGTCAAAACTATGTTTGTGCCAAATATAGTTCGTTTGTAATAAATATTTTATAAAATATCCATTTTGAACAAATGTCTGACTTTGGACCAACACAACTTTTTCCTTCATAAACCTTTAACGAAATGTGTACATATTTGGAAAGGTTGAAGAGTTCCCCGTTTTTTAGGGTAACTTTTGCCAGCACGAAATTGCACCCTTGGAAAATAGGACACATTTAGTTCAAAAGTAAGATTTTTTAGATTCAAAACGCAATTTAGTCATTTTCGTCTCATTAAATTCTGAAAAGTAGGTACGCAGATAAAAAGGCGGTAAGCTCGGCCTGGGCGAACTTTATATACCCTCCATTATGGATTACATTCCACTGAGACTGTCGATTTTCGTAGAAGTGCAGTAATATTAGAGGAAAATATAATAACCTAGCTTCATGATTCAACCAATTTTTGCCGTAAAAGTAAGAAGTACGAATTCGGAAAAATCTTTTCATTTTGCGTGTCTATGTAGTCAGAGGAATGTATATGCAGAATTCCATGAAACTAGCTGCGGCCATTTGGTTGGTACTATTTTTACCCCCTTTTCCTATTTTACACCCTTAAGAGTACGACTTTCTAAAATCTCTTTATTTTACGTATCTACGCAATCAGAGGAATGTATACACCGAATTTCATTATTCTAGGTGCAGCCGCTTGGTTGGTACTATTTTTATCCCTCTATTCCCATTTTACCCCTTAAAAGTACGAATTTGGAAAAAAATACTTTCATATTATGAATCTACGCAATTAGAGGAATGTACACGAGGAATTTCATGTTTCTCGCTGCGGTCATTTGATTGGTACCATTTTTATCCCCTTAAAAGTACGATTTTCGAAAATCTCCTTACTTTACGCGTAAACTTAATTGGAGGGTTGTCCACATCGAATTTCATCAGTCTAGATGTGGGTGCCATTTTTATCCCTCCGTTCCCATTGTATCCCTAAAAAAAACTAATGTAAAAAAAGCTTTAGTTTTTGTGTTGTTTGATTAGTGATCGATTGTTTGATTTTCTATGAGTTTTGTATGTAATACATTCGAATTTCAGATTTTCGAGCAAGTAATTTCTTCTTACGAAGGAATTATTTGTTTTTGTAACGGAAAGCTAGTTGGAGGAAAGTATACACCGAATTTCTTACTTCAAGCTGCGGTTTGTACAAATTTTATCCCGTTTTTTGATTTTAACACCCCCCTAGAAGTACGAATTTCGAAACATCCCTTTCTTTTACCTATCTACGCAATCGGAGGAATGTATACAATGAATTTCATTATTCTACTTGCAGCCGTTTATTTCGTACCATTTTGATACCTATTTTCCTATTTTACCACTTAAAAGTACGAATTTGGAAATACTACTTTTATATTAGCTGTTGTCGTTTAATAATATTCCAATTTTTTCCCCATTTCACCCCCTGCAATACACATATCATGAAAATATAATCAGACATATTCAAAAAATATTTGGTTATTTGTGCTATTTTCTGTCCTATAAGGAAAAAATTTCCTGTCGACAGATTTTGCCCATTTGCCGCATACATGCAAATTTTGGAAGCCCTGGCTAGCTAGCATGCTTACAACATTGTATTTACCGCAAATAATATTTTTCGCTGATTTCTGATCAGAATGATGGTATTTTTTCTAAAAAATAGTATTTATTTTCCAAAAATGTTTAAAAATGCAAGAATTCGAAAAAATAATAGTCCCGCGGGGAAATAAATCCCAATGAAAGTTTTTTTAGAAAAACTAATGTTTAAGGAATTGTTGGATTTATTATCTCCGTTTTAATAGTTGTGAGTTTTCACATGGGATATTCCGTAATATTTTTGAAAGTTCTTTATGTGTTTAAAATGGTGGCACATATAAAAATCCCACTATCCCTAAATTGGGGATATTAAATCACATTTGTTTAGAAAAATTAGTGTTTGGGGAATGTGTTTGGAAAAAATCAAAAAAAAACCAAATACCTCAGACAGAAATTCTCACAAATCCTAAAACGGGTATAAAAATTTTTTTCTTGAAAAATTACATTTTTAATTGTGGGATTTATTTTCCCGTTTAAGGAATTGCGGGATTTTCAAAATTCTGTTGATTCAATTTAAGTATTAATAAATGAGTTACTTTTTCAGATAACTCAACTAATAATCTCACGATTCATAAAACAGGGATACTAATTCGGAATTGGTTTTTTAATATAGGGTGATTTTTTAAGAGCTTGATAACTTTTTTTTTATAAAAAACTCATAAAATTTGCAAAATCTCATCGGTTCTTTATTTGAAACGTTAGATTGGTCCATGACATTTACTTTTTGAAGATAATTTCATTTAAATGTTGACCGCGGCTGCGTCTTAGGTGGTCGATTCGGAAAGTCCAATTTTGGGCAACTTTTTCGAGCATTTCGGCCGGAATAGCCCGAATTTCTTCGGAAATGTTGTCTTCCAAAGCTGGAATAGTTGCTGGCTTATTTCTGTAGACTTTAGACTTGACGTAGCCCCACAAAAAATAGTCTAAAGGCGTCAAATCGCATGATCTTGGTGGCCAACTTACCGGTCCATTTCTTGAGATGAATTGTTCTCCGAAGTTTTCCCTCAAAATGGCCATAGAATCGCGAGCTGTGTGGCATGTAGCGCCATCTTGTTGAAACCACATGTCAACCAAGTTCAGTTCTTCCATTTTGGGCAAAAAAAAGTTGGATATCATCTCACGGTAGCGCTCACCATTCACAGTTACGTTACGATTCGCATCATCTTTGAAGAAGTACGGTCCAATGATGCCACCAGCCCATAAACCGCACCAAACTGTGACTTTTTCTGGATGCATTGGTAGCTCTTGCAATGCTTCTGGCTGATATTCACTCCAAAATCGACAATTCTGCCTATTTACGTACCCATTGAGCCAAAAATGAGCTTCGTCGCTGAACACAATTTCTTTCTTTCTGAACTTTCTTAACAGAGCACGCATTTTGATAATAAAATTCAATGATTTGCAAGCGTTGCTCGTTAGTAAGTCTATTCATGATGAAATGTCAAAGCACACTGAGCATCTTTCTCTTTGACACCATGTCTGAAATCCCACGTGATCTGTCAAATACTAATGCATGAAAATCCTAACCTCAAAAAAATCACTCTTTATATGTATGTATGTTCGATTTCGTATAAATATCTTTGGCATTGACATTTTGCAAAGTTTAAATATAAGGACCACCCTAATATATACTTTATAGGATCTTCGATAAATATTGTCAGGCCTTCCAAATATTTTTGACAAATTAATTTTTCTTTCTATGGTGAACGGTTTTAAAATAGTTATTATGTATTTCCTGCTGCTTTAGGTTCCTAAAATAAACTCTGCTGGCTTGGTTTTCGTGGCTAAATATGGTTTTATTAAAACAAACAAATTTGAATTTAAATGCATAACTCTTAAACTCGTTCAAAAATACACAACCACAAAAAAAAACCCTGTTACGAAAATCCTTCAACTTTTTTCAGCAAAAGCATCATCATGAAAATGTTTCATGTTTTCCACAATAAATTGAATTTAGAATTTCCCTTTTGCGCGCACACACACATAGACAAAATCTTATTATCCAAACCTTTTACAAATTCACGCAATTCATAAAATTTATTATGAAAACTTTCAAAACAGATGACAGTTAAGAGAGGTAAATTCATGAAATATTTTCCTCCCATAAAATAAGAAAAACAAAAAAAATAAAAACAAATAGATGACCTCATTTCAGCACCGAACACATTCGCACCAGCACATAAATATCGTATGTATTGCCCCTTTCGTATGCAGGGTTATGTACATCGTTCGCCAAGCTCACGTCCAGGGACTTTGAAATTCAGATGTATGCGTGTGTGTGTGACCCACAGTCTTACCTTTAATCCTTTTGACATTTTCTTGGGAAATCCAGGCTTTAACTCAAACACTGATGTTGTAAATAAAAATATTGCAACATATTGAGCAAAGGTTGGCCGAACGTGATATGAAATGGAATGTGTAAACGGTTTCTTTCTTTCTGTTGTAAGGACAAAACACAGGAGGATAAGTTGAGAGATTGTGTTAAGGACAAAGGCCAAGTGACAGGAGAAGTAAACTAAATTAAGATTTCGGAGAAGACGTAAACATTTGATGCGCTTGTAGCAAGAGTGGCCTAACAAACTCTCCTAAAATGTATGATTTTTTAAATTTCCGAAACCTTAAAAAATATAAAAAAATAATAGGAAAGACATTTTGAAAAAAATACGTAAAAATATGCCAAAAACAAAAATAAAAAAATAGTTTATTTTTATTTTTTATTTTTTTTTTGACTGTGATCAATATTGGATTTCTGGCCCATGAAAGCCTTCAGCAGATGGCTTCGAAATCACAATAGTGGTAGTTTGCAGCCAGGTAATAAATGCCATCATGCCATTTGTAAATAATTGTGCATTCTATAAAATATAGATGCAAATTGGTGTTGAGCCAGGAGAATGTTCCAGTTCCAGTTCAATTTAAGTGTTACTTTTATTTTAAAAGTAAGAAAAGTACAATAAATGTAATTATGTAGCTAATTTTTAAAATATAGCCGATTCTAATGTAAATATCTCAAAATAATCCTTGGATTCTTGTCTAATTTCAATTTTGTAAAAACTTATAAATCTTGAATGATGATGAAATTTGATTCTGGACTACTGTGAGACGATGATAACACTATGCAACAAAAATTTTGCATAACATGTTCCGATGTATTTCAGCTTTTTAAGGTCGAAATTTATATTAAAAAATTTATGGTTTTTTTTTAATTTGTTGCTAAAATTTCAATTTCCTCCAAAGGCACCCTTTATATTTGCACTCCCTTTACATCGCCGATCTCACGTTTCTAGATGCAGCCGACGTTTATCACTTTATGCTACGCACATAGGTTTGCTCCCACCTTCAAAAATCGAATTTGAAAAAAATCCATTTATGGTCAAAGGAAAGTACTCACCGAGTAACACGATTCTAGCTGCAATAATTTGTGGTACTATTTTTATCCCTTTCTGTCCCTTTACGAAAATCCATTTATATTGTGTTACTACGTGGTCAGTGGAATTTACAGATCGACTTTCACGATTATAGCTGTAATACCATTTGGTAATATGGTAAAATTTTTATCCCTTTTTGCTTCGCTCCCCTCTCAAAATTTCGAATTTGAAAAAAATCTATTTGTGTTGTGCCTCTACGTGGTCAGATAAATGTACTCACCGAGTTTCTCGATTCTAGCTGCAATATTTTAGTTGGTACTATTTTAATCCCTTTAAGTACCGTTTCCAAAAATCCCATGTATATTGTGCTTTTACGTGACCAGTACAATTTACAGATCGAATTTCTCGATTCTAGTTGTAATACCATTTGGTAATATCGTACAATTTTTATCCCTCTTTGAATTTGAAAAAAAAAAAATCCATTTATGTTACGCTTCTACGTGGTCAGAGGAATATACTCACCTAGTTTCACGATTCTAGATGCAATATTTTGGTTGGTACTATTTTTATCCCACCACGGAAAATATATTTATATTGTGCTTCTACGTGGTCAGTAGAATTTACAGATCGAATTTCGCGATTATACCATTTAGTAATTTGTTACCTATTTTATCCCTTTTTGTACCTGTTCCCCCTTAAAACTTCAAATTAAAAAATCCGTTTATATAGAGCTCACCAAATTTCACAATTATAGCTGCAATACTTCAGTTGGTACCATTTTTATCCCTTTTTGTACCGCTTCGAACATGGTCTAATTTCGCGATTGTAGCTGTAATACCATTTGGTAATTTGGCACCATTTTTATCCCTTTTTGTACCAAATCCAAAATCAAATTTCACAATTCTATCTGCAATACTTTAGTTGGTACCATTTTTATCCCTTTTTGTACCGCTTCGAAAATCCATTTATATTGTGCTACTACATGATCAGTAGAATTTACAGATCGAATTTATCACTTTACGTTTATTACTTTATACTGCACATGTAGGTTTGCACTTTATTTGGTACAATTTTTATCCCTTTTTGTACCGCTTCCCCTTTAAAACTTCAAATTAAAAAATCCATTTATGTTGAGCTTCTGCGTGGTTAGAGGAATATACTCACCGAATTTCACAAGTCTAGCTGCAATACTTTAGTTGGTACAATTTTTATCCCTTTTTGTACCGCTTCCCCCTTAAAACTTCAAATTAAAAAGTCCATTTATGTTGAGCTTCTACGTGATTACCGAATTTCACAATTCTAGCTGCAATATTTTAGTTGGTACCATTTGTATCCCTCTATATTGTGCTTTTATGTTGTCAGTGGAATCTGCAATTCGAATTTCGCGATTATACCATTTGGTACAACTTTTATCTGTACGAAAACCCGGTTTTTTACCCGTAACTCAAGATTTTGGAGGTGTCTGTGAAATTTCAAATACAGATGCTTGTTCTGCTCTACAATACCTACAAGAAATGAATAAAATCACTTCGCAGAGTTTTATTCTTCATTCTTTTTTGTAGCACAGTGTAATGTGTCCTGAAGTTTTCGCTAAAATCTGAGTCCTATGCTCATTTTTGTTTGTTTATCCATGGAACGACTCATGCATGCCCGGCCGTCCACCCGCATTACTATTTAGTTCAATATGTGTGTGCTGTATGTATGTATGTATGTACTTTTGCATATTTCATGATAATAAAAACCGTCGACGATTTGTAATTAAAGCGTGCTTCCATTAAGCCATGACAATCTACAACAAACTAATATTTATCGTCAACTAAAGTATTAGAACGCTCACTCGCAGCAATTGTTGTTAGTTGGCGTTTTACCTTGACAAGGTTGAAATAGCAGCAGCCGCAACAAAACATTAATAACCAAAACGCCATTAACACACTAACTAATAAATAATACCAACAATGAGAAACCTGAGGGTCAGTCCGGCAGGTGGTAGGTAGATATGCATTCAAGTACTCGCACTTGGAAAAGCCAAAGCCGTCATTACCATTATAGAGTGAGGTGGTGGGTGTGACGCAGGGAGATCGAATACAAACAATCGCTGGATTTTAATCACAATATTGCGCGTGGCAATAATTATCCAAAATTAAGTTCGTTAAGCCACATACTGTTGACTCAATTAAACTATTCAAATTTTATCACTCTACTAATTGGTCTGCTTCATACATATTAAGCAGAGACAAGAGAGCAATTGCATTTTTCTTTTAAATAATTTTTAATTTTGAAATATTCGAAAATTAAAAAATATATATTTGTCAATGACACCAGATATTAATATTTATTAAAGAATTGGTAAATATTAGCTGTTAATTGATAACACTAGTTTGAAAGCATTTTGTTAAATGGCTATATATAACATTCTCCGGTGTATTTTGGTGTTCTTATATATTTTTTTATATTTCGTCGACATTTTTTCCTCACAAGGACACAAGGAAAATACCCATAATAACCCCTAATATCTTAAATTATTTCAATTTGTCTGTTTATATTTACTTGATATTTGGTATGCGTATAACCCTTATAGCAGAAACGTGCACCATAAAGTGATTCATATTCGTAGGGGGTGAAAAGGGACAAAAAGATATAAAAATGGTACATATTTACCAACAACTGCTAGAAACACGTGTGTACATTCCTCTAATTTAGTAGATACATAATATATAAGTATTTTTTCAAATTCGTACTTTTAAGAGATAAAATTGGAATAGAGGGATACAAATTGTATCAACCACACGGCTGCACATAGAATAATGAAATTCGGTATATACATTCCTCTGATTGCGTAAAGCGATTTTTCGAAATTCGTACATTTAGAGGGTAAAATGGAATAAGGGGATAAAATTGTATTGTACCAACCAAAGTATTGCAGGTAGAATCGTGAAATTCGGTATATAAATTCCTCTGACCATATAGACGCACAATAGGGTGGACTTTTTACTATTAAGTGAAAACGTGACAAAAGGGATAAAAACAGTACCAACCAAAGTATTGCTGCTAGAATTCTGTAAATTCCACTGACCACGCACAATATAAATGGATTTTTCCATGCGTAACCAAAAGTTATCAAGATAGTACCACTCTAGGTATTACAGCTAGAGTTGTAAAATTCGTTTTATACTCTCCTTTGAAATCGTAAAATCGCAGCATAAATGGGAAATGGGGATAAAAGGAACAAAAGAGGTAACTACCAAATTGTTGTAGCTAAAATCGTGAAATTGCTAAAAATAGAATTTTCAAAATTGTTAGTTTTAAGGGTGATGCGGGACGAAAATTGATAAACGTAGTACCAAATAAAGTACCAACCTAGATGCGCAGCATAAAGTGATTTCTAATAATTCATACTTTAGTATGTAATGCATTTTTTATTTGGAATTGATGCAAGCGTAGTGACTGACTGCGTATGTGGGATATCTAAAAGAAATTCTGCCACTTTGCTATATATTTCAAATGATATATGTAGACAACTTTTAGGACAAGGGTATACCAATAGATTTATTATATACAAGCAATAATAAGCTTGATTGATTGGGAGAAACCCGTTTTGCCAAAATATATTGTTTTATAGAATATCAATGCTTACTACTAAAATACCAATAATTCAGTGTATACATTAGAATGGGTCACGAATGGAAGTAGCTTTAGTTAATGGTAGAAAAGTATGCAGTTATTTTTTTTTTCAGACATCCAAAGTAGTAATCAATTGACTTGAACGTAGCTCTTATTTATTTTCAACTTTCTTGTGATCTAATTATTATAAAAAATATACAATTTATGTCGGGAAAAAACCAACTACCTGACATATTTTACACATGGTATTACAAGAAAGTGAAAAAGGTGGTAATCTTGTGATATGGAAGTAGTGAAAATGAATTTAACATGGAATTGTCGTAGGCGGGATGTCCACTATTTTGAAATAGTTTAAAGTTAATATTAAGTTATGGTAAAGAATCCACTTCTTCACTACGACACTCTAGCTATCTCAACTATCCTCTGTAGTGATAGAGTTATTCACCTCTCACTAAAGCAAACCTTTTTTAGGTATAGTATAGATAATAAGAACTTAACAAAATATTTGGTTAATATGTTATTATTAAACAAGGAAAAACGGCGTTAAGTTCTGCCGGGCCGAACTTTACATAACCATGGATTGTATTGCACTGAGGGTGTCGATTTTTGTACAAGTCCAAGATTATGTTAGTTTTGTTAATATAGCCAAATCAAAACAAATAAAAATATTGAAAAAGTAAATTTATAAATAAATATAAGATTTTAATTATTTAAATCACGCTTATAAGGCAAGACTATCAATATGTTTATACTATATATATATAGAAATAACACTGCAAGTCAATTCAAAACAAGTAAGAAACGATCAAGAATATATATACTTTATAGGGTCTCAGGTCGATATCTCTAGGTGTGACAAAAAGAATGGCAAAGTTAGTATACCCCCATCCTGGAGGTGGAGGGTATAAAAAGTCAAACCGGTAGCGACATTTGTAAATCAGAGCCGATTTGGCCCATTTTCACCAGAAATGTTTCTAGTTGAAATATATGGTGTTACGCCAACTTTGAAGAAAATCTGTTAAAATGTATGGTTTCTTCACCGGAAAATGTCAATAAAGGAGCGAAATTTGTATGGGAGCTATATCTGAATCTGAACCGATTTGACCCATTTTCAGCGCAGATGTTTCTAACATAGATATAAGGTGTTGTTCAAAATTTGTTAAAAACCTCCATCATGCTATGGTGGAGGGTATAGTTAATAATATTAATATTACTTATATTATAAAAAACTTGAAATATTTGAAGTACATTAGTAAACCAATAAATGTATAAAATTGTTAAAAAAATTGTTTAAAATAAAAAAATTATACAAAACTAATAGTTTATTTATAATAATAATAGAAAACTAAAAACAGATTTTTCACGAGCCTAGATTCGAATCCGAGACTTATTAGGTGCAAAGCAGACACTTTACCTCTGTGACTCCATACAAAAAAATCGTTTCCATGCATTTGTTACCCTTTCTTCCACATAGGAAGCAGATATTAGCCTTTTGGAAGTTTTGTGGAAGAATTTCAAAAGAGCTTCCTCAAATGAGGGAAATGTGCAACGAAAATATTCTTTCTATCTTGTCACTCAAAAAAAAAATATTTTATTTTTTTGATGGTAACTGCCATCTCGACTTATTGTATTAAACGAGACCCCGCTCAATATACAGCCGTACGTCGATACCTCTTCAACTGCAAATAAATCGTCATATATACAAGTATATCAATCCACACATACATATCAAGCATACATTTGTATGGAATTATGTCCTTACATATGAACTAGTGTGTATAGATTATGGACATGTTGTTGTGTTTAATACATTATTTATAGTTGGTTTTAACCACACTACCACATGCACATACAAAACGCCACTTGCGCTGCATAAAGTCGTACTAATAGTACTAATACCCATATACGCAGAGTCGTACAGTGGTTCTAATTAATGACGAAGTCAAACTAACATCAACATTTCCCTTAGACATCCGACATTGGTCGGATGGAAAGTTTAGCGCTATGATAGGCCATTCTTTAATACAAATTGTGTTAACCTGGCAAAGTGTGTTTTGAAACGATCACTTAACAAGCAAAGCTTACCTGGTTATTTTCAAAGAAATTCCCTTGAAAAAACTCCGTTACAAAAAAAGAAAACTTAAATAAAAAATAATTATATTTTGATTTCAACTGTGCGACAGTCGAAAAACTTGGGAAGTGTTATTATTTTTCTGGTAGGTATGGTCGATTAGAATAAAAATCAGTATTTGAAATTTCCTAGACACCCCCAAAATCTTGAGTTACACTGGTTATCAACCGATTTTCACTTTATCATCGGATTTGAAAAGAAGAAAGCTGCACTCTAAATTTTCAAAAATACAAGATTTGGTCATTCCAGTTCATTTCCAATAAAAGGTCCAACAAAAATACTTAATAATCGCAAAAAAAAAAAAACGATGAGAAAATTACTCGAATTTACACATCCAGTATGGGGGTATATTAACTTTGTCATTCCGTTTGTAACACCTTGAAATATCGACCTGAGACGCTATAAAGTATATATATTCCTTATCGTCATAAAATTGTAAGACGATCTAGCCATCCGTCCGTCCGTCTGTTGAAAGCACACTAGCATCTAAACGAAAGGAGGACGTCCAAATTTTCCATAAATGCGTCTTATAGTCGTAAATGGGTTGGTATTGAAACTGGGCGAAATCGGCCCAAAGGGAAAATTTCTTCCCTCGCAAGGACTAAAAATACCCATAATAACCCCCAATATTTTAGAGTATTTAAGCATATTATTCAACATCTGCACTTGTACTTACTTGATATTTGGTATGCGCATTCCCCCTATAATCAAAACGTGCACCATAAAGTGATTTTTATTCGTAGGGGGTGAAATGGGTCAAAAATGGTTACAAATGGTACCATTCAAACGACAACAGTTTTAAACACGAAATTCGGTGTGTACATTCCTCTCATCGAGTAGATACATAATATATAAAAGTATTTTTTCCAAATTCGTACTTTTAAGGGGTAAAATGGGAATAAAGGGATAAAAATGGTAACAACCAAATGGTTGCACCTAAAATAATGAAATTCGTTGTACACATTCCTCTGAGTAGACACGAAAAATAAAATGTTTTTTCCAAATTCGTACTCTCAAGGGATACAATGGGTACAGAGGGATAAAAATAGTACCAACTGAACGACTACAGAAAGAATTCGATGTGTAAATCCCCCTAATTGCGTAGATATGATATTTTAGAAAGTCGTACTATTAAGGGGGTAAAATAGGAAAAAAGGTATGAAAATGGAGCCAACCAAATGACCGCAGCTAGAATCATGGAATCCGGTGTATACGTTCCTCTAACTGCTTAGACACGCAAAATAAAAAATTTTTCCAAATTAGTACTTTTTACTTTTACGGCAAAAATTAGTTGAATCAAGAAGTTATGTTATTTTGCACTATGTACGTGAGATAATGGATTTTCAAAATTTGTACTTTTGGAATTAAAATGGAAGGGAAATACAACCAACTGTATCACCCACTATCTACCAATATTTATGGTACTTACGCTTTTTGGAAAATATAAATTTAAGAATATTTATTTTTTGAATTGAAGTATAATTCGATATATATATAGTGTAAACGTATTGTATGTAGCCTTGCTTTATAAGCGTGGTCTTAAATAATAAAAATATTATATTTAATTATAAAATTATTTTTTCAATATTTGTATTTTTTTAAGTTTGGTATATTTTAAAAAATATATATTTTCCTGTAATATTACTGCACATCTATCTATTACTTTCTAAATATCGAGACATCTGTCGCACAGTGGTTCAGAATTAAAATCCACCGGCCAAAATTCAATAACGTTTGTTCTAGTGGACATTTTTAGTTTTGTAAAAAACAAAAATTAGATTAGGATATATTTTAGAAATCGGCCCAAAGTTGACTACTTTGTCGTACTTTTCGATTTTAAAGAAAACTAAAATTTTTATTTCTTGTTTTTTTGTTTTTTTTACCTATTTTTACGTATTTGTTCGTAGTGCGAGGAAAATTTTTTTACTTTTTTTTTGTATTACAGATTTTCACCTTTTTCAGATTTTGAAAGTTGAAAAAACTTGATTTCTTTTTTCTCACACATTTTAAGAGATTCTGCACTCAATTGAAATGAACTCCGATTATTATAAAATTTTGCACCAGGATAAAGGAAATTTACTCATCTTTTTATCTGCGTAACTACTTTCAAAAGTTAATGAGAAAAAATGAGTAAACTGCGTTTTGGAAGTAAAAAATCTGAATTTTTGCACTAAATGTGTTCTATCTTCTAAGAGGACTATTTGGTGCGGGCAAAAGTTGGTCTGAAAAAACGGTAAACGCTTCAACCTTTCTAAATGTGTATTTATTTCGTTAAAGGATTTTGAAGGAAAAAAGTTGTGTTGGTCCAAAGTCAGGCATTTGTTCAAGAAGGATATTTTTTAAAATATTTATTACAAACAAACTATATTTGGCACAAACAGAGTTTTGGCATCATACTAAAGCTACAAGTCAAGAAAAGAAAGTACGTTCTTTTTCAATTTTCAAAATCTGCTAAAGGTGAAAATCTATAATACTTTTGTATAGAAAATAGATAGAATAAATATATTTTTTCGTATTACGAACATTAAACATAAAATCAAAAAAATAAAAATTTAAATTTTCTTTAAAATCGAAAAATACGAAAAGTAGTCAAATATGGGCCGATTTATAAATTATATCCGATTGCCGGATTTTTAATGTTGATATCTTAAAATAATCCTTGGGTCCTTTCTATTTTTGTTTTTTTTTACAGAACTCAAAAATGTCTACTAGAACAAAAATTATGTATTTTATTTTGACCGATTCTGATCCACTGTGTGTTGGCCTCGCGATTATAGTTTTATACTGTACAAAAGTACTCAACCTTCAGTGACAATTGTCTGAAATGGAAAGCGAAAACATATTTATAAAAAATTTCAAAGCAAAAGGACACCTTAAGCGCTCCTATTCCCAATGAACCAAACGAAATTCCAACAAGATATATAAATAAAATAAACACTAATAAGAACTCATCAACTATTTTAACATTTATGCAATTTAAAGTTTCTGCAGTGAATTGTGAAGAAAGTAAACTTAATTGCTTTTTGAAGCCTAAATCTTGTTGCTAACTTCAAACGATGTCGGTTTGAAATTTCAAAATATCTATGGATAAATCTTAAATTTGAATTTTTCTAAATTTTTTTCCCTAAAAAAAAAAATATGATTCTGTTACCAGAAGCTATTTAATTCCAACATATTGGTTTTTAAGAATTATTTCAACTAGTGTATTTCATCCAGTGTTCAGTCCAGAACCACTGTGCCTTAATACGAAAGCATTGTAGATATTCCAGGGTCTATGTAGCCGTGCAAACGTGTGTGTTATTGTAGTAATTTATGCGGTTATTGTAAATGTATTTTTTATCTTAATCCTTGATACTTTTATTCGACATACATACACATCTACATATAAATATATTTATGTAAATACTAATACTTACGTACAAATGTATGGTAAGTAATACCCGTGTATGCCGTGTGTTCGTTTGATACTCCTCCTCAGGACGTGTTTAAGTGCTTTTGGCTCGTTGAAAAGGCTTAAGTTGTTAAGTGCTCCAGAGCTCCGGTGAGTTGCAAGTGGGAGGGGGAAGGGGATGGGGTTGACCAAGTACAAAATACGTACACTTCAATATAGGTAAATTACTTTTAACCTTTGAGTGGATTTTACCACTGAATGACAAGGGGGGGGGGGGGGGGGTGGGGGGTAGATTAATCATAATATTTTGCTACAGTTAATGGGAAAAGCAAGTATGGGATTTATAATTGCTATAAATCAAATGTATGGCGTTGCAATACGATTCTAATCTAGAAAGGGTAACGAGGACAAGTGTGGTCTAGGTTGTGACAATTTTGTTTATGTTTTTTTTAGGGTACGTAAACAGAACAACATGGAGCCATTTTAATTATCATTTTAAATTATCATGTACTAGAATCCAGCAATAATATAATGAATTTAATAAATTTGTTTAAATGGAAACTATATTTTTATATTATATTATATTTTTTGAAAATTATTTGGTATTAATTGAAATGCCTCAAAGTGGTTGAAAAACGATTTATTTTAAAACTAGTTCTGTAATCATTGATTGGTTAGTGTTTTCCTTATCAGTTAAATACAACTATTTCGTTTCATTACATTTCTCAACGTTTCGTTGTCTGTTTTTCCAAATCCATCAGAAGAAAAAACGGCGTTAAGTTAGGCCGGGCTGAACTTTACATACCCTCCATCATACATTACATTCCACAGAGGCTATCGATTTTCGTAGAAGTGCAATAACATTACAGGAAAATGTTAATTTTTTAAGCATAGCCAAACCAAAACAAATAAAAATATTGAAAAAATAATTTATAAATAAATATTATATTTGTAGTATTTCAAACCACGCTTATAAGGTAAGCCTACCAATACGTTTATACTATATAAATATATTATATTATTATTATATCGAAATATTACTTCAATTCAATTCAAAATATAAGACTGCAATCTTCAAAAAAGCTTAAATAACATAAATATTGATAGGTAGTGGGTGCTACAGTTGGTTGTATTTTCATCCTATTTTAATTCCCAAAGTACTAATTTTGAAAATAATTATCTGACGTACACAGGGTAAGATAACCTAACTTCATGATTCAACCTATTTTTATCCGTAAAATTAGAAACGTACGAATTTGGAAAAATCCTTTTTATTTTGAGTGTATGTACAGTCAGAGGAATGATTACACCGAATTCCATGATTCTAGCTGCGGCCATGTGGTTGGTACCCTCAAAAGTACGACTTTCTAAGATATTTTTATTTTACGTGTCTACGGTGTAAGAGGGATGTACACAACGAATTTCATCATTATAGCTGTAGTCCTTTAGTTGGTACCATTTGTATCTCTCTGTTCCCATTGTATCTCTTTAAAGTAGGAATTTAGAAATACCTTTTTTATTTTTCGTGTCTACGCAGTCAGAGGATTGTATACTCCGAATTTCATGACTATGCCTGTGTAATTTGGTTGGTACAATGTTTATCACCTTTTTCCATTTTAACCCCAAAAAGTACGGATTTCGAAAAATCTTTATTTTACGTGTCTACGCAATCAGAGGAATGTATACACCGAATTTCATTATTCTACGTGCAGCCGTTTGGATGGTACCTTTTTTATCGCACTATTCCCATGTTACCCTTAAAAGTACGAATTATGGAAAAATACTTTTCTATTATGTATCCACTCAATTAGATGAATGTACACACCGAATTGTGTGTTTCTAACTGTTTTCGTTTGATAGGTACCATTTTTATCCCTTTTTACCACATTTCACCCCTACGAATAAGAATCATTTTATAGTGCACGTTTTTGTTATCGGGGGAATGTGCATACCCAATATCAAGTATATACAAGCAGACATATTGAAAAAATATTCTTAAATACTCTAAAATATTAGGGGTTATTATGGGTATTTTCAGTCTTTGTGAGGGAAAAAATTTCCCTCTGGACCGATTTCGCCCAGTTACAATCCTAACCGATCAAGGACTATAAGATGCATTTATGGAAAATTTGGTCGTCCTAGCTCCTTTCGTTCAGATGCTAGCGTGCTTTCAACACACGGACGTGGCTAGATCGTCTTTATAGAGTCCCTGATCGATATATTAAGGTGTTACAAAAGTAATAACATACTTAGTATACCCTCATCCTGGAGATGGAGGGTACATAAATCAGTCTAAATTTAAATATTAGTATCACTGAACTTTTCGTTTTTAATTGATTGCCACTTTTGAACGGAAAATTATGTTTTGAGGAAATATAAATTGCTTAGAGTGGGGGTGTTCGTCAGCTGATTCGCATAGTTTTGGCTGCCTAGTAAGTGGAGACGACTACTGGATGATACTCCAAAGTTGCTCACTTCGGCCATATAAAATTTTGAAAGATTTATATTATAATATTGAAATATATTTATAATATTAAAGAAAAAATCTATATAAAATTATTTTAAAAGATATTAGAGTTACCATACAAAGTTGTCCTATATCGGTTTTATATTTTTAACTTTGTGATCTCATTATTAGTATGTATATGTCTAATTGGTTTAAAAATTCAAAATAAACTACTGACGATATTGATGGAAATGTGTTACTTTAATCAGAAAATTTTTCTTTCTTCCTGTAGCTACAAATATCTTTTATTTTTTTCTTGAAAAAGATATAATTTAGATTTTGGTCAATGGACCTACCCGATAATGACAATTTTCAAGACGAAGGCATTTTGTTTTAAATTCACAAATCGCAAAACATCATCATTTTTGTGCCTTGCTGACTTACTCACAAAGTATGAAATAATGAAATGGCGTTGATTTTGGCTAAAAAAATTAAAACTTCCCAATTTACATACTTCATACATACTATGTTTACGCCATGTTAAATTCATCAACGATAAGCCCTATTTTCACACCTTCCGAATCACAAAATTAACATTTTTCACTTGCTCGAATGCTCTCTGTTTGCTGGATATAAATTTGAATCAGTCAATTTAAGCAAAACTTCTTAAAAAATGAGACATGCTTGTTTGCAGCAGAGCTGTTAAGTAATGATTAGTAATCGTAATCATTAGTAATTAGATTACTTTTTTTTAAAGTAGAAGTAATGATTACAATACGATTACATTCAGTTTTATACGATTAGTAATTGATTACGATTACAAGTAATCAAAAAATAATTAGGATTACTTGCGATTACTGAAAAATAATCAAAAGTAATCAAAAATGAATTCGACTACTTTAAAATATTACTTTTGACTATTTTAGATTACTTTTGATTTTTTGTGATTACTTTTGATTCTCGCGAAATCGGTATGAGAGTCATAGTAGTCTGTTTGTCAAAACTTTTGACTTTTCAATATATGTCAGTTTTGATTTTTTCCATGCTTTATAAAGGGTGATTTTTTAAGAGCTTGATAACTTTTTTTTTAAAAAAAACGCATAAAATTTGCAAAATCTCATCGGTTCTTTATTTGAAACGTTAGATTGGTCCATGACATTTACTTTTTGAAGATAATTTCATTTAAATGTTGACCGCGGCTGCGTCTTAGGTGGTCCATCCGCTTAGTCCAATTTTGGCATTTTCACGTTTTTGAGTAACAGAGACCCAATTGGTGCGAACGGCGACGAATCGAAAATTGGTGGTCATCATTAACACTGGCCGATACAGCTGCGATATTTTCTTCAGTTCGCACTCTACGTAAGCGTGTTGGTGGTTTAATGTCCAACAATGTAAATTTGGTGCGAAATTTAGTCACAATAGCCCGAATAGCCGCTTCAGTGGGTCGATTAAACTGACCATAAAATGGAAGCGCGCAATGAACTTTCTTAACAGAGCACGCATTTTGATAATAAAATTCAATAATTTGCAAGCGTTGTTCGTTTGTAAGACGATTCATGATGAAATGTCAAAGCATACTGAGCATCTTTCTCTTTGACACCATGTCTGAAATCCCACGTGATCTGTCAAATACTAATGCATGAAAATCCTAACCTCAAAAAAATCACTCTTTATAAGGTTACTTTCTATATATGTTTGTGTGCCACAAAATTTGAAATCAATTTTTGAAAGCTTTTTTCTCAACTAATTTTGCTCAAATTTTGCACACTTAATCATTTTCGATGACAATACAAGGAAATGGTAAAATTTGACCAATTGGACAAAGGGGCGTGGCACCTCCCATACGAAGTTAAAACCTATTATTGAATATTGTCAGTTCTATGACACCTAGAATGCTGAAATTTTGTGTAAGTGCATCTAGCATCAATTCGCATAGTTGTGCCAAAAATGGGCGGTATTGGAAAAGTGGGCGTGGCATCTCCCATACGAAGTTAAAACCTATTATTGAATATTGTCAGTTCTATGACACCTAGAGTGCTGAAATTCTGTGTAAGTGCTGGTATATGCATAGTTGTGCCAAAAAGGGGCGGTATTGGAAAAGTGGGCGTGGAACCTCCCATACTAAGTTAAAACCTATTGTTGAATATTGTCAGTTCTATGACACCTAGAGTGCTGAAATTTTGTGTAAGTGCATCTAGCATCAATTCGCATAGTTGTGCCAAAAATGGGCGGTATTGGAAAAGTGGGCGTGGCATCTCCCATACGAAGTTAAAACCTATTATTGAATATTGTCAGTTCTATGACACCTAGAGTGCTGAAATTTTGTGCAAGTGCATCTAGCATCAATTCGCATAGTTGTGCCAAAAAGGGGCGGTATTGGAAAAGTGGGCGTGGCACCTCCCATACGAAGTTAAAACCTATTATTGAATATTGTCAGTTCTATGACACCTAGAGTGATGTAATTTTGTGTAAGTGCATCTAGCATCAATGTGCATAGTTATGCCAAAAATGGGCGGTATTGGAAAAGTGGGCGTGGCACCTCCCATACGAAGTTAAAACCTATTATTGAATATTGTCAGTTCTATGACACCTAGAGTGCTGAAATTTTGTGTAAGTGCATCTACCATCAATGTGCGTAGTTCTGCCAAAAATGGGCGGTATTGGAATAGTGGGCGTACCACCTCCCATACGAAGTTAAAACATATTATCGAATAGTGTCAGTTCTATGACACGTATAGTGCTCAAATTTTGTGTAAGTGCATCTAGCATCAATGTGCGTAGTTGCGCCTAAAATGGGCGGTAATGCAAAAGTGGGCGTGGCACCTCCCATATGAAGTTAAAACCAAAATTACACCTACTGTAATTTTGTGTAAGTGCATCTAGCATTAATGTGCGTAGTTGTGACAAAAATGGGCGGTAATGGAAATGTGGGCGTGGCACCTTCCATACGAAGTTAAAACCCATTTTCGAATATATGCCGTTCTATGGCAGATAAAAAACTGAAATTTTGTGTAAGTACATCTACAATCAATGTGCGTAGTTCTGCCAAAAATGGGCGGTATTGGAATACGAAGTTAAAACATATTATCGAATAGTGTCAGTTCTATGACACGTATAGTGCTCAAATTTTGTGTAAGTGCATCTAGCATCAATGTGCGTAGTTGCGCCTAAAATGGGCCGTAATGCAAAAGTGGGCGTGGCACCTCCCATATGAAGATAAAACCAAAATTACACCTACTGTAATTTTGTGTAAGTGCATCTATCATAAACCTGCGTAGTTGTGCCAGAAATGGACGGTATTGGGAAAGTGGGCGTGGTTCCTCACATACGAAGTTAAAACATATAATCGAATATGGTCAGTAGGTGTCATAGACCTAGAGTGCTGAAATTTTGTGTGAGTTGATCCAGTGTAAATAGTTGTGCAAAGATGGGCTGAAAGTGGACGTGACACTTCCCATCTGAAATTAAAACCGGTTTTAGAGTATTTCGACACCGAGATGGGCGGAAAGTGGCCGTGACCCTTCCCATACGAAATTAAAACCAGTTTTTTAAGTATATTCTACAACGATCTTCCTATATTGTTGTGTGTGTTTATTTAGTTGTAACCTGCTTAGACAATATGCAAATGGGCGGGATTTGAAAGGCGCATTTTTGATTCGAACTTTGTAAAATTACACGTTTTCTGTGGATTTTCTTAGCACAACAGTAAAGAAAGGTTATAACTAGTAAATCAAAAAAAAAATCTTTTTTCAAATCCATGCTTTATGCAAGCAGAATTCTATTGGGCCTAGAAATTCTTTTTTAGTTATCTTTTGTAGAAGGAAAAATTACTGTTACGTTTTTAAATATTTTTTTTATTAATTATTATTATTATTATTATTATTATTATTATTATTATTATTATTATTATTATTATTATTATTATTATTATTATTATTATTATTATTATTATTATTATTATTATTATTATTATTATTATTATTATTATTATTATTATTATTATTTATTATTATTATTATTATTTATTAACGTAACAGTAATTTTTCCTTCTACAAAAGATAACTAAAAAAGAATTTCTAGGCCCAATAGAATTCTGCTTGCATAAAGCATGGATTTGAAAAAAGAATTTTTTTTCGATTTACTAGTTCTGTTCTCGTTCTTTTGCCAGCTAAAACCGAAAGGTAACGGTAATCGCAAGTAATCCTGATTATTTTTTGATTATAGGTAATCGTAAGCATTAGTAATCAGACATTGTTGAATAGTGGATTATATAATCATTACGATTCTTTTTAAAAAGTAATGTAATTGATTACTAATCGTAATCGAAATTTAACAGCTCTGGTTTGCAATTGCCTTACATCTAGAATAAGGGTAATCTATATATATAAAAGAGTTGCGTTACTGACTGACTGACTGACTGACTGACTGACTGACTGACTGACTGACTGACTGACTGACTGACTGACTTATCATTGACCAGCCCCCAGACCAAACGGCTGAAGCCAGGGTCATGAAATTTTCAGGGTAGTTCCCAAATATGACGTAGACGTCGACTAAGAAAGGGTTTTACGAAATTCGTACTTTTAGGGGATAAAATGGCCCAAAAAGGGATAAACATCGAACCTTCGTCCTGACTAAACGGCAGTAGCTATAAACATGAAATTCGGTGAGCTCCTTGCAATGACCATGCAGACGAGCTACAAATAGGGATTTTTCAAAATTTGTACTTTTAAGGGACGAGCGGGACAAAAAGGGATAAAAATGGTACCAACTAAAGTATTACAGCTAGAAACGTGAAATTTGGTATGTAAATTCCTCTGACCATATAGAAACGAAGTAAAATTGGATTTTTCGAAATTTGTACTTTTAAGGGACGAGCGGGACAAAAAGGGATAAAACTGGTACCAACTAAAGTATTACAGCTAGAAACGTGAATTTTGGTATGTAAATTCCTCTGACCATATAGTAACGAAGTAAAATTGGATTTTTCGAAATTTGTACTTTTAAGGGACGAGCGGGACAAAAGGGGATCAAAATGGTACCAACTAAAGTATTACAGCTAGAAACGTGAATTTTGGTATGTAAATTCCTCTGACCATATAGAAACGAAGTAAAATTGAATTTTTCGAAATTTGTACTTTTAAGGGACGAGCGGGACAAAAAGGGATAAAAATGGTACCAACAAAAGTATTACAGCTAGAAACGTGAAATTTGGTATGTAAATTCCTCTTACCATATAGAAACGAAGTAAAATTGGATTTTTCGAAATTTGTACTTTTAAGGGACGAGCGGGACAAAAAGGGATAAAAATGGTACCAACTAAAGTATTACAGCTAGAAACGTGAATTTTGGTATGTAAATTCCTCTGACCATATAGTAACGAAGTAAAATTGGATTTTTCGAAATTTGTACTTTTAAGGGACGAGCGGGACAAAAAGGGATAAAAATGGTACCAACTAAGGTATTACAGCTAGAAACGTGAAATTTGGTATGTAAATTCCTCTGACCATATAGAAACGAAGTAAAATTGGATTTTCCGAAATTTGTACTTTTAAGGGACGAGCGGGACAAAAAGGGATAAAAATGGTACCAACTAAAGTATTACAGCTAGAAACGTGAAATTTGGTATGTAAATTCCTCTGACCATATAGAAACGAAGTAAAATTGGATTTTTCAAAATTTGTATTTTTAAAGGGACAAAAAGGGATAAAAATGGTACCAACTAAAGTATTACAGCTAGAAACGTGAAATTTGGTATGTAAATTCCTCTGACCATATAGAAACGAAGTAAAATTGGATTTTTCGAAATTTGTACTTTTAAGGGACGAGCTTGACAAAAAGGGATAAAAATAGTACCAACTAAAGTATTACAGCTACAAACGTGAAATTTGGTATGTAAATTCCTCTGACCATATAGAAACGAAGTAAAATTGGATTTTTCGAAATTTGTACTTTTAAGGGACGAGCGGGACAAAAAGGGATAAAATAGTACCAACTAAAGTATTATAGCTAGAAACGTGAAATATGGTATGTAAATTCCTCTGACCATATAGAAACGAAGCAAAATTGGATTTTTCGAAATTTGTACTTTTAAGGGACGAGCGGGACAAAAAGGGATAAAAATGGTACCAACTAAAGTATTACAGCTAGAAACGTGAAATTTGGTATGTAAATTCCTCTGACCATATAGAAACGAAGTAAAATTGGATTTTTCGAAATTTGTACTTTTAAGGGACGAGCGGGACAAAAAGGGATAAAAATAGTACCAACTAAAGTATTACAGCTACAAACGTGAAATTTGGTATGTAAATTCCTCTGACCATATAGAAACGAAGTAAAATTGGATTTTTCGAAATTTGTACTTTTAAGGGATGAGCGGGACAAAAAGGGATAAAAATAGTACCAACTAAAGTATTATAGCTAGAAACGTGAAATTTGGTATGTAAATTCCTCTGACCATATAGAAACGAAGTAAAATTGGATTTTTCGAAATTTGTACTTTTAAGGGACGAGCGGGACAAAAAGGGATAAAAATGGTACCAACTAAAGTATTACAGCTAGAAACGTGAAATTTGGTATGTAAATTCCTCTGACCATATAGAAACGAAGTAAAATTGGATTTTTCGAAATTTGTATTTTTAAAGGACGAGCGGGACAAAAAGGGATAAAAATGGTACCAACTAAAGTATTACAGCTAGAAACGTTAAATTTGGTATGTAAATTCCTCTGACCATATAGAAACGAAGTAAAATTGGATTTTTCGAAATTTGTATTTTTAAAGGGACAAAAAGGGATAAAAATGGTACCAACTAAAGTATTACAGCTAGAAACGTGAATTTTGGTATGTAAATTCCTCTGACCATATAGTAACGAAGTAAAATTGGATTTTTCGAAATTTGTACTTTAAAGGGACGAGCGGGACAAAAAGGGATAAAAATAGTACCAACTAAAGTATTACAGCTACAAACGTGAAATTTGGTATGTAAATTCCTCTGACCATATAGAAACGAAGCAAAATTGGATTTTTCGAAATTTGTACTTTTAAGGGACGAGCGGGACAAAAAGGGATAAAATAGTACCAACTAAAGTATTATAGCTAGAAACGTGAAATATGGTATGTAAATTCCTCTGACCATATAGAAACGAAGCAAAATTGGATTTTTCGAAATTTGTACCTTTAAGGGACGAGCGGGACAAAAAGGGATAAAAATGGTACCAACTAAAGTATTACAGCTAGAAACGTGAAATTTGGTATGTAAATTCCTCTGACCATATAGAAACGAAGTAAAATTGGATTTTTCGAAATTTGTACTTTTAAAGGGATAAAAATGGTACCAACTAAATTATTACAGCTAGAAACGTGAAATTTGGTATGTAAATTCCTCTGACCATATAGAAACGAAGTAAAATTGGATTTTTCGAAATTTGTACTTTTAAGGGACGAGCGGGACAAAAAGGGATAAAAATGGTACCAACTAAAGTATTACAGCTAGAAACGTGAAATTTGGTATGTAAATTCATCTGACCATATAGAAACGAAGTAAAATTGGATTTTTCGAAATTTGTACTTTTAAAGGGACAAAAAGGGATAAAAATGGTACCAACTAAATTATTACAGCTAGAAACGTGAAATTTGGTATGTAAATTCCTCTGACCATATAGAAACGAAGTAAAATTGGATTTTTCGAAATTTGTACTTTTAAGGGACGAGCGGGACAAAAAGGAATAAAATAGTACCAACTAAAGTATTACAGCTAGAAACGTGAAATTTGGTATGTAAATTCATCTGACCATATAGAAACGAAGTAAAATTGGATTTTTCGAAATTTGTACTTTTAAAGGGACAAAAAGGGATAAAAATGGTACCAACTAAATTATTACAGCTAGAAACGTGAAATTTGGTATGTAAATTCCTCTGACCATATAGAAACGAAGCAAAATTGGATTTTTCGAAATTTGTACTTTTAAGGGACGAGCGGGACAAAAAGGGATAAAATAGTACCAACTAAAGTATTATAGCTAGAAACGTGAAATATGGTATGTAAATTCCTCTGACCATATAGAAACGAAGCAAAATTGGATTTTTCGAAATTTGTACCTTTAAGGGACGAGCGGGACAAAAAGGGATAAAAATGGTACCAACTAAAGTATTACAGCTAGAAACGTGAAATTTGGTATGTAAATTCCTCTGACCATATAGAAACGAAGTAAAATTGGATTTTTCGAAATTTGTACTTTTAAAGGGATAAAAATGGTACCAACTAAATTATTACAGCTAGAAACGTGAAATTTGGTATGTAAATTCCTCTGACCATATAGAAACGAAGTAAAATTGGATTTTTCGAAATTTGTACTTTTAAGGGACGAGCGGGACAAAAAGGGATAAAAATGGTACCAACTAAAGTATTACAGCTAGAAACGTGAAATTTGGTATGTAAATTCCTTTGACCATATAGAAACGAAGTAAAATTGGATTTTTCGAAATTTGTATTTTTAAGGGACGAGCGGGACAAAAAGGGATAAAAATGGTACCAACTAAAGTATTACAGCTAGAAACGTGAAATTTGGTATGTAAATTCCTCTGACCATATAGAAATGAAGTAAAATTGGATTTTTCGAAATTTGTACTTTTAAGGGACGAGCGGGACAAAAAGGGATACAAATGGTACCAACTAAAGTATTACAGCTAGAAACGTGAAATTTTGTATGTAAATTCCTCTGACCATATAGTAACGATGTAAAATTGGATTTTTCGAAATTTGTACTTTTAAGGGGCGAGCGGGACAAAAAGGGTACCAACTAAAGTATTACAGCTAGAATCGTGAAATTTGGTATGTAAATTCCTTTGACCATATAGTAACGAAGTAAAATTGGATTTTTCGAAATTTGTACTTTAAAGGGGCGAGCGGGACAAAAAGGGATAAAAATGGTACCAACTAAAGTATTACTGCTAAGATCGTGTAATTTGGTATGTACATTCCTCTGACCATATAAAAACGAAGTAAAATTGGATTTTTCGAAATTTTTACTTTTAAGGAGCGAGCGGGACAAAAAGGGTACCGACTAAAGTATTACAGCTAGAATCGTGAAATTCGGTATGTAAATTCCTCTGACCATATAGAAAGGAAGTAAAATTGGATTTTTCGAAATTTGTACTTTTAAGTGGCGAGCGGGACAAAAAGGGATAAAACTGGTACCAATTTTAGTATTACAGCTAGAATCGTGAAATTTAGTGTGTAAATTCCTCTGATCATATAGCAGCGCAGTAGTTTGATTTTTCGAAATTTGTACTTATAAGGGGTGCGCGGGACGAAAAGGGATAAAAATGCTGTACAATCCTGTGTTACCAAATAAAGTACATATTTTTAGTGGAGCAAAAACACATGTTACCTATAGTGATTTTTCAAAATGTGTACTTTTTGGGAAAGAGGCGCAAAAAGTTATAAACTGGCTGGCTGAATCTAGAAACATGAGATCGAGGATATAAATGGTTGTAATTTTTTTTTTCAAAACTTGGTAGAAAACTATACATACGAAGTAGTTCAGCTAAAATAGTGCATATCGACAAGCACATTCCTTTGACTGTGTGTGAGGGCTAGCTAATAGGAGCTTTCCAAATTACTATTTTAGATTTATCTATATCCACCAAAAGAAAATTAAATAAATACTATCCAAACGGATAAAATTAACGAATAACTTGCTTTTTCGCGTGCGAAGCAGCGGGTACTGCTAGTATTTATATATATTTATTGTGTGACCCATCCTAATCTATATATTCTATAAATATATCCTATATATATATATATATATAACATATTTTATAGGATTTATTTTCCCCGTTTTATGAATTGCGGGATTTTTGTATGAACTAGGGCTTTCAAAAATAACACAATTACAAATTCTTGGATTCGTTCAATTTGTGGCCATAAAATTTGATTTGATGGAAGAAGAGTCACATTTAACGATTCGATTAAATAGTGGAAATTGCATTTGTTTGTTCGGGCAACCTGTAATTTGTTAAAAATGTGAGAATTCTTAAGTCAATCTTTTGAAAAACGTGAATTTATATCCATGGCATTCTCTCCATATAATTGCGTGGATTGAATTCTAATTACTATTTCCATTGAATCGGACACACCTCATGATGAATTCGTTTATGCAATTCCCCAAAGTGAAAATGTCTCTTCAGGGGAATTTTTTTGCGAAGTAGTCCAAATATGTACATTAGGATAGGTCACGAAAATTATTTGCATCGGTCACCACCAGACATGAAGATTGGATTGTTTAATGATCATCTACAAAATATTTCGTCACTGGGCCAAACCATCTGTGATTTAAACGCTCCTGAAAACTCCTCTAAAAATCATGTTGCATTTTTGTCCAATTTTTTTCTGGGTTGATAGACCCTTGGAAGCACTTTAAATGAACATTTTTATTCTTGTCTTAGAGTAACATATTGGTCGAATTATTGGACGTTTGTATTAATTTTTTGTGGTGTTTCAAGGTGACAGCTAAAAACTCATATTTCTTGGAAACTTTTTGTAAGAGTTGTAATGAAAAATAATTAGAAGGAATCAAAACCTTTCGAATGATGCCTAAATGATAAATATCGGACGAACAATTACGTCACTGACTCTATTTTTGTGAAATAATTTAATACAGGAGATTGTTTTTCAGAGCGAAAATTTTCAAACTCTTTTTACAAAAATGAGCGCTGCGTCGTCAATTTCCTTCCGATGTTCATCATTTAGGCATCATTTGAAAGCTAATGACTGCCGCTATTTATTTTTGATAAAAAAACACAAAGAATTACTATAAAGGTCCAATAATTCGACCAATAATTAACTCTAAGACAAGAATCAAAATTTATATTTATAGTGCTTTAAAGAGTGTATTATTTCAGAAAAATGCAGCACAAACAAATTGCACGGGAAAACATGATTTTTAGGGCCATTTTCAGGAGCGTTTAGCTCACAGGCTTGATCTGGGGACGAAATATTTGGCAAATCATCATTAAACAATCCAAACTTTATGTTCGTGGGGTGACTGGAAATTGTTTTTGCATTTGTACGGCGACCCAGCCTAATGTACATACTATGGTAGCGATTCAACATCGAACATGAAGTTTCTTCATTAGTAGCTGTGTCTTTTTTCGTGTGAAAATTTTCGCCTTTTGCTATACTACATTTTGTCTTTTTGTCACTTCTCTTCTGTGAAATTCCAAAAGAAAAGTCAATTATTGGTAATTAGCATTGTGTTTGCTTATTTCTTTTGAGAAGCATATTGGATTTCCCTTGATGATGATGGCAGCAAACCCATTCTGTCTGTGTGAAATGTATTATTTTAATTACATGCCTTGTGGATGCTTTGTATATTTGTAGTTTTTTTTTTGGCGACGAGAAATGTAGCAAACATTGCAGAATTGTGTGCGTCATTCGGCTCTTTTTACTGCTTGTTCTGTGAGAAATTTAGCGGAAAAGTTGAGTGAAGCACCAAAGTGGTTGAAAAACGATTTATTTTAAAACTAGTTCTGTAATCATTGATTGGTTAGTGTTTTCCTTATCAGTTAAATACAACTATTTCGTTTCATTACATTTCTCAACGTTTCGTTGTCTGTTTTTCCAAATCCATCAGAAGAAAAAACGGCGTTAAGTTAGGCCGGGCTGAACTTTACATACCCTCCATCATACATTACATTCCACAGAGGCTATCGATTTTCGTAGAAGTGCAATAACATTACAGGAAAATGTTAATTTTTTAAGCATAGCCAAACCAAAACAAATAAAAATATTGAAAAAATAATTTATAAATAAATATTATATTTGTAGTATTTCAAACCACGCTTATAAGGTAAGCCTACCAATACGTTTATACTATATAAATATATTATATTATTATTATATCGAAATATTACTTCAATTCAATTCAAAATATAAGACTGCAATCTTCAAAAAAGCTTAAATAACATAAATATTGATAGGTAGTGGGTGCTACAGTTGGTTGTATTTTCATCCTATTTTAATTCCCAAAGTACTAATTTTGAAAATAATTATCTGACGTACACAGGGTAAGATAACCTAACTTCATGATTCAACCTATTTTTATCCGTAAAATTAGAAACGTACGAATTTGGAAAAATCCTTTTTATTTTGAGTGTATGTACAGTCAGAGGAATGATTACACCGAATTCCATGATTCTAGCTGCGGCCATGTGGTTGGTACCCTCAAAAGTACGACTTTCTAAGATATTTTTATTTTACGTGTCTACGGTGTAAGAGGGATGTACACAACGAATTTCATCATTATAGCTGTAGTCCTTTAGTTGGTACCATTTGTATCTCTCTGTTCCCATTGTATCTCTTTAAAGTAGGAATTTAGAAATACCTTTTTTATTTTTCGTGTCTACGCAGTCAGAGGATTGTATACTCCGAATTTCATGACTATGCCTGTGTAATTTGGTTGGTACAATGTTTATCACCTTTTTCCATTTTAACCCCAAAAAGTACGGATTTCGAAAAATCTTTATTTTACGTGTCTACGCAATCAGAGGAATGTATACACCGAATTTCATTATTCTACGTGCAGCCGTTTGGATGGTACCTTTTTTATCGCACTATTCCCATGTTACCCTTAAAAGTACGAATTATGGAAAAATACTTTTCTATTATGTATCCACTCAATTAGATGAATGTACACACCGAATTGTGTGTTTCTAACTGTTTTCGTTTGATAGGTACCATTTTTATCCCTTTTTACCACATTTCACCCCTACGAATAAGAATCATTTTATAGTGCACGTTTTTGTTATCGGGGGAATGTGCATACCCAATATCAAGTATATACAAGCAGACATATTGAAAAAATATTCTTAAATACTCTAAAATATTAGGGGTTATTATGGGTATTTTCAGTCTTTGTGAGGGAAAAAATTTCCCTCTGGACCGATTTCGCCCAGTTACAATCCTAACCGATCAAGGACTATAAGATGCATTTATGGAAAATTTGGTCGTCCTAGCTCCTTTCGTTCAGATGCTAGCGTGCTTTCAACACACGGACGTGGCTAGATCGTCTTTATAGAGTCCCTGATCGATATATTAAGGTGTTACAAAAGTAATAACATACTTAGTATACCCTCATCCTGGAGATGGAGGGTACATAAATCAGTCTAAATTTAAATATTAGTATCACTGAACTTTTCGTTTTTAATTGATTGCCACTTTTGAACGGAAAATTATGTTTTGAGGAAATATAAATTGCTTAGAGTGGGGGTGTTCGTCAGCTGATTCGCATAGTTTTGGCTGCCTAGTAAGTGGAGACGACTACTGGATGATACTCCAAAGTTGCTCACTTCGGCCATATAAAATTTTGAAAGATTTATATTATAATATTGAAATATATTTATAATATTAAAGAAAAAATCTATATAAAATTATTTTAAAAGATATTAGAGTTACCATACAAAGTTGTCCTATATCGGTTTTATATTTTTAACTTTGTGATCTCATTATTAGTATGTATATGTCTAATTGGTTTAAAAATTCAAAATAAACTACTGACGATATTGATGGAAATGTGTTACTTTAATCAGAAAATTTTTCTTTCTTCCTGTAGCTACAAATATCTTTTATTTTTTTCTTGAAAAAGATATAATTTAGATTTTGGTCAATGGACCTACCCGATAATGACAATTTTCAAGACGAAGGCATTTTGTTTTAAATTCACAAATCGCAAAACATCATCATTTTTGTGCCTTGCTGACTTACTCACAAAGTATGAAATAATGAAATGGCGTTGATTTTGGCTAAAAAAATTAAAACTTCCCAATTTACATACTTCATACATACTATGTTTACGCCATGTTAAATTCATCAACGATAAGCCCTATTTTCACACCTTCCGAATCACAAAATTAACATTTTTCACTTGCTCGAATGCTCTCTGTTTGCTGGATATAAATTTGAATCAGTCAATTTAAGCAAAACTTCTTAAAAAATGAGACATGCTTGTTTGCAGCAGAGCTGTTAAGTAATGATTAGTAATCGTAATCATTAGTAATTAGATTACTTTTTTTTAAAGTAGAAGTAATGATTACAATACGATTACATTCAGTTTTATACGATTAGTAATTGATTACGATTACAAGTAATCAAAAAATAATTAGGATTACTTGCGATTACTGAAAAATAATCAAAAGTAATCAAAAATGAATTCGACTACTTTAAAATATTACTTTTGACTATTTTAGATTACTTTTGATTTTTTGTGATTACTTTTGATTCTCGCGAAATCGGTATGAGAGTCATAGTAGTCTGTTTGTCAAAACTTTTGACTTTTCAATATATGTCAGTTTTGATTTTTTCCATGCTTTATAAAGGGTGATTTTTTAAGAGCTTGATAACTTTTTTTTTAAAAAAAACGCATAAAATTTGCAAAATCTCATCGGTTCTTTATTTGAAACGTTAGATTGGTCCATGACATTTACTTTTTGAAGATAATTTCATTTAAATGTTGACCGCGGCTGCGTCTTAGGTGGTCCATCCGCTTAGTCCAATTTTGGCATTTTCACGTTTTTGAGTAACAGAGACCCAATTGGTGCGAACGGCGACGAATCGAAAATTGGTGGTCATCATTAACACTGGCCGATACAGCTGCGATATTTTCTTCAGTTCGCACTCTACGTAAGCGTGTTGGTGGTTTAATGTCCAACAATGTAAATTTGGTGCGAAATTTAGTCACAATAGCCCGAATAGCCGCTTCAGTGGGTCGATTAAACTGACCATAAAATGGAAGCGCGCAATGAACTTTCTTAACAGAGCACGCATTTTGATAATAAAATTCAATAATTTGCAAGCGTTGTTCGTTTGTAAGACGATTCATGATGAAATGTCAAAGCATACTGAGCATCTTTCTCTTTGACACCATGTCTGAAATCCCACGTGATCTGTCAAATACTAATGCATGAAAATCCTAACCTCAAAAAAATCACTCTTTATAAGGTTACTTTCTATATATGTTTGTGTGCCACAAAATTTGAAATCAATTTTTGAAAGCTTTTTTCTCAACTAATTTTGCTCAAATTTTGCACACTTAATCATTTTCGATGACAATACAAGGAAATGGTAAAATTTGACCAATTGGACAAAGGGGCGTGGCACCTCCCATACGAAGTTAAAACCTATTATTGAATATTGTCAGTTCTATGACACCTAGAATGCTGAAATTTTGTGTAAGTGCATCTAGCATCAATTCGCATAGTTGTGCCAAAAATGGGCGGTATTGGAAAAGTGGGCGTGGCATCTCCCATACGAAGTTAAAACCTATTATTGAATATTGTCAGTTCTATGACACCTAGAGTGCTGAAATTCTGTGTAAGTGCTGGTATATGCATAGTTGTGCCAAAAAGGGGCGGTATTGGAAAAGTGGGCGTGGAACCTCCCATACTAAGTTAAAACCTATTGTTGAATATTGTCAGTTCTATGACACCTAGAGTGCTGAAATTTTGTGTAAGTGCATCTAGCATCAATTCGCATAGTTGTGCCAAAAATGGGCGGTATTGGAAAAGTGGGCGTGGCATCTCCCATACGAAGTTAAAACCTATTATTGAATATTGTCAGTTCTATGACACCTAGAGTGCTGAAATTTTGTGCAAGTGCATCTAGCATCAATTCGCATAGTTGTGCCAAAAAGGGGCGGTATTGGAAAAGTGGGCGTGGCACCTCCCATACGAAGTTAAAACCTATTATTGAATATTGTCAGTTCTATGACACCTAGAGTGATGTAATTTTGTGTAAGTGCATCTAGCATCAATGTGCATAGTTATGCCAAAAATGGGCGGTATTGGAAAAGTGGGCGTGGCACCTCCCATACGAAGTTAAAACCTATTATTGAATATTGTCAGTTCTATGACACCTAGAGTGCTGAAATTTTGTGTAAGTGCATCTACCATCAATGTGCGTAGTTCTGCCAAAAATGGGCGGTATTGGAATAGTGGGCGTACCACCTCCCATACGAAGTTAAAACATATTATCGAATAGTGTCAGTTCTATGACACGTATAGTGCTCAAATTTTGTGTAAGTGCATCTAGCATCAATGTGCGTAGTTGCGCCTAAAATGGGCGGTAATGCAAAAGTGGGCGTGGCACCTCCCATATGAAGTTAAAACCAAAATTACACCTACTGTAATTTTGTGTAAGTGCATCTAGCATTAATGTGCGTAGTTGTGACAAAAATGGGCGGTAATGGAAATGTGGGCGTGGCACCTTCCATACGAAGTTAAAACCCATTTTCGAATATATGCCGTTCTATGGCAGATAAAAAACTGAAATTTTGTGTAAGTACATCTACAATCAATGTGCGTAGTTCTGCCAAAAATGGGCGGTATTGGAATACGAAGTTAAAACATATTATCGAATAGTGTCAGTTCTATGACACGTATAGTGCTCAAATTTTGTGTAAGTGCATCTAGCATCAATGTGCGTAGTTGCGCCTAAAATGGGCCGTAATGCAAAAGTGGGCGTGGCACCTCCCATATGAAGATAAAACCAAAATTACACCTACTGTAATTTTGTGTAAGTGCATCTATCATAAACCTGCGTAGTTGTGCCAGAAATGGACGGTATTGGGAAAGTGGGCGTGGTTCCTCACATACGAAGTTAAAACATATAATCGAATATGGTCAGTAGGTGTCATAGACCTAGAGTGCTGAAATTTTGTGTGAGTTGATCCAGTGTAAATAGTTGTGCAAAGATGGGCTGAAAGTGGACGTGACACTTCCCATCTGAAATTAAAACCGGTTTTAGAGTATTTCGACACCGAGATGGGCGGAAAGTGGCCGTGACCCTTCCCATACGAAATTAAAACCAGTTTTTTAAGTATATTCTACAACGATCTTCCTATATTGTTGTGTGTGTTTATTTAGTTGTAACCTGCTTAGACAATATGCAAATGGGCGGGATTTGAAAGGCGCATTTTTGATTCGAACTTTGTAAAATTACACGTTTTCTGTGGATTTTCTTAGCACAACAGTAAAGAAAGGTTATAACTAGTAAATCAAAAAAAAAATCTTTTTTCAAATCCATGCTTTATGCAAGCAGAATTCTATTGGGCCTAGAAATTCTTTTTTAGTTATCTTTTGTAGAAGGAAAAATTACTGTTACGTTTTTAAATATTTTTTTTATTAATTATTATTATTATTATTATTATTATTATTATTATTATTATTATTATTATTATTATTATTATTATTATTATTATTATTATTATTATTATTATTATTATTATTATTATTATTATTATTATTATTATTATTATTATTATTATTATTATTATTATTATTATTATTATTATTATTATTATTATTTATTATTATTATTATTATTTATTAACGTAACAGTAATTTTTCCTTCTACAAAAGATAACTAAAAAAGAATTTCTAGGCCCAATAGAATTCTGCTTGCATAAAGCATGGATTTGAAAAAAGAATTTTTTTTTGATTTACTAGTTCTGTTCTCGTTCTTTTGCCAGCTAAAACCGAAAGGTAACGGTAATCGCAAGTAATCCTGATTATTTTTTGATTATAGGTAATCGTAAGCATTAGTAATCAGACATTGTTGAATAGTGGATTATATAATCATTACGATTCTTTTTAAAAAGTAATGTAATTGATTACTAATCGTAATCGAAATTTAACAGCTCTGGTTTGCAATTGCCTTACATCTAGAATAAGGGTAATATTTATATATATTTATTGTGTGACCCATCCTAATCTATATATTCTATAAATATATCCTATATATATATATATATATAACATATTTTATAGGATTTATTTTCCCCGTTTTATGAATTGCGGGATTTTTGTATGAACTAGGGCTTTCAAAAATAACACAATTACAAATTCTTGGATTCGTTCAATTTGTGGCCATAAAATTTGATTTGATGGAAGAAGAGTCACATTTAACGATTCGATTAAATAGTGGAAATTGCATTTGTTTGTTCGGGCAACCTGTAATTTGTTAAAAATGTGAGAATTCTTAAGTCAATCTTTTGAAAAACGTGAATTTATATCCATGGCATTCTCTCCATATAATTGCGTGGATTGAATTCTAATTACTATTTCCATTGAATCGGACACACCTCATGATGAATTCGTTTATGCAATTCCCCAAAGTGAAAATGTCTCTTCAGGGGAATTTTTTTGCGAAGTAGTCCAAATATGTACATTAGGATAGGTCACGAAAATTATTTGCATCGGTCACCACCAGACATGAAGATTGGATTGTTTAATGATCATCTACAAAATATTTCGTCACTGGGCCAAACCATCTGTGATTTAAACGCTCCTGAAAACTCCTCTAAAAATCATGTTGCATTTTTGTCCAATTTTTTTCTGGGTTGATAGACCCTTGGAAGCACTTTAAATGAACATTTTTATTCTTGTCTTAGAGTAACATATTGGTCGAATTATTGGACGTTTGTATTAATTTTTTGTGGTGTTTCAAGGTGACAGCTAAAAACTCATATTTCTTGGAAACTTTTTGTAAGAGTTGTAATGAAAAATAATTAGAAGGAATCAAAACCTTTCGAATGATGCCTAAATGATAAATATCGGACGAACAATTACGTCACTGACTCTATTTTTGTGAAATAATTTAATACAGGAGATTGTTTTTCAGAGCGAAAATTTTCAAACTCTTTTTACAAAAATGAGCGCTGCGTCGTCAATTTCCTTCCGATGTTCATCATTTAGGCATCATTTGAAAGCTAATGACTGCCGCTATTTATTTTTGATAAAAAAACACAAAGAATTACTATAAAGGTCCAATAATTCGACCAATAATTAACTCTAAGACAAGAATCAAAATTTATATTTATAGTGCTTTAAAGAGTGTATTATTTCAGAAAAATGCAGCACAAACAAATTGCACGGGAAAACATGATTTTTAGGGCCATTTTCAGGAGCGTTTAGCTCACAGGCTTGATCTGGGGACGAAATATTTGGCAAATCATCATTAAACAATCCAAACTTTATGTTCGTGGGGTGACTGGAAATTGTTTTTGCATTTGTACGGCGACCCAGCCTAATGTACATACTATGGTAGCGATTCAACATCGAACATGAAGTTTCTTCATTAGTAGCTGTGTCTTTTTTCGTGTGAAAATTTTCGCCTTTTGCTATACTACATTTTGTCTTTTTGTCACTTCTCTTCTGTGAAATTCCAAAAGAAAAGTCAATTATTGGTAATTAGCATTGTGTTTGCTTATTTCTTTTGAGAAGCATATTGGATTTCCCTTGATGATGATGGCAGCAAACCCATTCTGTCTGTGTGAAATGTATTATTTTAATTACATGCCTTGTGGATGCTTTGTATATTTGTAGTTTTTTTTTTGGCGACGAGAAATGTAGCAAACATTGCAGAATTGTGTGCGTCATTCGGCTCTTTTTACTGCTTGTTCTGTGAGAAATTTAGCGGAAAAGTTGAGTGAAGCACCAAAAACTAAAAAAAGGAAAAGATTTGTAGATGTTGAAGAAATGTGGCATACTTTGGAGGTTTTAACGAAGTGCAGCACTGCTGCAATTTTTCTTTTTGCTGGAAATTCAAGTATTTGCAGTTTTTGTGTGCATTGTGAGTGATACTCAATAGTTTTGTGTAATTGATTCAGTTTGTGGATTAGCTTCAAAAGAGGTTTAAGAAATCCGTTGCATACATTTAGGCATTATTTTGCCCAAAGGCAATGTATAATAGTTTCTGATGTATTTCGGTTTCTAAACTGGAACAATTTTTTAATTGATTAATATTTGTGCTTTCATTTTGGAATTATAAGTCCATTAACACCTATATATATTGAACTAAAGGAAATTTTGATGTCCACAAATGTTGTAAACATCACTTTCACATATAGGGTAGGCCATTTAACATTTTTAATTTGAACTACCGACCACTTTAACTTTGAAAGGTAGAATAGCAATCATTTTTATTTTTATTTTCAGCTTTATATTTGACATTTGCAAAGTGGGACGCTATGCGTTCGAACAAAATTAAAAAATATTAAAAACTCACTTCCAAAGCAATGAGTCTTTAACGCAAACTGTAAGAAACTTACTTGGAAAATGTTCGTGTTTTGAGATGAAGCTTATTTTCATCTCGGTGGCTATGTCGATAAGCAAAATTTATATATTTATATATATTTAGATTAGATTAAATAATATGAAGACAGTCAACAACTGAAGGCTCATGACCATCCGATGAGTCTTCACTTCACCCAATGGGCTGAAGATTCTTTGGCAGGAGATGAAGAATTTTAGCGATTAATCGTGTTTTCAGATGAAGCTTATTTTGATTTCAGTGGCTATGTGAATAAGCAAACCTTCCGCATATGGGGTTCAGAGATCCCAATGCATCCACAACGAGTCACTGTTTGGTGTGGGTTTTGGATTGTACTGAAAAATTGGGTTGATCGTGTGGTTTTTGGTGAGGGTTTTGGGCTGTACTGAAAAATTGGGTTGATCGGATGAGCTACTGCCGACCCAGTAGTGATAGTCATATGAATTATATTAATGACAAAGTTCAATCTTTCCAATAAAACCAGAAATTTGAAAAAATAATCAGTACCTATTTTATAGCTGATTCTAATTTAAAAATTTACCTTAGAAACAATGGTTTAGAAATAAAAAAATAAAAATTCCTTTCCCCATAAAAAATAGAAAAAAATAAAACAATATTATGTTTTATTCTAGAAAGCGGTACATAACTTCTACATTTATCCTTACTTTGCTTCCTTCTTTATTATATATATTTTCCATTTTGTCTGTTTTTAATGGTTTCTTCGTGCCAACAAAAAAATATTTTTTTCTTGTGGTTTATCTTCCTTTATTTGATCTTATAAGCGGGTATGATCAGAC
The DNA here is from genome assembly GCA_947397865.1 of Polietes domitor. Lineage (NCBI taxonomy): Eukaryota > Metazoa > Arthropoda > Insecta > Diptera > Muscidae > Polietes > Polietes domitor. The sequence goes on along the minus strand of OX377618.1, from coordinate 42,050,809 downwards.
TTATACTTCCAAAAGTATATTAGAAATATTAAAATTTAAATTTTAATAAAAAGTAATATCGTTTATGAGTTTATATTTTCGAAATATATAGAAGGAGTCGGAATACAATGAATTAATTTCTAAATTTATTACGATGCACTGAATTTAAAAATATTTACGGTTTTTATGTAGCATTAACGGATTTCTTTGTTTGTTTTTACTAAATCAATGGGCACATAAGCTAGGTCTGCTTCAAAAAATTTCTCCGAAAAATCCAAATTTGAAAAAAAATTAATAGAAAATATTGAAAGTAGTTTAAAGATAATTAAGCAAAGAAAAAAAGCAAAAAGAACCTGATATTTAACGAATGACCAAATATGTAATTTTAGAGACTTAAAACAATAACATTTAAAAAAGTCGGAAAAAGCGGAAAAGTCCAAACTAAATTTTTTTGAAAAAATATTACCGAATTTATGATGTTTTTTTGACCATTATTAATTGTGAATTTTTCAAATATTCATCTTTAAATTTTTAAATATATCAAAATTAATTAAAAATAGTAATTTCAAGATTTAGAAAAAAAATAAAAAATCGTACCACTCCTAAGCCATTCAGAAAATATATGAAAATTCAATTCGGTCTATAAATGTATTGTGGAACAATATTTTCCTTCAAATGCTCACGAATAAAAAACGGAGAAGATTTTGCTTTTTTCTAATAAATTACTATAAACAAAATCACCGAATTTTACGATGTTTTTTCTTGACCATCAACTATTGGGAATTTTTTAAATATTCATCTTTAATTTTTAAATGTATAAAAATTAAGTAAGAATAATATTTTTAAGATAAAAAAAATCAAAATGCCTACCTAAGCTATTCAGAAAATATAAGAATATTTAATTCCATCTAAAAATGTAATTTTGAACAATATTTTCCTTCAACTTTAAATTTTAAATATATAAAAATTAAGTCAAAATAATAGTTTTAAGATTTAGAAAAAAACATAAAATTCGTACCACACAATATTTTTCTTCAAATGCTCACGAACGAATGCGCAAAATCGATTTAATTTACATACAAATCGTCCATTTACTGGAGCCCAAAAAACTATTTCTATTAGAAAATCTGTGCGAATTTTCTAAGTTTGTCTATTACCTTTAAAACGGTATCAACAAAATTAAATTCGCAGAAAGTCAGTTTTCTGATTTTTGTCCTTGAAGCGGACCAGTGTGCCTTTGGGTGGAGGGAGAATATAATATTTGTGTCGTTCTTTGCAATTTTTTACGTCTCAAGAATTTAGGGTAATGAAATGTATTTTTATGAAATATGTGATTTAACGTCAGTTTTAATTTTCCTCCTTTTATCTTGACTGTTACTCAGTGGGAGCACCTATTTCTGACTGCCTTTTGAATATTTCACGTATCATCCCCCTCAAAACAATCGTATTCACTTACCTACTATTGCCAACATTGAGTATTCCAGTAAGTCTTCCTCCTCCCACAAGGCAAAGCCATTTATTCAATAGCAACAAATTCTATTTTTGAATCGTAACGTTGTCACATAGAAATTCGAGAACGACACACTTTGTTGTGCGGCCATTATCACTGGGATTGACTCCAAACGTGTCTGTGGACAAATTTCCATAATAATAAATTGTAATACGTTTGATGATTTCGTATATTTTATATTGCCACCAATGATGAGCCATCCCTGTCCACCCCCGTCTGACCGTGTGTGTGTGAAAAATGTGTCATTAAAACGACACAGCTTAAAACTGCAAAATATGACACGGCTCTCGTTGGCTAAAGGCATAATGAACAGGTAGAACTGCATGACAGCCTCAATGATGAAGGACTAGTCAGACTACATCCGAAAGTTAACAAACATTTTTAAGGGTTGGCTTTCGAGGTCACACACGTAAGTACACGTAAGGACCAATTTGAGTGGCAGCAGAATAAAAAATATATATGCAAACGTCTAACAGCATTCACCAGATGCCTTCGTCGATATAAGCGAATTTTTTCGTTCTTCAATGGTGAATGTCAGTCGTGTGGTGCTTCATTAAAGTTTTAACCCCCTTCTAGAATTAAGTGTGAATTAATGCCGGAATCCAACACACAAGTCACTTAAGGTTGCAACAAATCGTAAAACCCCAATTTAATTGCTAAAGTTGGATTAGGTTTTCATGTTATGTGTGTTTGTTAAATTAATGATGGTATTAGGATAGTATAGTATTTAAATAACAAATTTAAGAATTCATCACCTTAAAGTATGCAATGCTTTTGTATAGAATGTAATCCTTAAAGTATGCCATACATTTCATCTATAAGTAATATGAGATATTTGAATGATCGCAAGAATGATGTGTAAAACATATCGTTGTCAAGTTGATTTTGGATTGCAAGAAACTAACGCCCTTTCTGTATCAGGTGGAGCAAATTACTTGGGTGTTTATCACTATATATGGGACAGTTAAAAAATATATTTTTTTGATTTCCTCCATTCTTTTTTATTCTTAGCACCCATTAAAAACAACTCCTGGTATACTCTGAGTTTTTTCTGATTACTCAGCCTTTTTAAAAAAATTTTAAATAGTAGCTCTTTTGCCAGTCTTCTTCATAACTTCTTCAACAACGTTCCGAATTTGATAAATAAATTATGAATACATTTTTTAGGTATTTCTATTTTTTGAAGTACTTTTCAGAAGAGATATTGAAGAAAATATTCACAATGGTGTTTTATGTAAACTTATATTTATTCTGCGAATTCCGATTTGCTGAAAAAACAACCAAAAATTAAATGATTTTCTTAAAATTCAATATTTTTAAAAAAATATTTGTCAGTTGTTAAAAAAGCAACAAAAAGCAACCCTCACTCTACAGAGTATAGGGTCCGCCAAATAACTTTTTTTTTTTGAAAATGCTATAAAAAACTACTGGATATTTTCTCAAATTTCTGTTTTTATTTGAAAGTACAATCCTTCCGGTTAATAATGGAAAATAATTTCCACCCCACAAATAATAGTCCAACGGTTAAATAGTTGAAAAAAAACGTTAGATGGCGGACTCTATATATATATATATCATTTGGGACTGAAAAAGTGTAACGCATTGAAAGAGTGACTTAAGACTCCAAGTATGTTTTGACCAAATCCATTTCACGACTTTTTAAGCTGTTTGGCCATGTTCGTCCGTTCTTATGTCCGGCTGTCTGGTGTACACGATAACTCTCTAAAGGAGTTTATGAATCAATTCAAACTTTGCACATGGTAATATTTTTCCCAAACTTAGTTTAAGTTGCGAAGATAGGCGATGTTGCCACGCCTCTTCTGGTACCTCCCACACAAATGGCATATTCCTATGTTAAATTAAAACCAATATAACTTTCAAACGGATATTCGGAATCGGCTATATTTTGGTATTAGATAAAGTTTTGTTAATCACTTGATGCGTACAAAATAAGTCAGGTTTTGCCCCGACCCTTCCAGTACCTTCCACACAAATCACCCTAAACAACTTAAAATTAAAGCTTTTATAACATGTATACGGATGATCGGAATACTGTGAAATTTGATATATGGCAATGCTTTTATAGAAGTTACATTCGCATAGAATATGGGCGATATTGCCGCGCCCCTTCTTGTACCTCCCACACAAATCACCCTAATATACGTAAAATTAAAGCTGTTAAAACTTCTATTAGGATGATCGGAATACTATGAAATTTGATATATGTGAATGCTTTAATATATATTGTATTCAGGTGGAAAATGGGCGATATTGCCACACCCCTTTCTGGTACCTTCCACACAAAGTGGCATAAGCCTTGGTTAAAATAAAACCGATATAACTTACATACGGGTAATCAAAATCATTTGAAAATTGATATTTGAAAATGTTTTTATCATCACTTTAAACCAACAAAATATTTTTCGGTTTAGTCACGCCCCTTCTTGTATCTCGCACACAATTGTCTATATCCTAGGTAAAATTAAATCCTTCATAAATTCTATACTGGTGCATGGAATCCACTACGACTTGATATTTTATCTTGTTTTTGCAATTGTTTTATCATTGTAGAGGCTAGGACCAAATGCCATGAACCTTCCAATACCTTCCACACAAATCATCCTGCCCTACGTAAAATTTAATCTATATTTATAAAAGAGAATGCCGTCCGTGTGAACACGCAAAACTTTATAACGGAACGTCTGATTTTCACGATTTTGGGCTTGATGAATTCGTTTTGGCCCAAGGAAGGACATAGGATGTAGGACAATTTCCAGAAAAATATAAAATCCGGGAAGATTTAAACGAAAAATTTACTGTTTTTTTTGTGAGTTTAATTGGAACCTATATATTACAAACCACGATAATATCAATATGATAAGATCAATATGAAACCTGATTTTAATTTTACCATTTGTATTTTGCCTGGCGAAGCGGGCGGGGTTCAGCTAGTTTAATATAATTTTCATAGATATGTTCTCTGAGAGTGAGGGTATAATAAGTCGGTTTAGACGACTGACGTTTTCCTGCTTGACTTGAACAATACGGGGATGCCACAGTTTAAAAAAATCGTGTAGCATATATCTTGCAATACCAATCGTGTTCACAAAATTTCATCAAAATCAGAAGACATTCGAAGAGTTGTCATTGGTTTAACATGGAATTCTATATTAGCGACAACCCATGCTCGGTTGTACTACATTAAACATAAGTGAAAAAAATCATATATTTGTTCCTCATGAGGCTTAATAGAATTCCGTGTGGAACCTCCAAAAAGTCCATTAAAAAAATTATAAGAATTACCCTAACCTACCATCCTTTTACTACATACGACAATACAAATAGGCTAGCAGTGATTGCATTTGAGTCCAAAATTAAATGAAAATTGTCAGCGACACTCCAACATTAATTTTTTCCATTTAATTTTTTAATTAATGGTAAACAGCTCTTATAACTTAGTAAATAACTAAAGCTTAATATATCAGCTCAACATCTGCAAAAAATCAGGAGATAATAGCTCATCGTTTTTTGCTAATTAATAAATCCCCAGAAAAAAAGAGAACACCGAAAGAAGTGAAAAATATGTTCATCTTGTTATTCGGAAGTAATGAAAATTGGGATCTTCACCAATGAATTTCACATGGAGTTTTCATAGGAGTGATGCCCTTTATTTTGAAAGACTTAAAAGTTATTTTAAAGTGCTTGCAAACCACTGGGAACCACTTTTTCACTAGTTTCCATTTCTAGTTTAAAAAATCTGCCGCTACCGGGGGTAGAACAGCGAACCTTCTGGTTGCTACTACGGCACTCTAACCATTTCAGCTATCCTCCGTTGTGTTCTATAGAACTGACAATAGGAAACTTAAGAAAATATTTATTTAATATTTGCATATATAACGAAAATAAATATAAGAAATACTAATTTAATTTAGTACTAAATAAATTATCACTAATTAATTTTACTGATATTATGTAGTATTAATAAAATAATATTAATAATTAATAAAAAATTAATTATTTGAAGTACATTAATAAAGCAATAAATTTGTATTTTGGGCAAAAATGTTTAAATTGTACAAGATTAAACATTGTTTATGTATAAAAGTAATAAAAAAACAAAAAAGGTTTTTTTCCCGAGCCACGATTCAAACCCGAGACCTTCTGGGTGCAAAGCAGACACTTCACCTCTGTGACCATAATACTAAAAATTCGTTTGTGAAAATGCTACTGAGATGCGATTAAAATGTGCCTCCTGCCAAATCATTCCTCTAAACTTTTCGACTGGAACATGTGTATTTCGCACTGCATACTTTTGGGATTATAAAAAAAATAACTATTTTTATAACATACAAATGGTTTTTGAAAACATAATTTAGAAAATTCTTAAAACTATTACATATTGTTCTAATAACTATAAAGTAATTATACAGCATCTTGCTTTTTTACTATTAAGTGTCACATATATACATTGACTGTAAAGGTGGATGAATTCGTGCTTGTTCCCGGCACTTACATAAATAACTATTGTTTATAGTTACCAATGAATACAAACATGTGAATGTCAGAAAAAAATATTGCCGCTGTACAAAAACTTGTTCAACTGTTGTTGCATGAATAATTTCGGGTTGGCTTTTGCATTTTGTTCTATTTTTTTTGTAATTAAATAAATGTTTGTAACTGTAAGCGGACTTTTCTTTTTACAATGATTAACTGATTAACTGAGTGTATCAATATTTGAAAATGACAATGTATCGCTCTGCTTCTTATACTGTTTATATATTTATCTTAAGTTGAATTTGTAGAATTTTCACGTATTTTGATGTTATTATATGTATGTGATTTGAGATTTTCAACCGTTGTCAAAAATATATTCAAATATATTCCTTTACTTCAATTAAAATTAAACCATATTTTGTCTTGTTTATTTTCAGGTAAGTTGTTTTCCCCGTTGTCACTGAATCAACTTTTCTTATATCAAATATCGGTAAGTGGGTAGCTGTAATGATAAGTGCTAGGTGGTCCAGATAAAAAATAATACAAATAACACATAATACACCCTCCGAGCATGAAGGACAAAGTGTTAATAGTTGAGTGTGGTTCTCCTCCATGGTTCCATTACCAAATGCACAAAATTTGCTTTTAGGTTAGCTTGTGGTGGCACTCAATATATAAGCACCTGGATCACTTAGACCAGAAGAGGTCACCTCAGCGGGGCCAACCAGTCCGACTCACGAAACACCTTATCTTACCGACTTTCGTACTGCTCAAGTCGCCCAAGCTTTCAAAGAAAGCAGAACCCAGTGTCACTAAACGTCTATTAGCCATAGCTGAACAGAGACAGATGAGGTGTTCAACACTCTCAATCTCCTCCTCGCCTCCACAGCTCCTACAAAAGTCATTTGACTCGATGCTCAGCCTCTGTGCATGTTATGGCTATGACTTTGAAATACTGGATAAATTCGTCTCATTTGGGTATAAAATAAAATACCCATATATATATATATAATTCTGTCCATGATACATAAGACTCGGCACGTTTGAACGTCCTTCATAATTTGTTCATTGAGTACATTTTTTTAAATTACTATACACTGCACTCTGTACATCTCAAAAATTATAATGAAACAAAATATTTTATTTCCTATAGCCAGTTTCATGAAGATGAAAATTAAAGGATCTCAAAATGTACCTCTTTTATTATCATGCCTAAATGTATGCTAAACATCTTCCATTTGGTTTTTATGGCAGAACAGCAGCAATTCTACTACATAAAGGAGCCCATCAAATATATTTTTTGGAAATTGATTTTATTAACACATTGAGTGCCAAGCGGTTTTGACGCAAACCTTCGCAGGAGGCCAAACATTTTTTGCGCTCTAAGTAAAAACAATCACTGTCGTACGGCAACGTACGACGTGGCACCCCACGACGGGTTAGGTATCGTACGGAAACGTACGACGTGGCACTCAATGTGTTAAACACCACCGATGTAAATTTCTTGCCTCGCAATACCAAAAATGTAGAGCCCCCAAAGTAGGTAATGCATTTCAAACATTTACAAATCCTGTAAATATGCTTTAAAATATTCCAGATGGTTTTTTGGGATTGTTAAATTTGTAAACTTATGTTTTTCAATATCATTTCAAAAGTGTAGTCTTGTTTAACTTTCAAGGAGCAGAGGTGTTCAAGTGGACTGAGGCTGAGAAATATTTTAAACAAAATGCCATAACTTTGCCATAAAGCACACAACACAATCTTTAAGAATTTCCATGAATTCGAACTTTACACATGCAACAGCTTTGTTTAAATTTAGCCTAGCTGCAAATGAAAGTGTGTTGTTTGGGTGCCATATGTTCCGTACATTTCTGAAAACACCCCCCTTAAGCATGCAACAGTTTATGACCACATTGTGAATCCGAAACGTATGTGCTTACCTGTGGAAACGGCTTAAAGTATAAACAAAACGTTTCCATTTATTTACTTTAGCTAAACATTTTAAAATAAGATTTGCATCAAAGTAGAGAGAAAGCTTTTATTTTGTTTTTAAATTCTTATCTTGTGTCACTTTCTATAATACATTTACAAGCGAAAAATAGCTGCATCCAATGTATTGAATAGGATTTCACAGAAGATAGTATTATAACAAAATTTGCACGATAAGTTCCTTACCTTGTGTTGACCCTCAATTCAAGAATATTCCAAGGAAATCTTCAGGAGATGAATAAGATTCGCCATATTCATCATAGTTGGGTGCTAGGGTATAGAGAAATGCCAGGGAACATTAAGTTGGTCCGCTGGCCAACATACAAACAACTATAGAATTTTCACGGGTACATCCCAAATGACATGCCAGCTACAAGAAGTCGGCGGCGTACAGTCTGTGCAAGATATGATATGAAATGGTTTCACTTGAAAGATTTCAATTGCCTTCAGTATTGTCGGGACACTGCCTCATAGGCATACATGTCCAAACGTCGGGCATCAAGTCCAACGATTTTTTTATGAGCTATGGAGACGAGGAGTAGGTTGGTAGTGTGGGTCCATCTCAGTCTCTGTTCAAATATGACTGATGGTCAGTTGTTGGTCATTCAAATTTCAAGATCAACCCAAGATTAAAACGTATATACAATTTAGTTGGTTGACAGTGTTCAACACCTTTTCTGACTCTATGCGACTCTGACTGCAACAGGATTGGGCCTACTTTCAAGGCATGGAGGATTTGGCCAAGCTAAAATGTTCGGTTTCAATGAGTGGTATCATAAAAGACCTCGCCTGGTGCTGGCGAACAACACATGGACGGACGAAAAGATTTGCAGTGTCACACAGTGGCCCAGGAAAACTTTGATTTTTGTAGGAGCTGTACAGACGAAGAGGAGATTGAGAGCGTCGAAAACCTTCCCTGACTCTGTCCGGATGTCACTCGATGGCATATAATCCACTGGATTCAGTTTTCTTTCTAGGGCACACAGTGTATTACCAGCGACAAAAACTACCAATTTCATCTCAACTTTACTGATTGAATTCAGCAAAGAGCATTCCTATTAAGCATATTCTAAAAGTTTTTGACAATATCGCGGTTAATTTGAATTTAATTTATGCATTTAAAGTTCATACATGCTAAAATAGTTGCGAATTTCATCATTAGAGATTTTAGAGATTTTATTAGGATGTATCTCGGAAACCATGTATCGTATTGAAAGTTCATTTAGTTCGTAAGAAATAGCAGCTCTTGAGGTGTTCTTTTGCATTTAAAAAGTGTAATTACGTTTTTGCTCCTTTTCAGACAGAGGTTTACCAGAAGATTGTATTTATTCAGTATTGGTAATTTTCTACTATATTCGCGAGGCGGACCGATGCCTCGGCATTTAAAAATATTGACTTATGTATTCATTTTAAAAAGTATATTCTGCCAACATCGATTTAATTACTGATATGGTAAAACCTTCTAAGCCAAAAATGAAGAAATACTTTCTTCGCTGTTCTCTGTTAATGTGTAAAAAAAACAAAAAAATATTTGGGCGTTGGGCGTGGGACTGACAATTTTCATTTAATTATGGACTCAAATTAAATCACCGGTAATTTATTAAAATAAGAAATTTATGACGTTTTTTACCTACCTCCCATAGGAGTGGTTATGGGCGGTTTTAAAAAAAAAATAGCTTTTGATCAAATTTGTCGATATAAGGGATTTGTGCGAAATTTCAAGGTCCTAGCTCAATTCCTTCTACTGCCGTGGGAAAGATTAAGTTTCGGTCGTGTAGCACAAAACAGAATATACGGGGAGATAATCTAAGTGCGGACCCATCCAGAATATCACTGGCTATTCCTCATAGGAACTATAAGAATATATATATATATATATATATATATATATATATATATATATATATATATATATATATATATATATATATATATATATATATATATATATATATATATATGAGGACTAGAGAGGCGAACTAGACACTGCAACGTGTCTATTTCGGTAATCTATATGATTCATGCATCCTATATTTAAGCTTCGATGACTGTCCAACTACTCGCCCAGATTCTGTATCCTATCTGCATTTTATTCCTGTTTGTCAGCTGTTCGCTCAGCGTGGCCATATCAGTTCTTTATTTCAAGAGCGTACAGAGAATGGAGTCTTGCTATTTCGCACACATCTCTTATATTGTCAAATTAGATAAAAAACGTTTGTTTAAGTCCTCTCACAACCCCGCCTACTTCTCCTGTAACATAAAATGAAAAAGACATCTTAAATTTCTTATTTGAATATATAATCCATTATCAGTGATTACATTTGAGTCCACAATTAAATGAACATTACCAGTGCCACGATCAATGACCACATGGAAATTTTAAATTTTTACAATTTTAGAATTTTTTTGGTATTTTTTAGTTAATGACAACCAGCTCTTATAGCATAAAAAATAATTTAAGCTTAATGTACCAAGTCAACATTTGCAAAAAGTGTGTATAATGTTAATTACCGTTTTTTGTTCATTAATAAATCATTCCAAATACCCTGTCAAATCATTCCTATAAAATGATCGACTGATTGGAATATGTATATTTTGCAAAGTATGTTTATTATAAATTTACCAGTGAAATCTTTTGTTGATGGTCTAAAGGTACCACTTAATACACATATTTGAGTGGTAGAAAAAAATATTGCCCCTAAAGGTATGCTGTACGAAATCTTGTACTATAAGTTTATCCTGAAAAAAATGTCTACTCAACATGCCCTCTCAGAATTATAGGATCGCTATTCTGTTCCATTCAAAAAGTCTTAATTTGTTAGACAGTGTTATTTGTACTTCATAATTCAGAAAAAGGGTAACGACTTTCATACTCTTCCAATAGCGTGCTCTGTTGATTATCCTTTGTGTGAATTTTTCTGTGGCGGATTAGAGCCGTCTTTGTTTTAATTTTATAAAAACCCAAACTTAGTCCTGTAGCAGACCTATATTTCCGTTTACAATATTGTTGAGATACCCAAGAGAAAAGAATATTATTTAATTCTTGAAATAATTTGCGGTCTCTACCATCTTTCTTGTAAAATGAACAAGTTCCCTGAAATATTGTATTCCAGAAGCGAAATATTGTATTCAAGATGGGTTATATCACCTCAATCAATGATTAAGTTAATTAATCTAATTTTATCGAAATATATGTATAAGGTTTGACTTCTTCGGCAGAAACTTTGTTGCACTTTCACCACCACCATCCGTAGAAGAAACTTTTAATTTCATTGCCGAGAAAAGTTTACCCTGGTAGCAGTTTTTGCCGACGAGCATTACCTATTTGCCGTTTAGCCGCATAATCGCCTTCTCCGCTTCTTCGTTCTGGCATCTTCAATTCATTTCGCTTAATTGAGTTAACAATGCTTATACTGCTAGAACTAAAAGCTATTTTTGCTAAATCCTGATGTATTTTACATAAGTTGCACTACGAACGAACAGAGTACTTGAGTACCAGAGTACTTGGGTAAGCCACCAGTCACCAGTAGAGAATGTGTATGCCTTCTCGCAAACACACCCATTCACTCAGCCACCCTCCACCCATTCACTTCCAGTGAAAGGACTCGTTCACTCACTTAGACATCAGGTAGCAGCAGGTAGTGTGGTTGCATATTAATGAGGTTGTGCTGCGTTCTAGTTGCTGCTGTCGGAATAGCTGGCATTAAACCGAAATGCCACTTTTCAAACGCATGCACAGCGTGTGAGTGCACATGCATACATTCATATTTATGAAAGGGCTATGAAAAGAGAGCTTTATTTTTCTAATATGATAAAGATGGAGATCAGAAAATCCATTAGTAATCTCTATTTGCTGGGGATTTTCGAATGGATAAATAATTTAAGCCCTTTCCCTCAATTCATCTTCAGAATAATAGCTTCGTTAATCGCCAAAATTGTTGCATCCTCCAATGAGTGGATAACTAAACAACAGATCACTGCGTTCATGCGGATTTTAAGGATTGAATTGAATCATTGAATCACTCTACTCGAAATCATCGTCAGAGTTGAAACTAATCTTCGGCTGAAGGCTTCGTTAATTGTCAAAATTGTTGTACTTTAGGATCAAGGCATCATTGAATCACTCTCCTCGAAATTGAAGCTTATTTTCTGCTGGATGACTTCGTTAACTGTCAAAATTGTTGCAATTGGAGTTAAGAGTAGATACTTACACAACGTATCAATAGTTGTTGCGGATGGCTTGTTGGGATGGATGATTCAACAAATCCACCTTCTTCAAATGATCTTTAGAGTTGAAGCTCATTTTCAGCTAGATGGCTTCGTTAGTGGTCAAAATTGTTGCGTTTGGAGTTCAGAAAATCCACCAAGGATTGTTGAGGGGATACATCCACCACGTGTCCCTATTTGGTGCGGATTTCGGGCTGAAGGCATTATTGAACCATACTTCTTCTAATTATCTTCAGACTGAAAGCTGATTCTCAGCTTGAGGGCTTCGTCGAACGTCAAAATTGCTGCATTTGAGGTTCAGAAAATCTGCCAATGTTTGTTGAGGGGATAACAACACAATGAATCACTATTTAGTGAAGATTTTGGGCGGGAGTCATCAGTGCACTATGTTTTCTTCAATTCTGAGGTTCATTTTCATCTTGATGGCTTCGTTAATTGCCAAAATTGCACCATTGAGAAAGGTGAAGACTTTTTGAATGGATACATTCAAAACGAATCACATTTTGGTGATGATTTTAGACGGGAAGCATCAGTGGACCATTTTTGTTCTGAATCATGTTCAGGGATGATGACTTCTCTAATTGTTACATTTTAGAGGTGAGAAAGTTGAGAACGAATCACGGATTTTTTGAGAATTTTTGCCATCATTGATCTCGAATTCATCTTTAGCATTGACATTCATAGCCATCTGGATGGCTTCGTTAGTTGGCCAAATTGTCACATTTGGAGCTGAGAAAATCCATGAATGATTAGTGACTGATTGCTGAAGGGATTCGTCGTTCAAAATATAACTCTTTGGTGAGGATTTTGGGCTGAGGGACAATTCTTTTTATGAAATGCTGCTGGTGGTTAATGGTGGTGGTTATCATGACTTCATGATCCAGTTTTTTTGTGTACCAGACAAACAAATCCTAAATTTGATGTGTCCCAATCTCTAATTTTTGAATATTTTAATCAAGCGTTTTCGAAAAGATGTTGCGGTGGATGCATTTAAAGTTCACAAATGTTCAAATAGTTGAAAAGTTTTTTATTTGAGAAGTTGTTTTATTGGCCTATATCTCGGAAGCCATTTTTCTTAGTTCATGAAATACAATTGCACTTGAAGTGTTCTTTTGCTCTAGAAAAAGAGTAATTTTGTAATTTTTCAAACAGTGGTTTACCTGAAAGTTTTCCCTACTCAGAGTATTTCCTTTTCTCCAGAATAAAACAATAATCTCGGCCGGCCGATGTATTGGAAATTATAAATATTGCTACGCTGGACTCTCTTCAAAATTTTGATTATAGTTACAAACATCTGTTTAATTACAAAAAAGTAAAATAAAATGCAAAATACAACCCGAAATTAATCATGTTTCCTTCATCAACAGTTGATCATTTTTTCTATAGCATACCTTTAGGGTAATATTTTTTTGGCATTCAAATATTTTGTACCTTAAAACCAATAAAGGACTTCAATAAGAAATTTATTATAACCCTAAAAGTATGCATTGCACAATATACATATTGCAATCACCCGATAACTATGTAGGAAATATGTGGCAGGATATTTGAAATGCCACAAATTGTGTCAAATGACACAATCACAAATGTTGTACCGATATATTAAGCCGTAAATATGTATTTATTAAGTTATAAAATCTGGTTATCATCGACTAAAACAAAGAAGAATTTTAATATGATATTTCGAAATCGAAAAAAACATTTGGGTGTTGGCTTTGCAACTGACATTCAGTTAATTGTGGACTCAAATGAAATCACCGCTAATGATTTGTAGTAGCGTATATATTAAAATAAGAAAGAAATGACGATTTTTTGATTTTATGTTACATGAGAGGTAGGCGTGGTTGTGGGCGGATTTAAACAAAAACTTGTTGATCTATGATTTCTCTCCTCAGTGCGCCGTCATATGACAGACAGTCCGATAAACACATCACATACTATTTAATAACATTTTGTCACCTTCTACTCATGCCATGTCCCATTTAGTTAATACCAATTGCTGCCCAGATTAAATGGTTCGCAATGACAGCCATTGATGACATACATATTGAGTAACAATTTCATAACGCTGTATGTACTCACATTTTCATATTTAAGCGAGTATATGAATGAAGCCAACATGTAGCTCTGGGACTTTGGGAATAGGTTCTGGACAAACACACCCACATATCCTTTGACTCAACTAAACTATAGGACTTTTGTACTCATAGTTAAGGTTAAATAAGAACAGAGTTCATATTTTTTCTGAAAAAAAAACACCCACACACACACACGAAGGTGTGTTCTGTGGTTAAAGTCCTGTGTAATTTGTTTAATGATGTTCACATTTGGGGATGAAACAAATGCGTTCTGTGGCGGAGCTTAATGGTTTTAGTAGAGCATAAGGACAAGCTAACAAAAAGTCTTTTACGTTTACATCTATAACTATAAATTCCATTTAATAACTTGTGGACTGCATAAAATTGCTCTTAAAATATGCAGTACTAATTCTAGCATTCTGCGATATGTAATAATTAAATATAATAGCCTGAAAATATGCAATTAAATACAATTTGTGGAGTTAAGCGAAATACCGAAGAAATTATGATTATTAAAAACGCAAGGCGCAAGCTCATGTTAATTTCTTGTTGTTATTTTTTGGTTGCAAAAGCAAATTTACATATGAACGTGCGTTCCACAAAATAAAAGTGTAAGTTGGACGAACTGGACTAAAGAGGTCCTTAGAGTAGGATATATATACGATTTAGTGTTCACATTAGAATGGTGGAATGTACAAGAGATATTGAGACAGAAAACAGGGACTTTTCTTACCGAAAAGCCTTTGTACTTGAAATCTTTAAATACTCATCAAACTTCCACAGATTATTCTGCAAAAGAAAATATTTTCTTTTGTATGTATTTTACGCATAGGCAGTATTCGAAAAATTCAGGATTTTCAATATCTATTGCTACTGATCAAATATTTATATTTTTTCATTTTCATTTTACACAAACCTAAGAAAACTGAAAAAATATATATGTTCTCCCACGGCTATTCTAAACAAACCCTGTAAATTAAAGAGTCTATTTAATGTATGCATTTAAGAAGCATTAAATATTTGGAATGATCTTTACACAATTCAATCAAAAAATCCGCATTGCATATTGACCACTTAAAGTTTGTTAGTTTTTGCCGATGACAAACACTGTGCGCCTCAAAGTGCAATATTTTCATTTAAGCTTGAAGGAATAGAGCTAGAATGTTGAAGTTTCGTACAAATGAATCACATAGTCAAATTAGATGAAAGAAAAGATTTTCTCTTTCGATTTGACTCTTATAATTTAACTAGCTGAACCCCCGCCCGCTTCGCCAGGCAGAAAAACAGACGGTAAGTCGGGTTTTATATTTTTTTTTCTTGTGATCGGTTATCTAGGTACCACTTATAATCAAGGTACTTCCCTGAGATACTAAAGAAATTGATATGTTCCATGGAAAATATTGAAGAACAGAACTTCAGTTTACGGCGAATAAAGGAGGAAATGTCAAAAATCAAATTGATTTTAGGTTAAGTGTGATTCTCCTCGTTTCCATTACCAAAATAAAAAACTTCCTTACTACCTTCCTTCCCGCAAAACACATATAAAATCAATCAAATTGTTCGCTAACCAAACAACACAATAACTAAAAAAATAATATAATTTTCTTTTTCTTGACCTAAGTCGTCTTTTGGCGAATGAATATTTCTTTTATTTTGTAGCCTTTCTTTACTATTGTTCTAAGAAAATCCAAGAAACGTGTAATATTAATTCAAACCAAAAATTCCCCATCTTTCAAATCCCGCACATTTGTATATTGTCTAAGCAGGTTACAAATAAATTAACTCATACAGCAGTATAGGAATCTTTAAAACAGGGAAGGGACACGGCCACTTTCCGTCCATCTCGGTGTCGAATATACTCTAAAACCGGTTTTAATTTCATATGGGAAGGGTCACGCCCACTTTCCGCCCATTTTTACACAACTACTTACACTGGATCCACTCACACAAAATTTCAGCACTCTAAGTGCTGGTTTTAACTTCGTACCACACCCACTTTCCTAATACAGCCCATTTTTGCCACAACTACGCAGGTTTATGTTAGATGCCCTCACACAAAAGTTCAGTATTGTATATGGCATAGCACAGACAATATTCAATGATAGGTTTTAACTTCGTATGTGAGGTACCACGCCCACTTTTCCAATACCGCCCCTTTTTTGCACAGCTATACACATTGGTGCTAGATGCACTTACACAAAATTTCAGCACTCTAGGTGTCCTAGAACTGACAATATCCAATAATAGGTTTTAACTACGTATGGGAGGTGCCACGCCCACTTTTCCAATATCGCCCATTTTTGGCACAATTACGCACATTGATGCTGGATGTACTCACACAAAATGTCTGTCATAGAACGGAATATATTCGAAAATGAGTTGTAACTTCGTGTGGGAGGTGCCACGCCCACTTTTCCAATACAACCCATTTCTGTCATAACTGTGCAAACTAACTATTAGTGAACTTTCACAAAAATGCAAGACTCTCGCTACAACAATACTCCGAATATGCCAATTTTTAAAAAAACGAATAAATCCCTAATTTGTGTGGGATGTCTATATAGCCTATTTGCACCACCGGTTCAGCATGAACATACTGTGAAAATGTCAAGAAGATCGGTCCAGTAGTTTAGGCTGATATAAAGAACAAACAAACATACAAACACAGATTCATTTATATATATATATAGATAAATAATTAACTTAATAAATAACATCACAACAAAATATCAGGAGATAGTAGAGATAATATAATCGTGTCTACAAAACTATCGTCTGATTGGAGCATGTGTATTTTGCAATAGACACATTTGGGGCTATAATACAATTATTATTGATCTTGTTGTTGGTCTACAGATAAAAACAGATATTTAGCAAGTGAGTTGTGCTTCTCGTTCGTTTGTGAGAATGATTTACTTAAAGAGGCCGGGTATGTTGTTGAAAAGTCTCTGCGAAGCCACCTGAGGAAACCTTTGACAGGATGGATATAATGATAGTGGTAGTCTGCAGCCTAGTAATAAATGTCATAAATGCCATGCCATTTGTAAATAAATTTGCACTCTATTAAATACAGATTCAAAATGGTCTTGAGCCGGGACAAGATCCCAGTTCAAATCAAATATTGATTAGAGACCAAACAAATACAAACGAAGAAAACTAAAAAAAAATAAAAAAAATATTTGAATGTCAGCAAAATATTACCCTAAAAGTTTGCTTTGCAAAAAAATCCGTTACAGTAGCAACCATGAATGGGGTTCGGGTTCGTGTTTTAATTTTACCTTTTTACAATTAACCCGAATGGTGCTAACGTGACCATATTATGGTCACACACAAAAGACGTTCACCAACGCTTCTGGTGTGGACCACTGACAACATGAAAGTTTTATCTCAAAATTCGAAAAAACTAATTACAGCACCATTCGGGTTAAATCGATATTTACAATTATAAGCTGAATTTTCTTTTTGCAATGATTAATTGAAAACTCGCCCTATCGATATTTTTAAATGCAAAGTTATCGGTCCGCGACGATCGATTATAGTTTTATATTGGAGAAAATGAAATACACTGAGCAGGGACAACCCAGGGTAAGCCACTGGTTGAAAAGGAAAAGAAATGACACTTCAATACGATACATGGTTTCCCAGATATAGGCAAATAGAATAACCTCTAAAATAATGAACTTTTCAATGACGCCAAGGTATTGCAAAAATCTTTTAGAATACGCTTGATTGGAATGTTCTGAAAACACTCTCTGAGAGTCCATATTACACTTGAATCAGCTGATATACATCTGAAAATATAGGTGAAACAGATATTATATATATATAGATATATATATTGGCGTTTTTAGTCTTTAATTTTCTCATCCTGTTATCCCTTAAAAGGACTGTAACTTTGTCCAAAGGATATAATTTTTCAATTTTTTTTGTATACCTATTAATTTGAGCGATTCTTATTTCTACGATTTTTTTATTTTTATTTTTTGTTATTTTTAAAATTTTTATTATGGTCAACAAATTCATATTTACATCTCCCATCATAATGTGTCATTATATATGGGGCATTCCACGACAAATCGGACAGTTCAAAAAAAATATTTTTGATATACTCCATTTTTTACAATTTTTAAGTACCCCCTGATATACTTTTTCTGATTACTCGTTAAAAAGGTATAGTTTTTTTTTAAATCGTTATATAGTAGTTATTTTTTCAGTCTTTTGCTCATAACTTCGTTAATAATGGTCCGAATTGGATATTCTTTTTTTTGATATTTTTGTTTTTTGAAAAAATATTCCCAATTTTTTTGTATATAAATTTTGATTTTTTAAATTAAAACTTATTTAAATGCTTGTACTTTTCGATTTTCTCGAATTTTTTATTTCAACATCTATTTATTCTTTAAATTTTGAGGCTTGGTTGAAAGTGGGCCTATAATAATTAATGATTTTTTTAATTTTTTGAAAATTTGGAAAACCAAAAATAAATTTAAACTTTAGTTTTTAATTGTTTGTACTTTTATTTTTTAATTGTTTAATTGTTTGTTCTCGAAAAAATTTCATTTAAACATCTATTTATTCCGTAGATTTTGAGGCTTGGTGAAAGTTGGCCTATACAATTACTATGTTTTTTCAATATTTTTTCCGAAAAGTACTTCAAAAAACAAAAATATTAAAAAAAGAATATCGAATTCGGACCATTATTGACGAAGTTATGAGCAAAAGATTGAAAAAAGACCTACAATTTAACGATTTTTAAAAAAGCTATATATTTAAAAGAGTGTTTTTAGTGGGTACTAAAAAATGTAAAAAATTAAGGAAAACTAAAATATTCTTTTTAACTGTCCGATTTGTCGTGGAATGCCTTATATGTACATAAAAATCCTTGCGCTTTCTTATTGTATAAACGTCATAAAACGTCCTCCTTTATGGCTGTGTTTGGCAAACAAGAAATTTATTTGTGTTTAATGTCTGCAGCGTAAACAGATGAGCTGTTAACAGTTGTTTATGATTTTAGAATTGCATACTTTTAGGAGGGGGCATAAGGGAATCTCTTTTAAGTGTATTTTTGAGGAGAGTATCCGAGGCGCCGCAATCTGTCCACATAGTGCACCGAAAAACTCTCTCTTATCAATATCTCTTAATTAACGTGTGGAAATCTTTTTTTTTAGTTCCAATTGGACCAAATTGGAAAGGCAGAAAAAAATGGAAATAAAGATTTTTGTTAATCGATAACTTCCATAGTTGTCGAATGTGACAATTCGATAAAAAATTGTGAGTATTTGTATGTGAAGCAAAATTTTAAATTACATGTATACACAACCTAAAAATTTTGAAAAGGCTAAATAACATACATTACAAAAATTCACAACATTTTCATATTTAAAATCAATTGTATTTTTAAGCATTTTCTCAAATGATCAATGGGAGAAGCAAATAGTTTCCCGCCTTTTTGGGAGAATTATATTTTTCGGGTTATTATTAGTTATCTCGATACGTGCGCCAGTTAACAAAAATGGTACTTAACTTTTCTGCCAATTTTTAAGTCGGGAGCTTCTCGATATTTTTAGTTTCGATGCTTGCCCGATTTTTTTTAACAAGCCCAAAATAGTAAATAATATTTTTTTCAAAATCGTAGTTATCGATTAATTTAATTTCTTTCTTTCAGCTTTACATATTGAGCTCATTCAAAACAAACAACATTTTTTTCAAACTTTAGCCTCTAATAAACCGAGATATCGACAACAGGTCCAAAAACAAATTTCTTCGTTGGCAAATTATAGGGTGGCTCATTTAAAACTTTAAATTAAAATCGGCTATAAAAAAGTACTGATTATTTTTTCAAATTTCTGGTTTTATTGAAAAGGCTGAACGTTGTCATTTAATAATGGAACACTGTTGACGATCGACCATATGATCGACATCAGCTGATGCTGGCATGTGGAAGATCGACATCACCTGATGCACGTACGAGATACTGTGACAGCCACATGCAGATGGCGCTAATGTTTATTTTATATTTGTCAAAAGTAATTTTGTGTACTTCGTACGAAGTAGAAATACGTGCTGAAATAAAAAACCTAGTTTGTGTTATGTTTTTATAAATTGTCTCCTCTAGACTCGGTCTAGGGGATACCATCAGTACCACCAAACTGGTAAGATTCTGTTCAAACACAATATCATTCATATGACTACCACTACTGGCTCGGCAGTACCTCATCCGATCAACCCAATTTTCACCAAATTGTCGATTGTTCCGGCTCGCTTCAATTGTCTCTGAATGGTTTACGTAACATTTATCCTTAATGGCTCCCCACAGAAAATAATCCAAAGGGCTCACAGCTCCAAGGAGGTCAATTGACATCACAATTTCTGCAGATTATTCGATTTTCAAAAAGAGTACATAAAATATCGATATCGATGCGTTGGTTGTGTGGCATGTCTTGTTGAAACCAACTGTCGTCCATGTCATTCTCTTGAATTCGCTAAATGTTGATGGTAATGGCGACTCCTTGTTCATTTCGAAGAAAAACGTTTCTACTATTTCCCAATATTGTTAGAGCGTATAGCGTTCCATTTTGCAAATGTCAAACATAAGCCTGAAAATAAAAATAAAATTGAATGTTATTCTACCTTTCAAAGTCAAAGTAAAATTTAAATTTTTAGATGAACATAAATTTCACAGAATATAAAATGTATAAAATCATTTTAATAATTTTAAATGAACGGACAAATCAACAGTATCATTGCTACCTAACTTTTTTCCTACATTATTATATTTTAGAATTAATGACAGCTATTCATGTTTTTGGGGGGATACATGTGCATAACTAATGTGAAATAATTTATCTCAAAATCTTTATTATTGACATATAAATTATCAATGTTATCGAATTGCGAAAACTAAACAAAACCTTAATTAAAGAACCAACTGAAAATAACAAATTGCTCTACAATAAATATATTCAGTAGGTTCCGACGTGTTAAACATTTTAAATATTCAAGCATTAAGCAATGCAATTGTATTTTTCTTTAGGATCATCCATAAGCCTTTACTCGCAATTAATTTTCATTTGTTTGCCATTGTAACAAATTAAACACGTTCTTTTGTAATTTATTGCGACTTAAATTCCAATGCAATTTTCCACAGGTACACAAGCTAAATATATAGAAACAATACAAAGACATAATCTAAGGACTGTGTGATTTGTATATTAATTGATTTCAATTCACGCCTTACCAAATTTTCCATAGCTAATTGCCGACTGTCAGTTTTGTAATTAGACCCGTAAAAAAAGTTCATTATATTTAATGGAGAAACTAAAGTATACTTTTGGGAATCTCACAATAACGTGAGCAGTTGTTTTCGTCTATGGCATTGCGTTTCACAAAACGAGGTAGAGAAAGTCGTTATTTTATAAATATAAAATACATAAAGCATTGATTAGTTTAAAATGTTTGTGCCAAGTTGTTGGCATTAGTTTAAGAAAATATTTAATTGCCTATATTTAGGCATTCCTTGTTGGAATGTCGAGTCAGTGGTAAATTAAAGTTTGTTTTGTGTAGCTGTATATCATATCATATCATAGCATATAAGGTACTATGAAAGCCTCGGGAGTAAGGACGATGTTCTTCAACGAATTAGTATTTAATATTAATTTTACTTTGATATTGACGAAGCTTGAAGCTGTTTTTCATAATTATTCTGTGGTTTAAGATAATACGCTTAAGTCTCAAGTTTTCTTTTGCCAAGTTTCCTATGTATCATCTTAATTGTTTGTTATAAAATCCTCATTAAGAAAAATTATAATTATGAAAATAATTATGCCTACTCTATAAGTTTTATTTTCCAGGAATATATTTTCCTTAAGTACTTGAGATGTACATATATGATGTTCTCTTTGTCGTTTTTGTTTGTTTAACAACGTATTCGGCTGTGCGAATGTTTGAAGTCAGTTTATTTTGCCATACTAATTGATCTCACTAATGACTTAAGTTCAATCTATGAAGGAACAAGTAGCTTTCCCCCTCCCCTCGAGGCCAACATTGTACATACTTCAGAAAATGTATATGCTTTTGAAGCCGTTTCACAATTTTCACTAATGATTCGGTTCATTAATGAACGTTTCTTTTGACAGGGAACCAAAGAGCAAGTTCTTTAGATAAATCGCTACAGAGGAAACTGGGTCACCGGATATTCACTTTATGTGCAGCAGTCAGCAAGAAACTTGTGTGACTTGGCGTAAAATTAAACAAAACTTTTGAAGTTGATGCATAAATTCCAAAAGAATGATTAGATTTGGAAAAGAAGAAGATAATACTACTACATAAGAAATTAGTGTACGCCTGAAAGTATGTCAGTTTTATTATTTTTTAATTTTAAAATTCCTTCATAAGATATCTTTGGAAGCCTGAAAGTAGGCTTGCTTTATTTTTTATTTATATTCTCAAATTACGACTTATTTTATGAGACGACCAACATCCCTGCGCATATCTTGCCTCTAATGTAAACCTAAAAATATGCTTCATTTTCCGAAATGTACAAATATACATTCATTCACTTGAATTTCATTTATTCAATTACTTTTTGCCTCCGCAAAATATTTGTGGGGCAGAAAATTATTACGACCATTGTAAACAGAAAAGTATGTACGTGTAATTCCGCCAACAAATCTCAGTCGTTATGCCTGAAAGTATGCTATCTAGTTTCGCAATTAAACGAAACACTTTGCTGTTATACTGCAAATAAAGTTGCCGCTAAAATATGAAGTGTGAAGAATTGTAATGGAGGTCAGGAATTGTAATTGAAGTAGGTTTTAATTTTCAAAATTATTAAACGTTTGTTTTATTGCGATGTATATTAAATTAAGATTGGATTGCCGTTTACATAAAAGTTTAGGCCCAAATTAATTTATTTTAGTGTTAAGAAGGAATGCTATTGAGTACGCCTATCAGCAAGCTTCAGCTCGATTTCAAATCTTTATAGCCTCAAAGTATGCTCTAGTTCCGTAACACAAGGCAACAAAAATTGTTTCGATGGCCCATAACATTTTTTGATGTCTTTTTGCCTTCTAAACTCTAAAATGGTATAAACCATTTTTATGGATAATTTGTTTTTATTAAAATTTCGTATCCTAAAAATTGAAAAACATTTAATTTATTTTTTTAATAATCATTTTTGGCTTACACGATAAAATCTACAGCAATTATTTTGTTCTTAATAGCTACGTATACATCTGGCTGGGTCGCCGTCCATACAAATGGAGAACATGTTCCAGTCACCCCACGAAAATAAAGTTTAATGATGATTTGCTAAATATTTCGTTTCTAGATCAAGCCAGCTAAACGCTCCTGAAAATAACTCTAAAGATTATGTTTTTCCAGTGTACTTTTTTTTGGTGTTACATTTTTTCCAATTTTTTTTTAATAATAGACCCTTGAAAGAACTTTAAATAAAAATTGTGATTCTTGTCTTAGAGTAACTTATTGGTCGAATTAAAGGACGCTTATAGTATTTTTTGTGGATTTGCACAGTGACTACGTATTTGGTAGAATTTTTCAAAAAATTAATAGCTGCAGTCAACACCTTTCGAATGATTAGGCATCATTTTTTGTAAGAAGTGTTTGAACATTTTGACTGTGAAAACCATCGCCTGCTTTAAATTATTTCACGAAAATAGTGTCAGTGACGTAATTTTTCGACCGATATTCATCATTTAGGCATCATTCGAAAGGTTTTGACTGCAGATAATTATTATTCCAAGAAATATGAGTTTTTAGCTGTCACCTTGTATACCCGCAAAAAATCAATATAAACGTCCAATAATTCTACAAATGTGTTGTTCTAAGACAAGAATAATTTTTTTTTATTAAATTGCTTTCAAGGTTCTTATAATTCAGAAAAAATTGGGCAAAAATTCAACATAAAAATACACGGGAAAAACATGATTTTTAGAGGTGTTTTCAGGAGCGTTTAGCTCACAGATGGCTTGACCCAGTGATGAAATATTTTGCAGATCATCATTAAACAATCCAATCTTCACCGCTGTAATTTATTTTCGCGACCCATCCTAGTATACATATCTATGGATAAATGAGAAGTTAGTGCCAAAGTAATTTAAAACAAAAAAAAACATAATTTTCTAAATTTGTGGGTAAAAGCGCTCTTCGCGTTTTATATATTAGATAGCAAAATATTTATATTTGCATAATTGAACAATATCAATGAATAAATGTAGAAGATATTACCCTTATTGTAGAAGTAAAAAAGAGGCAGAAGAGGTAGAAGTAAAAAAGAAGTAAAAGAGGCGTCGTTAAGATACCAGCTATTATGAAATAAAAAAAATATTCAGTCAACTATGTAATTTGTAAAGCAGATTTTTACTGATTGTTTTGTTACATTTTTGGTTTTATTGGAAATGCTGAACTTTGTCATTTAATATCATTGATATTACTACCACGACTGGCTCTGCAGTATCTCATCCGATGAACCCAATTTTTCAGTATATTTTCGATTGTTCCGGCTCGAATCTCTTCAATTGTAAATTCGATTTCATATCTCTTGATGGTTTGCATAACATTTATCCTTAATGGTTCTCCACAGAAAATAATCCAAAGGGCTCATTTCACAGCTCCGAGGCGGCCAATTGACGTCACAATTTCGGCTTGTTGAAACCAAATGTTGTCCATGTCATTCTTTTAAATTTTTGGAAACAGAAATTCGTTGAACATTGATAGCCACCGAGATGAAAATAGGCTTCATCTGAAAAGAAGATTTTTCGGTAAAATTCTTCATCTCCTGCCAAACAGACTTCAGCCCATTGGGTGAAGCGAAGACGCATCGGATGGTCATGAGGCTTCAGTTGTTGACTGCCTTCATATCATTTAATCTAATCTAAATATATATACAAATTTTAAAATATTATAATTTTTCAAGTCGTTCAAAAGTTATACTCGATCTACCATGTCAAACTAAATACCATATTACTTTAATCGTGGAGCTGTTCAGAATAATATTGTACAACCCCATTTTAAAAATTTCAAACTGATAAACCATAATATGTATTGGATCTTACATGCAAATTATCAAGGTTTTTCTTGATTTCATTCAAATAGTTTTCATGTTTCACAAAAATGAGAAAATATGTCGTCCCTTAACCGCAAAAAAGACTTAGGAGCCAAAAACAAAATTGTTCAGGAGAAGGTTTTTTTTAAATATCTCCGTATTGAGGCATGCTGTTGACATGAAATTTAGTATGCAACCGTTATTTAGACCGAAATACATAATATGTTAAAAAAACTGAAAAATCTATAGAATAACGGGAATTTGTGTACGCCTGAAAGTATGTCAGTTTTATTATTTTTTAATTTTAAAATTCCTTCATAAGATATCTTTGGAAGCCTGAAAGTAGGCTTGCTTTATTTTTTATTTATATTCTCAAATTACGACTTATTTTATGAGACGACCAACATCCCTGCGCATATCTTGCCTCTAATGTAAACCTAAAAATATGCTTCATTTTCCGAAATGTACAAATATACATTCATTCACTTGAATTTCATTTATTCAATTACTTTTTGCCTCCGCAAAATATTTGTGGGGCAGAAAATTATTACGACCATTGTAAACAGAAAAGTATGTACGTGTAATTCCGCCAACAAATCTCAGTCGTTATGCCTGAAAGTATGCTATCTAGTTTCGCAATTAAACGAAACACTTTGCTGTTATACTGCAAATAAAGTTGCCGCTAAAATATGAAGTGTGAAGAATTGTAATGGAGGTCAGGAATTGTAATTGAAATAGGTTTTAATTTTCAAAATTATTAAACGTTTGTTTTATTGCGATGTATATTAAATTAAGATTGGATTGCCGTTTACATAAAAGTTTAGGCCCAAATTAATTTATTTTAGTGTTAAGAAGGAATGCTATTGAGTACGCCTATCAGCAAGCTTCAGCTCGATTTCAAATCTTTATAGCCTCAAAGTATGCTCTAGTTCCGTAACACAAGGCAACAAAAATTGTTTCGATGGCCCATAACATTTTTTGATGTCTTTTTGCCTTCTAAACTCTAAAATGGTATAAACCATTTTTATGGATAATTTGTTTTTATTAAAATTTCGTATCCTAAAAATTGAAAAACATTTAATTTATTTTTTTAATAATCATTTTTGGCTTACACGATAAAATCTACAGCAATTATTTTGTTCTTAATAGCTACGTATACATCTGGCTGGGTCGCCGTCCATACAAATGGAGAACATGTTCCAGTCACCCCACGAAAATAAAGTTTAATGATGATTTGCTAAATATTTCGTTTCTAGATCAAGCCAGCTAAACGCTCCTGAAAATAACTCTAAAGATTATGTTTTTCCAGTGTACTTTTTTTTGGTGTTACATTTTTTCCAATTTTTTTTTAATAATAGACCCTTGAAAGAACTTTAAATAAAAATTGTGATTCTTGTCTTAGAGTAACTTATTGGTCGAATTAAAGGACGCTTATAGTATTTTTTGTGGATTTGCACAGTGACTACGTATTTGGTAGAATTTTTCAAAAAATTAATAGCTGCAGTCAACACCTTTCGAATGATTAGGCATCATTTTTTGTAAGAAGTGTTTGAACATTTTGACTGTGAAAACCATCGCCTGCTTTAAATTATTTCACGAAAATAGTGTCAGTGACGTAATTTTTCGACCGATATTCATCATTTAGGCATCATTCGAAAGGTTTTGACTGCAGATAATTATTATTCCAAGAAATATGAGTTTTTAGCTGTCACCTTGTATACCCGCAAAAAATCAATATAAACGTCCAATAATTCTACAAATGTGTTGTTCTAAGACAAGAATAATTTTTTTTTATTAAATTGCTTTCAAGGTTCTTATAATTCAGAAAAAATTGGGCAAAAATTCAACATAAAAATACACGGGAAAAACATGATTTTTAGAGGTGTTTTCAGGAGCGTTTAGCTCACAGATGGCTTGACCCAGTGATGAAATATTTTGCAGATCATCATTAAACAATCCAATCTTCACCGCTGTAATTTATTTTCGCGACCCATCCTAGTATACATATCTATGGATAAATGAGAAGTTAGTGCCAAAGTAATTTAAAACAAAAAAAAACATAATTTTCTAAATTTGTGGGTAAAAGCGCTCTTCGCGTTTTATATATTAGATAGCAAAATATTTATATTTGCATAATTGAACAATATCAATGAATAAATGTAGAAGATATTACCCTTATTGTAGAAGTAAAAAAGAGGCAGAAGAGGTAGAAGTAAAAAAGAAGTAAAAGAGGCGTCGTTAAGATACCAGCTATTATGAAATAAAAAAAATATTCAGTCAACTATGTAATTTGTAAAGCAGATTTTTACTGATTGTTTTGTTACATTTTTGGTTTTATTGGAAATGCTGAACTTTGTCATTTAATATCATTGATATTACTACCACGACTGGCTCTGCAGTATCTCATCCGATGAACCCAATTTTTCAGTATATTTTCGATTGTTCCGGCTCGAATCTCTTCAATTGTAAATTCGATTTCATATCTCTTGATGGTTTGCATAACATTTATCCTTAATGGTTCTCCACAGAAAATAATCCAAAGGGCTCATTTCACAGCTCCGAGGCGGCCAATTGACGTCACAATTTCGGCTTGTTGAAACCAAATGTTGTCCATGTCATTCTTTTAAATTTTTGGAAACAGAAATTCGTTGAACATTGATAGCCACCGAGATGAAAATAGGCTTCATCTGAAAAGAAGATTTTTCGGTAAAATTCTTCATCTCCTGCCAAACAGACTTCAGCCCATTGGGTGAAGCGAAGACGCATCGGATGGTCATGAGGCTTCAGTTGTTGACTGCCTTCATATCATTTAATCTAATCTAAATATATATACAAATTTTAAAATATTATAATTTTTCAAGTCGTTCAAAAGTTATACTCGATCTACCATGTCAAACTAAATACCATATTACTTTAATCGTGGAGCTGTTCAGAATAATATTGTACAACCCCATTTTAAAAATTTCAAACTGATAAACCATAATATGTATTGGATCTTACATGCAAATTATCAAGGTTTTTCTTGATTTCATTCAAATAGTTTTCATGTTTCACAAAAATGAGAAAATATGTCGTCCCTTAACCGCAAAAAAGACTTAGGAGCCAAAAACAAAATTGTTCAGGAGAAGGTTTTTTTTAAATATCTCCGTATTGAGGCATGCTGTTGACATGAAATTTAGTATGCAACCGTTATTTAGACCGAAATACATAATATGTTAAAAAAACTGAAAAATCTATAGAATAACGGGAATTTGTGTCGCATACGTCTTTTTCGCCGTCATGCTGGTAAGGTACTAGAATAATAATATGGCTCTTAAGCCCAAAACTTAAAAATAAAAAAGTCTGTTTGCCGTTTCAAAAATCAATTTATTTATGTTTTTTTGTAAGTTTTGCGAACGATTAACAAAGTTAAGGTACCAATTACAGGTTTTGATAAAATTCATGAAAGAAATAAGCACGAAATGTTATACAATATTTTAATTTAAGTTGTAGAACAAGTAAAAAATCTTCAAATATTATCTTCTTGGTCTGTTTCAGGCAAAGAGTCTTTAATATTAATATCGGTGTTTAAACCTAAATATTCATTGTGAAATTTTTGAGGTATAGTGTTTCTCTCACAAAGTGTTTTTAAATCCTTATATTTTTGAGATGATATCGGTAGTTTTTTTTTTCGTATAAAGGAAGGGGTCCTTTTGATAATATTGTAGAATTGCGTCTAGAGCGTGTGATTGAGTTTAAATTAAGATTTTTAAATTCAGAGTTGTCACAATATCCATATTTAAGACAAATAATAGGATTGTTTTTTTCAAAAAATAATGATCGTAAGTTAGGAAAATGTATTTTAACGGAGTTTGGAAACATTGCTTGAGAAAATCTTTGAAATCTGAATGGTTTACTATTATACATTTATAGTCTTGTGGGTTTGTCCTTGCATTAGATATCATTGTGAACCATTCACTAGGAGATTGGTCACTATCGCTGTAAAGAACGAGCGGGTTTTCGGCCGAATACTGAAAAAATAAATGCCATCACACCAATAGGGCAATTAGGCTTTTAGATGTAAATTCTAACAAAACTTACAATTTCGCTTGGTTTCCACAACGCCATAAGTAATAACTTAAGAAAAAAATTCAATTTTCATTAATAATTCAATGAATTTCATAAAAAGGAAAAAGACTCAAACGCCAATCTGCTGTTACCAAAAATGTAAATAAAAACTAAAAGTGTTGTTAAGTCTTTATTGTTTTTGCTGTCAATTCATAACGGAACTACTTAGAGATAACACATTTTCAGAGATGGTCCGAATCATCAGTAATTATCGATTTTCATCAAAAAACGAAAATCGGGATTTGTGGCTCATAAGTCTTTTTTGCGGTTAAGGGACGATGTAATTGACGCATATTTTTTCATTTTTGGGAAAATATTGGGAAGATATAAATTGTTAGTATCTTGAACTTGTATTTTTGATTGAACGCACTGGACGAGAACGTTCACGGGTTGGAATGCCCAAAAAAGATTCATTTTCCTGAACTCGTTTCTCAAATTGAAGGCCGATCAATTCTTCTCGAAAATGTCCCACGTAAAATTCTTATAGTTTGCGTTAAAGACTTACTTCTTTGGAAGTAGGTTTTTAATATTTCCAAATTTTTTGAGCGTATAGCGTCCTTTATGCAAATGTCAAGCATAAGCCTGAGAATAAAAACGAATGTTATTCTACCTTTCAAAGTCAAAGTAATAGGTAGTTCAAATTTAAAAATTTAAATGGGCCACCAAATATACCACCAAAATATTTTTTCCATTTTTTTTATTTTTATTGGGTTTTTCGTGCCAGCAAGAAATGAGTTTTTTCGAAAAGCAATAATTTTTTTTCTTAATTTTTATGATAACTGCTCCTATATGAAGACAAATGTAGACACATTTTTAGCCATCATAATTACATTTAATTGCAATTATAAATGCGTGTTATTGAGTTTATATTTCCAAAATCAGAGTACAAATGCTAAAGTTATCTTCGGCGAAAATTGGAATTTTATTAAATAATTATCTATATTTTTTAAATATAGTTTTCCAGTTTGCAAAGCCAAACTACATCAGAAAGTGCTAGACTTAGCTCTTCGGAAAAATTTTTGTTGCTAAAACCAGCAGGTTTCAGCTTGATTTCAAGTCAGCTTCAAAATATGCTTCAGTTCCGTAATCAATATACTTAAAAATAAAATTTGGAAATGGATTTGCAGATAGACTTGACGATTGTGGGAAGACAAATTAACTGCCAGATTTTGTAAATTCAGTTCTTGTAACAACAGCAAAATACGCAGAAAATAATAATACATTCTCCAGACTGTAAATTCCTGAAAGCAGACTTTAATTTCCCCAAACTAAATTAAATGCAATCCAAAAACTGAGATTTGTTTTAAGTTTGCCAACCACGCAATTTCCCATGACGAGATATTGAAATTACGAAACGTAACACAAAACGCCTGCAGAAATATGCGGGGGTTTTTGTATATAATATTCTCTACGTGGGTTTCATGTTAATGTAGTTCATTAAGTCAAATTGTGGAAACTTAATATTACAATATTTACTAAATGATACATTTCCAAGAAGCCAAAGGTTATAAGGTCTACGTTAAAAAAATTAATTTACAGCAGCTGAAATGCGATGTCGAACTAAAAACACTATATACCTGCCTTTGAGTGTTTACTTATTTATAGCTACTGCAAATGGCTGGGCGGACGAACATTTATTTTCACTTCCTGGAGTATTTTTTTTTTTTCAAAATTATCTTCTCATAACGAATGCATACAGTTGTCGAATTAATTCTCATTGGTGTAATTTAGGTCATATTTTAGCATTACCACAGTGAACACATCTTCGCTTCAGGCCTAGCGCACCCCAGCACTTTTTTAAAAAGCTCTCCAAAGACCTGTTAACATTAAAGCAGGAAATTTATGTACATATAATTAGATACATTCATTTAAGTGGCGAGCCTATCTGTTTAGGCATATTTCATGGTTGTATGTATGGCTGATAGCAAGACACCCGCTTGTGCCATTTCCCCATACCCCCACTCCATGTTTTCTCAACCAACCCCAAGACCATGACCACGACCGCCTTCAGTCATTTGCTAAATGATGGTAATGACTGAAATCAAGTATTTAAATATTCATACGCATTAAGGCTTGTAGGCGGGGGGAAGATTTTGAATTATAACCTGAAGGAGTTATGAGGAGAGTATAAAGGAACAAAACGTGCCATGGAATTTATTGACTTATATTTGTAATTACAGGGCAAGGAGAGATTTTTCTATCACCCATGATAATTGATTAATTATAATTAAGTTGAACACTTTTCAACGTTGATTACTGTACATTATCGATATCTATCGAAACAATTTGTGACCAAGAAAATATTTGTTTTTCTTTTATTTACACTAGTTAATGGCATGATGAGGACCATAGCCGACGTGGGATAATTAATATTGGGGTCAATATGAAGGTTACAAAAATTAGTGACACTATGTAACAGCAAAAATGTGCTTCAGAGGTCACTATATACTGGGTTTTCCAATAAGAAAAATACCATTTTTTAAATGATCGGATGTTTATTTCATAACAAAGAGGGAAGGTATGCCATTAATAATGAAAAACAACATCAGCCACCACGACAACGCTTACCACAGGACCACATTCTTTTCATGAAATTTCCCATAACCAAATCGCCAAGTGGCTGCCCTATGTCCTCGATAGCCTCACAAATTCTATCTTTGAGGTCTTGAATCGACGCTGGTCTGTTGGCGTAGACCTTATCTTTCACGTGGCCCCAAAGGAAGAAGTCGCAAGGTGTTACATCACAAGATTTCGGTGGCCAATTGTGATCACCTCTTCGAGAAACTTTTCCCGTAAACGAGTAATGGTTTCGTTGCTTGTGTGGCACGTAGCGCCGTCTTGTTGAAAGTAAACGGAATTCCGGATCATTTTCATGCACGAAATTTTAATAATTTCAAAGCGTTGTTGAAACGTGTATCGTTCCATTTTTATTTAGTAATGGCGTAGTTTCTTCTTGTCAAATGTCAAAGAATAAAAACATCAAAACTGACAGCTACCGAAATACCGGGTGGTTCAAAATAACACGTCTTGTTGGAAAACCCTGTATTTTGGATGTATTATGGCCTCGAGAACATTTTGCCCGATTTTGTTCACAAAAATATCACAAAATTAGTAGATGCGAAGAAAAAGTGTCATAACATTTATTCACAGATTTTCTTCAAGTAAACCGGGTTTTTTTCTTTGCTAAAATCCAATAAAATACAAAATATTCTATTACACTGTGCAACATTTTTGAAGTCATTTCAAAATAACCATATACGGACACCGCTACATGATAAAAGACCAAAAAAAAAAGACCCGTGTTTTTTTTTTCCCCAAAGTCATGCACTTTTTTTTATGGGCCCCCAGAGATTTGAGGCCTCGGTGTAATTTTTGGAAAAAAGTGATCATATTCTCAGGCTCATATCTTGCAAACCGTTCGGAATTTTACTCTCTGAAGCAAAGTTCTAGCTCTTGTCATAAAGAACAAAAATTGTGAACATATAAAATCAAAAAAACTTCAACTTCAAGGTCAAAATCGCAAAAAACTTAAAGAAATTCGATTTTTTTAACCTTTTTTCCCCTGTTCAGGTCCATAGGTAGCAAACCGTTGAAAATTCAGGGAAACAATCAACTACAAAAATGTACCTAAGATCTCAATAAACAACTTTCTAGAACATATGAACTTCCTAGGAATTATTCTTAACACCGTTTAGGTAGCGCTTAGGTAGCCGCAAAAGTGAAAAATTTTCCAAAAATTAGATTTTTTTCCTTTTTTGCCCTGTTCAGGTCCATAGGTAGCAAACCGTTAAAAATTCAGGGAAACAATCAACTACAAAAATGTACTTAAGATTTCAATAAACAACTTTCTAGAACATATGAACTTCCTAGGAATTATTTTTGGAATAGGAATAGTTTTTGCGATTTTGACCTTGAAGATGAAGTTTTTTTGATTTTATATGTTCACAATTTTTGTTCTTTATGACAAGAGCTAGAACTTTGCCTCAGAGAGTAAATCAAAATTCCGAACGGTTTGCAAGATATGAGCCTGAGAATATGATCACTTTTTTCCAAAAATTACACCGAGGCCTCAAATCTCTGGGGGCCCATAAAAAAAAGTGCATGACTTTGGGGAAAAAAAAAAACACGGGTCTTTTTTTTTGGTCTTTTATCATGTAGCGGTGTCCGTATATGGTTATTTTTTTTTGTGTTGCACTGTGTTATCTAATCTGTAAAGAGTTTTTGTACCGTTATTTAAACAAAAATTAAAAAAATCGTGATTTAAAAAACTCTTACGCCTTAAAGAGCGTTACAACTTCTACATTTATCCGTAGATATTTTACCTATCTCTTCGTTAGAATGTAGCTATTAACAAATAAACTAAAATATGTTTTCCAATTTATTTTCTACATTCTATGGGCGTTTTCATGTCAGCATGTTTTCATATTTGTTCTTGAATTTATGTCTTCAAAATGCCAGTACAAATATGAAAGGTACCTTTGACACAAATTGGAAGTATTGCTCAATCAAGGCGTATTTATAAAGGTGATAGCAGGAGCCCAGCTGACTGAAATTTTTTCATTCAAAAGTAACCGAAACTGTGGAATCCCATATATTTTGCTTTGACAGTATGGCTCACCATTCAAAAAATTACTTGTATTTTGTTGTTGCCGAATTTGTTGTTGTTCTAGTGCTATCACCTGTATAAATACGCCTTGAGCTCAATTTTGTATAAAAAAATATCCATAATTTTTTAATACTGTTTTCGTGTTTATAGTGCCAGAATGCACCAGAATACATATTTGAGGCTGGGTGGCGGTCCATATAAATGGAAAAACTATTTCCAGTCACCCCACGAAAATAAAGTTTGGATTGTTTAATGATGATTAGCAAAATATTTCGTTCCTAGATCAAGCTAAACACTCCTTAAAATACTCATAAAATTATTTTTCCCCTTGTCATTTTATTTGTTAAATTTTTTTCTGAAATAATAGACCCTTTAAAGCATTTCAAATATAAATTTTGATTCCTGTCTTAGAGTCACTTTTTGGTCGAATTACACAGTAGAAAACGAAAAAAAATTACGGGGCTCTGACAATGGATTCTGAAAGAGGAGACAAAAAATATACGTGTGTCGCCGTTTTTGTGGATCACATCGGAATTTCATTTTATAGACGGAGTGTTTTTTACAATTTGTTAAAATAAAGCCAAAAATGTTATGAGGGATAGTTAGAGGGTTAATATGTTCTACAAAAATATTCGCCATATCATTATCTACAAAGTTGCTGAACATACCCTATGCCTCAGATGTAAAGAAAACATAGTTTTATACACCGATATGCTGCAAGAAGAGGTCAGAGTTGGGAAACTTTAATCGTCTATAAAATGAAATTCCGATGTGATCTAAAAAACGCCGACGCACGTATATTTTTTTAGTCTCCTCTTTCAGAATTTATTGTCAGAACCCCGTAATTTTGGAAAAAGTTTGAAATTGTTGTACAGTGTTATTGGACGATTATAGTATTTTTTGGGTTTTCATTAATTTTCTATTTTTTCTGGCATCACGTGTATTGCATGGCAAATGAGTATTCGTTTGTGCCTTAAAACCAACAACGAAACATTTCATTAGTAAATTTATAATAACCCTAAATGTAGGCATTGAAAAATGCACATGTATCGATCACTGTATGCGGATGATTTGGCAGGATATTTAGATTGATTTATTATTTAACAAGAAAACGTTAAGCCATTATCCCCATGATGTTTCGCAAATATTAAGCTGATGTATTAAGCTTTAGTTATTTATTAAGTTACAGAAGCTGGTTATAATTGACTAAAAGATACAAGGCGTTCACTTTGAGGTTTCGAAAATCGAAATATTTCCATATGTAATTGTGCGCTCAAATTAATGTATTTACTAAAACAAAAAAGAATGCTCAGAGAACATATACACTGAATTTATAAGGAAATAAATTTAGCTTAGGTCCCAGCTTTCACATTTATAAAACAATTGTAAAAACATGATTAAATATCAAGCCATAGTGGATTCCGTGCACCAGCATAGAATTTATGAAAGATTTTATGTTACCTAGGATAGAGACAATTGTGTGGGTGGTACAAGAAGGGTTAATATTATTTAGGTTTACAGTGATCGTAAAAACATTTTCCATTATCAAATTCCAAATGATTTTGACTACTCGTATGAATGTTATATCGGTTTTATTTCAAACTAAGTTTATGTCACATTGTGTGGGAGGTACCAGAAGCGGTGTGGCAATATCGTCCATATTCCATGCGATTGTAACTTCTTTAAAAGCAGTGCCAAATATGAAATTTCTTTAATTGTACGTAGGTTAGGTTGATTTGTGTGGGAGGTAAAAGAAGGACAGACCCCTCCCTAAAGAGATTATATTTTTTTATCATATACCAAAAAATATAGCTGATTCCGAGTATCCTTTTGGAAGTTACATTGGTTTTAATTTAACATAGGAATATGGCCTTTTTGTGTGAGGTACCAAAAAGGGCGTGACAATTTCGCTCATCTTCGAACTTAAACTAAGTTTGGGGCAAATACTATATTATATAAATTTAATTATATTATACTAGCAGTACCCGCCAAAAAAAAACACATTTTCAAAAATCACTATTGGTAAAATGTGTTTTAACTTCCCCTAAAAACATGTACTTTATTTGGTACCACGTTTATCCCTTGCCGTCCCGCATACTCCTTATAAGTACAAACTTTGTAATATTCATTTATGTCCCGTGGTTAACTGGTTGTACACCATTTTATCCCTTTTTGTCCCGTGCGCACCTTCAAAATACAAATTTCGACAAATTTAATTTGACTATCAAATTTCACGATTTCTAGATTCTGATGTAGTTGGCACCATTTGTATCCCTTTTGCATTTATATTGCGCTTCTATATGGTGAGAGGAAGCTGTAGCTGTAATACTAAAGTTGGTACCATTTCCATCCCTATTTGTCCCGCTCGCCCCTTAAAAGTACAAATTTCGCCAAATCCATTTATATTGGAAGCCTACGTTGTCAGAGGAATTTACACTCCAAATTTCACGACTATAGCTGCAATATTTAAATTGGTAGCATTTTATCCCTTTTTGTCACGCGCACCCCTTATAAGTACAAATTTCGAAAAATCAATTTAGATATGCGCTTCTTTGTCTGGGGGCTGGTCAATGATAAGTCAGTCAGTAACGCAACTCTTTTATTTATATAGATTAATTGATATTATTACATTAGGTCCTTTCGAAAGGTGTCATGTACACCAGCCAGCCAGACGGACGGAGGGGCATGGCTCAAAAAACTTAAAAAGTCATGAAACGGATTTGATTCAAACATACTTAGGGTCTTAAGTCACTCCTTCAATGCGTTACACTTTTTGTCGGTCCCAAATTATATATACCCTCCTACTCTGTAGAATGAGGGTATAATTAGAAATTTATGAAGATTTTTCATTTTATGTTGCAAGGATGGGATGTTGGCGTTATTCTGTATTTTGATATAATTTGACAATATCAGGGATGTGTACTAAATTTCAAGACCCAAAGCAAGGCGTATTCATAAATGTGATAGCAGGAGCCCAGCTGACTGAAATATTTTTTTTATTCAAAAGTAACCGAAACTGTCTAATCCCATATATTTTGCTTTGACAGTATGGCTCACCATTCAAAAAATTAATTTTAATTTTGTTTTTGCCGAATTTGTTGTTGTTCTTGTGCTATCACCTGTATAAATACGCCTTGACGCAAAGATTGTAAAAAATGTCTGTCTTATCAAAATGACACCAATAACTACAATATTTTCCGAACACTTTTCAAAATTACCAAATTTTTATATTTCATACCAAAAATGGTATTTTGAGAAAAACTCAATTCAAATATTCCATTCCTTGAAACATAAAATCAAAAAAATTATCAACAAAAAAATAATTGTAAATTCTCTGTAAATTCGGTTCCAATAAAATGCAATCCCTGGCGAATTTCCAATGTCGCACCAGTTGCAAGCACAAAGAATGCCAGCGCCATGCCCATTTGGGCTTTGTCGACAAGAATATCGACTGGGAATGTCTAAAGCAAGACCTCAACGTCTCCACGATGTTTCTCGAAAATCTGCTGGATATGTCCCACACTTTGGCCCAAATTATGATAATTTGTGGCATACACGAATGCAAGGCCAAGACCTCAGTGGATGTCATAACGTACTCGTTCCTGCACTATGATCTGGTGTGTTATTGCCTGGACGCAAAGCCTTCGAAGAGGCTACGCAAAGAAGACATCTTCCATGAATTGGGACGTAAATGTCTCATGAATCGAGTGGAGGCCCATCTGGCCTATACCATCATTAAGAGGGGCTTTAAGGCCTTCTACTATAAAAACCATGATGAGGAGGGGAGAAATGAGGAGAAACCCACCTTTTCCGAGGAGTGTGTTTATGTTCATGCGGCCAAGAAAACAGCCCAAGCCTATGCTCAATTCGATGGCCTCAGCTGTGATGAACAAGGCGGCATAGAGTCGAAAATCAAAGTGGTCTATAAGAAATTCTACGATCGCATGCAGTCTCGCAGAGCTCAGCCGACCCAGGACAACTGCAATTGTTGTTTCTGTGCTAAGAACCGTGGCCATTTGGTCTATGCCAAGCCACCACCCTGCTCAGCACCGAAACAAAGCAAGAAGCCTCACACATGTCCGCACTGTTGCAAACGCAAGCCTGTCCGCAAGTTTATACACGGCAAATCAGTGCAGGCCCCATGTCCCGTGTGTCATCGTTCGCGTAGATATTGCTCTTGTGCCAAATATGATTACGATATTGAGTGGGTGAACAGCATATGGTGGAGACCCGATATGAATCGGTACTATGTGGAAAATATTGAAAAGGCTCCTGAAGAAGCGTTGGTCGCTTGTCGTCCTCAGGGCTCTGGGCAAGGTGGTGAGGCAGATAATGGAGAGAGTGGGGAAGATGAAGGTGATGTCGTGGCAGAAGGTGAGGAAATGGAAGAAACGGACGATGATGAGGAAAGGGAAAATGTGGCAGTCGATGAATGAGCGGGAATAATTGAAATGTGTTGCAAATTTGAAAAATAATTAGTAGCAAAATGTTTTGAAGTATAAATTACATAAACAAAACCGCTGCTTTTCCCAAACTTTTGATTATTTAATTACTACACCAAAAAACGCAGATGTTATTTCATAAAGCTCCTAAAGCTATGCTTAAAATTGGAAACTATGGAAACCCTAATATTAGGCAATAGCAAAAATAATTATTGAATTTTGTTAAAACTTTGACAGTCTTCCAAATAAATGTTTGCTAATTATGGCCAATATGCCCATGGCCTACAGCCAGATTCAATTTAAAATAGCATTACAGCACCCCTAAAGGTATGCAGCAGTATTTGTACGCCAAAGTTTTGCGCAACCTAATTTCGCCAAATGCTGTGTATTTATTGTTTGTTAAATAGTCATTTGCAGATTATAGCTTAATGGCTGTATGGCAAACATTACCATTTACTTTGATCTTTTCTGCTCGGAAGCATCCATTTTCACTTTATGTTCAAATTAAATTACAATTAAAGATGAGACACATTGTGAGCAAGTATGTAAGTAATTATTCAGCCTTATTATGAAAATAATTGCCCAAAAAAGTTTAGGTAAAGAAAACCAAATTAATCGAAAATAAAAACAAAAAATTGTTTTTGATCTAATTTGAAAATATAAGGGATGTGTGCGAAGGCCCTAGCTCTATTCCTTCTAATTTTTGCTGCAGCTGTGCGACACACCGTGGAATATTTTCATACCAGCTGCGGCGAAAATTAGAAGGAAAGGAGCCAGAACATCCCTTATATCGTCAAATTAGACCAACAACAATTTTTTGTTTAAATCCGCCCACAACCATGCCCACCTCCCATGTAAGTTAAAATAAAAAACGTCATAAATTTCTTATTTAAATATATATGTGAATACAAATCATTACCAGTGATTTAATTTGAGTCCACTATTAAATAAAAATTGTAAGTGCCCACCGCCCAAATAAAATTTTTGTCGTTTTACGATTTTCGAATTTTTTTATAAAAATTATTTTATTTTGTAATCGATGACATACGGCTATTATAGTTTTTTACTTAACTTAAGATTAATATCGACACATATTTATTTACATGCGCTCGCATGCCATAACATCTTTCAGCCCTAAAGTATGCTTTAAATAAATTTTCCTAAACACATTAACAGAGAACAACGAAGAATGTATTGCTTAATTCTTTGGCTTAGAAGGTTTTACCATTTGTGTACTTAAGCCGATATTGGCAGTTATAAGCAGAATATTCTTTTTGAAATGAATAAATAAGACAATAGTTTAACAATATCTGTAAATGCCAAGGCATCGGTCGGCTTCGCGAATATAGTTTAACACTGTAGAAAATTACCACTACTGAATATGTACAACCTTCATGTAAACCTCTGTAGAGTGATCAAACCCGAGACCGAAAACCGGGTCAACCGGGTTTTTCAGCTGAGACCGACCGTCGGGGTTTTTAAAATCGCGGCTTTTGTAAAACCGGGAAACCCCGGTTTTTTATAACGATCTCAACCGGGTTTTCATAGTTTAAAAAAATCTCTTTTTCGGTGCTAATTTGTTTATAATATGCCACTTTTTATATTATCACGAGCTTCATAGAACTTTTTTTCTTAGGGACTGCAAATTAACTAAACAAATTTACGAATACAGCAATACTGTGAGTCTAAAATGACGAAGTTCGTCCTAGATTTCACATACATTTCTTAAAGGCGGAAGAAAAATCAACGCCGTTGACCATTTGCCGCTGCAGATGTCGACCAGCCATACACCATACACTTAAAAAATATGTGACTATTTTTATAGGTGTTTTCACGAGCGTTTAGCTAACAGACTTGACCCAAGGACGAAATATATAGTATTTGGCAGATCATCATTAAATAATCCAGCATTCATTTCAGGGGGTGACCGCAGCAATTTTTTCGCGATCCAGCCTTATACATATATTTTACTCGTCCTTGTATTTCAAAGAGTAGTTTTTCGGTGTTCACACCTGTTCTGGGATTAATAGGTACAGGACGAAAAGTAATGATGGGTTGATATGTTATTTTAAAAAATCGTCAAATGGTCCTAATTCAGACAGGAATGGAGTCAATTTCGAAAGATTTCAGTAAATCTGATGATGACATCAGAATTGTCCTATCCCCAAGATGGAGTACGTATGAATAATTTCCACATTTTTACTATTTCAAGAAACAGCAGAAAAATCCCGGTCCGACCCGAAAACCGAACTTTGAAGAAAACCCGTTTTTTGATGGCGTAATTACACTTTTTTAAATGCAAGAAAACACCTTAAAAGCTCCTATTTTCTACGAACTAAACGAAATTTCAATGCGATACATGGGTTTCGAGATACATCCCAATAAAATAACCTCTCTTATGATGAATTTTGCAACTCTTTTAGCATTTATGAACTTTAAATGCATCCACAGCTAAAATTTAACCGTGATATTGGCAAAATCTTTTAGAATATGCAAAATGCAATCAGTAAAGTTGAGATTTGGGCGCATGAAATTTGAGAGTTTTTGACTCTAATAATACACTGTCGGTCCCTTGAAAAAATGCTTTTATTATT
Source organism: Polietes domitor (assembly GCA_947397865.1). Lineage (NCBI taxonomy): Eukaryota > Metazoa > Arthropoda > Insecta > Diptera > Muscidae > Polietes > Polietes domitor. The sequence continues at coordinate 42,009,721 of OX377618.1, read as the reverse complement.
TTTTTAAAAATTGGACGCCTAGTTAATTCGTATTTTTTTGAACACAAAGTCTGTATATCCTCATCGTTATTTATTCTTTATAATCTCTTATAATTCGTAATTAATAGTTCCAAAAAATTCATAATCATATTAGGCGGCTATTATTTCAGTTATTTGAACATTACCCTGATATCCATAGACGTAGGAAGGGGGTGGCTGGGGTGATCCAATATCACCACAGAAAATTTTTAAGTTCCATTTTGATACCCCCACCTCCATACCGTTGTCATACCGTTTGTAACACCATGAAATATCGACGTGAGACCTTATAAAGTGTATATATTCTTGATCGTCATAAAATTCTAAGACGATCTAGCCATGTCCGTCCGCCTGTTAAAATCATGCTAGCATCTAAACGAAAGGAGCTAGGAGGTCCACATTTTGCATAAATACGTCTTATAGTTGTAGATCGGTTCGGATTGAAACTGGGCGAAATCGGCCCAAAGGGAAAATTTTTTCCCTCACAAGGACTGAAAAAACCCATAATAACCCCTAATATTTTAGATTATTTAAGCATATTTTTCATATGTCTGCTTGCACTTACGCATTCCCCCTATCACAAAAACTTGCTCCACAGAGTGATTTTTTTGTAGAGCGTGAAATGGGGAAAAAAGGGATAAAAATGGTACCTATCGAACGACAACAGTACCTAGAAACATGAAATTTGGTGTGTGCATTCCTGTAATTGAGTAGATACAAAATATGAATTTATTTTCCAAATTCGTACTTTTAAGGGATAAAATGGGAATAGAGGGATAAAAATGGTACCAACCGAACGGCTGGACCTAGAATAATGAAATTCGGTATATACATTCCTCTGACTGCATAGACATGTAAAATGGAAGAATTTTTCGAAATTCGTACTTTTTGGGTTTCAAATGGAAAAAAGGGGATAAAATTAGTACCAACCAAATGACTACAGCTGGAGTTATGAAATTCGGAGTATACATTCCTCTGACAGCGTAGACACGAAAAATAAAAAGTTTTTTTCCAAATTCGTACTTTCAAGGGATATAATGGGTACAGAGGGATAAAAATGGTACCACCTAAACGAATACAGCTAGAATGATGAAATTCAGTGTGTACATCCCTCTAATAGCGTAGACACGTATAATAAAGACATTTTAGATAGTCGTACTCTTGAGGGGTTGAAATTGGAAAAAGGGGAAAAATGGTACCAACCAAATGGCCACAGCTAGAATTATGGAATTCGGTGTATACATTCCTCTGACTGCATAGACACGCAAAATAACAAATCCAAATTCGTACTTTTACGGCAAAAATTGGCTGAATCATGAAAATAAGTTAGTTTGCATTATGTACGTGAGATAATGGATTTTCAAAATCTGTACTTTTGGAATTAAAATAGTAACTGTAGCACCCACTACCTACCAATATTTATGGAATTTAAGCTTTTTGAAAATATAAATATAAGAATATTTATTTTTTGAATTGCTTGAAGTATTGTTTCGATATATATAGTGTAAATGTATTGGTAGCCTTGTCTTATGAGCGTGGCTTGAAATAATAAAAATATTATTTATTTTTTCAAACAAAACAAATAGGTTTGGCTATATTAAAAAAAAATATATTTTCCTGTAATATTACTGCACTTCTACGAAAATCGGCCCGGCCGAACTTAATGCCATCATTACTTGTTTGATTTAAACTGGGATATTGTCGGGGATCAAGACCATTTTGCATCTATATTTAATTTTTTAATTATAAATTTCAATATAAGGGTGCTACTAAAATATTTATTGTACAATTTGGAATCTATTTCTAGCTATGCCAAAACTTTTCTGACAACAAATAATGCTTCATTTAGTACAAATTAGCGTTGTGTCTAACATCTGTCAAAAAATTTGGAGAAGAATTTTTTTGAAGGTAGTTTTTTTCAAATTTGGCTATACTCACACGTTAGTTCGTGACTCCAAAAGTGGCTATGAACACAAAAATGAAATGCATAAATAAAATAGTTCTAAAATACAGAAACATAAAACCGATGGTTACAATTCTCCACAATGATTTTATTTAAGGCATTTTCGTTCTATCCAATTCCATCATATCGCCGTTAATAGCATTTTACTTCCCAAGTTATCAGGCTAATAATACAAAAACTTTAACTACACATAAGTTATCGAGCTATGCCGATAACAAAAATTTGGGTCTGGCATTATTTCATTTATGTACGCGAATTCAACTGTAATAAATCTGTTCAACTAGAGAAGAACTGGCTCTACAATAAAGGAATATAACATGTTTAAAATTGAATTTGCATGTTTTATCCATTTTATTATATTTATACATGACACATATTTCTTTATAGAGATGATACATAATATACTCCTCAAAACTCATGTATCTTCTCTGCACAATACGACAGGAAACCCGAGTTTTAATTACGAATTTAGTATCCTTAATTTAAAATTAATTGATATTGAGTCGGCCTGCTCTTTTAATATACATATTAATTAATGTAATTGATATTTTAATTTATGCAATTTATATTTTATGTGACATGGTGACATTTATTAATTGGCTGCAGACTACCACGATCATGATTTCGACCATGTCAAAAGTCTTTTCAAGTGGCTTCGTAGCGACTTTTTAACATCAAACCCTCACAAACGAACGAGAAACACAACTCACTTGCCGAATTTGCGTTAAAAAAAATACTATAATTTTTATAGGGCCTCTTTCAACTAAGCCTTAAAATTTACAAAGTAAATAAATGTTTAAATAAAAATTTTTCGTGAAAATCGAAGAGCACAAACAATTAAAAAAATAAAGTTTAAATTTATTTTCGGTTTTCCAAATTTTCAAAAAATTATAAAAATTATTAATTATTATAGGGCCACTTTCAACCAAGCCTCATAATTTGCAGAATAAACAGATCATTAAATAAAAAATCGAGAAAATCGAAGAGTAAAAAATAAAGTTTCAATTTAAAAAATCAAAATTTGTCTACAAAAGCATTGTGAATATTTTTTCTGAAAAGCACTTAAAAAAAAATACTTCAAAACAAAAATATTAAAAAAAGAATATCCAATTCAGACTATTATTGACGAAGTTATGAGCAAAAGACAGAAAAAAGAACTACTATTTAAGGAATTTTTAAAACGAGAAGTACAACTCACTTGCCGACTTTGCGTTAAAAAAATATTTTTTTTCAACTGTCCGATTTGTCGTGGAATGCACCAATAACAATGCTATCACAATACGAGATAATTTTTCTCTTCTACTGCTCTCGTTGCCCTCCTTTTGTAAATTTATTACGAATGTTTCCTGTGGATAAATCACTGATAATTTATTTAAATTCTTAATGCTGCATACTTACCTTCCCCCTCTACCAAATAAAATATACAGGTGATTAAACATACCACATATATGTGGGTCTTACTACAATATGAATTACTACAGAAAAATGTTGATAAACATGTCAATGTGTTGCTGTCAGTTGGCCAATATAAATGTTCTCACGGAAGTTCATACATTAGAGAGGGCCTTGGATTACAAATCCTCTTTATGGAAATTTCCTGAAGAAGATAGGAGTTCAAAATCATTTTCATGACAGCGAATTTTGCGCATAAAGATAAAACGTTAATAAGATTACGAGTTCACCTCACGAAGAAATGTTAATTATGAGTGATATCATTGGAACGGGTGTGACACATTTGCTTAAATATGTTTAAATATCTCCCATATTCATTGACTGAGATTTGCAACTTGAAAATGTCAGGTTAACCGGAATATTATTAATTAAATATTGGAGATATACAACAAATTAGAGCGTCACGGGTGTGACCTTAGCTTTGAAGCAAATCTTGAGATTTTACTTATTTTCTTGAATTCTGTAATATTCTTCCATTACATGACCTTATTCATTATTTGCAAATCAAAAGAGTACTTCATACACTTTCTTCTAAAGTATACGTTACCGACATCTCTTCGTGAACACAGGATTACAGTTTAGATAATTGTAACGGGCGTGACATTTTGACAGAAATTCTGTTACGATACCAGTCTATATCTGGAAAAGGAAGTGATCAGACCTATTGTTGTCATTATTTTTTGATATATAATCAAAAATTTGTATTATGAGGATTATACAAATTATGAATGTGTAGCGGTGTTGTTTTAAATTATAAATTAAATTTTGTGCGAAAAAGGGTCATTTTACGTGGAATTACCCTTAGAAAGACCCTGTTAAGATGGTTAACCCGTATCTTTTGAACATCTACCCGCTCTAACGTACACGTACATGTGCGATTGTAAAATGTTATAATGTAAAAGTCATCTGTCCGTAAAACACATGAAACACATTTATTGCGATTACATGAAACACAGGCACAGCGTTAAGCCTTTTAAGCTGTCACGATTATCATGTCCGTGAATCAAATGCCTTGCCATGCCTCCGGATGCTGGGTTGTATTTAAATTTTTTATATTTTTTATGAGCATTTGTGTGTAATTTTTTCAACACACAGCTGTAGGAAAATATATATGTTTTTTTGAAAACCTTTATCCATTGAAAATACCCTTTAAGCCTGTAGTGGAATTTATAATAACAAAAACAGACTGTGATGACGGAAATTATCACGATCAAAAGGAATATTTTAACCAAAAGGTACAATTTTAATTATAAATGTTGCCTACAAGAGAAGTGCTATATGTGTGGGCGACATCAAAGCGGTTTATTATTAATAATATCTTGTATAAAATGTAAACGAAAGAATTAAATTTGTATTATGACAATGTAGCATTACAACTGTGGGAGAAATTACAGTCAACGAAAGACAGAGAGAGAGAGTTCATTGGCATTTAGGGAACATATGTGCATATGCAAAATTACCACGAATATAATTCAGGGTATTATATACTACTTACGTAAAGATTTTCTTTTTAAGCTCATTCATAAATAAAATAGAGAAGCTTACAACTTAAATAATAAAACTCCTTTCGGCTTCAGCATAATGGAGAAGAACAATTGGGTGGAAGACAAAGTTTTCTGAGAACCCAGTTTTCAAAATGTGCAACAGATCACAGATCGACTCCGCTGAGCATCATTTGGCCCAGGTCTATGCTCAAATACAAATCCAAATAATTCCGAAACTTATACGTAGCCGCTGATGGTACCTATCTTTTGATATAAATTACAAGCGATTCCTATGTTTAAGTGTTTTTATACCCTCCACCTTGGGAAATGTGCTAAGAGGTTCAAATTTTCCCTAAATGTGTCTTATGGTGCCAGATCGCTTGGGATTGAAAGTGGGCGAAATCGGCCTAGAGGGACCAACTTTTACCTAACATATTTAGATTATTTAAGTAATTTTTTTTTTGAAAATTTCTGCTTGAATTTGATGCGTACATTCCATTAGTAACGTAAAAACACCAAAAAGTACAAAATAGACTTACCGGGTGAAATAGGGCAAAAAGGGTACCAGTGATACGACAACAGCTAGAAACATGAAATTCGATGTGTACATCCGTAAAATAGAGGGATTTTTTGTAATTTGCACTATTAGGGAATACTATTGGAAAGTGGGATAAAAATGATACCAACCAAAGCACTGAAGCTGAAATCATGAAATGCATCTGACTGTGTAGACGCGAAACATAAAGGAATTTTTCGAAATTTGTACTTTTAGGAGCAAAAGGGGATAGAAAGGTACCAACCAATCGGCTCCAGTTAGAATAGTGAAATTCGGTGTGTACATTAGGGCGTACCTAAAAAAAAAAGTTCGCCGTACACCTTCGAATATGAAGTATTATTGAAAGGTAGTTTCAAAAAAAAAAAATTTTATTTTTTTATGCCGAACGTAGGGGTCGCGCTTTTACATTTTTCTATATAACTTGTATTTATAAACGGATTTTAAAGTGTGATACATCGATGTTTTTGTCTCGACGAGGCCGATTTTTTTGTCTTTGAAGTCATTGAGCTCAAGCACCCCCTTCTGGTACTTACCCATCATTTCTCAGTTGCTACTACCCTAATGTACCACTCTAATAATCGAAAATTAAAGCTCGCATAAAATCATGAATCATGTTTGAGCTCAATGACTTCAAAGACAAAAAAATCGGACAAAAACATCGATGTATCACACTTTAAAATCCGTTTATAAATGCAGAAGTTATATAGAAAAATGTAAAAGCGCGACCCCTACGTTCGGCATAAAAAAATAAAAAAAAAAATGCGAAAAATAAAGATATTCGTACCTTAAGGATAAAAACGAGATAAAATTGGTAGCAAACAAACGGCTGTAGATAGAATCAAGAAATTCTGTGTTTACACTCGTACACTCAGAAAAAAATTGAATCCTATAATGAATTAAAATGTACCAAATTTTAGGAAAATTGAACTTCGTATAACACCAAAACCATATTTCCTCATATCAAGTTCAAACTTTTTCTTAAAAGTAGTACATGCTTTGAACTTAATTCTAGTTCAATTTTCCTCAAACCAAGTAAATATTTACTCAAACTATGGAAAATTCCACTAAGTTTTTCCTCAAACCAATTATATTTTTACTAAATCTAAGTAAAATTTTGCTCAAATCGTAAATCTAAGTAATTTTTCCTAAAACCAAGTATTTTTTTTACTAAATTCAATTAAAATTTTCCTAAAACCTAGTACATTTTTACTAAATCTAAGTAAAATTTTCCTGAAACTAATTAAATTATTACTCAAATCAAGTAAATATTTACTTAAACTACAGACAATTTTGCTGACTTTTTTCCTCAAAACGAGTAAAGTTTTACTTAAACTGAGGAAAATTTTACTTGATAAAAGGAAAAAAAAAATAAATTAAAATAAGTTTAACTTATCTAAAAATAATTCAAACAAATGATTTTGCTTCAGAGTATGCAAAAATGATACAAAAATTGACAACATGAAATATTTCTCAAAAAATTTATTTAGTTCCAATGCAATGTTGTTAAGTAAATGTACTACCCTATTTCCAGTGAATGAAATATTTGCTATGACTTTGAAATAAGGAAATTCAAGTAAATTTTTAATAAACTGGAGTAAAATTGTTGAACTAAATTGAAGTATGGATTTTACTCAAATTTAGGAATGCCATTTTTCTGAGTGTAGAAAAAGTAGAAATTTTCCAAATTCGTCCTTTTTGGGGCCGAAATAAAAAAGGAATAAAACTGGTATCAAGCAAACGGCTGTGACTAGAATCATGGAATTAGGTGTGTACATTCCTCTGTGGACGCGAAATATAATAGATCTTAAGTGTTAGTACTTTTCATATCGAAATGGTTCAGGCATTTGCTCTGTAGCTGGAATCAAGAAATTGCAGTTGGACAACTTCTACCCTGAGGAAATAAATGAATAATGCATCATCACAACACAATTATAACTGTGCGCATTAGTATGTCTTATAGTTGGAAATAGTAAACAAATATCACAGTGTGCGTACAAAATAGCACAATTTTCCCAATATGGCACCGCAGTTATACGTTAGCCTCGAATCTGTCGGTAATAGTGTGGAATGTACTCCGTGGGTGGAGGGTATATAAGATTCGACCTGGTCGAACGCCTTTTTACTTGTTACATATCGTCTTTGCACACATTGAAGAAAAATTTTAAGAATTTTTTCCTTTTTATCCATTAATATATACACATGACTACAACTTTTTTCTATTATTCCAAATCAATTAAAATTCGATAATAAATGAATATAATAACAGTAAAATCTTGTTGGTTTTCGTCCATTATTTCCTCTTTGAAATTCTTACATATAACAAAAAAGTTCTTAATTCTGTCGTTATTTAATAATAATGCAACAATTCAATACATTTTAAGAATATATAAGATCGATGAGTATACGAGAGGGAAACTTTGAAATTCTTAATGCATTTTAAAAATATATTCCATAAATAAATGCCAACAGAGGCTTTGGGTTCATGTACCCAAAATTAGAATGTTAATAAACGTTGTATTGTAATTGATAATAAGTTAATATATATTCCATAAATATGCTTTAAGGACCGATTTTGAATAAAACACAAGTTATTTAGGAAACTATTGTCATTTCTTTTTGTATGAAAATATTGGTATGGTTGAATTATGTATGGCACAAAATATCGGCCAAATGGCACACCTCCAGTCGATGGTCCAAATTTTCGATGACGCTGAGGCATAGTTGATGTTCTATGCCGTTAATGTGCCGAATTATCTCATCCTTTAGCTCTTGAATTGTTGCTGGCTTATCGACGTACTCCTTTTCTTTCAAATAACCCCAAAGAAAGAAGTCCAACGGTGCCAAATCACATGATCTTGGCGGCCAGTTGACATCGCCACCACGTGAGATAACACGGCCATTGAATTTGCCGCGCAAAAGAGCCATTGTTTCGTTAGCTGTGTGGCAAGTGGCACCGTCCTGTTGAAACCACATATCGTCCACATCCATATCTTCCAATTCGGGCCATAGAAAGTTCGTTATCATCTCACGATAGCGAAGACCATTCACAGTAACTGCCTGACTGGCCTCATGTTGGAAAATATACGGCCCGATGATATAGCCAGCCCATAAACCGCACCAAACAATTCTGCTTATTGACGAATCCACTGAGGTGAAAATGTGCACATTTGGACCGAAAAAATCACGAAGTGCACAATATGCCTGAATAACTTTAACGTGTTGTTTGAATGTGTATCTTTCCATGGTTCAAATTGAGTTAGTCTGAAAATGAGAAATGTCAAATGAAATGGAGAAAAAAAACTTGACGTTTATGTGTGGTTCACACTCAACATCGGCCCTTACAATTTAACCACCCTTTATTTATAGTTTTAGGAAGTTGTGCCGAAACCCTGCGCATATTCCGACGTAAATAACTGTTACAGCTATAATTATTCTAATGTTTTTATATTCACCTGAAATTTACGGGATTCCATGGCATTCCAAAAGACCGGGAAAAAAGAAACCCTATATATATATATATATATATATATATATCAATTAATGTTAATTATGATGTCTGCAAAATTAGAAAAAATAGATTTAAAAAAAATGAACAAAAAAGGCAAAAATAACAAGAAGAAAAAAAAAACAATTTCTATATATAAAATATGTATGGATAAATGTAGACACCGAAGTTTTTTAATCTTGATGGACATTAATTCATAAAATGAGAACACCAATAGATTACCTTTTAGTAAAAAGAGTAAATCAGTATGCCTCAGTTCTCGCAAAAAAAAAACAATTTTTTAGGTCTCGTACACAAAATTTTTATTTTTTGGTGCTTAGTGTAATTGGATTTCTCCATATATAGTTATCCTTACTTTGAATCAGCTCTCCTATATCGACATATGGATCAAAATATCTATGGAAGGCCCACATTTTTTAAATTGTCTGCACAATTGTTCTTATTCCATTTTAGTTGTTAAGTCATTTTGTTAACTAGTTTAAGACACTTTATAATATCCAAAGATATGGGGCATAATTTTTGGCGCAATTGTTGAACAAAATTACAGCCAGTAGTGGGGGATTTTTATACCACGTATTTTTATAACTACTTAAATCGTTGCATACCTTTAAGCGAAATAATGAATATACTTTCATGAGCACTATCTATTGTATGCTTAGAACTTAATGATTTAATACTAACTACAGGTTGCTAATGCTGGAACTTAGAAGAAGATGTTGAGTCCGAAACCTAAACATTTATAAAATCTGAATCATAAAATCAAAAATTAATTTTTCGAGGATAGTTTTTTTATTAACATTCCACGTCAAATATATGTACTCTCAGGGCCATAATTTCTACATAAATCTTTAAAAAATAAAACAAGATGATGTTTTTTATTTTTATTGTTTTTTTTTCATTTTAACAAGAGCTAAATTAGATTAAATTTTAACTTTGTAACTATAAATATGAAAGTAATCCTCATTATATTGTATTGGAAACTGTAGTAGTATCATTACTTAAATAACACAGTGCTACAAAAAAGATTGAAGTAGAAAACTGTGGGAAGTGGCAGTATTTTTCTCGGTAGGTATTGTCGAATAGAACGGGAATCTGTTCAATAAAAATACTTAAATTACTAGATTGCCCATTTTTTTTTTCAAGAAAATACCTGAATTCCCATGTGGGGAAAATGTGTTCCAAAACTGGAAAATTTTTTATTACAATGGTCATCATGTTTTTTTACCAGTTACAGGCTTATAAGTGTGCAAAGGTACAAAACCCCGGTTTTTTACCCGCAACTCAAGATTTTGGGGGTGTCTGGAAAATTTCAAGTACAGATTCAAGTTCTACTCGTCAATACCTAGCACAAAAATATTATCACTACCCAGAGTTTTTGGACTGTCGCACAGTGTAATTGATATACCCATATCCACTGCAGATTTTAGGGGTTTTTCCATTGGAAGTAATAATTTCTAGTAAACGTCTTTTGAAACAGTTATTACTTAAGTTAGTTAATTTTCTAAGTGTTCGACTAAAGTTTTTACATTAACATTTAAATCACTTCCATCTGACATCTCGGTCATTTATGGGCATCAATTGTTATTGTCTGCTTTTAGGAGAATAGTAGGTAATCCAACCCGGATATTTGCATAATATGCCTATTTAATCGAGCATTTTCTGTAAACTGAAACTTTCAATTCTTCAATATTGACCTTTTGGCAACATGTTCTACACAATAATTTGTGGGTAAGATACGTTTAGGGAAGTATTAGACTTTCAAAAATAATTTCAACAAAACAAAGAATGCAAAATGAAATCCTTTCAAATTAGACATATATATTGTTTAATTATAAAAAAACTTAAAAGCAGACCAAGTAGACTATTTGTGTGAGACATATGCTATGTCTCCCCATTAAAGAATTTAAATAAAATTGCCAAGCCAAAAAGTATCTGCAGTTTTTTATTTTATGAACTTAAAAACCTCAACCCAACAAAACCAGAACAAACTCAAATAAATTTGTAAACTTTCCCCACCTTGTTGCTAGTCTTTCGAAGCTTTTATTATCCTTTCCATGGAAAAGGACTTTTTCTCCCTAGGGTCATATGTATGTATATTCAACTACTATTACAAAATTAGTAACATTATTGCCGCTTATGGAGAAGCAGTCCTTCGTTAACTTTAAAAAGGGTAGATACATTGAAAAGTTATGAACAGTTTGTTGCAAGCCTTTAAGCCTTTGCCGGCAGACATTGGCCGGTCATCTGGTTTCACAGTAAAAACAAAATACAAAACTGAAAAAAGGAAAAGGTGGTTTTAAAAAATAATGTTGTTTAATGCCAACACACGTTTCAGGGGACTGTGTTAAAAGAGAAAAGGTTGAGTATATTTGCAGGCGTTCACAGTAAAGTTCAATAACTGTTGCATACCTTGGGGGTGAGGCAATGTCAGAGATGTCGCATTAAGAGCACTGAAAGCACTTTGCAGATATTATAGGCTATAATATTTTACAACGTAATTTAAGGACTTTATCGCAGAAATTTCAAAGACCAACAGATATGTCCTGGAGGTAGTTATTGTAGAAAATGTCTACCATTTACACGTGTACAGGGAATTAAGTTCGTCCACGTCAAATATTATATATACCCTCCAGTATGGATAACATTCTACAGCATTATCCAGGCTTAAGTTAAAAAGACAGACAGTCGCATAAAAAACGCGTACAAATGATATTTTTGTTATTGTTGTTCAATAGCCAAATTCTCTTTTAAGCAGTGACATTTCATACTGAATTGACTAAGTATGGAAAATGGACTGGATAAGGCTAAACGCGTGTTGTCGGTTTAAAATTTTTGAAATTTTGTTTTCTCAGTATACTTTGAACAAATGCCACGATATTTATTATTTACTTATATAAATAACATATTTTCATATGTCAATGTAGTGACATCGTGAAATTCGGTATGTGAATTCCTCTCACCGTATAGAAACGCAATATAAATGATTCTTTACACTTTAAAGGTACAAGCGGGAAAAAGGGTTAAAAATAGTGTACAACCCTAGCTTTAAAACTAGGAAAAATTGGTTGTAATTTAGAAAAAAATATTTATATAAATAATATAATTTAAATTTATTTTTCTTACAAAATAATAAAATATAATATCTATAGATTTCTGAAATTTATGTGAGAAAGATTACGTCACATAAGTTACCCGCATTTTCAGCTGCGCAAAGTTGAGCTCTTTCAAGAGCATTTTCCATGACACGAATCAGAGTATCTGGCTGCAACGCTCTTATTTCGGCTCGAATATTCTCCTTCAGCTGTTCAAGGGTTCTGGGTTTAAATAATCAGGTGCTTGAATGCAGAATTTTTGGAAATTAAACGTTCACCAAAAATCTCCCTTAGGAGGTACATAGTGGTTCGAGCAGTGTGTGCAGTGGCCCCATCTTGTTGGAACCATATCTCTGAATTCTCAGAAAGAGCTGGCCTTAAAAATTTTGAAGCAGAGAGATCTGTCAGACATTTGAAGATTGCAGCGGAGCGCCTTCGAGTTGATGTTTCAAGATTCTCCTCAATTCTTTCCTGAACGCGTTGAATATTTCCTACATTAATTAAGAACGTGGTCTTCCGCTTCGTGGAAGATCCGTCACTGGCCCTTGTCCCCGAAATCGCGTCACTAAACGTCGAATCATTGAATCGGAGGGTGAATTCCTCACATTAAAATGACGACGATAGGCTCCTTGAGTTTGAATTAATGATCGATGATGTTCAAAATAAAACTCTGTGATTTTGGTTCGTTGGATAACGTTGTAACTTTAAAGGTTTATTTTACAAGTCCTAAAAATTAGAAAAGTTAATAATTTTTCAAATTTTTTGCCGCATCAGATCACAGAAAACAAAGACGACTATGTTTTTCTTTGGTCCCAAACTTTTTTCTCACTCATAATAAAAAATATAAAGAATATATATATATTCTTGGGAAAAATAAATATAGAAAATATTTATGGGTTAAAATATTTTAAAAAAAGCGCCAAGTGAATTTCTGACAATGGGCCAAAGTATTCCACAGTCGGGTGAATTGCTAAGCGGGAAAGTTTGAGATCAATTTCGAAATATGTCATTAGAATTGATCTAGCGATTCCCGTTGCTGAGATATAATAATCGAAATGTCAAACTTATAGTTTTTCTGTCGCTTTTTAATGGAATTCCACTATATATGTGCATTAGGATGGGCCACGAAAATAAATTGCAGCGGTCACCACCCGGAAATGAAGATTGGATTGTTTATTGATGACCATTCCGTCACTGGGTCAAGCCATCTGTGAGCTAAACGATCCCGAAAACGCTTCCAAAAATCATGTTTTTCCCGTGTAATTTTTTATGTTGCATTTTTGTCCAAACTTTTTTCTAAATTAATATATGGGCAAATCTACGGTATAGTACGATTCCATGTCACTCAGGCTTCTAACCGCTTTAAGAGCAATATATAATATTTCTGAGAGTGTCATAATTTTCAAAACGACGAGTTTAACCTCGCCAACATCCTAAAGTTTTAAAATTATGCTGTTAATGTAGTCTACTGAGCTAAGGTCTACCCTAATTTACCCTATTTTTGCTTGTAACTTTCGGGACTTGTTCAACTCTTTTGGCTATAACTTTTTCAGCATAAGAGAAAATCATTCTGATCTTTTTGTGGATGATAGTAATGATGTTGCGGAATCTTCTATATGTTGAAAAGGGCGTGTGCCATCACTGAGGAATAAATGGTAGCTCTTCAAAATCTGTCACTCTGTCTTTGCATAAAACGAAAATTGATACAATTTTCTTTTTTGCGCTTTCAGCGTGAACGTAATTGCAAATTTTTTAATATTGGATTATATACGACAGAGATACTAACAAAAGGCGACCGAACGATTTGGTGTGCCTTCAGCGACAAGGAGATTATGACAGTACCAACATCATCAGGTCAATGCGTGCAGATCATGAAATTTCATATTTTTTGAAGAGCACATCCGCAGTTTGAAAAATAACTGGTGGCAACCCTGTGTGATCGGTGAATATGGGTACTACTAATAATGTGTGTAAGTGCTAAATAGATCGAATTATTATTTAGGTACCGAGAGCCATTTTAGGTTAAATTTTGTTGATTTTCATAGGGTTTTCAGGCTTAACTTGCAATAGAACCAAAAGGGACAATCCTATTTTAACTTCTTCAGCACTTGAAAAAAATGATGCACACGAGCACATTATTTATATTTAATGTATTTTTAACAAGTTGACGCTAAAATAAAACGTGTGCCTCTAATTTGAAATTTTTAATTTTTCAAAATTGAAATCGGACTATTTTGTAGATTTTCCCATATCTTTGGAAGCACTTTAAATAAAAATGTTTATTGTTGTCTTAGAATAACTCATTGGTCGTGTTATTGGTCGTTTATTTAGTTTTGTTGTTGTTTTTCAAGGTGACAGCTAAAAACTCATATCTCTTGGAAACATTTTGTAAGAGATGTTATGTAATATAAATAGAAGGAGTCAATACCTTTCGAATGATATCTAAATTATGAATATCGGGCGAAAAATGACGTCACTGACGCCATGTTTTTAAAAGATTTAATACAGGAGATGGATTTCCAGAGCCAACATTTTCAAACTCTTTTTACAAAATCAGCGCTGAGGTGACAATTTCCTTCCGATGTTCATCATTTAGGAATCATTCGAACAGTTTATTTTTTTTATAAAATACTTACACCAAATACGAAAAAATGTTTCAGTTGTCACTATGAAAAAACGCAAAATTACTATAAAGGTCCAATAATTCGACCAATGAGGACTCTAAGACAAGAATCAATTGCTTTCGAGGTCTATTATTTCAGATTTTTTTTTTATAAAAATGCAGCACAATAAAAATATACGGGAAAAACATGAATTTTAAGGATATTTCCAGGAGCGTTTAGCTCACAGAGGGCTTGATCTAGGAACAAAATATTTTGCAAATCATCATTAAATAATCCAAACTTTATTTTCGTGGAGTGACTGGAAATTGATTTTCCATTTGTATGGACCGCGACCCAGCCTAATGTACACAAAGGCACATATAAAGTCGGAGAGGACGTAACAAATAAAAATGGGCAGAGGATGATGTTGTCCTTTACATTTTGTACTTTTTATACATTTAAAATCTTCTGCTTTAAAAAATACAAAATATATTGCCTGCTTTTGGGATACCACATTAAGGGAGAACCGTGGCATACTTTTGCGGGGGGAGAATATATTTTTTTGGTCGCTCAGCCGGAGTGAATTTTATTTTCATTGCAAAAAAGGTGAATTTTGTCAACTGAAAATTTACAAAATCTTGTGCCAATACTTGGGTTTAGACAAATGCATAAATTATTCTTAGGGTTTATCGACACTGACAAGTACGTATGCTATTGAATCACAGGAACAGAACAACGAGTGAAACGTGCAATTGTTGTGTATAAAATCCACAATATATCTGCGAATGTCAGTTTAGTTGGTGCCAAAAAAAGAAAAATGTTGTTTGTTTGCTGAACGAAGAATTCCATTAAAAAGAAACTTTTTGTGGCAATTTGTATTCCTCTTAGGTGACACAGTGTCACTTTTTAACACTTAATAACTTTCTGTTGCACAGCAAGGATAAAGGGTCCTGCGTACAAACCGGGTATCTATTGAAGTATGTACATACATATGTATGTTTACGGCAACAAGTATGACAGTCGGCAATACATCACTCCAAGAAGAAAACAAAATGAAGGACACGACAACTGAAGCTTCACTACAAGTACTCAAATCTCGCTCGTTGCTTGGGCCAATCAGACAGTTCTTACAAATTCTGTTGGCTGTCACTTACCAATATCAGCTGGTTTGGAGTCTATGGATGTACCAAAGACCACAAAGTTCGTCGTTGCTTTTTCATTGTCACTGTCAGTGTCTCTCAGTGACCTGTAGCCATAGTCGTAGCGAATTGGGCCAGGGAACGAAGTTTAACTGTCACACAGTGCTGCCAGTTAATTTTCGGTGTCCCTTTGTGAGGGCCACCGGGAAAGTGAGGGGAGGTGGTGCTGGTCAAATGTACTTGACATGTTTGGTCAGACATATTTGATGGTTGCCATTACATGGAAACCATAATTTTTTGGAAGAGGACATTCTATATCCTTGAGGTAAATCAAAGTGTGTTGGATTTATTTTCATTCTATTTTGCTTCGCTTTTAAGCTGTAAGTACGTAATAGCTTCTATTAAATTTTCAATGCTTTGTGATTTTTTATGAGATTTATGATATTTGGAGATGGTGGATGGAAAAAAGAGCTAAAGTGTCCGCTTTGCAACCAGAAGGTATCGGGTTCGAATCGTGGCTCGGGGAAAAACGTCTTTTTTATTACTTTTATAAATAAACAATGTTTATATATTTTTGAAAAATGAAACATTTTTGCTTAAAAAATACAAATTTATTGTTTTATTAAAGTACTTTAAATATTTCATTTTTTATTTATTATTAACACTGGATAATATCAATAAAATTAAGTGGTGTTAATTTGTTTAATACTAATTTAATTTAATATTTATTTGCATTATATATTAGTTAATATTAAATAAATATTTTGTTAAGTTTCACATTGCCTGTTCTACCGATCAAAATGGCTTGTTTTAGATATTCACCATTTACAACAGAGTATAGCAGAGATGGGTGGAGTATCGTAGTAGCAACCGCTCTTCTAGAAATTGAAACTTATAGTACTTAAAAGTAACTTTTAATTCGTTCCATAATAATGGAATGGATAAAGTACGAATTTGGATAAATCTGTTTATTTCGCGTGTTTATGCAGTCAGAGGAATGTGTACACTGAATTCCATGATTCTAGCTGCTGTCATTTGGTTGGTACCATTTTGTATCCCCTTTTCCCCATTTGAGCCCATTAAGAGTACGACATTCAAAAATCTCTTTATTGTAGGTGTCTACGCAATTCGAGTGATGTACACACCGAATTTCATCATTCTAGCTGTGGTCGATTAGTTGGTACTATTTGTATACCTCTGTACCCATTGTATCCCTTGAAAGTTATTTTTCGTGTAACGCAGTCAGGCGAATGTATACACCGAATTTCAAGATTCTAGCTGCGGTCATTTGGTTGGTACGAATTTAAATAAAAAGTACGAATTTTGAAAAAATCCGTTTATTTTACGTGTCTATTCTAGGTGCAGCCGTTTGGTTGGTACCATTTTTATCCCTCTACTCCCATTTTACCTCTTAAAAGTACGACTTGGGAAAATATACTTTTATATTATGTATCTAGAATATCAAAATACATAGAAAATATTGTACACATTAAATATATTACATACAGTCTAACCTGGATAAATGGGACCTGTATAAGTGGGAATCCCCTATACGTGGGACATTTTTGGTGGTCTCTGCACGATTCCCACAAAAACGCTAAATGGGATATTTGACTCGTTTACTCTTAAGAATCATATTTTGCATTTATTATGGAACTTTATAAGTGGGATTTTTCTCAATTGTTTTACCTCTGTTAGTGGGATTTAATACTGGCAGATATATTTATTTCTTATTGTGGCCGTTCATTTGAAGGACAAGGTAAACAGAAAAAAATTGACTTTCCAGAAGTCGAAGTTTGTTTTGTGGCAGTTTGTCAAAGTAAACATTTTCCAATGTGCGGAGACGTGTGAGAGGGTGGGACAACATGCAAATTACCTCGATAAGTGGTAAACTGGGTTAGTGGGAAATCTCCATAGTGGAAAAAAACTTATACTGGTACGACTGTATTATTTCAAATCTTGATTATTGATCTCCAGGTACGACGACATTATTTCAAATCTTGATTATTTTACTCTCATTATAGCAAATATGATACTTTATTATTAAACGTTTGAATTTGTGAAAGAAAAATTAAAGCAAATCATTTTTTTTAATATTTTAGGAACACTGCGGTTTATTTTACAAAAGTAGTAGTTTTTTTATTGGCGAATCGATTATTGGCAATCGACCGTGGCGAATCGATTCATCCTCATAGGGATCACGACCTTAAAGCGAACAAAATTCAACTTGTGCAAAAATTGAAGCCAGTCGTCCGAAATAGGAACTTTTGAATGTATATGTTCACTTTCAAATGTATATGTCTTATTTTACATTATAAATCAAACCTCACGATTAATCGCCCGATACAAGATTTATTTAATTTTTTGTTTGTTTCATTTGTTCGTTCTTTGTCAATATAACGGGTGGTTAAATTGTAAGGGTCGATGTTGAATGTGAACCACACCTTAACGTCAAGTTTTTTTCTGCATTTCATTTGACATTTCTCAATTTCAGACTAACTCAATTTGAACCATGGAAATACACACAATCGAGCAACACGTTAAAGTTATTCACGCTTATTATGAAAATGGGCGTTCAAATCGAAATGCATACTTCGTGATTTTTCGGTAAATTTAATCGTCCAAATGTGCGTACAATCGGAAAAATCGTGCAAAAATTTGAGCAAACCGTGTTCGTATGAGATGTGAAAACACACTCGTACAGCTCGTACTGCAGAAAATATTACTGCTGTTCGGGATAGGATGGCTGAAGAGCCGTCCACCTCAACTCGTCGTCGTGCCCAATAATTGCACCTCTCACGCTCGTCGTTGATGAACATTATGCATAAAAACTTGCATTTACACGCTTACAAGGCGCAATTGACTCAAGAACTAAAGCCTCTTGACCATTCCAAACGTCGTCAATGGTCAGGATGGTGGCAAGAAATGACAACAGTGGATGACCAATGTTTGAATAAAAACATATTCAGTGATGAGGCACATTTTCACCTCAGTGGATCCGTCAATAAGCAGAATTGCCGCATTTGGGCGAATGATAATCCAAGAGTGATTGTCTAAAAACCAATCCACCCACAAAGAGTGACTGTTTGGTGCGGTTTATGGGCTGGCGGCATCATCGGGCCGCATTTTTTCCAAAATGAGGCCGGGTAGGCAGTTACTGGTATTCGCTATCGTGAAATGATAATGAACTTTTTATGGCCCGAATTGGAAGATAGGGATGTGGACTATATGTGGTTGCCACTTGCCACACAACAAATGAAACAATGGCTCTTTTGAGCGACAAATTCAATGGCTGTGTTATCTCACGTGTATGCGATGTCAATTGGCCGCCAAGATCATGTGATTTGACATCGTTGGACTTCTTTCTTTGTGGTTATTTGAAAGAAAAGGTGTACGTCGATAAGCCAGCCAGAATTCAAGAGCTAAAGGATGAGATAATTCGGCACATTAACGGCATATAACCTCAATTATGCCTCAGCGTCATCGAAAATTTGGACCAACGGATGGAGGTGTGGCGCCGAGGTCGCGGCGGCTGTTTGGCCGAACCATACCAATATTATCATAATAAAAAGAAATGACAATAATTTCCTAAATAATTTGTGTTTTATTCAAAATCAACATCGGCCGTTAAAATTTAACCACCCTTTACAACTAAACATGAATTTACATTCGGGCTCGAGGACACACTATTTAGATAAAAAATCACCAAAAACAGGCAAAAAATACTCAACTTATTCTAAGGTTTCTTTTCCCCCCAGCTCAGCCTTCCAATACTCATTTCTGTTCAGCCGTATGATATGAAAAATCTTCGAAGATCAAGTTGTGATTTTGTGATGACTCATTATGATTTATTTCCTGTCGAAGTTGTTCCCAATGGTGTGATGAACCCGTGTACTAGCGCCTGTTAGCTTGGATAATGGTCACATCGCAGACAATAAATCTAATCAACGTCCATTACAAACACTTTCCTTTGTGGTCACAATTTTTTGTTTTCGATTTTCGCCAGCTTGCGTACTTCCTGTCTGTGTCTCTCTCTCCGTGTTTTTCGACAGTTCGCCTTTATTTTGTGTTAAAATCTTAATAAAAAGCAAAACGTGTGTTATGCAGTGCTCGTCGTTAAGGGGCATAACATTGTAATATGGCCAAAAGGAAGTAAAACAAATGAAAAAACAAACTTTTCATAAGAAATTTTTAACGATTGCTTGTTTGTCGGTTCCCTGTTGAATCTGAACGCTGAACACTTGGAGAACAGAGTGTTAAGGATGTCATAAATTTTTATGTTGCTGGAAAACATTGTTGCCCCTGCTGCGATGTGTTCCGTTTCCGGTCCGCACAGTATCACAGAGAGAAAGAGAGAGAGCGAGATTACTCTGGTAAGTTAATGTCGCCTTATTTTTATATCCTTTCTTATACATTTGTTACATCACGCCGGGCGGTTTTTTCTTCCTTTCCACCTCCTTAAGATGACAACTATAAAATGTCCTCGCCTCTATGGCTGTGAGTGGGGGGGGGGTTGTTAAGTAGATCTTTTTTTTGCGTCGTTTTATAAATCGTTTGCTGTTTGATTTTTTGCACTATGACTGTTTCCTTATCATGACAAGTCGATGTTCTTTTATATCCTGGTTGGAATGTCTGTGGGATATGTTCGATATGATAAATGAACAAACATTCATTTTGCAACACAAAGCATGCGTTATGTGTATGCGAAGCACAACAAAATGACAATAAAGTGATTTCCATAATAGTCAACAACATTGTATAGATAGAGTCCTTGCCACCAATGACGTTACTCATTTTAGATGTGTGAAAGGATGAAGCAAAGTATCTAAAGGATCACACTCTGATTGGATTTTAAGTGGAAAAGGAAATCTGCTCCTCTCCCTTGTCTCTCTCTCTCTCTCCATAATTTGGTTTTCTGTTTTTGTCCTTATTCACGTTTCTGCCGACGTTATGTAAATTCCATAAAGAAAATATTTGCAAAAAGTATGAAGTTGTTCCTTTTTCATTTTTTTTTGTGTGTATCCTCCCTTCTCACAGATAAACTTTGATTGACTTAAATGAGCAATTGTTATTAGCACTCGCAGTTGAGCAAAACTTGTTGAAGTAAAAGAACGAAAACTTTTTACAAAAGTAATAAATCATTCCGGAATATTTATTGGTTTTAGCAAAGTTGTCCCGCGAGACTAGATAAAAAAAGTGTATGGAAACGATGATGTCGAATGTCAACTGCAACAAATTGAGATGGCATTTCTTAACGAATTGATATTCTTCGGATTGAACTGTGGAACACAATTTTTTGGGTGTGAGAGGTTCAGTAAATCCATCACGCATTAAAAGAAAAACATACTTTAAGATGGTATTCATTTTGGGACTAAGACAATTAAGTCTTTTGAGATATTGACCCTTGCGGAAATAAAAACAAGTAAGGAAAGGCTAAAGTCGGGCGGAGCCGACTATATGATACACTCCACTTTCTATCCGAATTTTTGTATGTTTCCTAATCATAGGCTAATATGACCTGGTCCAATTTGTCAAATCGAGAAGAATATTTGTATCGGGGCTATATCCAAACATGGAATGAAGTGACTAACTTTCACAAATGAAATTACGTGGTTTCTGCGGCGGAAAAAGTCAATCCGGGAGCGAAATTTATGTGGGAGCTATATGTAAATCTGAACCGATCTGACCCATTTTCATCATGGCAATATTTGAAGAAGATCTATTAAAATATGTGGTTTATAGAATGGAAAAAGTGAAATTGGGAGCCAAATTTGTGAGGGAGCTAAAGGGTGATTTTTTAGCTATTATCTTTTTGACAACACTGGATTAAACAGCTGACGCACGTTTCGTGTTTTGTTTCACTGTCAAACATCTTCAGTTTGGTCTATAATTTAACCATGAATCGTCTTACAAACGAACAACGCTTGCAAATTATTGAATTTTATTATCAGAATGCGTGCTCTGTTAAGAAAGTTCATCGTGCGCTTCCATTTTATGGTCAGTTTAATCGACCCACTGAAGCGGCTATTCGGGCTATTGTGACTAAATTTCGCACCAAATTTACATTGTTGGACATTAAACCACCAACACGCCTACGTATAGTGCGAACTGAAGAAAATATCACAGCTGTCTCGGCCAGTGTTAATGATGACCATCAACTATCGATTCGTCGCCGTTCGCATCAATTGGGCCTCTGTTACTCAACAACGTGGAAAATTTTGCGGAAGGATTTAGGTGTGATGCCTTTCAAAATACAGCTGATGCAAGAATTGAAGCCGAATGACCTACCGCAACGTAAAATTTTTGTTGAATGGGCTCTTGGAAAGTTGGCCGAAGATCCACTTTTTTACCGAAAAATTGTGTTCAGCGACGAAGCTCATTTTTGGCTCAATGGGTACGTAAATATGCAGAATTGTCGATTTTGGAGTGAATATCAGCCAGAAGCATTGCAAGAGCTACCAATGCATCCAGAAAAAGTCACAGTTTGGTGCGGTTTATGGGCTGGTGGCATTGGACCGTACTTCTTCAAAGATGTTGCGAATCGTAACGTAACTGTGAATGGTGAGCGCTATCGTGAGATAATATCCAACTTTTTTTTGCCCAAAATGCAAGAGCTTAACTTGCATGACATGTGGTTTCAACAAGACGGTGCCACATGCCACACAGCACGCGCAACAATGGACTTATTGAGAGGCGAGTTCGGTGAACATTTTATTTCACGTTCGGGACCGGTCAATTGGCCGTCTAGATCGTGTGATTTAACGCCTTTAGACTATTTTTTGTGGGGCTATGTTAAAGCTCATGTCTATACAGACAAGCCCGCTTCAATAGACGCATTGGAAGACAACATTGAAGCATTTATTCGTGAGATACCGGCCGAAATGTTGGAAAGAGTATGCCAAAGTTGGACTAAGCGGATGGACCATTTGAGGCGCAGTCAAGGTCAACATTTGCATGAAATAATCTTTCCTATAGCTTTTAAAAATCACCCTTTATATATAAATCTGAACCGATCCGACCTATATTCACCATGGGTGTTTCTAGTGGAAATATAAGATATTTTGCCAAATCTGAAGACAATCTGATACAATATGATACAATAGAGCGGAAAAAGTCAAATCGGGAGCAAAATTTGTATGGGAGCTATATATAAATCTGAACCGATCTAACACATTTTTAACACAGGTATTTCTAGTTGAAATATAAGATGTTTGGCCAACTTTGAAGAAAATCTGTTGTAATATGTTGTATCTAGAGTGAAAAGATTCAATTCGGGAGTGAAATTCGTATGGGGGCTATATCTAAATCTGAACCGATTTTCTTCAAATTAAATAGCGTTCGTCCTTGTCCCGAAAACTTCGTTGTGCAAAGCTTCATTTGGTTCTCGCTATAATTGCGACCTGTATCGTGATTACAAGAATAGATGGACAGACGGACATTGCTAAATCGATTCAAAGTCGATCGGTATAATTAACAATGGATCGCTTCATTTTGGGTGTTACAAACAAATGCACAAAGACATAATACTCTCGTGGAGTGTATAAATATACAAAATAGGTACCTTAATATGTGTAATCTCATTTTAGAAATATAAGTCCTGTAACATAATGGCTAAAATTTTTGCGAATTTCATTGTTACATAGGTGGTTTAGAAGCAGTCCGTATAATATTGAAAAAAAATATTTGCTTTTGGAAAAAATCTGGCAAAAAATCACCTAAAAATAGAGAAAGAATCATGAAAAATAATTGTGTATCACTTTGTTATAGCTAACATTCTAACGAAGAAAACAATGACTATATAACAACAACATTACGAATTTTACCTACAAAATCGTTAAAATCAAAGTTAATATTTTTATTTTCGTAACAAATATTATTCAAGAGAGAAACAAAGAGCGTAAATATAATCTCGCTCTGTGTCTGTTATTACCGGCGCACAGTTGGACAATAACAGCGAATGTTGCTGTTAAAGCCATGTTAGCTTTTTACAGCAAAATATTAAAATAAGAAAGAAAAGAAAGATGGACACAAATATACACGAAAATTAAAAATTAATCAAATCAATCAACCAATATTATATATTTGGTTGATTGCTAAATTTTTGAAATATATTTGAATTTCTTAGCAAAGAATTATGTATAAAAACAGTAAAATAACGACAAACAATTGTACTTTGCAAAAGCAAATGTTATTGCTGTTCGGTGGCATAGCTCGGACATGTTTTTTGGTAAATATTTGTTTCTTTAAGATTATTCGTTTAATCTTAAAGA
This sequence comes from Polietes domitor, assembly GCA_947397865.1. Lineage (NCBI taxonomy): Eukaryota > Metazoa > Arthropoda > Insecta > Diptera > Muscidae > Polietes > Polietes domitor. The sequence goes on along the minus strand of OX377618.1, from coordinate 41,985,639 downwards.
AACGATTATTTTATAGATTTGAAGTTGGGAGCATCTGCAACGAGCATTCTAATTGTTGTCCGTTTAGTGCGGTATGATAAACCTACATAGGTATGCTAAACCACTTGTTGTTGCCTGAAATTGAAGACATGGAAATGGATGGCAAAAAAATACTTTTTAAAGAGCACATGATGTCATTCTATAGAAAAGTGTTTCACTGAGAAAAATTAATAATTTGTTTTAGTAAAAATTTTTGGTCTAAGAAAAATTCTCGTGAATTCACTTGAATAATAGGTCTGTTTCACTTTAAGACTGGATAACTACCTGCGATTACCAAAACCTAAATAAAAAGTTAAAACTTCACTCAAAATAAAAAAATCGTTTTTTTTTTTAATTGCTACCGATATGTCAAATAAGCAACAAATTAAAAAAAAATAATGTTATGTTAGAAATATTGGACTTAGCGTTGATTTAGGTTACGTCCAAACAATTATTTTTGATACAAATATTTATTTTGTAGTTGGCTACAAAGTGAAAAAAAAAAATATTTTTAGTAAAAAATGTACTTTTTATTTACATTTTTGTTATCGCAGCTTGTCTTCCCGTCTTAAAGCAAATAGCTTTATTATCATTTTTATGGGAAACATCACCTTATTTTAAATTAAAACAAATCTTAATTAAAAATGAAGATCTTCATTTTGGAATTTTCAATGTAAAATGTTCGAACGGCAATTATTTTGTTATTGTTTTGTGATATTTTTCTCTCCCATGATACCCAATACTTATAAATTGCCTCTTCAACTAGGCAGCAGGTTCTGCAGCTTACCTCACACAAGTCAATACACTCTCAAAAAATTGTTATTCGAGAATAGATGTTTCCAAATTTTTGTTAAGGATAGTTCCATTACGCTCATATTGCAAATTGAAGCTCAGGAACACTTCAGCTAGGTCTATGTAATATTTCATAGGAATTGGGCCAGCCTCTTAGAAATGCAATACTTAAGTAGAACTGTTATGTTGTCATGACCTAAAACCTTTTTCAGTTATATTTTATAGAATGCAATTATTACCATCAATACAATGGAGTCACATATAAAAATGACAAATTTTGAGAATTTCATGATGGTAACTAAAAAAGTTATAGCACTATGCAAGCAATTGAACTTGATATAATACACTTAATATAACAACATTTCAAGGACTTATTGGATACTCGTTGCCTTCATTGTCAACATCCTTTAAGATGCTTTAAGTCTCTCTTTCTTTTTGATTAGTTGGCATTTTTACAATGAGCTGTCAAAAATAAATGATTCTCATTACTTAGATAAGAAAAATTAAAAAGAGACATAAAAATCTATATGAAACACAAAAAGGAGGAAGACAACAATATCTTTGGACATACCTTTGTTTTTTTTAATTCTTTCTTATTTTCTTTTTTTCTCTTATAAGGGAAAACAAGGAAAAAACTCATTAACAAGTTATTAAGAAATATTGCACAGCGTGTCCGTCACATTTTAACAGAGAACTCGGCAATGATTTAATAACTTTAAAAAGTTTTTTTGTATATCCTTATTATTAATTATCAAAAACCATCCAGCTCCCATGAACGTACTCTGCAGGGGAGGGAGAAGGCTAAAATTATTATTAAAAAGAACAGCAAAATATTTTATTATGTTTTCCACGGTGTTTGTTTTTTCTCCTCTTTTCTCTGATTTCTGTCATGCGGAACAAGTGGCATTGACGTTTTGTTTTTGTTGCTGTTGTTTACTTTTATTTATTTTTCCTCTCACCGGAACACAAAACTCATTTCCGTTCATTGTTGGTGGAGGGTCGTTACGTTACAGCAAATTCTATAGAAATTGCCGGCAAGTTAATTATGACGAGGTATTGAAAGGTTAGCCATAAACGAAAAAAAAATCAAAGGTGATTAAATCAAAGGACTTTTTATATTTAATACAGATGCCATTATGCAAACAAATGTGTGTGTGTGTGTATGTATGGGTCTTTCGATGACAGGCGGATATCACAAAATAATTAAATTTAGAATTGTGTACGCCCATTTTAAATCTAAAAAACACTTTAGATTGTTGATGATTTTACTTTTGTAATAATTATTATTACTTTTATTTTTATTTTGTTGTTGTTTTTTGTTATATGAATGAAGTCTTTTTAGTTGATTTATATTTAACTATTTAATTTTATTATTTGATTAGTTATTGGATTTTGTTATTGACCATTTGTATTCTTTATTTTTAATTTGTTTATGGGCTGTTGTCTCCTGATGAAGTTGGAAATATGCCAACGAAACAGTATGATACAAAAATCTTCTTATTTACATCTGTAAATTACTGACCATTGCACAGTGTGCCAAAATTCCATTTTTAGTAACAAAACGTTCTTTTTTTTGAGAAAAATGTAAATGTTTTAACGCAAAAAATTGGTTTTCTCTGGATCGCGAAATTTGCACTTTTTGGAAAATTCCAAAACGATTTTTTTATTTTTGCGCTAAACTGCACTATAAAAACAAAAATTACGAGCTACAAAAAATAACAAACGTTTGACCCATACGAGGTATTTTGCGGCATCATATTTTTGTTAGTGATATTAAAGATTAGGATGGGTCACGGAAATAAATTACAGCGGTCGCCCCTCAGAGATGAAGATTGGATTGTTTAATGATGATCTGCAAAATATTTCGTCACTGTGACCCAGTGGCTGGTGTACACTAGGATGGGTCACAAAAATAAATTACAGCGGTCACCCCCCAGAATTGAAGATTGCATAGTTTAATGATGATCTGCAAAATATTTCGTCATTGGGTCCAGCCATCTGTAAGCTAAACACTCCTGAAAACACCTCCAAAAATCACGTTTATCCCGTATAATTTTTTAATGTAGCATTTTTATAAATTTTTTCGGAATACATAGACCCTTGGAATCACTTTAAATAAAAATTTTTATTCTTGTCTTAGAATAACTCATTGGTGGTATTATTGGACGTTTATATTGATTTTTAGTGACAGCTAAAAACTTATATTTAATGGAAACATTTTGTAAGAGTTGTTATGAAAATTAAATAGAAGAAATAAGTACATTTCTAATGATGCCTAAGTGATGAGTATCGGACGAAAAATGACGTCACTGACTCCATGTTTGTAAAATAATTTAATGCAGGAGATGGATTTTCAGAGCCAAAATTTCCAAACTCCTTTTACAAAAATTAGCGCTGCAGCGTCAATTTCGATCTGATGTTCATCATTTAGGCACCATTCGAAAGGTATTGACTGCCGCTATTTATTTTTTATAAAATACTAAACGAAAAAAAAAACGACCAATAAGTTACGCTAAAACAAGAATCAAAATTTATATTTGAAGTAATTTCAAGGGTCTATAAAAAATGGCCTAAATGCAGCACAAAAAATTACAAGGGAAAAACATGGATATTTTCAGGAGCGTTTAGCTCACAGACGGCTTGATCTAGGAACTAAATATTTTGCAAATCATTATTAAACAAACCAAACTTTATTTTCGTGGGGTGAATGGAAATTGTTTTTCCATTTGTATGGACAGCGACCCAGCCTGTTGAACATAGTTTGCTCTTTCCGAAGCTGTAACTAATAAGTACCTCTAAGTCCAGGGTTGTGCGAGGTACCAAAATTCGGAGTTTTTCCCGAATTGAAATATCCAGAAATGTAGCTGTGACTTTCTAAGATTTCACTAATACTGTAAGACAGCCCTGTGAATTACAATTATTCGATATATGAACAGTATCGTCACGGAGTCAAGAAATAACGCATAGAGGAATTCATTCTAGGTAATATTTGTTGTGCATCCAATACATCAAAAATAAAAGAAACCATGAAAAAAAGTTGTTATAAATTGTAAGTGAAATGTCGTGAGGCATCAAGGAATAACGAATGGTTAGGGCAAACAATATACATCGGGTCCAATATTTGTACTAAAAGACCAGTGGCGGAAGAACAGAAACGTCTTTTAATGACAAATTTCTAGAATACTTTTTACGAAAGATTAGTCAAGTCCACCAAAAACTTTCAGTACCACCTAAGGCCTCTGGAGACCTACTGTGTACACAAAAATATATTTTTGGCTTCATTTATGGCATATACACGAAATATCCTTTCATTTGAGTACCCTTTGTGTGCCAATTTTTCGGGTCCCTTGGGCCCCATAGGATCGAGAGCCTAATTTACACTTGTTTTTCGTCGTTTTTGGATCAAGCTTTACAATATATGAACGCTGCGCTCCAAAAACTACACTGTATTTCTACACAAATCAATCCATCAATCATTTCCCAAATAGGTGGTGGGCCAAAATTCATCCTGAGACGTCTTTTCTTATTATAAGAGCATATGAACAAGTCCATGTCAAGCGGTACGATTTTTGACCTCGATAGCTGCGATTGTTTTGAAAGTTTTGTATGTATTCTTTTCATAAAAATACTGTATACGGATTTTTGGAAAAAAATTAGAAAATAGTTTTTCGCGAGTTATGACCAATTTAATAGTGAAAAAATTACTACTTTTTCAAAAAGGTATGTTCATTCAATCGCCTGTAACTCCTGGAATACTAGATCGATTATAATGTGCTATACCTTGTCTTGATAGCTATTTAAATTACTTTTAAAATATATCATAGTCATATTCATATTCGGTTTTTTAAAGTTTCCACAATTTGAATTCTTTTATTTTGATTTTAGTTTTTTTTTTTCAAGTTTTTACAATTTTAAATCTTTTATTTTGATGCATTTCTAATTTTAATTTTAATTAGTGTTCTTAGGTCCCTTCTTAAACGACTTTGTGTGTTTGGAAGTGGTGAAATGATGGGTTCTATTTTTTACGAAATTTTTTCGATCTTTTTTTTTTTTTGCAAAATCAACCAGAATTTCACTGAAAACTCAGAATTTTACCAGTAGTTCATAAACACAAGATATAAAAACAATGGAAAATCCAAGAAAAATAGGTTATGGAAAAATATTTTTTCCATTTTGTTTGTTTGTGCGATTGCACCAAGAGAACAAATAAAATTATATTTTTCTTCCTTTACCTATTTTCCTTTGATTTTTCAATCTTTATATACCTTATAATTATGATCTATTGGAAAAAATATCATACTGTTGATTTTTCACTAAAAATCTCGTCGATTTTGCAAACAAAAAATCGTAAAATCATCATTTCACCTAAGAACGCTACCTTAAAATTTCAAAAAAAAATGGATTAATGTAATCGCTTCGAAAATCAAACAAACTAAAATTGTAAATAGGTTAAAAAATCTAAGCCGACGTACCACTTGAATATTTTAAAAGTAATTGAAATTACCTTCAAAACAAGGTATATCACATTAAAATTTGTCAAGTATTTCAGGAGTTACAGGCGTTTGAATGAACACACCTTTTTGAAAAAGTTGTAAATTTGTTGCTGTTAAATTGGTCATAACTCGCAAAAAAAATAAGTAAATATAAATAAGTAATAAGTAAAAAATTAAAATCAATATAACTTCCACACGGATAATCGGAATCAGCTATGTTTTGGTATTTGATAATGTTTTTTATAATCACTTTGAGTGTACTAAATATCACGGGTTTTGACACGCCCCTTCTAGTACCTCCCACACAAATCACGCAAAACTACGTATAATTAAAGCAGCTACAAATTCTATTCTGATGATCGGAATACTGAGAAATTTGGTATTTAACAATACTTTTTTAGTGGTTACATTCGCCTGGAGTATGGGCGAAATAGCCACACCCCTTCTGGTACCTCCCACACTAAGTGGCATGGACTTTGGTGAAAATAAAACCGATATAACATCCATACGGGTAGTCAAAATCATTTGCAATTTGATAGTTAAATATGTATTTATAATTATTGTAAACGTAAAAAAATAATAACGCTTTAGCCAAGTCCCTTCTTGTGCCTTCCACCCAATTGTCTCTAACCTAGGTAATATTAAATCCCGTATAACTTATATACTGGAGAGTGAGGGTATATATAAGTTGGTTTAGCCGACTGATGTTTACTTGCTTGTTATGACATATATTTGTGACAATGCATACACAAACTATGAAAACAATCGCAGCTATCAAGGTCAACAATTGTACCGATTGACATGGAATGACTCATACGCAAAAATCAGCGAAAATATGCAATAGAACGAAAATTATGGACTTTTTTCAGTAAAAATGACATTTTCTCACACTGTGCACTGTTATAAAAAAAACAGTAATTAACTCATATTGTTCTCAATGATTCGTTGGCTTATTTCCAACTTCATCAGGAGATATTGGTTTGAAACAGAGGTTGACAAAGTTTTTCTGTTAAATACATTATTCTAATTATCCAATTACAATCCAAACTAAAAGTAATTTACTTTTCACATCACTAACAAATTAAGTTTGACGACTATGTTATCTTGCAAATATGTATTTATTATACAATTTATTTATAATGCAAATTTGTATCTTTTACTTTTTTTCAGGTAAGTCTTTCTCTATGGCTTTGTTAATGTATCGAAGGGCAATATGGTGAGTTGTTAAAAGTACAATTAAAAACTATTTTTGGATTTTTGGCAAGAATCCCTTTTCTGATTTAAATTAATAAACAGGCCACGCAGAGTTTAGATCTTTATGAAATATGTTAGAAAGTATTATGGATAATTAGCGAAGTCTAACATCATCATCATCTGAATATCATTTATCATAATAAATTTGATTCGCCCTCCGCCGTACGTTATGCAAACTCCAAAAAGTATGCTTTAGATTCCCTCCCCCGTTCATCTTTCCGCACATACGACAATCATTACCATTGTTTGCAAGGATTTCGAAAACCACAATTATTCTCAATATATTAAGGTCATTGTACAAATATCTAAACACAACACATTGTCCATTTGCATAATCCCCAAAAAGAATACATTAATATTTATTAAATACTAAATGTACATCTTTTACAAAAAATTTCCTTCGGAATTTTGCCAATGAATCGTGACTAAATAAAACTAATGAATTTGCATGCCAGACATTAAACAACATATGCCTCCCAGAAATAGAATAGAATACAGTTATATTCATTAGAGAGTGTGTTGCTAAATATATATTAAAAATTTTCCAAAAAGATGAGAGTGCTTGCACTGCGGCAAGATAACACTTATGGAAGTGAATTCATAATGAACAAGAGCAAAAATTAACACTATAAATACATGTCACAATTAAGGCTACAGCTTTTGTGAGAAATTACTGAAAAAAATAAAAATGCTACAACTTATCTGTACTTTCTCCTGAAGTTTATATTTTCTAAAGAATTGGAAAGAATGGAAAAGAAAAGAACACTTCTGTGCTTAACTTTGACAGAGTGAGGGCAATGACTATAAATTATTGTGACAGGGTGATTTTGTAATTTTCAGAAACAATCACGCCATAATTTCCATTTAAACAGTCCTTAAAGGTCTCGCTTAGCCTTTAGACCTTAACATTACACTATCCCAACAAGCAAAGTAATACGAAAACGATTCGAAATCATATCGCCTAGAGGAAAAATAATACTGCGGCAACTATCATATTCGTATTGCGGAAGTTACCTCAATTGGAGAAGTTTGTGCGGCCAGGGCAATACGAAAGCAATACATCCGGATGATAAATCGGATGTATTGCTTTCGGATCTGGATGATGTCGCCATAATATCACCTGGAAGATAAAAAGGGGATATCGCCAGATAACCACCTAGACGACAAAAATTCAATTTTACATATTTTTCGTATTTTCATCAAAATTTATTATTAAATGAAGTGGTGAACAAAGAAATATTTACAATAACATCATAAATGATAAGTAAACAGAAATCAAATAAGAATTACAAATTAAATATATGGACATCGTAGGAAAATAAAACAAATATTAAGCATATATTACCACTGCAGTTGTCTCCTTATTACCTTTATTAATTCGGTCTTTCGCATTTAAAAATGTTTCTGGTTAATAAAGTTGACATTTTTGCAATTGGATTTGGGAGAGAACCAGAGCTTACATCTGAAAATAAAATGCATATAATAATTGCCGAAATGAAATTATAATTTGTAATCGATGGGTTTTCCTTGAGTCTCATCCAAATAAATGTGGTTGCTAAGCTGTCGGTGAAAAGCTTTTTGAGAGCGTGCTTAATAAAATTTGCATGCCACCTCTCCACTTCTTGATGATATATCATCAAAATGTTAATAGGGATGCAACAGAAATTTTGTCGATGGGTGATGTACAACATTTTCTGATGTATTTTGATGTTCTAAACTCGAAAGCGATACTAAAATTTTTTATATTTTTTTATTTGTTATACCCTCCACCTTCAGTATGGAGGTGTATTAACTTTGTCATTCCGTTTGTAACACCTTGAAATATTCAACACAGACCCCATAAACTATATATATTCTGTATCCTGGTAAAATTCTAAAACGATTTAGCGATGTCCGTCTATCCGTCTCGCTGTTGAAAACACGCTAGCTTCCGAACGAAAATAGCTACAAGGTTCAAGTTTTCCATAAATGTGTCTTATGGTTGCAATTCGGTTGATATTGAAAATGTGCGAAATAGGGGAAAATTTTCCATAACAATTTTCCTAATATGACACTGTACTTCTATGTAAAGTCTATGTCTAATCTGCGGGTAATACCGTGGAATGAACTCCGTGGTGGAGGCTATATCAGATTCAGGACACCTTCTTACTTGTTTTTACTAAAATGTCCATTTTCGATGAAGGTGCCTTCAAATAGTTGTACTCTCATTTTGGAAATACCGATAAGTCCGATAACCCAGCTTAAACGTTAAATTAAAAGTATTCATGATGGCTACAATAATTGCGAGTTACACTTTCAAATAGAAAAATTGATTTAGAAATTGTCTTCAAAAATTTGGGAAATAATTATTTTTTTTTACTTTTTATTATCTTAAAAAATATAAATAAGTAAAAACAGCGTTAAGTTCGGCCGGACTTTATGTGCCCTCCTCCATGGATTGCATTCCACAGAGGCTGTCGATTTTCGTAGCAGTGCATTCATATTTCAGAAAAATATAATTTTTTTAATATAGCCAAACCAAAACAAATACAAATATTGGAAATCTAATTTTATAAATAAATAAAATATTTTTATTATTTCAAACCACGCTTATAAGGCAAGGCCACCGATACGTTTACTCTATATATCGAAATAATACTTCAAGTCAATTAAAAAAAAATCTTATATTTATATTTTCAAAAATGAAAATTTTAATTCCAAAAGTACAAATTTTGTTAATCCATTATCACACTTACATAGTGCAAAATTGTCTAACTTCACGATTCAACCAATTTTTGCCGTAAAAGTAAAAAGTACGAATTTGGAAAAACTTTTTATTTTACATGGCTATGCAGTCAAAGGAATGTATACACCGAATTTCATGGTATGGTATGTGTGTAGCTTATACAATGTGTTGTATGAGTAATTTAAATGCAGTTGTATGATTAATTTGAATTTAAAGTACTCATACATTCCAACGTACTTTGCCGTTTCAACAAGTAAATGAATTGATATAGACAAATTGTATAGAGACAAGCATTGTATTGCTTCTAACCCTTCTTTGAGATTATATTGTAGGTTGATTTTCTTTTGCGTGCAAATTTATAAAGAAATTGTTGCGGCCAACCAACCGAGCAAACCCCTGAAAGTAGGCATTAATATTTATTAAATTCCACCCCACTCCTCTGCCAAAGAGAATATAATATAACATTTTCGCAAAACTTTTCCATTTCACTGTTTATCACAAACAAAAATCACATTAATCTTAATAACATTTACGTTGGGCCCCTTTATGCTTACTTATGTATATTTGACATAAACCTATATCTATTAAAACACACACACACGCGCGCACACACTTATTTCCTTGAACAGACAACAATATTATTTAGCACAACCAAGGGTATTGTACAAACACGGATATCGTCTTGCCTGTCGGCCGTTTGGCATATTGCCGGCTGAAAAGGGGAAACGGGGCTTAATAAATGAAATTTACGTTTTCGGTTTGGTAATATCTACGTACAAACAAACAGACAAATATAGTGTCATGCTAACACGCTCGGAATGGAATGGAATGGATGGATAGGGAAAGGGAGAGGGGCATGGTAGAGTTGTTTGCAAATTAAAGGCAATTTCTCATGATTTTCCATATAAATATTGTGGTTGGCCAGGTTTCTGTTGTGGTTGTCATTCGTGACTGTGTGTTTGTGCTCCAGCTGTTATAACATCGGTACGATAACCACCGGGACATGTGAGAATATCAGAAAATATCACAGAGACACATCAGCTAGGTGGAGTGGGTTGGGGAAGAACGTTTGACATGTACAATGTTAACAAGTTGGAAATGTAAACGATATTCAAATAAATGAATGAAATGATATCCTTATGTAAGTATGTATAATAGGATGGGTCACGAAATTAAAAATAGGTATCATTCGAAAGGTATTGAATGCCGCTATTTATTTTTTAAAGATTACTGACACCAAATACGTAAAAGTTTTCAGTTGTCGCTATGAAAAACGAAACAATTTGATATAAACGCCCAATATTTCGACCAATAAGTTACTCTAGGACAAGAATCTAAATTTATATTTAAAGTGTTTTCGAGAGTCTATTATTTCAGAAAAAAATTACACCGGAAAAACATAATTTTTAGGGTTATTTTCAGGAGAGTTTAGCTCACAGATGGCTTGATCTAGGAAATATTTTGCAAATCATCATAAAACAATCCAAACTTTATTTTCGGTGCGTGACTGGAATTTGTTTTTCCATTTGTATGGACGCCGACCCAGCCTAATGTATACATGTCTGCATACGAGCATGTATGTACACTAAAACACGCTTACCAACACCGCCGTATAATAGAGTGGGTCGCCACTGGGGTTATCAGTTTAAAATTTTATTTGAAAAGTTTTATTTCGTTGCCCTAAATCTAATGGTTTAGACTTTTTCAGTGGGACCTACAAACATTTGATAAATTATTTGTAGTAAAAACACCATTGGAAATCTTGTATTAAATCGTGGAAATCATTATAGATCACACTACAATCTAGAATATATAGTGATAACCAATTTGTCTATATAATATTGTAATTCCATAGTTCCTGTGCTTAGTATAAGATTAATTTCTTGAGCCTAGGCTTTACAGAAATAAATAAATAAATATCTATTTTTGTAGTTAAATGGAAAACTTTAGTACGTCTATGTGTCTTTCCTAATTTATAAGTATGTCATGAGCTAAGTTGAAAAAGGTGGATGGAGATTAGAATCTAGAATATATGCTCATTACCAATTTGTCTATATAATATTGAAATTAATTCATTAGTTCCTATTCTTAATATAAGTTTAATTTCTTGAGCATAGCCTTTACAGAAATAAATAAAAACCTATTTAGGAAAACTGGAAAACCTTAGTATGGATCGCAATTCATTCTAATATAAAGGGTGATTTTTTAAAAGCTATAGGAAAGTTTTTCAAAAAAAAAACACATAAAATTCAGAAAAATGCATGAAATCTTTATTTTAATCGATAGTACGGTCCATATAATTTAATGTTTGAAGATTATTTCATGCAAATGTTGACCTTGACTGAGCCTCAAATGGTCCATCCGCTTAGTCCAATGTTGGCATACGCAAAATTTTCCACGTTGTTGAGTAACAGAGGCCCAATTGCTGCGAACGGCGACGAATCGATAATTGATGACCATCATTAACATTGGCCGATACAGCTGCGATATTTTCTTCAGTTCGCACCCTACGTAAGCGTGTTGCTGGTTTAATGTCCAACAATGTAAATTTGGTGGGAAATTTAGTCACAATAGCCCGAATAGCCGCTTCAATGGGTCGATTAAACTGACCATAAAATGGAAGAAGCGCGCGATGAACTTTCTTAACAGAGCATGCATTTTGATAATAAAATTCAATAATTTGCAAGCGTTGTTCGTTTGTAAGACGATTCAGAAGATTCATGGTTAAATTATAGACCAAACTGAAATGTTTGACAGTGAAACAAAACACGAAACGTGCGTCAGCTGTTTAAACCAGTATTGCCAAAAAGATAATAGCTAAAAAATCACCCTTTATTTGTATGCCGTGAGCTAAGTGTAAAAGAGTATTTTGAATTTCTACAGAATGTTGTGAATAAGTTCTTTCTTTTCTATTGTACAAGTCTCGTCATTGTGTGGAGGTACCGCCAAATGAAAATGGCTGATGTTATTTGCAACTTAGTTGGCCATTCATTCAATGTTGCAAAGAGGCTTGTTCGCTCTCACACTCTCTGCCATACATTGAGAGAGTTCATTTGCCTTGAACTTAATAATATATTGAATTTAATGCATCCCAGATACGTCTACGAGGGGTCTGAAATGTAATTCATTAGTATTTCTCGTACGTATGACTATGGCAGATGTTATTGCTTAGAGCTGTCGTTTTTGGCTAGTTTTCGGCAATCAGGCTTTGATAACTAATTCGCTTAGAGAGACTTCTGGTTTAGGTTGTGGTAAGCACTTCTATATTGGCCAAGAAGCTCAAGATCTCAATGAAAACTGAACCCAGTATCACCAAGCGTCTATTAGCCATAGCTGACAGTCTGGCCAGATGCATTTTTCCTTGTCCCCAAAGTAGTATGAAAAAATCCCAATGTGACCCCCAAATACAGAAAAATTTCAAAGAATTTGATGAATGATTTGTTGATTTGTCAAAAATGGGGGAATATTTTGATCATTCTATATCGTGAACAAGCTTCCTATTTAAAATTGCAGTACTAGTTCGATTCTGTCTTTATAGACAATTTAATGATATCACATGGATATCAAAGAGCTACTCAATCAAGTGGTCTTGAGATTACCAATATTGAGTTAAGTACCTTTGTATTTTGAATCAGTAAAAAAACTAATATGTTATGTACACACAAGTACAAAAACTTAACTTGCATAAAGCCTACTTGAATTATTTCAAGTATGTTTGTTCGAATATATGTAATATATTTCGATTTATATCGATTCATTGGAAAGAACAAGTTTTTTTTCGTGTAAATATAACAATATTTTAGTGTGTCGAGTAATGTCCAACCTTGAACAAATGCTTAATATATAATATAAATTTTCATTTCATGACATTTGTGAATAAATTAACATTCTATAAAAAATATTCATTGCAAAAAATATTGCAAATATCTCCCAAAAAACCCGGACATATTTAAGAAATACCTAGAAAAAGTCTCGTTCACGTTTCATATTTTTTGTCCTTTTGATGTCTTCATAGTTGGGGACACATCTGACATGCCTGATAGCTGAACAGAGACAAAGAGGGTGTTCAACGCTCTCAATATCCTCTTTGTCCCCACAGCTCCTACAAAACCCAGCGATACCCAGCCTCTGAGCACACGTATCTATACGCAATACTGACAGTTGACATTTTTCTTATGAAAGAAGGTAGCTCGACCACTCCAGATGATAATTCGCGATTCTTCACCACCTCGCCAGCACCAGTACCTTCTGCCTGAACTACAGCTTGCATGTCTATGCAATAAATTACCTGTGAAATTTCCTGGGAAGCTTTACAGCTCCTTGGGATGTCCCTATGCTCCGACTACCAAATAAGGTACATCTCGAACTGCTTGGACAGCTTCTGTAGAAATTCGCGACAATCTTTGTTTGTTGTTAAATTTATGGATCTGGTGGCAGCCTGACTATCAGGGTAGATGTTGACGCCGTCTGTGTAAATACGAGGAATTCTGAACACCCTGTCATCCCTAGGTGGGACCTGAATGGTCAAGCCACCGGCATATTGTAGTCCGCTATTTGTGATAGCGATTTCATTGCCGAGAAATCCTCATATGGCCTATGTTACTTATCTTCCAAAGTAAAATACAATTATGTCCAATTGCTACTCTAGCTTGATTACGCCTTCCAAGAATTATCACTGTTTAACACGGAATTCCTTATTAAAGACAACCCATGCAGACGGTCATATATACAATTTTTAAAGCTCGGTAGCACATCGTATATACCCTCCACTTTGTGAATTCCACAGTATTACTGGAGGATTGGAGGCTGTCGACTTTGCGTTATAACAAATTATGGATTTTTATGCAAATTGAAATAAATCCAAATTTAATTAAAGATTACAAGGGAAATGCTACCGGAAGGTTTAATATCCCTACTTCAAGTGTGTTCAAAAAGTGGATAAAATACAGCAACCTATACAAAGTACTTTTTTGATTTTCTCGAAAAAGGGGTCAATTGAATCATAAAGAGAGGAGCTATATTGTTAAGGTCTGCCACAAAAATGATCCTCATAAAATTTATTTATTTATTTATTTCAGTCTATGGACATTATGATCCTTACAGACTAGCTTAAATCTAAGAGTAAAATAAATCTAGAATTTCATTAAAATTTGACAGCGAAAATGAAAAATCTAAATCGAATTTGTTATTTATATTATTACATTATTTAAGAGCACGTAAAATAGGTTCATTAAGAGCATAATTACATCTATGCATAGGTATGTTAAAGTATTCCCATGTACGCAAATCCCTAGCAGGGATATTGAAGCCAATACGACTAAGCAATAAAGGACAGTCTATTTTTCCAGAAATTAATCTGAAGATAAATAACACAGACATTTTGGAGAGCCGATTTTTTAATGTATCCAAATGTATGAGTAATCACCTGGATTTATAAGAAGGCCTAGGATCAGTGAAGTTAATAGAAAACAAAGCAAAATTTATAAATTTTTTTTGTAGTCGTTCAATGCGGTTTATGTGATTAACATAAAATGGACTCCAAACCATAGAAGCATATTCCAATTTTGATCTAACAAAAGTAACATAAAGCAATTTGCGAGTGTAAGGATTTATAAAGTCCTTACTATTGCGCCTTATGAATGCCACAACTGAATAAGCCCTTGGAATGACATAATCAATATGTAACCTAAAACTCAATTTACTGTCAAAAACAACACCTAAGTCCAATTTACTATCAACTTTTGCCAATAACTCATTGTTAATATAGTATTTAGAGTTAATCATTTTTACGCGCCTTCCAAAAGGAAGGTGAGAACATTTCGCAACATTCAGCGGCAACATATTCACTTCACACCAAGTCAAAACACGATCAATGTCACACTGAAGAGACATAGAATCCTGAAGATTAGAAATCCTTGCGAACAATTTAATATCATCGGCATATAGGAGATAATTGCAGAATTGGAAACATGAGCATATGTCATTAATGAATAAGGTGAAAAGAAGTGGACCTAGAATACTACCCTGAGGAACCCCAGAGGTAGCTACATAAAAATCAGAGTTGCAATTATCAATTGAGACAAAAGATCATCTGTAAGATAAGTAGGAACTCAACCAATTCAATAAAGAAGAGTGAATTCCAAATCTAGAAAGTTTCTAAACAAGTAAAGTATGAGAAACTCTATCGAAAGCCTTACTAAAATCTAAATAAATAGTGTCAACTTGGACACCAAATTCAAAATTAGTAATACAATAATTTTGAATACTAAAAGATTAGTGACCGTTGACCGATTCTTGATGAAACCATGTTGTACTTCAGATAGAAAAGGATATACGGAGTAAAACAGTTTATGATATACAATATGCTCAAGTAATTTTGATATATTAGTTAATTTCGAAATTGGTCTATAATTGCGGACATTACTTCTACTACCCGACTTAAAAATAGGCATAACTGAAGCCACCTTCCAAACATCCAGAAAGACACCCAGCTTCAAAGAAAGATTGAATACATGTTTTAATGGAATACAAATTGACGAACCGCACTTTTTAAGAAAACTGGCTGATATGCCATCCAAGTCTAACCTAGTAGACTCACTAAGTTCAGATAGAGCAAAAAGAATGTCGCCCTCCGAAAACTGCATTATTCCCAAGTCAATGACAGGCTCAACAGTTTTCAAGAGACTTAAATTCAATAAATGATCAGAGGAAATAAAATTGGACTTAAAAAAATCAGCAAATAAATTCACCTGATCCTGCTTAGAATTTGCTTGCAAATCATCGAAATTCATTGATGATGGGAAATCACTGGAGGATTTCCGGGATTTAATAAAGTTCCAAAATGACTTCGGGTTGTTATTAATCTTATTCTCAACCCATAAAATGTACTGTTTGTATAAAAATTTATTCAGAAAAGAAAACTCTTGTATAGTGGCCATACTTTTGCTTGCTTTCCAAAGAATTTCCAAGGAAATTCCACAACACAGTTCTAACAACAAGAAATCTCTCAGGCATTAACTTACAACACTTTTTTCACTTAATATGAAGACATCTTCGACCAAAAAATGAAAACTTTGATCCACTGTAAAAAGAAACTCAGACCATTTAGACTATAAGTTTATTCTGCAAAAAAAGATCTGCTCAACATACCCTTTCACAATTATAGGGTCGCTACTGTGTTCCAAAAATACTACATAACATCGGTAAATTTTATTTCTTTAATGCCATATTAAATTAGTATTTTTTACATTTATTAGCATTATATATTAGTTGATATAAAATAAATATTTTGTTAAGTTTCCTATTGTCTGTTCTACCGAACAAATAAGAGTATATCTGATAGTTAGAGTGCCGTAGTAGCAACCAGAAGATCCGCTGTTCTACCACCGGTGGCGGTGGATTTTTTAAATAGAAGTGGAAGCTAGTAAAAAAGTGGATCCTTTGCAACACTTTAAAATAACTTTAAAGCAATTCAAAATAAAGGACATCTGTTGAGGCGAAATGTATCTATATGATTACTTCGCTAGTATAGGCCAATTATTTAAATATCATTTATTTACGTTTTTGCTTTCAACTTATTATGTCCATCCAAGAAGTTACCAGTTACTAACAGAGTAAATTTGGCAAATCGTTTAAACAATCACGCATAAATATCATTCTAAACGTTTATAACTTACCAATACAGTCTTCGTATTATTTCCTACATTTGAAAAT
This sequence comes from Polietes domitor, assembly GCA_947397865.1. Classification (NCBI taxonomy): domain Eukaryota; kingdom Metazoa; phylum Arthropoda; class Insecta; order Diptera; family Muscidae; genus Polietes; species Polietes domitor. The sequence continues at coordinate 41,968,644 of OX377618.1, read as the reverse complement.
GGAGAACAATTTATATTTTCCATTGTATGGTTTCGGGATTGTTGTTGGGGATAGAAAACTAAAGGAGGCAATAATAAAAATAAGCTTTTAAAATTTGTTTCTATTTTTCACACAGATTTCGCTTAACAATTTGAAGATCTTTAAGTGTTAAATGTTAAATCCATGGACTATGGCATTTGCGAATTTGTTTTTTTTCTTTTGGCACTTTTTTCCTCGATTTCATAACACAATTTTTGTCTAACAAATTGGCACATTGCCAACAACTGTGCAAACTCCAGTTACACCTCCTGCAGCCTACACAAATTCCGACAGGTATTGTATTATCAATAATAAAAAACAAAACGCAATTTCGCACAGCTTTTATGCCTCTACCCTCATTGTGCATGAGTAATGGGGCTATTTATATAAATTATTTATACGAGATTGTTGCCGAGAGATTTACGAGTCCCGATACCAAGCCAATGTTCTCATTAGGCAGCTCCTCGCTCCCACAACCGCCATTACAAGCCCACAATAAGGTAAACACAATAAATCACATAATAACCCTTTTGAGGCAATTGAAATGGGGCGGGCACCGGGTCGGTGCGTTGGCGTATCCACAAAAATGCCCATCGAGAAAACTCCCTCCCATATGGAAAGTCCACATTAATTTTGCACGCATACCAATCATGCGTTTGTGGCGATATTTGCGTTCGCCATTAAAAACGTTAAAAGGCGTAAAATATGTACTTCAAAAATCGTGTTTGGCAGACATTCAAGTTTGAAAATGGTGTTTGTTTTTGTTTTTTTTTTTTCCTGGTAAAATCTGATAAATTTGCACAAATGATAAAGGTGAAAATATAATATGTATATCGTGAACAAGGCATGTGAATTTGTTGTTGGCGTCTGGACATGCAACCGGAAATGTTCAAGTGTATATGATATATGAAAACAGTGATTTAGCAATTTTTGTGTAATTTTTTAATGCCACATTATGTGGTCGGGTGGAGCAACGGATAAGGTAATAAATTAGCACGAGCAGAACTGAACTTGAACCAGAAACATGAATTTTCTTACGCCCCAGAACTATAATCCGTACTAGACGGTGTGAAGTAGAGCATACGGCCAGGAGTAGTGTGAGTGAGTTTTTGGAAAATTAAAGCATACTCCAGGGAGGATAGACAGCTGGAGAGTAAAAGTGATTAATAGTGGTGGTGGAAAGCAAAGCATACTTGCAGGAGCTGGAGATTACTAAAATTAAAGCACACAGAGTACAGTTAGGGGCAAACTTAAACGGGAATTGTATTAAAGAACAAAACATAGGCCACTACACTCAATAAATGTATTTAGTTGATTGGGTATTATTACCATACGTGGCCATTTCGAAACGAGATATGTGAACATAAAAAGCAGGAACGTAAAAATCTAATCAAATACGTAGAAATAAAAAGGTAGATCAAAGCACTCTTCAAAAAATGCAAAAATATGGGTATACTTTTGTATCTTTTTGATAAAATTCCAATATAGATATATATATATATATATATATATATATATATATATATATTTTGCTTTATTTTTCAATATCTAACATGGTAGTGAAGAAACATCATCCACATGTAAAATATCTATGGATATATGTAGAAGTTATGACATTCTTTGTAGGCACAAAGGAATTAAAAAATCATGATTTCTTATCTTTCATTAAATAGCACGAAAAAATGGATAAAAAAACTAATGAAGCAGTCAGTTTTTTATATATTTTATATTATCATCTATACTTAATTGAAAATACTCATTTTCTTTTGTTCATTAATGTAAATCCCTTAAGTTTTTTTCATTTCGGAATACAATTATGCAAATTTATTCAAACTTAACGTAAATATTGGAATCGGATCACAAAATGCAACTCTGTCATAATCTTCTCTTAACGTTGCATATCTTAAGGCGAATATAAAGCAACACTGCATATTGTTAAGAGTTGCATATTTAGTTTTACTTCTAATGTAATACCGATGTCTGAAAAGGGTATAAAAGAAGTATCGTTCATCGACTATGAATTTATAAAGTAAAGTTTAAATTTGAACAAACGTGTTATTTAAATGCGAAAACATAATCTTCGAAATAAGATTGATCGACATATACACCAATCTTGGCTATTCTATACTGAAATGAATTATCTTCATAATATTTATGATTTTGCCGTAACCTCAGTGATAATTTTCATTGAAAAATCGCCTCAGAAACACATCATAAAATGTATAAAACATGTTTCATAAAACACAACTCAATGAAAGGTGTCATAGAATTTCTGAATTAATTCTTAGAAACTATGAAATGCAGTTCTTCTTTCGATGAACTTTTGTCATAAAAGTTCTTTATTTTTCATAAAATGATTTATGAAAATTTTCATAGATTTTATAAAAAAACTTCTTTAGTTTTCATAAATACTTATAATTTATACTGACTTTCCCGAAAAGGTCTGACTTGTTGACTAACCAAACAACACATACCATCAATGCAATGAGTATGTGTTTGACCTAAATCAGTGTTCATAATTATGTCAGAGTTAACAGAGGATAAATGAGAATTACTAGCATTCAACCGAATAAAGTCGACACACTAAAAAGGTTTTCAGGTTATGCAACATTTCATAAAAACTATGAAATCCTTCATCAATCATATTTATGAAGACATTTCATAACACAATTATTTTATTGGTTATGACATACTTCATAATCGTTAAAAATTGTTTATTAAATACAATGACATCTTTCTTTGATCTTATGAAACTAAATTTTGCTAATTTTACAATTTTGTTTTATGAAATATGAAATGTTTAGGAAAAAATTGTATGAAACATTTCGTTTTATTTGCGATTTTTCATACATATTAAGAAAAAAATTACTAAATTTATGAAAAACTTTTTACGAATACGAATTCATAAATAGTATGAAGGAAAATTCTTTCAGTGTAGCTATTGTCATTTGGTTGGTACTATTTTCATCTCTTTTCGGCCCTAAAAATAATTTTATTTTCAGTGAGATGTTGGTACTGAATTACATGACTAGATCGCCTTAGAATTTTAACACGATGCCGAATATATACTTTATAAGGTCGCCGATGAATATTTCAAGTTGCTAAAAACGGAATGACAAGGTGGAGAGTATACAAATTGTGTTTCACATTTTCCTTAAATTAATTTACATTTAAAATTAAATAGGACTAGTTTTCTTCGTTAAGATGTCATTTTGAAGTAAAATGAAATATTCTGTTATCTAATTTGTAAATCGGAATTTCCCGAGTTATTTAATCAAAAATATAAAAATTCATCTTTTGCTTCCACAAAGATGATCATAGTTTCTCCATTTATCTTTAACATATGGAAATTGTTTTCATCAGACTGTGAGCTTGATTAATAAATAAATTTTCAGTAAAATGTCGGAGAAAAGATCGAATACTTTCAATAGTTATAGAAACCAAATAATTCTTTTCTATTTTTTCTTTCGTGTACACAATAAATCTTTGTGTGAACAACCCTAATATTGGCATTGATAAATTTAACCCATTATTACCCGGTACGCAATCCTGTTGGAATTTCTTCTTGATTTTTTTAGTACTACCTAATTTTGGATATTTTAGAGACAAAAATTTGATATCTATATTAGTCTACAAGATATGGCTGGGGTAGTTTCTACGCCTTGTGCCGTTGCATGTTTAAATTATTAATAATAATGAAACAATCATGTCAATAGAAAATTGAATATAAGATTTAGCATTACAGTAAAGAAAACTTTTCAATTTCATGTGAAAACATAATTATAATCTTTAATTCAAATTAGGTATTTATGTGTATAGGTTGTTGGTATTATATTAAAGCAAACATTCTAAATATTTGACAAATAGCAGAGAATAGTTCTTGTTTCGCAGAAATCTCATTTTTAGTTCAAGGGTAGAAAACTATCTGTCTGCACATTAATGGGTTAAAAAATTTTAAGTGAAATTCCTGGGGGACTAAAAAATCTCGGATGGTATTATACCGCCCTAGCCACCCTTAACGCGTATTATCATCATCCTGGCCATATTTTATAATCATTAGCATCACTTTGCAAGATTTCATTGTAATGTCCTGTATACGCATTGAACTGTCCTAAATATGTTGATTTAAAAAATAAATATAAATTCAACCCAAAATTTGTCATGTCTGTTACAGCAACAACATCAGTCTAACATTTTTTTCGTAAAGCATACCATTAGGGGCAATATTTTTTCTGGTATTCAAATATGTGTATTTATTTTAACTTGCAAGCCAACAAAACAATTCAATACAATATAATAATCCTAAAAAAGGCCTATATTTTATAGGCAGGAAATTTGGAATGCTTTATTAATTGCAAATGTTGAACTGATATATCAAGTCTCAGTATTTTATTATGTTATAAGAGCTGGTTATCATCGATACAAGGATTTTTAGCTGAGATTTTGAAATCTTAAAAATGTTCACTCAGAAAAATAGCATTCCTAAATTTAAGTAAAATCCATACTTCAATTTAGTTCAACAATTTTACTCCAGTTTAGTAAAAATGCCCTTGAAAATAGGAAAATTAACTAAGTATGAGTGAAGTTGCCTTATTTCAATGTCACAGCCAGTTTACCAGAAATGTGGTAATAAATTAATTTAAAAACATTTCATTGGATCTAATAACAAATTCTTACAATTAAGTAAATTCATACTTGTGTGGAAGAAAATTTCCATGGTTTTAAGTAAGAAAAATATTTTTTGTATGGAAAAGATTTTATTTAGGAAATTTTAACTAAAAATGAGTTTTTCTTAAAATTAAGTTAATGTGTTTACTGAAATTTATGCCGAGTTCTTCATACACTTAAGTATTACTGAAAAACACATCAATTTGTTTAGAAAATTCTTGAATATCAGTCTAAAAAGCAATTCTCATTCATTTACCGAGACTTATTTCTTAAACACTTCAAGTAATTTTCTAAAAACCAAGGGCGAAGGCGGCTATTGAGGAAAATATCAGAAATTTGTCCTAAGTTTAAGTAAATATTTACTTGATTAGAGTAAAAATTTACTTAGTTTTTGGAAAATTTCAGTAAAATTTTACTTAGATTTATTAAAAATTTACTTGGTTTTAAGAAAAAATTACTTAGTTATAGAAAATTTTTACTTGAATTTAGTAAAAATTTACTTGGTTTTAGGAAATTACTTAGATTTAGGAAAATGTCAGCAAAATTTTACTTAGATTTTTATACACTCCACGAGAGTATTATGTTTGTGCATTTGTTTGTAACATGCAAAAGGAAGAGAGATAGACCCATTGTAAATTATACCGATCGACTTAGAATCACTTTTTGAATCGGTTTAGCAATGTCCGTCTGTCTGTCCGTCCGTCCGTCCGTCCATCTATTCTTGTAATCACGATACAGGTCACAATTGTAGACAGAATCAAATGAAACTTTGCACAACGAAATTTTTCGGATAAGAACGAACGCTATTTAATTTGAAGAAAATCGGTTCAGATTTAGATATAGCCCCCATACGAATTTCTCTCCCGATTTGACTCTTTCCACTCTAGATACCATATATTTAAACAGATTTACTTCAAAATTGGCAAAACATCTTATATTTCAACTAGAAACACCTGTGGTAAAAATGGGTCAGATCGGTTCAGATTTATAGATAGCTCCCATACAAATTTCGCTCCCGATTTGACTTTTTCCGCTCTAGAAACCACATATTGTATCAGATTGTCTTCAGATTTGGCAAAACATCTTATATTTAAACTACGACCACCTATGGTGAAAATCGGTCAGATCGATTCATATTTATATATAGCTTCCATTAAAATTTCGCTCCCGATTTGACTTTTTCTGCTCTAAGAACCACATATTTAACAGATCCTCTTCAAATTAGGCGAAACATCTTATATTTGTCAGATCGGTTCAGATTTATATATAGCTGCCACACAAATTTCACTCCCGATTTCACTTTTTCCACTCTATAAACCACAAATTTTAACAGATCTTCTTCAAATCATTCAAATCTTATATTTCAACTAGAAACACCCATGGTGAAAATGGGTCAGATCGGTTCAGATTTACATATAGCTCCAATACAAATTTCGCTCCCACATAGACTTTTTCCGCCCCTGAAACCACGAATTTTCACCGAATTTCTTCAAAGTCAGCATAACACGTTATATTTGAACGGGAAGAACTTATTTTGAAAGTTAGTCACTTTATTCTATGTTTGGATATAGCCCCGATACAAATATTATTTTCGATTTGACAAACTAGACCAGGTCATATTAGCCTATGATTAGGAAACATACAAAAAATCTTCCGGTTTTCACTTTTTTTACCGAATTGAATTGTATTCGGATAGAAAGTGGAGTGTATCATATGATCGGCCCCGCCCAACTTTAGCCTTTCCTTACTTGTTTAAAAATGTACTTGGTTTGAGGAAAAACTTACCGGAATTTTCCTTAGTTTGAGTAAACATTTACTAGGTTTGAGGAAAATTTAACTAGAAACAAGTTCAAAGCATGCACTACTTTCAAGGAAAAGTTTGAGGAAATATTGCTTTAGTGCTGTACGAAGTTCAATTTTCCTAAATTTTAGTTCATTTTAACTCGTTATAGGGTCCACTTTTTTCTGAGTGTTGGGCGTGTCTCTGACAATTTTCATTTAAATAAAATCACTCGTAATAATTTGCATTAACATATATAAAAAATCTACGACAAATTTGTACTTGATGTTACATTAGCTGTGGTTGTGGGAATTGTGGGGGAATTTAAAAAAAAAACTTTTTTGATTATTGATATAGGAGATGTGTGCTAAATAGCAAGGTACTAGCTCTATTTCTTCAAATTTTGTCGCAGCTTCTTTGAAAATATTCCACTGTGCAGAATACAATTTAAAGCATGTTTGCGGTCACAGCATAAGTACGCAACCTTTGGCATACTTTACTGGCGACAACTGTATTAGTGGGAGGCCGTTGTGTGGCGACTCCAACACAGAAAATGAAGGTACAAATGTCTAAGTTCAAATAGCCTGTGCAACAGGTATGTGTGTGGACACACTCAAATCCCGGGCATACTTTCAAGAGCCTGTCCTGCAGTTGGGATGGACTTGGTAAACAACTAAATGTAGTGCATACTTTCGGGAGGAGAATGAACATTTAGATATCAAAAGTGGAAAGTGACAGCCATGATTTAACTCTGTCATAATCGAAAAAGTAGAGCGTAACTTTACCTAAGTGACTTGATGTTTGCATTTAAGTGATTTCACTGCACTGAATTCTGTTTTTTTGGTTTGGTTTTCAGTGTTCGTTAAGGTTCAACGAAATTTGTGGAGATTTTAAAATCTTTTCCGTGTGAAATCAGTTTACATTTCAATGCATATTTCTTTTGAATGTCCTTTAATAATTTTTCAAACTAGATTCTATTGCAGGTGCTTTAACTACAAACTGAAGTATACTTTCAGGAGAGTGAAAAGTATGCAAATAGATCAACAAGAACACCTAGTGTAACTGAACTGTATACTCCTCTTGTGTGCGTGTGAAAGGACTTAAGATTTTCCAAGGCTCTGTGTCCTCCCAAGTACTACAAAGTACAGCTAGATTGCACACACTCTGTTTTCGTTGGATACACATATTGTCACACTTGAAGCACTCATAAAGGTCCTTTCACACGCAAGCACGAAGAAAAAATATGTACGTAGTTTTGATATGTCTCATCTCTAGTCTCAACATAAACGGCAAGAGAGAGAGAGCGAGAAGCAATAGTCAGACGTCCGGACTAAAACGGCCAGAGCTTTAATCATTTAATTTACAAACAACCCCACTCATTTAAAGCTTAGTACTATTTAAATCCCTAAAGCAATATTAAATTTCTTAAAAATTTAGATTAAGCTGTTGACAGGCAAACATTTATCAGCAAACTTTGTAACATTTTCTTACGAACTTTAAATAGCACAGAATTTTGACGAACCCAAAAACCTCAGATATATTTAAAACTAAATAATTACCTCAACGCATTTCGAAATAACTTTCGATTCTCTCGACACTTTCGTGCCACAGTTTCAAAGGAATTTTTTAATTAATAAACGTCCAATTATGCGGATGAGTGACCTTACCAAGGAATACGCTCAGCAGAACTCATGCTACGCACGGGTTTTCCGGAATTGTTGCTGCCTCCCTCATCTTATTCACATGCTAATAAGGCAAAATAAGTGGCGGCTGCTCTGCCCGATTTCGGTCTGATGAAATGTATGAGTTTGTACCTAATTAAGACATTTTCCCACATGATTAGCATGTGCATATTGTTGGGGCACAATTCACACACATTCACATTCATGTTCATGTTCCTGACCCTCCGGCATTTATGGCGGCAAACCCCAAAAGGGATACCAAGGGAAGAAACAAGGATGCGTATTCGCCTACAAAGTGCTCTCAAAGTCATTTGTATTCATAACCGCACTCATACACACACACACGCGTACACGTACCTCTCCTCCGGGACCTGTTTGCATTGGCAACACAATGGCCCCATAAAATTCGTTTTGATTATGAAAAAGACCGTAACGGACGAGAAGGAGAGGAATAATAAAATTTAATAAAATTGGTTCTGTTTTCACAGCATAAATTGGCTGTTGTGTGGAGGAAGGGAAAACTATTAAGAATTTGGGGCTATTTTGTCCAGAAATGGGTCGAATTCGTGTGCCGGGAATTACTACTATTTCGTGGAATCTTAATTTCCAGCAGAAATGACTACTCAGCAATTGATGATATTCGTCTCCTTCCTAAGGTAGGAACATACACTGAAAGAAAACAAATTGTCAACTGCAAAAACGAGCCAGTTTCCAGTGACGGCAATTTTGTTTTTTTTTTGTTTACATTGCCAATCATCCAAAAATGAGTATTGTCGATAAAGATGATTTAAAGGGAATACAAATTTTATTATACCCTCTACCTCCAGGATGGGTGTATACTAACTTTGTCATTCCGTTTGTAACACCTTGGAATATCGACCTGTGATCCTATAAAGTATATATATTCTTGATCGTCATAAAATTATAGGACTATCTAGCCATGTCCGTCCATCTGTTGAAAGCACGCTAGCATCTAAACGAAAGGAGCTATGAGGTTCAAATTTTGCATAAATACGGCTTATATATCGGGATTGGAAATTGGCGAAATCGGTCCAAAGGGAAAATGTTTTCCCTCACAAGGACTGTAAAAACCCATAATAACCCCTAATATTTTAGATTATTTAAGCATATTTTTTCAATATGTACGCTTGTATTTACTTGAAATTGGGTACGCGCATTCTCCCGATAACAAAAAAGTGCACCATAAAGTGATTTTTCTTTGTAGGGGGTGAAATGGGGCAAAAAGGGATAAAAATGGTACATATCAAACGACAACAGCTAGAAACATTCCTACATTCCTCTAATTGAGTAGATACTTCATTTGAAATTATAATTTTCCAAATTCGTAGTTTTAAGGGATAAAATGGAAATAGAGAGATAAAAATGGTACCAACCAAACGGCTGAACCTAGAACAATGAAATTCGGTGTATACATTCCTCTGATTGCGTAGACACGTAAAATAGAAGGATTTTTCGAAATTCGTTCGTTTTGGGGTTCAAATGGAAAAAAGGGGATAAATATAGTACCAACCAAATGACCGCAGCTAGAGTCATGCAAATTTGAGTTTAGATTCCTCTGAAGGCGTAGACAGAAAAATAAAAGGTTTTTTCCAAATTCGTATACAATGGGTACATGGGATAAAAATAGTACCAACTAAACGAATACGAATACTAGATTGATGAAATTCGGTGTGTACATCCGTCTAATTGCGTAGACACGTAAAATAAAGAGATTTTAGAAAGTCGTACGCTAAAAGGTTTAAAATAGGAAAAAGGGGATACAAATGCTACCAAGCAAATGGCCGCAGCTAGAATCATGGAATTCGGTGTATACATTCCTCAGACTGCATAGACGCGTAAAATAAAAATATTTTTCCAAATTCGTACATTTTTACTTTTACGGCAAAAATTGGTTGAATCACGAAGTTAAGTTATTTTGCGTGAGATAATTGATTTACAAAATTTGTATTTTTGGAATTAAAATAGAGTGAAAATACAACCGACTGTGGCACCCATTACCTACCAATATTTATGCTATTTAAGCTTTTTTGAAAATATAAAGAAAAGAATATTTATTTATTGAATTGACTTGAAGTATTATTTCGATACATATATAGTGTAAACGTTGTGGTGGCATTGTGTTATAAGCGTGGCTTGAAATAATATTATATTATATTTATTTAAAAAATTATTTTTTCAATATATGTATTTGTTTTGGTTTGGCAATATTAAAAAATATATATTTTCCTGTAATATTACTACACTTCTACGAAAATCGACTGGCTCTGCGGAATTTCTCCCTAAGGGTGTAGACGAACAACATAGAGGGAGTTTACAAAAAACAGTTTAGGGGGAAACGGGACAAAAATGGGGTTAAAACCGGTGATAAAAATGGTACAAGTTTTAGTATTGCAGCTAGAATTGTGAAATTCGGTGTGGAAACGTAGACGAGCAACACTAATGTGTTTTTTGAAATTTGTTCTTTAACGGGCGCAGCGGGTCAAAAGGGACAAGAATGGTACCAAATAAAGAACTACAGCTAGAATCGTGAAATTTAGTGTGTACATTCCTCTGACAATATAGACGCGCAACATAAATGGATAAAGGGTAAGCGGGTGAAAGAGGGATAAAACTCGTATCAAAGGCTGCAGATAGAATCGTTAAATTTGGTATGTACATTCCTCTGATCATGTAGACTCGAAATGTAGATGTTCGAAATTTGTCCTTTAAGGGGATAGCGGAACAAAAAGGAATAAAAATGGTACCAAAAAAGGAACCTGCAGCTAGAATCGTGAAATTTGGTATGTATTTTTCTCTGACCATGTAGACGCGCAACATAAATGTATTTTTCGAAATGTATACTTTTGAGGAGGTAGCGGGACAAAAGGGGATAAAAATGGTACCAATTTTGTATTTTAGTTTTTCGAAATTGCAGATGGAATTGTGAAATTCGGTATGTACATCCCGCGTCTATGTAGTGCAGCGTACGCATGGATTTAAAAAATGCGTTTAGAGTGGAAACGGGACAAGATGCAAAAATGCTGACAATCACGCAGCCCCATCTACATTAATGAAATTGGATTTGTAGACGTTAGACATAAAGCGATTTACAGATTATTTTCGCAACAAGAGTTTATTAAATGGTTAATAGTGTGACTAAATTCTACAAATATTACCTTATTTATACAAAAACTTTTAGATGGGAAAATTTCTCCCTTGTGGCGTAGCGGGTATTTGCTAGTAAATGATAAATTTTGAAAATCATAATTTAGCAATATTTGTAAAACGAAACACAGTAGAAAAAATTGCTACGAAAATTTTTGAAAATATAGCATTTTCTATTTTCAGAATATAGGTTTTATTGTCTGCAAAGTTTATGTCACTTTGTGTGGGAGGTACCTAAAAGGGTGTGACAATATCGCCCATATTCCATGCGAATGTAACGTCTACAAAAGTCTTGCCAAGTATCAAACTTCACAGTATTCCGATCATCGTATAGAAGTTATAGCAGCTTTAATTTTACGTAGTTTAGGTGATTTGCCTGGGAGGTACTGGAAGGGGCGCGGCAAAACCCCCTTTATTTAGTACACTTAAAGTGATTATAAAAACATTATCAAATACCAAAATACAGCTGATTCCGAAGATATGTGGGCAAGTTACATTCGTTTTAATTTGACATAGGAATATGGGTTATTTGTGTGGGAGGTACCAGAAGGGGCGTGGCATTTTCGACCATCTTTGAAATTAAACTAACTTTGGGAAAAATATTACCATGTGCAAACTTGAATTGATTATTTAGCTCCTTTCGAGAGTTATCGTGTACACCAGTCAGATGGATGGACTGACTGACATGACTCAAACTACTTAAAAAGTCGTTAAACGGATTTGGTCCAAACATACTTGGGGTCCTAAGTCACTCCTTCTATGCGATACACTTTTTTCTGTCCCAAATGATATATACCCTCCTACTCTGAAGAGTGAGGGCATACAAATACGAATAAAAAATTGTATTTTTTCCTGGTTCCTCACAAAAAGAAAAAAAATCGTAAACTCACTTCGTGCCATGCGTCTACTACGTAGCTCCTACATTGAAAGAAGAATTTTCGAATAATCAATTTATGGAATGACTCATGGACAAATGGATTTATATTAGGTATCTACTTAAACAGATAGCTGCAACACTTTTGTGGCTTCCATTTTTATCCCTCACTTAAAACAAAAATTTTCTATAAATTGATTTTTCTTGTTCGCCTACGTACTCAGAGGAAGGCATTTTCCCCCTTCTACACAGAGGCAGAGTTACAAGCCGAACCATAATTATCGGCGGCGGCGGCGCTGTTCAAAATGGGTCGGCGGCGGCGGCTTTCGGCTAATTTGTCGGCTCGTTCTGTCATTCGATCACCCCTATTTATTTGACAATTTTGGGAAAATGGAAGGAATAATTTGTACTGGTTTTTAACACCTTTTCTTTTATTCAATATATATATATATTAAAGTTCAATATTCGTTAATATTAGCCAATGTTCCCATAATTTAATATTATTATCCCATACAATTATTTTTTGGAAGTGGGAATCCATTCTCAAAATTTATAATATGGATGAATTTAATAAATATTTTTGCAATTACAGCTTTTCGTGTGAGGAATATTTGACCAGACATCTTGAATATCATAATCTATGCAATGAATGATAATACTATACCTACTTTGACACACTAAATAAGCACAATAGAGAAACTGTTGTTTAATAAGGCTGTTTTTCTTTAAGCCGGGATAAGAAGCTGCAATAACAAAAACGTTAATAAAGATTTAATTTTTTACCCAAAATAAAAAATTAATTGTCGGCAACAACAATATTAATATTTGTATCAAAACAAACTTTCAAAAAAAAATATTTTCTGTTGACTTTTTCGGACTTATAACCATAAACTGGACCTACTCTGAATAATTATCCATGCTAAGTCCAATATTTTTAACATAAAATATTTTTGTTAAAATTAGTTTTTATACACACATTGGTATTGCTGTTGGTGATAATTTTAAAAAAGAAATTTTTATTTTGAGTTAAATTTTAACTTTTTATTTGGTTTTTTCTTATCACAGCTTAGTTATCCAGTCTTAAAGAAAAACAGCCTTATTGTTATTTATAGGAATACATGGAATTGACTTATAAAAAAAATATAAAACAAAATACAATCATTCAATTTTCTATAGACGTCATCATATGTGGGATACTAAATTCAAAGAAAGGTCAATATATTTCACAGAAGTAGGATGTCTAAGTCGACAGTTATATTTTCTTTTGTAATTTTAAGTGGGTTGTCTATTTTTGACTGAGTTAGAACTCCGTCAAATCTCGGCGGCGTGGTTGAAGTCGATATGAGTCGATGAAATCGGCGGCGTGTTGAAGTCGATTTGAGTCGACGAAATCGGCGGCGGCGCGGCTCGTGCAGATCCATGCGGCGGCGGCGGCTTGTCGGCTTAAAATCGGTCGGCTTGTATCTCTGCACAGAGGACTGCACACACCGAATTTCTCGATTCTAGCTGCAATAATTTGTTTGGTACTATTTGTATCCTCTTTTGTCTCGTAGCCTTTAAAGGAATTCCATTGTCCTCGCATCAATGAAACAGATTTGCATCGACGAAATTTTTCACAAACATTTTTTGCTTTTAATGAAACCTTTTACATGACTTTACAGCATGGCAAAATTTAGGTGGTGGATAATGAACAAATTCATGCACGTAACGTATATTTTATTCAAATTCAAAACGAAATTTATGCACTGGTCAAGCAAGCCACTACCACCACCACTGCCTTGTTATTATTCCTTTTGTCTACCGCTTAAATGATTCATGTTCTACTTGTACTGACTGATCTTAATCTTTCCATCTCATTAACATTTTTGTGCACGTCTCCAGTACTCTGCCCCAGTTTTTGCTATATTTAATAAATCTATGCGATTGGATATGCTTGTATGTGTGTGTGTGTCATGTTGAGATGTGTGCATGTGAGTTCCATTGTGTTCTCTCTTTTTAATATCTCATCATTGTTGTACAACATCCGTTTCCGTTGAAATACAATTTACCAGAGGGATGACAATGTTCTATACAAAAATATCCCACCAACCATGTGAGGTGATAGCTTCATGTCTTTGCATTGTTCGTTGTGTGTATGAAGGCGGCACAGGGGAGGGAGCAAGTTATTTGACTCCCTCTCTCATATCGCCGAGGGGTTGGGTGTTTTTCTATGTGTTGCTCTGGTCCTGGCAACATTATCCAATTGTTATTGTTTCGTGGTTTAGACCAAATGTGGTTATGCTTTGGTGAATCCTCCTTACCTCTACTAACATCCGGCTATGGCAGGTGGTGTATGGTTTCGCTTAAGTGTCTGTGAAGCATACAATATGAGCTTTTGTTTATATTATTATTTATTAAAATTTATTATGGCTGGTGTGCGACTGAATGTGAATACAAACCACACATGCACAAAGTGGTTTTAGGGAAATTACTTTTCTCTGTGCGGGAACAAAGAGACAAAATTTACTTACTCCCCTGGTAATTAAGGACCGACCATGAAATCTGATCTGCACATGAGGTTTTAAGATGACTCCTTAAAGTATGCACTGATATATGGTAATGAATTTACAGCCATAAAGATAGGCAACATTAATGTTATTTTCGGAGTCATTTAGATACATAATGAATGTAACCCGAGGAATTTTACTGAAATTTCTCCATTATAAAATAACTTGCTCGGATTTCGAAATGTTGCCACATTGTGGCTCTGTAGCACTTTCCTTAATAGAATTTTTGTGCGAACACGAAACTTATTCAATTCCATTTCTGCACCAAGGTTCCTTGTGGTGATAAACATGTCATGTTAGAACATGTTGCTCTATTCCCCGAGCAGTAGCTCTGTTCTAAAATGTCATGGAGAAATAGTTTTCCACAAGAAACTAACACACATGTCATGGCTACTACATGGCAAGGCCAGTGTTGGATCAAAACAAAGCTAAAACATGCCACAAACTACTGCAGCCGTGCCAGGTAACAGAGGTGATGGCCGGGATGTGACGGTACCAGCCATTGCTGGCACTGAAACGAAAAGTAAGAAAAATCGGCAAACAATAGTTATAAATTTAGCATACTTTGGGTCAGTGGGATATTGAATTAAAGAGGACAGTCAATTCTATGCCGCAGAAAAACTTTTGGGCCTAACAAATTAACTTCAACAATTAATAGCAATAGCAACTATAGCTGTCAAAGCCGAAAACAGATTAACAGGTGGCAGCTACCGCAATCGTTCAGCGGTTAAAAAATCAAATTTCGACAATAAATAAAATGTCGATGTAGTTTTGATTCGTTTAGTATAAGCAGTTTTGTATAGAAGGCCGTTTGGTAAAAATGAACTTCTTTTGTTGCACACTCTAAACGTTTTCTCGAATAATTGCAACATTTTCCTCAAATGCAATCTTTCATCGTAAATGTTGTTTTTATTGCCACTTTCATTTACTCGAAAATCATTAAAAATTTCTTTTAAAGGAAAATGTGAAAATATATTATAGGAAAAGTAGAAAACGTTTAAGAAGTACTTTCTAAAAAATACTTAACAGTAATAGATACTTTAAATTCGATAATTCAGGTGGGATTCCAACACGAAAAGTATAATAAAATAATAAAATAGTTGAATGTAATTGATTCCAGTTGGTCTAAGTTTATACCGTTAACAAAAGAATGAAGTACAAAACTCTGGGAAGTGATTTTATTTTTCTTGTAGGTATTGTCGTTTAGAACAAGAATCTGTATTTGAAATTTCCCAGACACCGCCAAAATTTTGAGTTACGGATAGAAAACCGGTTTTTCGTACATTTGCACACTTAGAAGTCTGTAAGTTTTTTCACTTTCTTATTGGATTTAAAAAGGACCAAAACCTGTAACTTTCGAGACTGATATATGGCTTATTTAAGAAAACTGATTGCTTTTGTCCGGTACAATTTTTGACCTCGATAGCTACTGTTGCTTTGAAAGTTTGTCTATGTATTTTTCTCATAAAAATGTTGTGTACATATTTATGAAAAAAAAAATTAGAATTTTTTCACTAGTTATGACCAATTTAAAATTAAACAAGTAAAAACGGCGTAAAGTTCGGCCGGGCCGAACTTTTTATACCCTCCACCATGGATTGCATTCCACAGAGGCTGTCGATTCGTAGAAGTGCAGTAATATTATAGGAAAATATACATTTTTTAATATAACCAAACCAAAATAAGCAAATAAATATAATATTTTTATTATTTCACGCTTTTAAGGCAAGGCTACAAATATAGAAATAATACTTCACGTCAAGTCAAAAAATAAATATTCTTATATTTATATTTTCAAATAGCTTGAATACCATAAATATTAGTAGATAGTGGGTGCTAGACATAGTGCAAAAATAACCTAACTTCGTAATTCAACCAATTTTTGCCGTAAAAGTAAAAAATACGAATTTGGATAAATCATTTTATTCTGCGTGTCTATCCAGTCAGAGGAATGTATACACCGAATTCCATGATTCTAGCTGCGGCCATTTGGTTGGTGCCATTTTTATCCCATTTTTCCTATTTTAACCCCCCCCCCTTACGAGTACGACTTTCTAAAATCTCTTTATTTTACGTATCTACGCAATTAGAGGGATTTACATATCGAATTTCATTATGCTAGCTGCAGTCGTTTAGTTGGTACTATTTTTATGCCCTTTTTCCATTTTAACTCCAAAAAGTACGAATTTTGAAAAATCAGTTTATTTTCCGTGTCTACACAGTCAGAGGAATGTATACTCCCAATTTCATGACTCTAGCTGCGGTCATTAGTTTGGTACTATTTTTATCCCCTTTTTCCATTTTAACTCCAAAAAGTACGATTTTTCAAAATCCGTCTATTTTACGTGTCTACGCAATCAGAGGAATGTATGTATGCACCGAATTTGAATATTCTAAAATGATGGCTTCTATTTTTTATGATTTAAATGCAATTGACGAGTTTTGAATTTCAAATGATGTCTTTTGAATTTCAAATGACGAGTATTCAAATTTAAATGATGCCTTTTGAATTTCAAATGGTGTCATTTGAATTACAAATGACGAATTGTGAATTTCAATTGATATTTTTTGAATTTCAAATGGAATGTTTTAATTTCAATTGGTGTCTTTTGATTTACAATTGAAAATGGTGTATGTGAAATATAATAATATATGAAGTCTGACCAATTTGACTCATAGATATAGAACAATTGATGACAAATGATCAAATATTTTTCAAAATTTCATAAATTTGAACTGGGATATTGTCCTGGCTCAAGACCATTTTGCATCTATATTTAATAGAATGCAAATTTATTTACAAATGGCATGGTGACATTTATTACTTGCCTGCAGACTACCACTATCATGATTTCCACCCTGTCTAAAGGTTTCATTCAGGTGGCTTCGCAGCGACTTTTCAACATCAAACCCGGCCTCTATAAGGAGATGATTTTCACAAACGAACGAGAATCACAACTCACTTGCCGAATTTGCGTTTAAAAAATCGCACCAAGTAATAAAGTACGCATGCCATCTTACAAGCATCTCATTGAGTTGCATATGTAAGTATGTGTATGTGCAGGTATAGTTACCCAGCAATACTTCTGCCGTGCCAACGCTCATTTGTTTTAGTTTTTTCGTTAAACTAAACAAATGAGCGTTTTAGTTTTTTCGTTAAACTAAACAAATTGCTGGGTAACTATACCTGCACATACACATACTTACATATGCAACTCAATGAGATGCTTGTAAGATGGCATGCGTACTTTATTACTTGGTGCGATTTTTTAAACGCAAATTCGGCAAGTGAGTTGTGATTCTCGTTCGTTTGTGAAAATCATCTCCTTATAGAGGCCGGGTTTGATGTTGAAAAGTCGCTGCGAAGCCACCTGAATGAAACCTTTAGACAGGGTGGAAATCATGATAGTGGTAGTCTGCAGCCAAGTAATGAATGTCACCATGCCATTTGTAAATAAATTTGCATTATATTAAATATAGATGCAAAATGGTCTTGAGCCAGGACAATATCCCAGTTCAAATCAAATATTGATTACAGACCAAAAAAATACAAACGAAAAAACTAAAATTTCATAAATTTTTACAGAGTGGCCATATTTAACTGAATAACTTAGAATTTATGAATTCACCCACTTTTTATTTTGGCGTATTTCATCTATATTTTATAAAATGCAAATTTACTTACATGTGCTTGTCATTGTAGGTGCGAATAGATCCCCAGTTTTAGAACCGTTCTCAAAGGATATGATTTGGATCACATGGCTTTGTGTTTGATTCCTTTTCATATTTGGAGACATTCATCAATATTTTCTTAAATTATTATCTGTTCTATTATATTCGAACGTAGTATTTTTATCTCCATAAACATGACAGAAAATTAAGATTTTTGAACGCCTAAATTCTGATATCATCTCGCATATTTCTGCAACGATTTACAGCCTTTCGTGATATTGAGTCTTTACTAATCCCAGCAGTTGAGCGAAAGATAAGAATTTAAAACAAAAATTACAAAAATAACAAATATGTTTTTAAAATTGTTTCGACTTTTATAGGTCAACAAAACAGTAAAGGAAATTTGCATAATCTCAAAATGAAATTGTTCTCAGAATTGCAAAGCATTTGTTGTCATACCTTTAAAGCAACAGTACCAGTTCCAGTTATTCCTTTTTATGTATTTTTAATAATTATTCATATTTATTTATAAATATTTGAATGAATGTTTTTCATGATATTACGTTTTCTTTTTAATATTTATTTTTTTTCAAAATTACAACTACTTATATGTCATCTGAGAATTTGCAATTGCAAACAAATACTCATACTGAGATACATATACATATACAATTCCAAATGCCATTTTGTCCTGAAGGTCGGGAGTACAACTACATTCTTCATTCTGACAACACACGAAACTATAGAATATTTATAAGAGAAAATGTACATTTATTTCGTTTTAACATAAATGCATAAAAGAAGGGAGGAGAAAATACAACAGCAACTGAATTGTTGAAGGCAAGTATGGAAATCGTATTACTATGAACAATGCCATTACCAGATGCATACTCTGGCAGAACTATAGCCAATGGGAATTGCAGAGACAATGGAACAAAAAGTAGGGAATAAATTCTCTGACATACAATGGTGCTTAGCCAGCACAACAAAGTTCTTACATTGGAAGTACTAGGAAAATTACATCCACAACATAGCATCTAAAAAATGTTCTACATCGTGGATGGATTTTGTAGACGAATGAGAAGTTTTAATATTTAAGTAATGAATTTATTTTGTACTTGTGTTGTTTATAGTGATTTTACTAATTTGTAAAATCTAACTTATACGGCTATTTTGACCTACACCTTGATGTAATGCTTTAAAATTTGAGGTATGGCTTTGAAACCTCTAGGTTTTTAACTACACGATCAAAGATTCGATGGACATAAGAAGATAATTTTTCGATTGTACATTTATCTAAATAAAAATATTTTCACAAAGAGTACGGTAGCCTCACAACAAAATGTTTAAAAACATTGTCAATGTTTAAAATGGCCACCTATGGGTCATTCCATGTCAGGTGGTACGATTTTTGACATCGATAGGGATATTTCATAGATATTTTTGGAGAAAAAATAAAAATATTCTTTGCACGAGTTATCACCAATTTAACACTGAAAAAATACTACTTTTTCATGAAGGTGTGTTCATTCAATAGCCTGTAACTCCTGAAATACTTTTACCGATTTTTATACCTTGTTTGGAAGGTACCTTCAATTAATTTTAAAATGTTGAAGTGGTACATTATAATCGAATTACATTTTTTAAAGTTGTAACATTCTTTTTTTAGTTTTTTCGTTTGTATTTTTTGGTCTGTAATCAATATTTGATTTGAACTGGGATATTGTCCTGTCTCAAGACCATTTTGCCATTTGTAAATAAATTTGCATTCTATTAATATTAAATAGATGCAAAATGGTCTTGAGCCAGGACAATATCCCAGTTCAAATCAAATATTGATTACAGACAAAAAAAATCAAACTAAAACAAATGAGCGTTGGCACGGCACA
This sequence comes from Polietes domitor, assembly GCA_947397865.1. NCBI lineage: Eukaryota > Metazoa > Arthropoda > Insecta > Diptera > Muscidae > Polietes > Polietes domitor. Next base: position 41,948,350 of record OX377618.1, on the reverse strand, counting down.
GGTAGTGATGGGTAAATATACCTGCATATACACATGCTTACATATGCAACTCAATGAGATGGTTGTAAGTTGGCATGCGCGCTTTATTACTTGGTGCGATTTTTTAAACGCATACTCGGCAAGTGAGCTGTGCTTCTCATTCGTTTGTGAGAATCATTTACTTAAAGAGGCCGGGTATGTTGTTGAAAAGTCGCTACGAAGCCACCTGAACGAAACCTTTAACAGGGTGCAAATCATAATAGTTGTAAGTAAATTTGCATTCTATTAAATAAAGGGTGATTTTTTAAGAGCTTGATAACTTTTTTTTTAAAGAAAACGCATAAAATTTGCAAAATCTCATCGGTTCTTTATTTGAAACGTTAGATTGGTCCATGACATTTACTTTTTGAAGATAATTTCATTTAAATGTTGACCGCGGCTGCGTCTTAGGTGGTCCATTCGGAAAGTCCAATTTTGGGCAACTTTTTCGAGCATTTCGGCCGGAATAGCCCGAATTTCTTCGGAAATGTTGTCTTCCAAAGCTGGAATAGTTGCTGGCTTATTTCTGTAGACTTTAGACTTGACGTAGCCCCACAAAAAATAGTCTAAAGGCGTCAAATCGCATGATCTTGGTGGCCAACTTACCGGTCCATTTCTTGAGATGAATTGTTCTCCGAAGTTTTCCCTCAAAATGGCCATAGAATCGCGAGCTGTGTGGCATGTAGCGCCATCTTGTTGAAACCACATGTCAACCAAGTTCAGTTCTTCCATTTTTGGCAACAAAAAGTTTGTTAGCATCGAACGATAGCGATCGCCATTCACCGTAACGTTGCGTCCAACAGCATCTTTGAAAAAATACGGTCCAATGATTCCACCAGCGTACAAACCACACCAAACAGTGCATTTTTCGGGATGCATGGGCAGTTCTTGCACGGCTTCTGGTTGCTCTTCACTCCAAATGCGGCAATTTTGTTTATTTACGTAGCCATTCAACCAGAAATGAGCCTCATCGCTGAACAAAATTTGTCGATAAAAAATTTCGAACCGAACACTGATTTTGGTAATAAAATTCAATGATTTGCAAGCGTTGCTCGTTAGTAAGTCTATTCATGATGAAATGTCAAAGCATACTGAGCATCTTTCTCTTTGACACCATGTCTGAAATCCCACGTGATCTGTCAAATACTAATGCATGAAAATCCTAACCTCAAAAAAATCACTCTTTATAAATGCAAAATGGTCTTGAGCCTGGCAATATCCCAGTTCAAATCAGTTTTAACAATTTTAACTCTTTTATTTTGATTTTCGAAATGATTACATTAATCATTTTTTGAAACTTTAAAGTAGTGTTCTTAGGTCTCTTTTTAAGATTTTTTTTTCGGTTTCTTTTTTTTGCAAAATCAAGCAGAATTTCAGTGAATATTCATCAGAATGATATTTTTTCATAAACACAAAGTAAATTCTACATATATATGTATATATAGATTCTTAGGTCGCATAAACCTTCTTCTTATACCCTACACCTCCAGGATGGGGGTATACTGACTTTGTCATTCAGTTTGTAACACCTTGATATATCGACGTGAGACCTTATAAAGTATATTTATTCTTGATCGTCATATAATTCCGTCCGTCTGTTGAAAGCACGCTAGCATCTAAACGAAAGGAGCTAGGAGGTCCAAATTTTACATAAATACGTCTTATAGTCGTAAATCGGTTGGGATTGAAACTAGGCGAAATCGGTCCAGAGGGAAACATTTTTCCCTCACAAGGACTGAAAATACCCATAATAACCCCTAATATTTTAGAGTATTTAAGCATATTTTTCAATACGTCTGCTTGTACTTACTTGATATTGGGTATGCGCATTCCCCCTATAACAAAAACGTGCTCCATAGAGTGATTTTTTTCGTAGAGCGTGAAATGGGGCAAAATAGGGCAAAAAGGGATAAAAATGGTACCTATCGAACGACAACAGCTAGAAATACGAAATTCGGTGTATACATTCCTCTAATTGAAATTATTTGAAATTATTTTTTCCAAATTCGTACTATTAAGGTATAAAATGGGAATAGAGGGATAAAAATGGTACCAACCAAACGGCTGCACCTAGAATGATGAAATTCGGTGTATACAATCCACTGATTACGTAGACACGTAGAATGGAAGAATTTTTCGAAAATCGTACTTTTTGGGGTTCAAATGGAAAAACGGGGATAAAATTAGTACCAACCAAATGACCGCAGCTGGAGTTATGAAATTCGGAGTATACATTCCTCTGACGTGGCGTAGACACGAAAAATAAAAAGTTTTTTTTTTTTCAAATTCGTACTTTCAAGGGATATAATGGGTACAGAGGGATAAAAATAGTATCAACTAAACGAATACAGCTAGAATGATGAAGTTCAGTGTGTACATCCATCTAATAGTGTATATACGTAAAATAAAGAGATTGTACTCTTGAGGGGGTGAAATTGGAATAAGGGGAAAAATGGTACCAACCAAATGGCCACAGCTAGAATTATGGAATTATAATGTATACACGATTCCTCTGACTGCATAGTCACGCAAAATAACAAATCCAAATTCGTAAGTTTACGTCAAAAATTGGCTGAATCATGAAAATAAGTTAGTTTGCATTATGTACGTGAGAAAATTGATTTTCCAAATCTGTACTTTTGGAATTAAAATAGAAACTGTAGCACCCACTACCTACCAATATTTATGGTATTTAAGCTTTTTTGAAAATATAAATATAAGAATATTTATTTTTTGAATTGTTTGAAGTATTGTTTCGATATATATAGTGTAAACGTATTGGTAGCCATGTCTTATAAGTGTGGCTTGAAATAATAAAAATATTATATTTATTTACAAAATTATTTTTTCAATATTTGTATTTGTTTTGGTTTGACTTACTGCACTTCTACGAAAATCGACAGCCTCTGTGGAATGCAATCCATGGTGGAGGGTACATAAAGTTAATGCCTTTTTTACTTGTTTTTTTGTTTCTTTGTATATCACCAAAGTAGGCCCTTTTCTAAAATTCTAAATAAACCGTTTTTCGGTTTTAAAGTTATTACATCACCGCTGTTTTCAAATGAAGGCAAAAATTTAATCTTTTTGGGGTTATTGAATAGAAATATAAGGATTTTTATATTTGTGTACATTTATTTAAAATATTTTTTTAAAAATAAATTATTCTAGAAATCGCTTCAGTTAGAAATAATAATATGTTTGTATTAAATATATTTTCATCTGAGAATTTAATAATAACAAACTCTTATTCATCGGATACTATTTAAAGTAATCCCAACTTTTTCTTTACGTACCATTTGACTAATGGCATCCCTAGCAAGGAGCTAGCAAGTCATTTGTCCTTGTTGGCACTGAATCATTTACAAAGATACATATATCCGAGCATTTGGTATTGTGTGTGCGTGTGTGCATTAGAGCGTACCAGGTTACAAGTAAAAAAAAAAAAGTTCGCCGTACACCTTCGAATATGAAGTATTATTGAAAGGTAGTTTCAAAAAAATTTTTTTTATTTTTTTATGCCGAACGTAGGGGTCGCGCTTTTACATTTTTCTATATAACTTCTGCATTTATAAACGGATTTTAAAGTGTGATACATCGATGTTTTTGTCCGATTTTTTTGTCTTTGAAGTCATTGAGCTCAAACATGATTCATGATTTTATGCGAGCTTTAATTTTCGATTATTAGAGTGGTACATTAGGGTAGTAGCAACTGAGAAATGATGGGTAAGTACCAGAAGGGGGTGCTTGAGCTCAATGACTTCAAAGACAAAAAAATCGGCCTCGTCGAGACAAAAACATCGATGTATCACACTTTAAAATCCGTTTATAAATACAAGTTATATAGAAAAATGTAAAAGCGCGACCCCTACGTTCGGCATAAAAAAATAAAAATTTTTTTTTTTGAAACTACCTTTCAATAATACTTCATATTCGAAGGTGTACGGCGAACTTTTTTTTTGAGGTACGCCCTAGTGTGCATATGTTTACAGAGTATAAAAAGCTACACATCAGTAAGTGTGAGTTCGAGTTGTTGTTGCTTAACAAAAACAATATGAATCCCTTTACTTTGCATCTTTTTTAATGTTGACATTTCTGTATGTCTCTCTGTCAGAGAATGGGGAATGAATACATTATGTCAAAACGTAGTTTGTAACACTTTGAAATATTCATGGAAAGTCATTTATGTATATGTCCTCATATATTCTATGTTCATCCTTTTTTGATTCGACCAGGTGGGGGTTCATTAAAATTGGAAAAGTGTTTTAGGTGAACTATATGATGGAAACCTTTGTTGCGCATTAAAGTATGCAGAAAAAGATAAATTTAAATTATTTTTTTGATATTTATATTTGTTTTGTTAAAAAAAATATATTTTCCTGTAATATTACTGCACTTCTACTAAAATCGACAGCCCCTGTGAAGAGTAACCCATCATCCACCATGGCCCGGCCGATCTTAACGGTGTTTTGATCTTAAAAGTTCGAATTTGGAAAACCCCTCTTATTTTGCGCGTCTACGCAATCAGACGATTATAAACTCTGTCTAGTCACAGCCGCTTGGTTGGTACCAATTTTATCCCATTTTGATCCTAAAGGTACTAATATCAAAAGAAATCTTAGTTTTTCGTATCAGAGCCATGTACACACCGAATTCCACTATTCTAACTGTATCCGTTTGGTTGGTACCATTTGTATTCCCTTTGCGCCCCATTATCCATCTAAATGAACAAATTTCGAAAAATTCCACTTTGTTTCGCGTCTACACAGTCTGATGAATGTATACACCGAATTTCATTATTTCAACTTCAATCTTTTCCAATTGTATCTCCGAAAAGTACGAATTTCTAAAAATCCCTCTATTCTATATCTCTGCACAATTAGAGGGATGTACACACCGAAATTCATGATTCTAGTTATTGTATAATTGGTACCATTTTATCCCAGAATATATATAATACATGGAGTCTCCGATGAATATTCCAAGATGTTAAAAACGGAATGACAAAATTAATATACCACCCTTCCTTAAGTGAAGGCTATAATAACAATCTAAAATTACTTAATTTGGTCTTTATTGCATAAATTATTTAAATCATACTTTTTGAAGAAAAATCCCTTTTTGATAATATCTCAGAAACTACAGAAAACTACAAATTATTTATTGCTGTTTGCTGAGAAACAATAAAAAAAAAATAAAAATTATTCTGACTTCGATATCTGCCAAAAAAAATAAAGGATATGACTACACCATTTTCAATTGTAATTCAAAAGACATCACTTGAAATTGAAAAAATCCATTTGAAGTTCAAAAAATATCACATTCAAAACTCGTCATTTGAAATTCAAAAGACATCATTTGAAATTCAAAAGACATCATTTGAAATTCAAAAAACATCATTTGAAATTCAAGACTTATTTTTCATTTGATATGCAAAAACCTAATTTCAAATTCAAAACAAAGCTAAATGTACATTAGCTGGGGTAGCTTTGGTTATCCCCTTCTGGTACCCCTACATATAAGTTAGCATAAGCTTTGGTTAAAATAAAACTGTTATATATGTGTATGCTTTTCCCATTCCCTTCATCCCACATAATTGCCCCTATCCCAGCAAAAATTAAATCTTATATAACTTATATACCGTTATATTGATTGATTTAGTTATTGGTCTGATTTCTGAGCTGGTAAAAGTTATAAAATATATATTGCAGAAACTTTACATCTTTACAATTATTATCGGTTATCAGCTCATTAAATCTTTTGTAAACTTGAGAATATCCAAATTTTCAGAAATAAATAAATGGTACCCCACCTAATGTATATTTTGCTTAAAAAGTTTTGTTAATTTAAAATGGAAATTTTTGAATTTCAAACGTCGAGTTTTTAATTTCAAATGGTGTCTTTTGATTTACAAATGACGAGTTTTTAATTTCAAGTGGTATTTTTGAATTTCAACTGATATTTTTGAATTTGAAATGGAATTTTTGAATTTCAAATGGTGTCTTTTGAATTACGTTTGAAAATGGTGTAGTTCGAAATGTGTATAATTTTAAAGTGATACCTTGGCCATAGTTCTCAAAATTTTTAAAACTATTTTTTTATAATTTTTGAAGGATATTGACTTAATTTAAGCTCCGAAGCATTTTATATTTGGAAAATGTTCTTGTTCACGGCTTAATTTGTTCACGACTTTAAAATTATGCCGAGACTATGATTGTTGGTTATATAAAATTCGTAGCGACTGAACATAATGTTCTTTTTATTTGTTTTTTTCTTGTTAAGTTTCTTTATTTTAAGTTTGTTTGCATATCATTTTGTTGTTTTGCTACCGAAAGGATCATTTATATACGAATACGTATTTACGTCTGTTTGTCCTGGAGGAGGACGGTGACAAGAAGAGAAGAACATTGTTTTATAGTTTCATATTTTTAATGGCTTTCTTCACCCAAGGACCAAGTTTAATATTTCCCGTATATTTTCATAATATTTGTTTTAAAAACTTTTACAAGTACAAATTAATTAATTAATAAATAGTGCTTAAGTCGAAGGTTAAAAGTTAAATTGTGTTTAAATATATTTTAAAAGTAAAAATCTTATTAGGGAAAACATTTGCAGAGAATCAAATTTAAACTTTAATTAAATATTTTATTTTTTATATTCTCTTCTCCGTAATTCAATAACTGCAATTCCTTTGGGTCATTTCTGCACATTAATTATTATCGCCTGTGGCTTTAAAATTCAATTAGCAGCGATAACGTTCTGTTGCCTCCTGCTGAGCCTACATTGCAGTGTGGTAAATTTACACTTTAAAATCACCCGGCCGTGGTATAAAAAATGTATGGCTTGGATATTGTTGGTCGCGAAAAAATCCCTTTATGACTTTGGCAAACAAACACACTTTGTGTAAATATGAAAACGAGCGAGTGTGCGTATGAGTGGCTGTTTAATGAGTGCTTTTTGTATGATTTTTTCCCGCCTATATTTACACATAATTTGTGATGCAGTTGCTCTGATGGAGGTGATAAAAAGTAAATTTATTTTTCCACCAACCTTAACAATAACTACATCATGAGTCACTAGGGTAAATCGTTTTTTTATTTTCGTTTTCAAAGCGATTCTGGGTGTTGATAAGCAACTACATGTAGTAATAATTATAATAATAATGATGGCTACTTTAGCACACAGTGAAATTTATCCATCCAGACAAGGACATTTTTTGTAATTTGAGAATCAATCATTTTCAATGTAGGGACATTTGGACGCAGTCAGATAAATACATGCATATATAAAGTAATTATTACTTACACTTTATGACTAATACTTCGCGGAGTTGCTAACAAAGCGATGGACTTAATTTATGATCAACAGATGTCCAAAAGATGTAATCAAAATTCGGGGACTTTTTAGGCGAATATTGATTTTTTTTATATTTTAGACAGTCGATATTAGACATTTTTATGAGGATATGTAATTAATAAATAACTTATGCAATTACAAGGAAGGTTGTCAAGGTTGTTTGCTACTCAACTGACTGCCATGCATCTCTGCCCTTAAGATGAGCATGGTAATCGTCGGCAATATAAGAAGCAATAAATCCGAAAAGTAAGCCAGCAAACTTTGTAAAAATAATATTTTTTTAAATTTTGCGTATAAAACGCTTTACAAATTAGATAACATATTATTTTAAATCTAAAGATAAATGTGGAATAATGGTTATAACCCTTGTTGTTAAATTGATTTAATCATAAGTGTCCTTAACATCTACCCTTTATCCCTTGATTTTCTCTTCGCTAAGATGCCAGCTATTCCAAAATATTACAAATGTTATTTTATCTAATTTGAAATTATGTAGAACAAACTTATCTAAAAATAATAAATTAATAATAGGGTTTTGCGCCCCCAATATATTGGAAATATATTCCAAAATTTCGAATTTAGCCATTCCTCTATTTACCAATAAAATGTGGTAACATTTTCTGTTAAGATGGTTTAAAACTGTGAAACGCAAGACCGTGCCTTGCGCTTTTAGATTCAGGATGGGGGTATACTAACTTTGTCATTCCGTTTGTAGCACCTTGAAATATAAACCTGAGACCTAATAAAGTATATAAGTCATTCCATGTCAAGCGGTACGGTTTTTGACCTCGATAGCTGCAATTGTTTTGAAAGTTTGTGTATGTATTTGTCTCATAAAAATATTGTATACATATTTTTGGAAAAAAATTTGAAATTTTTACAAAAATAAAAATTTACAAAAAATAAAGAAAAAAAAATATTTTTTTCCATCAACTACTTTTTCATTGATTTGTGATTGTTTTTAAACACTAAACTACTGAAAAATAATCATTCTGAAGATTTTTCAATTAAATTCTGGTTGATTTTGCAAGAAAAAATCGTAAATGTCTGCTTGTACTTACTTGATGTTGGGTATGCGCATTCCCCCTATAACAAAAACGTGCATCATAAAGTGATTTTTCTTCATAGGGGGTGAAATGGAGCAAAAAGGGATACAAATTGTACCTATCAAACGGCAATAGCTAAAAACACGATATTCGGTGTGTACATTTCTATAATTGAATGGATACATAATATGTAAGTATTTTTCCAAATTCATACTTTTAAGGGTAAAATGGGAATAGAGGGATAAAAATGGTACCAACCACACGGCTGCAGCTATTCAGATGAATGTATTCAGTGTATGTGATTTCGTAGACAGGGAAAATAAATGGTTCCTTCCAAATTCGTACTTTTAGAGGGGTAAAACGGAAAAAGGGCATAACAAAAGTACCAACCAAATGGTCGCAGCTAGAGTCATTAAATTCGGAGTATACATCCTCTGGCTCGTAGACACGAAAAATTAAAAGTTTTGTTTTTTCAAATTCGTACTTTTGAGGGATAAAAATGTTACTAACTAAACGGCTACAGCTAGAATGATGAGATTTGGTGTGTGCATCCCTCTAATTGCATAAACATGCAAAATAACGAGGTTGTCGAAAGTCGTACTTTTAAGGGGTAAAATGTGAAAAAGGGGATGATGATGGTACCAACCAAATGACCGCAGTTAGAATCATGGAATTCGGTGTATACATTCACCTGAATGCATAGTACTTTTTTGGGTAGAATCATAATGTTAGAGATAATGAATTATCAAAATTTGTACTTTTGGAATTAAATAGGATGGAAATACAACCAACCAAACGACTGTAACTGAAAATGTATCCACTATCCCCCAATATTTTGGGGTATTTAAGCTATTTTGAAGATTGTTGTCTTATATTAACTTTTTGAATTGACTTGAATTGAAGTATTATTTAAGCGTGGTTTAAAATAATTAATATTTTATATTTGTTTATAAATTTATTTTTGCATTATTTTTTTTTTAAATCGAAAGCCTTTGGGATGCAATCCATGGTGGAGGGTACTGTAAGGTTTGGCCTGGCCGAAGTTAACGTCTTTTATATACTCTCACTCTACAGAGTTTATATCATATATGTATATATCATTTGGGAAAGAAACAAATTGTAACGCATTGAAAGAGTGACTTAAGACCCAAATTTGGTCCAAACAAATCCGTTTCACAACTTTTTAAGTTGTTTGAGCCATGTTCATTCGTCCGTCTGTCTGGCTGGCTTGTGTACACGATAGCTCTCGAATAAGCTCTCTTTTGTAATTCCACGCCCCTTCGAGTACCTCCCACACAAATCACCCCAAACTACGTAAAATTAAAGCTGTTCTATGATCTGAATACTGTGAAATATGACATTTGACAATGTTTTTACAGAAGTTACATTCGCATGGAATATGGGCGATATTAGCACACCCCTTCTGGAGCCTCCCACACAATGTGGTATAAACTTTGGTTACAATAAAGCCGACATAACATCTATACGGATAGTCAAAATCATTTGCAATTTGATATTTGAAAACGTTTTTATAGTCGCTTTAAACATAAAATATTTACAATTGCCTCTATCTTAGGTAATATTAAATAATTCATAACTTCTATACTGGAGTATGGAATCCACAATTACTTGATATTTGCTCATGTTATATATAATAATTATTCTGTGCTAAATAAAAAGGAATTCCTTATTAATTCCATATATATGTTATTTCCATATATAAGTCGGTTTTGCCGCCTGAAGTTGACATACATGTTCTTCCAATATTTTTGTTTGTCTTGGTTTTAAAAATATAAAAAAATTAAAATTTTCCTGCACTTCTAGGTAAATCGACAGCCTCTCTGGAACGCAATCCATTGTGGGTTCAGCCTGGCAGAACTTAACGATCTTTTCACTCGTTTTAATTTATTAATAATTACTTATTATTTTTCAAATGCAAGTTTTTCAATTTCAAATGAAAATTTTAAATTGTAAATAGATTTTTCACCATTACAATTGGAAGTTTAACAACTACGAGGGGAAATTATCGATTGCAATGTGCATTTCAATTTAAGTAACATTTGTTTCGTATCAACAGGAAATTCTCCATTATAATTGAAATTTTGTCAAGTTGAAATTAAAATTATTTTCAGAAATTAATTTCAAATAGAAGTTTGCCAAATTTGAACTTAAAACTCATAATATCAAAAGTAAATTCTAAATTCCATCTGCGGATTTCTCAACATCAACTGAAATATTTACAAATTCCCACCTTTTATAGTAAAATTCTCAAAGTGAAATACAAATTCAAATTTACTCTATTTAAAGTTTAATTTTCTGAAGAACATAGTTACTTTCTTCTTTCTTTATGTTCGCCTGCGTAACTTTTTAATTTATCGACTCCCACCACCACAGCCCAAGATGCAAGCAGATCCAATTGATTCCTTACTACACTACGATATATTTTCTCTGAATTTGGCAATGCCTTGGAAAAAATCCTCATATTAAATACATTCAAATTGATTTTCCCCACTTATGTCGTTAAGAGATTTCCCCTAATGTCCTTGTTAATTGTCCCTTCTATGTCCGCCTATACTGGCAAGGATATGCAGAAAATCCAACGTAACCGTACACGTACACTATGATGATCCTCATCAATTGGAAACGTTTTGGCAAAATCAACTTCAATGAATGGAAATAAAGAGAATCCGGGGAACGAAGTAACATGACGAAGCAAAGGACCTAAACATGTCAAAAAAATGTGGAGATTCATCAGTGTGAGATTCACTTGTGGTTTTGCAGGTGTGTGTGTGGGTGATGAATGCTGACACCACCTCCACCATTGCTCGGCATTACTCTGTCGCCATTGACGATGACTATATCCGGTACTTAAGGTGAGGCGTTGTTGAGAAATTTCTAATTGTTCTTTTGTCGACAATGGCTGCGAGTGGAGTGTGAATGGAAAAGATTATCGTGGAATATGTGTGGCCTGTCACACACAATCGAAAGAAATCCCGCTCAAAAGCACTACAACAACATTCATGTTTAGCTTCATTTAAGCTTCGAGTGCACGTATCCACTTATTGACAACGAGAGGGTGTGTTAATGGTTGCCCGGGTAGGGAGGGGTTGCCATGGAGGCGATGCCACGGCGCCTATATCTATGTGTGTCTGAAAGGCAACCTGTATTGCTTAATAATCGTTTAGGGCATTTTTGGCCAGAACTCCGGAACGATTTGGCAGAAGCTATCACTTCACAGAAAGACGAAAACAATAACATCGTTCTTAATGGGCTTATGGGAGGAAATTTGCTAACATACATCTCTGTTTCTACCACTTTTCGTCTTTCGACCCTCTTTCTCTTTCCTTTTGTAGCCTTACAAGTGTTTTTAGTTTTATTTTATGGATTTTTGTAGTTTGCAAATGTAATAACCTCCTCCTCTTCCTTACGCCATGCCCTTATACGGAATGGTGTGAGTTTGGCATCTCAAAGGTGTGAATTTTATGGTCCATTTAACATTTAAATGGCCATTTATGCTAAAAGTGGCAGACTTGCTATTCCGTTTGAGAAATCAATTTTTATGTTCAGTTTTAGCGGAGAGGATTGGAGTGCAAAAGAAATATATATGCAAATAGCAGATATTAAAATCAACAGTGCTTTTAATTGTCTGTAACGACGAGACAGGCAGAGTGGTAGAGAAATGAAGCAGAGGTAGAAGATAACAAAGATTGCAAATATATATTCCATTCATTTATGTAGTTCAAAAATAATATTTTTTATCATATTTTTCACATTCAAAATACATAAATATGACAGAAAGAACATACTAAGGCAGTCTAATTTTAAAATTTGTTTCATTGACTTCAAAAAATGTGGAAATCATAGTGGTTCAACAAAACATCATCAACAAAGAAATCATTTTTTTAGTTTTGATAAGGTTTAGGTTTTCATTCATGTCCTGAAGGAAATGTGGATAGTAAATTATATTGATTCACCATTGACTTTGTCAGCAGTACTACAGACCAATTATATCTCAGGCAATGCTCTCCCCCATAGAAAACTAGCATATGTGCTTCTCATTGAGAATCCACGAGTGTAAAAAAAAATTGCCTTAAATTCCAAAGTACCTTTTAGTTGTCTTCCCTCATGGAAATGTAGATTACACTTGCTTATAAAAATTAAAAAACAGGCTATTTTCAAAAATTTGCTTGCGTCTAATTATGACATTTCTGCATCTAAAAAATCGCATTTCTCAATTTTTTATTTTTCGTCTTTTTTATAATTGACCTCAAAGATCTTTCTTTATATGAGAATTGACCTCAGGGGTATTCCTCTATTTTGGAGTCGACCTTAGAGGTCTTCCTCTATATTAGAGCCAACCTCAGAGGTTTTCCTATACATTAGATTTGACCTCAGAGGTCTTCCCCAATAATAGAGTTGACCTCAGAGGACTTCCCCTATATTAGAGTTGTCCACAGAGGTCTTCCTCTATATTAGAGTTGACCTCAGAGGTCTTCCTCTATATTAGAGTTGACCTCAGAGGTCTTCCTCTATATTAGAGTTGACCTCAGAGGTCTTCCTCTATATTAGAGTTGACCTCAGAGGTCTTCCTCTATATTAGAGTTGACCTCAGAGGTCTTCCTCTGTATTAGTGTTGACCTCAGAGGTATTCCTCTATATCAGAGTTGACCTTAGATGTCTTCCTCTATATTAGAATAGACCTCAGTGGTGTTCCTCTATTTTGGAGTCGGCCTTAGAGGTCTTCCTCCATATTAGAGTCGACCTCAGAAGTCATCCTTTATATATTAGAATCGACCTCAGAGGTCATATTAGAGTCGCTCTCAGTTCTTTCCCCTATATTAGAGTCGACCTCAGAGGTCTTCCTTGAAAATTGTAACTTTATAAAAATGGCATTATATAATATATACATAGATGCAACAAGTTAGAAAACGTCCGTCGGCTTAACTGACTTATATATACCCTCACTCTCAGAGAACATGTGTATGGAAGGACTTAAATTTTGCTTAGCGCCTGAGTTTGTTTGTGGGAGGTACTAGAAGTTTGTGCCAATTGGATCCAGCTTCCACATTTGAGTCATTCCATGTCAAGCGGCACGGTTTTTGACCTCGATAGCTGCGATTGTTTTGAAAGTTTGTGTGTGTATTATTCTCATACAAAATATTGTATAGGTATTTTTGAAAAAAAAAATACGAGTTATGACCAATTCAACAATGAAAAACATACGACTTTTTTTCAAAAGGTGTATTCATTCAATCGCCTGTAACTCCTGAAGAACTTTACCCATTTTAATGTGTTATACCTCATTTTGAAGGTAATTTGAATTATTGATATGTGTTGTGCTATAGCATAGTTAGATTTTTTAAAGTTTTTGCAATTTTAATTATTTTATTTTGATTTTCGAAATGATTAAACAATTTCATTTTTTTTAAATTTTAAAGTAATGTGCTTAGGTCTATTTTTAAGCGACTGTCTTTGTTTGAATGTGGTGAATTTTTTACGATTTTTTTTTCGATTTATTTTTTACAAAATTATAATTTTTTATTAGTTTATAACCACAAGGTATAAAAACAATGAAAAATCGGTTTTATTGTAGCCAAAGTTTATGCCACTTTATGTGGAAGGTACCAGAAAGGGGTGTGGCATTTTCGCCCATATTCCATGCGAATGTAACCACTAAAAAAGTATTGTTAAATATCAGATTTCACAGTATTCCGATCATCACTATAGAAGTTATAACAACTTTAATTTTACGTAGTTTTGCTTGGTTTGTGTGTGAGGTACTGGAAGGGGCGTGGCATTTTCGCCCATCTACGAACTTATACTATGTTTGGGATATATATTACCATGTACAAAGTTTTAGTCGATTCCTTAACTCCATTCGAGAGTTATCATGTACACCAGGCAGCCAGACGGATGCACGGACGAACGGACATGGCTTAAACACCTTAAAAAGTCGTCAAACTGATTTGGTGCAAGCATACTTAGGGTCTTAAGTCACTCCTCCAATGCGTTACACTTTTCTTTGTCTCAAATGATATATACCCTCCTACACTGAAGAGTGAGGGTCTTGAGCCAGGACAATATTCCAGTTCAAATCAAATATCATTATTAAGATCAAAATCTATATTGGTATTTACAAGTATACCATCACATTTACACATCAGGGGATCAATATTTTGTCTTCTTAGTAATATATATATTCTAAAAAAACAATGTCTATTTGTATATGGATATGTATAAGTTATCCTTTTTTATGTTTTTGTTTAATTAACGTTGTTTGCTTTTTATTATTTTTTTCATCCATACAAATCAACCCGCCCTAATATGTATATTTTCATTTTTGCAGGATTTTTTGTTCTAGCAAAAACATTAGAGAAATCAACAGTCCCTAAACCAGTGTTTTTACGAGAGGTCCCAACATTTGTAACCCTTATACCTTTACTCTCACGTATAACTGTAATGCTCATAAATTTTTAGGTATCGGAAACAGGTTTTGTTGCTGTTTTTGTAGTGTTAGTAGGAAAACCTGCAGTACAATCCAGGCTTAGACGTAGCTAAAATTGTTGCTAACTAAATACCTTAATACAAAAGGTTCGAACTTATAGTTTTTGCAATACTGTCAGAATCAATTGAAAAGAATTGTTTTTTCTTTGTTTTACTTGAACTATCAACAAACTTATTATTTACCAGTTTCGATTTAAATTTAGCGATTTCTGATTGCATTGTGAACATAGAAATTGACATGAAATGACGAAGGTAAACCATCCATCCATCCAGACCACTGTGTCCTATGAGTAATATTAATTGGATCTCAATGTATACATATCACTCATACGTTCAACAAGCATAGCTTTTTAAACTGACGCAGTCATCCATCATTCATTTCATCCCATGTTTTGAGTCCCCAAAGGCAAATGTGGCGATATTTTAATATTCTGGTTGAATGCGATATGAACTAATTTATTCTGAATTGTATCAACCCTTTACACGGAACTGTGTCTGTCATATCTGATTGACAATCACATCTCTGTGATTTCAATCATATTTATGTATATTTGTTATCCTCGCTTATGTGCATTGTGTTACCTTTGTTTTCATTGATTATAAATATGTGGATATACATATGCATGCAGAGAAAGAGTAGTTTTTTCGTGGGGACTGTGGTTTATGCCATGTTCACTTTGTTATCATATGTAATTTACTCATTCATGCATATGGATGTGATTGATAATTGAGTTGCGCCATAACTCGGTGGCAAGAATCAGAATCTATTGAAAACATTTGCAACAATCGGGATTCAAATCGAATTGAATAGAATGATACAAAACCACTAGTGAGGAGTGATATTAATGGACACTTATGATGAATGTTAGCAAAGCTGTCAGTTTGTTGTGCTGGTCAAAATTATTCAAATAGGAAGACACATGTAACATGTCGCTCTTAGTACTACGCGTCCGAATTGTATGGGATTATTGGCTTAAAGAAAATACGAATGGAAAAATCAATTTTTTTGATATAAAAAGTTGAAAATAATGAAACGTATTATTATAGATGTTTCAAATGTAGTTTTTTCTTTAATTTGACATGAGGTCCTAAATAAGTAAAAACGACGTTAAGTTCGGCCGGACCGATCTTTATATACCTTCCACCATGTATTTCATTCCACAGAGGAAATATATATACAGGAAAATACAATTTTTTAATATATATACAAATATATATATAAATATATTTTTATTATTTCAAACCACGCATATAAGGCAAGGCTACCAATACGTTTACATATCGAAATAACACTTAAAGTCAATTAAAAAAATAAATATTGTTCTATTTATATTTTCAAGAAGCTAAATACCATAAATATTGGTAGATAGTGGGGGTTACAGCTGCTTGTATTTCCATTCCAAAAGTACACATTTTTAAAATCCATTATCTCACGTACATAGTGAAAAATAACCTAACTTCATGATTCGACCAATTTTTGCCGTAAATGTAAAAACGAATTTGGAAAAATCTTTTTATTTTGCGGAATGTATATCCCGAATTCCATGATTCTAGCTGCGGCCATTTGGTTAGTACCATTTGTATCCCATTTTTCCTATTTTACCCCCTTAAGAGTACAACATTCTAAAGTCTCTTTATTTTGCGTGTCTATGCAATTAGAGGGATGTACACGCCGAATTTAATCATTCTAGCTGTAGTCGTTTAGTTGGTACTATTTTTATCCCTCTGTGCCCATTGTATCCCTTGAAAGTATGAATTTGGGAAAAACCTTTTATTTTTCGTGTCTACGCAGTCAGAGGAATGTATACTCCGAATTTTTAGCTGCGGTCATTTGGTTGGTACTATTTGTATCTTCTTTTTCATTTTAACCCTAAAAAGTACGAATTTCGAAAAATCCCTTTAGTCTACGTGTCTACCCAATCAGAGGAATGTATACATCGAACTTCATTATTCTAGGTGCAGCCGTTTGGTTGGTACCATTTGTGTCCCTCTATTCCCATTTTACCGCTTAAAAGTGAGAATTTGGATAAAAATACTTTTATATTATGTATCTACTCAATTAGGGGAATGCACACACCGAATTTTGTGTTCTAGCTGTTGTCGTTCGATATGTACCATTTTTATCCCTTTTTGCCCCATTTCACCCCTTACGATTACAAATCACTTTATGGTGTATGTTTTTGTTATAGGGGGAATACGCATACCCAATATCAAGTACGTACAAGTATATAATATGGGTTATTATGGGTATTTTTCTTCCATGTGAGGGAAAAATTTTTCCCATTGGGCCGATTTCGCCCCATTTCAATCCCAACCGTTAGTATACCCCCATCATTGAGCAGGAGGGTATAAAAATCATGTTTTTAATGCTTTAGCTTCTGAAGGGTGATTTTTTAACAGCTATAGGAAAGTTTTTCAAAAAAACACATAAAATTCGGAAAAATGCATGAAATCTTTATTTGAATCGGTCCATATAATTTAATGTTTGAAGATTATTTCATGCAAATGTTGACCTTGAATGGTCCATCCGCTTAGTCCAATTTTGACATTTTCACGTTTTTGAGTAACAGAGGCCCAATTGCTGCGAACGGCGACGAATCGATAATTGATGGTCATCATTAACACTGGTCGATACAGCTGCGATATTTTCTTTAGTTCGCACTCTACGTAAGCGTGTTAGTGGTTTAATGTCCAACAATGTAAATTTGGTGCGAAATTTAGTCACAATAGCCCGAATAGCCGCTTCAGTGGGTCGATTAAACTGACCATAAAATGGATGCGCGCGATGAACTTTCTTAACAGAGCACGCATTTTGATAATGAAATTCAATAATTTGCAATCGTTGTTCGTTTGTAAGATGATTCATGGTTAAATTATAGACCAAACTGAAGAGGTTTGCCAGTGAAACAAAACACGAAACGTGCGTCAGCTGTTTAAACCAGTGTTGCCAAAAAGATAATAGCTAAAAAAATCACCCTTTACAAACATATACACACAGTTTTCTTCGTTAGCTATTAACAATAAAACCAAATATATTTTCATTTTTTTCTATTTTCAATTCCATACAAATGGAAAAGCAATTTCCAGTCACCACACGAAAATAAAGTAAAGATGATTTGTCAAATATTTCATTCCTAGATCAAGCCGACTGTGGTGTTAATTTTTTGTCAAAAATTGAAATAATAGACACTTGAAAGCATTTTAAATATTAATTTTGATTCTTGTCCTCGAGTAACTTTTTGGTCGAATTATTGGACGTTTATAATAATGTTTTGTAGGTTTTCACAGTGGCAACTGAAAACTTTTTCTTGTTTGGTGGTAGTATTTTAAATAAATAGCTGCAGTCACTACCTTTCGAATAATGCATGAATGATGACCATCGGAATGAAATTGACGCCGCAGCGCTCATTTTTGTAAAAAGAGTTTGAAAATTTTTCCTCTGAAAACGATCGCCTGCATTAAATTATTTCACAAAAATTTTTCGTCCGATATTCATCATTTAGAAATCATTCGAAAGGAATTGATTTCTGCTATTTATTTTTCAACACACATCTTACAAAAAAACACACAACAAATCTATATAAAAGTCCAATAATACTGCTAAAGAGTTATTCTAAGATAATAATTAAAATTTGTATTTAAATTGTTCTATTGATTCAGAAAAAAAATTGGACAAAAATGCAGCATAGGAAAAACATGATTTTTAGAGGTGTTTTCGTGACCAGTGACGAAATATTTTGCAGATCATCATTTGTAAGGGCTGACCGCAGCAATTAATTTTCGTGGGCCACCATAGTCAATGTCTTATCTCCACCGACAGTCATTCAATTTTATTAAAAATCTAATAACTTCTATACTCCTAACTCGGGAAGTCGTTTAAATTGATGTTGCTTGTAGCTAATATTGAATTTGTTCTACTCCCTCCTCCATTATCATTCCCTCATATTTTATTTGAGTTTTCTTTATTATAAAATATTTAATCATGCATTTTTTTGGCATACACAAAGAAAAATCCGGAACAATACAAAGGCACGCACTCACGCAGGCATACTGTCAACAGGACAAAGAGGAAGTGATATACGTGCCAGCTTCATGTTTCGTGAGATATTACAAATATTTTTCCCATTTTTTTCTATTTTTTTTGTTTTTTTTTTTTTTTTCAATTCTTTGGATATTGTTCATAACCAATGACCAATGTGACAATGAAATTCACAAGACTTCACAAAATGATGGTACACATATTAAATTTGCTTTAGTCAAAAATGGAAATTTAGTAAAAAAAATTATTTATTTATCTATCGCCGATGCAAACAATTCAATTTTTTGGTGCACAGTGTAATTGTTCATACAACTGTCGAAATAGTATTTCGAATTCCACAACATGATAGCGATTTTAACACGTTATGTCTTATCTCCACCAACAATCGTTCAATTTTTAATTAAAAATCTAATAACTTCTGTATTCCTAACCGAGGGAAGTCCTTTAAATTGCTGTTGCTTGTAGTTAATATTGAATTTGTTCTACTCCCTCCTCCATTATCATTCACTCATATTTGTTTCTCTGATAAACCTGTGGTCACAACCCATAACAGCCTAAGTCTGTTTTTCAATATTTTCAGTACAGGAGTTTAAAGTTTTGAATCTTCTCTGAAAATCAGGAGAAGGTGTTTTTTGGAAAACTTTGATACAGATTCCAAGGAAACGAATTTCTTTACTTAGTTGTTAACAAAAAATAGTTGTTTATTCTCGCAGTCAAAAGATATTATCGAAAAAGACACTTAGGCTCTTATGAATTGTTGAACGAAAGAAAGTCAAAAAGTTCAAGTTGAGTTAGGCTATTATTCCAGATTAAATAAAAAACTTTAAGTGCGCCTATATTGACATAAATTATTATTCTATGTCAACATTTTTCAGATTCGATCTCTCATGTTGAGTTAGGTTGTTATTCCTATATAAGAATTCATAAAGTTTAAAGACTTAGGTTACATTTTTACTTTGAATTCGTTCAATGTTCCAAGAATTATACCAGTTATGTCTGGAGAATACAAATATAATATAAATATAAATGAAAATAAATACAGAAAATTAAGTATTTTATTAAAGATATCCATTTTATTAAATTTCAAAAGTTTTTACAAGTATATTTAACTTTTATTTAAATATTTTGTTCACTGTCATGTTCTGTTAAATCAGGATGGGTATTTCGCTGTTCCGTACTTGTTGACAAATTGTCGTAAAATGAATGAAATTGTGGGTTTATAAACTGTTTCAGGTCCATAAGATCTTTTTTCTTTTCGCAGGAAATGCATGGTAAATCCTCTATTGTTTGTATTTGTGTTCCATTAAGCCCGTTTACACCTCTTTTGCCCACCTTTAAGATTTTAAAGGAGTAAATTTTTCAATGAACACTTATTATGTACAACTGCGCGCAACGGCCTAACTCAACTTAGTGACTCATTTTTTTAAAATTTTCAATGCTCATAGTTTTGACATACAAACAAAAGTCTACTTAGACAACAGCTTTTTTCAAACTCAAATTTGTATTAAGAACTTAACTTGACATGATATTTTAAAACTTTTTTTTTTGTTTGGAGAAAGACCTTAACACAATTTATGTTTATCAAAAAACGAAATTGTAATTCGGAATAAGAGCTTAACTCAAGTTAGGAAAATAAAATTGTTTCTTTGTTTTTTTTGGATTAACGACTTAAGTTGATTTAGGCAATGATGAAAAAATAATGTTTATATTTGTTGTAATCCTAAATTGACTTAGGCAGTTACGCCAAAACAGTAATTTAGAAAAATAACTTAAGCTATTAGGTTTTTTAGGATTAATTGCCTTCCTAGAAGAGATACAAACATGAAAAATTTAGAGCAAATAAATTTAGATACGCTGAATACGATGGTGCTAATAACTCAATTGTGTCCTAACTCGAGTTAGGCTGTTAAGGGTTGTGACCACAGAAATATCAGTCAGTCTATCGCTCCTTCTTCACCCGTTATCTTTAGCTTTAATGTTTATTTGTGTTTCCTTTATTATAAAATATTTAATCGTACACAAAAAGAATCAGGAACAATACAGACGCACGCACTCACGCAGACATACTGTCAACAGGACAAAGAGAGAGTGATATACGTGCCTGCTCCATGTTTCTCATTTGCCCTTTTTTTCGTCTATTTCCTTGAAGTGGCCCATAATTTTGTTTAGCTAATGAAGCGCTAAGTTTCGTGATTACATAGCGTTTAATTAAAAATTAACATAATTATGGCAAGACAACAGGGATTGACTGATGACAAGCTGGGGGAATATAAATGACGAGGAATTTAAAGACAAGGATAATTTAGTGGATAATTAGTGAGATGGAAATTGTTTTCTCGACAAGCTGTTTACTTCATACAATTAGTATGAGTCTAACATTCAGAAAAAAACGCCAAAATTTAAAGAACTACATTTAAAAAAAAATCATGATATCGTTTTGTGACAGCAACTGGTTTCTGGCGTTTGAAAATATTGGGGCACAATTAAATTATCCTGTGTAATAAATTGAAGTGAGGTGATGAAAAGTAGTTCCAGACAAATCGATTCTGATAGAGGGAGTGAATAAAAATATTCGAGTATCGGTGTTTTGAAAGTTTTGAAACCTTGTGATCCCTACATTGTAAGTATAGCGTGTGCAGTAATAAATATTACGGAAAACACTACAAGGAACATTTTTGCAGAGTATTTATAGGGTATAAATGTTCTTGATTGTTTGTTTCCGTAAGATCAACCACGAAAGATTTCAATTGCAAATTTATTATAATCCTAAAAGTATGCATTGAAAAATACACCTGCTGCAATCAGTCGTGTTCATTTTATAGGAATGTTTTGTCTGGATATTTGGAATGATTTATTAATTAAGCAAAGACGTTAAGCCATTTTCCTCTGTTTTTTTTGGAAATCGTGAACTGATATATTAAGCTTTAGTTATTATAAATTCACTCTACAGAGTAGGAGGATACACATATATCATTTGCGACAGACATAAACTTAACGCATTGAAGGAGTGACTTAAGACTTTAAGTATGTTTGGACCAAATGACTTTTGAAGCTGTTTGAACCATGACCGTACGTCTGTTCGGCTAGCTGGTGTATACTAAAACTCTCGAAAGGAGTTAAGGGATTTATTCAAACTTTGTACATGGTAGTACTTTTTCCAAACTTAATTTAAGTTCGAAGATGGGTTAAATTGCCACGCCCCACAGTCTATTATCAGCGGCAAAAACTCCCAAATTGCATGCGCCCAAATCTAGACTTTACTGATTGAATTTTTGTCATTCCAATTAACCACATTCTTAAAAGATTTTGCCAAAATCGAGGCTTAATTTAGCATTTAAAGTTCATAAATCCTAAAATAGTTGAAAATTTCATCAAAATAGAGGTTATTTTATTAGGACGTATCTCGAAAACCATGTATCGTATTGGAATTTCGTATTGTTCACAGAAACTAAGAGATGTTGAGGTGTTCTTTTGCATTTACAAAATTGTAATTATGTTTTTGCTTTCATTTTCAGACAGTGTTTAATCTGAAGATTGAATTTATTTAGTATGGCTACTTGTGTACAGTATAAAACTATATTCGCGAGGCCGACCAATGCCCCAGCATATACAAATATTGTTAAACTATTGTCTTATTTATTAATTTTAAAAAGAATATTCTGCTTATAGCTGAAAACATCGATTCAATTACTGAAATGGTGAAACCTTCTAAGCCAAAAATGAGGAAACAATTTCTCCATTGTTCTGTATTAATGTATATTGGGTAATTTATTAAAGCATACTTTAGAGATGTAAGGTTTTATGGCATGCGAACGCAAGTAAATATTGGGCCTATATTAATCTTAAGTTATTTATAAGGTTACTTGCTTTAGCCGGCATTGCGCGGGTTCATTTTTCCTTATTCTTCGTATGCTGTTGATGATAAAATGAGTACTAATTGAAAATGTTTGTGTGGGCAGGACTACGCCGGTTTATCCTATCATGGTCTAGTATAGTCAGGAACCATCCACTGGTTAGCTGCAGTACAATTTCCAGGCGAATCGGTCCACCTGTTTGGCGTTCTATACGAAACATACAGACACATATTGATATATATATATAAAGGGTGGTTAAATTGTAAAGGCCGATGTTGAATGTGAACCACACCTAAACGTCACGTTTTTTGTGCATTTCATTTGGCATTTCTCAATTTAAGACTAACAACACAATCGAGCAACTCGTTAAAGTTATTCAGGCTTATTTTGAAAATGGGCGTTCAAATTAAAATGCATATCGTACACTTTGTGATTTTTTGGTCAATTTAATCGTCAATTTTTACCTCAGTGGATTCGTCAATAAGCAGAATTGCCGCATTTGGGCAAATGATAATCCAAGAGTAATTGTCGAAAAACCAATGCACCCACAAAGAGTGACTGTTTGGGGCGGTTTATGGGCTGGCAGCATCATCGGGCCGTATTTTTTTCCAAAATGAGGCCGGTCAGGCAGCTATCGTGAAATGATAACGAATGGCCCGAATTGGAAGATATGGATATGGACGATATATGGTTTCAACCGGACGTTGCCACTTGCCACACAGCTAACGAAACAATGGCTCTTTTGCGCGACAAAGATCATGTGATTTGACACCGTTGGACTTCTTTATTTGGGGTTATTTGAAAGAAAAGGTGTACGTCGATAAACCAGCAACAATTCAAGAGCTAAAGGATGAGATAATTCGGTACATTAACGGCATAGAACCGTAATTATGCCTCAGCGTTATCGAAAATTTGGATCATCGGGTGGAGGTGTGCCGCCGAGGTCGCGGCGGCCATTTGGCCGATATTTTGTTCCATATATAATTGAACCCAACTAATATTATCATAATAAATAGAAATGACAATATTTTCCTAAATAATTTGAGTTCCTTTCAAAATCAACATCGGCCCTTAAATTGTTATCACCCTTTATATATATAATAGCCTTTTGTCATCGATTAAAAAAAATATTATTATTATAAAAAATTTATAAAATTATTGGTCTTTGGCGTGGCACTTATAATTTTCATTTAATTGTGGACTCAAATGAAATCACAGGAAATTATATGATATAATGGTTGTATTAACATATATATTAAAATGGGAAATGTGTGATGTTTAATCATTTTAATTTACATGGGAGGTAGGCTTGGTTGTAGGCGGATTTATACAAAAAATTGTCTTTTTAGCGAATTTGACGGGATGTGTACGAAATTTCAAGGTCCTAGCTCTATCCCTTGTATGAAAATATTCTACTGTGCGCCTCTTCTAGTACCTCCCACACAGATCACCCTAAACTTCCGAAAACTAATGCTGGAATAACTTCTATACGGATGATTGGAATACTCTGTGGCACTGATTTTATAGAAGTTTCATTCATCTGGAATTTTGTCGATATTGCCACACCCCTTCTGTTATAAAACCGATATAACTTCCATACGAGTAGTCAAAATCATTTGCAATTTAATATTTGAAAATGTTGTGATTATAAACATTAGACCTAGAAAATATGTATGCTTTAGACCCTTCAAGTACCTCCCACATAATTGTCTCTATCCACTGATAACGATTTGTATTAACGTATATAAGATTTTTAATTTTATATTACATGAGAGGTTCGTGTGATTGTGGGCGGATTAAAAAGAAGTTTTTGATCAAATTTTCAAATATGATGGATGTATACGAAATTGCAAGATCCTAGCTCTATTCCTTTACCACAACTTGTATGAACATTTTTCATTTTTTCCAACGTAGAGTATGCATAAAGCCGGCTAACAGAGTACAGCTGTATTAGGTTTGCTTCCTTCGCTTCGGCACATTTTTGGATTATTCTTGATTAAGTGAAGGTATTTAATTTTTGAATCTATATTGTTCTTCATATGTCTTCATATACCTCATTCTGAAGTGTTTTGGCAGATATTTTATTCGATCTGCTTTATTGAATATATGATTGGAAAAGTGTTTGATATTTGAATCTGAACTCTTCAGGCTATTGTTCTATAAATTAGATTTTTTCGAATCGAATAATTTTAAAGTCCGTCCGTCCATATGTCATATTCATGATTTGATTTGATTTGGTACGCAGTTGTACTTTTTTCTCAATTGTCAAAATTGGATATCTGAAATGGGTCCTAAAATTTCATGAAATAACTTCATAAAAGCAACTCAATTGTTTCATTGCGACCAGACATCTCTTCTATGAAATGTAACTACTTATTTTTCGTGCAAACTTTTGATACTGCACCATTTTTACATTTACACTCTGACCTTTTTTATCCACGCGTCCTGCCTATTGTCCTGCCAGATGTCACATGCCAATTTCAAACCAGCCTTAACAAGGTCTGCTTCTTTTTACTACTGCCGCCTGATTTTTTCTATCCTTATTACTTTTTCTCCCTTTTCAAGGATAGCAAACAGTTAAGCAACTTATTATCCCTTTTAAAAAGGGACCCGGTGAAACCAAGCGTTTGCTAAAAAGTCAATTAACACTAACTTTTTTGGCAACAAAAATATTTCTTCTTAATTTGGCAATGGCCATGTTAAAACGACAAAAGTCACTCACAGCATGACCTTTGTTTCTGTAGGAGTCGAGGACTATAGTCACACTCCATAAATCAATTGTCGATAAGCAGAAAGACATTTTTCGCTATATATATTTGAATAACTCAAGATGCAATCGAATGGAAACATTAGCAAACTCCCAATGAAATTTATGTATATTGGCATTGGAAAATAAATTAAGGCTTTCCATGTCTTTTCAGTGGAACGATAATTCTCCCTCGCCAAGAGGAGGTTTGCACGGCAACGTCGTTTAAGTGGCAACGTATAGTTTTAATTAGTTTTTTGCCTCTCTTGCTAAATCAAACTTTGTATCTTTTTGGTAGCAGTTAATTTTTTTTGTTGTTTTACTGCCACCCTCCCCCACCACCTGAATTCAGTTCAATTCTGTTTTCTTATGCAAATTGAAAAGCTGAAAATACCTTTGAGTGCTTATCACAAAACTCGCGTGCGTAATGGAAAACTTGAAAACTTTAAATTGTAACCGTGGAACAATCAATGCAAGTTTAGATTCAATTTATCAAAAGATTGCAAAGATTTTTTTAAGTTGCTAAACAATGAACGAAAGCTGGTAGCTCATAGTTTCATGTTAGAACTGAACTAAATCAAAATCAGATGTAGACATTTATTGTACACTGACAAATGACTTTCGAGAGCGGAGAGTATGAACTGATAGCTCTAAATGTAAGCATAGATCGAACAACGGCGAATAGTGAAATATTTGCATATAATCTGCGGCAAATAATAGAAGAAGAATAGAGCTTGGACCTTGAAATTCTTCCTTGACATTCATCACACTGTCAAATTAGCTCAAAAAATTGTTCGTAAAATCCTGTCACAAAAATGCCTATCTCCAATGTAAACTAAAATGAAAAAGCGTCATGCATTTCTTTTCTTTTAATATAAGTAAAGACTTCGTTAGAGACCAACACTAAATGAAGATGGCCTCTGCAACGCCCAAGGCTCATATGCATTTCTTCGATTTTAATTTCTTATATAAAACCATTTGTATCTTTTAATCGGGGTTAACTAGCACTTGTAACTTAATAAATAATTTATACTTAATATATCGGCTCAACTTTTGCAAAATTTCGGCAAATAATGGCTTACCGTTTTTATACCCTACACCACTTCGTGGTCTAGGGTATTATAAGTTAGTTTCGCGCCACATGTTTGTAACACCAAGAAATAATCGAGCTAGACCCACCTTTAAGTATACCGATCGGCTTAGAATCACCTGAGTCGATTTAACGATGTCTGTCTGTCTGTCCGTCCGTCCGTCCGTCCGTCTGCTGTCCATCTAAGCTTGTTCGCACTCTACAGGTCGCAATTGTTGTCCGATTGTCATGAAACTTGGCAGAAGTTATTTTTTCTGGCCAAGGACCATCGGTATTGAACTTGGAGAAAATCGGTTCAGATTTAGATATAGCCCCAAACAAATGTCGCTTCCGATTTGACATTTTCCGCTCTAAAAACCACTTCTTGTACCCGATTTTCTTTAAATTTGGCACAACATCTTATAATCCAACTAGAAACACCTATGCAAAAATTGGGTAAGATCGGTTCAGATTTAGATATAGCCCCCATACAAATGTCGCTCCCGATTTGACATTTTCCGCTCTAGAAACGACATATTGTACCCGATTTTCTTTAAATTTGGCAGAACATCTTATAATCCAACTAGAAACACGTATGAAAAAATTGGGTAAGATCGGTTCATATTTAGATATAGTCCCCATACAAATGTCGCTCCCGATTTGACATTTTCCGCTCTAGAAACGACATATTGTACCCGATTTTCTTTAAATTTTGCAGAACATCGTATAATCCATCTAGAAACACCTATGCTGAAATTGGGTAAGATCGGTTCAGATTTAGATATAGCCCCCATACAAGTGTCGCTCCCGATTTGACTTTTTCCGCTCTAAAATCAACTATTGTACCCGTTTTCTTTAAAATTGGCACAACATCTTATAATCCAACTAAAAAACCTATGGTGAAAGTGGGTAAGTTCGGTTCAGATTTAGATATAGCCCTCATATATTTCAACTAAGAAGATATATTATGAAAGTCAAATATATGGGTCCATATTTTGGTATAACCCCCGTACAAATTGGGCCCCAATTCCACTCTATTACATCTCTAGAACCCACATCGTGCATTAGATCTCGATATAATTTTGCATATCAAGTCATATTTCAACTAAGAATACCTACTTTGAAAGGGATCTATATGGAACCTCTTTTTAATGTAGAGCACTTACAAATGGCCCCATTTTAATTTTTACCCCTCAAGAACGCAAATTTTACATCGGATTTTTTTTTTCAAACTTTGGAATAACCCATTCTACTCTAATACAGCTCTACAAACTACGTCTTACAGCGGATCATTATATATTTCAACTATGAATACCTACAGTGAATGAGAAATATATAGGTCCATGTTTTGAGCCGGTGTTGTTATAGGCCTCCTTTCAAATGTCGGTCCGATTTATCCTATTACTACTGTATAATTTGTATTTGTCTGCCGGAAAATTGGATCAATTATTTACCATATTCGTTTAATATGACTAAAGATGAATTTATAGTAGACTGTATAATTTATATGAACTACATGCATGGAGTGGTGTAGGGTATTATATAGTCGGCTTTAGCCTTTCCTTACTTGTTTATGATTAATAAGTTATTCCAAATATATTGGTAAACCATTCCTATAAAAATATCGACTGTTTAGAGCATGTGTCTTTTTCGATGCATACTTTTAGGATTATAATAAAGCGGTTATAATAAAGATTCAATAGTTCAGGAATAGTTTCCATCAAATTAGTTAGTTAGTCCTATAAAATCTTTAAAATCAATTATTTTGCAGAATTAATAATTTTTATTTTTGTTTACATATATAACAAGGAATATTTAAATGGGAACCAACAAATTCGGTAACTTGGATTGGCGTAGGAAGGTGAAAACAAAAGTGAAGTCTCAAATTTCAATTGTTTGAGTTTCTTGAAATTCAAAATTGTTTAGAAATTCTTCTTTTTTGTTGGATTTATTCGAATACAAGAAAAACTGTCTTTTTTATTCGAAGAGATATATATCAAAGATTTTTAAAATGATGAAACCATTTAAAATATTTTTTGGTTTAACCTTTATCTGCAGTATAAAAATTTTAAGAAACATCATGTTACTCATGTCCCGTATGAATTAGAACCCCAAGACTCTATAGAAATCATATTTAGACCCATACCTCATCAAAAAGCATAGTATTTATTTATTAAGAAGAAAATTCCATGAGAGGATTAACTGCTTGTATTCTAACTAAGAAAGCAATGCCTAGCTGTAAAATATCTATGGATAAATGTAGACATTATGACCCTCTTGGTAGACATAAGAGAATTTAAAAAAGTATTTTTTTTAATTTTTGTTTAATTGAGTTTTTACTAACGCGGTAAAAACCCTTTTATATATAAGACAACTTCTCCTCCTGTAAAAATAGGAACATCCTTAAGTTTTTCTACAGCGTTGTGGCTAAAGTTAAAAGTGAAACATGATCTCCCAAAAAGTCATATTCTTTCGGAAGTTATTCAAGGTCTCCGTACCACACCATAAATCCTGCTATATGTGAAGAAGAAATTGCAATCTTCAAGACAGACAGAAAATCTAAAAATATTTCCATTCCAGAAAGCGGAGTTTAGCGAAGGACTGAAAAATGTTGTTTGTGGAGAATGGTGTTCAAAATGGGTTTATGCATTTTTTTCTTCGCAAACCTAGTATGTGGGAGTTGTAGAGATGATGTTAGAATAGAATACAGAGCACAAATTAATTTACTTTTAGTATTTAAATTACAATATCAAAATCAAACATTTCTTCTTGACGTTTAAATATACATTGAGGTTGAGGTACACAGGTAACCAAATGAAACCCTAGTTTTAATTAAAACTAATTTATATAAATTAATTAAAACTTGTATTTTTCAACATATTTAAATGGGTTGATTGATTTAATAAATAGTTAAATAATTGTTTAATTGCATTAAATGGATAATTATTCATTAAACTCAAAGAAAATTTTCAAACCTGAGTAAATCATTATCAATATTTACACAGGGGTATGTACAGCACATGCCAGAATAACATATAATTTTCAAAAGGTACATCAATATTTGCATGGTCTAGCAAGTGAGAGTAGTTGGTAAAATTTCCCATATCCGTACAAATTTGTCCACCGCACAGTGGTTCAGAATAGAAATCCATCGGTCAACATTCGAAAACTTTTGATCTAGTTGACATTTTTCAGTTCTGTAAAAGCCCAAAGATTATTTTAAGATATTAACATGTAAAATCGTAAAATCGGACATATTTTAGAAATCGATCCACCCATCCATTTGGAACTAAAAAATCTGACTTTTTGCACTAAATGTATCATATCTTCCAAGGGTGCAATTTCGTGCAGGCAAAGGTTACCCTACAAAAACGGGAAACCCTTCAACCTTTTCAAATATGTATACATTTCGTTAAAGGCTTTTGAAAAGTTGTGTTAGTCCAAAATCAGACATTTGTTCAAAAATGTTATTTTTTAAAATATTTATTACAAACAAATTTGGCACAAATATAGTTTTGACGTCATAATAAAGCTAACACTAAAGATAAAATAAATAATAAAAAGATTGAGTGAAAAAATCTCTTAAACTGTGTGAGAAACAGTTCGACAAAGTCAAAAAAGAAATTAAATTTTTTTCAATTTTCAACATCTGAAAAGCGTGAAAATCTCTAATGCAAAAAAAAATAATTTTTTTCTTCGCATTATGAACAAATACGTAAAAATATGTTAAAAAAAACTTAAAAATAAAAATTTTAATTTTCTTTAAAATCGAAAAATACGAAAAGTAGTCAACTTTGGGCCGATTTCTAAAATATATCCGATTTTTAATGTTAATATCTCAAAATAATCCTTGGGTCCTTGATTCTGAACCACTGTGCACCGTCCATCTGTAGATTATTATTAAACTTTTTGATTTTAAATGGAAAGTTGATTTTTGCTTATTTTATTTTCGGATTTTGTCTCACACGCATGTGAGTCATTCCATGTCAAACTGGACAGCAAAATTGTCACATGCTTTCGATTTTTCTCAGGACAGATTCTTCTTTTTTAAAAAATATATAAAGATACGTATAAAATCTTAATTTTTAAAAATGATGAAATCAATATTTCCCTCCAAATGCACTAAAATCATGTTTTCTATGTTCTTTGAAAAATTTGTGGAGCGATCAAACGCAAAATGTTGGCTCTTCTGTCCGATTGTGAAGAAATTTCCCAATGTCTTAGAGAATTTGCACTCCCGATTTTCAAAAAATAGGAAATGGCGGACACTGGGCTAGATCGAAAAATTGACATAAGGTAATTGAAAACATTTTGAGATTCTCATACCACAAAATAGCAAAAAAAACACTAGGATGGATCGAAAATAAAGAATTTTTGTTGGGTAATTTTAAAAATTTAGTAACTATTTTTTTTCACATTTCTTCTCGTTTTAGAGAATATTAATTAGGTTTATTTTATAAACAAAAAATATAACTTCGACTTTTGTAAAATAAATTTTATTAATAGTACCTGGTACTTACTTTAAAACGACTATAAAATTAGATAATTAAAATAACTTTATGCAGGCTTCAAACAAGTTGTAGATGTTTCCAACTAAACTGAATCTTTGGTTCGTTTAATATGTTGCCCATTTTCAGCCGTTAATTATTATATTAAATATTTTCATTATTTATTTGTCTCAGCTATAGAATCAGCCGGTTAGTAATTAACAAAAACTATAACTATTAAAACAAAAATTAATTGAAATGCATAAAAATTACTAAAAAGTATAACGATATATTAAAAAAAAATAAATTTATAAAGGAAAAATAAATAAATAATAATAATAATATGGTAAATATATATATATATATATATATATATATATATATATATATATATATATATATGTATAATATAAGTTAAAATTAAAAGGAATATTCAGCAAAAAATATATTACATAGAGAAAAAAGCTGAATTAAGGAATGAGGAAAAACATAACAACAAGAAAAAAGTAATAAAAAAGCGATAAAAACAAAATTGGAAAAATGGCTTGATAACAAAAATATATGTGATTCTAATAAAAACAGAATTGGAAAAATGACAAAAAAATATGTGATTCTAATACATGAATTAATATTTAAAAGGATAAAGTTATCAGGAAATTGCAAAAAAAACTTAATATACGCGACATGTGAGGGTAAACAATATAAGTCAGAAGATGAGCTGGAGTACATAGCAGGAAGCAGGAATGATGAAGTTAACACAGGGAGTGGAACTCAGATGATGGCTGATATGAAAACAGGAACAAGTAGACATTCTATATCACCATAAAAGTAAAATAAAGGCAGGACCTGGAACATATCGAGAAGATGTGTAAAAGTATGAGATGGAACAGAGAAGCTGGAACAGAAAAGGAGCTGCAACAGAACAGGAGATGGAACAGAACAGGGGCTGGAACGGAACTGGAACAGAACATGAAATGGATCACAACAGGAGCTGGAGCAGAACAGGGATTTGATTGATGGTGGAATAATGTTGAAAAGATGCGAGATGGTACGAGTCATATCAGCTAAGCGGTAGTAGAACAGGAACATACATAATATCTAAAATAGACAGCACGCATAAATAGACAACAGAAATAACAGCTGGATAACGAGCAGGATACTGTCAATCAATTTGGCGCGATATTTTAATTACGACAACAATCACGTTTATAATTGTTTTAGAATAAATACCAAGGACACCATTATGAAACTTATGAAGCGTCTTACAGGCACTATTAACTTTTAATACAATTTATTTTATTAAAATTGATATTATATTTTAGATACAAAAATATATTTTTTCTAATTTCAAGCAAATTTCTTCCAGTTTTAAAAGAAATTGTGAAATCTTAAAAGATATTTTTTATGTTTTTATTATTTTTCCTATATTTTATAAACAAAAAATATACCTTAGATTTTTACAAAATAAACTTTATTAATTGTTAATAGTCTCAGTAAGACTTTCCATAAGTTTCGTGGTGGTGTTCCTGATAGTTATTCTAATTATAAAATTGGTTGTTGTCGAAATGAATTACGTTGAATTAAATATTTATGGTATTCGAAAATGAAAATGGATTTAAACCTACTAAATAGCACACCCCTTCTAGTAAATTAAATCTTTTTTTTTGTTTTTGCAATTATTTTATAACCACAGAAGCTGGACCCATACAAATAATCCGGTCCTAAATAAAATTAAAGTCCGCATAAATTATTTTTGACAGACTGAAACTTATTTACTTGTGGCACTTAGTATTTTTTTAATTTTTGGCGAATTATTAAATGACTTATATGTGCGCTGTAAAAGTAGTTATGGCATCAGCGCCCTAATATCTATGTAATCCAACGTCTATTTATTAAAAAAAAATCGTGCTTATTTATTATTTTTTAATCTCTTTTTAAATTTTCTACCTTTACATGACTCTACCCACTGTATGGAGTACAAATGCTTTAAAAACTTTCCCTCAGAAGCCATAAGACAACTACTTATATATTCCTTAAATTGTTTATATTGCGTGGTTCATCAGGCCACTGCTAACGTCAGTAAATATGTATGTCGTTTCGCAACTTATTCATTTCTTTTCCAATTTAAATTCAATCCTCAAAACACCCACCCAAAAGAAATTCACCAACGTATCAACAACAACAAAAAAAAATAGACCGCTAAAAACTTGCCAGACAATGTATTTGCCTTCTCATCCAAAAAACACGCCGAATTTCCATCGAAATCCCTCATGCGTTAAACGACAATTTCAATTTGTGGGAATTTGAAACCCCACAAAAAATGACAATAATAATAATAACAGAATGAAGAGAGGAAAAAGCCCAACAAAACCATCTTCTAACAAATTCTCTAAGAATTATCATTTCAATTATTCAAATACCTAAAAATTGTTTCGTTTTCTTTTCCTGTGGCGCAAGCAAACTAGATTGCCACAGAGAGTCTCTCTGCCAGTGGAACAAAGAAAATTATCACTGCGCACCATGGCGTATGATGATTATGAATAGCCGCACTGCTCAGTGCTATTATTATGAATCATACGCCGGGATGGCAAACAAACGTAAGGTGGTTATAGTGGTGGCCATGGTGATTGTGCTGTGTTGGCTGGTGTCCCACAAGAAATCACTCAAAGGCTAATTAATCATAACATTTGCATGCCACCGCTGGCATTTCTCCGAAATGATATTCGAGCAGAAATAATAGAAGAAAACGACCGTGGAGTGGCATTGTAGTATCTTCAGCGTCAAAAATCTCATTAATTAAACACTTTTAGATAAACTGTATCATATTTCGTAGAGTATTTGTTTTTGCGGGTTCTGTTGTTCTTCGCCACAAGCAACAATAATAATAATGAGAAAAAAACATCTCTAAAGGATGTCTCGTGTCAGGCCAAACTGACATTACGGTGCCACGGTTGTCCGCGTCAGCATTCGCAATGTTCTTACGAAAGTGCTTATGTACTAAGTGGATTTTGAGTGGATTAAATTACTAGATTTTATGGATTTTTGTAGCAGACGAAATAGATACGAAGACGATGGATTTTGGTAGTTGAGAAAATTGTAAGTGTATTTTGTTGTTAGAAAGAATTTAACCAAAAGCCAATAACAAAATAAACTAAATTGACTAAACATAATTTCGGTTAAAGACTTTAAATAGAAAATGGCTCAGAGTTTTTTAATCAGTACAGATTAAATTTTATTTTCTTTTTATGGCATTATTATGGGGATTTTGTGTTTGAAAATGAAATTTGTCATGTCTTCAAAATGATGGACTCGCTATGCTATAATTATTTTCAAAACCAGTTAGTTGCTAGTGGTCTAAGTCACGCTTTATCCGTTTTGAGATACCCAATGGTTTATGTTTGAGTCAATTTAAAAATATTTTTCCACAATTTTTTTCTTAGAATATCCTACTACTATATCGAACTTAAAAAAAATACCTCAAAGGGAATCACTACTTTCAGAGGATGTACTGACTTAGACAGCTTTCATTCTTCTCAATTGAAAAAAAATATTTTATTTTAATTCGAAAAAATAATATTTCAGGTTCTTCGTCTAGAAATTTTATATTGAAATTACTATTTAATTTTCAAATAATTTCATTTTATATTTTATTCAATGTATCTGAATCACAGGAAATGTTTGTATGTTGCCTATAGGATGCCAAACCGGTGGACCGATTTTCCTAAACATTTTACTGTATCTAACTTCTGGACTGAGGATAGTTCCTGGATATACTAGGTCATGATATATTATTTAAAATTATCAAAAATTACTCATTTTATCTTCCAAAGCATACGAAGCGGGGGGAATAGGGAAAATAACCTGTGCAACGCCGGGTACAAAAACTAGTTATAAATAAAAAAAGTAAGGAAGGCTAAAGTCGGGCGGGGCCGACTATATGATACACTCCACTTTCTATCCGAATACAATACAGTTCGGTACAAAACTGAAGACGGGAAGGATTTTTGTATGTTTCCTAATCATAGGCTAATATTACCTGGTCCAATATGTCTGGGCTATATCCAAACATGGAATGAAGTGACTAACTTTCACAATAAGTTCTTTCAGTTCAAGTAAACGTGTTATGCTCATTTTGAAGAAATTCGGTGAAAATACGTGGTTTCTGGAGCGGAAAATGTCAATCCGGGAGCGAAATTTGTATGGGAGCTATATGCAAATCTGAACCGATCTGACCCATTTTCACCATGGTTTTTCTAGTTAAAATATAAGATATGAACAGATTTCCATCAGGATGATGACACTGTCGGTCTCCCCTAGACGGAGTCTAGAGGAGACAATTTATAAAAACAACACGAATTTTGTTTTTTAATATTTTATTAGATCAAGTGTGTTGCTGCGTTCGGTGTACACAAAAACTACAACTTTGATAGCTAGAAAATTAACTATAACGCCATCTGTATTTGAACAGTACTGTATTGTCATACGGTGATATCGATCATATGGTCGATTTTTATGCTGCCAGCATCAGCTGATGTTGATCATATGGTGGATCTTCAACATGCCGGCCTCCTTGCACTAGTGCGAAATGATGATGACGACGCATTTATTGTAGTTGTTGATATTATGTTGTTGTTTCTATGTTCCATTAGATGTTGCTGTAGTAGATGCTGCCATGACTGCGTCCTCCTATGTCGACTTGGGCTATTTATTTGGATGAAACTGAATGTTGAGTCGTGTTGTGATAAGCAACGTATATTTGCTTATTCAACCGCCACTGGCTCGTAAAGCCTTGTTGCACGTAATGCCAAACAATGGTGTAATGGCGGAGAATTTAATTGGCTCGGAGAACCATGCCACGTAGTGACATTTTTATATGATTTGGATTGATATTTGGACACTTTTGGACGCGCACAACAAATTATTACTAGCTTCCTGGATCAAGCTTGGTTTCGAAGGACCATGAACAGATTTCCATCACGATGATGGCACTGTCGGTCTCCCCTAGACGGAGTCTAGAGGAGACAATTTATAAAAACAACACGAATTTTGTTTTTTAATATTTTATTAGATCAAGTGTGTTGCTGCGGTCGGTGTACACAAAAACTACAACTTTGATAGCTAGAAAATTAACTATAACGCCATCTGTATTTGAACTGTACTGTATTGTCATACGGTGATATCGATCATATGGTCGATTTTTATGCTGCCAGCATCAGCATCATATGGTGGATCTTCAACAAGATATTTTGCAAGATTTGAATAAGATCTGTTAAAAATCAACATCGGCCCTCAAAATTTAACCACCCTTTATATTTTGTAGAATGCAAATTTATTTACAAATGGGTGCACACTACCAGTATCATGATTTACCCTGTGATAGGTGACTTCGCAGCGACTTTTCAACAACACACCCGGCACAACTCACTTGCCGAATATCCATTTAAAATATGTAAATAAATTGACATTCTATAAAATATAGATGCAAAATGTCCTGGAGCCTGGAGAATATCCCAGTTCAAATCAAATATTGATTACAGACAAAATAAAGCAAACAATTAGAACTAAAAATCATTAACAATTTCAAAATCTCTGCTAAAATCCCATGTATATTTTAATCGTTGGTAACCACCTCTTGCAACTTTACATATAACTAAAGCTTAATATATCAGCTCAACAATTTGCAAAAAACAGGGGATAATGGTTGAATGTTTTTCTGTTAATTAATAAATCCTTCCAAATCTCGTGCAAAATCATACCTATAAACATCTTGACCGATTGGAGCATGTGTATTTTTCAAAGCCTAATTTTAGGGCTATAATAAATTCGCTGTTGCAATCATTTGTTGTTGGTCCCAAAAATACTTATTTATACTTGAATGCCAGAGAAAATATTCTGTTGAGGGAATTGGAGATTCTCCAAAGACAAAGAAGATATAGTAAAGAATTCTCTAATCACTATACTCGTAAAATATTGTATACAACATTTGTCAGGTCTAAATTAGAATATGGCTCTATGGTATTTACTGTAATCGCTTTGAGAGGATAAAGAAAAAAATATTAAATTTGCTTTAGTTTCTGTGCCATTTGTCAATCCCGTGTCGACGTATGAACCTATGTGTCGACTAATTCATTTGGAGTCCTTATCAAGTCGTAGATCAAAGAGCTCAAATTTATTTCTGTATAAACTAATTTGTGGTCTTATCGATTGTCCTTGTTTGCTTATCCTTATTTGTTTTAATGTTCCATCTAGATGTCTAAGGCATAATGCATGTTTTAATATTCCGTTTCATAAAACTAAATATGCTTCTTTTGAGCCTATTCTGACGTCCATGAAAGAGTATAATAACTTAATAATTAAGCATGATATAGATTTGTCATATAAATGAATGATTAAATAAATAAATTCCGCGATATTGAATTGGGAAAAACTTTGAGTATCTCAACTGTCGTCATTCAAATGTTTATTTTTACAAAGAGTCGAAGGTCTTTATGTTTGTGACATCATTGACAAGTTTGTGACACGGGCTTCTTTTAATAAAAATGATTTTTCCGCCATTTGCGTTATACAGAAGAACCGATTTGACTTTGAAAGGTAGAATAACATTCATTTGTATTCTAATTTTCAGGTTTATGTTTGACATTTGCAAAATGAGGCGCTATACGCTCGAACCAAATTGGGAACTATTAAAAACTAACTTCCAACGTAGTGAGGCTTTAATGCAAACTGTAAGAAATTTACGTTGAACAATTTCAGGTTTTCAGATGACGCTCATTTTCATCTCGGTGGCTGTGTCAATAAGCAAAAATACCGCATATGGTGTTCAGAGAACCCACACGTCACTATCATTCAGAACGAGTCACTGTTTGGTGTGGATTTGGGATGTACCGCAAAATTGGGTGATCGGATGAGGCGCTACCGAGCCATTCGTGGTAGTCGTATAAATGATTTTGTGTTCCATTTTTAAATGACAAAGTTCAACCTTTCCAATAATACCAGAAATTTGAAAAAAATAATCAGTACTTTATTTTATAGCCGACTCTATGTATATTACGCCCAATGTTATGCTTTACCATCGTATTTTATTACGCTTTTATGCTTTTATGATTAATAATCGGCCTCGCGATTATAAGGACACTCGCACTGTAGAAAGACAAACTAAAGGTAAGCCTGCAATATTTGCAGATAGACAAGCTTTTCCGCATAATATATATTCTAATAGGTCAGTGCATTGAAAAACTGCTCAGACTGAATTGTCTGTCCGGGGTCACTTTTAGGGCAACGAACGATGGTGATTATCTAGTTTAAATAACCATATAAAAACCCTAATGTGGAACAGTTATAGTCTACTCATTTGTGCTGTAATTTTGCCTTTGCTTGGCTTTGTCGATTGATTCTGTGCCTTTGGACGTTTTATTCGATTAACAGTCTGCTTTCAGAATATAATCGTAAAAATTGAGTAGGTATAAAATATCTCATTAGATTGGAAACATGTTCCACTCTTCTATCATGCGCGTGGAAAAATTAACTCTTGCGCAAGGTTAAATATTTGCTCTTAGGTGCTCCCTTCGTCTTCTGAAAATCAGCTCCTATTAAATTAATTGACCACAAATCTTATAATCTATTGTCCACACTTTGCTTTGAAATATGCTTGTTTAGAAAAACGCCAGTTTAAGCTGATATTATTTGTTTTCTACGTTTTGTAAAAGAAAATCTTTCCTTTAACTGCAGCAAACCCTCCGGTTTTTCTTTTAATTTTATTAAATTAAAATAGTTGACAATCAAGTAAACAAAAACATTTCTGCCTGAGAATATAACTTGAATCTCACAGTAGGGCTAAATTATCCCGGTCTTCGAATGTCTCTTTATTTATCCGCCCCCCACATTTTCCAGCAGTCAATCCCAGTTGTCTTGGCATAATTATGTAAATTTCCTAATTAAATACAATGTAAGCACGAAACTTAGAGCTTCATTAACTAAACAATATTAAGGCCCACTTCAAGGAAATAATTGAATAAACGAAAAACGGTAAATGAGACAGGAAACGGACACTTATATCGTTTTCCACTTTCCTGTTGACAGTGTGTCTGCGGACATTTGCTTCCGTTTCCAGATATCTCTCTTTATGTATGCGAAATAAATACGTAATTAAATATTTTGTATTAAAGGAAAAACAAATAAACATTAAAGATAATGCTAATGATAACTGGTGAAGGTGTTGAGTGAACATAGCTATCGAAAAGCAAATATGAAAATAATAAAGGAGAGCCTTGGAAATTAATATTAAATGAAGTGCACATTTATTTAATGGTTTCTCCTTGAAATAAATGTCTCATTTAATATTTAGTATTAAGCCTTACTAATCTTGGTTGGAGATGAAATGCTACTTTAACACATTATGACCTGGATTGCCAAATGTGGCGATTTGTCCCCATTGCTGGAGATTTTATGACTATCTAAAGGATCAAAGAGAGAGGTGGGAATTGTATTTGCGAAGATATTTATTTATATGTAATATATATTTACATATATACACAAGTTAGTTAAATTCCTGAAAATTTACAAATTGATGTTCTCGTTCAAACTATTCGAATTGTCGAAACTGATATTGAAATTATATATAGAACACACTCAGCTAATAATTTCCACCACAAGTTTCTCTAATAACACTTTATTTTATCGATCATTGAAAAAATCCTTGAAGATATTGATTGTTGACCTTATAGTTTTAGTTGTTTATGTTTAGTTCGACGCAAAGTCGCGGATGATTTAAAAGGATGGTATTATTATTATTTTTGTTTTTCGAACGGTCCCAACGCCTCTCACACCCGCCCCTTCCGACCGAGATGGCCACGTCCCCATAACGTAGGGACAGCGTAAACACCATAGTCCGAACCATGGCGGCTAAGCAGCAGAGGGTGGACACCGGCTACAGATCAAATATCAACAGCCGGCATAACAAAAATATTAAACAAAATATTAGTATCACATGCACATAAAAGTTATTCTTAAAGTTAGTAACTAAATATATTAAAGTAAACATGTCACAACAAACTAAACATCCAAGCAGGAGAAAATCCTCGACTTTATTATATGGACTCCTAATCCGAAATCTATGATGTGACACAATGAATTGAAATCAATACACATTCTGCGAATGGGCTCTGCGGAAGCATAATTCGTACGCTGAAAGTCAATATGGATGAATTGATAGTATCTAGAAGGCCTAAATGGCACGTTAAACTTAATCCTAGAAATAATATAGTCAGAAGAGAAATCACCATTTATAACCTTATAAACCATCACGGTGTTTAACATAACACGTCTGCTTTTTAAGGAAGGGGAAGAACAAAATCACTATTCCAATGTAAGTGTCTTAATGAAAAAATTGTTTCTGAACTGACTCAATTCTATCAATATAGATTCCATACTGAGGATCCCACACTACGGAACCATATTCCAGAATAGGCCTGACAAGCGATGTAAATAGTTGCTTCGTGACGTAAGAATCAGAGAACTCCTTAGCCCATCGCTTAATGAAACCAAGAACACCATATGCTTTGTTAACCATAGTAATAATAATGGGTGATTTTTTAAGAGCTTGATAACTTTAAAAAAAAAAACGCATAAAATTTGCAAAATCTCATCGGTTCTTTATTTGAAACGTTAGATTGGTCCATGACATTTACTTTTTGAAGATAATTTCATTTAAATGTTGACCGCGGCTGCGTCTTAGGTGGTCCATCCGCTTAGTCCAATTTTGGCATTTCCACGTTTTTGAGTAACAGAGACCCAATTGGTGCGAACGGCGACGAATCGAAAATTGGTGGTCATCATTAACACTGGCCGATACAGCTGCGATATTTTCTTCAGTTCGCACTCTACGTAAGCGTGTTGGTGGTTTAATGTCCAACAATGTAAATTTGGTGCGAA
Organism: Polietes domitor; assembly: GCA_947397865.1. Lineage (NCBI taxonomy): Eukaryota > Metazoa > Arthropoda > Insecta > Diptera > Muscidae > Polietes > Polietes domitor. The sequence goes on along the minus strand of OX377618.1, from coordinate 41,907,304 downwards.
ATTTAGTCACAATAGCCCGAATAGCCGCTTCAGTGGGTCGATTAAACTGACCATAAAATGGAAGCGCGCAATGAACTTTCTTAACAGAGCACGCATTTTGATAATAAAATTCAATAATTTGCAAGCGTTGTTCGTTTGTAAGACGATTCATGATGAAATGTCAAAGCATACTGAGCATCTTTCTCTTTGACACCATGTCTGAAATCCCACGTGATCTGTCAAATACTAATGCATGAAAATCCTAACCTCAAAAAAATCACTCTTTATGATTGGAATCCATTAGAATACCAAGGGATTTCCAGTTGACTCAATGCAGAGACCTCAAAAGGATAAGTGTCATTCGATCGATAAGATCGTTCAGAATAAGTCGTCGCAAAAAACTTCGCAAAACAATCAGCAATCGCCTGATCTTCACAAAATGCTAAACCATCCATTCTAATCCTAGTTGGCTTAGATGCGGATCTACGCTTAAGATTCACGAAGTCATAAAAAGATCTGGGGTTCTTCCTAAAATCATTCTTTAGTATCTCCAAGTAGATCCTATAAAGTCTCTGAGACTCAATGCTATATCTCGACCTAGCAACAGAGTATTTGATATAGTCAGAATTTAAACCAGTCCTCTTAAGTTTTTTAAAGAGTCTACTTCTCGAATTCTTCATACTAGACAACTCACGTGAGAACCAAGGTAGCCTTCTAGAGTGCCCAACACGAATTTTCGGTACTGATCGTGACATGAAGTTATCTAAAATTTGATAAAATCTATCTACAACAATGTCAAAATCAGTATAGTGACAACAGCTGCAGACAGAATTCCAATCAACATCCTGGATAAGAGAATTTATCAAAACAATGGTGGTTCTCTTGAAACAATAAATATTATATTTATTTATTTATTACCCGATATTTCGATTAACGTCGTTAGTAGAGTGACCACGAAATATGCTAACAAATTATTCTTAAATTATTAACAAAATAAAAATAAATAAAATATAATCTATCTATTTTCTATATATATATAAATCAATGTATATGTCTGTATGTTGCGTATAGGACGCCAAACCGGTGGACCGATTCGCCTGAAAATGTTACAGTAGCTATCAAGTGGACAGTGGACAAGTGGACATTTTATTTTCAAATAAAAAATAAAAGATAAAAAATAAAAAAAATAAAAAATTTAAAATAAAAAATAAAAAATAAAAAATAAAAAATAAAAAATAAAAAATGAAAAATAAAAAATAAAAAATAAAAAATAAAAAATAAAAAATAAAAAATAAAAAATAAAAAATAAAAAATAAAAAATAAAAAATAAAAAATAAAAAATAAAAAATAAAAAATAAAAAATAAAAAATAAAAAATAAAAAATAAAAAATAAAAAATAAAAAATAAAAAATAAAAAATAAAAAATAAAAAATAAAAAATAAAAAATAAAAAATAAAAAATAAAAAATAAAAAATAAAAAATAAAAAATAAAAAATAAAAAATAAAAAATAAAAAATAAAAAATAAAAAATAAAAAATAAAAAATAAAAAATAAAAAATAAAAAATAAAATATAAAATATAAAAAATAAAAAATAAAAAATAAAAAATAAAAAATAAAAAATAAAAAATAAAAAATAAAAAATAAAAAATAAAAAATAAAAAATAAAAAATAAAAAACAATGTGAAGAACTAAAAAACAATAAAAATTAAAAATAAAAAATTAAATATAACAAATAAGAAATAAAATAAAAAATAAGAATACATATTTAAAAGAAATAAATATGTGATATTTCTTTGGTTCTCGGAAAGTAATATATCGTTAAAAATTTTAATATATATAATATTTAAATAAGAAATACTGAAAGAAACAAAAAAGAGTAACACATATTAGACTAGTGTGACGTAATTTTAGATTTTTTTTAAAAAACAATCCGAGTAAATTTTATTTCTTACTAATAGACAATAGATACTAATTGATTATTCACCGATTATTTATGATGTTTTACCTGATCATCAAAAATTGGAAATTTTTAAAATATTCATCTTTAAAAATGAAATATATAGAAATTAATTAAAAATAGAAAAAGATATTAATTCCTACTTTTTAAATGTGCCTTTTTCAGCTAATGTAACTTAATATAATTTATAAATAAAAACATTTTTTCTTACAGTGGAGGGGGGCTTCGTCTATTTAAATAAAAATAATCTTTACAATTTTATTTTACATCAAGACAATATTTTCCTTCACCTACTCACGATCGAAACTACAAATTCAAGTTATTTTATAAACAAATCGTACACTCTCTGGAACCCAAAAAGCCCCTTTATGAAAAAATCTTTGACAACGTTTCTTAGTTGGACTATTTCTTGTAAAACGATATCGAACAAACTTGAAGCAAGTCTGTTTTCTAATTTTTGTCCATGAGACAAAGTAGTATGCCCCATATCATTTCAACATAAAATTCTGTAATATCCTATTTTACTGGCCTTTGCAATAACCATAACTACGTATTCACTGGAGAATTCCAGTTTTTTCTTATGACAACTGATTTTCGGCTCACCTACTACGTGATAGTTAATAATAACTAAATCTGAGACTAATTTGACGATAAATTCTCGCTGAATGGCATTTCAGTCTGAACAGTTATGCATTTTAAATGCACATCTCTATTTATCGAAAATATAGTTGAGATTTCAAATTTAAATATATTTTTGAAACAAATATATAATAACTGATCATTTCAATGTCGCTAACAATTATTCTTTGGCTTTGCCCGATACTTATTTTTCTAATTTATCTGCTTTCAAACGCTTGTGAATGTTTAAACCAACTGATTTTTTGTTAGTTAGTTTTGTAATACAAATTAATGTTTGTAACTTAGGTGTTGCCTTTAAAAGCTTTTTAAACTTTTCCACATTTTCTCCATTTAAGATAAACTATTCATTGCCTTACCTTAAATGACGACCATAAAAGTTTATGTTTCCATAAAAACTTCACCTCCATATTCTAGTTTTACTATTCTATCAGAACATTTTGTATAGTTTTCAGTTTTTTTCGAGTCGATTTAAACAATTTTATTACGGCTTTAATGGCATCTGATAAGAAGGACGGGGAAGAGGGTGGGGGTCGTTACCACAAAGTGGGCACATTTCAGTTGTTTTTTTTATGAACTTTTGTAGAGCATTAAAAAGCCATTTAGTTAACGAACACATACCCACACACACATACACATAAACACCAATCGCATCGATTAGATCCATTTCCGGATTGGAAGGAAAATAATGAAATTAAAATGTTCATTAGAGTGAGACGGAACGGAAACCTGTACCTGGTGACATTAGTGCGCTGAGGGTAGTTATCTGCAGTCGACCTGCTATGATAATAAAAAGTTTAAACGATAGTTTATCGGACACAGCAGTAAATTAAAGGAAGTTTTTATCAAAAACATTTTTAACAAAAACGATTAAGGATGAGTAATAGGTGAGCGTGAAATAGGATTTGAAGGAAGCAGATAAATTAAAATATCAAGTAATGTCGTACGAAAACGTTTGGGAATAGAAAAAACTTGTATCTTGAAGAGAAAATCTATGGATAAATGTAGAAGTTATGGACTTTATTTGTAATAGATTCGTTAAAAAAACAGTTATTACAATATAAACATGTAAAAACGGAGAAAAGTTCGGCCGTTCCGAACTTTATGTACCCTCCACCATGGATTGTATTCCACAAAGGTTGTCGATTTTCGTAGAAGTGCAGTAATATTACAGGAAAATATATTTTTTTAATATAGGCAAACCAAAACAAATACAAATATTGAAAAAATAATTTTATAAATAAATATTATATTTTATTATTTTAAAACACGCTTATAAGGCACGGCTAGAAATACGTTTACATATCGAAATAATACTTCAAGTCAATTCAAAAAACAAATATTCTAATATTTATATTTTCAAAAAAGCGTAATTACCATAAATATTGGGCGATAGTGGGTGCTACAGTTGTTTGTATTTCCATTCCATTTTAATTCCAAAAGTATAAATTTTGAAAATCCATTATCTCACGTACATAGTGCAAAAAACCTAACTTCATGATTCAACCAATTTTTGCCGTAAAAGTAAAAAGTACGAATTAGGAAAAATCTTTTTATTTTGCTTGCGGTCATTTGTTTGGTACCATTTTTATAACTTTTATCCTATTTACCCCCTTAAGAGTACGACTATCAAAAAACTCTATATTTTACGTGTCTACGCAATTAGAGGGATGTACACACCGAATTTCATCTTTCTACCTGTAGTCGTTTAGTTGGTTCTATTTTATCCCTCTGTGGCCATTGTATCCATTTAAAAGTACGAATTTTGGAAAAATATTTTATTTTTCGTGTCTACGCATTTAGGGGAATGTATACTCCGAATTTCATGACTCTAGCTGCGGTCATTAGGTTGGTACTATTTTTATCCCCTTTTCCCATTTTACCCCCAAAAAGTACGAATTTCGACAACATTGGTTTATTTTACGTGTCTACGCAATACAGCGAGTTTCATTATTTTAGGTGCAGCCGTTAGGTTGGTACCATTTTTATCCCTCTATTCCCATTTTACCCCTTAAAAGTACGAATTTGGAAAAAATACTTTTATGTTATGTATCTACTCAATTAGGGGAATGCACGCACCGAATTTCGTGCTTCTAGCTTTTGTCGTTTAATATGTATCATTTTTATCCTTTTTTGCCCCATTTCACCCCCTACGAATAAAAATCACTTTATGGTGCACGTTTTTGTTATATGGGGGAATGCGCATACCCAATATGAAGTTAGTACCAGAAGATATATTGAAAAATATGCTTAAATACTCTAAAATATTACGGGCTTTTATGGGTATTTTTAGACCTTGTGGGGGAATATTTTTCTCCTTTGGTCCGATTTCGCCCAGTTTCAATCCCAACTAATCTACGACTATAAGACGCATAGAATAGAAAATTTGGACGTCCTAGCTCCTTTCGTTTACATGATAGTGTGCTTTCAACAGATGGACGGACGGGCGGACATGGCTAGTTGTCTTATAATTTTATGACGATTAAGAATATATATATTTTATAGGGTCTCAGGTCGATATTTCAAGGTGTTACAAACGGAATAACAATGTTAGTATACCCTTATCCTGGAGGTGGAGGGTATAAAAATAATATTTATTCACGTTATTTAACCTACAAAATCAAAAATCGCAAAATTAAAAAATAGTTTGTCTATACGAAGAGGCTCATAGCTTAAACATTTATCCATAGATCTTTGTCATGTAGACATTGTTTTCTGCGTTAAAAAATATAACATTTTTTTTTTAATTAATTTTTTATACATTTTTTGAGGACTGTTCCTAAACCACTGATTTTGTGTGAAAGTGAAATTCGCAAAAAAATTACCTATAACTGAAGATGAAAGGATATGTGACCACGCTTATATCTCCAAAATGAGAGATATTAAAGGTAGCTTCGACGAAAATTTTATTTTTGGTAAAAAATGTATCCTTTAAAAACTTTTCGGTGTTGATTTTAATTTTTAGATCTCGGACACAAAGTTTTTAGTTTTTGTGCCTCCCACACGGAAATTCCAATTTCCTGCAATTTTCAGCTGATTTTTAGATTGAAAGGAACAAAATCAGTCTTATACAAACAAATTGTCCACTTTAATCTACTGATTCAATATTCTCCCTTTCGTTTTATATATACAATTTAATTTTCATATTACATTTCATCTTTCACTTTACTTTTTTTACAGATGCCTGTCATCCTTACGAACCTTTTAAATGTCCCGGCGATGGAAACTGCATTTCAATTCAATATCTATGCGATGGTGCACCCGATTGCTCTGATGGCTATGACGAAGATGCAAGATTGTGTACGGCAGGTAAGTCCATCCCATTTTAAATTGGATGTTTCAATGGAACAGAAACATTGAAAACTGAACAAAATAAACAGATAGATGGCCCATCAGTTGGACAGCTGATAAGACATAAATTTGAGGCAAGTGAAATGAAAATCATTAAAAAGTAGTCGAATCACAATCAGTTTGAGAGGAAAGCTGAACGCAATTTATGGAATTTTCCTCTAGACAAAATCCGAAACATCTCTCTCGCACCATTCATATGAGTAGGTATTGCGTTCAAACCCCTGAATATGCAATAAATTTGAACAAAGTGATTTGTATACAATCCATGCATGTTGCATGTGGTTGGGTTCTATCGTAAATCTCCTTCGTTATCGATACAATTCTTGGCATTTTTATTGTCATAAATTTGCGGTGTGGGGGAATGGGTTGTGGTTGTTGATGCCTGCTGGGCGTTGGGTTAACTAAAGTGGTTAACAACCACAACTACAACACAAAACAACATATACAAAGTACAGCTTTATGGTTTCTTCTCGACCAATTCAGCTAATAACGCGTCCATAAATAAGAGATAGTTGTTGGCAAAATATATGAGACATTGCCGGGAGAAATCAGGGAAGCTGCTTAAGGAATTATGTAAGTTTATTTTTCCCCAGAGGATATCATGACCAGGTCTCGACTTAATAAATATTTGCTGGAAATACATTGTAATAATAAAAAAATTTATGTTCTTTGAATTAATGTTGTTTTTCTTTTCTTTAAGACAGGACAACTAAGCTTATTACAGCTTAAATATGATATCTAAATATGAAGTACAAATTAAATTTCACTCAAAATAAAAAAATATATTTTTTTAAATTAAAATATCAATAGCAATATCAATGTGTGTATGAAAACAAATTAAAAAATATATTTTATGTTCAAAATATTAGATATTCGTGTATACATTCCTCTGACTGCATAGACACGCAAAATAAAATGATTTTTCCAAATTCGAATTTCTACGATAAAAATTGGTTGAATCATGAAGTTAAGTTATTTTGCACTATGCATGTGAGATGATGAATTTTCAAAATTTGTACTTTTGGGATTAAAATAGAATGGAACTACAAACAACTGTAGCACCCACTACCTACCAATATTTATGTTACTTAAGCTTTTTTGAAAATATAAATATAAGAATATTTATTTTTTGAATTGACTTGTAGTATTATTTCGATATGTAAATGTATTGGTAGCCGTGCCTTATAAGCGTGGTATGAAATAATAAAAACATTATATTTATTTATAAAATTATTTTGTCAATATTTGTTTTCGTTAAAAAAAATATATTATCCTGTAATATTACTGCACTTCCACGAAAATCGACCCGACCGAATTTACCGCCGTTTTTACTTGTTCTCCTTACTTTGATCAGATCTCTAATTGAAGAACTTAAATTTTTGACATTTATAAAAATGTATCGTTACAATGACATTTCTCATTTTATAGACACCAAAATTGTCTTTTGTGTTAGTTTGAAAGTGGTCTAAGTCACACTATATAACTATATATATTTATAATATCCATTTTAAGAGATTCAGATAAATTGAATATCATATAAAATGAAATATAAAGTTTCTAAACGAACAAGCTAAGCTGTAAATATTTATATATTTTATTTATTATTATTTTTTTAAATAAAATATTTTGTGATTTCTTCCGTTTTTGGTAAGGAAATATTACTTTGCGAATAAAATTAATATACGCAAATTAAGAGGTTGTGACTGTTAGTGCGAGGTATCATAAATAAGTACTATTAATCTTAAGTTGCAATTTGTTTCAATATTTTTCTTAGAACCATTTTAAGTGGCCCATATTATAACAAACCGAAATTCCCTTTTTATAAAAATAGTGGGCGTAGCCTGTCCATTTTTTTTAATCAGAATTAATGTCAGATACCAAATTGCAAAATTTCAGAACTTTATGATGGTAAATAAAAAGTTGTAGTTATTTTGAAAAAAGTGGGCGTGGCCAGCCAATTGTATTTTTAAATATCAAAAATAATATCACATATTAAAACGTCAAATTTAAGTGTTTTATGATGGTAAAAATAAGTTATAGGGTTTTGGGCGTAAGTTACCACTGTGCAATGTGAAAAAATATTTTTTATTTTGAGTAAAAAATTAACTCTTAATTAACGTTTTTATATCGTAGTTTGTTATCCAGGCTTAAAGAAAACAAGCTCTATTATTGCATAATTTTTGGAGCTTTCGTAAATATTTTCAATTGTTTCTCAAATATTACTGTTCGACAGTCTATACATATATAGACATCTGAAATTATATGTAAAATAGTTAGTTGGCGCTTTTAGTTTTTTATTTTCTCATCCTGTACCCCTGTTTTGTATTTTTTGTGAGAATTTCTCGCATCGAGAAAGTGTGAAACCGAAAATTCAACTGTGTCTTGATATATGAGTAAAAACTCTATCTGTAAATCAATGCAAAAAACGACAATGTATTATTGGAACTTTCCAGTCACATGTCAATAAAAGTAAACAAAGAAAAGAAGAAACTCCAAGTAAGCAGTTAAAAAATAAGAAATAGACAATATATGTACATACTAGCAGTACCCGCTGCTTCGCACGCGAAAAAGTCAGTTATCTGTTAATTTTATCTGTCTATTATTATTTATTTAATTTTCTTTTGGTGGATATATATAAATCTAAAATAGTAATTTGGAAAAGTCCTATTAGCTAGCACTCACACACAGTCAAAGGAATGTGCTTGTCGATATGAACTATTTTAGCTGAACTACTTCGTATGTACAATTTTCTACCAAGTTTGGAACAAAATATTACAACCATTTATATCCTCGATCTCATGTTTCTAGATTCAGCCAGCCACTTTATAACTTTTAGCACTTCTTTCCCAAAAAGTACACATTTTAAAAAATCACTATAGGTAAAATGTGATTTTGCTTCCCCTAAAAATATGTACTTTATTTGGTAACACATTTATTCCTTGTTGTCCCGTATCCCCCTCTTAAGTACAAATTTTGAAATATCCATTTATGTTCCGCGCTTACGTAATTAAATGATTGTACAGCATTTTTATCCCTTTTCGTCCCGCGCACCCCTTAAAAGTAGAAATTTCGAAAAATCAAACTACTGCGCTTCTATATGGTCAGAGAAATTTACGCACTAAATTTCACGATTCTAGCTGTAATACTAAAGTTGGTACCATTTTTATCCCCTTTTGTCCCGCTCGCAACTTAAAAGTACAAATTTCGAGGAATCCATTTATGTTGCAAGTCTACGTTGTCAGAGAAATTTAAACACAAAAATTTCACGACTATAGCTGAAATATTTTATTTAGTACTATTTTTATCCCGCAGAAAAATTCGTTTAGATTTGCGCTTCTCGTTGTCAGTGGAACTTACACACCACATTTCACGACTATAGCTCCAATACTTTAGTTGGTACTACTTTTATCCCTTGTTGCTCACCCCCTATAAGAAAATTTCAATCTAAACGCGCTTTACACACAGTTTACACTCCAAATTTCCCGACTATAGCTGCAATTCTTAAAATGGAACCTTTTTTGTCCCGCCTACCCCCTAAAAAGTACAAATTTCGAACAATTCAATTATATTGCGCTTCTACATGGTCAGAGGAATTTACACACCAAATTTCACGATTCTAGCTGTAATACTTTAGTTGATACCATTTTTATCCCTTTTTGTCCCTCTCGCCCCCTAAAACTACAAATTTCGAAAAAATCTATTTTTACTTCGTTTCTATATGGTGAGAGGAATTTACATACCACATTTCACGATTCTATCTGCAATACTTTAGTTGGTCCCATTTTTATCCCTTTTTGTGTCGCTCGCCCCTTAAAAGTAAACATTTCGAAAAATCCACTTTTAATTCATTTCTATATGGTCAAGGAATTTACATACCAAATTTCACGATTCTAGTTGTAATACATTAGTTGGTACCATTTTTATCCCTTTTTGTCCCGCTCGCCCCTTAAAAATACGAATTTCGAAAAAATCTAATTTTACTTTGTTTCTATATGGTCAGAGGAATTTACACACCAAATTTCACGATTCTAGCTGTAATACTTTAGTTGGTACCATTTTTATCCCTTTTTGTCCCTCTCGCCCCATAAAAATACAAATTTCGAAAAAATCTATTTTTACTTCGTTTCTATATGGTGAGAGGAATTTATATACCACATTTCACGATTCTATCTGCAATACTTTAGTTGGTCCCATTTTTATCCCTTTTTGTGTCGCTCGCCCCTTAAAAGTAAAAATTTCGAAAAATCCACTTTTAATTCATTTCTATATGGTCAGAGGAATTTACATACCAAATTTCACGATTCTAGTTGTAATACATTAGTTGGTACCATTTTTTATCCCTTTTTGTCCCGCTCGCCCCTTAAAAGTAAAAATTTCGAAAAAAATCTAATTTTACTTTGTTTCTATATGGTCAGAGGAATTTACATACCAAATTTCACGATTCTAGCTGTAATACTTTAGTTGGTACCATTTTTATCCCTTTTTGTCCCGCTCGTCCCTTAAAAGTACAAATTTCGAAAAATCCAATTTTACTTCGTTCCTATATGGTCAGAGGAATTTCCATACCAAATTTCACGTTTCTAGCTGTAATACTTTAGTTGGAACCATTTTTATCCCTTTTTGTCCCGCTCGTCCCTTAAAAGTACAAATTTCGAAAAATCCAATTTTACTTCGTTTCTATATGGTCAGAGGAATTTACATACCAAATTTCACGTTTCTAGCTGTAATACTTTAGTTGGTACCATTTTTATCCCTTTTTGTCCCGCTCGTCCCTTAAAAGTACAAATTTCGAAAAATCCAATTTTACCTCGTTCTATATGGTCAGAGGAATTTCCATACCAAATTTCACGTTTCTAGCTGTAATACTTTAGTTGGTACCATTTGTATCCCTTTTTGTCCCGCTCGACCCTTAAAAGTACAAATTTCGAAAAATACAATTTTACTTCGTTTCTATATGGTCAGAGAAATTTACATACCAAATTTCACGTTTCTAGCTGTAATACCTTAGTTGGTACCATTTTTATCCCTTTTTGTCCCGCTCGTCCCTTAAAAGTACAAATTTCGAAAAATCCCTATTTGTAGCTCGTTTTTTAATTGTTGTATGGTGTATTCACTGAATGTCACTTTTGCGAAACATTGCTTTAGGCACATTCTTCAAAAATTTAGAAAAAAACTAAATTTTTTATGAAATGTCTTTTTTTAATATTTGTTAAAATAGGGCAAAATCGTCTTTAAAAATATAAATATTATTTTTGTTATATTTTATAATAGTTTTCCTTTGTTTACATGCCAAAATATGATGTTCACTGAATCGTAAAAGTCCTTTCTCGGACATATAGAAAAATTAAGAAATACGATCATAACTTATACATTTATCCCTACATCTTTTAAATAAATACAAACATTTCTTTAGAACATTGGGTATTTAATAATACAAAACAATTTGTTTGCCTTTTTTGTATTCTTTAAGATTTCTTTTCGTGCCAGTAAGGAATTTTCTCATTTTTTTGAGACTTTTCCTAAATAACTATTTCTATGTAAAAATACAATTCGTAATATTGGAGCCACCATTATTACCTTTAATTGAATATAAAGGGTGATTTTTTAAGAGCTTGATAACTTTTTTTTTTTAAAAACGCATAAAATTTGCAAAATCTCATCGGTTCTTTATTTGAAACGTTAGATTGGTCCATGACATTTACTTCTTGAAGATAATTTCATTTAAATGTTGACCGCGGCTGCGTCTTAGGTGGTCCATCCGCTTAGTCCAATTTTGGCATTTCCACGTTTTTGAGTAACAGAGACCCAATTGGTGCGAACGGCGACGAATCGAAAATTGGTGGTCATCATTAACACTGGCCGATACAGCTGCGATATTTTCTTCAGTTCGCACTCTACGTAAGCGTGTTGGTGGTTTAATGTCCAACAATGTAAATTTGGTGCGAAATTTAGTCACAATAGCCCGAATAGCCGCTTCAGTGGGTCGATTAAACTGACCATAAAATGGAAGCGCGCAATGAACTTTCTTAACAGAGCACGCATTTTGATAATAAAATTCAATAATTTGCAAGCGTTGTTCGTTTGTAAGACGATTCATGATGAAATGTCAAAGCATACTGAGCATCTTTCTCTTTGACACCATGTCTGAAATCCCACGTGATCTGTCAAATACTAATGCATGAAAATCCTAACCTCAAAAAAATCACTCTTTAAAAGCGCATGTTATCGAGCTTATATTCCCAAAATCAATGAACAAATATTAAAGGTACCATTACTTAGAATTTGAACTTTTGGAAAATTTTCGAATATCCCTTTTCGAACGTCCAAATACATCCGAAATCTTCAAAGCAAGCCCACAATTCTCAAAAAAGAAAAGAAAAAAAAAACATAAAAAGTATTTTTTCACAAATTATGGTGTAATTTCTTTACACAAATGTGAATTTTCCTACACGTGAAAGGGGTTTGTTTTTTATTTAACTTTAAATTTTAAAAATCAATACTGGTCGCCACTACATTCCAATCTAACCTATTAAACTAAGTTTATATAACTCTCCCGCTAAGGGGTATATCCAATAAACATATGTTCGTTCTTTCTCTTTGCTTTAGAGCTCACCAATATTGCGCCTAAAGTTATGCACTTGCAAGCATATAAATTGATTACCTAGTACCACCCTCATACCACAAAAGTATTTACAATCAAACGCAAACCCAACCAGTCGGTCGTAACCACACACACACTTGTGCAACAACACAACTAAAACCTAAACATTGACGAGGTTACTGTTATTGTTGTTGTTTAGACTGCTGTATTGTTCGCCTTAATGCAATTGTGTTTTCAATTTGGTGATTTGTGCTTTCGGGTGACTGGGCATTCACGGCCGAACGGCGCCGATGTGTATCAAAACCAGTAGTTGTTGATTTGGCAACCGAGCAACAGACAGAAATACAGACTTGTATGCGAGGACGTACACACATAGTCGTGTGTGCGATTTGTGACACAGCATCGTTGCGGTATTTCTCTCTCACACACACATTCGTATTTGTTCACATGTTTATTTGTTTCCAGTATGTGTGCTAGTGGCTCTCTCTATATTCATTTAGTTTATGTTTTGTAATTTTATTTACTCATATTGCATTCTATGCCAATCAGAGTTTACAAGGTCACACATGGTCGACTATTAGATATTCTCCCTATGACTCCACTCTGCTCTATATACGACACAAAAGTCCTTTGAGTACAAAAATTCAATTACTTAACTGTGCAAGCATTGCAGTGTGTGGCAACGAAAACTACATATCGACCTAGGGTCATGGGGGACATGGTCTCTGTTTGGTTGGATGATTTTTCAATGACAATATTCTTGGGCAAAAACCGAGAACAATGAATGTGTGAATGCGAAGCTCAAGTTTAACACATGTTGTCGATTATGTTATCAAGTGCAAGAGGACGAGAGACACTTAACGTCCTAATAACAGATGCAAGAAGCAATAGAAAGACAGTTCAATAAAATCCGAAGAACTAGAAACAATGTATGTTTGTGAAATAAGGTGGAGCAAAAGAAGCAAAATTTTGGTATATAAAACTAATCGTTCTGAAGGGAAAAAATTGCAATCAGCTCAATTAATATCGCAAGAGCTCACATAGCATTTTCAGCAGATAATTGACATACAGTGGGGTGAGTTTTTTTCTTAGGGTGCCTTTGGCTCAACAGCCGCGTTATAAAAAATAAAATCTGTAGCGGATTTTTTTGTATTTTTTTCCCCCGTTTTAGAAATGGTGGGAAATTTATGAAGTTTTAAAGAAATTAAAGTATTTACGATTATCAAAGATAGAAAAAGTTATTTCGACATATGAGGAAATGCACGAAAATGTATACACATTTATCACCCAAAACGCTATAATTAATACCTAAATTCCCAAAGTGTGGGAAATATGTTCCACAATTTGTTTTTTTATTAAAATGTTCGCTATTTTTTCTCTAACAACCATAGGGATATTGCAGTACTTTTTAAGTAAGAATTCAGTATATGGGATTTATATTTTCAAATCGGTGCTTTGCGATTTGAAAATTTTTTTAAGTTGACCAAAATGACTTTAAATTATTTCTTCTTCACGAAATGCAAAAGAAACATGCATATGAAGGAAGAAACTAAAAATTTACAAGCGAAATCATGTTGTCGTCGTTTTGAAAATAAAACCATAGAAATTGGACTTTTTTTTGCAGTTTTGAAGTAATATATACATTAGGCTGGGTCGCGGTCCATGCAAACGGAAAAACAGTTTTCAGTCACCCCACGAAAATAAAGTTTGGATTGTTGAATGATGATTTGCAAAATATTTCGTCCCTAGATCAAGCCGTCTGTGAGCTAAACGCTCCTGAAAATGCCCCTAAAAATCATATTTTTCCAGTGCAAATTTATTGATAATTTTTTTTCTGAAATAATAGATAAATCTTGTCTTAGAGTTACTTATTGGTCGCATTATTGGTCCTTTATAGTATTTTTGTGTGTTTCATAGTGGCAACTGACAAATTTTTAGCTGTTGGTGTTAGTATTTTATAAATAGCGGCAGTCAATACCTTTCCAATCATCGGAAGGAAATTGATGCCACAGCGCAAATTTTCGCAAAAAGAGTTTGAAAATTTTGCCTCTGAAAATCCATATCCTGTATTAAATTATTTCACAAAAATGGAGTCATTTTTGGTCCGATATTCATCATATAGGCATCATTCGAAAGGTATTGACTGCCGCTATTTATAAAATACTAACACCAACAGCTAAAAATTTGTCAGTTGCCACTATGAAACAATCCTTCTATTTATTTTTCATTACAAAATGTTTCCAAGAAATATGAGTTTTTAGCTGTCACCTTGAAGACCCACAAAAAAACCATATAAACTTCCAATAACTCTACAAATGAGTTATTCTAAGACATGAATAAAAAATTTTATTTAAAATGCTTACAAGGGTCTATTAATTCAGAAAAAATTATGGGCAAAAAAGCAATATAAAAAAATTACACGGGGCGTTTAGCTCACAGATGGCTTGACACAGTGACGAAATATTTTGCAGATCATAATTAAACAATCCAATCTTCATTTCTGGGGGGTGACCGCTGCAATTTATTTTCGTGACCCATCCTAATATGTATAGGGTGGGCCATGTAACATTTTAAATTAGAATCGGCTATAAGAAGTACTTATTATTTTTTCCAATTTCTAATTTTATTGGAAAGGTTTAACCTTTTTCATTTAATAATGCAATACAATATCATTCATATGGCTACCACGACTCGCCGGCTCGGCAGTATCTCATCCCATCAACCCAAATTTTCAGTACAGCCGAAAATCCACAACAAACAGTGACTCGTTGTGGATGCATTGGCTTCTCACTGTGTGTTCCCTGAATCCCATATGCGGTAATTTTGCTTATTGACAGTGGCTATGTCAATAAGCAAAATTACCGCATATGGGATTCAGGGAACACACAGTGAGATGAAAATGACCTTCATGAAGGCTGAAGTGAAGGTCGAAATAATTGTCCAGGTAAATTTCTTACAGTTTGTGTTAAAAACTCACTACTTTGGAAGTATTTCCCGAATTTGTTCGAGCATATATAGCGTCCCGAATGTCAAACATAAACCTGAAATAGTCAAAGTCAAATCGGAAGTTCAAATTTAAAATGTTAAATGGCCCACCCTATATATTCTTATAGACAACCAAACACTATAAATCTGATCTTTTCTCGTATCTTTAACTATCTTTAACTATCCTTATCTACACACATGTACTATCACTGTGCAAAATATCTTTTGAAGAGTCACTCTGTCGCCCCCATACCCGGAAAACGCCTCTGCTGCTGTGGATGTGAAATTTTGAAACTATTCCGTTCAAAAGCTACAGTCTTAATTCTATAGAATAGAATTCGATTTGGAACCACCGGTCAAGTCAATTGCTTTACAGAAAAGTCCGGAGAAAAAAATTGTCTTTATGCGAATGATTTTTGCTAAAAAAATGACTAAAACAGCAGTTTTTTACATTTTCGTTATTGGAATTGCTCGGGTCATAATCAGACTCAGCGCACTGAGGCCTTTGAAAATTCCAAATTTTCCTGTCTAACAAGTGACTTGAACCAAAAATTAATTTTTTCGGACAATTATTTTTTAAGCTTCGAAAAATAGAAAAAAATTGTGGCCGAGACGTAAAAAAACATTTTTATACCCTCACTCTACAGAGTAGGAGGGTATTTATCATTTGGGACAGGCAAAAGGTGTAAGGCATTGAAGGAGCGACTTAGGACCACAAGTATGTTTGGACCAAATCCGTTTCACGACTTTTTAAGGTGTTTGAGCCAAGTTCGTCCGTCCGTCTGGCTGGCTGGTGTACACGATAACTCTCGAAAGGAGTTAAGGAATCAATTCAAACTTTGCACATGGTAATATTTTTCCCAAACTTAGTTTAAGTTCGAAGATGGGCGAAATCGCCACGCCCCTTCCAGTACCTCCCACACAAATCACCCAAAACTACGTAAAATTAAAACTGTTTTAACTTCTATACGGATAATCGCAATATTGTGAAATTTGATATTTGGCAATGGTTTTATCGAGGTTACATTCGCGTGGAATGTGGACGATATTGCCACACCCCCTCTGATACCTCCCACACAAAGTGTGCAATTTGATATTTGAAAATGATTTTATAATCGCTTCAAACCTAAAAATATTGACGCTTTAGCCACGCCCCTTCTTGTACCTCCCGCACAATTGTCTCTAGCCTAGGTAATATTAAATCCTTCATAACTTTTATACTGGTGCATGGAATCCACTATGACTTGATATTTGATCATGCTTTTACAATTGTTTTATACATGTTGCAGCTGGGGCTACGAACTTCCTATTACCTTCCACACCAATTATCTTGCCCTACATAAAATTTAATTCCTTATAGCTTCCGTATATATGTTCTCTGAGAGAGAGGGTATATATAAGTCGGTTTAGCCGACTGAAGCTTACATACTTGTTTTGTCTACAAATGTTGCGAATTTTACTTTCACATTGGTTTAGAAACAGTCTCCAAAAAAATAGGAAAATATACTTTTTTTCAGGACAAAATCAAAAATAAATAAAGAAGACAAATCGAACGTAGTTTATAAGATAAAATGTAATAACTTTAGTTGAAAAAGTACTTCGAAACGAAAGAGTCCATTGTTTTTGCTAAAATGTAATTATTGTGATAATTTTTGTTATGTCCTTTTTTGTATAATTAATTTTGTTTATATTTTAAGTGAATATACCTGAGGATGATCGTCGATGACGATCGAAATATCGGAAAAGAATAAATAAATAATAGTTTAAAAAAATAAACATCAGTTTTTTTATATGTTCATGACCTAAAGCCAGACTATCCGGAAAAGTAGAAAATAAAAGGTTAACTACACATAAAAATTAAATATTTTTTCCGAAAAAGTCTTTTTGGAAAAAATATTTTCTATATTTTTAATAGCTACCATTAAAACGATGAAAAATATCTATGGATAAATGTAGGAGTCCTCTTTGTAGGCACAAACAATTAAAAAAATCTAGATTTTTTTAATTTTTGGTTAAATAGCGGGAATACCCTTTTAAAAAATATCTGCGATCTTAGCGAAGACTAGAAGGTATTTACAAAAAATAAATATGGAAGTTATCTGGCTTGCCAGCTGAATTTTTTCCTTGTCCCCAAAATTGCCACGAAAAGTATTCCCGAATATGTATAAATAAAGTTGTTTTATTTCAAAGAATTCGATCCATAAACATCACATTTGTCCCCAAAATAGTCATGAAAAATCCCTAATTATAAAAAAGTTGTTTTATTTCAAAGAATTCGACCAAAAACAGAAAAAAATTATGAATGATTTGCTGATTCGTCAACAATCTTGGAATATTTGAAAGACTTGAAGTGAGTAAATAGAACTAATCCTAAGTAAATTTTAATTGATTAGAGTACGTTAGTTTTTGTAAATTTTTTCTTGAAAAATTTTTAAGCTATGCATATGTTTGGCTATGAATATGGTAATATATATATCAAGTATTTTGGAATCAGTGAAAGTAGTAGCAATACCTAGCAAACAAGATAAGGCTGCGACCAAAATCGAGATTTTTTTTTAAGAATTTTACAAATCAACTAGTGCAATTTCGTAGAAAACAATCTGGATAAGAAAACTTCAAAAGAGTTTTGAAAATAAGTTATTTTTGTGGGAGCTGTGATAGCTCAAAGTTCGACTTTTAGTTACGTATTTTAAGAGCAATACATTATCTAATAATAATAATCAATTTATTATTTCAATATTGAAAATTCAAGCTCGAGGCCAATTATGTAAAGCAAATTATGTTAAGATGTCATGTTCCGTACATATTGTTATGTTTTCTTTTTATGTTATTTGTAGAACCCTGATGATGTTCTTCAAAGAAGGACGAAATATTGGTTAACAAATAAAGACCACAACCAACAAGAAACCAAAATTGGTCTCGAGCTTGAATTTTCAATATTTAAATAATAAATTAAAAATATAGGCCAAATATCGAAAAATCACATGTGTGAGTCTTAAATTTTCCGAATAATGACCACCCTTAAATGTGGGTTGCATTTCTGTAAAAAAATCATACAGGTAGCCAACGGAAAACCCAAATAATTAAAAAAGTCCCCTTTCCTTTTTTCCTTTTAATTGTTCACGCACATTTATTAGCGTTTATTACTTTGCTTACGCAATCATAAAAATTAAATAACCCTTTGTTTATTCCGTTTTGTTAATTCTGAGAATCAAAAAAAAAAAAAGAAAAAACCTTACCATAGACAAAGTTGTGCATATGTCGATCAAATTTTTGAAATTCATACCTTTACTCAATTGCGAATAAAAGCGAAACGCGTGCATCGATTTTCATGATCTTTGTCTCATTTTGCTCATAGGTAATGTGACTTTACGTAAAAGTAATAAGATTTGACATTTTTTTTCATTTTGGATTTTTTATGGATTTAAAAAAAAAATTTAATTCTTTAGGCAAAAAATAAGTTTTTTCCTTCATATATACATTTTTAACTTGGAAACTGTTGCTTGTATAGGAAAACAATATATGAACAGATTAAGGGAATTGTAATTTTAAATTTTTTAAAATTTAATTCAATTAAATCGGGCTAGTGGTTCCCGAGTTATGCCGGACGAAACAAATTAACCAAAAAAAATTTTTAAAATTAAAAAAAAAAAATAAAACAAAAACCAAACGAAAAAAAAAATTTTTATTGCATTTTTCGAGCTCATGTCAAAGTTATCTACACAGAAAAAATTATCACATGAAATTTTTTTCATTTTGTTGAGTAGTGTTATTAAACATCTAAGGCATCATTGAAAGTAATATTTTAATATAATTTCTGGCTTTCACAGCTTGTGAAAAAATATATATTGTTTATATCTCCAATTTTTATTATGATTAATGCTGCACGTATTTCGAATCAAAAAGTGACAACTTCCGCTGCTAATACCTGCTAATGAAATGTGCATAAATTTTTAGTGCACAAGCCAATGAACAAAATGCGTATAAAAACCACGGTATACATATATGATTGAAGCTACACCAGGCTTACAACAATGTGATGCATTTAATAAAATATGACATGTAAGAGGAGTATTCCTGTAAGGAAACACCTATATAAAACGAAAAGGGGTTATATGTCGACATGGTGAAGACTGGATATGCTTCGACAATGTGTGAAGATTTTTTTAGCAATATCGACAATTCACCTACATTACTGAAAACTCACCCTAAATTAATTAAAACAAGTAAGGAAAGGCTAAAGTCGGGCGGGGCCGACTCTATGATACACTCCACTTTCAATCGGAATACAATTTAATTCGGTGAAAAAGTGAAAGCGGGAAGGATTTTGGTATCCTGTAAATGTATGTGTTTGACAAAAAATGTTAAATCGGTAAGGACATTTGTATGGGGGCATATTGAAATCTGGAATGAAATAGGTGAAATATAATATGTATAGTTTGGCAAAAATCGGTTAAACATTTGGAAGCAACATTTTTATTTGCGCAATCTCTAAATCTGAACCGATCTTACCCAATTTTTGCATAGGTGTTTCTAGTTGGATTATAAGATGTTGTGCCAAATTTAAAGAAAATCGGGTACAATATGTGGTTTCTAGAGCGGAAAATGTCAAAACGGGAGCGACATTTGTATGGGGGCTATATCTAAATCTGAACCGATCTTACCCAATTTTTGCATAGGTGTTTCTAGTTGTATTATAGGATGTTGTGGCAAATTTATAGAAAATCGGGTACAATATGTGGTTTCTAGAGCGGAAAATGTCAAATCGGGAGCGACATTTGTATGGGGGCTATATCTAAATCTGAACCGATCTTACCCAATTTTTGTATAAGTGTTTCTAGTTGTATTATAGGATATTGTGCCAAATTTAACGAAAATCGGGTACAATATGTGGTTTCTAGAGCGGAAAATATCAAATCGGGAGCGACATTTGTATGGGGGCTATATCTAAATCTGAACCGATCTTACCCAATTTTTGCATAGGTGTTTCTAGTTGTATTATAGGATGTTGTGGCAAATTTAAAGAAAATCGGGTACAATATGTGGTTTCTAGAGCGGAAAATATCAAATTCGGGAGCGACATTTGTATAGAGGCTATATCTAAATCTGAACCGATTTTACCCAATTTTTGCATAGGTGTTTCTAGTTGTATTATAAGATGTTGTGCCAAATTTAAAGAAAATTGGGAACAATATGTGGTTTCTAGAGCGGAAAATGTCAAATCGGGAGCGATATTTGTATGGGGGCTATATCTAAATCTGAACCGATTTGCCTCAAATTAAATAGCGTTCGTCCTTGATCCACAAAACTTATTTGTGCCAATTTTTGGTAAGATCGGACTATAATTGCGACCTGTAATTTGATTACAACTATAGATGGACAGACGGACTTTGCTAAATCGACTCAGAAAGTGATTCTAAGTCGATCGGTATACTTAACAATGGGTCTATCTCGCTTCCTTTTGGGTGTTACAAACAAATGCACAATGCCATAATACTCTCGTGGAGTGTATAAATATGGCTATTGCAAGCGGCTCCCAGTAAATATGATATTCTTTCACGAATCAGATTTAGTAAGCCATAACATTTTCCGAAAAAATGCCATGAAAAAACTTAAGAATAACGATTTAATTAAATTTAATCGAAGGAAAATGGCAATTTAAAAAACCAAATTTACCAAATGGAATTGAAACTGCAATAAAATACTTTTACTGCAGATATTGAAGACATTCATTTTTTATTTTTTTTATACACTCCACGAGAGTATTTGTTGTGCATTTGTTTGTAACACCCAAAAGGAAGCGAGATAGACCCATTGTTAAGTATACCGATCGACTTAGAATCACTTTCTGAGTCGATTTAGCAAAGTCCGTCTGTCTGTCCGTCCATCTATTCTTGTAATCACGATACAGGTCGCAATTGTAGTCCGATCGTAACAAAATTTGGCACAAGTACGTTTTGTGGATCAAGGACGAAAGCTATTTAATTTGAGGCAAATCGGTTCAGATTTAGGTATAGCCCCCATACAAATGTCGCTCCCGATTTGACATTTTCCGCTCTAGAAACCACATATTGTACCCGATTTTCTTTAAATTTGGCATAACATCTTATAATCCAACTAGAAACACCTATGCAGAAATTCGGTAAGATCGGTTCAGATTTAGATATAGCCCCCATACAAATGTCGCTCCCGCTTTGACATTTTCCGCTCTAGAATCCACATATTATACTATATTTTCTTTAAATTTAGCACAACATCTTATAATCCAACTAGAAACACATATGCAGAAATTAGGTAAGATCGGTTCAGATTTAGATATAGCCCCCATACAAATGTCGCTCCTGATTTGACATTTTCCGCTCTAGAAACCACATATTGTACCCGATTTTCTTTAAATTTGGCACAACATCTTATAATCCAACTAGAAACACCTATGCAAAAAGTGGGTAAGATCGGTTCAGATTTAGATATAGCCCCCATACAAATGTCGCTCCCTATTTGACTTTTTTCGCTCTAGAAACCACATATTGTACCCGATTTTCTTTAAATTTGACACAACATCTTATAATCCAACTATAAACACCTATGCAAAAATTGGGTAAGATCGGTTCAGATTTAGTTATAGCCCCCATACAAATGTCGCTCCCGATTTGACATTTTCCGCTCTAGAAACCACATATTGTACCCGATTTTCTTTAAATTTGGCATAACATCTTATAATCCAACTAGAAACACCTATGCAGAAATTCGGTAAGATCGGTTCAGATTTAGATAAAGCCCCCATACAAATGTCGCTCCCGCTTTGACATTTTCCGCTCTAGAAACCACATATTATACTCTATTTTCTTTAAATTTAGCACAACATCTTATAATCCAACTAGAAACACATATGCAGAAATTAGGTAAGATCGGTTCAGATTTAGATATAGCCCCCATACAAATGTCGCTCCTGATTTGACATTTTCCGCTTTAGAAACTACATATTGTACCCGATTTTCTTTAAATTTGGTTCAACATCTTATAATCCAACTATAAACACCTATGCAGAAAGTGGGTAAGATCGGTTCAGATTTAGATATAGCCCCCATACAAATGTCGCTCCCTATTTGACTTTTTTCGCTCTAGAAACCACGTATTGTACCCGATTTTCTTTAAATTTGACACAACATCTTATAATGCAACTAGAAACACCTATGCAAAAATTGGGTAAGATCGGTTCAGATTTAGTTATAGCTCCCATACAAATGTCGCTCCCGATTTAACATTCTCCGCTCTAGAAACGACATATTGTACCCGATTTTCTTTAAATATGGCACAACATCTTATAATCCAACTAGAAACACCTATGCAGAAAGAGGGTAAGATCGGTTCAGATTTAGATATAGCTCCCATACAAATGTCGCTCCCGATTTAACATTTTCCGCTCTAGAAACGACATATTGTACCCGATTTTCTTTAAATTTGGCACAACATCTTATAATTTAACTAGAACCACCTATGCAGAAAGTGGGTATAATCGGTTCAGATTTAGATATATCCCCCATACAAATGTCGCCCCCGATTTAACATTTTCCGCTTTAGAAACGACATATTGTACCCGATTTTCTTTAAATTTGGCACAACATCTTATAATCCAACTAGAAACACCTATGCAGAAAGTGGGTAAAATCGGTTCAGATTTAAATATAGCCCCCAAATAAATGTGGCTCCCGATTTGACTTTTGCCGCTTTAGAAACCACATATTGTACTCGATTTTCTTTAAATTTGGCACAACAGCTTATAATCCAAGTAAAAAACCTATGGTGAAAGTGGCTAAGATCGGTTCAGATTTAGATATAGCGCAAATACAAATGTTGCTCCCAAATGCTTAACCGATTTTGGCCAAACTATACATATTATATTTCACCTATTTCGTTCCAGATTTCAATATACCCCCATACAAATGTCCTTTCCGATTTAACATTTTTTGTCAAACACGCAAATTTACAGGATGCAAAAATCCTGCCCGTTTTCACTTTTTCACCGAATTAAATTGTATTCGGATAGAAAGTGGAGTGTATCATAGAGTCGGCCCCGCCCGACTTAAGCCTTTCCTTACTTGTTTTCTGAAAAATTCATTTTTTATAAATTTCTCAAAATAAATTTTCTTAAAATTAAGCAGATGGGAAGCTATCTGTTTTTTTCTATTAGTTCTGTTATATTTGGTTCATAAAGTTATGTCGGATATTTTTAAATATAACCCATTAAATCTACTGCTTAAAATATTCAGAGCTCTTAGAAAACACATCTAAACTACAAAGATAGAAATACAAGGATTTGAATATATAATCGTCTGCATCTTGCAATTTTCATTTTTTGTGGAAATTGTAATTTTTTCCCTAAGACTCGTGTAAAATCTTTTTTAAAGAAGAATATTTTCTGAAATTTTCGGGAAAATCGGAACGATGTGAATTTTTTTGTTTTGGCCGGTTTGACATGGAATGACTCATATATTGTGTGTTAACCATCTCCAATTTCATCTCCGCAATCATATTTAGTTCATATATATTAGGCTGGGTCGCCGTCCATACAAATGGAAAATCAAATTCCAGTCACCCCACGAAAATAGAGTTTGGATTGTTTAATGATGATTTACAAAATATTTCGTTACTAGATCAAGCCATCTGTGAGCTAAACACTACTGAAAATAACCCTAAAAATCATGTTTTCCGGTGTAATTTTTTTGTGTTACATTTTTTCCCAAAATATTTTACTAAATAATAGACCCTTGAAAGAACTTTAAATCAAAAATTTGATTCTTGTCTTAGTGTAACTTATTGGTCGAATTATTGTACGTTTAAATTGATTTTTTGTGGGTTTTCAAGGTGACACCTAAAAACTCATATTTCTTGGAAACATTAAACCCAAAAAACCAACAAAAAAACTTGAATGGGAAAAACATGATTTTTAGAGGTGTTTTCAGGAGCGTTTAGCTCACAGAAGGCTTGACCCAGTAACGAAATATTTTGCAGATCATCATTAAACAATCCAATCTTCATTTCTGGCGGGTGACCGCTGCAATTTATTTTCGTGACCCAGCCTAATATATATAAGCATGTACCAAATTTCAGATTTCTACGATAACTCCTTATAGTTTTGGCCACTCGTTGTATGAAACTGTGACGTCTTGTTACATGAAAACGAATGGAGCGTCATTAATTTAATTTTTATTGATCATATTAAATACTTTAGAACAAATTAATTTCAAAGCTCCTTTTTTGTCCATGACATTTTTGTTTTTCATATCTTGATGATATAATTTCCTTATTGACCAGTGGTAGATGGTCGTAACCGACGAAACTCATAATAAATATAGTGAGCAGCCATAATAAATGTCACCGAGACTTTTGTAAATAAATTTCCATTTCCATTTGCATTTCGCACAATCCCCATGACTGGGGACGTCTCCCCTCATTAGACAAGCCAGGAAGTTATGACTCATTTGTCATTTAGTTTTTTTAATTGATTTAGTCCTTTGTGTCGACGTCATGTAGGTACTTTTACAAAAGAGGCCATTAATTTAACATTTATCCATACTTTTTCAAATGGACCTTATTAAGTTTATCGAAATGCCAGCTTTTAAAATAAAAATAAAATAAACTGTTCCTTAACTTGTAAAGAATAATTGTCATGCTATTTAAACAAAAATTAAAAAAAATATATATTTTTAAAATAATATTCGTCTTTCAAGAGTGTAATAACTTCTACATTTATGCCTAGGTCTCTTACATGTAGACATGTTTTCTTTATTAAATTATTAGCTATTAAAATATCGTCTTTTTTCTATTTTTTATGTTTCTGACAACCAAAAATTAAAAAAAAATAATTTTTTGGACCACTGTGTCTATAAGAAAGAGGAATTCGCAGCATATGTAAACACCATACGTACTTTTAACTAAAAATATAAGCGACCTGAAAAAAAAATACTTTCGACGACAATTGAAATTTTTGGTGAAGAATGGAAAAAATATATGAATAAAAATGTTGATTGTTTTCGAGTTTAGATAGATAAAATACCTCAGAAACTGTTATACATAGCCCTTCGACAAAGTGTTTGTCACATAGTGTTGTTAAGGAAGCTATTTCTTCCAAACATAATTTAAACGCTTATAGCTGATCTCACTCAAAAGGTCAAAAACCAAATTCAAACTTAGTTTAAAATAAAACGAGATAACACTCCCGAGCGGAAATCCTGACTTGATATTTGCAAATGTCTCTGTATTGTATTGTATTGTATTGTATTGTATTGTATTGTATTGTACTGTATTGTGTATTCGCCGCCCCACAGTGGAATATTTTCGTACAAGCTGCTGCAAAAATTAGAAGGAATAGAGCTAGGACCTTGAAATTTCGCAAACAATTTTCTGTTTAAATCCGCCCAGTACCACGCCCACCTCCCATATTAGTTAAAATGAAAAAACGTCATAAATTTCTTATTTTAATATATATGTGAATACAAATCATCACCAGTATTTTCATTTGAGTCCTCAATTAAAATTACCAATTTTTAGTTTTTTACGATTTTCGATTTTTTTTTATAAAAATTATTTTATTTTTTTAATCGATGACACACGGCTACTATAGCTTTATACCCAATTTAAAATTAATATCGACCCAATATTTACATGCGCTCGCATGCCATAAAACCTTACATCCCTAAAGTATGCTTTAAATAAATTTTCCAAAATACATTAACAGAGAACAGCGAAGATAGTATTGCTACATTTTTGGCTTCGAAGGTTTTACCATTTCAGAGATTAAATCGATGTTGGCAGCTGTAAGCAGAATATTCTTTTTAAAATGAATAAATAAGACAATAGTTTAACAATATCTGGCATCGGTCGGCCTCGCGAATTTAGTTTTATACTGTAGAAAATTACAAATGCAACCTTCAGGTAAACCTCTGTTTGAAAAGGAAATCAAAACGTATTTACACTTTTTTAAATGCAAAAAAAAAACATCTCAAGAGGTCCTATCTTCTACGAACTAAACGAAATATCAGTACGATGCATGGTTTCCGAGATACATCACAATAAAATAATCTCTCTTATGATGAACTATTTTAGCATTTATGAACTTAAAAGCATCCACAGCTAAAATTACCCGCGATATTGGCAAAATATTTGAGAATATGCTTAATAGGAATGTTCTTTGGAAAATTCAATCAGTAAAGTTGAGATTTGGACGCATGAAATTTGAAATTTGTGCGCCCCTCCTAGTAAATCGCACACTAATGTCCCTGTCATTTTATTTGAACGTTTTTTTTTTAATTTTTTCCATAAGGAAGCCCCGCATTTTCCACGTCCCTCCTAGTACCTCCCATGCAAATAATCCTCGTCTAAGTAAAATTAAAGTACTTATTATTTGTAAAGTATTTATCGGTTTAACAGACTTAACCTTATCTACTGGTTTTGCTGATCATCTGACTTTTCATATTTTTCTTCATTGAAATTTCATTATGAACAACTGAATACCAACCCAAGCATATAAAATGGATTTGAGCAAAGACAAACAACCACAATACATTTTTAAGTAACCTTTAATAAAATACGAGGAAAATCCCGTGGTTTCACAAAAAGTATTTAATCTTTTACATGAAGTTCTTGGTAGTCGGTAGTATCTCCAAATACCACACAGCATACAAACAGGCAAATGCAAATAAAAACATGTAAATAAACATCGTATGTACACTTTTACATGCATGAAGTGAATTTGTTAAGGGAAATTAAACTTTATTTTTATTTTACAAAGGAGCACATGTACATCGCAACGTCTGAGTGCTGAATGCAGCATTCGAAATTCGCATCAAGCAAACGCCCTAGGTTCAGACTACAAAACAACTGTACTTGGCTTTTACAGGAATTATGTACATATTTGTGTTTGAGTTTTTTTCTGTTACATATTTAATCATTGCTTGCTGGGAGGAATAATAGCAGAAAGAGGGTTACAGTTGGTGCGCGGAATTTTTTTATCTAGAAAAGTTGGTGTCAACCAGCTTTCTCTATAGAAAAGTTGGTTAATACCAACCAACTTTCTCTATAGAAAAGTTGGTGTCAACCAACTTTCTCTATAGAAAAGTTGGTTGATACCAACCAACTTTCTCTATACAAAAGTTGGTTGATACCAACCAACTTTCTCTATAGAAAAGTTGGTATCAAACAACTTTCTGTATAGAAAAGTTGGTGTCAACCAACTTTCTGTATAGAAAAGTTGGTGTCAACCAACTTTCTGTATAGAAAAGTTGGTGTCAACCAACGTTCTGTATAGAAAAGTTGGTGTCAACCAACGTTCTGTATAGAAAAGTTGGTGTCAACCAACTTTCTGTATAGAAAAGTTGGTGTCAACCACCTTTCTGTATAGAAAAGTTGGTGTCAACCACCTTTCTCTATTGAAAAGTTAGTGTCAACCAACTTTCCCTATAGAAAAGTTGGTGTCAACCAACTTTCTCTATAGAAAAGTTGGTGTCAACCAATTTTCTCTATAGAAATGTTGGTGTCAACCAACTTGCTGTGTAGAAAAGTTGGTGTTAACCAACTTGCAGTATAGAAAAGTTGGTGTCAACCACCTTTCTCTATAGAAAAGTTGGCGTCAACCAACTTTCTCTATAGAAAAGTTGGCGTCAACCAACTTTCTCTATAGAAAAGTTGGCGTCAACCAACTTTCTCTATAGAAAAGTTGGCGTCAACCAACTTTCTCTATAGAAAAGTTGGCGTCAACCAACTTTCTCTATAGAAAAGTTGGCGTCAACCAACTTTCTCTATAGAAAAGTTGGCGTCAACCAACTTTCTCTATAGAAAAGTTGGCGTCAACCAACTTTCTCTATAGAAAAGTTGGCGTCAACCAACTTTCTCTATAGAAAAGTTGGCGTCAACCAACTTTCTCTATAGAAATGTTGGCGTCAACCAACTTTCTCTATAGAAAAGTTGGCGTCAACCAACTTTCTCTATAGAAAAGTTGGCGTCAACCAACTTTCTCTATAGAAAAGTTGGCGTCAACCAACTTTCTCTATAGAAAAGTTGGCGTCAACCAACTTTCTCTATAGAAAAGTTGGCGTCAACCAACTTTCTCTATAGAAAAGTTGGCGTCAACCAACTTTCTCTATAGAAAAGTTGGCGTCAACCAACTTTCTCTATAGAAAAGTTGGCGTCAACCAACTTTCTCTATAGAAAAGTTGGCGTCAACCAACTTTCTCTATAGAAAAGTTGGCGTCAACCAACTTTCTCTATAGAAAAGTTGGCGTCAACCAACTTTCTCTATAGAAAAGTTGGCGTCAACCAACTTTCTCTATAGAAAAGTTGGCGTCAACCAACTTTCTCTATAGAAAAGTTGGCGTCAACCAACTTTCTCTATAGAAAAGTTGGCGTCAATCAACTTTCTCTATAGAAAAGTTGGTGTCAAACAACTTCAATATTCCTCTTTCAATATCAATCTATATTCCACTTTCCATCATCCTCATCTGGCTCCTATGCTATCCTCTAAACTCTTTATTTGTGTTACTCTCCTCGGGCACTTGATTACATATACCCCTGGAGTACACAGACACACTCTCAAAGTCACACTCTTGGGTAATATTTCCATAAATTGTGTGCGTGTCTTCGTTTTTGGGGGCAATAAATGTTTTACTTTCATTTTGGCCTGTTGTTCTTTCATTCACTCTATATTTTTCTTTCGTTTTGTGGTATTTGTATTTCGTTGTTGTCATTTGCTTCCTCGGCCATTTCTTTATGAATGAGCTGTCGCTGCTGTGCGATGACGTCGTTTCTTTCCTTTGTCTGAACATCAGGACAACTTAATGTTTATTTTGTGTCCTGGATTGTAAAAGTGAGTGAGAATTTGTAAATTCTTCTATTTTCTTTTCGCCGTCTGTATGTGCGAAAGAGAGGGAAATTCATGTACACAAACGTATAAATGAGGTGTTTTTTTACAGGTTACATTTGTGGAAAACGAGCTTCTTTTTTAAATTCGGTGAAAGTGTGAAGATCGATTGATGATAGATTCTTGTTTTACTCAACAACAAATTAACATTAAGGTTTTTCTAAATCAACTCTCATTTAATATAAAGTGAAAAAAATCGTTATATATGCCAGTTCGAGTGATAGTGGTCTAAGTCAAAAATCCAAATAAAATTGAGATATGCCAATTTGTCTCTTTACTTTGATCAGACCTCTAATTTAAGAACATTTATTTTTGACATTTTTAAAAAATGTGAAAAAGGACATTTCTCATTCTATGTGCACCAAAATTGTCTTTAGTGTTAGTTTGAAAGTGGTCTAAGTCATACTATATCCACTAATATTGATGTGAGGCGATTCAAACAAACATTTTTTATTTATAATGTCCATTTAGGTGATTCAGATAATTTGAATAACAATAATATAATATAAATAAATATAAAATATAAATAAATAAAATAAATAATATAAAATAAATTATTTGAAAAGTAAATAATAATCTCAATATAAAGTTTCTAGACGAATAATCTGTAAATATTTATAAATATTTTTTTAATTTCTTTTTTTTTATTTGAAAAAAAAATAGTTTGTGTTTTTTTTTCATTTTTGCAAAGAAATATTACTTTTGCGAAAAAGAATTTAAAATAAATATTTTTTCAATTAAAAAAAACATTTTGTGTTTTCTTTCATTTTCAATATCACTTTTGCGAAAAAAATTAAAATTTTATTTGTTAATTTTTTTTAAATTTTTTGAAAGTAGTGGTTCCCTTAGAAGTACTAACGTTATCGTTTTTTTATAAAAGCTCGATATAGTACCAGGATAGTCTAAGAAAAAAAATTTGTTTCGGTGGAAAAATATTTTTTAATTGACTCAAAGTGTGACTTAAACCACTATCATTCTAACTGGCACATATACAAATTGATACCAAGGATTTAATTAAAGTCCATAATTATATGAAAATTGTTAGTGTCGCTCAATTAGCACATGGAAATTATTATTTTTTAAAAGTTTGGAAATCTTGGATAAAACACATCGATATATTTTTATCGATGGCCACCAGCTCTCACAACTAAATAAATAACTAGAGATTAATACATCATCTCAACTGTTGCTAAAAATCAATGAGCGATGACTTACTCTTTTCTAATAATTAATTAATTACTTTTCTAATAATTAAAAATCATATAATTTCATTAGGTATCGTCAATCAATACTACCTATCTCCAGTATTTTTTAGGGTACACTTTTAGGAATACCTTTTGACCTCAAATTGCATAGAATCCCTAAAGTATGCTTTAAATAATTGCCCAAGAAACACTAACGCAGTATAATGAACAGTAATTTTGCCTGCAGGTTTTACTATTTCTTAATTTAAATCGATGTTTTCGGCTATAGGCAGAATTTTCATTCTAAAATGATTAACTAAAAACCCCAGAGTATCAAAATTAACTAAAACTAATTGCCAGGTTATCGATAAACCACAAAATTACGCATTTTTAAGGCACAAGAACACTTCAAGAGCTCTGTTCTGCTCCATTCTGAATTAATCCCGTAACTTTTGTTAGGTGTTATATATATTGAAAATATTTCACATACTTAGAGCAGAGGTGTAATTGAAATTATGTGCAAAATTTTGGATCCCTAGTGGGTATGGCGGCTATTGTGGGTCACCTCGGTCATATCAAATTTTGAAATTATTATTGTACAATTATGTACAGATTGCAAAGATATCGACGATAGAGCTCTTGAAAACCAACAAAAAAACCCAATTTATAATGAATCGCAAATTCTGTACAATTTTTATACCATCCATCCTAGTACATCCCCATACTAAGTTTCTCATTCCGTTTGTAACACCTTAAAATATATAGATCGTCTTAGAATCGTATGAAGATCTAGAATATAATCTTTAGGTCTCAGAAGAAATTATATTCTAGATCTTCATTCAATTCTAAGATGATCTAGCCATATACGGCATATCTGT
This sequence comes from Polietes domitor, assembly GCA_947397865.1. Lineage (NCBI taxonomy): Eukaryota > Metazoa > Arthropoda > Insecta > Diptera > Muscidae > Polietes > Polietes domitor. The sequence goes on along the minus strand of OX377618.1, from coordinate 41,875,817 downwards.
TGAAAGAATGTTAAATGGATGTTCAAATTTTCAAAGAATACGTAGATCGATTGAAAATGGACAAAATTGTTCCAGAGGGAAAATTTTTTCACTAAACCACTAATATTTCGAGTATTAAAGAAGATTTTATGAAAATTTCTGTCTTGTATTTACTTGATATTTGGTGAGATTAATCCTTTTATAACTTTCTGGGGGAGAAATTGTGTAAAAAGGGATAAACATGGTATCAATAGCTAGTGACGTGATATTTGGTGTGTACATCCCTCAAATCGGATGTATTTAAATATATTTTTCGGAATTCATACTTTTCATGGGTAAAATATGGAAAGAGAGATACATTTTGGTACCGACCAAATCATGAACCATTCTGGATGTAAATTCCCCTGATTTTATAGACCTGCAAAATAAATATTTGTATACCCTCACTCTACAGAGTAGAACAGTTGGAACAGAAAAAAAGTGTAATACATTGAAGGAGTGGATTAAGACCCTAAGTATGTTTGGACCAAATCCGTTTGAGCCATGTCAGTCAGTCCGTCCGTCCGTCTGGCTGATTTTTATAATAACTTTGAACCTCTCACACAATTGCTTATATCCTAGGTAATATTAATTCCTTCATACTTCTATACTGGTGAATGGAATCCACTATGACTTGATTTTGCTCATGTTTATACAATTGTTTTATAAATGTGGAAGCTGGAACCATGTGATACAAACTTCCTAATACCTTTCACACAAATGATCCTGCCCTTATAACTTCCGCATATATGTTCTCTGAGAGTGAGGGTATCTATAAGACTGTTTCATAATTATTATTTTATACCCTCCACCTCCAGGACTGGGTATACTAACTTGGTCCTTGAAATATCGATCGTCATAAAATTCTAAGACGATCTAGCCATGTCCTTCCGACCTCTAGCATCTAAACGAATGCAGCTAGGACATCCAAATTTACCATAAATGTGTCTTATTGTCGTAGAACGGTTGGGATTGAAACTGGGCGAAATCGGCCCAAAAGGGAAAAAAATTTCCCTCACAAGGACTAAAAATACCCATAACAGCCCCTAATATTTTAGAGTATTTAAGCATATTTTTTCTCTTTGTACTTACTTGAATATTGGGTATACACATTCCCCCTATAACAGAAACGTGCACCATAAAGTGAGTTTTCTTCGTACGGGGAGAAATGGGAATAGAGGGATAAAAATGGTACCAACCAAATGACCGCAGCTAAAGTAATTAAATTCGGAGTATACATTCCTCTGACTGTGTAGACACGAAAAATAAAAGGTTTTTTCCAGATTCATACTTTCAAGAAGTATATTGGGTACAGAGGGATAAAAATAGCACTTCTACGAAAATCGACATCGTCTGTGGAATGCAATCCATGGTTGAGGCCCGGCCGAACTTAACGCCGTTTTTACTTTTTTTTCTGAAAGAGGATAAAATGGTACCAATCAATCAGCTGCCTCCGGAATAGTAAATATCGGTGTAGACTTCTTTCTGGCTGCGTAAACTCGAAGAATAAAGCGATATTTCGATATTCATACTTTTAAAGGGTAAAATGTGGAAAAGGGGATAAAAGAAATTATATTCTATTCTCTGTCCAAGTCATTTGTTTTTAGTGGATTTGAATGCTATTTTCAGAAGTGCATGTGGATGTATTTTTAGTATGGGGTCACAGAGGTAAGTTGTACGTGAAGTCGGCCCAAAGGGAAATTTTCTTAAGATTACTGCCTTTTGTAATACACTTGAAGTATACATTTTATATATTTTATATAGTCAAGGATATTACGCTATAGAAAATATGTGTTTTCACCCGCCCTATAAGTGGGCGGGGTATTTTAATTAATTAATTTTCAGAATTTATCGCAATAAATATTATAATTTTCCTAATATGTTACTAAACTTCTGTGTGAAGTCGTCAGCCACTAATCTGCCAGTAATGATGCTGAATGCACTCCATGGTGGAGGGTATATAAGATTCTGCCAGGCCGAACTGAGAATCTTTTAACTTGTCTTTCTAATAATTTGTATTTTCAGTTTGAAATCATAATATCACTTTATTTTAGTTTAATTCAAAGATCTATACGTCCCAAAATAACACCCTTTACCTGCAAAGGCACATAAAAACACATCTGTGTACATAAAAATGATAAATTTGACGAGACTCTGGTTGTCTGCATTTAACAGGCAAACAACACTGTTGCTGTGAATGTCCTTGTTAACACCTCTTGGTGCTTTTAGCCTTATGTTAGAGCAGCTCTATCGGTTGTGGTGTCCACGCCCAGAAGTGTCTAAATATAAATATTATATTTTTGCTATCAGACTTAATACGACGTTTCGAACAATCTATATTGATTAGGTGGCCATAAAATGTGTATTGTAATCTTAGGCTGACAAGGAGAAGGAAGGACAATAAGAAAGTTAAGCTAACGAAGGCCATTGCTGGTTGATCATATAACCAAAAGCCTTGAAGTGTTAAGTTAACAGTGTTTGCCTGAATAAAAGAAAGCACTTGGCTGAAAGGAAGGTCAGTGGCAACATTGTTGACTTTTATCGAAAATCCAATACTTATTGCCAAGGAATTTCTTGAAGCATTAGGTCAGTTAGGTCGTCAGTCCAGTGATAATCCCTTAGACAGTCCTTTTCTCAAACTTTTGCTGTGATCTGTCGCTATAAATTCCTTAAATATTTTTTTCTCCATCTCTCCAAGTATTTTAAATATTTAAACAAAATCCGGCCAAGTTTTATATAATCAAACGTTTTGGGTTACATCACATCTGGTGCTCTCTCTCTAAACACGGAATTTGCATAGCAACTAAGCAAAATGGCAATGCTTTGGCACCGTGGCGCTAGCTCTGACAGACGTTGCCATTATCGTCGCGGTTAACTGCCATTGTGTGGGGGGATAACTGACACAGAATGTAACCAAAATCTCTGCTCAACAGCTGCCAACCAGAGCACAACATTAATTCATGTTTGTAGTGCTCAGCTTCTGTGCATGGATATGTAGAACCAAAGACATATTCCCTATTCAAAGGACTCCCCGGAGAAGATAGATATAGTGAATGAATAGTTTAAAAGCAAAAGCTGAGATTGAAAGGAACTGCATCATGCATGCAAACGCTTATACATATACATGGAATAACCACAGGGAACTGAGATGTGGAACGGAAAGTTGTACGAATATAAACGATTTAAGGATTTACAAAAACTGGCAACAAGCTGTTCCAAGATACACAGTGGCTCCAACTCGATTCTTTATCAATTCTGTAACTTTTGAATGGAAATAGATTTATGGGCGCAATTGCACATGTTTAGAGCTGAAGTGTTTTGCCAATGATGTGAAAAACAAGTAAGTCAGACTAAACCGACTTATATATACCCCCACTCTCAGAGACGAATTGTGTAAAAGGTACTAGAAGGTTCATGACATATGGTTCTAGCTTCCATATTTATAAAACAATTGCAAAAATATGATCAAATATCGAGTCAGAGTGAATTCCATGCACCAGTACGGAATTTATGAAGGTTTTAATTTTACCCAGGGTATACACAATTGTGTGGGAGGTACAAGAAGGAGCGTGGCTAAAGCGTAAATATTTTTTTTTTAGTTTTAAGTGATTATAAAAACATTTTCAAATATCAAGTTGCATCGATTTTTTTAAACAAAGCTTATGCCACTTTGTGTGGGAGGTACCAGAAGGGGTGTGGCATTCCATGTGAATGTAACTTCTATAAAACTATTGCTAAACATCAAATTTCATAGTATGCCGATCATTATTAAAGGACTTACAACTGCTTAAATTTAACGCATTTTAGAGTGATTTGTGTGTGAGGTACTAGAAAGGGGCGTGGCAATTTCGTCCATCGAACTTAACTAAGATTGGGAAAAATAATGTCATGGGCAAAGTTTGAATTGATACCTTAACAGCTTTCGAGAGTTATCGTGTAAACCAGCCAGCCAGGCGGACATGACTCAAACAACTTAAAAAGTCGTGACACGGATTTGGTACAAACATACTAAGGGTGTTAAGTCGCTCCTTCAATGCGTTATATTTTTTCTGTCCCAAATGATATATTATAATTAGTTGTTGTTGTTGTAGCAGCTTTAGAGGGAGCTGAGGTGATAATCCTTAAGTCTGAGTTGTACTAGACTTCGTTCCGGTTGTACTAGACATGTATCCGATTATCGCGGGAACCTTTGTTCATCATCGTTCTCATGTTGTCCGGCTGTTATTTGCATCTTCTTCAAGGTTGATGTTAATTTAAGGGAATGGGATGTAAATCGAACTGTACCACCATAACATAAAATGCAGCGCCCCTATGTTAACAGCCATGTTATGTATCGCTAATGGCTACTAGTTTCTTCCCTGGACCTTTGAGCAATCGAAATGACTATTTTTATGTGAAAGTGTGTTCGGATGAGAAAATTGGCTGCAGAAACTCTTATTTTATGATGAAAAGTGAAAGTGGATGACTCCAAAGATGGTCACCTCGGCCATGTCAAATTTGGAAATGATTGTCGAATGTTCAATTACACATGGAAAGTAAAGGGTGATTTTTTAAGAGCTTGATAACTTTTTTTTTTAAAAAACGCATAAAATTTGCAAAATCTCATCGGTTCTTTATTTGAAACGTTAGATTGGTCCATGACATTTACTTTTTGAAGATAATTTCATTTAAATGTTGACCGCGGCTGCGTCTTAGGTGGTCCATCCGCTTAGTCCAATTTTGGCATTTCCACGTTTTTGAGTAACAGAGACCCAATTGGTGCGAACGGCGACGAATCGAAAATTGGTGGTCATCATTAACACTGGCCGATACAGCTGCGATATTTTCTTCAGTTCGCACTCTACGTAAGCGTGTTGGTGGTTTAATGTCCAACAATGTAAATTTGGTGCGAAATTTAGTCACAATAGCCCGAATAGCCGCTTCAGTGGGTCGATTAAACTGACCATAAAATGGAAGCGCGCAATGAACTTTCTTAACAGAGCACGCATTTTGATAATAAAATTCAATAATTTGCAAGCGTTGTTCGTTTGTAAGACGATTCATGATGAAATGTCAAAGCATACTGAGCATCTTTCTCTTTGACACCATGTCTGAAATCCCACGTGATCTGTCAAATACTAATGCATGAAAATCCTAACCTCAAAAAAATCACTCTTTATTTGAAAATACGGTCTTACGGTTTCTTCTATAACTTTAGTTGAGTGTGAGGTCCTATGCACTTGTTTTTTACAATTGAAAATAAAAAAGACGTTGGGCTACTTTCACAGAAAAATTAGCTAAAATCGAAGGAATCACTAATGCATAAAAAATTATTTTTATACATAAATACATTTTAATTATATTTTTTATATATTTCTATACATTAAAATAATTCTTTTATTTATTTTATTCTATAAAATAGAAAGGGGAAATTAGTCTTTAAATTATTATTTAAATAATTATTATTTTCTAAAAAAAATTATTGTCTAAAAAATACATATTTTTTTTGAGTAAAATTCATTTATATAAATCCATAAGAAAATACCTTTCAAACGCATCTTCGTGTGTCAATAGATATACAAATAATAAATTAAGAAAACAGTAGAATCTATAGCTCACCCCTAATTTCCTCCCGTGAAAATCTTCCTCCTTAAAAACGTTTTAACGTGATGGGGGATACAAATGTTATATTTCATACATTTTTTTATTTTCTTCTATTTTTTTAGAAAATTGTCAAATTTATAAAAACTCTTTTTCTTATTTATTTTATAAAAAAAAAATATACCTTAAATTTTTTGTAAAATAATTTTTATCAATAGTTAATAGTAGGACTGTTTTTCTTTAAGCCGGGATAACAAGCTGTGATAACAAAAACTTAAATAAAAATCTAATTTTTTGCTCAAAATAAAAAATATTTTCTTTTAATTGTTGCCAACTACAATATACAAATTCGTATCAAAACTAATTTTGAAAAAAAAAATATTTTGTGTTGACTTTTTGCACTTAGCCTCAATGACCATAAATTTGACTTACACAAAATTATTTTTTTAATTTGTTTTTACACACTCATTGATATTGCTGTTTGGGGACAATTTAAAAAATAGTTTTTTTTTATTGTCTTGTCATTTATTTTGGTTCAAGACCATAGGTTGTGCCGAAGTCTTCAGCAGAACCCAAAATTAGCAAAGAAGGCAAAGTGAGACCTTTATTGTTGCAGCTGAAAGTTGACTGCGCAGTTTCGATGGGCGCTACACCATCTCATCAGAACTTTCGCAACGAATGTATGTCTTTGACTTAAATCAGGGTTCATATTAGTACCAGCGGTCACATATTTCTAATGAGAAACGCTGATAAACAAAATATTCCACCGAACTAAGTCGACACACTAAAAATCTCACTTTGCCAATTCAATGTTGTGCATGTGCTCGCATCGCTCGCAACAATGCAAAGGTTGTTGTTGTACGGTATGTCCCGTCTTCACTGTACCTCGTGTGTATTGTTGTTGTTTGTATGTATAGTTGGTCTGTTATGTTGTATGTCTTGTCATTTATTTTGGTTCAAGACCATAGGTTGTGCCGAAGTCTTCAGCAGAACCCAAAATTAGCAAAGAAGGCAAAGTGAGACCTTTATTGTTGCAGCTGAAAGTTGACTGCGCAGTTTCGATGGGCGCTACACCATCTCATCAGAACTTTCGCAACGAATGTATGTCTTTGACTTAAATCAGGGTTCATATTAGTACCAGCGGTCACATATTTCTAATGAGAAACGCTGATAAACAAAATATTCCACCGAACTAAGTCGACACACTAAAAATCTCACTTTGCCAATTCAATGTTGTGCATGTGCTCGCATCGCTCGCAACAATGCAAAGGTTGTTGTTGTACGGTATGTCCCGTCTTCACTGTACCTCGTGTGTATTGTTGTTGTTTGTATGTATAGTTGGTCTGTTATGTTGTATGTCTTGTCATTTATTTTGGTTCAAGACCATAGGTTGTGCCGAAGTCTTCAGCAGAACCCAAAATTAGCAAAGAAGGCAAAGTGAGACCTTTATTGTTGCAGCTGAAAGTTTTTTTTTATTTTGAGCGAAATGTTAAGTTTTGTTAGGTTTAGTTATCCAGTCTTAAAGAAAAACATCCGAGGGACGCTCCATATGTTTCACTTACTCTAAAACCATTATAGACGTGATTACTGTCGAAATTAAAAATATTATATGAATAATTAATGGACACGAATGGACTGTATAAAATAGGCGAACAGAAATTATTCAAATTGCCTTTGATCCACATTTATAGATTAGTGAGATATTTTTGATGGTCTCTGCACGCTTCACACACAAAAAGTCGAGAATTGGAACCTTTTTGATTTTTTCAGAATTTACCTCTCTAAGTGGGATATTTTACTCGTTTGCCTCTAGGAGTGGGATATCGATTTCTATAAGTGGGGTTTTCCATTGCTTCACCTATGTTAGTGAAATTTCATACTATGAGAGATATTTATTAGTCGTTGTTGCAATAATTTTCTCTGTTTTCTTTAGGAATTTTTGCAGAATACACCTTTTGTATAATTACTTCGAAACGAAAGTTTAAAATATTGAAAATTGTTCAAGAATTCCGAAAAGGGAAGAGTCGAATAGAACTTCAAAAAGGCTTCGCCCTTCCAACATCCAAATTATCGCGCATGCTTCAAAAGAGTGAATCGATTAAATTTTGTTCGATTAATCGAATAATTGTTTTTAAATATTTGTTCGAATAATCAAAAAATCATGATTCAAATAATTCGAATAAATTGACCCAAATAATCGATTAATCGATATTATAAGTTTTGCACAAAAATACTGAAATTAATATTGTAAATTTATGTAGAATCATCCGTTGGCTTGATTTGACGATGTTCTATATTTAACCACGGAATTGTGGACAAACTGTTTTGGATATGGCCAGCCATAATGAAAGGCACTCTAAATTAATTAAATCGTGAAGATAATATACGCTTAGATTATTATTAATTGCTATTATTAAAATACTCTAAAATTAGATATACTATATTAGATAATACTAGCAATTAGATATTTCCATCGACAAATTGTGCTTTCAATGAATTAAAACCTTAGTATATAAGAATAAAAATATATCTACTGCGAAATTTATTTACACATAAATATGGAAAAGTAGTGACTAACATTGAATTACATTTTTCTCGCTATTAAACCTTTATTAATTATGTTTTAATGAGTTAAGCAATTATTCGATTAATCGGTTAATCGAATAACTCTTCAGGCGTTTATTCGATTAATTGGAAACTCTTTGTTTTCGAATAAACGATTAATCGAATATCGGTATGCTCTTAAAAGTCCGAATAATTGGATACCCTATATATGATGCTTCACTCGAAGGACAAGGTAAACTGAAAACATTAGCAAAACGACTTCCCAGAAGCGGAGAATCGTTTAGTAAAATGTTTAAAAGTGTCTCAAGGTAAAAAAGTTCCAATAGGCGGAAACGCTATTAGTTAGTGGGATAGTTAAGTGGGAATAAGCGTCCAGTCCCTTGAGCTCCCACTTATCCAGATACGTGTGTACTCTATAAAAAAGTGATTTTGAACCACTGTGTGCTAGTGCTGCAAACACTGTTGTCTTTAAGCACTTCCTGACACACCTGCATATAAGTGCAAGGATATTTCGGGATTTCTCAAATGAGTATAAAATTATTTCATACTTTGTCGAAATGTTGAAACGTGTTGAATACAAACAATATTCTTTTGTGTTGCTGTATGAAAATGTTGACCCTTTATGCTTGAACAACATCAACTTATATCGGTATCCTCTTTCTTACATATGCTTCAAATTTTCTTTGCAATTTATTGTTTTATTATTTATTTATTGCAAATGTTATTTTAAGAAACTAAGCTTTTCCCATAGAAAATCTCTCTCTCCCTTTTGTGTTTCGACAACACATTCTTAAATTGTTATCCACTTTCTGTCATATTTTTAAAAATTTGGTTGGTACCATTTTTACCCCCTTGACGTTTTTACGCAATTAGAATTGCATCATTCTAGCTGTAGTCTTTTAGTTGGTACTATTTTTATCCCTCTGTACCATTGTATCCCTTGAAAGTACTAATTTCGAAAAATTCGTCTATTTTCCTGTCTACGCAGTCGGAGGAATGTATACTCCGAATTTCATGACTCTAGCTGCGGTCATTGATTGGTACTATTTTTATCCCCTTTTTCATTTTAACCCCAAAAAGTACGAATTTCGAAAAATCAGTTTATTTTCCGTGTCTACACACTCAGAGGAATGTATACTCCGAATTTCATGACTCTAGCTGCGGTCATTAGATTGGTACTATTTTTATCCCCTTTTTTCATTTTAACCCCAAAAAGTAAGAATTTTGAAAAATCCGTGTATTTTACTTATCTATGCAATCAGAGGAACGTATGCACCGAATTTCATTATTCTAGGTACGGCCGTTTGGTTGGTACCATTTTTATCCCTCTATTCCCATTTTACCCCTTAAAAGTACGAATTTGGAAAAACTACTTTTATATTATGTATCTACTCAATTAGAGGAATGCACACACCGAATTTCGCGTTTCTAGCTATTGTCGTTTAATAAGTACCATTTTTATCCCTTTTTTGCCCCATTTCACCCCCTACAAATAAGAATCACTTTATGGTGCACGTTTTTGCTATAAGGGGAATGCGCATACCAAATATCAAGCAAATATGAACAGTCATATCCAAAAAACATGCTTAAATACGCTAAAATATTAGGGATTATTATGGGTATTTTTAGTCCTTGTGAGGGAAACATTTTTCCCTTTGGGCCGATTTCGCCCCATTTCAATCCCAACTGATCTACGACTATAAGACGCATTTATGGAAAATTTGAACGTTCTAGCTCTTTTCGTTTAGATGCTAGCGTGCTTTCAACAGACGGACAGACGGACGGACGGACGGACATGGCTAGATCGTCTTAGAATTTTATGACGATCAAGAATATATATACTTTATAGGGTCTCAGGTCGATATTTCAAGGTGTTACAAACGGAATGACAAAGTTAGTATACCCCCATCCTGGAGGTGGAGGGTATAAAAATATAGCTGATTCTGAATATCCTTGTGTAAGTTACATGGGTTTTTATTTAACATTGGAATATGGGCTATTTGTGTAGAAGGTACCTGAAGGGGGTGGCATCTTCGAACTTCAACTAAGTTAAAAAAAATATTACCATATTGAATCGATTCCTTAACTCCTTGCGAGAATTATCGTGTACACCAGCCAGCCAGACCGACGGACGGACATGGCTCAAACACCTTAAAAAAAGTCGTGAAACGGGTTTGGTCCAAAAATTCATAGGGTATTAAGTCACGCCTTTCTGTCCCAAATGATATATACCCTCCCCCTCTGGAGAGTGAGGGTATACAAATTCGCGGCATCGAGGAGAAGTAACGTGCCAAATTGTATACAAATCGGAGGTCCTCGGGTAGAAATTTTTCGGAATCACCCAATAGCGTTTGCAGATCAATTTGATAAATTTATGTCATTTTAGACGTAATTTGAATTTTTTGAATCACCGCCCTCGAAATATGGTAGTTACATCTAGTTATAAAATATTGTTTGGATACCTAATTTAAAAAGTGAAAACAATTTAACTATTTTAGTTTTAAACTGGGATATTGTCCTGGCTCAAGACCATTTTGCATCTATATTTACTAGAATGCAAATTTATTTACAAATGGCATGGTGACATTTATTACTTGGCTGCAGACTCCCACGATCATGATTTCGACCATGTCAAAAGTCTTTCAGTGGCTTCGCAGCGACTTTTCAACATCAAACCCGGCCTCTATAAGGAGATGATTCTCACAAACGAACGAGAATCACAACTCACTTGCCGGATTTGCGTTTAAAAAATCGCACCAAGTAATAAAGCACACATGCCATCGTACAAGCATCTCATTGAGTTGCACCTGAAATGCAAGGCCATCACGACCACGCTTACAGGACCATATACATTTCATGAAATTTTCCATAACCAAATAGCAAAGTGGCTGCCCTATGTCCCCGATAGCTTCACGAATTCTATCTTTGAGGTCTTGAATCGACGCTGGACTGTTGGTGTAGACCTTATCTTTCACGTGGCCCCAAAGGAAGAAGTCGAGATCACAAGACCTTGGTGGCAATTGTGATAACCTCTCCGAGTGATAACACTGTCCGGAAACTTTTTCCCGTAAAAGAGCAATGGTTTCGTTGCTTGTGTGACACGTAGCGCCGTCTTGTTGAAAGTAAACGTTGCACAGATCAATACCATCCAACTCCGACCATAAAAAATCATTAATCATCTCTCGCTAGCGCAATCCATTCACCGTAACTGTTGATCCAACCTCGTTATCGAAAAAGTAAGGTCTAATGACCCGGCCGGACCATAAAGTCACACGATGAGGATGGAGAGTAGGGTTTGCATTTTCCCGTACTTTTAATTCCCGGGTCCCGGGACAGCACGGGAAATCGTCAACATATTGTTTACCATGAGTTAAGCTTATTTTTTTCCAATGAAACATTCATGAACCTGAATACAGAATTCATATATTAAAGTGTAATGCGAGATCAATTCAAACATATTTTCAAGTTTCAAAATTAATGAAATGTAAATATGTCATTATGCAAGCGTATATTTGAATTAAGAGCAGACATTTATGGCCTCATCAGATATTTCTTATTTTATAGGAAAATGTGGACGCGACGGAGAACGATCGTTCACATTCAACAGATGTAGGCTTAATAGTCAGTAGAGCATTAAATAAAATGTTTAATTTGTCTGTTCTTTGTCCTGGAGGCAAATCACGGGAGTCCATAACGAGAAGTTACGATCGAATTCAATTTTTAATTTCTGTGCAAGAAGTATGCATTTCCAAAAAACGAATAGGATGTAGAGATAATGTTTATTGGAACTAATCTCGTTAGAGTTTGAATAATTTTTGGGAAATTTATGTCCTTTTTAATATAAATTTTTTTAATATAAATTTGAATAATTTTTTGGAAATTTATGTCCTTTTTAAAATAAATAAGAGCGCATTTCGATCGAACCTTTCTCGCTTTCGAATTCCGTGAGCCCCCTGCTTCGAAAATTTAAAATTCTTTTTTTAGACTTTATTAATACAATATTGTTACTTGCGTTTTCTATACTTCATTTATTTTTGGTTCAATTTACTTTCTCTCGATTCTAAATTTTTACATATGTAGTTTGACAGCAAAATCCGAAAAAGTGTATTTTGAGTGTATTTCCGGTGTATATCCGCAGCTTAAAAATATTTTGTCATCCAACATTTTTAATTTTATTGTGTAAATAATGGCAATAATGTGCGAAGAAATATGTAAAAGTTTCTACAGAATTCCCGCGGGATACGGGGAATGAAAAATATGCGAATTCCCTGGAATTTTCCCGCGGGAATTCCCGGGATGCAAACTCTAATGGAGAGGCTTCTCAACCGTAACTCTTGGGTTTTCCGAGCCCCAGATGCGACAATTTTGCTTGTTGACGAAGCCACAGAGGTGGAAATGGGCCTCGTCAATCAAGATGATTTTTCTATGGAATTCCGGATCGTTTTTATTCCCGAAATTTTAATAATTTCAATGCGTTGTTGAAGCGTGTATCGTTCCATTTTTAGTAATGGCGTAGTTTTTACTTGTCAAATGTTAAAGAACAAAAGCTTCAAAAGTGACAGCTAGCGAAATACCGGGTGATTCAAAATAACACCTCTTGTTGGAAAATCCTGTACAAACATTTCTGGTGAAAATGGGTCAAATCAGTTCAGATTTGATTTTTTATGCTTTAGAAACCACATAATTTAACCGATTTTTAGCAAATTGGGCACAACTTCTCATATTTCTAAAACTCAACTGTAGTAAAACGGTGTCAAATCAGTTCAGATTTAGATATAGCTCCCATAAAAATTTCGCTCCCGATTTAAGATTACCCGTTGTAGAAACAATATTCCTTAACCGATTTCCTTCATAAATCGGCAGAACAACTTATATTTGCACTAGAAACATCTATGGTAAAAGTGGATGAAATCGGTGAAGATTTATATATAGCTCCCGTACAATGCAGTGGAGTAGAAAGTGTAGGGTATCATATAGTCGGCCCCGACCGACTTTAGCCTTTCCTTACTTGTTATATGTGCACTCGATAATGTCGGGAAATTATGGTCCTCTACGTGCAAAAATATTGAATTTTTTAACACAATAGTAACCTCTTGATTTGTTTTTCCGGAAAACTTATGAAAAAGTGAGGTGACGATATACTTGATTATCCCCCTGACTTTTGGGCGTTTGTTTTTAAATCCCCATCATTGTTTTTAAAACCTTAATTCTTATGCTGACATTTATGACTTTTGAAACAAATACCAGCATCTCTTGAAAATTATTTTATTTCGCCTAAAATTTAAATAAAATAAAGAAATACTAATTCTTCTTGCTTATCTTTGCAGCCAAACGACCGCCGGTCGAAGAAACCGCCTCGTTCCTGCAAAGCCTTTTGGCTTCCCACGGACCCAACTATTTGGAAAAGCTATTCGGCAGCAAGGCACGCGATGCATTGTCGCCACTGGGCGGTGTGGAAAAAGTGGCCATTGCTTTGAGTGAATCGCAGACCATTGAAGATTTTGGAGCAGCACTACATTTAATGAGGTAAGTAGACCAAAACGTAGAATTTCTATTAAAGGACATATTTAATGTCCCCTACCATGAGATTAAAAACAAACACAACCGCAATGGAAATATGGATGGTATAAATCGAAAGGGTCCATATGGTTAGAGTTTTTGTATAGATTAAGTTTTTGCTGGCAAGGGAAAAGAACCTAAATCTCTTGTGCACAAGTAAAACTGCCCTGGAAAGGATGAATGAACTCAGGCTAAAAAAATAAATGAAGGATTTTTGAATAATATTATTGGGATTGTGTAAATTAAGCAACGAAAGGGACAATGAAGTAGAATTTAGGGTATCATCCTGTCCGCTTAAAACATTCCTCCTCCCCTCCCAGACAAAAAAATCCAAAACCCTTTTGAAAAGGATTACCATTGTATTCCCTATGGTCGCCTCTTTGTCGCACCAAATTAAATGTGGATTTTTTTGTTTGTTTGTTCTGTTCCTCGCTATGGCCTCCCTTAATTAACATATCGTTTGCAATTTTGCGGTCTCATTAAATGCTGATCAAATTCTAAAACTATGTTCATTAAATTCAACACGAATAATACCGCAATTTGCGAGAACGCCAGCTGTAATTGTCATTATTTAAGCTAATTACATGGCTTGGCATTTTCACTGAGGTAACCGCAATATTTCAATTAAATTTAAATCTATTTTTCATGAGCTTTTTGGTGGCAATGTGAAAAGTTAATGTTCGCACATCACAGATTGTGATTGTTTGACAATTTGGAAAATTTGAAGGACAAACTGAAGGACCTGTGCATGTTTGTTTGTTAATTGAGTGACAAGCATTACGGTGAAACCTTGAAATGTTGAGGGTTCAAAATCGTATAAACTGTTTGTTGTATATGGTATAGCTGGTGGTGTAATAGCTTACTGGCAATATATTCGCCATAAAAAGTACACTCAGAAAAATTTGTAAATTTTAATAATATACAAAAATGTCTTTATCAACACCTATTTCAAGTTAACCCCTTAGCTTTTCTAGTTTATTCGTAACTTACTTTTTAAAAGACAAAACTTTAACTGGTTTTTAATACTAAACTAATACAGAAGAATTAAAGTATTTTTAGCATATATTCTGTTCTTTGAGTTGGCATTTATACCGGTGTCATAGGTTGTGAATAAGTATTAAAAATAATTTTGGAAAAATAGTATCCTTTGGAACTTTGTAGTTCTTTTAAGAGGCAACAAGATGAGAAAATAAAACACTAAAAACGCCAAATAACTCTATTTCACCTATAGTTTCAAATGTATATCACCTGGGTCAAGTGTAATATGGATTGTCGGACAGTGTAATCGGTGCTTTGCTTTTCGAGAATTTATTTTTTATTTTTTTTTTATTATTATTAAGTCTATAGATACAAATATCCTTACAGACTAAAAACATATACATATATACACTTAGATACTACAAATTAAGTATTTAAATACAAGATAATTTTTCTTTTAATAGAGTTTTTGTTTTCTGATAATTCAATAATATGATAGAATTTATTAAATTGAACAAACAGGCGGCGCAAAGGATCATTATCGGCATAGTTTGAACGGAAATAATTATAGTGGATCAACTGAAAATATCTAGTTGGTCTTGTCGGAATATTTATCATCATTCTACTCAGAATAAGCTCGGAATGGATGTTGCCCTGGATAACATTCATAAGAAAAGTAATGTTCAACGTAGTACGTCGACTTTTCAAAGAAGGCAACTTGATAAGGCCAAGCCTAAGTTCATATGAAGGCAGTGTACGGAAGTTCCATCCTCTCCCACGCATACAAAATAAAAGGAATTGTTGTCTAACTAAATTAATTTCCATGAATATCGATTCCAGTGAAGCGGCTGAGTGAATGTTTGCCAAAATCCTTTTTTGGATTCTTTTGATATTATTTACTTGAAGTCCTCTATGGAAATGTGTTCAAACTTATTACACTGTACGACATTTTTTAAAGACGTCGTTACACTTGAACCGATTGATATACGCGTTTTTAGTTCTTCATTTCTTCTTCCTGTTGTCCCTTCACAGGAATAAAAAGTTCCAAGGGAGACAATTTTTCAAAAAATTATTTGATATACTTGTCCATACCCTATAATAACGTTATTAGTGTCAAATTAAAAAGGACAATATATATTAATACTACAACAAATATCATGCTTCTAACTGTAATAGTTCCGCATTAACATATATTTCAAAATTACCCCTTAGTTTTTCTAGATTATTCATATCTTGTTTTTTTAAGAGCCAAAACATTAAATGGTTGTCAATAATAAACAAATACAGATAGAGCTTGCAATTTAAAGCACATATTTTCTTCTTTGATTTGGCATTTATACCCGTGTCATAATAAATGCCAAATCAAAGAAGAGAATATGTGCTAAAAACACTTTAAATTACAAGCTCTATCTGTATTTGTTTAGTATTGACAACCATTTAATGTTTTGGCTCTTTAAAAAACAAGATATGAATAAACTAGAAAAACTAAGGGGTAATTTTGAAATATATGTTAAAATATGTGCTAAAAACACTTTAAATTGCAAGTTCTATCTGTATTTGTTTAGTATTTAGGGTGAGAATACGTATTAAAAATAATTTTTGAAAAAATGCATCCTTTGGAAATTTGTAGTCCTTGATTTTTTTGTTAATTATGATCGAACTTGTCGTGCTTTAAAAAAATAGCCAAAAAAATATGAGTTAGGTAATTTTATAGGGGCAAGGATATATCTTTATTATGGTGTCTCAAAAAATAAAAGTTATTATACCCTCCACCTCCAGGATGGGGGTATACTAACTTTGTCATTCCGTTTGTAACACCTTGAAATATCGACCTGAGACCCTATAAAGTATATATATTCTTGATCGTCATAAAATTATAAGACGATCTAGCCATGTCCGTCCGTCCGTCTGTCCGTCTGTTGAAAGCACGCTAGCATCTAAACGAAAGGAGCTAGAACGTTCAAATTTTCCATAAATGCGTCTTATAGTCGTAGATCGGTTGGGATTGAAATGGGGCGAAATCGGCCCAAAGGGAAAAATTTTTCCCTCACAAGCACTAAAAATACCCATAATAATCCCTAATATTTTAGCGTATTTAAGCATGTTTTTTGAATATGTCTGTTTATATTTGCTTGATATTTGGTATGCGCATTCCCCTTATAGCAAAAACGTGCACCATAGAGTGATTCTTATTTGTAGGGGGTGAAATGGGGCAAAAAAGGGATAAAAATGGTACCAACCAAACGGCTGTACCTAGAATAATGAAATTCGGTGTATACATTCCTCTGATTGCATAGATAAGTGAAATACACGGATATTTAAAAATTCGTACTTTTTGGGGTTAAAATGAAAAAAGGGCATAAAAATAGTACCAATCTAATGACCGCAGCTAGAGTCATGAAATTTGGAGTATACATTCCTCTGAGTGTGTAGACACGGAAAATAAACTGATTTCTCGAAATTCGTACTTTTTGGGGTTAAAGTGAAAAAGGGGATAAAAATAGTACCAATCAAATAACCGCAGCTAGAGTTATGAAATTCGGAGTATACATTCCTCTGACTGCGTAGACTCGGAAAATAGACATTTTTTTTTAAATTAGTACTTTCAAGGGATACAATGATACAGAGGGATAAAAATAGTACCAACTAAACGACTACAGCTAGAATGATGGAATTCTAATTGCGTAGCAACGTCAAGGGGGTAAAAATGGTACCAACCAAATGGGTGCAGCTGGAATCATGGAATTCGGTTACACATTCCTCTGACTGCATAGACACGCAAAATAAAAAGTTTTTTCCAAATTCGTACTTTTTCTTTTACGGCAAAAATTGGTTGAATCATGAAGTTAGGTTATTTTGCACTATGTACGTCTGATAATGGATTTTCAAAATTTGTACTTTTGGAAATAAAATAGAATGGAAATACAACCAACTGTAGCACCCACTATCTACCAATATTTATGGCTTTGAAAATATAAATATAAGAATATTTATTTTTTGAATTGACGTATTGGTAGCATTGCCTTATAAGCGTGGTTTGAAATAATTAAAATATTATATTTATTTATAAAATTAATTTTTCAATATTTGTATTTGTTTTAGTTTGGCTATATTAAAAAAAATATATTTTCCTGTAATATTACTGCACTTCTACGAAAACCGACAACCTCTGTGGAATGCAATCCATGGTGGAGGGTATATAAAGTTCGGCCTGGCCGAACTTAACGCCGCTTTTACTTGTTTTTTATAAAAACAATCGCAAATAAAGTTTGATGAACTGAACGTCAACGACAACCCGTGTCAACTTCCATCGAAACATGCCACTACTTCCATACTAAGGTGCGATGGAAGAGAAATTTTCGAAGGTCCTTTATATATTGAGTCCCAGTTGTCAAACAAACGTAAGAACCACCATTTTTAGTTTTCGTTCCTTAGTTGAAAATCGAAAATCGATCGACCATTTACATCATGTCTGAATAATAAAGGGTGGTTAAATTTTAAGGGCCGATGTTGATTTTGAATAAAACACAAATTATTTAAGAAAATTATTGTCACTTCTTATATTGGTATGGTTCAATTATGTACGGAATAAAATATCGACCACATGGCCGCCGCGACCTCGGCGGCACACCTCGATCCGATGGTCCAAATTTTCGATGACTCTGAGGCATAATTGAGGTTCTATGCCGTTAATGTGCCGAATTATCTCATCCTTTAGCTCTTGAATTGTTGCTGGCTTACCAACGTACATCTTTTCTTTCAAATAACCCCAAAGAAAGAAGTCCATCGTCCACACCCATATCTCCATAAAACTAACTTTTTATCATCTCATGATAGCGAAGACCATTCATAGTAACTGCCTGACCGGCACCATTTTTGAAAAAGTACGACCCGATGATGCCGCCAGCCCATAAACCGCACCAAACAGTCACTCTTTGTGGGTGCATTGGTTTTTCGACAATCACTCTTGGATTATCATTCCCCCAAATGCGGCAATTCTGCTTATTGACGAATCCACTGAGGTGGAAATATGCCTCATCACTGAAGATGATTTTCTTCGGAGTGCACGATATGCATTTTGATTTGAACGCCCATTTTCACAATAAGCCTGAATAACTTTAACGCGTTGCTCGATTGTGAAATTGAAAAATGTCAAATGAAATATAGAAATAAACTTGACGATTAGGTGCGGTTCACATTCAACATCGGCCCTTACAATTTAACCACCCTTTAATTTTTGCTGCAGTTTGTATTAAAATATTTCACTATGCGACACCCGGCTTGCAGAGAGGAAATTAATGGAAAATGGATTGAAAACTTTTTGTTTGAAATTCCGTTCGGTTTTTAACAGGTCACGAAAATAAATTGCAGCGGTCACCCCCAGAAATGAAGATTGGATTGTTTAATGATGATCAACAAAATATTTCATCACTGGGTCAAGCCATCAGTGAGCTAAACGCTCCTGAAAACACATCTAAAAATCATGTTTTTCCCGTGTATTTTTTTTAATTTGTATTTTTGCCCAAATTTTTTCTTGAGTTAATAGACCCTTGGAAGCACTTTAAATAAAATTTTTATACCCTACACCACTTCGTGGAATAGGGTATTATAAGTTAGTTTCGCGCCAAATGTTTGTAACACCACGAAATAATCGAGCTAGATCCACCTTTAAGTATACCGATCGGCATAGAATAACCAGCTGAGTCGATTTACCGATGTCTGTCTGTCCGTCCGTCCGTCTGCTGTCCATCTAAGCTTGTTCGCACACTACAGGTCGCATTTGCTGTACGATTATCATGAACTTTGGCAGAAGTTACTTTTTTGGCCAAGGACGATCGGTATTGAATTTGGAGGAAATCGGTTCAGATTTAGATATAGCCCCCATACAAATGTCGCTCCCGATTTGACATTTTCCGCTCTAGAAACCACATCTTGTACCCGATTTTCTTTAAATTTGGCACAACATCTTATAATCCATCTAGAAACACCTATGCAGAAATTGGGTAAGATCGGTTCAGATTTAGATATAGCCCCATACAAATGTCGCTCCCGATTTGACATTTTCCGCTCTAGAAACCACATATTGTACCCGATTTTCTTTAAACTGGGTACAAAATCTTATAATCCAACTAGAAACACCTATGCAGAAATTGGGTAAGATCGGTTCAGATTTAGATATAGCCCCTACACAAATGTCGCTCCCTATTTCACTTTTTCCGCTTTAGAAACCACATATTGTACCCGATTTTCTTTAAAATTGGCACAACATTTTAAAATGGAACTAGAAACACCTATGCTGAAAGTGGCTATGATCCGTTCAGATTTAGATATAGCCCCCACACAAATGTCGCTCCCGATTTGACTTTTTCCGCTCTAAAATCCACATTTTGTACCCGCTTTTTCTTTAAAATTGGCACAACATCTTATAATTCAACTAAAAAAATTATGATGAAAGAGGGTAAGATCGGTTCAGATTTAGATATAGCCCTCATACAAATGTTGCTCCCGAATGTTTAACCGATTTTGGCCAAACTTTACATATTTATATTGCTCCCATGAAATACCTGGGTTTAGTAATCAAAGCGAGGTACATACACAGGGAGTGGTGTAGGGTATTATATAGTCGGCCCCGCCCGACTTTAGCCTTTCCTTACTTGTTTATTTTTGTCTTAGAATAACTCATTGGTAGAATTATTGGGCGTTTATATTGATTTTTTGCGGGTTTTCAATGTGACAGCTAAAAACTCATATTTCTTGGAACCATTTCGGAAAAGGTGTAATACAAAAAAATAAGGAATCAATACATTTCGAATGATGCCTAAGTGAAGAATAACGGACGAAAATGACGTTACTCACTCTATTTTTGTGAAATAATTTAATGTCGGAGATGGTTTTCACAGCCAAAATGTTCGAACACTTTTTACAAAAAATACGGCGTCAATTTCTTTCCGATGTTCATCATTTAGGCATCATACGAAAGTTATAGACTGCAGCTAGTTACTTTTTATACAATACAACCTTCAAATACGAAAAAGTTTTCAGTAGTCCCTGTGAAAATCCACAAAAAAAATACTATAAACGTCCAATAATTCGACCAATAAGTTACTCTAAGACAAGAGTCAAAGGTTTCATTTAAAGTGATTTCAAGGGTTTATTATTTCAGAAAAAAATTTTGGGAAAAAATTAAACGCAAAAAAAATTACACGATAAAAACATGATTTCTATGGTTATTTTCAGGAGCGTTTAGCTCACAGATGGCTAGATCTAGGAACGAAATATTTTGCAAATCATCATTAAACAATCCAAAGTTTATTTTCGTGGAGTAACTGGAACTTGTTTTTCCATTTGTATGGACGGCGACCCAGCCTAATGTACATACTATATAACAAAATCCCGTGATTACGAGGGTAGTCTTTGAGTGTTTGTGGCATTAATATTAATAACCGTTTTGGAAAATCAACAGCTTAGTTTGTGTATGCTTCGACAACACATCAAAAAAGGAAATATGAACAGGAAAACATCTGTCGCGCCAGCTAGTAAATAATAAAAACAAAAATATTCTTTATTGTTTAAACTTTATGTTTATCCTACGATTACTTTTAAGTTGAACCAAACACAGTTTTATTTAATTATAAAATTTTTGTGCGATTTCCTTTTTCAGATCCGATTTGGAGCATTTACGATCCGTTTTCATGGCCGTTGAGAATGGCGACTTGGGCATGCTGAAATCGCTGGGCATCAAGGACTCCGAACTGGGCGATGTCAAGTTCTTTTTGGAGAAATTAGTCAACACCGGTTTCCTAGATTGAGTAGCACCAGATCCGGCTTCTGGATTTTATTATGCACATGCCCAGCCCATCAATCCCAGTTTCTATTCATATTTAGGAACGCCCTATGACAATTACTATTAGAACACGGTAATTGGCCATGGCGTGAAGTAAAGATGAATAGAAATTCCAATACGACTCCCCCCTACGACATACAATCCATACGAACAAACTCAAAGCAAAAAAAATATACCCAAAAAAATTTCAAGCGAAAAAAATCTTAACAAAAAAATAAACAAAGAAATAAATCGGTTACTTTTGTAAACTTTGTGTTGATTTTGAGTTTTTGTTGATCTAACAAAACCTATCGTTTTTTTTAATTTCAACTGCAAAAATCTCAACAACTTCTGCCGCTCTCTAAAGCTTCTTCTAATCTGAGAAATGTTTAAATTAAATTCCGTTTTGAAATATCTTCTCTATGTTTTCGCGCTGACATGTTCTCAAAATTCATTACATTTCCATTGATTTCACACAATTATGTTGAACAGTCTCAAGTAAAATCTAAAACAAAAGAAAAAACATTCAAATGTGTAAATTTGAATAAAATGCGGAAGCAGGATCGGCAAGAACAATGAACAAAAACCAAACAAGAAATTATTAAAACCTAAAACTTTACCAGTGGAAAAAAGTAAAACAAACCTTATAAATATTTTACAAAACTATTATATTGTATATGTATGAAAAGAAAGAAAACATATTATAATTTTTCCTAAACAATAACAAAACAAAAATCTAAATGTTTCAAAAATGCTTTTACCGACCAAATGGTTTTCTTTATAGGTGTGTTTTTGTTCTTTTGATAGAAAACAAACTAAATGTATCTCACAATAAACAATTAAATGCTATCAGTACTAAACCTTCCATATTAATTATACAGAAGCAAAGAAAAAAATACATATTTTTTAGTTTCTTAATATTATTTGAGAAAAAAATGATAAAAGAAATTAGTATTAACACAGAAAAAAGCCCTGCAGCTATATGGAAAATCCCTGAAAATTATATAAATATATATATATATGTATATTTACAAAAATATATAAAATTAAATATATAAAAAAAGTATTTTTGGTTTGAGAAAAGAAAACTTACACACACACTCCCCATGAGAGGATTTTAAAAGAAAATTAAAAATAAAAAACGAGAAAACCCCTAAAACCAGAGAGAGAAATAGCAATGCCGTATCTATGATAATTGTTTTTACTTAAAAAAATATATAAAATATTCAATTGACAAAACATATCAAACAGCCTGTTGAAAATAAATTAAATTATACTAAAAAAATAAAAAAAAATCCTAAAAAATATTTCAAAATAAGTAAAATTCTAAAGAAGAAAGAAAAAAATTAAATTAATATAATATTAAAGAATAATTCGAAGCAAAGAAAAATAAGATATTTAAAAACCATTACAAAATTTAAAAAAAAATAATAATAATACAACAAAATTAAATGTAATCTAAGATAAACAGATATGTTCCGAAAGACGAAACAAATATTGAGCAAAAATTGTTGTTCGTGGCAATTAATAATTAATAAAAGAAAAACAAATATATACTGAAAGAAGAGCTGAAAATAAAATACCCGTGTCTCCACGATTTGCTAGATCAGTTCGTTTTCACGTTTAGAAGGCGAATTTAACATTTATGGAATATCACAAATTCCATATATATGCAAAGCTAGGCGAGCGTATGAGTAATTTTAATTCAAATAATATTACTCATACCACCCACTAGACAAATGTGTTTTCAAATATGATATGAATTGATTTAGAAATTGTTGACTTCTGCGAGAGTGCAAAGTTGTGTCGGACAAAAATTAAAAAAAATATATATGAAATATAGCAACAACAACATAGAAATGCGTAAAAAAGTAAAACAAAAATATCTAAATGAATATAAAAATGTTTATTTCTAGAAAAATAAGACCTCATCCTTATTTCACACAATTGTACTCGTAGAATTTTATGCTCTTAAGTCTGGCAGATATTTGTTAAAATAATTTTATATAAAATATAATACAAACATAAAACAAGAATTATTTATTTACCATGAATGTCAAGTATTACATTATAGTAAAATATTTCACGGACATATCGTAAATATTACAAAAACAAACTTATATTATATTACCACAAAAAAAAATAAGAGAAAACGAAAATTTTATATCAAAACAAAATTTTGAATTTATTTTTTCTTGTGTTTTTTCAACAACATTTTTAATTAAAGTCTAATAATTCAAAAATTAAAAAAAAAATAAAAAATAACTCCGCATTAAAGTTTAGAAAAAGGATTAAAGCTGATCCATAGAAAGAGTAAAGAGAATAAATATTGAAGCTTTCAAGCTCTAGCAATGTGTTAAAGCTCACCACGAGGCAAACAAATGTGCTTAGCAAAGCTTTTAACTAAGAAATAAATACAAGAAAACTTTAAAAGGCGAAACTAGAGAAAGTAAAGATTCAAAACATAACATCAAAGATATCATTCACAAGCTTAAAAGCTTCTCCGTCATATCAACAGCAGAGCTTTCGTAAAAAAAACTCCCAGAATCACATCAATCACCGAAGTATGTATTTGTATTTCAAATGAATCTACAAATCTAGGTTCTACAATGATTTTTGTTTGCCGAATAGAAAAAAAATAATACCGAAATCTACGAATTTTGTAAGTAATTGAAAATAAAGCTGACCCCATGAAGAGCTTTTGACCAACATCACATAAAGCTCGTTTTCGTTAACGCAAAATGTGTGGACATTTCGACAGAAACCATTTAAATGTGTTTATTTCTTTATTTATTAATTTCCAATAAATATATTAATTTTTATATTCGAAGCCAAGCCACCTTTGATGGCTTATTTTTTCTATAGAAAGTAGAAAATACCGTGAACATTCGCGATGCGCCTGAAAGTCCAATCAGTAAACCTATAAATTTGAAAGCCGATGTGGTTTAATTTAAATAATGCACTCCCACTTTATTTGAAAGTTCTGGAGGTCCCCAAACTACTGATATACGGTCAGTACGAATTTTTTACTGCATAATGAGAGGTTTTGTGGGGTTATTCTCCAGTTGTGTGGTGCTGAAAACTTGACCACACAATGATAAATTCAAAATAATTATATAAAATTAAGAATTGTGGCAAATTTGTGAGCATTTTAAGATATTTGGAAACCACTGTTAGAAATTATTTAAAAGTTTGTGGATAAACGCATGTCATGCAAACTGTTGTTTTGCCGAAACTTTCCCCTTTTCTTAGCGAAAAACTTAGCCTACAAATGTTTTATTTAAAACATGTAATTTTGTATAAAATTAGAAAAAGTCGAACAAAAAGCCAATGAAATGCTTGCCTCAGCTCCTCCCATGTTGCTGTACAACGTCAATTTTAGCGAAGAGAACAAATTATCGTTGAAGAAAGTATCTCAAAGTGTGAATAAATTATTAATTCACTTATTCTTATTTCTTAATTATATTTAAATTGTGAAAAACAATTTCCAGTCACTCCACGAAAATAAAGTTTTGATTGTTTAATGATGACCAGCAAAATATTTCGGCACTGGGTCAAGCCATCTATGAGCTAAATGCTCCTGAAAACACCTACAAAAATCATGTTTTTCACGTTGCATTTTTGTCAAATTTCTTCTGAATTAATAGACCCTCTGAAGCACTTTAAATATAAATTTTGATTCTTGCCTTAGTGTATTAGTACTGGTCGAATTATTGGACGTTTATAACAATTTTTTTAAAGTGACAACTGAAACCGTTTTCGTATTTGACAATTGCAGACAATACCTTTCGAATGATGCCTATATGACGAACATCGGAAGGAAATTGACGTCGCAGCGCTCATTTTTGTAAAAAGAGTTTGAACATCTGAAAAGCCATCTGCTGTATTCAATTATTTTCCAAATATGGAGTCAGTGACGTCATTTATAGTCCGATATTCATCATTTCGGTCTCATTCGACAGGTATTGATTCCTTCTACTTATTGTTCATAACACCTGTTACAAAATGTTACCAAGAAATATGAGTTTGTAGCTGTCACTTTGAAAACCCATGAAAAATCAATCTAAACGTTCAATAAAACAACCAATGAGTTATTCTAAAACAAGAATAAACATTTTTATTTAAAGAGTTTCCCAGGGTCTATTAATTCAGAAAGAATTTTTGGACAAAAATGCATCTTAAAGAAAATTACACTTGAAAACATGATTTTTAGAGGTGTTATCAGTAGACAGCGAATCCCATTTTTAATCCATATTTGTACAAACTATGGATATGGCAAAGCAATAATATATATAATATGTTAATAAAATTGGTTATAACTGTTTATTGAATTGTTTCATCATGAAAATCATTTGTGTGAAGTCGGCATTCAATTATAACCATTCGTTCAAAATATGATTTTGCATATAAATCCGCTGTCTAGTTATCAGGATCGTTTAGCTCACAGATGGCTTGACCCAATGACCAAATATTTTTCACATCATCATTAAACAATCCTCCAATCTTCATTTCGGAGGGTGACAGCTGTAATTTATTTTCGTGACCCATCCTAGTGTACATACCTGTTATTGTGGGGGTTTTCGAAATTCGTACTTTTTATGGAGTAAATAAAGTAAACTAAAGTGCAATCGTAAAGGCATATTGTGTTCGCACGGCCCTCTGTTCAAAATAATTGTCACGCCCCTATAAGTAGGCGTAGTATTTTCCAACAATTAGAGTGATCAAACCCGAGACCGAAAACCGACCGTTGGGTTTTTTAAAACCACGGTTTTTGGAAAACCGGGTTTTTTATGTTGGTTTCAATCGGATTTTCATAGCACAAAAAAACATCAATCCCAAAAAACCGACATTGAATAAAACCCGTTTTTTTATCACTCTGCTAACATACCAAACAAAATTAAAATTTAACAACCCTGAAGATGATCGACAAAGTCGAATCGTAATATTGGGCAAAAATTTAAATAAAAAGAATATAACAAAACCAACACAATTCGGGTTTTATTATTTTATGGCCTCAAGCTGGACAATATCAAAAACACAATTCAACAATACACAAATACATCATTTAAACAAAATTTCACAATTTTCTTAAGTCTTTAATATTAATAATATTTTCAAAAAAATATTTAAATAATGGCATATGCTATTTGATGAATTATAAATTATATTATATACAAATTTCTATTCTTTTGGGGGAAATGGGTCGAAAGGAATAAAAAAGGGCAACTACAGCGCAATCCCAAAGGCATACGAGCCCCTATCGATAGGCGTTATATGTTTGTAGTATAGTACATATAGAGCGCAAATTACCTAAAAAGATCATAAATGTAAAAAAACTCCATAAGCTTTTTAATTAAGTATAGACCCAAATATGAGTCCCTTAGAGTTTTAATGTTTCCAATTCGTACAGGACGGGACGAGTAACAGGATATTTGCTATTCACCATTATACAACAGATGTCGCTAAAATAAAAGAGCCATTTAAAACATTTCTTCATTTTTGAATCTCAACCGTGTGTGAATAAAAAAACATTTTTTGCACTCGAAGAAATCCAATAATCATGTCTACCAGGATTGTGGCTGGCTGTGCTCTAGTACTGACTTCAATCTTTTCCCTGTGACTTCGCTCTCATCAATTGATCTCACACCTCGTATTGGATTGCAGCTTATATATATTAAAAACAGCAATTCTGACCACAAAAACAGAAAACAAAATTTAATAATTTTATTTACAAAAAAATCAAGTAATTGAGATTTTAGATTTCACTTCGATTTTCACCTTACTACGCAGATCCAATTTACCGAATTCGTTTTTTTCTTTCTTTGCTAAAAAATATTTGATTTTTAAGCTAAATTCGTTACCCTCAAACGAAAAGTTAAACAGAAGAAGTTAGCTTGTCGCAAACGATTTATTTGTATGCCAAACCATATGCAACGTTTTTCATAAATTCCTGTGAAACGTTTGTTGCAAACGATTATTTTGTTTGTCACAAGCGATGTGTGCTTATCACAAGCGAGTTGTTTCTTTGCATGTACGGCACTTCTACAGGGTGGCGCAGAATCAGCTATATGGTTTATAACATTTTTTATTTATGCGATTATTATATATATTTTTATACTCCCCACCTCCAGGAAGGGGGTATATTATTCCGTTTGTAACACCTTGAAATGTCGACCTGAGACCCTATAAAGTATATATTCTTGATTGTCAAAATTCTTTCCAGGACTACTAAGGATTATTGTTTCTTTATACTTTCTTTTACTACCTCGCCTTGAAATGTCCACAATTTTGCTTGCAACGAAAAACTCAATTAATTACAAAATTCTCAAACAAACACCGCACCAGCCCCCCCCCCCAAATGCTCTTACAACTAAAACAAAAAGTCACACCATCACATACATACGGACACATATTTACAAATATAATATCATCCCTTTTTGAAACTTCTTAATGTCGTGATAAATGAAATAATAGGAAACAACATTTTTATTAACTCAAAATAGACGTAAGACCAAGCGAAAACGATACATATCAGAAATGTTACTTATTACATATCTATATACATACAAATATATTTAAATATTAAAGCTAAAAGAAAAACAAAGAAAGGAAATGGCTAACAAATAACCGGGAAAACGAGGTGAAATGTAAGCTAACTCTGAGAAAGAATAACTTATTTTTATAAAACAAAAATGAAAGGCAAACAAGCAAAGGCTAAACGAAAGGATGATTGGAAAAGACGAAAAAAATAAATGAAAACTCTCGATATACATATTTCGAAAAAGAAAAAAATCCGGCAACCACCAAAACGTTGCTCCCATATAAGTGTTAAGAGTTAGTAAAAGAAAAACAGAAAAACTACATAATTAAATTTCAAATTTGTTTCCCCCATTATATTTTCTCTGCAATTATGTTTGTGTTCGAAAACGAAAACTTAAATATTTCCTGAATATTTCGATTTTAAAACCCAAGAAAATTCTCACTAAAGCAAAAAAGAGTTATAAGTACCTAAACAAATGAAATGAAAAGAAAACAAAAGAAAAAAACGAACCCAGAAAAAAACCCCTAGCAAAGTAGTTTTAAAATCCATATCGACAAAACCGACCCCAACCCCCAAACCCACAAACAAACCTATTTGAAAACCTAAACATATCAACTAAATGGACAAAATGCAAATTTTACAATTTTACTCTAACGTTTTGCTGTTAAACTAAAAATATTATATATACACTACACTAAAATGTTTAGCAGAAACATTAACTATACATAAATGTTACTTGACGTTATATACAGAAACAAAAAAAAACGATAAAAGAAATATTTTAAAAGAGAAAACTACGAAACGTATAGACCCAGATATATATATATATATATACACGAACACACAAATATATACATATATAAATGTTTTAGAAAATAATTATTTTATTTGAAAAATAAAAAAGAGAAACTACTATTTAGCGAAGTGTCACAACAACCATGACATACAAACCCACAACAACTGTGTATACATTATTATTATTATCGTTATTAAAACTGAGAGATAAAACGTAACGATAGGAAAGGAAAACCTAAAGCATGGAATGAAATGAAAATGTGTAAATAAAGTATTGAAATTCTATTGAAAACTCAAAACAAAACAAAAACTCTAATACTTAATAATATTATACAAAAATAATTGGAAAACATATCACAAACACACTAAATCATGAAATGAGCTACAAACCACTTGAGAGAACGAATTAAAAATTATTTTAATTTTTTAGTTTTAACATTTTTTGCAAGCAAAAGACATAATTATTATCAGATTTTTTTCAATTATATTTTTATTTAATAATGATAACTTACTTAATTCTTTAGATTTAGCAATTTTTTGCAAGCAAACAAAAAAATATTATCAGTTTTATTTCAATTTTATTTTAATTTAATAATTAAAACTTATTTAATTTTTTAGTTTTAACAACTTTTGGAAGCAACAAAAAAATATCAGATTTTTTACTCCTAAAAAATGAGTTAAAAATTATTTATTTTTTTTCAACAATTTTTGCAAGCAAAAAACAAAACTATTATCAGATGTTTTCTTTTTCAATTATATTTTAAATTATTAATTGAAAATTATTTGGTTTTAACATTTTTTGCAAGCAAAAAACCAAATTATTATCAGATTTTTGTTTCACTTAAAAAAGGCATTAAGAATTATTTAATTTTTTTAGTTTTAACAATTTTTGCAAACAAACCTATTATCAGTTTTTTATTATATTTTAATTTTATAATTAAAAATTAATTAGCTCTTTAGTTTTAACAACTTTTTGCAAGCAAAAAAACAAAATTGTTATCAGACTTTTTTTACTCATTAAAAGGTATTAAAAACAACTATATTTTTAGTTCTAACATTTCAAGTAAAAAAATAAAATTATTCTCAGAATTTTTATTATTTTAGTTTTAACAATTTATAGCAAACAAATTTTTTCGATTAATTTGATGTTGAACAAACCTAAAATCGTTCAAAACATAAAATTACATGAACTACAAAACAAAATTATTATCAGATTTTTTTACTCATTAAAAGTTATAAAAACTTATTATTTTTTTAGTTTTAACATTTTCAAGTAAAAAAAACAAAATTATTCTCAGACAATTTTCATAATATTTTAATTTAAAATCATAGCATTTTTTAGTTTTAACAACTTATAGCAAGGAAAAATATTTTTTCGACTACTTTGATGTTAAACAAAACTATTATTTCAAAACATAAAATTACATGAACTACAAAAGGTTACTAAAATAAATTAAATAAAATAATTACTACACAGAAAAAGACGGAAAGCGATTTAAAATACAAAATACCAAGACCTCGAGCTCGTTTTTTAATTTAATACAAATTATAATAAATAACTTTATTTAGAAAGTAATTAATTTTGGGTCTCTAAAGAGAGAGAGAGAGATTTATTAATATTTGATATTATTCAATATTTTATATTATTTACATATTAAAACAAATAATATTGAACTTAATTTAATTTAAAATGGACTCGTTATTTTTTCTGTTTAAATACGTTATTACTCCATGAATTGCTTGAATTTAATTATATTTTTTTCTTATTAAATTGTTATGATTTTTTATAGGTTTAGAAATAATAAACTAAATTAATTGCTCTCAATATTTATAGGAGATATGCATTTTTATTTCTTATATATTATTATTATAAGTATACATCCTTTAGGTAAATATCCATTTGAAAAATTAATAATTCAGACTTCGAGCTTGAATTGTTAATTTTTCAAATGATTTTTTTCTTTATTTTTTACAATTTATTTATTATTTTATTTTTTATTTTATTTCATGCATTTTTGTATCGTATATATTATGGTTACAAGTATACATCCTTTGAAAATTCCATTTGAAAAATTAATAATTCCGACTTCGAGCTTGAAGTGTTAATTTTTAAAATGAATTTTTATTTCTTTAATTTTTTTACAATTCATTTTTTATTT
Organism: Polietes domitor; assembly: GCA_947397865.1. Classification (NCBI taxonomy): domain Eukaryota; kingdom Metazoa; phylum Arthropoda; class Insecta; order Diptera; family Muscidae; genus Polietes; species Polietes domitor. Next base: position 41,844,799 of record OX377618.1, on the reverse strand, counting down.
TATTTTATGAATTTTTATTTCGTATATATTATGGTTATAGGCATACATCCTTTGAAAAATTAATAATTCAGACTTCGAGCTTGAATTGTTAATTTTTCAAACGATTTTTTTTTCTTTATTTTTTTACAATTTATTTTTTAGTTTATTTCATGATTTTTTTATTTCGTAGATATTATTGTTATATGTATACATACTTTGAAAATTCCATTTGAAATTAATAATTCAGACTTCGAGCTTGAATTGTTAATTTTTCAAATGAATTTTTATTTCTTTAATTTTTTTACAATTTATTTTTTGTTTTATTTCATGAATTTTTATTTCGTAGATATTATATAGTTTATTATATATGTATACATCCTTTAGTTAAATATCTATTTAAAAAAATAATAATTCAGACTTCGAGCTTGAATTGCAATTTTTCAAATGAATTTTTATTTCTTGAAAAAATTTACAATTTATTTTTCTTTTAATTCTTACTTCGCTACAGCTTTGAACAAATAAAAATAATAATATTTCATATTTTTCTTTTTTGAAATCTTACTTCGCTACAACTTGGAAAAAAATAAAAATAATAATATTAATTATTTTTCTCCAAAGTAAATAGCATAACTTTCAAAAGATACGAATTTGATTAAAATTTTTTCGGCCTGCAATCAATTATCAAGTTCCAATCAATACAAGTTGATTTGAACTCGATTATTGTACTGGATCAAGACCTTCTTTACAAATAACATGGCTTTGATCATGATGCCTAACCCGCGATGTCCGTCTTCAGAAGGATTTGCGGTAAAAACAACGAACTCTTCAAAGGAATTAGTCTGATCCAGGGTTTTCGATCTATTCTTAGGGTCTCAAAAATTACATCCCAAAATATTATGGCGGGGAAATTTTTCGAAATGCCCCATTTGCGGTATTTAGTCGTTTTTTGTTACTACTCAAAACTGCTGTATTTCAAGATGACCGAAAACACAATTAACAATTGATTCATTTGAAATTTTGGAATACATCTTCACATATACAATATATAGAGACATAGTAGTTTATTATTATAATGCATAGTTTTTCTGTTATTAAAAATTTTCGAACAATTTTATCAAATTTTTACCATTTTAACAAATTTTTAAAAAAATCGCTCATCTATGCACTTATTTAACGATTGTTGACAACCTCATAATAATTAAACAATTACATAAGTTGTGTGTCCGGACGTGGATCAAAACAAAAGCATCGTAACAAGGCTGTATTTGAATTTATTCTTCTAAAAATGTTGACAGTGATATCTATAAAAAATAGTATTTACTAATTTTCATTAAATTTCCAAAAATCCTATTTTCCGGCCTTCTATAGTGCCCTAACCCCTTAAAGTCTAAATCCAATCAATCACGCTGGCGGCGTTAAAATTCGCTGACCAAAACTAACTAAAGAAAGAGCGGCCAGAATTGTCGGTTAACTTTTTTGGGATAGTTATTTAAATACAATAATTTATTTAAAAAATGTCACGACTTTAATGGAAATTATTGGTCTACATCGTTATTAGATATGACTTTATTTTATCCGCCTTATAATAGGCAAGAACGTCAAAAATGTTTTCCAACAACCGTGCCATATATCCATAGCCATTTATCCTCGTTTCAATGTTGGTACCACTGTTAAATGTTTACACAGAAAAGGCAGCGCTACTTGAGAGTGCCTCTGAGAATTTAATAACATTCCATTCTGGCGGAGTTGTTTTCTTCTATCCATAAGAAATATATGTGTAAACAAGTGAAGCCGCCACCGCCGCCAGCGTGTTTGATTGTGTTTAGACTCTTAAGTCAGAAGTTTCCCCAAACGAATGAGGAGCACAACTCAATGTTCGACTATCAATCAGAAACGACGATATCGATAGAACAATGACACACAACCAACATTACGACGGTGTTCAAGGGAGACAATAGAATTGGATATCCTACCATCACCTATCAACACCATCGCCCTCCTCTGGACACGGTCAAGTAGCTCCAGTGATGAAGCTGGAGCACCTGACCATATATGGGAGTTGTATTCCATCTTTGGTCTGATGTAGGTAGTGTAGATATTGAGAAGATCAGAGGGTGTGAAATACTTCTTACATCTTTTTAAAAAGCCTAAACATGTGAAGGCATCTTTCGACACATCAAATACATGTTTTGTCCAACGAACATCACATTGTATTTTTATGCCAAGAACAACGAGAGCATCTGATTGCTCAATATCTACACCGTTCATTAAAATCGACGACACCATTGGATCAGTGAATCGCTTGTGAGACAACAAGGAGCACTGGGTCTTACGTGCATTTAAATCTACTCTATTCTCTCGACCCCATTCAGAAATGGCCATCAAATCCTGGCTAAGTGACTCATCCATCAATCGCCTTTTGTCCTCAATTTCTTGACGACTTGGTCTATGATCGAATGAGTATGAATGACGTCGATGAAAATAAGAAAAATGGAGGGGGAAAGGACAGAGCCCTGTGGTACTCCTGCAGTTAACCTATGCTCGTCGGATGAGAACCCATCTACAACAACACGTATAGTGCGATCTCTGAGAAAGCTCGATATAAATCGAGAGAAGTCACTACCAACACCAACAGCGATAAGCTTTGATATGAGTGCGCCGTACCAAACTCTATCAAAGGCCTTGGAGATATCTAGAGCAACGACCTGACTCTCACCAAGCTTGTGAATAGATCGATTCCACTTTTCGGACAGCAGTGTCATCAGGTCTCCCGTAGATCGATTCCTACGGAAGCCATACTGTCGATCATTAAGTAAGTTATTAGTTTCTAAATACCTCACACGATGGTGGTTAACCATACTCTCCATAACCTTCGAAAGCGCTGAGCAAATCGCGATCGGTAGATAGTTAACAGGATTATTAGCCTCACCTTTTTTAGGGATGGGCTGGATGTTCGCAATCTTCCAACACGCTGGGAAAACCCCTGCACGGTATGCAAGGTTGAAAAGATTACGAAGGGGACGGGCAAGCGTCGAAGAGCACTTACATAGGACAAGTGCTGAAATGCCATCCGGGCCTGGAGATTTATTTACGTCGAGATTTGCGAGAACCCTTTTAACTCCACGTGTTCGAAAAAATATCTGAGGCATGGAACTAGATACATTTTCGATCACGGGGAGTGGTTGATTGCTTTCCGGCAAGGATGAATTCCTTGCAAACATTTCAGCCAATAGGTTAGCTTTGTCAACCGGGTTAGTGAATATCTGGTGATCTTTAACAAGAGTTGGGATAGATGAGGAGTTCTCCTTTACTATTCTCACAAATGACCAAAAGCTCTTACTTCCTCTAGGAGAAGCAAGAACTTTGGCACGAAGACGTTGTTCGTACAGAAACTTTTCACGTCTAAGTACTCTGGCACACATGGTTCTTGTCTGCTTGCGTAGCAGATCAGTTGTGGCATTTTTATTTAAACGCCATTTCCTGAACGCTTCCTCTTTGGATCTGACAGTAGTCTTGCATGTCTGGTTAAACCAACTTTTATTAGATGGTTTATCCGAAATAACTTTAATTGGAATAAATGACTTCATTCCAATCAAGATAATATTTTCAATCATTTCAGCCGCAGCATCTATATCGCCATTTAGAAAACAAAGTTTCCAATTGAAATGCTGGAAAAAGTTGTTGAGCTCGGCCCAACGAGCCTTTTCGTATATATATATTGTCCGCTTTGGGGCTGGGGTCGAAGCGACACGAAGAGCGGAATACGAAAAGGATGCTGAAACAATGCAGTGATCCGAATTACCAAGAGGTGCTAGAACGTTAACTTCATACTTTTCAGGGTGTGATGTTAAGAAAAGATCAAGAATATTAGAGTGTTGCCCTTGGACACACGGAATGTGAGTCGGTTCATTCACTAGTTGCGTCAAATCATTATGCGCGGCAAAAAGCTCGGCGTATTGACCCTCCGGTGTTGAGTGACTCGAATGGGCAAGCCAAGAGGAATTATGAACCCAAAGGGAGTTAAATTCTGGATTTTCAGAGTTTAAGTTATGCCGGCTCTGGAACACTATATCATTACGTACGTATACCAAAAGACCTCTGTGGAGGATAAAGAGGGATAGGGTGTGATACCCAGGGCAATTGTTCTTCTCAACATCTTTTGATTGTCGTTAAGAATATTGTACATAACTTTAATAGATTGTAAACTAATTGCTTAAGCGATGGAGAAGCGAATGATCTTCAAATGATCGCCAGGAACCCTCGTAGAATCATCGTCCGGGTGACCGATGTCCCAAACATCTTCCAACTGTTGTTAGGAAGATTCTCATCCATCATCCACGGATCGCCAGAATCGCGAAATCATCGTGCAGACGATATGTTGCTCAACAGTAAAGTTCTCATTGTTATTCTAGCGTTCTCGATATGCTCGCTGCCGTCGATAAGTCTCTTAAAGTAATGCTCAACTCGCATTGCTCTTAGGAGGCCGAATACAATCGAACAAGCAAATATTGTGTCGGTCACTCATCAGCTTTCAACGAAGACGCCAGTTGATGGCGATTGGTATTACAGTATCTATACATACATAACTTTGGCACGCCCTTTTAAGGCCGACCTCTGCTTTAAGGGCTGTAGCTTCGTTAAATTGGGCAGCAACATTAGAATACTTCTAATTTCCGCTTTTATGAGAATATTCTCGAACATGTTCGGGACTATATATTCGAACCATTAATGAAGTTTTAGTTACTTTCCTCTGTGTTTACCGAGTTCAAGAACCAGTTTTCCATTGTACATGCGTTGACTTTGTAGGTTCTTTGGAAAAGTGTGATGGATGCTAATTTGCTCCCTCAAAATCCTGTTGTCAGAGAGCAGCTGAGCATGCTAAATATGGATACTCTATATATGGATACTCTTTGAATGTTTGTTTAGATAAAATTCGTTGAATTTCTTATTATTATTTTTAAAAACATCTTTCACTTTCTCCAACAAATGAGGAGCTAAGTACGTATGTTCTATAATTGTGTAACCTTTGAGAGACTATTTCGAATGTTTGTTATTTTGAGCAATTAATAAAATTTGTTGATTTTTTTTTAATCTTTTACTTTCTTCAATAAAATGATTTATTTTTATTTCCCCGCAATAATTGGTTTAAAAACATTATTTAACAAATATTTATAGATCTAGTGGCTTAATTTAAAGCAATTTCCTGGCCAACAACACACCTACAATTGCTGACCCTTTTTAAACAAATACTAACATCACTGACAACCACATGGAGTGAACATTGTTGCAAGTCTATTTTCTGATTAAATTTCATACTCAAAACTAATCAAAATGAATTGAAACTACCAACAATGATGCCGGAAATTTTTTAAATTGACCGCACTAACAACAGTTTTCCGTCTTTTGTTTCCGCTCAAAAGGGTTGTTTACAACACCATAATTATTATTTATTGTTTTATTTTTAAAAACGGCAATTTATGGAAATACGCTGTCCATTGTTAGAGATAATTATTTCAGTGACATTTTAGTAATCGTTTGTCGTATGTTTTTTTTTTGTTTTAAATGCCACATATTTTTAAAATCTACAAAGCAGCCATGATTAATTGCTTGCAATGGGCAAAAAAGGAATTATTTATAAGCCTATTACGATTACTTTTATTACTTTTCAATCAATTACAAATATATATATACACACATAAATAATTTCAATTAAAATTAGAAGCAGAAAGAAAAAAACAAAAACGTCATCAACAGTTGTGATGCAACTGCACATTATTTATGAACAATTTATATTTGAATGTATTAAATGGTATGATGAACAAACAAACAAACAAACGATTTAAATAGAATTCATTTTTATCATTTCAAAATAAAGAAGAACGAATCCAAAGAAAAACAGAACATTTTTTATTTCGCAAGGAGTTGTTTAAGGTAAGTAAGTGTTATCCAATAAGGGCAATCCTTTTTATACCCTACACCACTTCGTGGACTAGGGTGTTATAAGTTAGTTTCGCGCCAAAATGTTTGTAACACCAAGAAATAATTGAGCTAGCATACGGATCGGCTTAGAATCACCAGCTGAATCGATTTAAGGATGTCTGTCTGTCCGTCCGTCTGCCGACCATCTAAGCTTGTTCGCACTCTACAGGTCGCAATTGTGGTCCGATTGTCATGAAATTTGGTAGAAGTTACTTTCATTGGCCAAGGACGATTGGTATTGAATTGGGAGAAAATCGGTTTAGATTTAGATATAGCCCCCATATAAATATCCATATAATTTACATTATTACTGCTCTAGAATACACATTTTACATGGGATCATGTTATATTTGAACTAGAAACAGCTCACGGGAAAGTGGACCACATGGGTCTATGTTTTGATATAACACCCATACACATGTACATCCGATTAACAATATTACTACTCTTAGATGCACATTTTACATCGGATCTTGATCAAATTTTCCACACAATGTTATATTTATACTAGAAACACGTATTTTGAAAGCCAGCTATATAGGTCAATGTTTTGCAATAGCCCCCATTCAAATGGGCCCCCAGTTTACACTATTGTCGCTCTAGAACCCACATCTTACATTGGATCTTGATAAAATTTTGCAGATCATGTTATATTTCAATACTTACGTTGAAAGTGATCTATAAAGGCCCACTTTTTACTGTAGCGCACTTACATGGGGGCCCGCCATTTGAATTATTACCTCTCAAGGACCCACATTTTACATCGGAAGTTTTTCAAATTTTGCAGATTATATTATATTCATATTTCATTCTAAGAATACCTACTTTGAAAGTGATCTATATGGACCCACTTTTTAATGTAGCGCCCTTACAAATGGCCAAATTTGTAAATTTTTATTATTACTCCTCTAGGACCCTCAATTTACATCGGAAGTTTATCAAATTTTGCATTTTGATTATATTTCATCTAAGAAGACATATTATGAAAATTAAATATATGGGTCCATATTTTGGTATAACCCCATACAAATTGGGCCCCGATTCTTCTCTATTACAGCTCTAGAACCCACATCGTGCAGTAGATCTCGATATAATTTTGCATATCATGTCATATTTCAACTAAGAATACCTACTTTGATCTTTATGGAACCACTTTTTAATGTAGAGCCCTTACAAATGGCCCCATTTTAATTGTTACCCCTCAGAAGGCAAATTTTACATCGGATCTTTTTTTAAATGAAATGAAAAAAGACAAATATATGTATCCATACTTTGGAATAACCCAAATAAGGCCCATTTCTACTCTATTACGGTTCTAGAAACCACGTCTTACATCGGATCATGATAAATTTCAACGTGAATGAGAAATATATAGTCCCATGTTTTGGACCCAAGTGTTGTTATAGGCCTCCTTTCAAATGTCGGTCCGATTCATCCTATTACTACTGTATAATTTGTATTTATCTGCCAGAAAATTGGAACAATTATTTATATTTATCAAATATGACTAAAGATGAATTTATGGTAACCTGTATAATTTATATGAACTACATAAAATTGATCCCATGAAACACCTGGGTTTAGTAATAAATGCGTGGTATATACGCAGGGAGTAGTGTAGGGTATTATATAGTCGGCCCCGACCGACTTTAGCCTTTCCTTACTTGTTATAAATACAACACAAATTAGGTTGTAGTTTCCAGACCAGTATTTCTTTTTCAACAGCAGGTTTTCTTACAAAAACGTGCAAAGAATATACAAAAACCATACCGAAATTATTTAACATCAACAACAACGGTTGAACTTTTTTGTACAGCATATCTATGGGACAATATGTTGTCTGACATTCATATAAGGGTATTAATAGGAAATTCATTATAACCCTAAAAGTATGCATTGCACAATAAACATGTTCCGATCATTCGAACAATTTATAACAATGATTTGGCAGGATATTTGGAATGATTTATTAATTAATAAAAAAATGATAAGCCATTAGCTCCTGATTTTTGCAAATCTTGAACTGAACAACACCTGTTTTTCCTATGGCCTCATGTTGAACAAATACAAAAGAGAATTAATAAAACAAAAGGTCAACAATACACAAAATCAATTATTTTTATTTTTTGTCCAAATTAATTACGGCGAGTGCACTCCTCACTCGCAAAATATTTGTTACAACAATAATCAACTCGAATAATATACAAGAATTACTGCAGTTCACTTGTTTTCTTCTTTTTACTAAGTACATTGCAAAATACACATATATATATATATTACGTCAAACGACATTAGGAAATTCTTTTCAATTTCAATATAGAATTCCTAACCATCCGCCTTATGTTGCTTTTGAAAGTACAGCAAAGAACATATTTTGTAAACTTGTATACGAGCTATCGAATTTCTACAATCGAGTTTCGCAAAGACTTATCGAGTTCTTGGCCAAAGATATGTCATTCAGTGCAACTATTTTGTACAATTTAATTCGACATTCTTAACTTGAGTTGATGTGAGTTATCTCTTAATCTCACTGATATTTATGTGTGTGAAACACATCACCAACGAATGGCATGCATTTTTAAAAATATATTTGTGTTTTATAGAAGATTGTACACAACAAAAAATGGTATCATGATTTATTTAATAACAGAATTTAATTTTGATAATTAAGTGTTTATTTTCCAGAGAGAGAGAGGAGAGAGCGAACGAAAGACACTCATTCATGTCTACATTTGTTGGCGTCTGATAAGATACGAGCGGCCGGCTATCGATGTCAAGGTACGCACTTGGCAGTCACAACGAATCGTACAACACCCTATGATGAGCGTTCATTGGTGGTCTGAGTGTGAAGGAAATTATACTATACTTTAGTGAACAGGGGTCTCTAATGAACTATATCGCAGAATTTTGAATGTTAAAATTCCATTATTTTCAAAAAGAGATTCAATAAAAATGTATTATTTTTCAAATGAACAAAGATTTTGCCTCTTCTATTCAATTTAAATTCTTCCACTATTTCATTATAACTGGAAACTTGATCATGATTTTACAACTGTTCGTACCCTATACCTCAGGGTATAATGTATTTGTGCTTTGGCTTGTTATTATTATTCCGATGGACATAGAATCACTTTTTGAATCGGTTTAGTCATATCCGTCCGTCTGCCTGTCTGTCTGTCTGTCCTTCTGTTCGTGTAATCCCTATACATGTCGCAATTATTGTCCGATTCTAACGAAACTTGACACAAACGAATTTGCACATCGAGGACGGACGCTATTTACTTTAAAGCAAATCGCTTCAGAATTAGATATAGCCCCATATAAATGTTGCTCTGCTCTAAAAGCCATACAATTTAAGTGATTTTGATAAAGTTTTGTACAACACCTTATATCTAAGCTAGAAACATCTGTGGTGCAACTGGGCCAAATCGGTTCAAATTTAGATATAGCCACCATACAAATTTCGCTCCCTATTTGACATTTTCCGTACTAGAAACTGTAAATTTTAACAAATTTGGTGTAACAGCTTTTTTGAACTAGGAACATCCATAGTGAAAATGGGTAAAATCGGTTCAGATTTAGATATAGCCACCATACTAATTTCCATCTCGATTTTACATTTTCCACACCAGAAACCACATATTTTAAACTCAACATGTTTTATTTCACCTGGAAATATACATTGTTAAAGTCTCATCGGTCTATGATCCTCACCGAATTGTTGTACTTCCCAGCAAAAACTTGGTAATGGACTGGTAATTGGACTAGGGTATTATAAGTTAGTGTCGCGCCAAATGTTTATAACACCAAGAAATAATTGAGCTTGACCCACCTTTAAGTATACGGATCGGCTTAGAATCACCAGCTGAATCGATTTAAGGATGTCTGTCTGTCCGTCTGCCGACCATCTAAGCTTGTTTGCACTCTACAGGTCGCAATTGTGGTCCGATTGTCATGAAATTTGACAGAAGTTACTTTTTTTGGCCAAGGACAATTGGTATTGAATTTGGAGAAAATCGGTTCAGAGTTAGATATAGCCTCCATACAAATATCCCTATAATTTATCCCTATAAATTACTGCTCTAGAATACGATTTTACACAAACAAAATCGCTGTGATCCCGCCTCATTGTAGCTGCACCTAGTGAGAAATATTAAAGATTGGCTCTAATCCAGAGTGTTACCAACAAATCGGAAGGTGCATATGAGCGGTGATTATATACTTGCGTAACGGTCCACTAATATGGTCCATGGTAATGTAATCAAGATAACTCGGACGGACATTTGTAGGGGGCCTATTACAAAATTTGGGGCCAGTGCCAAAAACATAGACCTATATAGTTGTCATTCACGGCAGGTATTCCTAGTTGAAATATATAATGATCACCTGTAAAAGAGCAATATGGGGGCCCATTTGCATGGAGGTTATACCAAAACATTAATCCATATATTTGACTTTCATTGTAGCTGTTTCTAGTTGAAATATAATAAAATCTGCAAAATTTAGAAAACATTCCATGTAAAATGTGGGTTATAGAGAGGTAATAATAAAAATGGGGCCCATTTGTAAGGGCGCAACAATAAAAAGTGGGCCAATATAGATCCCTTTCTTTACTGAAATATATCATGATCTGCAAAATTTGTATCAAGATATAATGTAAGATGAGAGTTCTAGAGCGATAATAGAGTAGAATGGGGGACCAATTTGTATGGGGGTTATACGAAAATATGGACCCATATATTTGACTTTCATAGTATGTATTCCTAGTTGAAACATAATACAATCTGCAAAATTTGATAAACTTCCGATGTAAAATGTGAGTCCCAGAGGGGTAATAATAAACAAGTAAGGAAAGGCTAAAGTCGGACGGAGTCGACTATATGATACACTCCACACTCTATCTGAATACAATTCAATTTGGTAAAAATGTGAAATCGGGAAGGATTTTTGTATCCTGTAAATGTATGTGATTGACAAAAAATGTTAAATCGGAAACGACATTTGTATGGGGGTCTATTGAAACATGGGATGATGTATGTTTATAAGTGAAATATAATATGTAAAATCTTGGCCAAAATCGGTTAAACATTTGGGAACAACATTTGTATATATATATAATAAAATATATATCTAAATCTGAACCGATCCCACCCACTTTCACCATAGGTGTTTTTAGTTGGATTATAAGATGTTGTGCCAAATTAAAAGGAAATCGGGTACAATATGTGGTTTCTAGGGCGAAAAAAGTCAAATCGGGAGGGACATTTGTATGGGGCTATATCTAAATCTGAACCGATTTGCTTCAAATTAAATAGCGTTCGTCCTTGATCCACAAAACGTACTTGTGCCAATTTTTGTTAAGATCGGACTATAATTGCGACCTGTAATTTGATTACAACAATAGATGGACAGACAGACAGACGGACATTGCTAAATCGACTCAGAAAGTGATTCCAAGCCGATCGGTATAATTAACAATGGGTCTATCTCCCTTCCTTTTGGGTGTTACAAACAAATGCACAAAGACATAATACTCTCGTGGAGTGTATAAAAAGTGGACCCTTATAGTTCACTTTCAAAGTAGCTATTCTTTATTGAAATATAACATGATCTGCAAAATTGTATCAAGATCCAATGTAAGATGTGGGTTCTAGAGCGACAATAGTGTAAACTGGGGGCCCATTTGTGTGGGGGCTATACCAAATCATTGACCTACATCGCTGGCTTTCAAAATAAGTGTTTCTAGTCCAAACGTAACATTGTGTGAGAAATTTGATCAAGATCCGATGTAAAATGTGCATTTTAGAGCAGACATTTTGTAAAACGGAGGTACATTTGTATGGAGGCTATATCTAAATCTGAACCGATTTCCTCCAAATTCAATACCAATCGTTCCTGGCCAAAAGAAGTGACTTTCGCCAAATTTCGTGACATTCGCACACCAATCGCGACCTGTAGAGTGCGAACAAGCTTAGATGGACAGCAGACGGACAGACGGACGGACAGACAGACATCGTTAAATCGATTCAGCTGGTGATTCTAAGCCGATCCGTATACTTAAAGGTTGGCGCGAAACTAAATTATAATACCCTAGTCCACGAAGTGGTGTAGGTATAAAAATGAGTTAATTTTTACTCAAAACAAAAGACATAGTTTTGCATATTGTCGCCGACTAAAATAAAGATGATCGTATAAAAATAAATTTGCGAAAAAATAATTTTATGTTGATAATTTAGATTGTTACGAACGAACCCACAACCCAAAAACACAAATAATTTAGGAAATTATTGTAATTTCTTTTTATTATGATAACATTGGTATGGTTCAGTTATGTATGGAACAAAATATCGGCCAAATAGCCGCCGCGACATCGGCGGCACACCTCCATCCGATGGTCCAAATTTTCGATGACGCTGAGACGTAATTGCCGTCAATGTGCCGGATTATCTCATCCTTTAGCTCTTGAATTGTTGCTGGCTTATCGCCGCACACCTTGTCTTTCAAATAACCCCAAAGAAATAAGTCCAACGGTGTCAAATCACATGATCTTGGCGGCCAATTATCATCGCCACCACAAGAGTTGACAAGGCCATTGAATTTGTCGCGCAAGAGAGCCTTTGTTTCGTTAGCTGTGTGGCAAGTGGCACCGTTCTGTTGAAACCACTTATCGTCCACATCCTATCTTCCAATTCGGGCCATAAAACGTTCGTTATCATCTCACGATAGCGAAGACCATTCACAGTAACTGCCTGACCGACCTCATTTTGGAAAAAATACGGCCCGATGATGCCGCCAGGCCAAAAACCGCACCAAATAGTCACTCTTTGTGGGTGCATTGGTTTTTCGACAATCACTCTTGGATTATCATTCGCCCAATGCGGCAATTCAGCTTATTCACGAATCCACTGAGGTGAAAATATGCCTCATCAAATTGACCGAAACAATCACGAAGTGCACGATATGCATTTTGATTTGAACGCCCATTTTCATAATAAGCCTGAACAATGTTCGAAAAACCAATGCACCTACAAAGAGTGACTATTTGGTGCGGTTTATGGCCTGGCGGCATCATCGGGCCGTATTTTTTTTCCAAAATGAGGCCGGTCAGGCAGTTAATTGAATTAGTCTGAAATTGAGAAATGTCAAATGAAACGCAAAAGACTTGACGTTCAGATGTGGTTCACATTCAACATCGGCCCTTATAATTTAACCACAATTTATTTGTTTGCTATTTTAACATTAATGAACTTTAACTACATCCACAGAAATATATCAACACGATATCGCACTAAACTGTTAAAAATTTGGGTGTTTTCCTTGTCGTCAATTGTAAAATTCCCTAGATTTGAAAAAAAAAATTAACGATATGGAAAATCTTCGACCCAATCACCGGCTATTAGCGACTGCAGTTGATATTATTTTTTCAGTTTATTTAGAATAAAAATTGGAGATATAAACAAACCTATTTTGATTTGTGCGACGTAGAGAAGCTACCAGAGTTGAAAAAGTCACAAAATGGAAATTTCAAGGATTTTTTGACATTTCACTTTTCAAATTTATTCTGTGTTAAAAACACATGACGATTGAAAGTCAAGCAGACGAAAGTCATCGTGAAAATATAGATTTTTTAATTTCCAAATAAAAAAAAATATTTTATTCATGATGATGGTTTCATTTTGAATCAGTTTCTTTTTATGCATGCTAAGTGTTCATTGCCCAAATTAATCGGGTGTCTGTAGGACGTTCTTACTGACATTATTTAATTTTAGAAAAAATTATCTCGTAGCCAAAAACAATGAAATGGAAGGACGTGCCATTAGCGTCAGCAGTTATGAGCCAAAAATACTTTGTAGTTAGCACAAAAGTTTAAGTTTCTTAAATACAATATAATTTTGATAGAAAAATTTAATCGTTTTGAGAATATTTCCCTTACAATGGTTTTTCCAGAGTTTTTTCATTCAAAGTCTAGCAAGTGGCTCTAAGACAATTTCTTTAAATATTAAAAATAATATTTCACTAATCTTTCTGAGAAGCCCGAGGGGAACATCTTTGTATTTGTTTGTTCTTGGTGGTAGTTGTTCTTTTTAATGTTTTCACAATGTTCACTGTTTTCTAGACACCAAGAAAACGTTGACAGAACAACAACAACAATTGATAATATTTATAAACAAACAATGTTAAACAAACACAGCAGCTTTAAATTAATAATGAATTAAAACAAAAGAAGAAATACACGCAAACGCAATTTGAGAAGGAGAACAAGAACAAGAAAAACATACTCTGCAAATATGTACAGAAGAGAGCAAAAGTGTAGAAATTAAAAAAGAAATAATGTCATTAAAAAATAAAACAAAACACCCCACACCTCAAGCAGTCGAGGGGAAGACAAGATTAGAAAATTTCGAAATTAGTAGCATCACACATTTCGAGTGAATGACTTGAGTTCCGAATGAAATTAATGTCGCAGCGAGTTTTACGGGAAAGAAGAAAGTAACGAATCGTTTTAAAAGTTCTTTGATGTTCCAGAAAAATTAAAAAATAACACCCACACGGCGGTTTCGGGGGAAATATTAAAAGTGTAATTTCTTGAGTGTGAATTATAATAAATTCTAAATGTAAAAAAATATTTGGAAAATAGTGGAACTTGATGTGAAATATTTAAAAAGGGTTCGCTAGAAAAAAATAAATATAAGAGAAATGGAAAATTAAATAAAGAATGAATTGAAATTGTAAATGTGAAAAAATCGGAATTAAACCCTTCATTAACCGCAATTTGACGGTGCGAATAAGTTGAAGTTAAATTCCGCGGTTTCCATAAAGGCTATAAAGAAGAACATCCTTAAAGTATGCTATTATTTGTGCCCTAAGTGTTAAGGCAAAAATATGCTTTGCCATGAATAGAAAGAAGTTCACTTCAGTAGCAATAGACATAAGTAGATAATAATACAGTAACAATAGATATTAATTGGTATATTTTATGGATAGGCTTTCCTAGCGGAGAAATTAGGAAAATGTTAAATAATAATGCTACCCCTTTCCAGCCACAATTGAGAAAATACATGATGATTGTTGTTAGGTTGGAGAATACAAATCGGAAATAAGAACAATAGCATAGGCTGATTAGTAGAAGTGCATTAACATATTAGGAAAATCAGGATATTCTTACTCATATTGAGACACTCGAATAATTTTACAGATTACAACGATTTTCAGAAAAATTATTCTGCAGTCTACGAGCACTCAAATGTATGAAGACAATCCTCTGTGCGGCGCACTACGTTACACTATACAACACAAATGTTGCAGAAAGGCAATGTATAATAGTTCTGACGCGTTTTGGCTTTCTAAACTCGAAACTAAAATATTTTTTTAAGTAATTCATTTTTTATAAGTTTAAATGTGATTTTTTGATATTAAATGTGATTCAAGCTCGAGGCCTCGTTATTTATATAAAAATGTTACTAATATTCTAATTTGCGCCGGTGTTAACTTTCAACTTTGTACTCTCATTTTGCAAATATAATTCCGATCGGAAATGTAATTGCGATTTAAAAAATTTCTGGCACGAAAAAAAAAAACTAAAAAATCGGCACAAATATTTTGTTCAATATTATAATAAAATAAATGTGGATAACTGTTAAAGTTTTGGTCCTCTGGTTAAATAACGTTTCTACATTTTATCACGGATTATTTAATTTTTGTTTATAATAGCTTCAATCTTAACGAACAGGGCCTAGTTGAAGAAAACTTAGAGATAAATGTAAACTTTTTGTAGAAGTACATGTCGTCTTCATGGTCATACCATTTTAAGCAAAAACTTTATAAAAATGGACATTTTTAAAATATTGAAATTCCAGAAGGAGGGTCATAACGTCTATGTTCCTAAATTTTTGTCACGTAGACATTGTTTTCTTCGTTATAGTGTTAAATATTAAAAAATAAATCCAAATACATATTTTTTTAGTTCTTATGAGTTTTTTTCGTGCCAGAAAAACTGATTTTTTCAAAAGAAATCATTTTTTGGAGACTATTCCTGTTTTGGAGACTATTCTATGTTAAAGTAAAATTCGTAACATATCCATGGGAGGAGGAGATTATGCTGGTTATAGGTGGCTGTATGATATTCAATTCTACTGTCTCCCATGATCACCGCCGTTGTTTTATCGATACTTTCATGGTGCTTGTTCTTCGTGATAACGTTCGGTAGAGATGCGAGACTTTCTTGGAACTCTTACCCTTTTGTTGTTAATTGGACAGCCGACCGCACTACACATCACAGAAAAATTTCGTTCTTCATCTGTACTCCCACCAATTACGATATTCACGATATTCAACTTTGGACCGATTTCTAAAATATATCTGATTTCCCGATTTTTAATGTTAGTATCTCAAAATAATCATTGGCTCCTTGTCTAATTGTGATTTTTTACAGAACTCAAAAATATCAACTAGAACAGTTATTGAATTTTGGCCGATGAATTTTGATACTGAACCACAGTGCGCCGCCAGACAAATATATACAACGAGTTTCATGTTTCAATGATGTATGATGTGTGTACATTTAAATTTCATAAATCATTTAGAGGTTTATTTATTGACAAATGCCTCCTATTGGAATTTATTTCTGTTTATGAAAAACAAGAGCAGTTTAAAAGTTCTTTTGTATTAAAAAAGTGCAATTTTGTTGTACTTTTCTACACCCAAACAGCGGTTTACCAACAAGTTGTCAGAATTCCGTATATTTCCAATATAAAACTAATATCGCGACTCGACACAAATAGCGATAAATCGACGTCTAAGTTAGATTAAGATTAAGATTTGCTTTATTGAGACTTCTATACACATTAAACAGATAATATTGGAATAATAACAAAGAAAACTTAAAACTATAATGTATTATTTTAATTTGTAATCAATGGTTGTATATCAGCTACATGCTTATTTGAAGAGGTTTCGTATTAAATAAGTTTAAAACTAATGTGTTACAGTGCGTGCTCCAGGCACTTTGACAGAACGTCTAAGCTAATAACAGCAAAAGAAAAATCTGCTTATAAAGGGTGATTTTTTAAAAGCTATAGTAAAGTTTTTCAAAAAAAAAAAACACATACAATTCAGAAAAATGCATGAAATATTTATTACGGTCCATATAATTTAATATTTGAAGATTATTTCATCCAAATGTTAACCTTGACTGCGCCTCAAATGGTACATCCGCGTTCAATTTTGGCATTTCCACGTTTTTGTGAAACAGAGGCCCAATTGCTGCGAACGGCGACGAATCGATAATTGATGGTCATCATTAACACTGGCCGATACTGCTGCGTTATTTTCTTCAGTTCGCACTCTACGCAAGCGTGTTGGTGGTTTAATGTCCAACAATGTAAATTTGGTGCGAAATTTAGTCACAATAGCCCGAATAGCCGCTTCAGTGGGTCGATTAAACTGACCATAAAATGGAAGCGCGCGATGAACTTTCTTAACAGAGCATGCATTTTGATAATAAAATTTAATAATTTGCAAGCGTTGTTCGTTTGTAAGACGATTCATGGTTAAATTATAGACCAAACTGAAGATGTTTGACAGTGAACACGAAACACGAAACGTGCGTCAGCTGTTTAAACCAGTGTTGCCAAAAAGATAATAGCTAAAAAATCACCCTTTAGCTGCAAATATCAATTTAATTGCAGAAACAGTAAAACCTTCCCAGCAAAAACTATATTGTTTATTATTCTCAGTGACTGTATTTTGGAAAAAAATAAAGCACACTTTAGGGATGTGAGGTTATGTGGCATGAGAGTTAAAATTGAAGGATTGAAGATGATTGTTTACACATAAGTCGGCAATTCTACTGATGAATCAGATATAGCAACAACGCCGCAGAAAAGAATGCACTTACTTTCAGAAACTGATACCTAATAGAATTTATCCTTATATTATTTTTTATGTTTCTATACCACTTTTTGCTTTCCTTGAATATGAGGATCTTTGATTCTTAAAAACTTTAAACAGATTTTTTATATTCCTTGAAGATGTGATTTTTTTATATAAGTTGTGTTAGTATCTGAAATCATGTAACCTTTAATAATTTGTGGGTTTGGTTTCTAATTCTTTAAAATTATGAAAAGAAATTGCTCATGGTACACTGAAGAACAAAATTTGTGTTTATTTGACCTAATTATGTATTAATTTTTGGAGGCTTTTGAGGTTGATGAACCAATCTAATATTTGGCCATTACGTTAATAAAAATAATAATATCTGTTAATTATAATAACAATTTTATAAATTGTGTTAGTGGTATGTATGGTTGACCTTTTGATGTGTTGCGTTTTGTCTTTTGTTCGGCTTGAGGTCAGTTTTTTTTTTCAAATAATAAAACAAAAATTACTATTTTATTATTTTCTTGTTTTTTGTTTCCCAATATTTCGACCAACTCCGTTGGTCATCTTCAGGGGTCTAGTTCAAAAAACACAAATTATTCAATTACAAGTTACAAGCATTAACAATCAAAACAAGTAAGTAAAGGCTAAAGTCGGGCTGGGCCGACTATATTATACACTCCACTTTCTATCCGAAAACAATTCAACTCGGTAAAATAGTGAAAACGGGAAGAATTTTTGTATGTTTCCTAATCATAGACTAATATTACCTGGTCCAATTTGTCAAATCGGAAATATTTATATCGGTGCCATATCCAAACATGGAATATAGTGACTAACTATCACAAATAGTTCATCCAGTTCAAATATAACGTGTTAAGCTCATGTTGTGAAAATTCGTGTTTCTGGTGCGGAAAAAGTCTAGCTATATGTAAATCTGAACCCATGACCCATTTTCACCATGGGTGTTTACAGTTGAAATATGAGATATTAAAATATGTGGTTTATAGAGTGGAAAAAGTGAAATAGGGTGTGAAATTTGTGTGGGAGCTATATATAAATCTGAACCGATCTGACCCATTTCCGCCTTGGCTGTTTATAGAACAAATATAAGATATTTCGCCTAATTTGATGAGGATCTGTTAAAATATGTGGCTTCTAGAGCAGAAAAAGTAAAGTCGGGAGCGAAATTTGTATGGGAGCTATATATAAATCTGAACCGATCTGACCTATTTACACCATAGGTGTTCCTAGTTTAAATATAAGATGTTTTGCCAAATCTGATACAATATGTGGTTTCACCCATTCTCAATCACTGGACCCAAAATTAGAATATAAATTTACTTTGTATTGTAATTCATAATAAATAAATAAATAAAAAAATATCACAATATTTATATTTAAATTTTTAAAAAACCTTTCCACAATATAAAATTCTCCTGCCACTCTCTACAAGCTTTTGTCAATTACTGTCTAATTTGTCGCCTATGTTTTTCCACCGTGTTCCTATATATTTGAGCACAACCGTCTTTGACTTATAATTAAGACTTTTTCTAGGGGAGACGTCAATTATATTTAGCATTTCCAATGTGTATCTCCCTGTATAGTTACTCTCTTCCGTTAAAATTTCGACGTCATTAAAGTTTGGTTTGTGTCACCTGCAAGGCCAGTTTTTTTGTTCAATGGGTTTGTCAAGAGATTTGTGTTCGGTTTTATGCGATGAAAGTCTGGTTTTTAATTTATTTTTCGTATTGCCGACATATAAAGGGTGATTTTTTAAGAGCTTGATAACTTTTTTTAAAAAAAAAACGCATAAAATTTGCAAAATCTCATCGGTTCTTTATTTGAAACGTTAGATTTGTCCATGACATTTACTTTTTGAAGATAATTTCATTTAAATGTTGACCGCGGCTGCGTCTTAGGTGGTCCATCCGCTTAATCCAATTTTGGCATTTCCACGTTTTTGAGTAACAGAGACCCAATTGGTGCGAACGGCGACGAATCGAAAATTGGTGGTCATCATTAACACTGGCCGATACAGCTGCGATATTTTCTTCAGTTCGCACTCTACGTAAGCGTGTTGGTGGTTTAATGTCCAACAATGTAAATTTGGTGCGAAATTTAGTCACAATAGCCCGAATAGCCGCTTCAGTGGGTCGATTAAACTGACCATAAAATGGAAGCGCGCAATGAACTTTCTTAACAGAGCACGCATTTTGATAATAAAATTCAATAATTTGCAAGCGTTGTTCGTTTGTAAGACGATTCATGATGAAATGTCAAAGCATACTGAGCATCTTTCTCTTTGACACCATGTCTGAAATCCCACGTGATCTGTCAAATACTAATGCATGAAAATCCTAACCTCAAAAAAATCACTCTTTACCTTTCGCATATGTCGGACTTGTCCCCATTGCATTTTATCTTGTACACGACGTTTGGTTTCTCCTCTTTCTCGATTTTTGATTTTGTCCTAAATCCTAAGTAGTTGGTTGACCGGCCTGTGTGTTTTATATGCCAACTCAAATTTTTCCTTGACGTAAATATTAGAATGATTTAGCCTTTCGGATAGTCCTGGAATATACGTTGTGAATTTATAAATTTTGCTAAGTCTTTCGTCATTTCTGTTAAGTTTTTCTTCCGTCGTTCGCTTGATTTTTTTTCACTGAACCAACACTCAGGGGATGTCCCCTATAAATGCATCGCACTGTGTTGGCGGGAGGAAGATACGGTATTGGAAGGAGGAAAGAGGGAGTAGTGTTTGTTGACCTTTGTTTTAAACTTCTGAATATCATAATTAGCTGTGAAGATATCTGCCGGAAGTCGATTCCACATACGGATAGTGCGGGCGAAGAACGAATTCATTCTATAATGTGTGGTCCGGTCGGTTGTCCAATTGATAACAAATGGGTGAGAACTTTATCTTTACCGAACGTTCTCACGGAACGTTCTTCGGAATATCCGAAGAACAATCACCGTGAAAGTAACGATGAACAAGGACACACAACCCACATTACGATGATGTTCAAGGGAAACAATAGAATTGGATATCCTACCGTCACCTATCAACACCATAGCCCTCCTCTGGACACGGTCAAGTAGCTCCAGTGATGAAGCTGGAGCACCCGACCATATATGGGAGTTGTATTCCATCTTTGGTCTGATGTAGGTAATGTAGATATTGAGAAGATCAGAGGGTGTGAAATATTTCTTACATCTTTTTAAAAAGCCTAAACATTTGAAGGCATCTTTCGACACATCAAATACATGTTTTGTCCAACGGACATCGCATTGCAATTTCATGCCTAGAACATCAAGAGTATCTGATTGCTCAATGTCTACACCGTCGTTCATGCGCAGTATATTTCTAATTTTGGACTTGTTTCTTTCGTGAAATTCCTTATCACTGGTTTGTAGGACCCTGTTTATAAAATTCGTCGCGGTATTTATGATTGCTCGTCTTGGGTGCTTAGAATAAAAATTAGCCGTTTGCTTTTGGTACCAGTCAACTTTCAGCAGATTCCCTTGTCTAATTATCACCGAATCCAAATATGGTAGTTTATTGTCCAATTCTTTTTCCATCGTAAATTGTATTTGTCGGTCGAATGAGTTTAATGCGTTAAGTGTGGCTTCTACTTCACTACGCTTTACAATTGCGAATATGACGTCTACATATTTGGTCAGTACTCTTGGTTTTTCTTTTATCTTGTCCATCGTGGCGTCCAGCAGTTCTTCCATAATGATGTCAGCAATTACAGGTGAGGCTGGTGGTGGTCTGTTCATATACCTTGTCTTCGTACTTGAAATAGCGTGTCTTTTTAATGCAGAAGGTCAATAATTGTATGGGAAAAAACTGACCTCAAGCCGAACAAAAGACAAAACGCAATTTTATAAATTATTTAAGTAAAATATATTTTGTTTTAAGATTTGAACATTTTACAATGAACTAGAATCAATTTTCTTGAGATTCGCCAAAAATATATATATTTAAATCCTACCAGAAAAAAGTTAAGTTTTTTTTAAATATCCTTATGTCAAAATTCCTTCTTTTCGATCCACTCTAGTGTCTACAATTTCATATTTAAAAACGCGGAAATGCAGTTCTATTTCCCTTATTTATAAGTAAAAACATGCAAACATGGAAAGGAAAGGTGCTAAAATTTCGTCTGATTCTAGAAATATTCTACACATTAGTGCTCTGTACAAACATTGACTCTTTACACAGAAATACTTTCTAGATCCTAATTAATTGTATTGTTGGCCGAGTCAAATCGATTCTGAACCACTGTGTGACCTGACAAAAACATTTATGTTGCATACCTTTCAATTATTACTGATTTCCAATATCCGGTTTCATTTTAATTTAGGGCTTGTGGCCATTTCGTTAATGCGAAATTCAACATTTGCGATATGTAATTTTCAGTATTGCACTAATAAATATATTTATTGGTTTTCGAGGAAATTTTAAACCTACTGGATTAAATATAATTTTATGGAAAAAATAGCGTAATCAAGGTAACTTGATATGTACATATTTGATGACATAAAGTAGTATTTAATGAATTCTTTAATAAAATCGAATTATACTACATCATTTACTTGTGAAGAATTTAAGCTAATTTCGTACAGAAAACAAACAATGAAGGAAATGCTGATTATTAAGTAATTCCCTAAAGTGTAAGTGCCGGGAGCAAGCACGAATTCTCCACCTTTACAGTCAATGTATATATGTTACACTTAATATTAAAAAAGCAAGATGCTGTATAATTACTTTATAGTTATTAGAACAATACGTAATAGTTTTAAGAATTTTCTAAATTATGTTTTCAAAAACCATTTGTATGTTATAAAAAGACTCAATAAATCTAACTTGAACTTGAACTAATTCCCTAAAGTATGCTATAATTTCATATTTAATTTGTTGGAATACATTTAGGGTTTGGGGTCCGGGAATTCCCGGAAAAATTTGGACGGGAATTCCCGGGAAAAAAATTTCAATTTCCCGGGAATACGGGAAATATTAAAAAATAATTTATTTATTATGCTGATCAATAATTTAATGTTACTATATAAATTGGAATTTATAGATGTATTTCAAATTCATATATCTATTTACATTACTGACAATAATAAGTATTTGTTGAGTATTTGTTTATATTATATTACTACAAACAAAACTTTTTAAATTCGCTAAATAGCCATTTTATGCGAAACCCAGCTAGGGGAATAAAAACTTTCTGTGAGGCTATTTGCAGGATCTTTATTGTGAAATAAAAATATCATGCCGACAATACCTTGGCTTACATAATGTAAATTTTCTTGTTTTCCTAGAAGAATCGAGGTGAATATCTTCTTCAAGAACAATTTACTTTACATATGTAGCCAGAAAGAAATGGTCTAAAAATAGGAATACAATAAAAATTGTTCGCCTGGAAACTTTCAAGAGAAATCTAATAGGAATATAAATATATGCTAAGGTGTATTTCAATGGACATTTGTAAGAATTAATGACTGGACTATTCCAATATTTTTATTTATTATGAATTTATTAAATTTATATTAATTCTTTTATGTTTCTATTGTTTTTACAGTTTAGAATATTCCTATGTCTATCAAATATTTTTGTCTCCAGACGAATGAATATTCTAAATTAAATGCGTCATAACATTATCCATTATAGGAGCATGATAATTCATAATCAGCACTGTAAATTCGTAATGTGAAATGTAAATTCATATTGAGAAATATAAATTCATAATAAGAACATACAAATTGATAATGAGATATATAAATACAAAATGAGAAAATCCAAATTGATAATGAAGCTATGTATGTACGTTTTTCTATGAATATTTTCGTAGAAATACATATTTTATCAATGTTCTCATTATAAATTTACATTTTCTCAATATGATTTTATATTTTCTCATTATGAATTCATATTTTCTGATTACAAACTTGTATATTTCATTATGAATTAACATGTTCCTATTATGAATTAATTGTTCTTAATGAATTATGATTTATATATCTCTTTATGAATTAACATGTTCCTATTATAAATTTACATAACCCATTATGAATTTATATGTCCCTAATATGAATTTACATTTCTCAATATAAATTTGTATGTTCCGAATATAATCTTGAAAAGGTGTAGAGTAAAATATTTGTAAAATGAAAAATAATTTGTAAAATATTTTGACAATAACATTCGTTTTTAATTTGTAATATGACAGTATTGAAAAAACACACCAGTTATTAAATATTGATATTTTAAACCATATTGAACATACCTATAAATAAATTACTTTTTCCCGGGAATTCCCGGGATTCCCGGGAATGAAATTTTTCATTCCCGTTTTCCCGGGAAATGAAAAAAGTCCGGGAAACCCCAAACCCTAAATACATTACAAATAGGATTGTGCCAGATCCATGGAATTTCTGAGGAATTTCTTGGGTAGGACATAATTTTTGAAAAAAACGCAGAATGAAAAACGTACGTGTTCGGAACGAAATTGTACGTTGCACAGAGGGATTTGTTCATACAAAGTTTGGCAAAAAATATAAGGAGTGCTCGTAGAATGTTGAAATTTTGCTCTGAGCCTTTGGTTAGCTCAATTAAGAAAAATATAAAGTTTCATCAAAATTGGCCACGCCCCCCACCGCCCACCGCCCATAGAACCCAAAATTTATTGTTGGCCCAAACATTTTGAAATTTGGCACAGAGCCTTTTATTACATCAATTAACGCCCACCACTCACCGCCCTTTGTTTCTAATACTAAAAACTAATTCTTTTATAAATAAATTTCAGTACATGCATTTAAATATAGACTTTTATTCATTATCTATCATTTCTGTGATATAGTTACAGAAATGATAGATAATAAGTTCCAGAACCTGTTTACGGGGTTGACATCTAATGCTACTTATAAAAGGATCTGACGATACTAGAAGTCGATGAAAACATCTGTACTTGTTGCAACTCTATCACACTTTCTGGAGAAGCTTAATCTATAACTTCTATAATCTTTTATCTTTTTCTATATCTTTTGTAATTTTTTAAAATTAATTTAAATTATTTACAATTTTTATTTTTTTAATTGATAGTATGGAGTCTTACCTTTCATTTTATTATAGCGGGAGCACCTAGCACGACCGAGCAACCTTTTTTACTTCCAAGGAAGATTGCAATCACGGTACATTATAGAACAAATTTTATTCTATCATAACTTTTAAACCATGTGAGCGAACTTTATTTTTTTTCTTTCTTTAAAATACACAGAAAAGGCTATATTTAAAAAAAATCACTATTTAAGTCAGAGCAATTAAATTAGCTTACGTACCAACACTATAAAAGTGCGTAAACAGTTTTCAATATTTTTGATCAAAATTTACATTTGGCTTTACTTCATTATTTCAAAGACAAAAAACGTTTTTTGGGATACAATTTATAGATTCTCAATACTGAATCAATTTTCTACAAAACTGCATCTTTACATTTTTAAATTTTATGTGTCGAAAAAATGACTTATTGCACAAAAAATCCCACTGTGCGTTGCAGCAACAAATTTGATCATTGAAAGTCAACCAACGTCGGCGTTCTTGCAGCAGCGAAAAAAGTTTCGTTGATGCAACGAATCTTGATCTATTGAAAATTATAAGTCCGCAACAAATATTTTCGATGCTGCTGCAGCTATTTAGTTACAGCAACAACGCTGATTCGATACTGCAAAAATGCTGTTCCGTTGCTGCAACAACTGTGTTTCGTTTCTGCAAAAACTCTATTTCGTTGCTACAACAACGCGATTTCCTTGCGGCAACAATGTGTTTTCCAAATTGAGCTTTTTTGCAATTTGAGCTTTTGTTGTTTCCAAGAAATCCGGAAACAATTTGCCGAAATGAGTTCCAAGCTGCAGCTTCATTTGGTGATAAAATGTGCTCAAACTGTTGGTCTTGCAACAACTTTTTAATTTGCGGACCGTCGAAAACGCCTTCCTTAATCTTTGCCGATGAAAGGTGAGGAAAAATGGTTTTTAAATAGGCGAACGCTTCGCCATCTTTGTTGATAGCTTTCACGAAGTTTTTTATGAGCCCGAGCTTTATGTGAAGAGGTGGGAGAAAAACATTTTCCTTTTTTATGAGTGGTGTATATTTCACGTTGTCGCTGCCGGGGATGAAGTTAACTCTTTCTGTCCAACTCCTCCTGGTGTAATGATGTTGACGATCGCGGCTGTCCCAAAGGCAGAGAAAACAACAGTACTTTGTGAATCCACCTTGTAATCCACAAAGGATACCGATAACCTTAAGGTCGGCACAAACTTTCCAATCGTGCCTCTCATAGTTAAGGCACTTTAGTAGATTGTCCATGACTTCGTATGTTTCCTTGGTGTCAACGGCATGAGCAATTGGAATCGAAGGTTTCTTGTTGCCGTTGTGCAGTAAAATTGCTTTAAGGCTCTGCTTGTTGCTGTCGATGAAAAGACGCCACTCTCCGGGAATGTCCTTACAAAAACAGATGTCTTTTTTTGTGTAGTACCTTGCGTATGGTTCATGACGCTTCCTGTAGATTGTTGTCACCACACCAGGAGCCAAGAAACCGAACTGTTGCATGCGCGATGCATGCAACTCTGCATCTTCCTTGGAGAGTTTCAATTCTCTAACCCAATCGTTCAGTTCTGCTTGGGAACATAAGCGTTGACCTCCATGCAATGTATATGTTGACTCGCATTCTGATGTGGTTTCTACTGTCTCCGGATCTGATGTTGGATGTATCGCCTCATTATTAGATGCCCATCTTGAAACGGACGGTTGCGGGTCCACTGGTTCTTCGGAAAATGGCACTGGAAAATTCACTGTTGAAACAGCAGCGTAAGTCCATCGTATATTTTTTCCCACGCCTGTTTTTTTGCTAAGACAGAAGTAGCAATCTGTTACATGGCAAAGCGGAGCTCTCCAAAGCATTGGCATGATGATTCTCGGCTGTCGTCTGAAAGAATTTCAATAATAAGTTATATATGTTCTTGAATTTCGTAATCTACACTTACCTTGAGTCAGCTAGCTGTACGTAGCACCTTGGACATAGAGCACTTGGTGTCCACCGCTCATCTATGTTTGAGACCTTTAAATTGAAGCTCTCTTCAAATGAATCTCTCAATTTAGGTGAAAAACAGAAACGTATTCTCCGCACATGTAACAAAAATTACTTGGATTGGTATTGCATTCAAATCCTCGCGAACGTTTGCTCATTTTAACTATCGCGTTCGTCGACACTTGTTGAATGGGTAAAATCGATCAATGAAGACCTATTTATACTGTGTATTGTTTAGTATTTTACTGACAGGTACTTTTAAATGGGTGTATATTTTTTTACGGTGGCTACATACCTGTTTCACCATGTGTGAGTCTTAAATTTTCCGAATAATGACCACCCTTAAATGTGGGTTGCATTTCTGTAAAAAAAATCATACAGGTAGCCAACGGAAAACCCAAATAATTAAAAAAGTCCCCTTTCCTTTTTTCCTTTTAATTGTTCACACACATTTATTAGCGTTTATTACTTTGCTTACGCAATCATAAAAATTAAATAACCCTTTGTTTATTCCGTTTTGTTAATTCTGAGTATCAAAAAAAAAAAAAAAAACCTTACCATAGACAAAGTTGTGCATATGTCGAGCAAATTTTTGAAATTCATACCTTTACTCAATTGCGAATAAAAGCGAAACGCGTGCATCGATTTTCATGATCTTTGTCTCATTTTGCTCATAGGTTATGTGACTTTACGTAAAAGTAATAAGATTTGACATTTTTTTTCATTTTGGATTTTTTATGGATTTAAAAAAAAAAAAAATCTTTAGGCAAAAAATAAGTTTTTTCCTTTATATATTCATTTTTAACTTGGAAACTGTTGCTTGTATAGGAAAACAATATATGAAATTTTAAAATTTAAAATAAATTTTTTTAAAATTTAATTCAATTAAATCGGGCTAGTGGTTCCCGAGTTATGCCGGACGAAACAAATTAACCAAAAAAAATTTTTAAAATTAAAAAAAAAAAAAAAAAAAAAAACCAAACGAAAAAAAAAAAAATTTTTATTGCGTTTTTCGAGCTCATGTCAAGGTTATCTACACAGAAAAAATTATCGCATCCGGAGTACATGAAATTTTTTTCATTTTGTTGAGTAGTGTAATCATTAAAAGAGTATACAACATGTTAATACCTGTTTAGACCATAACCCAAGATCACTTTATTTTACTTCCTGCCTTCACTGGAATACTCTCCATGGTATCCTAAATATGATAAAGTCCCTTTTCCCAAAGTTTATCTACTTACGAAATAAATAAATTTCCATCCCTTAAATATTAATTTACCTGCATGAAATGACTTCTCACCTTCTGGCCGGGTAAATTGCTAACGAAACTTTTTTCCACACACACACACACTTGACAGGCATGTGCCAAGAAACACCACCCACCACATGAATTGTGTGGCAGAGAAAATTAAACAATTGCCAAAAGTCTCCGTGATACTCTTAAAATATAATCGAAAAAAGTTTACCAGAGACATATGTGACATGTGAAATTTAAAAAATTAAAAAAGTCACAAGGCATGCCTTGCATATAATCACACAACGCTTCTGGGAAAAGACTGTCGTGCCTGGTCTATGTGGGTGAACATGAATGCATGCTGTTTTATAATTTAACAAATTCTATTGAAAAGCCCAGGGATATGCCATGAATGATATTGTTTTATGTATGTCATGAATATGTTTGTTCCCACTTTTTTGGGAATTAAATTAATTTCCGATGAATTTTACCTTTATGCAAAGTATCAGTAGCATGGTCTGTGGAGAAGATGATTCGGAGGTTATATAAATATAATTTAATTTACACAAACAATTATTCGGGTGTGCTATAAATATATTACCAACCTCACAGACAGTGTCATTTACTGGAATAATATAAAGCATACCACAAGGGGCTCAGTTTTATGCCATTTGGGGCATACTTTTGTTAAACTAAATAACAAAATTAATAATAAATTTGCATTCTATAAAATATAGATGCAGATCAAATCAAATATTGATTACTGGCCAAAATAAAACAAATGAAAACAAGTTAGGAAAGGCTAAAATCGGGCGGAGCCGACTACATAATACACTCCACATTCTATCCCAATCAATTCGGTAAAAAAGTGAAACCGGGAAGGATTTATGTATGTTTCCTAATAATGAATGCGTCAGGCAAATGCAAGACCTTTGTTGTGCCACAGAGCAAGAACCTCAGGTTGTTTCTGAATGGACAGGAAATTCCTTTCACTGATAGTTTCAGGTATTTGGGTGTACACTTCACATGCAAGGCTGGCCCTTGAAAGGGCAAATAGAATCAAGGATGCGTTTTCACGGTTATTGACGAGTAGGTCCTTACCAGTGGAAACTAAACTTTTGATCTATAAGGTAAGCATACGACAGCTGTTGCTGTATGCATTTCCTATTTGGTTCATCATTTCGCCAACGGTGATGAAGGAATTTTCTGTTCTGGAAAGAAAAATATTGCGTTTATGTATCGGCAAAAGTTTCCGGTCTGTGAACAGACGTTATTCGAATGAATATATTTATGAAAAGGCTGCCGTTATTCCGTTACCGGCTTATGCACTGTATAGAATATCGTCATTTGTTAACCGCCTTCCGTTGGTCCCGAATTCTCTTATTGGCGACATTATTGACAATCAGGCTCTCTTCAACTGGTCTAACACCAACTATCTCTCACCACTCGGTATTAGCGAATCCGATTTGCTTTTTAGTTCCCTTTCAGCAACTCCGAATTTTTACATGAAGTCCATGTTTGGCTCTCATCGAGGTTAGCGTATTCTTGTAATGAATTTACCTCTACACTTTCTTTACTTTTTTATAATTTTAGTTTATATTTTAGTTTACTCTTAGTTTTATGATTTAGTTTCTCCGTTAAATTAATGCCGGGAGCAAGCATGTAATATATAATTTATGACTAACACATATCGATTAACGTAACGCTTTCCTGTAAATATAAAACACGAGCTGTAACACCTTTTATGTCCATTAAAATAATACGCAATAGTTTTAAGAATTCCATTATAACATTTTTTTCTCAACTTGTCATATAATTATAAAAATGTCTCAATAAACTTCAACTTCAACTTCCTAATAATAGACTAATATGACTTTACCCACTTTTTCAAATCGAGAAGAATATTTGTATCGGGGCTATATCCAAACATGGAATGAAGTGACCCAGTTACACAATAGATTCTACCAGTTCAAGTATAACGTGTTATGCTCAATTTGAAGCAATTCGGTGAAAATACGTGGTTTCTGGGGCGGAAAAACTTAAGCCGGGAGCTGTATGTGCATCTGAACCGTACTGACCCATTTTCATGGATGTATCTAGCTGAAATATAAGATATTTTGCAACATTTGAAACAGATCTGTTAACAAATGTGGTTTATACAGTGTAAAAAGACAAATCTTGAAAAGAGTTCAAAATGTGATTCTAAGTCGATCGGTATAATTAGCAATGGGTCTAACTCGCTTCCTTTTGGGTGTTACAAACAAATGCACAAAGACATAATAATAAAGAAAATTAATTTTTGTTTGATGTCAAAATTGTATTTCTTTTTTATTTTTGATTTATAAAAGAACACATTTTCACATTCAACATTAATATGAGATGTCAAAAAAGTTCTTTAGGCTAAAGTTTGCTTAATTTTAATTGATACATACTGATTTTATTACCTCTGGCTAATCTTTATTTATGTAAATACAAATGTATGGCCTAGAAAAAGGGAACGAATCATAATCAGGGTTATTTCGTTTTATATTTACCTGTAAGCCCACAGATATGCTTTTATAATTCTTCTCTTGTTTGGCAATAATGCCCTAAGAAACGTTTAAGAAAGGAAATTGAAAAAGGTGAAATATAAAATTAAAGGTTCGCAGGATAGATGAGAAAACAAACAATAAAAAGTGTAATAACAGGCTGACCTGTGTCAAAATGTAATTTATTTCTAATAAAAATCATTATGATTTTTGTATTTTGGTATACATTGATTTTGTCGAAGAAAATCCTTTGAAATAAGGAATTTGGGCGAGCTTACAAACAAATGGCAAATATCAAAACGTGGAGAGGTAAAAAATCTAAATCGATAAAGACTGAGCATGTCATTAGCATTATATACCCTCCACCATGGATTGCATTCCACAGAGGCTGTTGATTTTACGTAGAAGTACAGTAACAGGAAAATGTTCTTTTTTTTTAATATAGCCAAGCTAAATCAAATAAATTTATAAAAATAAATATAAATATAAATTTTGTAAAAAAAATTATAAATAAATATTAAATTTTAATTATTTATGTTTATACTATATAAGTAATAGGACGAGTCGATTTGTATGGAGGCAAAAAATCGCTCAACGTACAAGGGAAATCGTATTCTAGGGATCAAAATAAGAAACTATGCCGAAAGAACCATACCTCTAAAAGCAGAAAATCCCACTTTGACCATTTTAGAGTTCCCCAAATCGAGTCCAAATATATGACCGACCCCAATTTTTTTTAGTTTCTTCTCTAACCCCAGGGGGTTCCAGGGGCTGTGCCCCTCGCATGGGTGGGTCGGCCCTCCAAAGTTAGTGGGGGTCGGTCATACATTTGGACTCAATTGGCGCACTCTGAATGGGTCAAAGTGGGATTTTTCAAAATTTGACAATACGGGTCAAATTCTGGAATATCAAAACTCTTTTTAGAGGTATGGTTCCTTCGGCAAAGTTTCTTATTTTAATACCTAGAATACAAAATAGAATAATGCGTTGAGCGATGTTTAAATCGACCCGCCCTAATAAGTAAGTATCTGCAAAAAAGCTTAAAGCCTAATGATTAGGGGATAGTGGGTTCATTTTCAGCTTCAGTTGGTTGTGTTTCCATTCTACTTTAATTCCAAATTTTTTTTTTCTAGAAGAATCGAGGTGAACATATTCTTCAAGAACAGTTTACTTTACATATGTAGCCAGAAAGAAAAGGTCTAAAAATAGGAATACAATAAAACTTGTTCGCCTGGAAATTTTCAAGAGTATTTCAATGGCCATTTGTAAGAATTAATGACTGCACTATTTCAATATCTTATTTTTTTATGAATTTATTTCTATAGTTTTTACAGTTTATAATATTCCCCCCTGTTTCTATAAAATATTTTTGTCTACAGACGAATGAATATTCTAAATTAAATGTGTCATAATATTCTCTGTCATATGAGTTATTTGTTTCCTTAATCGTTTTCAATATTGAATCTAGTGTAGGTGTCAGTCACTTCTACCTGCGATATAAATGTCCAATTCTGACGATTAGTCTACATCTTTTCAAGTTTATAATGAGAAAATGTATTTTATAATCACAATATGTAAGTTCATGATGCGAAATGTAAATTCATAATAGGAGCATGATAATTCACAATCAGCACTGTAAATTCGTAATGTGAAATGTAAATTCATATTGAGAAATATAAAATCATAATAAGAACATACAAATTGATAATGAGATATATAAATACAAAATGAAAAAATCCTAATTGATAATGAGAAAATAAAAATTCTTAGGAGCGCCCCGGTAGTCGAGTTGGTAGCGTGATCGGCTATCAGTGTGGGGGTTGTGGGTTCGATTCCCACCAGAGGCTCTGGTCTGTCGCTGCAATAACTAGCTATAATGGTCTTAGTCACCCCGGCTCAATCCCTGGACCCAAAATTAGAATATAAATTTACTTTGTATTGTGATTCATAATAAATAAATAAAAATAAAAAAATAAATTCTTATTCATATATATTCATTAAATATAAATTCATAATCAGAAACAGTAAAATTTATAATCGAAGCTATGTATGTACGTTCTTCTATGGATATTTTCATTGAAACACATATTTTATCAATGTTCTCATTATAAATTTACATTTTCTCAATATGATTTTATATTTTCTCATTATGAATTCATATTTTCTGAATATGAAAACGTATTTTCTGATTATGAATTTGGATTTTCTGATTACAAACTTGTATATTTCATTATTAAATGGTATGTTCCTATTATGAATTAATTGTTCACAATAGAAATTAACAATTCTCATTATGAATTTATATTTCTCATTATGAATTAACATGTTCCTATTATAAATTTACATTACACAATATGAATTTATATGTTCCTAATATGAATTTACATTTCTCAATATAAATTTGTATGTTCCGAATATAACCTTGAAAAGGTGTAGAGTAACATATTTGTAAAATGAAAAATAATTTGTAAAATATTTTGACAATAACATTCGTTTTCAATTTGTAATATGACAGTATTGAAAAAAATACACCAGTTATTAAATATTGATATTTTAAACCATTTTGGACATACCTATAAATAAATTACTTTTCCCCGGGAATTCCCGGGAATGAAATTTTTCATTCCCGTTTTCCCGGGAATGAAATAAATCCGGGAAACCCCAAACCCTAGTTGTATGTCTTGTCATTTATTTTGGTTTAAGACCATAGGTTGTGCTGAAGTCTTCAGCAGAACCCAAAAATTAGCAAAAAGGGCAAAGTGAGACCTTTATTGTTACAGCTAAAAGTTGACTGCGCAGTTTCGATGGGCGCTACCCCATCTCGTCAGAAATTTCGCAACGAATGTATGTCTTTGACTTGAATCAGGGTTCATATTAGTACCTGCGGTCAGATATGACAAATGAGAAGCGCTGATAAACAAAATATTCCACCGAACTAAGTCGACACACTAAAAATCTCACTTTGCCAATTCAATGTTGTGCATGTGCTCGCATCGTTCGCAACAATGCTTTTTATTTTTCGGGTCAACGCAGTCAGAGGAATGCTTACACCGAATTTCATGATTCTAGCTGCGATCCATTGGTTGTTGGTACCATTTCTAACCCTATATATAACCCTATAAGGCGAATGCGCATTCCACATACCAGGTAGATAGAAGCAGACATATTCAAAAACACATGCTGAAATACTATAAATATTAAGGGAATTTTCAGTCCTTGTGAGGGAAAACATTTTTGCTGTGGACTGATTTTGCCCACTTTCAATCCCAACCGACCTACAACTATAAGAAACTTTTCTGGCAAATTTGGACGTCACACAGTGGTTCAGAATTAAAATTCATCGGCAAAAATTCAATAATTTTTGTTATAGTAGACATTTTAGACAAGGACCCAAGGATTATTTTGATATAATAACGGTAAAAATTGGATAGTCGGATATATTTTAGATATCGGCCCAAACTTGAATACTTTTGGTATTTTTAAAAATTAAAACTTTAATTTTTTTGTTAACATATTTTTACGTATTTGTTCATAGTGCGAAGAAAAAATTTTTGTATTACAGATTTTAAAAAACGCAATTTCTTCTTTTTGTTTATTATGACGCCAAAACAATGTTTGTGGCAAATATTGTTTGTAATAAATATTTTACAAAATATTCTTTTTGAACAAATGTCTGAATTTGGAGCAACACAACTTTTTTCCTTCAAAAGCCTTTACAGAAATATATACCTTAGAATGGGTCACAAAAATTAATTGCTGCGGTCTGCAAAATATTTCGTCAGTGAGTCAAGCCATCGTGAGCTAAACGCTCCTGAAAACACCTCTAAATATCTTGGATTTCCCGCGTAATTTTTTATGTTGCATTTTTGTCCATTTTTTCTGAATTAATAGACCCTTGGAATCACATTAAATATTTTTTTATTCTTGTCTTAGAATATCTCATGGGTCTTTTTATTGGACGTTTATATTGATTTTTTGTGGTTTTTCAAGGTGACAGCTAAAACTCATATTTCTTGGAAACATTTTGTAAGGGGTGTTATGAAAAATAAATAGAAGGAATTAATACCTTTCGAATGATACCTAAATGATGAATATCGGTCGAAAAATGACGTCACTGACTCCTTGTTTGTAAAATAACTAAATACATGAGATAGATTTTCAGAGCCAAACATTTCAAACTCTTTTTAAACAAATGAGCGCTGCGGCGTCAATTTAATTCCGATGTTCATCATTTACGCATCATTCGAAAGGTATAAAGGTATTATAAAATACTAACACCAACTATGAAAATTTTTTCAGTTGTCACTATGAAAAAACACAAAAAAATTACTACAAAGATCCAATAATTCTACTACTAACTCTAAGGCAGGAATCAAAATTTATACTTTCAAGTACTTTCAAGGATCTATTATTTCACAAAAAAAAAAATAATAACAATGCAGCACAAAAAAATTACAAGGGAAAATCATGATTTTTAGGGTTATTTTCAGGCGCGTTTACCTCACAGGCGGCTTGATCTAGGAGCAAAATATTTTGCAAACCATCGTTAAAAAATCCAAATTTTATTTCCGTGGGGTGACTGGAAATTGTTTTTTCATTTGTATGGACGCGACACAGCCTAATATACATATCTTTGCATTAAGTGCATAAAGTCAGGGTTTTTTGTTCCAAAACACAATTTACTCATTTTCTTCTCATTAACTTCTGAAAAGTAGGTACGCAGATAAAAAGATGAGAAAATGTCCCTAATCCTCATGCATAATTTTATAACAATCGGTGTTCATTTGACGGAAATATGCCCAATAATAATAGTCCTTGCGTCCTTGTCAAATTTTGGATTTTTACAGAACTCAAAAATATCTACTATAACGAAAGTTATTGGCCGATGGATTTAGATTCTGAACCACTGTGCGTCCTAGCTCATTTCGTTTAGATGACAGCGTGTTTTCAACAGACGGACGGTCGACGGACATGTCTAGATCGTCTTTGAATTTTATGACGATCAAGAATATATCGCGAACTGAACCATTACTTTCGAAATAAATTTGCACGATTTGCAAGCGTTGTTCTTTTGTCAACCTGTTCATGATGAAATGGCAAACCAAACTAAATATTAATCACTTGACAGCTGACAAAATGGCCGCCAGTTAAAAAAGTGATGCCAACTTAAAGTTCTATACCCCAATAAAAAACACCCTATAGATACATAATATAAAAGTATTTTTTCCAAATTTGTACTTTCAAGGGGTAAAATGGGAATAGACGGAAATGGTACCAACTATATGGCTGCACCTAGAATAATGGAATTCGGTGTATACATTCCTCCGATTTCGTAGACATGTATTACAACGGATTTTTCGAAATTCGTACCTTTTGGGGTTAAAATGTAAAAAGGGAATAAAAATAGTACCAACCAAATGACCGCAGCTAGAGTCGTGAAATTCGGATTATACATTCCTCTGACTGCGTAGACAAGAAAAATACAAGGTTTTTCGTACTTTCATGAGGTACAATGGGTACAGTGGGAAAAAAATAATACCAACTAAACGACTACAGTTAGAATAATGAAATTCGGTGTGTACATCCCTCTAATTGCGTAGACGCGTAAAATAAAGAGATTTGAGAATGTCGTACTCTTATGGGGGTAAAATAGGAAAAAGGGGATAAAAATAGTAGCAACCAAATGGCCGCAGCTAGAATCATGGAATTCGGCGTATACATTCCTCTAACTGCCTAGAAACGCAAAATAAAAAGATTTTTCGAAAATCGTACTTTTACGACAAAAATTGGTGGAATCATGAAGATAGATTACTTTGCACTATGTACGTGAGATAATGGATTTTCAAAATTGGTACTTTTGGAATTATAATAGAATGGAAATACAACCAACTGTAGCATCCATTATCTACAAATATTTATGTTATTTAATCTTTTTTGAAAATATAAATATGAGAATATTTATTTTTATACCCTCCACCTCCAGGATGGGGGTATATTCACTTTGTCATTCCGTTTGTAACACCTTGAAATATTCATCGGAGACCCCATAAAGTATATATATTCTTGGTCGTGGTAAAATTCTAAGACGATATAACCATGTCCGTCTGTCTGTCTGTTGAAAGCACGATAGCGGCCGAACGAAATGAGCTAGGAGGTTCAAATTGTTCGTAAATGTGTCTTATGGTTGTAGATCGGTTGGGATTGAAAGTGGACGAAATTGGCCCAGAGGGAAAAACTTTTCCCTCACAAGGACTGAAAATACCCCTAATATTTAGAGTATTTCAGCATGTTTTTTGAACATATTAGCTTGTATTTAGTTGATATTTGCAATGCGCATTCCCTCTATAGCATAAAAGGGCACCATAGACTGATTTTTATTTGTAGGGGGCGAATTGGGACAAAAAGGGATAAAAATGGTACCTATCAAACGACAACAGATAGAAACACGAAATTTGGCGTGTACATTCCACTAATAGAGTAGATACATAATATAAAAGTATTTTTTCTAAATTCGTACTTTTAAAGGGTTAAATGGGGATATACGGATAAAAATAGTACCAACCTAACGGCTGCACCTAGAATAATGAAATTCGATATATACAATCCTCTGACTGCGTAGACACGAAAAATAAAATGTTTTTTCCAAATTCGTACTTTCAATGGATACAATGGCTACAGGGGATAAAAATAGTACCAACTAATCGAATACGGCTAGAATGATGAAATTCAGTGAGTAAATTGTGTAGATACGTAAAATAAAGAGATTTTAGATAGTCGTACTCTTGAGGGGGCAAAATTGGAAAAAGGGGATAAAAATGGTACCAACAAAATGGCCGCTGATAGAATCATGGAATTCGGTGTATACATTCCATGACTGCATAGTACTTTATTTTGTTGCTTTTACGACAAAAAATGGTAGAATCATGAAGTTGTCTTATACTGCGTACGTGAGAGATAAGGTATTTTCAAAATTTATACTTTTGAAATTAAAATAGGATGGAAATACAAACGACTGTAGCTGAAAGTACACTTTCTATCCCCCAATATTTAGGGTATTTATGATTGCTCCCTTATATTTACTTTATGAATTGAAGTATTATATCCATTATATATATATAGTATACAAATATTGGTAGCCTTGGCTTATTAATTAAATTTCTTATTTTCATACAGTTAAAATTTGTTGCGGGCATTCCTCTTGTAGCTTGGAAGCACCACAAAGAAAATAAAAGTATTAGCGGGCGAAATGGGACAAAAAGGGATAAAATATGGTACCAATGATGCGACAACAGCTAGAATAATGAAATTCGGTGTGTACATCCCTCTAATTGCATAGACACGTAAAATAGAGGGATTTTTAGAAATTCGTACTTTTAAGGGATATAACTAAAAAGAGGGATAAAAATGGAACCTACCAAACCGCTGAAGTTGAAATCATGAAATTCGGTGTATACATTCTGACTATGAAGACTCGACGAAAAAGGGTTTTTTTTTCGAAATTTGTACATTTGGTCGGCGAATAGGGATATCTTTAAAATTTATACTTTTCTTATCACTTTGTCTGTATCTGGAAATGCTTCTATCCAATGGCGACTGACAATCGCCTAATATTTAGGCATGTTCACTTTCACAATTTCAGCATTTTATTTATATATAGTAGTCGATTTTAAACAGTGCGCATAAGTATACATTATAGTTTGAAATAGTAAACAAATATAGTAATGTGCATAAAAATATCACAATTTTCGTAATACGGTACTGTGCTTCTATGTAAAGTCGACTTCCTTTAATCTGCTGGTAATACTATGGAATGCACTCCGTGGTGGAGGGTGCATTCCACAGCCTCTGTGGAATGCAATCCATGGTGGAGGGTATATATATATTCGGCCGAGCCGAACTTTACGCCGTTTTTACTTGTTTATTTTTAAAGCACACACTTAGGAATACCTTTCCCGTCGATTTTAAATAGCATATCTAGGCCTTATTTTCATAAGTGACTATGAAGAAAAACACAACTTTTCAGGAGAGCGAAAAAACTGATTTCCTCCTTAATTTTAAAAGTAATTATGAATCATTCTTCTACAATTTTAAAAAAGGATTACTAATTGCTACAATTAAAAAGGTTTTCGAAATTTCCGATTATTCGCGGTTTTATAGCCACTTTTGCACGTTCCAAATTGAGCACTATGAATTTTGAAATAAGCACATAGCCATTTATGTCGAAATATATAAATACGATTTATTGTAAACTCGATAACGTTTATCGTGAAATGTGGGCAAAGTTGTGTAGAAATCTCATTTTCTGGGATGTATACAGTGAATTTAAAGATTCCAGCTTCACCCGTCAGATTGGTACCATTTTTATCTCTTTTTTCGAAATTGTTTACAAAAAGTATATTGCGGTAGGGCACGGTAAACCAAAAATACAAATAGGATATTTTTTGGAAATTTTTCTTTTTAGCGGGAAATGTGGCTAAAATGATTTTCATGCACGAAATTTTTGTTTTTTGATTTTCTCGCTATCTAGCCAACGGATCCGGTTGAATTTTTGTTTGTGTATTAAGAACCAATGTCGCTTGTAACATATATGTTGTAAGTCGCAAAAATCGCTGCAATTGTCGAAAAATCCAAAATTCGCAGTTGCAATTGCTTATATATTAACTTTTTCTGTTCAGGATTCTGAAACTTTTCTGGCACAAATATTCCGAATGAAGTCAGCAATCATATGCCATACAAATATTTTGGTATTCTCAATATGATAAAAAGTTTCGCGGGATTTTCTAAAGATACTTTTCACAATTTGAAATTGACTTTACAGCCACTATTTATCCAACTTTAGCCTGATAACTTGGGAACCAAAATGCTATTAACCGCGCAATGATGGAATTTGATAATGCGATATAAATCTAGAAAAATGCTTTAAACAAATGTGTTGCGAATTACAACCTTCGGTTACATGCTGCTCCATTTTTGAACTATATTATTTATATTATTTTTATGTTCATAGCCACTTTTGCAGTCACAAATTAACCAAAAAAAATTATTCTCCAAATTTATATGACAGATGACATCCAAATATGAGCATAGTTTGGCATCAAAAGCTCATTTTCGAGAAAATGGTTCATAGCCATTATGAATATAAGCCCTCGATATAGAATCTCACATCCCTGAAGTATGCTTTAAACTAATTTTCCAAAAATACAGCAGCAGAGAATTTTAGATTGATTTTGTTTTAAAATTTAATTTAATTTTATTGAGGCTTTCAAAACAAACAATTAAATAGATATATAGGAAACGTAACAAAAGAAAACTTAAGACTATAGTGTATTATCTTAAATTACAGAATAAGTATGTAAAACAGCATCAAGCTTCATCAATATTAATGTTAAATTTATAGTACATACAAATTCATTAAAGAAAATCGCCCTTGCTCCCGAGGCGTACATGAGATTGATATAAAATTATTAAATCTAGTGGATGTTCTTAAAACTAACTTATAAATTATAGTAAAAAAGGAAATAGTCAAATTAAAAAACAAAGATAAAACAAAACAAAAGCAGAAAGAAGAAAAAAGAAACCAATGGGTTAATAAATAACTACCCACGGTGTGTACCGGTACATACCTTGTCGTAAAATTGAGGAAACAGAGCGACAGAGACGTCCGGACGATATTCAGCCGAATAACCCAAAGGTGAGAGGTAATACGTATCCGACCAACCATAGCCAGCTTGATCATTTACAACGCCAACAATATGAGCGTTTTCATGTAATGTCAATCTTGTGTTGAACCTCTCTAAAGTATCGCAAGCGTAAATTGCAAGAGGGGTGACCTTAGATTCATCGTAAATATACCGATTGGAATACCGTCTGTCATTAGATCTAAAATTCTTACCGATGCAAAATCTCAAAATTTTCCGCTCAAGAACCCCCATCTCCTTCATCGCCGTTGGAGATATATTGAACCAAATAGGGAAACCGTAAAGGAGAACTGGCCTAATACAAGTCTTATACAATAAAAGCTTTGTCGCAGTCTGCAAATGCCTGTTATTCACAATTCTAGCGATTTTGTTTTACCATTTGCGTAATTTGAACTGGGATATTGTCCTGGTCCAAGACCATTTTGCATCTATATTTAATAGAATTCAAATTTATTTACAAAAGGCATGATGACATTTATTACTTGCGTAATTTAATCGATCTATGTTTGTCTATATTTGTAAATTTCAAGACATCATTCCATGAGCTAAACGAAATTCCAATAAACTAGAAGGTATGCCAATAAAATAACTTCGAAAATATTGCATTTTCGAATTAATTTAATATTTATGAAATATTTTGATACGATATTTCCATATATTGCAGAATTCAATAAAAATAAAAAAATCAAGAAATTTGAGAGTTTGCGGCAGATGATTCACATTCATAGCAACCATTTCCAAAATAACTTGGTTATCACTGAACGACACACATAGGGGTATTTGATGCAAAAAGCTGGTCAAAAGTCAAAATTTTTTTTTCTAAAAAGTGTATATTGAGTATTTTTTTATCATAGTCTGTATCTAGCTACATCTAATTGCACCCTTACTTCTTACTGTAGACATTGGTGTTACCAGTTATTCGGTTTCAAAGATGACCATTGGAAATTTTGTATAAATTATTTTTTTGAGTATATTTTTATAGAAGATGTTCTAAACAAAAATCTTCAAAATTTTGGGGTTTAAGAAGTCAGTTTTCGATTTGGAACTTAAAGTTTAGGGTCTGCACTACATTTTATGTGTAATTGGTTGAATAAAATATAAATATTAGCGGAGTAACGGGATATTGAATGATGACCCTAATATTTTGTAAACTATTTTACTTTATTTTCAAAAAGTAGTCATTTAGTTACACTGTCGGGTGTTGTCGGATAAAAATTTTTACTGCATAAAATACTACAGCTCATTGTGAATAAATCGTGAAAAAAAACTTTCCGAACATTTCCGATTTCGTATAAAAAACAACATTTGCATATGCTAGTTTACAAAATATTAGGTCATCATTCAATATCCCGTTACTCCGCTAATATTTATATTTTATTCAACCAATTACACATAAAATGTAGTGCAGACCCTAAACTTTAAGTTCCAAATCGAAAACTGACTTCTTAAACCCCAAAATTTTGAAGATTTTTGTTTAGAACATCTTCTATAAAAATATACTCAAAAAAATAGTTTATACAAAATTTCCAATGGTCATCTTTGAAACCGAATAACTGGTAACACCAATGTCTACAGTAAGAAGTAAGGGTGCAATTAGATGTAGCTAGATACAGACTATGATAAAAAAATACTCAATATACACTTTTTAGAAAAAAAAAAATTTTTGACTTTTGGCCAGCTTTTGCATCAAATACCCCTATGTGCGACAGCACTCTGCGTTAGCGATGACAGCAATAATTTTCAAAGAACTTCGGTCCCATGGTGCCGCCGACCCACAATCTACACCAAACAGTGACATTCCGCTGATCTCAAAGACACTACGTGGCCCTTGAGTGGATTGGCAGTGCCCACAATTCGAAAAATTACTTGCCGATGTCCATTTTCGTCCTATATTTCCAACAATCTCAGTCCTCTTCCAACTTTTTCTTCGTTTGTTCAAGTCCCAACGCTTGTCTTTATTGCATGAAAAATTAAAAAAAAAAAAACAAAGTTCCTATTGGAAACCTCTTTTAGCACCTCTTCATATTTACAAGGCTTAAAGATAAACCCCACTTAAGTTGGTTTCAATTTTGGGAGGGGAGAAAAAATGCAAACATTTCTATGGATAACACCTTAAGTTATGCACTCATGTTCAAGTTAGCAGCGAAACCCTAAAACCATACCGGAATAAACAAAATACCTGGAATGTACATTCAGCAAAAAGAATAGTCTTTGAAGGGTATTGATTTAATTTTCAGGGGAGAAAATACGAAAAGCAAAATCGCTTTAGTTAAAGATTTTCTCAGTACATTGGTGTCAGGTAAATTTGTGGTTCATCTACAGTGAGAGCCTAATCTAAAAAATAAACCAAAAAAGTATATATTCCGTTGATAATTAATTCATTATGGATTATCGAAACAGACTTGAACTTGTGAATACTGAACTTACCTCATATCCGACCTGTTGTTTCTTTCTTTTACAAATCTATTATATATGTCAGATCTTCCGCCAGGGATATACGCCAGGGAACAGAGCTTAATTTAAAAACTTTTCAATTTTGCTCATTGTAGGTATTCATACTACGAATGCCTTAATATATGCTATATTTTTTTGTAAACCAGCAAATAAGCCTAATGCTATGCTTTCAAATACGTTTTATTATTAAATTTTCTTTTGCTTTTAGTCGTTTTATTTAATTGTTGATAAGGAAGCGAAAAACAATGGCAGATGTTTTTTCTTCGTCTTGTTTTTTTCGAAGTCATGGTAGAGCCTAAAGATATGCTTTGGTATTTTTGTTATTTTGCGTAGGTTGAATGAATTTCGTGGAAAAAATAAAATCATAAATCAAAAAAGTGCGGTTGGTTTGGCTCGGTGCCACGAATAACCAGAGAAAGTAAAACAGAAATAACAAACCCACCAACGTTTGCTAAATAGAAGAATATTTAATGATTAATGAAATAAAAATTCCAAAAAATATATATTAAATAAATTTTCACAAAACAGTCCAACAAATCTTATCTGAAGTGATATTAACCCAGAGATAAGTAAGAAGGAAACAAAAACAAAACAAACCAACGCTATGTACGAGCCTTATGAAGATGATTACGAAATGACGACAGAATACTACGACGATGAGTACGACATGTACTTCTATGAGGAGTTTCCATCACCACCGCCTGCCCCAGCGCCCATGGTCATGGGTTACGATGAATATCGTCGCCAGTTTATAAGTGAGTATCTACTTGCATGTGCGTCCGTGTGTAACTTTCCTATTTATTTAAGATAATTTTTGTTTTCATATTTTTCCAAGCATTTTATTTTGCCCTCCATACGAATATATTTGTCTGTCTGTTTTAACACTTACCGGTTGGTTGTAGCATCATCATCATCAACGTCAGCGTGTCAGCTGAAGTTTATGTTTATTTTTATAACTTCACTTCTGTCATTTTGTATTTTTCTTTTACTATTACATACACATGTATGTACATATTTACACAATTATAATCTGAAAAGTTCAAATGTTTCTGGGCCATGCCTGTATAAACGTTACAAAATTAAAGTTATGGCCGCATGTTGAAAATAATTTT
Source organism: Polietes domitor (assembly GCA_947397865.1). Classification (NCBI taxonomy): domain Eukaryota; kingdom Metazoa; phylum Arthropoda; class Insecta; order Diptera; family Muscidae; genus Polietes; species Polietes domitor. Next base: position 41,800,846 of record OX377618.1, on the reverse strand, counting down.
ATCTCTTTTATTATTAACTAAAAATAAAGTAATCACAATAGTAAGCGAGCCCCATTGCATTGAGATTTATATACTGATTTATACAATCAAAACACAATTTTTTTTGGATAAATTTTTATCTATGTATATTGACCGTTTGTAACACCTTAAAGTATTCAACGGAGACTCCATAAAGTATGTATATATATTCTGGGTCGTGGTAAAATTCCAAAACCATCTAGCCATGTACGTCTGTCTGTTGAAAGCATAATAGCGAACGAAATGAGTTAGGAGGTTAAAATATTCTTATGGTTACAGATAGGTGGGGTTTGAAAGTGGGCGAAATCGACAGAGAGCGAAAAATTTTTCCCTAGCAAGGGCTGAAAGTACTACCTAATACTTAGAATATTCAAGCAATTTTTATACCCTCCACCTCCAGGATGGGGGTATACTAACTTTGTCATTCCGTTTGTAACACCTTGAAATAATGACCTGAGACCCTGTAAAGTCTGTATATTCTTGATCGTCATAAAATTCTAAGATGATCTAACCATGTCCGTCCGTCCGTCTGTTGAAAGCACGCTAGCATCTAAACAAAAGGAGCTAGGATTTCCAAATTTTGCATAAATACGTCTTATAGTCGTAGATTGGTTGGGATTGAAACTGGGCGCAATCGGCACAAAGAGACATTTTTCCCCTCACAAGGACTGAAAAAAAAACCATAATAGCCCCTAATATTTTAGAGTATTTAAGCACATTTTTTCAGTATGTCTGCTTGTACAACTTGATATTGGGTATGCGCATTCACCCTACAACAAAAACGTGCACCATAAAGTGATTTTAATTCGTAGGGGTGGAAATGGGACAAAAAGGGATAAAAATGGTACCTTTCAAACGGCAACAGCTAGAAACACGAAATATGATGTGTACATTAGGGCGTACCTCAAAAAAAAGTTCGCCGTACACCTTCGAATATGAAGTATTATTGAAAGGTAGTTTCAAAAAAAAAATTTTTATTTTTTTATGCCGAACGTAGGGGTCGCGCTTTTACATTTTTCTATATAACTTGTATTTATAAACGGATTTTAAAGTGTGATACATCGATGTTTTTGTCTCGACGAGGCCGATTTTTTTGTCTTTGAAGTCATTGAGCTCAAGCACCCCCTTCTGGTACTTACCCATCATTTCTCAGTTGCTACTACCCTAATGTACCACTCTAATAATCGAAAATTAAAGCTCGCATAAAATCATGAATCATGTTTGAGCTCAATGACTTCAAAGACAAAAAAATCGGACAAAAACATCGATGTATCACACTTTAAAATCCGTTTATAAATGCAGAAGTTATATAGAAAAATGTAAAAGCGCGACCCCTACGTTCGGCATAAAAAAATAAAAAAAATTTTTTTGAAACTACCTTTCAATAATACTTCATATTCGAAGGTGTACGGCGAACTTTTTTTTTTTACTTGTAACCTGGTACGCTCTAGTGTACATACCTCTAATTGAGTAGATACATAATATAAAAGTATTTTTCCAAATTCGTACTGTTAATGGATGAAATGTGAATAGGGGGATAAAAATGGTACCAACCATACGGCTGCACCTTGAATAATGATTGCGTGGACACATAAAATAAACGGATTTTTCGAAATTCGTACTTTTTGGGGTTAAAATGGAAAAAAGGGATAAAAATAGCACCAACCAAATGACCGCAGCTAGAGTCATGAAATTCAGAGTATACATTCCTCTGACTGCGCAGACACGAAAAATAAAAGGTTTTTCCCGCCGAACTTAACTCCGGTTTTACTTGTTTAATTATATTTTCGGTTACTAATACAAGGCCTCTTCGATTGGGCTTACTAGCTTCATTTTTTGTATGTAATTTACTCGCTTGACAATAAAGTAGCTTACTACTCTCTTAGCGTTGCAGCCATAATTTTCTTGATTTTTTTTTTTTTTGAGAAAACCCAATGATGCCACCTTATCAAGCCTCTTAATCGTAAGCTAGTAAGCCCAATCGAACAAGCCTACAAGTCAGAAGCATTAGGCCTACTCGATTGGGCATACTAGTTTCAAATTGAAAGACTTGATAAGGAGGCAACGTTGCTACACATTGGTTTTTCTTAAATAAATGGAAAAATCTGGTGGGTATTTCGTGTCAGCAAAAAACTATCAAAAAATAAATAAATTACCTTACGCCTACAAAGAAGGTCACAATTTGAATTTTGACGAAAATGGAATTTTAATAAAAGTTAAAAAATGCATAAAAATCCTAGCCACTAGAAATTATACAGACATAATTTTTTCTGTTCAAAAGTAACACGAAATTGGAAATGTGAACGAATGTAAATGAAGATTCAACAAGGTTGGTAAGGTATCCGACTATAGGGATAAAATATAAGCCCTGTGTGATTGGGCTTACTAGCTTAAAATTAAGAAACTTGATAAGATGGCAACATTTTTATCCATTGGTTTTATTTACTTAAATAAATCAGAGATATGGTACCACCATACTCGGTAACTAAGGGAATAGTAAGCTACTTTCTTGTTAAGCGAGTAAATTCCATACAAATATTTAGCTAGTACGTCTAATCGAACACGCTTACTGACTTGTGTATATGTACTGCAATGTCCTATTTTAGGACATAGGATGATCAAAATATTCCCTGTTTTGTTTGACGAATCAAAGCAACATTAATAACATTGTTGTCGTTTTGCTAAAATATATATTTTTTTGTATTCGGTGATCATTGCCGATTCTCCAGGGCTATTTTGGTAACAATGAACACAAAAAAATCATCTGGCAAGCCTGCTGGCAACAATGTTGCAACAGTTTGTTTACTTTGTCAGTTTCCGTTTCGTCGTGGATTTTGTTTATCTTTTGCGATTACCAATTAATGTGAATTTTGTAGTGTTTAATTGAGAGCAAATTTGCTCAATATATATTTAATGAGACACACTCGTATGTAGTTTAATTAAATATTTGGTGTGTGTGAGTGTGTGCAAAATATGAAAGTGAAATTATTTGTTTGGTTTTGTTATCATTTCGTGTGTTGGCCGTGTGCCGTTCGAACAGTGTTGGTTAGTTGGTAAACTAGTGTTGGGAAAATGTGACATAAACAAACGTTATTGATGCATGAGTCATGGATGGTCGTAGCGCACAATTGTGACTAGACAGTCATAAATCGAACAAATAAGTTGTCCATTTTAGGTGATTCAGATAATTTGAATAACATATAAAATGAAATTATTTGAAAAGTAAAAAAAAATCAATATAAATTTTCTAGACGAACAACCTGTAAATATTTATATATCTTTTCAATTTTTTTTAATAAAATATTTTGTGTTTCCTTCATTTTTGGTAAGGATATATTACTATTGCGAAGAAATGAAAAATTTTAATTTTTTCAATTTTGAGAAGAATAAAAGTGGTCTAAGTCAGCGCGTCCTCTGAAAGTAATGGTTCCCTGAGAGGTACCGACGTTGTCGATTTTTTTATAAAAGTTCGATATACTTTTGTAAGGAATCAGTCTAGTTTTAACACTAGGAACAATATGAACCTTAGAACCACCAGATGTCGATTAGAAGTAACAAAACGACGCGTTGCATACATGGGTAGTCTTGAATTTAATTGTCTCCCTCAAGATATAAAAATAATTTCAGTTTTTAAGAGGAAAGTAAAAGAATATTTGATTCATGAATTAGAAATACTTCCGTAAATTATTTTAATCATTTTTTATGGCAAATATTCATTCTACAAATTTGCATATCAGACAAAGTATTTAAGAGGAATTTATTTATTTTAAATTTTATAGCTAGGAAAACCGAGAAAGATATTTGCCAAAATAATCGATAATTCGTTTAGATCATCTTTGAAAAATTTACAGCTGTATGCAGTTCCATTACAAGATAAATAATATAATTAATAAAAACCTTCTCCTGTAATTTTTTTAAGGCGCTTACGTCTTTTTAGCAAATAGGGCTCGATATATAAAGGGTGGTTAAATTTTAAGGGCCGATGTTGATTTTGAATACAACACAATTTATTTATGAAATTATTGTCATTTATTTTTATTATGATAATATTGGTATGGTTCAATTATGTATTGAACAAAATATCGGCCAAATGGCCGCCGCGACCTCAGCGGCACACCTTGGTACAAATTTTCGATGACGTCGAGGCATAATTGAGATTCTATGTCGTTTATGTGCCGAATTATCTCATCCTTTAGCTCTTGAATTGTTGCTGGCTTATCGACGTACACCTTTCCTTTCAAATAACCCCAAAGAAAGAAGTCCAACGGTGTCAAATCACATGGTCTTGGCGGCCTATTGACATCGCCACCACGTGAGATAACACGGCCATTGAATTTGTCGCGCAAGAACCATTTTTTTCGTTAGCTGTGTAGCAAGTGGCACCGTCCTGTTGAAACCACATATCGTCCACATCCATATCTTCCAATTTGGGCCATAAAAAGTTAGTTATCATCTCACGATTTGCACTTCTCTTATAGACCCGGTTTGGTAAAATTTTTGCACGATTTTTCCGATTGTACGATTAAATTGACAGAAAAAATCACGAAGTGCACGATATGCATTTTGATTTGAACGTTCATTTTCATAATAAGCCTGAATAACTGTAACGAGTTGCTCGATTGTGTAGCTTTCCATGGTTCTTTCATGAAATGCTAAAAAAAACTTGACGTTGAGGTGTGGTTCACATTCAACATCGGCCCTTACAATTTAACCACCCTTTATAACGGAACATATACAAAAATTAAAACGCTTTAATAAAAATTTATGAGAAAATTAATAATTTTAAATCATCGTTCCTAATTGTATGACCGCCTCTGTATATCAATACAAAATTTCAAAAATATTTTGTGTTTACTTTATTGGATAACCATAAATATGGCACACACTGGATAATTGTCCAAGCTAAGTCCAATATTTGCAACATAAAATTATTTCTTTTTAAATTTGTTTTTTTCCCTACAAACATTTGGGCGATATATCACCAAGGGTATATTGCGGCAATATCTTCTCTTCTTTCAATATCATTTTGAAGAAATTCATAAAAATTATTTTTTTCATAGCATCCTTCTTCCATCATGGAGAAATATTGACAAAAGAATTGATTCTGATCTCATATTTCGAAGGAATGTTAGTCAAACAATAAAGGAAAATTGTTATTTTATTGGAAGTTCATGCATATTTTATGGTTAAATAACAAACAAAATTTGGCGAAAACAACAGTGGTAAAATTTAACATAGCTTTTTGTAATAATTTCTTCCATTTGAATTGCAACTTGTTTTGTAATTGTTTTCTTTTATTGTCATTTAGTTTCTTATTGTAGTTCTTCATTCACCTCTTCTTGTAATTATTAATTTTGCTTGAATTAAAATATGAAAACTCGCTTTTTCGTCTCCCAGGTGATATTTTGGCAATATCATCTAGATTTCACCGATATATCATCTGGAAGTACTGCTTTCGTATTGCCTTGGCGTATCGCCCCGGCCGCACAAACTTCTTTGAGTGAGGTTACTTCTGCAATACGAATATGGTTGATGTTTTTCTTCTAGGCGATACGATTTCGAATCATTTTCGTATTACTTTGCTTGTTGGGTTACACATATTGATATTGATGTGGGTGACAATTTAGTTTAGTTAGTTAGCTTAGTTATCCAGTCTTAAAGAAAAACAGACCTATAATAAATTTACTATTCGGTCGGTCTGGCAAGTTCAACGCAGCCATGCATACGGCAATGAGAGCCAACACAACACCACACACACTCTCAGTTTTAGCTCTCTTCCTTTTCCGCAACCACAAAATGTTTTGCGCCTAATCCAAGCCACGAACCTTCAACACTGACTTACAACAAGACCGAGTGTGATGGTGTTGGTGAGTTTTAAAGACCCGGTGTGTGGAGAGTGACATTGCGATGAGAGACAATGAAACAAACCACTGCCAAAGAAAGAGAGTGAGACTGAGAAAACCGAACATCAATAGGCAGCCAATTGGAGTTTGAAACCATTAAAATAACTAAACACAATTCAGTTATCAGTGAGCGAGCGATCGAATACGAACGTTGTTTTATTTTTCTTTCGTTAGACTACAAAGTAGACATTTTAGCTGAAACACAGAGTGTGTAGTGTAGAAGAAAAAAACAACAGAAAATCATCATCAACAACAAAAAATAATAAAAAAAAAACAAATAACACAAAGGAGGAAAGCGGTTAAATACGGTAATAAAATAAACGGGTACAAAAAAAAAGCATGAAATCGAAATACTTCACGAAAATGAAGTGTGAGTGAATGAGAATAAGAAAAAATCTAGCAATTGGATGTGTAAAAGGAAATCCAACAAATAATGCCAACCAACAAAAATGTGCTGTGCAAAATAGCACCCAAAAATGAGTAGAGAACCAGTGAAATAATGGTTAAAATATTGTCGGCTAAAATACAAAAAAAAAACAACTAAAATTCCAAGTGTCAATTCAGTGTGAGTGTGTGTGAGTGTGCTCGCGTCAGTGTTTCAACGTTTACAGAGATTGTGCGAGGCGAGGCGTCCGCCGTCATACATTTACTTTTAATACGACGAAAATAACACCAACAAAATAAATGGAAAAAAATGAAAATAACCGAAAGCAAATATCGTTTAAACCAACAACAAAACAAAAAAAAACAATAATTACTTTCAGAACGCGTTGTTGTTTGGCCTGGCATTACTTCACCTGTTGCGTCGTTTTTTTTTCTTTTTGTTCATTCTGACGTTAGCGCTTTCATGACGCTCGACGTAGTTGTTGCTGATGTTGTTGTCCTTTTCGTGACTATGACTCAAAACGAAAACGTTGTTGGCTCTGTTTGCTAATATATTTCCAATCATAATTAAAACCTTTACCTTGACCTGAGTAATGGTAATTGCTGAAGCGGCAGACTGCATGCATACATGTGTAGGGATGTGTGAATGTGTGTGCTTCGAAGAGAGGGAGAGAGAGAACGTCTGAGCGCCACATCTGAAATGAATGAGCAGCAGCAACCGGTGGTTGCTGTCGTTGTTGTTGCTGTTTTCCATAGTTTGAATTTGGTTTCAAGTCGTCATTACAACAAGTCTGTACGACTTCTTCGCGTCAGCATTGAAGTGCAATTCTCAACCATTGAACAGTAGGACGAAATGGTAGAAACAAAGAGTTCGAGAACACATGGCTTAGGTGCAACCAGAGAATTGCGCGGTATGAGGCTGATGAAAATTATAAAAAATAAAACAAGCTGCGATAACAACAACGTTACTAAAAATTTAATTTTTTACTCAAAATAAAAAATTATTTGTTTTTCACGTTGTCGCCAACTACAATATCAATAATTGTATCAAACCAAATTTTCAAAAAAAAATTGTGTTGACCTTTTATACCCTCCACCTCCAGGATGTGGGTATACTAACTTTGTCATTCCGTTTGTAAAACCTTGAAATATCGACCGGGGATATATACTTTATATTATTGAACGTTATAAAATTCTAAAACGATCTAGCCATGTCCGTCTGTTGAAAGCACACTAGGAGCTAGGACGTCCAAATTTTCTCAGAATACGTCTTATAAAGGGTGGTTAAATTTTAAGGGCCGATGTTGATTTTGAATAAAACACAAATTGTTTAGGAAATTATTGTCATTTCTTTTTATTATGATAATATTGGTATGGTACAATTATGTATGGAACAAAATATCGGCCAAATGGCCGCCGCGACCTCGGCGGCGCAGCTCCATTCGATGATCCAAATTTTCGATGACGCTGAGGCATAATTGAGGTTCTATGCCGTTAATGTGCCGAATTATCTCATCCTTTAGCTCTTGAATTGTTGCTGGCTTATCGCCGCACAACTTTTCTTCCCAAATAACCCCAAAGAAAGAAGTCCAACGGTGTCAAATCACATGATCTTGGCCGCCCATTGCCATCACCACCACGTGATATAACACGACCATTGAATTTGTCGCGCAAAAGAGCCATTGTTTCGTTAGCTGTGTGGCAAGTGGCACCGTCCTGTTGAAACCACATATCGTCCACATCCATATCTTCCAATTCGGGCCATAAAAAGTTCGTTATCATCTCACGATAGCGAAGATCAATCACAGTAACTGCCTGACCGGCATCAAATATACGACCCGATGATGCCGACAGCCCATAAACCGCTCCAAACAGTCACTCTTTGTAGGTGTATTGGTTTTTCAACAATCACTCTTGGATTATCATTCGCCCAAATGCGGAAATTCTGCTTATTGACGAATCCACTGAGGTGAAAATGTGCCTCATCACTGAATATGATTTTCTTTGATGTGCGCGATATACATTTTGATTTGAATGCCGATTTTCATAATAAGCCTGAATAACTTTAACGCGTTGCTCAATTGTGTATCTTTCCACGGTTCAAATTGAGTTAGTCTGAAATGGAAAAATGTTTAGGTGTGGTTCACATTCAACATCGGCCCTTGCAATTTAACCACCCTTTAGATGTAGATCGGTTGGAATTGAAAGTGGGTAAAATCGGTCCAGAGGAAAAAATTTTCCCTCGCAAGGACTGAAAATATCCCTAATATTTGGACGATTTAAGTATGTTTATATCCTCCACCTCCAGGATGGAGGTACACTAACTTTGTCATTTCGTTTGTATATATGTCGACCTGAGACCCTATAAAGTATATACATATATTTTTGATAAAATTCTAAGACGATCTAGCCATGTCCGCCCGTCTGTTGAAAGCACGCTAGCATCTAAAAAACAAATGCGTCTAATAATCGTAGATCGGTTGGGATTAAAACTGGACGAAATCGGCCCAAAAGGGAAAAATTTTCCCTCACAAGGACTAAAAATACCCATAATATTCCCTAATATTTTTGAGAATTTAATAGGGTTTGGGGTCCGGGAATTCCCGAAAAAATTTGGACGGGAATTTTAAAATTTTAAATTTCCCGGGACTACGGGAAATATTAAAAAATATTTTATTGATTAGTTTTAGCACTAATTCAGTTATACTATATAAAAAGAAAATTGCGAAAATCAGATAGGGGAATACACACTTTTTGTGAAGATATTTGCAAGATTTTATCGTGAAATAAAAACATCATACAATGGCTGACATTAAATTTCTTGTTTTCCCGAAAAATCGATGAAATAAAAGGTGCATTGGTCATGCAGACGAGCTACAAATATGGATTTTTCGAAAAAGGAGGAAAGAGACAAAAAGGGATAAAATTAGTACCAATTTAAGTATTGCAGCTATATTCGTGAAAGTCGGTATCTATATTTCTCTGACAACTTATACTTGCAATATAGATGGATTTTTCGAAATTTGTACTTATAAGGGGTGATCGGGACAAAAAGGGATAAAAAATGGTGCCAACGTAAATTTGATATGTAAATTCCTCTGACCATGTACAAGTCAAATTGGATTTGTCGAATTTTGTACTTTTTAAGTGCGCATGGGACAAAAAGGGATAAAAATTAATTACGTAAACGCGGAACATAAATGGATATTACAAAATTTGTACTTATAAGGAGGATGCGGGACGACAAGGGATAAACATGGTACCAAATAAAGTACATTTTTGTTTGGGGGGGAGCAAAAACACATGTTACCTTTAATGTTTTTTCAAAGTGTGTACTTTTTGGGAAAGAGGTGCAAAAAGTTATGAAGTGGCCGGCTGCATCTAGAAACATGAGATCGAGGTTATAAAAGGCTCGGCGGTTGTAACTTTTTCTTTTCTACCCAATTGAAAGGACAAGTACATTCCTTTGACTCTGTATGAGAGTTATCTAATAAGAGGTTTCCAAATTATTATTATAGATTTTCGATGCGAAGAAGCGGGTACTGCTAGTGCCCAATATTATGAATTCTCCAATCCTTTCTAAGTAAAATATTTTTAAAATGGAAAATAATTTCTTAAATATTTTAAAACATATGTCAGCATTTTAACCCTAAATTTTAAACCCTAATGTTATTTTCATTTATTAATTTTCTTTTCAATTGTTTTCGTAATAATATCTTTGCTTGTACTTACTTGATATTGGGTATGCGCAGTAAAGTGATTTTTATTCGTAAGGAGTGAAATGGGACAAAAAAGGATAAAAATCGTACCTATCAGACGGCAATAGCTAGAAACACGATATTCGGTGTGTACATTCTTCTAATTGAGTAGATACATAACATAAAAGTATTTTTTTCCAAATTCGTACTTTTAAGGGGTAAAATGGGAATAGAGGGATAAAAGTGGTACCAACCAAACGGCTTCACCTAGAATAATGCAATTCGGTGTATACATTCCTCTGATTGCGTAGACATGTGAAATAAAGAGTTTTTACAAATTCGTACTTTCAAGGGGGTAAAATGGGAAATGGGGATTAAAAATGGTATCAAAAATGGGCTCAGCTAGAATCATGGAAGTCGGTGTATGCATTCCTCTCACTGTATAGACACGCACAATACAAAGTTTTTTTCCAAATTCGTTTTTTTAAGGGGGTAAAATGGGAAGTGGGGTTTAAAAATGGTACCAACCAAATGGCCGCAGCTAGAATCATGGAATTCGGTGTATACATGTGTCAATGTGTATACAAGGTGTCAATTAAACCGGAGAGGTTCCGTATGAGTTTTTTCCTGGGTAAAATACAAATTTGACCGAAATCGATAATTATAAATGTAGTCTAGAGCGGCAAGGAGGTAAAATATCAATCCGTGGCCGATGTGGACCGATACAAGTTTACTAAAGAATCTGTCTTTTAGAGCGGGAAGAAGGCAAATCGGCGAAACAATTTCTAGGGAGCTATACCTGAACCGATTTGCTTAGACCAAAACAAATAAATAACCTTCCCCAAGCTTTTTTAAGGTCGGGCATTCATTCTCCTGGATTTTTTACTACAAAAATCCACCGAATGGTTTGCCTAAAACTAAATACAAAGGTCTGGGGGACCATTGCTTTAAAATTATTTTTTAACTCGTGACACTCTTTTGCGTAGCCTTAGACTTAAAAACTCTAACGGCTTCATATCGCATGATCTTGGTGGAAACTAAGTCATTCTGGAAATTGTTCACGCAATAAAACCAAAATCGGTCATGTTGTGTGGCTCGTGGCACCGTTGAAACCACATATCGTCCATATAGTCTTCAATTGAAGGCCAAAAAACACGATTATCAGACGGCTCTGAATTAACGGGTTAACTGTTCAAAATCTTCAACTGCAGGCCAAGAAGTCAATTATGCATCCATAACGCTCTAACGATTCTTCATTTTGTCATATTGCGAACAATACGGTCCAATGATACCGCCTGACCAGCTACCAGCAGGATCGATCTGTCGGCCAAATATCGAAAACACCAGTTAACACCTCAAGCTAAATTAAAGAAAAAATCGAATAACAATTGTATTATAAAAATCTTAGATTTTTATGACAACAGTCGTAATCTGTCACTTTTAATAATTGGATTTCTTATTTCGAATTGTTTTAATTATTCGCACAAATGTTGCTCGTCATTGAATAAAAATGAAATTATCGACTTTCAGTTACTTGTTGTACTTTGCACCATTCCATCCCACTGTCTTCACATTAGTTTTGAAAACTGAAACCGGTTGGAGTCCCTACTACCACAGCACAGCACAGCACAGCACAGCTCAGCTCAGCAAGACGACAGTCACACTCAGTTTTCTTACATGAAAAATGAACTCGAACCAACAACCGTCCAGCCAACCAACGGCAAGAAGAAGCACAAAACGACGGAAAAAACTTGTAGCTATATTTTTTTTGTGTTAAGCAGTTGCGCCCAGTTACCACAAAAGTCTTGAACTTCGTACAAAAAGATGAAGAAGGAAAAAACAACAACAAACGAACTGAAAGGATTCTGCTCAAGATTTCATTAAATTACTTTCCAAGAATTCCATAAGGAGAAAAGTCATTAAGTCTTACATATATACATATGTATGTATGTGTATGTACTGAGCTTTTTCGGGGCGAAAAGTTCAATTGGCGTTGTCTTTGGTCTTTATTATTCTGCAAAATTGGAATTATTTCTCCCAACTACTACTCTTCATTATTTGTTTAATAACTTATTCAATTCTGTTGTTTTCTTTTTTGTTTCGTTTGTTTCATCTTATGTTTTGTGCCTTTTCTCACATTTCTTTTCTTTAGTCCGGTGTTTGGTTTTGCGTCTTTGTTGTTTTTATTGTTTTTTTTTTTGTTTGATATGCCTTTGTATTCTCCCCCCGTTTTGTTTTATCTGATGTGTCAATTCGAACCGTTCTCTCTTGATTAGTTTTGTTTACAATGCCTCTCTCTCGCACTTTGTCGAGACGAGACTTATCACCAACTCTCCAATTGGTAGTAGTTCTCTGTTGATAACTTGTTTTGTTTGTTTTTATTACGTAGCTCTCTCTCACACACACATACACCACTCTCTCTCCCGATCTTTATATCACTCTTCTGGTTTGGGGCAGAGCGCTTTTTCTTGGTGGCTTTTGTTGAAGATCATCTCGTACTTTTAATTTTTATTGTTATAATTGTTTGTTGTTGTTGGATTTCCAACATGTGTTACTTTACTTTCGTTATCTTTATTTTGCCGCACGTTCTTCTGATACAAGCGTGTGAGAGTGCCAAGAGTGTATCTTTTGGAGGGCCACCGAAATCTCCCCTGAAGCCCGGACTAATGTTTTGGTTTTGTTTTTCGGGAGATCCGAGAAGGGTTGGAAAGGCACAGCAGAGGGTTCTGTATTGAAATTGCGTTGATTATAATTAATTGAAATATTGTTTCTGGTTTTGTGTGTATCATTAAAATTTTCCAATTCATTAAGCACTAATACGTCGTACGATTATTATGAGATTTTATTATCAAACAAATGGATTGGTGAGCAATTTCAAGGCAATAATGCAGGCGGGAAATATGTTCACCGAGAACAATTCGGTATAAAGCCAGCCTTGCACTCGATAGGATTTGTTGTACCAACATGAGGGTTGCATCGACTGCCGACAAATCTGCCCGTGTAAGGTTCGGGTTATGGTTTGCACCAACAAACATGACCATAAATCAAATCCAATTTGTTGTTTGAAGTCGGAGTTGCTTATGGCGAAATTTTAAAAACAGACATTTTGTTATCAGATATGTCCCAACAAGCAAAGCAATGCGAAAACGATTCGAAGTCGTATCGTCTAGAAGAAAAATAATATTGCGGCAACTATCATATTCGTATTACGGAAGTTACCTCAATTGGAGAAGTTTGTGCAGCCAGGGCGATACGCCAAGGCAATACGAAAGCAATACATCCAGATGATAAATCGGCGATATTGCCAGATTATCATCCGCAAGAAATCTGGATGATATCGCCATAATATCACCTGGAAGATAAAAATGGGATATCGCCAGATAACCACCTAGCAGACAAAACCGCAATTTTCCATATTTTTATGTTTTTCATATTTCAAAATTAATAATTACATAAAGTGGTGAATAAGTAAATACAATAACTTCATAAAAAATAAGTAAACATACAACAACTAAGAGTTAGAAATTAAATAGATGGGCAACACTGCTGTTTCCGCCTTATGGTCTTTATTATTTCGGTCTTTCGCATGTTTCTGGTTAATCAAATGGACGTTTTTGCACTTGGGCTCGGAAAAGAACCAAAGCATATTCCTGAAAAGAAAACAAATCAAATGCATATAATGCAAGCCATATTATTCAAAATTCCGCTTAAATACCTCTGAATGTTGAAATTTTATAATTTTTAGTCGACGGCTTCTCCTTGGTTCTCATCCAAGTATATTTGTTAACCAAGCGGTCAGTTAAAAGCTTTTTGAGAGCGTGTCTTATCAAAACTGCATGGCACTCCATTCCTCTGTGAAATGCAAAAAATCGTAATGTTTGATAAAAATTTGTACCCAAAAGATCTGCATCAATAATCAACTTACCAGTTGGCTTTTCATCACTTGCTACTGGTTTCATTTAGAACTTCAACTTGTAGCTTCTCTTTTACTTATTGCGTGCTAGTCCAATTTGCAATGCACCAACAAAATATGATAAGAAACACGGATTTCTACTGAAACATATATTTTCTTTTATTACTTTCGAAACATTCATACGAAAAATTACAACAAAATCAATATCGCCAACATTTCTGCAAAATGATACAAGGGTGATAAGAAAAAAATTATTTTGATGAATTTCATCAAAATGATAAATGGAAGATATTGCCGCAGGGGAAGAAATGTCAAAAAATAGATTGAATGTAATTGTATTTTTTCTGATTTAAATTCATTTTTGAATAAATAGTACTTCTTGTGAAAATTTAAAAAATACAAATCCCCTCCTTGAGACGAACCAAAGATCTGCTCTTTAACTTGAGTTAGCTTTTGAATTGAATTAGGCTATTTGTTGGACCATAAGAGATAGCAGATTTGTATCTGCTGAAATAGCAAACAGCTTTTTGCTGTTTTTAGCAATAATGAAAAAAACATTTTCTTGAAACTTTAAGCATATGTACAGAACAATTATGCCAGTTAACAATTTTATTTACAACACTTTGTAGAATAAATTATGTTATTATAAGGGAATTTATTAACACTGAAAGATATTGTGATTGTCTTCTTAATGATACACATATTGCCCCGAGCTAATATAGAACGAAATTCGAGCTAAATTCGTTTTCGCCGTCAATCTGAAAGGATTTTAAATTATAAAAGCATATTTTTTATCTATTTTTATAATTTAATTAGCAGACTGCAGTGTGAATGCTGATGCAAGATTGCAAAAAAACTACTGTTATGGCAGAAAATCTGCTGTAATAGCAGACAATTGCCTGCTGATAGGCAGCACTCAGTCGCTGCTGTTAATAACAGACATTTTTCTTTAAGTGTATTGTAAAAGTAAGCCTCACTGTGCACTCAAATATTGACGTATTTGAAAACGCATGCTCATTGAGTTGGCCGAGATGTAAAATTTTTATTTTTGTATGACTCATTCGTAAATATTAGAGAAAACGCATTTCAGATAAAATGTGGCAACAATAATTGACGACAACAAATTAAAATAGAATTTAATTTGACGCCTAGTCGCCGTTCGCCACAAAATGCTCTCTTCCATAAGAAATATGTACATACAAAAGTGTTGTTCGCCGTACGACATGGCTGTGTTTAGGCTCTGAAGCTCCAAAAAAGTTAAGAAAAATTGATTTTTTTTTTTGGAAAAAAAACCCTTTTTGTTGACTCTAATATTTAAAAGATCTATGGGTAAATGTAGGCATGACGACACTCGGTGTAGACACAAGAGATTTTTATAAATAATTTTTTTTAATGATACACATATTGCCCCAAGCTAATATAGAACGAAATTCGAGCTAAATTCGTTTTCGCCGTCAATCTGAAAGGATTTTAAATTATAAACGATTATTTTTATCTATTTTTATAATTTAATTAGCAGACTGCAGTGTGAATGCTGATGCAAGATTGCAAAAAAATCTACTGTTATGTTAATAATAATATATTAATATTTAAAAGATCTATGGGTTAATGTAGAAATGATGAAACTCTGTGTAGACGCAAGAGATTTTTATAAATATATATATTTTTTTAATTTTTGTTTAAATATATTTTTATGATACAAACTATAACACAGAACAGTTCGTTTTATTCTGTAGTATCTTAAGGCCTACTTGAAGAAAATCTATGGATAATGTGGAAATTATGACCCCTCAAAGAATATCTTCTAGTTGCGTTAAATCGCACGATCTCGTTGGCCATTTCGATAAATAAGGCGTCCACCAAATATTTTCTTTAATAAATTGATTGCCTGACGCGCTGTATATTATGTTGGGCCGACCTCTTGGAGAAACAGTAACAGTTATAAATGAAAAAAGAAGTAAGTAATAAAGCACACCAAATATTGAGTTTTGTGAATAATCTCTTGTGGATTCCCTTCACTCCAAAATGCAACAATGCCCATTTTGCTAAAACTCACCATAATCCTGGCACAAAATATTGCGTCAAAACATTCGGATCTATGGCAAACCAAACCCAAGCCCAATTGGTAATAGCGTCGTCAGATCCGAGCAATTTGTGACCCTTCAATCGTTGTCGGTGACACCCTCTATATACATATGTATGGAAATTGTAAAACAAGTTATTTTTGTTTATTATTTTCTGATGTTTGTCGTATTCTGCTATTTTTCCACAATGTTTGTTTTTTCACCCACTGTACATGAACTGATGTGTCAATTTCAAAACTACATACAGTGGAACCTGGATAAATGGCGTGGGAATCCTCTATTTTTTATGGTCCCTGCACACTTCACAGAAAAAAACCTCTTAAAGCGGGAATTTGAACCCGGGAATTTGAAGTGGGATTGATTTTTTCAGAACTTCCCTCTATGCGGGATATTTTACTCTTTTGCCTCTAAGGGCGGGATCTAGCTTTCATTGTGGACCTCTATAAGTGGGATAGCTTTAACTGTGTTAGTAAGATTTCATACTAGGAGAGATGTTTATTTGTGATTGTGGCTGTTTTTCTCTTTATATTACAGGAGTAACACCCAAAAGGAAACGTTTCGTTTATTATACAGATCGGCTTAGAATCACTTTCTGAGTCGATTTAGCAATGTCCGTTTGTCTGTTCATTTATTGTTGCCATCAAATTACAGATCGCAATTATAGTCCGATCTTAACAAAAATTGGCACAAGTAGGTTGGTGGATCAAGAAGAAACGCTATTTAATTTGAAGCAAATCAGTTCAGATTTAGATATAGCCCGGATACAAATGTTGCTCCCGATCTTGAAACCACATATTGTACCCGATTTTCATAAAATTTGGACCCTTCCCGATTTCACTTTTTTTACCGAATTGAATTGCAATGGAATAGAATGTGGAGTGTATTATATAATCGGCCCCGTCCAACTTTAGCCTTTCCTTACTTGTTTTGTTTAGCACACATTTAGCACATATCGGATAATTCGTTACAGGAATAAACTTATGATTTTTTTCTTTCTGACATATTGCATTTTGTCTCCACTTTGCCCTGAATTATCGTTTTCATTTCGAAGAAAGTGCAACCAAAAAGGGATTTACATTCATTTCTAAAAATGTTGTCATCTGAAAGTGCAAAAATGTTGCATTTTTGGTCCACTATTTGATCTAGGGGTCACAATGTTGCATTACAATTCTCTCTCATGATTTAACATATTTTTGGCTCTCTTTGCTCACTTTTTAGAAAAGAAATCTAAATGAATCAACCAATCTATCCAATTTCAAGTCGATGTGTTTGGTTGCTCGTGTATGTTTGGATTTTAAAATACAAGACCTTTTCTTTGGCTTGTTAAAAGTATACAAAGGTGATGTGATAAAGTTACACAAATTAATTGTGGATCATTTCACAGAAAATCAAGTAAAGTACAAGTCCAACGTGAATGGATTCGCGGCAGATGGCGATGCTGTTATGACAGGAAGAAACCATTCATATTTGCCACTCACTAGCATTATGTTCGTCTTATGCTTGTCTTCAACTTCCTTCCGAAGTGGAAACTCTAGCGAGGAATATTTATAATTACATATCTTTTAGTGCAAAACGATATGACCAGTTTAAAGACATTCAAAAATTGTAGAAATTAAACCCAAATTAAATCCAAGCCAAACCAGATGGCAATCACTTGAAGGCGTAGTTGTAAGAATACTAGATTTGTATGCACCGTTGAAAATGTATTTTTCATTTGCTGCAAATGTCGATAAAATCGATACAGCACAAACAGTTTTGAATAACTTAAACGAGACAAATAAAATTTATCTGTCTTTTTTTAAATATATTGTCGGAATTTTTAATAACGTTATTAAAATATTTCAAAGTGAGTCAACATAAATACTGAGAACCGTATTAAGTAATTTTATAAAACACGATATTGTAAGACACGGCATTTATGGACGTAAATAATTCTTCGAAATTTGATGAAGTTTATTTTGATGTATAAGTATTTGCCAATGAATTAATTTCAAAAACGAAAATTAGCAAAAGCGAAATTTTCAAAATTGTAAACAAATGTATACATTTTTATATAGAAATCAGAAATCATTTCAAATCAGATATTAGAACGTTTTGATTTTAATCTTAATTCTTTTAAGTCATTAAACAGGATTAACCCTCAGATCGTTATGAAGAAAAAAAATAATTCTTTCATGGAAATTCTTAAAGAATTTCCCAATCTTATTTCTGATAAAGAAAAATAACTTTTAGACTTTAAGCTGCGAGAGTTAAAATTTTAAAATTTTGAAGAAATTTGATTTGAACTGGGATATTGTCCTGGCTCAAGACCATTTTGCATCTATATTTAATAGAATGCAAATTTATTTACAATTGGCATGGTGACACTCATTACTTGGCTGCAGACTACCACGATCATGATTTCGACCATGTCAAAAGTCTTTTCAAGTGGCTTCGCAGCGACTTTTCAACATCAAACCCGGCCTCTATGAGGATATGATTCTCACAAACGAACGAGAAGCACAACTCACTTGCCGAATTTGCGTTTAAAAAATCGCACCAATTAATAAAGAACACATGCCATCTTACAAGCATCTCATTGAGTTGCATATGTAAGTAAATTTTGAAGAAATGTTTGATACTGACGAAGTTGATTTAAAGAACTTTTGGCAAAAATATCTGAATTGAATCGTGGCGATGCTAGAGAATTGCATTTCCAGAGCTGGCAAAATTTATTCAACAACTTATGGTCCTACCACATTCTTCCGCAAACGTGGAAAGATTTTTTAGTGTAGTCAACGTTAATAAAACTAAATTCGATGTTCTTTGGAAAATGAATCTTTAGAAGGTATTCTTTATTCTAAGGAGTATTTCAAATTTAATAACTCAAATTGTTTTGATGTTGATATTAGCCGAGATTTAGTAAAAATGTCAATTTCAAATATGTATTTATAAAATGTACAAAGAAAATTTTAAACTGATCTCAATCAAATTATTTTACTATTACGGATTAGTTAATTAAAATAGTGCCCTTTTAAAATACAATAAAAAAATTAACGTTGCGAATGCAATACATTCGATTCATATTTCAAAAACTTTTCTAAAACTTGTATTGAATAAGAAAACTTTTATTTAAATATTGTTTTATATCATATGACTTCATGTACAATTAGTACTGAATGTGTTTTTTTAATTTTTTCCATGCTTTATATAAGGTTACTTTCTATATATGTTTGTGTGCCACAAAATTTGAAATCAATTTTTGAAAGCTTTTTTCTCAACCAATTTTGTTCAAATTTTGCACACTTAATCATTTTCGATGACAATACAAGGAAATGGAAAAATTTGACTAATTGGACAAAGGGGCGTGGTACCTCCCATACAAACCACAAATTAAAAATCTATTATTTCTGCTCCTGATAACGCAGTAATTTTTCCTTCTACAAAAGATAACTAAAAAAGAATTTCAAGGTCCAATAGAATTCTGCTTGCATAAAGCATGGATTTGAAAAAAAAAATTTTTTTTGATTTACTAGTTTTATTGTCTTTAATTGGAGTTATTTTATACTGTCGATTTTTTTCGAATTTTGAAAATGAAAGTGCAATTTAAAAATAAAATTGCCGATTTTTCAATAATAAATTGTTCTCTCTTCATTAATTGATAGTAGGTACTCTATTGTAGGCGCTCTAATTTTTTCTCTTTTAAAGTGTAATTCTTATAAGATCTCTGCTAAACTACGGAAAGAATAAAACAAAACGAGAAACAAAAAGAAGAAATAATAATTAAGATGAGTAAAGTGTACAACAAGTGTCAGAGATCAAACAAAAGCCAAAAACAAAATAGAAACAACGAATATGTTGCGTCTACTACATATTTAAACATTGATTAAGTATGACCGAGCTGTGTAGCAGCGATCGGTCGGTGTAATCCAATGTTAACGGCAACAACAACATTTCAATGCGGTTTCCTATCTGTTCGGAATGTGAATGTACCTCAGCCCTCATTGCAGACCTATCACAAACACCCTCTCTCGCACACAAACCCACACACAGACACCTTCGTATACTGAGCATGGGTGAGAGAGAGAGTGACTGTGAGTGCAACATCACAAAACCACCTAAGCGGAGATAACAAATACAACAAGGCAGCACAGAACCGCACCGCAGCGAACACACAACGTTGGAATTTTGTTTATTTTTCTTTTTGTTGTTGCGGTGCTTGTTCTCTCACTCTTCGCCCGGCCTGCCAGGCCAGCTCTAACCGAACTGTCTCACTGTCATTTGGTTGCATAGATTATATTGTTTATTTTGTTTTGTTGCATTTGCCGCCGCTCGGCCCCTCGACCACCTCTCTCGGCCAATTCATGTTCGCTTCACATACGAAACGTGATTTTGTTTATGCGATAATAACAACAACAAAAACACAGCAGCAAAATTGTTTATTTATCAACAGTCTGCGGTGTTTGGCCGGCCAACAGCAAATAAAGAATGAGCGGCAAATGAAATGAAATGACGGCGACAGAATCTCTGTAAATCTATACAAAATTAACAAAAAGCGTTTATTTAGTTTAGACGTAAAATTTGCGCGTTTTATGGAAATACCAGTGATACAAAAAAATGCTGTGTGCTTGCGAAATATCAAAAAATAAATAATAATAAAAAATATTATTTGCTTTTATGCAAAATCGTGCTCCTATGCAAATCGTTTGTGTTTACCTCATCAAATTTAATTTAATTTATTTTGTTTTTTTTTTTCTCTTTTTGTGCTACAGTTATTTAGAAGATAACAATTTGCAACCGGCTTTTTCTCGATTTATTTAAAAAAAAATCATTATGCAGTTTTTAATAAATTCGATTGCCAACGAAAAGTGATCAATGCATGAAATTGCCAAAACCATCCATAATAAATCATTTAATTCAATTGAAAAAATAATACAAGTTATAAACGAAAACGAAAATGGAGCCATCAATACTAATTGGTAAGTGTTATACAACTGTTATACAAAAAGAAGACATTGCTAATAAAAAATTATGAAACTTTTGTAACTTTGTGCTGTGTTTAACCCATTATTGCCCGGTACCCGATCCTGTTAGAATTTTTTCTTGATTTTTTGAGTACTATCTAATTTTGGGCCATTAAGGAATATTTTAGATACAAAATATATTGGACTTCAAGATATGGCTGGGGTAGTTTTCAACCCCTTGTGCCTGTTCGATTGGGCTTACTTGATTAATTTTTGTATGGAATTTACTCGCTTAACAAGAAATTAGCTTACTACTCTCTTAGCTGTGTTGCCAGATTTTCCCGTTAATCCATACACGAAAAACCAACGTGTAGCAACGTTGCCAACTTATCAAGTATCTTAATTGTAAGCTAGTAAGCCCAATCGAGCAGGCATATTATTAATAATAATGAAACAATCATGTCAATAACAAATTGAATATCTAAGAATGGAACAAAACCTTAGCATTACAGTAAAGAAAACCTTTCAATTTCCTGTGAAAACATAAGTATAATCTTTAATTCAAATTAGGTATTTTTGTGGATTTTAAAGTTTTGTGTGTGGATGGGGTGAGGTAGGCTCTGTATATGGGTGGTTGTTGGTATTATAAAGAGTGGTTAAATTTTAAAGGGCCGATGTTGATTTTGAATAAAATACAAATTATTTAGGAAATTATTGTCATTTCTTTTTATTATGATAATATTGGTAAGGTTCAATTATGTATGGAACAAAATATCGGCCAAACGGCCGCCGCGATCTCGGCGGCACGCCTCCATCCTATGGTCCAAATTTTCAATGACGCTGGGACATAATTGCCGTCAATGCGCCGGATTATTTCATCCTTTAGCTCTTGAATTGTTGCTGGCTTATCGACGTACACCTTTTCATTCAAATAACCCCAAAGAAAGAAGCCCAACGGTGTCAAATGACATGATCTTGGCGGCCAATTGACCTCGTCACCACGTGAGATAACACGGCCATTGAATTTGTCGCGCAAAATAGCCATTGTTTCGTTAGCTGTGTGGCAAGTGGCACCGTCCTGTTGAAACCACATATCGTCCAATCCATATCTTCCAATTCGAGCCATAAAAAGTTCGTTATCATCTCACGATAGCGAAGACCATTCACAGTAATCGGCTTCATTTTGGAAAAAATACGGCCCGATGATGCCGCCAGCCCATAAATCGCACCAAACAGTCACTCTTTGTGGGTGCATTGGTTTTTCGACAATTACTCTGGGGTTATCATTCGCCCAAATGCGACAATTCTGCTTATTGACGAATCCACTGAGGTGAAAATGTGCCTCATAGCATCAAGATTATTTTCTTCGAAAATTGGTCATCCACTGTTGCCATTTCTTGCCACCATTCTGACCATTGACGACGTTTGGAATGGTCAAGAGGCTTTAGTTGTTGAGTCAGTTGCACCTTGTAAGCGTGTAAATGCAAGTCTTTATGCATAATGTTCATCAACGACGAGCGTGAGAGGTGCAATTGTTGGACACGACGACGAGTTGACAGCCACACTGTCCCGAACAGCAGCAATATTTTCTGCAGTACGAGCGTGCACTGGTGTTTTCACATCAACGATTTTTCCGATTGTACGCACATTTGGACGATTAAATTGACCGAAAAAATCACGAAGTGCACGATAAGCAATTCGATTTGAACGCCCATTTTTGTAATAAGGCTGAATAACTTTAACGCGTTGCTCGATCTTTCCATGGTTCAAATTGAGTTAGTCTGAAATTGAGAAATGTCAAATGAAGTGCAGAAAAACTTGACGTTTAAGTGTGGTTCTCATTCAACACCGGCCCTTACAATTTAACCACCCTTTATTAAATGTGGTCCTTCGAGGCAGCCAAAAACGGGAGCTGACCTCGTTTTTGTAAGTCTAGGGAGCTAATAGATTATTCGATAATTAAAGCATCGCTAGGTGAAGGTGCGTAAGAACGTAAATCCGTTGGATGAATTCCATCTTATTGTAACAAAAGGCAGAGTGTGCTCATGCTAACGAAAAGAAAGACACAAGTTTCTCTCACATTCAATGGGGATGGTTCTTCGAGACAGCAGAAACTGGAATTGTCTCGATAAAGATGTTTTTCATTCAATTCTATCTGTCCTTCGGACAGTCGAAAACTGGATTGGTTTTGCAAGATCAGGGAAGCACTGCGCTAATCACATTCGATAATGAAACCATGGGTCGAAGTAGAAAAGCAAAAATATAGGTCCGTTGGATAAATCAGTTTTGAAAACATCCATTCTCTGTATTATTTTCAAGTTGGAAGAGAAGACATATGATTGTTGCAAGCAATACTGCAAAGACAATTGACATGAAATGATCATAATTACCACACTATGATTAGCTACAGCCATACTATGTTTACTCCAACCATAATCCCAATCATAATAGATCACTTCTCTACGTGTACATATGATTTATCAACCGTTCAGAAATCTTTTATTCTGCCTATGACAGAATGAATGAATTAATATGAGGTGACTCTCCCCTAAAGGCATCTCCACAATCCCATTTGCCCTTGCGTTCACTAGCGTCACAAATAAATACAATTTAATGGAAGGTTATGTCAACCTTGTTAAAATAACTTGGAACTTGGAATTATCTAATTAGTTAACAGTCGGTGATCGCCAAGGGGACTAGCTTTTTTACTCAGAAGTCGGAGATGTAACTGCTAAGATAGCCTGGAAGATACGTATGCACCACTTTGGAGATTCTCGGTCTTGTTTGTCAGTGAGAGAGCTCTCTTTCATCTTCTCTATTCTTACAATATGGATATGTTGAACGCCCTTGACTGCAACGCTCGGACTAAGTGATGGACCATTTTTTAAAATGTCCTTGATCTATGATTGCTATCGACAGACGTACAACGACATTGTTGCGGCCTTTCGGCTAGTGGGCGGAGTAGTTATCCCTTTTCGGGTTTCCGCAACGTTAACAGTTTTGTTGCATAAGCTAGATCTTTGTTTGGCCAACGTTTACATTTCGTCAAGAAAAAGTCTTAATATATTGACATATTTTATAGTATACAAAATTGTATAATTATGTACATTAGGCTGGGTCGTGGTTCATATAAATGGAAAGCCCCTTTCCAGTAAGCACACGAAAATAAAGTTTGGATTGTTTAATGATGATTTTCAAAACATTTCGTTCCTAGATCAAGCCGTCTGTGAGCTAAACGCTTGTGAAAATACCCCTAAAAATTATTTTTTGTGCAGCATTTTTGTCGAATTTTTTTTATGAAATAATAGACCCTTGAAAGCACTTTAAATATAAATTGAGATTCTTGTCTTAGAGTAACTTATTGGTCGAATTATTGGACCTTTATAGTAACTTTTTGTGTTTTTTCATAGTGACAACTGACAAATGTTTCGTATTTTGTGTTAGTATTTTATAAAAAATAAATAGCGGCAGTCAAAACCTTTTGAATGATAACTAAATGATGAGCATCGGAAGGAAATTGACGCTGCAGCGCTAATTTTTGTAAAAAAAAAGTTTGCAAATTTTGGCTCTGAAAATCCATCAGTCAGTCATTTTTCGTCCGATATTCATCATTGGAAAGGTACTGCTGATTCCTTCTATATATTTTTCATAACATCTCTTACAAAATGCTTCCAAGAAATATAAGTTTTTAGCTGCCACCTTGTAAAACCACAAAAAAATCTATAATACGACCAACAAGATACCCTAAGACAAAATTCAGAATTTATATTTAAAGTGCTGTCAAGGGTCATTAATTCAGAAAAAAATGCAATATAAAAAATTACACGGGAGTTGTTGACCGCTGCAAATTATTTCTGTGACCCATCCTAATGTACATATTTATATCAATAAATTAAGTAGATTTCTTCCACAATTTTATAAATATATTTATACGGCATATGAAATCTCATTCATATCTTCTAGAGTCAGATTTACGTCATCGATACCCCCACACCGTGTTATCATCTTAAGGTGAATACTTATAAGACCGTTCATTGATAGCAAATTTAAAAATAGTTTTGTCCACTATTATTTGATAATTGCTATCAAAAGGGAAGCCTACCTCCAATTAATTCATTCAGACATGATTACCATTTCATTCTATCCACACCATGATCAGCGTAAATAATGAGAAATGCCAACACACTCGAGTACAAGCCCACTTTAGCTTTTGTGAAAAAACAAAAAACAAATAGAAACCAAAGCACGAATACCTTTTATTCGACAATTTTTATGTTCGATGTGGGTCGTGTGATGTGTGATAATTCATTCAATTCCACTCATTCATTAATTGGAAACATAAATATCAACAAGCCACCAAACGACGGCCAACGGGGGCCGACACTCGACAACATGCCCGCGTCCGTGCCCGTACAATCGAATCCACTCCGCCATCATCACCACCATATCGCAACCCATTCGACAAACAATTGTAACCGGTTACCTGAAGTCTAGTACTCGTATCGTATCTATGGTTACGATAAGAGACCTACTACCCAAACAAACCAAAAATGAAACAAAACGTAACGTAACGTCATGGTGTCCAATGTACCCAGAAAGCCGAGCCAGCAGCCACAACAACACGTCCTATGGTGGTAAGAGTCATGCAACGGCTTCCAAAAAAAATGCGGGCTGTTTGACTAACAAAGTATGCTAAATATGTGTGGCAGTCGTATAACGGACGGACGGACGCATGGAAAAACCACGGCCAAAACTGTACGCCACAGCAGCAGACCTCCCGGCTACTCCAGCATGGTGGTGGTACTGCTGCTACATTACCTGGCTGCCAATCGGCAATGCGGCAGACCGCAATTACCAAAATCAGCATAATACGCTGGTGCTGCTGTCGCTGATGACGTTAAGCACTTGACTGGCAGTCATAGCGACACTGTTGACTGTCTGCTGGGCGAAAAAAACCTGTCGTATTTTCGCTTTTTCAAATGATGGCAAAGAAGTCACCAAAAAAGGCATCGAGAAACGCACTTCATCTGTCCATAATGAGCAAATAAAACGACTGACAGTCGGTAATTGTGGGAAAAGATTAAAAGCAAAAAAAATCCGATTGGATTGGTTGAAAGAGGGGAGTTACTAATTGTATACTGATGGATATGGGCGTACATGTACATATGGGCCGAAATCTAATGCATTCAAAGGGAGCATTGCCGAGATTTATGCAAGAAAGTGTCGTCTAAATTTGAGCCTGCTCTTCTCGTCCTGTTGGTCGCCCACTCAGCCTGAGAACAGTCGAGCAAAGTGATTTTATGTTTTCGACTTCTTATGTGGGCCTTGTTAGAACTGTACTCGAGCCACCAGCATTCAGGATGGTCCTTCGAGACAGTAGAAACATGCATTGATTTTTCATGTAATCCTTCATGTGGTCCTTCGAGGCAATCAAAAACTGGAGCAGCCTTTGTAAGTCTTGGGAGCTAATAAAATAATGAAACCATAAATAGCTTCAAAAGATCAGGAGCGTAGATCCGTTGTGACAGAAGAGTGCGCTCATGTTAATGAAACGAATGGTATAAGGTGGAACTTCTCTCACATTCAATGTGGATGGTCCTTCGAGACGCCAAGAGTAAGAACGTAGGTTCGTTGAATGAATCAAGTCCTAAAACATCTATGGAATCTTATTGTGACAGAATAGTCGGAACTTCACTCTCAGTCAATGATGTTGGTCCTTCCATTGTATCAGAAGAGTGCGCTCATGTTAATGAAACGAATGGTATAAGGTGGAACTTCTCTCACATTCAATGTGGATGGTCCTTCGATACGCCAAGAGTAAGAACGTAGGTTCGTTGAATGAATCAAGTCCTAAAACATCTATGGAATCTTATTGTGACGGAATAGTCGGAACTTCACTCTCAGTCAATGATGTTGGTCCTTCCGTTGTGTCAGAAGAATGCGCTCATGTTAACGAAACGAATGATATAAGTTGGAACTACTCTCACATTCAATGACGATGGTCCTTCCAGACGTAGGTTCGTTGGATGAATCAGATTCAGAAACATCTATGGAATCTTATTGTGACAGAATAGTCGGAACTTCAGTCAATGATGTTGGTCCTTCGTCCAATGGTTTTGTCTCGTGTTTTCCATGTATTCCTAACGGCTGTGTCAATATGGTCCTTCGAGGCAGTCAAAAATTGGAGTAACCCTTGGCTTTGAGGGAAGGGCTAATAAGTTTGAGGGACACTTCCCAGAAGAGAGCGGGGAGTGAGAGGAATAGAGAGAGACAGAAGGGAGAGATCGCTCATGCGAACGAAAAGAAATGCACAAGTTGGGACTACTCTCACATCAGCTCAATGAGCTGAGTGTATTCAACGAAATGAACCTGCTGTTACCTGACTTATGATCATTCTTAGGGAAGATATTACCGCTGGATAAAGTTGTATGGTTTAACACTGAACCTATTGAATTGTTTTTCATATAATCCTAATGGCAGTATTAAATATGGTCCTTCGAGACGGTCAAACACTGTAGCAGCCCTTGGCTTTGCAAGTGTCGAGCGGCTGATGCGATTAGGGGAACACTACTCTTAGACATTCCATAATGATACCACGAAAAGAAGAATAGAACAGAAGAGCGCGAATCAGGTTCAAAAACATCTATCGAAGCTTATTGTGACAGTAGGTAGAACAGAAGAACAGGAATCAGGTTCAAAAACATCTATCGAAGCTTATTGTGACAGTAGGTAGAGGGTGCTCCTGCCATTTTAGAACTTCTCTCATATTCAATGATCTGAGCGGGATTTGGTATTCACGGAAAGAACCTTGCTTATGCTCATTCTAAGAGAACTTTACTGGATTTTATACCCATAAATTCCGCTAGCATTAATTATGAATATAGTCCGATGGCCTAGCACTGAACCTGTTGCACGTATGGATAAAGAACTGACACATTACTTACCACACAACGAAACACTTCAAAATCCAATCCCTGTGAAATGCATATGTCGAGAGGCCATGCTCCTTTTGGCATCGACAGAAAGAGAGAGATAATGATAGTTCCTCATTGTCTCAGCGCATGACTTAGACAGGTTTTGATAGCTATGACCAGTTGTCAAGACGTTCCCACAGCACTATCCAATCCTACCAAATCATGGGAAATCTTAAGTTGATTAGGAAATGGTAAGCAAATCCTAAAAGCAAATAGACCTAGAAGAGATCTCTGCATCACATAGGCACTAGAGTAATACATTTGACGAAAGCTCATGCTTCTTCTAGGATCGACAAAGAGAGAGTTTCTCATTGTTTCAGTGGACTATCGTCACTGCAGGTTAGAATAGGCTAGATGACACGCTTGGCTTTGATGGCGCACAAGCTAGTATCTTTGAAGAGACCGACCTTCGCTGGATTCTTGCAAGACCGTGACGGCAAAACTTTAGCTACGCAAATCTGTCTTCAAATGGACTTTTTGAAGTGTCATTTGCGGATTAAAAGCTCTCCGGTCTTCTGCTAATGAGGGATCTCATGCAAAGCTACAGTACCGCGACGTGAGATCCGCCGATAGCTGGGCGCTCTCAAGGGCAGCTTCAGTAGCCAATTGCTTACAAGGGGCTTTGCCACTTGTAGATTTACGGACAGTTTGCTTAAATTTAGATACCTAACGAAGAACCAACCGCAAACCTTCGTCAATACAGACGAGAAAGTTTTGTGGAAATTGTTGGGATAAGAAAGATCCTTTGGAAGATCAATATGCCTCACAGAATTTGTTTGGTCAAACTAAATTGAAATATCATTTTTAAAATACTCCTTTCCGATCCTACCTCGTAGATACCTACTCATAAGAGTAGTAGAGTACAGCATGTGTAGGTCTTTATGTACAAACGTACTTACTCGTACGTACGTACGTTGGAATTGGTTCCAACATCACTTGAGTGTTGAATGCTAAATGCTTAGTCAACATTTAAATGAACATAAAGATACGACAAATGGGTCTCCATATGAAGTTTTTCTCGTCATGAGTAAAATTTAAATAACATTTATTTATATATACCACATGACTTGCAACTGCATAAATAAATTAGTTGAATAGGAAAACTTACAAAATTGCATCCGCATTTTTAAAGCGGGAGAAATTTGAAATGTTAATCGAGAGTCGAGAAGTTTTACTTAAGCATAGCAAAAATACATCCATAGCTTAGGAGCTATGGTACTCACTTAGGCCAAATGATGTACATTGTGTTTGTCGAATTGACAGACAGTTTGTTGATAGTTCGATAAGCCCCCTGACGATGGAACCAAAATGAAGATCACGACAATAAAAAATCATACTTATTCAAATAAAAACTTACTTTTAAGTAATGAAAATGTCATTAGTTTTGGAGATGATTGATTGGTATAAGTGATGTTCCTCTTCCATTGGAGTCTCAGTCTCGATCATCCTCTTCGGCAACATGTGTCTCACGATGAAACCAAAATGAAGCTCAAGACTATAAAAAATCATACTTCTTCTAATAAAGAGTGATTTTTTTGAGGTTAGGATTTTCATGCATTAGTATTTGACAGATCACGTGGGATTTCAGACATGGTGTCAAAGAGAAAGATGCTCAGTATGCTTTGACATTTCATCATGAATCGTCTTACAAACGAACAACGCTTGCAAATTATTGAATTTTATTATCAAAATGCGTGCTCTGTTAAGAAAGTTCATTGCGCGCTTCCATTTTATGGTCAGTTTAATCGACCCACTGAAGCGGCTATTCGGGCTATTGTGACTAAATTTCGCACCAAATTTACATTGTTGGACATTAAACCACCAACACGCTTACGTAGAGTGCGAACTGAAGAAAATATCGCAGCTGTATCGGCCAGTGTTAATGATGACCACCAATTTTCGATTCGTCGCCGTTCGCACCAATTGGGTCTCTGTTACTCAAAAACGTGGAAATGCCAAAATTGGACTAAGCGGATGGACCACCTAAGACGCAGCCGCGGTCAACATTTAAATGAAATTATCTTCAAAAAGTAAATGTCATGGACCAATCTAACGTTTCAAATAAAGAACCGATGAGATTTTGCAAATTTTATGCGTTTTTTTTTTTTTTAAAAGTTATCAAGCTCTTAAAAAATCACCCTTTAGAAACTTAATGATGAACTTAATGAAAATGTCATTAGTTTTGGAGATGATTGATTGGTATAAGTGATGTTCCTCTTCCATTGGAGTCTCAGACTCGATCATCCTCTTCGGCGACATCTCTATCCCAATCATCCTCTTCGGCGACATCTCTGTCCCAATCATCCTCTTCGATGACATCTCTGTTCCAATCATCCTCTGCAGCGACATCTCTGTCTTAATCATCCTCTGCGGCGACATCTCTCGGGCTTCTATTCCTTAAGTAGCGTTTTTTCTGCAGTTGCATTTCGACACTCTTGGGATTTTACCATGGGATCTTTGGAGGAGTTTCAGAAACCCTAGAATGGCTTGTGCAGCGCTGTCCGCAGAATTGGGAATATGTCTTGTCATTGTGTGCTAATGCCCAGGGGACTCTGCCTTCACTAAATGTAGGCCTTGTTATTGTTCTCTTGTCAGCTGTCGCTTGGGACAGGAGTCCAGGTTGAGGACCGACTGATTTCTCACAGTCAGTCCCTTGGATACCCTTGCTAGAGAGCTGCCGTTCAGCAGTTAATGTTAAGTAGTAGAAGTACTTTCGGCTACGAGGTCTTACCGGAGTCTGCAATCTGGTAAAAGTAGAGGCCAGGGGCCCTGGTAACGCCGACCAGGCCTGTTGGGAACGGCACTTCGGGGAGTTGGGTGGTGGCCGCGGTTTAGACCAAAACCGCAGGTGTTGCGTATCAACCGGTTCCCACGACCCATAGAGCAGCAGATGGGTAAGGGCTTTAACCAAGGGTGGGAAAATGTCTCCATAACATATCCTTATTGATACTTTGATTCTCTTGTATGTATAATTAAGGTTGGTAATCACAAAACTTCTGTTCTTCACCAACTTTTCAATCCCAACCCCCCAGTATACCAGTAGGTTTCCCCTCCCCGACCTGTATACTTACAAATTATACAGTTTATGGTTAACACACATTGTTTTTGTTAAACATTTTTCCACTTTTCTCTTCATTTTCATCCACTTTACAATGGGTATAAATATGTATTTTGTGTTGCAAAAAATAAAAGGAGATTTATAAAAATCCAGTTTGTTAATAACACAGAAGCAGACAGAAGCCGAAAAGAGCTTCATACACAGAATAAGTAAAAAAGACACAACGCTTAATTGGCTTAATAAGTACGGCTCCGTCATTCAGTTCGTTCGGTTGGTTCGTCTGTATTGTGTTAAGTTGAGATAAGTTTTTCTGATGAAAAGAAAATGATTTCTTTTATAATGAAATGAATGAAAATATGGATGTGAACGGGTACATACTCCTCGTACTACACGTACGATCTGATGATGATGATGTTCACATGTTCACATGTACAGACGAAAGTACATATACTGACATTTATACATTTCATTAAAACCGTAGAGGTTCTCTTAAATTAATTTATTTCATATGGCCAGATCAGATCATTGTTGAAAGTGTGTTAAGTCAACTGGGTTTCAAAAGGCGAATGATCTCGTTTCACACCGAGATTCCTCCATTCATAGTGATTCACGAAAACTTCTAAAGGTGGCTGTCAGAAAGTGAGCATCCGACTCCGTTTGAACCAGAAGAGGTCGAGTCTGATGCCATTGGTTGTTACGTGTTTCTCTTTCCTTCGAGGAAAACAGAACCCAGTGTCAAAAGAACGCTTTCTAGCCATAGCCGATAGCCGAATGGGTTCAATGCTCTCAATCTCCTTTCCTCCCCATAGCTCTTGCAAAATTCGTTTGATGATTCGATTATGAGTCTCTGGATACATGTCGGCTCTTTCTCCAAGTACTTCAATTGCCTTTGCTATGGAAACTGCAACTCGACTTATTGTACTCTAATTATTCATAGATTGTTGATGTAGTCGACGAAGGAGTTTTAAGGTCAAAACCTAGCCTATGTACCTGTTTAGCACAACCACTATATCTCCTTTTATTCTTATTATTTTAATGAATTTCTATACAAATTAAAATTATATTTTACTATTGTGATCCAGGGATTGAACTGGGCTACAAAAATCATTTTAGCTATTTCTTCGCAGCAGCTGACCAGAGTCTCTGGTAGGAATTGAATCTATAACGTCAACGCTGTTAAACGAACTTGCTGCTAACTTATTTATATTATTATTATATTTATATTATTATTAATAATATTATATTATATTATATTATAATATATAATAATATATTAGAGATCGCAAGGCCATATCATTGATAAGATGTCCCGACCGAGGTGACCGTTATAAGGTTTCCTGATCATAGGGTCTCTTGGCCAACCTCAGTAGGGAATCGTTGTCAGCACCGATGGAGTCTCTTAAAGATTTTAGCTCCATGCCTTGACCTAGATTGAACTAATTTTGAATATGTTCGACAGAACCTATATGCGAATGAACGGGAATCATAACTCTGTAGTGACCTGAAAAAAAAATAATCAGATTTGAATCAGAGGACAAGCATTATTCCAGCAAAATGATGATACGAAACCAATAATTCTATCTTATGAACTCGTCATCCGCGGCCTTCGACACTTCTGGTAATAATTCTGCCAGACTCATGGCCATTCTTCACCAGAATTGTTGCTGCCTTATAGTCATTCTGCTTGGACGGTGCCCAATCGAAATTTTAAATTTCGCACGCACCCTTCAGACTGTCAAATTAACTCAAAAAATATTCTGGTTAAATCTGCCTACCTTTCATATAAAGGCTGGTTAAATTTTAAAGGCAGATGTTGATTTTGAATAAAACACAAATTATTTAGGAAATTATT
The DNA here is from genome assembly GCA_947397865.1 of Polietes domitor. Taxonomy (NCBI): domain Eukaryota; kingdom Metazoa; phylum Arthropoda; class Insecta; order Diptera; family Muscidae; genus Polietes; species Polietes domitor. Next base: position 41,768,019 of record OX377618.1, on the reverse strand, counting down.
GTCATTTCTTTTTATTATGATAATATTGTCAATTATGAAAATATCGGCTAAATGGCCGCCTCGGCTGCACACCTCCATCCGATGGTCCAAATTTTCGATGACGCTGAGGCATAATTGAATTATGTCATCCTTTAGCTCTTGAATTGTTGCTGGCTTATCGACGTACACCTTTTCTTTCAGATAACCCAACGGTGCAACGGTGCCAAATCACATGATCTTGGCGGCCAATTGGCATCGCCACCACGGCCACTGAATTTGTCGCGCAAAAGAGTCATTGTTTCGTTAGCTATGTTTCAAGTAGCGCCGTCCTGTTGAAACCACATATCGTCCACATCCATATCTTCCAATTCCCTGTTGAAACCACATATCGTCCACATCCATATCTTCCAATTCGGGCCACAAAAAGTTCGTTATCATCTCACGATAGCGAAGACCATTCACAGTAACTGCCTGACCGGCCTCATTTTGGAAAAAATACGGCCCGATGATGCCGCCAGCCCATAAACCGCACCAAACAGTCACTCTTTGTGGGTGCTCTTGGATTATCATTCGCCCAAATGCGGCAATTCTGCTTATTGACGAATCCACCGAGGTGAAAATGTGCCTCATCACTGAAGATGATTTTCTTCGAAAATTGATCATCCACTGTTGCCATTTCTTGTCACCATTCTGACCATTGACGACGTTTGGAATGGTCAAGAGGGTTTAGTTCTTGAGGTAATTGCACTTGGTAAGCGTGTAAATGCATGTCTTTATGCATAGTGTTCATAAACAACGAGCGTGAGAGGTGCAATTGTTGAGCACGACGACGAGTTGAGGTGGATGGCTCTTCAGCCACAATATCCTGAACAGCAGCAATATTTTCTGCAGTACGAGCTGTATGAGCATGCACTGGTGTTTTCACATCTCCTACAGACCCGGTTTGCCCAAAATTGTGCACGATTTTTCCGATTGTACGCACATTTAAATTGACGTTTAAATTGACCGAAAAAATCACGAAGTGCACGATATGCATTTTGATTTGAAGGCCCATTTTCATAATAAGCCTGAATAACTTTAACGCGTTGCTCGGTTGTGTATCTTTCCATGGTTCAAATTGAGTTAGTCGGAAATTGAGAAATGTCAAATGAAATGCAGAAATAACTTGACGTTTAGGTGTGGTTCACATTCAACCTTTATTTCTTATTTTAAATAATAAAAAAATAAAATCTTTACCAGCGATTTCATTCGAGTCTACATTTAAATTAATATTGTCAGTGTCTCGCTGAATGCTCATATGCAGATTTTGTACCATTACGAAATCTCAGTTGAAACTACTTGTATCCTTTAAGCGATAACAATCACCTCCCATAACATAATAAATAACTAATCCTTAATATATCAGCTCAGCATTTTCCAAAAAATAGGGGGATAATGTCTTAACGTTTTCTATTAATTAATAAATCATTTCAAATATCCGGCCAAATCATTTCAATAAATTCAATCAATGATTGCAACCTGTCTATTTTCCAATGCATACTTTTAGGGTTATAATAAATTCACTGGTGAAGTAGTTGTTGTTGTTCTTACCAGTACAAATGAATGCCAAAAAATATTACCCCTAAGAGATGCTGTAAAAAATAAATTCAACAACTGCTGTTGTAGGAAACATGAATATTTTCAGTTTGGATTTTATATTTTGGAATGGAATTACTCATGATGAAATTGTATTTACATTTCTGGCTAAGTAGCTTCTCTAATATTCAAATTCATATGAGGAAATTAATTGGTAATTCGAAGACGGAGAAGTAATTGCCTTCTTCAAATAGTTGGCAGTATGTCCCATTTATACTGGGCTTTTGTTTTTAATTGACTTGTATCATTTTCAAAAATGAACGATACACTTGCACTGCAGCACTCTTACTTCTCGCTGTCTACATACAGATTTATGTACATATTTAGTCGTCTGAAATGATAGTGAAAACTCATTTAAGATTCACCCGATACACGAAGATACTGGCGGAGATACAGCCACAGATACAGATGTTGGTTGTTAAGTAGCTGCGAGTACATCGAGCTCGTAGTGCTGACACTGTGATATTTTATTTGTTATGTCGCCGTTAATGTTTAACTTTGCGCGACAAACTGTGTTATTGCTACTGCCGGAATTTACGAGTAATGCCTTCTGGTCGTTTTGTTATTAAATGGATACAAATGGAATATTGGCGATAAGAAGAAGAAACCAATTGATAAATTTCGGGAAAGGGGTAAGGAAACAATAACAAATTGATAAGATCAAAGCAAATAATGGATAATTCATGAAATGAGCATGATCGGAAGAGTTGAGAATTAATGAAACAAGAAATAAACAATATTGTAAAATAAGAAGGAGTGTTTCGCAGGATGGATGGCACATTGACTGGTAATTTAAATCAATAAAATTTAAGGGCATTGTTGTGGCAATGTCTGTGAAGTTGTATAGGCATATAATAGGTTAGCACACCTAGCTATAATCATAGACAAGAAAAAATGTGCAACAAAAAATAATAAATTTATGGTTGAGACCTACAAATTATTTTTATACTGATTCATAAAGTCAACGCAAATTTTTTATGAGTAATATTTTATTTATTTTTTACTAAAATTCCAATTCTACCTTTAATATTTGTACCGTAATTTTGGAATTGTAGGTCTGTTAACACCTGCTCAATTAATGGTATTTATGCTGGCTACAAATTTGCAATTTCACTTTCAAATAGATACACTCGACAAAATATTGTTTTTTCATTTTTTGCTGGCACGAAAAAACCCGTAAAAATTGGAAAGGCTATTTTAATTTATTTTTAATACCTAAAATTCTAGCGAAGAATACAACGTAAAATATCTAATGATAAATGTAGAAGTTCTGATACTATTTGTAGACAAATAAATAATAGATTTTATTTCTACAAATAGCACGAAGAAATTCTTTACATAGTATATAACACATTATTTTTAATCATTTTTTAATAGGTCTAATTAAAACAAGTAAGAAGACGTTAAGTTCGGCCGGGCCGAATCTTATATACCCTCCACCACGGAGTGCATTCTATAGTATTACCAGCAGATTAAAGGATGTCGATAGATAGAAGCACAGTACCATATTACGAAAATTGTGATATTTTTAAGCACATTACTATATTTGTTTACTATTTCAAACTATAATGTATACTTATGCGCACTGTTTAAAATCGACTATTATATAAATAAAATGCTGAAATTGTGAAAGTGAACATGCCTAAATATTAGGCGATTGTCAGTCGCCATTAGAAAGACGATAGATATACCCATTCTCCGCCCAAATGTACGAATTTTGGAAAGTTCTTTTATTTTACGTGTCTACGCAATCAGAGGAATGTATATATCGAATTTCATTATTCTAGGTGCAGCCGTTAGTTTGGTACTATTTTTATCCCTCTATCCCCATTTAACCCCTTAAAAGTACGAATTTAGAAAAAATACTTTTATATTATGTATCTACTCTATTGGAGGAATGTACACGCCAAATTTCGTGTTTCTATCTGTTGTCGTTTGATAGGTACCATTTTTATCCCTTTTTGTCCCATTTCGCCCTCTACAAATAAAAATCACTCTATGGTGCCCTTTTATGCTATAGAGGGAATGCGCATTGCAAATATCAACTAAATACAAGCTAATATGTTCAAAAAACATGCTGAAATACTCTAAATATTAGGGGTACTTTCAGTCCTTGTGAGAGAAAAAATTTTCCCTCTGGGCCGATTTCGTCCACTTTCAATCCCAACCGATCTACAACCATAAGACACATTTAGGAAAAATTTGAACCTTCTAGCTCATTTCGTTCGGTCGCTATCGTGCTTTCAACAGACAGACAGACGGACGGACAGACGGACATGGCTATATCGTCTTAGAATTTTACCACGACCCAGAATATATATACTTTATGGGGTCTCCGATGAATATTTCAAGGTGTTACAAATGGAATGACAAAGTGAATATACCCCCGTCCTGGAGGTGGAGGGTATAAAAATCGGTGGATAAATGTGGAAATGATGAGGTAGTCAAATTTCTCCAACTATAATGAAAAGCATTGAGATACTTGAACGGAAAATTCTGCGTTTTTGTATTGGGAAAAATTTCGTATCTACATCCAAACGTTTCTCTAATCGATTTGTATACACAAAATCTCAAATCACTCCCATCGGTCTCTATGTGTGTGACTTACTTGATCGTTTTATTTCAAAACTAAACCTACATGAAAATAATTTTATCAAAGCCGTTTACGATGAACAGAAACATTTTAGTTGGTCAAATACGAACTATCTTTCTCCTGTTGGGTATATGAACAATCGCCAATCGGACTTTAGTATCAATAACAATATTCGCCATATATTTTATGACAAAGCTCCCTTGGAAGACTCAGAGGATAATCCATTCTTACTTTACAGCTACACGTTCCTTTATACACTCTTAGATTTTAATTTTTGTATTAAACATATATTTCGTATTTGTAAATTTAATATTAAGCTAATATATTGAGAACAACTCTCCAAAAATGTATAGTCCCGGGAGCAAGGACGTTTTAAGAATTACACCTACAACACAAACCGTTTAATATCCTCTCACGATAAAGCATGCTGCTGTCCAAATTCTCATGTCAATTAAGACATTGCATTATAATCTTAAGTTATCCTACAAATCAATTTTGTTATTCTTAATTTTTTTTAAGGCTCAATAAAACCAAACTCCAAACTAGATAATACTTAAAAGACACTTCTACAAGATGATCCATAACTTCTACATTTATTCATAGATTTTTTTCCAACTAGGCCTTGTTTTCTTCGCAGCTATTAGAAAATAAAATATCAATAATAATTTTATTTAAAAATAGTAAAAGTACTGGACTGTGGGTTGGCTGGTTTTTGGTTTTGAATAGACCACATCACTGGAAAAGATCTTTTAGGACTTGTGGGATTTTTATATGAGATATCACATAAATGTTTTTGGAAAACAATTCAACAATTTGTAATCATTTTACTTTTGAAAAACACTTTGGTGATACCTCCTATAAAAAATTCCTAAAATGTCGAAAATAAATCGGAACCGTCACTCCTTAATATCGATCGAGCATAGGAGAAAAAAAGCATAGCAGCCCAAGTTTCCTAAAATGGGGATAATAAATCCCATAAATTTGCTTTAAAAAATAACTGTCATTTCTAATTTTCTATCGCCATAAACATATATTTTTACCAGCTATAAAAGTATATAAAAATCCCATAATTCATAAAGCGAGGAAAATAAATCCCAAAAATAGTGTTTTATTTTAGAAAAACAATCCTTAATTTCGATAGAGTATCAGAAGAGAAAATCTCAAAATTTCTAAAAGGGGGAATCCACCATTACTTCGTTCGAGGATTAGAAGATGGAAATTTTATTTATAGCAGCTATAAAAAATATAAAAATCCCACAATTCCAAAAACGGGGTTGATAAATAAAAAAATGATTCAAAAATAACCACAATATCTCTTTTCTATCGAGAATCTACTTTTAGCAGTTTAATAAATATGTAAAAATCCCACGATTCCTAAAACGAAGAAAATAAATACCAAAAATGTGATTTAAAAAAATAACAACCAACATTCCTTATTTTCTTTCCAGGATCAAAAGAAACAAATCGTATTTTTAGTAACTTTTAAAAAATATAAAAATTCCACAATTCCTAAAAAGGGAAAATAAATCCCCAAAAAGGCAAACAAAAAAATAACCACCATTTTTATTACATTTTTAGCAACTTAAAAATCCCACAACTCCTAAAAGGGGAAAAATAAACCCCAACAATGTTATTTTTCCAGAAGAAAAACGTTTTATTTTTATCATCTATAAATAAAAATCTCACAATTCCTAAAACGGGGAAAAAATCTCAAAAATGTGATTTATTAAAGTAATCGTCGTTTCTTATTTTCTAAGAAAAAATTGTATTTTTAGGAGCTTTAAAAAATATAAAAATATCACAATTCCTTAAACGGGGAAAATAAATCCCAAAAAAGTGATTTATTAAAGTAATCTTCGTTTCTTATTTTCTAAGAAAAATTGTATTTTTAGCAGCTTTAAAAAATATAAAAATCCCACAATTCCTAAAACGGGGAAAATAAATCCCAAAAATGCGAATTAAAAAATAACCACCATTTTTTGTTTTCTATCGAGGATCAGTAGAAACAGATTGTATTTTTAACAACTATAAATAAAAAAATCCCACAATTCCTAAAACGGGAAAATAAATACCAAAAATTTTATTTAAAAAATAACCACCATTTCCTATTTTCTATCGAGGATCAGAGTAAACAAATTGTATTCTTGGCTGCTTTTAAAAATTTAAAAATCCCACAATTCCTAAAACGGGAAAAATCCCAAAAATGCGAATTAAAAAAATATCCGCCATTCCTTAATTTCGATTTAGGTTCAGAAGAAAAAATTGTATTTTTAGCATTTTTAAAAGAAATAAAAATCGCACAACTCCTAAAATGGGGAAAATAAATCCGAAAAAATGTGATTTAAAAAATAACCACCATATATATATATATATAAATCCCACAATTCCTAAAATGGGGAAAATAAATTCTAAAAAATTAATTTTTTAAAATAACAACCGCAATTCCTTAATATAGAAAAAATATTTTTTTAGCAGCTCAATCCCTAAGACATAATTAAAAAATATAAAAGTCCCACAATGCCTAAAACTGGGAAAATAAATCTCAAAAATGTGATTTAAAAAATAAACACCATTTCTCAATTTCCACCGAAGATCAGAAAAAACAACTTGTACTTTTAGCAACAATAGATAAAAAACTAAAAATTACATAACTCCTAAAACAGGGAAAATAAATCCCAAAATTGTATTTAAAAAATAAACGAAATTTCTTATTTTCTATAGAGGAGCAGAAAAAACGGTTTTTGTATTTCAGCAGCTATAAATAAATAAATATATAAAAATCTCACTATTCCTAAAACGGGGAAAATAAATCCCAAACATGCGATTTAAAAAATAACCACCATTTCTTAATTTCGATAGAGGATTGGAAAAAACAAAATGTATTTATAGCAGCTTTGTAAAAAATATAAAATCCCTGAGACTTTATTTTTTGGGTTAAATAAATCCCAAAAATTTTTATTTTTTGTAAAAATTCAAAAAGAAATATTGGAAAAGTTCCGCTTATCGGTTATTTTTTCTTGATAGAAGGAGTCAGGGCCAATTTTGCCAAAATTGTCAAATGAGGGCCACCCTAATATATATATTTATTGTTCCCAAATCCCAAATATAATTCTGTAAATTTTGAAAGTACCATAAATCAAACTTTTACTATTCTCGCTCTCCCTGGAGTATTAAAAATGTCGTCATAAAAACATGTATAAAAATATGTATAAATAGCAACCTTTCTCACATGTGTGACCCATATTTTAACAGAGCAAAAAAAAAACCGGCAAATAAGTTACAACACCAACCTGCAGAGGTTATTTACATATTCGTTTACATATTTATACAATTTTTGCTTTGTTATCACAAAACATACATCTTTTTCTATCTGATACAAGCGATTTTTTATATCCTTCAAATGTTTTGATTACGTTTTTGGGGGTTTGTGTGAAAGAAAAAAAATCGTGCAGCTACGTACTCATGTGGAAAAGAGCTCTTTGTTAGCCGGAGTCCAAAGCAAACAAAGTAAATAGAAAAGTTGTTGGGTACACAACGGCGACGACGACCGGCATTCTTTGCCGGACAGACATGTCGACTGACAGTGTTAAAAGTTGTTCCAAACCACATTTGCATTTTGGCATTCAACGCCCTCACTCTCGCCGCGTGGAGGAATACAACAACAGACTTTAGCCAGGAGAACTCCATAAAGGCTGCAGAAAAAACGAAAAATTTTCGCTGGCGACCATGCGTGACTTTTAACGGCAACCTAATGGCCAAAACACCAATTACGAGGGAGGGTCAGAGGACAGAAAAATCTAAATTTTTTGATTCAATTAGAAATGTTTTAAGTGTCTCTGAAAATGGAATCTCAAACGGAATTTGGACCAAATAATTGCCTTTGTAATTTTTATATATCTCCGATCTCAAACGGAATTTGAACCGACACTTTTTTCGGAAAATATTCCACTTGTCAGTGGCTAAATGATTGCCTTTGGAATACCCGATTCATGTATTCTAGTTTCCGAGATATCGGAATATCAAAATTCGATATATATATATATATAGCCGATATTTTAAAAGCTATATATCTCCGATCTCAAATTGAGTTTGGATCAGGACCTTTTTTTTTGGCAAATATTCTCCTTACCAAGGGCTAAATTGGTTTGTGTCTTGGGTGTGGGACGTATTTAACTTACGAATTTATCTTCATATCCTTCGTGAGAGGTGCAATTGTTGGGCACGACAACGAGTTGAGGTGGACGGCTCTTCAGCCACACTATCCCGAACAGCAGCAATATTTTCTGCAGTACGAGCTGTACGAGCATGCACTGGTGTTTTCACAGCTCCTACAGACCCGGTTTGCTCAAATTTTTGCACGATTTTTCCGATTGTACGCTCATTTGGACGACTAAATTGATAAATACATAAAGATTTTATAAAAGCAATGGGAATTTTTGGGTCGTATGGTGGAGGGTATAACAAAATATTCCTTCTGTAACAGTTAGAATACTTCCCATTGCGTCCTCGTACAATTTTGTATACCGGCAACAGCAACAGTGTTTCGCCGCAGAGCAAAAAAAAAACAACCAACCAACGGAAGTTTTGATTTTTTCTTCTTCTTCTATTCGTTATTGACGGTAGTATTAAAAATCACAAAATGTGCTGGCTTTTTTTTGAGAATCTCGTACCCGTTGTTCAGCCAAACAACTATGGCCAGTTCTGGTATTGCAAATATGAAAATGTGTCCGTGAGACCAAATATCCGAGTGTGGTGGTGGCGGTGGTGGTGTGAGCATGACAACATATGAATATAAAGGGTGGTTTTTAGGGAGTGTAGAACTTAAAATGAAATAAATTTGGCATATCCTTCTCTGATCCACAATGTAAATTAAGAAATAAGTGAAATTTTTCTAAAACAAAAATAAAATGTTTGGGATTTATTTTCCCCGTTATAGGAATTGCGAGATTTTTATAGCTGCTAAAAATGGTATTTTGTTCTTCAGGCCCTCGATAGAAACTAAGGAATGGTGATTATTTTTCTAAATCAAAAATTTTGGGATTTATTTTCCCCATTTTAGGAATTGTAGGATTTTTCTTTTTGATTTATAATTGCTAAAAATGAAATTTGTTTCTTCTGATCTGCGATAGAAATTAAGGAATGGTGATTATTTTTCTAAATCACATTTTTGGGATTTATTTTCCCCGTTTTAGGAATTATGGGATTTATATTTTTATTTTAAATTGCTAAAAATGCAATTTAGTTCTTCAGATCCTCGATAGAAAATAAGAAATGACGGTTATTTTTTTAATGGAACTTTTTCCCCGTCTTAGGAAGTGTGGCATATCTTCCAAAGCGTCCAAAGTTCAGTTAGGGAACAAATGATGACTGTTTGATGTGCTGTTGGAGAAACTGCTGTTTCAGTCAGCATTTTATTCAGATGGGACACGAAGTAATCTATAACGGTCGTCGTTAACGTTCTTCTTTTTAAAGTAGAAAGTTCCAATGATTCCATAGGTCCATAGGACACACTAAACCGCGAGTTTTTTGGATGCAAATGCGACAATTTTGTTTATTGACATATCCATTGAGCCCAAAATGAGCCACATCACTAACAGAATATCCCGAACCATAGACAAATCATGGTTGAAATATCTTTGCAACTTGTTCCCTGACGTCAATCTAAATACTTGATGATGAAATGTGGCCAGATTTGAGCAATTTGTGACCGGAATATGGAACCTCTAAAAAATACCCCATTATCTGTACATATGTAAGTAGTGTCAGTTTCCTTCCAGTACCACCACCACCGTCATCATCACATATCCTGCTGTCTTGTTGGCTGCTTTGTTTGTGTTCGAATGGCATGGGCATGGGTATGACTGACTGAAGCCACATAACAGCAGCTCGAACATATATAAAAATCCAGTTACGATACACGACGAGTGTGTTGTTTAATACCACTTTTACAATAGAATACGATTTATTAAGTGTTCGTGTGAGTGTGTGTGTGCTTTTGCATATGTTTTTTTTCGTTTTTTTGTTGGCTCACCAAGTTGCAACATATAAAAATTTGTTTATGTTTTTTATGCTGCTGGCGGCGATGGTGGTGTCGTGTTTGACTGGACGTGTCGTGTGTGTATCTTAACTGACGCATTGCAATTTGCAAATGCGCGTGGTGTGTGTGTGCGACCCTTTTCTCGAGGGTCGTACAGTGCACACTGGCCCCAAATCCATTTTTTATGGCATAAAGTCGAAAAATAAAGATACAATCTTGTAATTTTGCTCATTTGCCAGACATAACATACTTAAAAAATAAAAAATAAAATTGGGCCGATCGGACCACGCCCACTATCACCTCCCATATAAACTCAATATATAACCAACATAATTATCACCCTGTATTAGTACAGGGTGGCCAAAAACAAAATTTTATGAAAACTTAAAATAATACAAATTATTTCGCTTTGACGAACAATGTTTTTCTGGACATTATTACAAAAGCAAACTACTACTTGACACTACAATTTAAATAATTATTTCAGGAAATAATATAAAATGTCTACATATATACAGAGAAGTGAATGACGTTATATACCATTTTAAAGGTACTTGCAATAGCTTTAAAATGAGCTGTTAATGGGTCTCATACACAAATTTGAATCAGAGATATGATCAAATATGTGCACTATGGCTAATCGAAATTGTGCTAAAATAAAGTGGCAATAGTAGAAGTTTGCCGAAAAATGCTGAAAATATATTAATTCTGCCATAAACTACACACTCAGACGAACACTTGAACATTTAAACTTTGAGTCAAGTCGAGTCCTGCATATAACTTTTGGTCCACGACATTTATAGGTTATGCTCACTACGAATCGCAAAATTACAACACTTAAGAAAACTGACAAGACACAGTAATCACAAAATGTTAAATATAATTTTTCAACTTCTTACGCCGGCCTTCAATTTAAATAATCCAGTCACTTCATTATTTTCTTTTTACGCCTTAATTTTAAGTATTTTGTATAACTGCTTTAGACTCTAATTAATTCCACTTTTTACAACGGCAAACTTTAAATGCCTCTCAGACCTGCGGTGTTGCCACCTAGTTTTTTCCAATACATTTTCTCGATGGCTTGAAGTGTTGTCATTAAGAAAATATATACACATTTAACAATTTCCAATTTAATTTTTTTGAATTTCTGCCAAAAAATATGGATTTGGGACCATAGTGCGTGCAGTGGTTTGTGGCACCCAAAATGGAGCAGTTTAAAATGGTCTCAAGTTCTGACCATCTTTTTGGAAAAAGAAATTCAAAATAAGAAAAACTATATTTATAGGAGTATTATCTATAACTGGCTTAGTTATCGAGTTATCGGAAATTAATGTTTGGAAATAATGAAAAGTTCGAATTTTTTTCCGAAATTAAAACTTTAAAAAAGTCAATTATTTTAATTTCTTATTGTTTTCAGCTCATTTGGTAAAAAGTTAAAAATCTAAGTTACCAAAACATAAAAATCGGGAAAAATACTTTTATTGGAAACTCAAGAATAGACAATTTGTGGAAGCAATATATAGCCTTTATTTTTCGTTTCTACACAGTCAAAGCTGCGTATATAAGGTCTCAAGTTCTGGACCTTTGGAAAAAGGGCCTCAAAATAAGAAAAAACGTATAGGAATATTTGCGATAACTCGCTTAGTTTTCGAGTTATCGGAAGTTAAAGTTTGGAAATAGCGAAAAAAATTGTTTTTTTTTTCTTAAATGAGGTCAACATGAATATGAAAAAGGAATAAATAAAATATTTTTTTTCAATATTGAAAAGTTGACTTTTTATTTTTTTATTGTTTTTAGCTCATTTGGGAAAAAGCTAAAAAATGGAGTTATTGAAACATAACAAGCAGAAACAAATACTTTTATAGGAAACTCAAAAATAGACAATTGGTGGAAGAAATATATGTATAGCCTTTATTTTTTGTTTCTAAACTTACATTATTCAACGTACATTCATTAGTTTGGTACCATTTGTATACCCTTTCAACCCTTTCCTAAATTTCTAAAAAAAAATATTTTCATTTACGAGTCTATAAAGTCAGAGGAATGTCCATAACGAATTTCATGATTTTAACTAACCATTTTTATCTCTTATCCCCCTTTTTACCTCTTGAAGGTGCGAATTTCAAAATATGCACTTATTTTTTAAAACTAGGTGGTTAGAGGGGTGCATAGCGGAATTTCAAGTTCATGTGTTTGCACAGCGATTCCAAAAAATTTTTGAATTAAATCTGTAAGTCTTGAACCGAAAGAGATATATTCCTCCGATGATTTGTAAAATTCAGGATCTCCAGTGGGTGTGGTGGTTGCTGGGAGACGACCCTCAAAAAATGGTCACCTCGACCACACTGTCTTTTAAATGTTATTGAAGCTCTTGTCCTGGCCTTTGCAGAATGGTAAAATTCGTTCAGTAGTATAACTAGTTTATAAACAATTCTCCTAGAAATTAATTTAGTTGGACGATAATATCGATTACTAAAGTAAAAATTTAATTTAATCCACAGTCATGAATGTTGCTAATATTTTTTTCTTCTTATCCTTAATGAAAGTGAAGAAAAAAGTGTAATTTTTCTTAAAAAATTATATTTCTCGGATTTATTTTCCCCGTTTTAGGAATTTTGAGATTTGTATAGCTGTTATAAATGCTATTTTTTCTTCAGATCCTGGGTAGAAGTTAAGGAATGGTGGTTATTTTTGTAAATCACATTTTTGGAATTTATTTTCTCCGTTTTAGGAATTGTGGGATTTTTATTTTTTTTGTTATAGTTGCTAAAAATGCAATTTGTTTCTTCTGACCTCGATAGAAAATCAGACATGGCGGTTATTTTTTTTAAATCACAATTTTGGAATTCATTTTCCCCGTCTTAGGAATTGTGGGATTTTTATATTTTTTACATTTTTGGAATTTACTTATCCCGCTTTAGGCATTGTGGAATTTTTATAGCTGCTAAAATACATTTTATTCCTTTGATCCTCGATAGAAAATAAGAAATGTAATCACATCTTAGGGATTTATTTCCCAGCTTTTGGAATTGTAGGATTTTTATTTTTTATTAATAGCTGTTAATTGTTTCCTCAGATACACTATAGAATAAAATAAATGACAGATATTTTTTAAATAACATTTTTGGGATTTATTTTCCCCGTTTTAGGAATTATGAGATTTTTATTTACTTTTTATTTATCTATATATATAAAAATGAATCTGTGTTTGTAAGTTTGTGGGTTTGTTTGTTTGTTTGTTTGTTTGTTCTTTATAGCAGACTAAACTACGGGACCGATCTTCTGAAATTTTCACAGTATGTTCATGTTGAACCGGTGGTGAAAATATGCTATATAAATTTTTGATATTTTCAGTGGGCGTGGCACCTCCCACACAAATTGGGGATTTTATTCGTTTTTTATAAATTAGCATATTTGGGGTAATGTTGTAGCTAGAGTCCTGAATTTTTGTGAAAGTCCACTAATTGTTAGTCTGCACAGTTTTGCCAAAAATGGGCGGTATTGGAAAAGTGGGCGTGGCACCTCCCATACGAAGCTAACACCTATTATTGAATATTGTCAGTTCTATGACACCTTGAGTGCTGAAATGTTGTGTAAGTGCATATAGCATTAGGAATTGTGGAATTTTTATATATTCTTATACCTGCTAAAAATTCAGTTATTTTTCAGTTATTTTTTCTTAAAATCACATTTTTGGAATTTACTTATCCCGTTTTAGGAATTGTGGAATTTTTATAGCTGCTAAAATACATTTTATTTCTTTTGATCCTCGATAGAAAATAAGAAATATAATCACATTTTAGGGATTTATTTCCCAGCTTTTGGAATTGTAGGATTTTTATTTTTTATTAATAGCTGTTAAATATACAATTTGTTTCCTCAGATACACTATAGAATAAAATAAATGACAGATATTTTTTAAATAACATTTTTGGGATTTATTTTCCCCGTTTTAGGAATTATGAGATTTTTATTAACTTTTTATTTATAAAGGGTAATTTTTTAAGAGCTTGATAACTTTTTTTTTTAAAAAAACGCATAAAATTTGCAAAATCTCATCGGTTCTTTATTTGAAACGTTAGATTGGTCCATGACATTTACTTTTTGAAGATAATTTCATTTAAATGTTGACCGCGGCTGCGTCTTAGGTGGTCCATCCGCTTAGTCCAATTTTGGCATTTCCACGTTTTTGAGTAACAGAGACCCAATTGGTGCGAACGGCGACGAATCGAAAATTGGTGGTCATCATTAACACTGGCCGATACAGCTGCGATATTTTCTTCAGTTCGCACTCTACGTAAGCGTGTTGGTGGTTTAATGTCCAACAATGTAAATTTGGTGCGAAATTTAGTCACAATAGCCCGAATAGCCGCTTCAGTGGGTCGATTAAACTGACCATAAAATGGAAGCGCGCAATGAACTTTCTTAACAGAGCACGCATTTTGATAATAAAATTCAATAATTTGCAAGCGTTGTTCGTTTGTAAGACGATTCATGATGAAATGTCAAAGCATACTGAGCATCTTTCTCTTTGACACCATGTCTGAAATCCCACGTGATCTGTCAAATACTAATGCATGAAAATCCTAACCTCAAAAAAATCACTCTTTAGCTGCTAAAATACAATTTGTTTCTTCTGATTCTCGATCGAAATTAAGTACATGGGTATTTTTTAATCATATTATTGAAATTTATTTACCCCGTTTTAAGAATTGTTGGATTTTTATATATTTTTATAGCTGCTGAAAATATAATCCGTTTCTTCTGATCCTCCAAAGAAATTAAGAAATGGAGTTTTTTGTAATCACATTTTGGAATTTATTTACCCCGCATTAGGAATTGTGGAATTTTTATATATTCTTATAGCTGCTAAAAATTCAATTTTTTCTCAGATCTTCTATCGAAATTAGGGATTGGCGGTTATTTTTTAATCACGTTTTTGGAATTTATTTTCCCCGTTAGGAATTGTAGGATTTTTTTCTATATTTTTTATAGCAGCTGAAAATTCTAAAATCAAATAATTTTTTTGGAATTTTTTTATCCAGTTTTCTATCAAAATTAAAAAATTACGGTTATTTTTCTGGAAAATCACATTTTTGGGATTTATTTACCCCGTTTTAGGAATTGTGGAATATATATATAGCTTCTAAAATACATTTTGTTTCTTCTTATCCTCGATAGAAAATAACAAGTGACGGTTATTTTTTAATCACATTTTCTGTGATTTATATTCCCCATTTTAGGAATTGTGGAATTTTTATTTTTTATTTATAGTTGCTAAAAATACAATTTGTATCCTCAGATCCTCGATAAGAAATGGAAGATAATTTTTTAAATAACATTTTTGGGATTTATTTTTGCCCGTTTTAGAAATTGTGGGATTTTTATATATTTTTACGGCTGCTAAAAATTCAAAATTTGTTTCTTCTGATTCTCCGTCGAAATTAAGTTATTTAATCACATTTTTGGAAATCATTTTCCCCATTTTAGAATTGTAGGATTTTTATATATTTTTATAGCTACAAAGAAGAGATTTTTTTCTGCTGATCCTCGATGGGTATTAAGAAATGACGGTTATTTTTGGTAAAAAACACATTTTTGGAATTTAGTTTCCCCGTTAGGGATATATTTTTTCTAGCTTCTAAAACTTCATTTTTTGTCCTCTGAAATGAAGAAATGACAGTTATTTTTCTAAAAAATCAAATTTAGGGGATTTACATACTTGTGGAATTTTTATATATTTTTATAGCTGCAAAAAATTCAAAACAGAAGTTCTCCTGATCATCGATCGAACTTAAGAAGTGACGGTTATTAACAAATGTATTTCTTACCCCGTCTTAGGAGTTGTGGAATTGTTTTTATAGCTGCCAAAAATACAATTTTTTTGTTCACGATTACAAATTCTTGAATTGATTTTAAAAAACTTTTATTGTGATACCTCATATGCAAATCCCGCAATTCCTAAAAGACCATTCCCAGTGGCGTGGTCCATTTAAAACGGTGTCTTAAGGCACCTTTAGTTACTTGTCTTTTTTTTTTTGGAAATGTCCCCCACCATCCCACTGTCCTGCGCTTACTTTACATTTTAAGCGTTGACAGTTTGTTGTTGGAAATTTCATTTTAAGTATCCGTTGTTTTTCCTCGCTGCATTCCAATCTTTTATTTCGGAGGTTGATGTTGTTTTTTGCAGTTTGGTCGAATTGCTGTCTTTTTATCTCTTCCTTATTTCGTATGCAGCTCTTGTAAACTCATCCACTCAGCATATTTTCATGGCACATTCAACCAAAAAATAAAAAATAAAAGAACTGCAAAAGAAAAACGACTTCAATGACATTGTTTCCTTTGCACTTTTCGGTTTTTTCTGCCAGTGGCTATGGATTTATAGTAAATTTTTGCCGAAAAACTTATTTCATTTATTTCGCTTGGCGTGGTAAGGCTTCCTTGTTTAAATGTGCATTTGTTTCATTCCATTTTGGCACAGATATTCTGCATGAAATTACCATGGATGTGGTTTAAAGGAAAGGAAAAGATGTGATGAATAACATTACCATTATTTTGGATGACTCGGACATGCGGATGCGTGAACTGTATTTATTTGTTGGTAAATGTGCCCGAAGAAAAGAACGGAAAACGAGTTCAAATTTTCAAGTGTATAAACGTTCCAGGTGTGAATACGCTCTCATATGGATTTGTACATGATTTGTATTTGAAAACTTCAAAAAAAGGGGGAGAGTATGAGGCACCACATATTTGGATAGAGCACCTCAAAATAAGAAAAAATCTTGGTTATCGATATCTCGCTCAGTTATCGAATTAAAAATCGAAAATTAGAGAAAAAAAATTGAAATTTTTTTCGATATATTTTTAGTTGCCTTAGTAATCGACAATTCCCATTGTGAATAAGAAGTTCAAAAAAATTAACTTCAAATAAACCTAAAAAGAAAAAATTAGTAAAAAGTCGGTCGTTTTTATACCCTCCACCTCCAGGATGGGGGTATACTAACTTTGTCATTCCGTTTGTAACACCTTGAAATATCGACCCGAGACCCTATAAAGTATATATATTCTTGATCGTCATACAATTTTAAGACGATCTAGCCATGTCCGTCCGTCTGTCCCTCTGAAAGCACGCTAGCAGCTAAACGAAAGGAGCTAGGACGTCCAAATTTTCCATAAATGAGTCTTATAGTCGTAGATCGGTTGGGATTGAAACTGGGCAAAATCGGTATTTAAACATATTTTTTCAATATGTCTGCTTGTACTATATTGGCTATGAGCATTCCCCCTATAACAAAAACGTGCACCATAAAGTGATTTTTATACGTAGGGTGTGAAATGGGGCAAAAGGGGATAAAAATGGTACATATTAAACGACAACAGCTAGAAACACGAAATTTCTCACACATTCCTCTAATTGAGTAGATTCATAATATAAAAGTATCTTTTCAAATTCGTACTTTTAAGGCGTAAAATGCGAATAGAGGGATAAAAATGGGACCTACCAAACGGCTGCACCTAGAATAATGAAATTCGGTGTTTACGTTCCTCTGACTACGTAGACACATAAATAAAATTTTTCGAAATTCGTACTTTTTGGGGGTTGAGATGGAAAAAGGGGATAAAAATAGTACCAACATAATGACCGCAGCTAAAGTCATGAAATTCGGATTATAAATTCCTCTGACTGCGTAGACACGAAAAATAAAAGGTTTTTTCAATTTCATACTTTCATGGGATATAATGGGGATAAAAATTGTACGAACTAAACGACTACAGCTAGAATGATGAAATTCGCTGTGTACATGCCTCTAATTGCGTAGACACGCAAAATAAAGAGAGTTTAGAAAGTCGTACTCTTAAGGGGGTAAAATAGGAAATAGGGGATAAAAATGGTACCAACCAAATGGACGCAGCTAGGATCATGGAATTCGGTGTATACACATTCCTCTGACTGAATAGACAAAAATAATTTTTCAACTTCTTATATATATATATATATATATATATATATATATATAAAGAGTGATTTTTTTGAGGTTAGGATTTTCATGCATTAGTATTTGACAGATCACGTGGGATTTCAGACATGGTGTCAAAGAGAAAGATGCTCAGTATGCTTTGACATTTCATCATGAATAGACTTACTAACGAGCAACGCTTGCAAATCATTGAATTTTATTACCAAAATCAGTGTTCGGTTCGAAATTTTTTATCGACAAATTTTGTTCAGCGATGAGGCTCATTTCTGGTTGAATGGCTACGTAAATAAACAAAATTGCCGCATTTGGAGTGAAGAGCAACCAGAAGCCGTTCAAGAACTGCCCATGCATCCCGAAAAATGCACTGTTTGATGTGGTTTGTACGCTGGTGGAATCATTGGACCGTATTTTTTCAAAGATGCTGTTGGACGCTACGTTACGGTGAATGGCGATCGCTATCGTTCGATGCTAACAAACTTTTTGTTGCCAAAAATGGAAGAACTGAACTTGGTTGACATGTGGTTTCAACAAGATGGCGCTACATGTCACACAGCTCGCGATTCTATGGCCATTTTGAGGGAAAACTTCGGAGAACAATTCATCTCAAGAAATGGACCGGTAAGTTGGCCACCAAGATCATGCGATTTGACGCCTTTAGACTATTTTTTGTGGGGCTACGTCAAGTCTAAAGTCTACAGAAATAAGCCAGCAACTATTCCAGCTTTGGAAGACAACATTTCCGAAGAAATTCGGGCTATTCCGGCCGAAATGCTCGAAAAAGTTGCCCAAAATTGGACTTTCCGAATGGACCACCTAAGACGCAGCCGCGGTCAACATTTAAATGAAATTATCTTCAAAAAGTAAATGTCATGGACCAATCTAACGTTTCAAATAAAGAACCGATGAGATTTTGCAAATTTTATGCGTTTTTTTTTTTTAAAAAGTTATCAAGCTCTTAAAAAATCACCCTTTATAAGGAACTCATATATATATATATAGTGTATTGGTAGCCTTGCCTTATATGTGTAGTTTGAAAAATAGAGGTTTCGAAATTATTCAACAAATATAACAAAAATAAACGATTCCATAAGAGAAACGATACGTCATTTTAATGTTTTTCCACAAAGGCAGCAAAATCGATTTTACTCCAATTGCAATTTTCAGCTAATAACTTCACATTTATTCTTTTACGGGAACATTGTACAATATGCCAGTTATCAACAATTTTACTTTATTTTCTGCCTCTTTTTGAGTTTTCTGTACATGTCAGTTTTTTCGTTTTTTTTGGTTTCGATAACTCAAAAGCTATCGAGAATTTGTACCTGATTTTTTTCGTTGTTTTCAATAAGTTAAGAATAACAAAAAAAAAAATAAAAAATCGTTTTTTTTTTTTTAATTTACAATTTCGATATTTTGATAACATAGTTTCGAAAATTTTTATTTGATTTTTGTCGAAATTTTTACTTTAATTTTTCTGCCTCCTTCTGAGTATTTTCTAAGTCAGCTTTTTCCAATATTCCAATAACTCAAACTATCTACTTGTCAAAGTTCTTATTCCTGTTCGATTGGGCTTACTAGCTTAATATTTGTATGGAAAGTAGCTTACTACTCTCTTAGTTACCGAGAAAGGTGCTGCCAGATTTGCATCTCTGATTTATTTTACTAAAACCAATGGATAAAAATGTTGCCGCCTTATCAAGTCTCTTAATTTGTAGCTAGTAAGCCCAACCGAACAAACCTATTTTATAGGATTGAGGTCTTCTTACACAAAATGATTTTTCCTTATATATGATATATATATAATATTCTTATAGAGCTGGTCCTCTTATAGAGGTTCTCCTTACATTCTTACACATTATATGCTTATAGACGATTTCCTTACAGAATATCTCCCTGTAGATGATCTTTTTAATGACGATTTCTAACGAAAAAACATAATAAATAATCTAGTTATAGATGATCTTCATATATAGGATAGAATTCTTCTTACACATTATATCGCTATAGATGAGTTCCTTACCGACCGTCTGTTCTACCTGTAGATGATCTCCTTTTTCTGTCTCCTTTTGAGTATTCTCTAAGTGCGCTTTTTCCAATAGTTTTGGTTTCGATAACTCAAAAGTTATCGAAAATTTTTACCTGATATTTTCGCTTTGTTTCAAATGAGACAAAGTTACAAAAATTAAAAAATCGATTTTTTGTTTTAAAATTTTAATATATAAATAAATAGTTATCGAAAACTTTTATGTTGGGTTTCTTTTTATTTTGGCCACTTTTCACACAAGAAATATTTTTTTTCGAATTTTCCAGACCTTAATACCTTATAACTCCAAAACTAAGCTACCTGTCTACTTATTTTTGAGGTCCTCTTGCCTAAAAAAGTAATTACCAATCTCTTGCGGCTTCTCTACACTCCAAATGCGGCAATTTTGCTTATTGATAAGTCCATTGAGCTAAAAATAAGCCTCACAACAATGGCAAAAGATAACAATAGATAACATTGCCAATCAAAATTTCCAATTTTAAGAGAAATGATGAAATTAATCAGAGCTCAATTGTTGTCTGTCCAGGGGACTAATCACGGCATTCGAAAGCGAGAAATTTACGATCGAAAACAACTTTTGTCTGTGTAAAAAAGGTATACATTTCGACAAAAAAATATTCAAATTCACGACATCCTATTTGTTTTTGTTGAAAATTTATACTCCTTTCACGGAAAATAGAAATTGATTTCGATCGCACTCTCGACTACCGTGATTAGCCCCCAGATCTAAAGATCTGACCAAGCTGTGATATTTTAATCGTTTTATCGGAAAATCGAACCTCTATAAAACACCCCATAACTTGTGGGGCTTTTCAATGTCTCGTTTTGTTCTCCTCCAATTAAAACGAGCGCCTCCATTCCTCTGAGTTACTTTCTTTTAATGGAACGTGTTTCGTTTGTGGTCTCTGTGGTGCTGTTGATGATGCTGATGTTGTTGATGTTGCTGATAGTGACGTGATGCATCCAACCAGCCATCCTCCGTCCGTTGCCCATCTCCTTCTTCTACGTTGGCTTTGTGAGTTCGTCATCATCTTCTGCGCGAGTAATTGCCATATGAATGTCTGTAATAAATGTAGTGGTGGCTGGCGTTGCCGTTGCTGCTGCTGATGTTATTTCGATTGTGTTGTTCATTTCCATAAGACATCAGTTACCATAAAATAAATGATGTATTAAAATTCAAATTAACTTTTTGTTCCTCTTTCCATCTCACACACACACCACATTTCACTGGTGTCTTGCCTTGCATTCTTATTGCCATGTCCTTACCCTTTTGTCATTCCCCCCTCCCCTGCCACCGACCCCTTCCACAATTGATGTGTGGCACATTCATATGCAAAAAATAAATAAACTTGCAAATGTAACGTTCATTTGAATGTTTTAAACTTTTCCATTGTATGTATCTCCGGAGTGTTCTGAGTTCATTCAGTGCTTGTCATTTTTATGATCAAACAATTATTTGTTCAATTAGTTCGTTGTCGGTCTGTCTGTCTGACGGTCCGACCGTATCTGCGCTGCACTGAGATCATATTTTTATTGGCGCGCGCGTCTTAACGGTGTCATAAATTCTTAGATAAAAATGAGAAATATTTATTGGTTGTTTTGCAAAAACAAAATAATTTATTAAAGATTTAAAGCGTCGCAACATTGTGAGGATTAGAAGTTGAGGGTGTGGTTCCTTAGAATAGCTTGAGAATAAGCATTCACCAGAATGAGAAGAGTCAAATCACCGGCTGGCGGCAGTAGCTCTAACTTTATGTCCTATGTGTATGGCAAGTCGCACTAGGCAACCAAATAAATAAAAATAAGTAAACGTAATATATAAATATAAATTAAATGTCCCAGGACTAAACATTATTTTTTATTTGTTATTCATAAAATCGACACAATTTTTTTATGGATATTCAATTATTTTTTTTACTTTTTCGTATTTTATATTTTATATATTTTATATTTTTACACTCATTTTGGAAATATAACTGTGACTACATCCGCTTGCAATCAATTAAAGGTACTTAAGATGACTACAAGTGTTGCGAATTTCACTGTGAAACTGTGCTTTAGGAAAAGACTCCAGTTTTTCTTCGAAAAAATCTTTAACAGGCACGAAAAATTCCATAAAATTTAGAGTTACATCGGCTAATACTCCAACGATGAAATGTTTGGTTACGTATAAAATATCTATGGAAAAAATTTGAAGTATGGCCCTTTGTTTGTGGCTCAAAAGTATTTTTTAAAAAATCTCATGATCTTCTTATAGAGTATTTCCTCAAATGGTATTTCCTTATATGGGATACCTGTCTTTTTACACATAATCAGCTTATAGAGGTTGTCCCTGTCAAGAATATTCATATGGAAGATAATCTCCTTTTAGAGGATCTTCCTAAATTTAATCTACTTATGAAGGGACTTCTTACATAGGCCTTCTTAAACATAATCTCATTTAAGATGATTTCTCCTTATAGACGATGCCTTATAGAGGTTCTTCTTGTAGAGGATCTTCTTATATATAATATTCTTATATAGAAGTTCTTCTCGAAGAGGATCTCCTTATAGATTATCTTCTCATAGATTGTCCTCTTATAGAGGTTTTCCCTGTAGAATATCTCGTTATAGATCATATTCCTATAAAGGATTGAGGTATTCTTACACATTATATGATCCTTACAGCTGATCTTTTTAATGAAGATATTCTTACAGATGATCTTCTTTTAAAGGATTTTTAGCTAGCATTATAACGTAAAAATATAATAGATAATCTCGTTAAAGATGATCTTGCATATACAGTTCTTCTTACACATTATACGGCTATGGAGGAGTTCCTTACAGAGCCTCTGTTCTCCCTGTAGATGATCTCCTTAGATATGATTTTCCTTATGAAGTTCTCCTTACAGCCGATCTCCTGATTAGTCAGAAATCCTCTATTTCTGACTAATATTCTAACGAAGTGAAAACAGTGTCTTTGCAGGTGTAAAAAATTATTTAAAAGCCACGATTGTTTACAAATTAGATAATAGATGATATAAAATTTTTAATAGATTATCTCGTTATAGATAATATTCTTATATATGATAGAGGTCTCCTTACACATTATATGCTTGAAGAGGGTCCCCTTATAGAATTTCTCCCTATAGATGATCTCCTTACAGATAATCTCCTCTTTGTAGGCGTAAAGAATTGTTTACAAGCCATGATTTTTTACAAATTTGATAATAGATTATCTCGTTGTAGATGATCTTCTTATATAGGTCTAACGAAGTGCTAACAGTGTCTTTGTAGGCGTAAAAGAATTATTTAAAAGTCATGATTGTTTACAAATTAGATAATAGATAATATAACATTTTTATCTCGTTATAGATAATATTCTTATATAGGGTAGAGGTCTCCATTCACATTATATGCTTGTAGAGGATACCTTTATAAAATTTCTCCCTATAGATGATCTTCTTAATGAAGATCTCCTTTTAGAAGATTTATAAAATTTCTCCCTATAGATGATCTTCTTAATGAAGATCTCCTTTTAGAAGATTTATATTTTTTCTAATCTTTTCTTTGGAGGCGTAAAGAATTGTTTAAAAATCAGGATATTTAACAAATTAGATAATAGATTATCTCGTTGTAGATGATCTTCTTATATAGGTTAGAGGTCTATATAATTTCTCCCTATAGGTGATCGTTTTATAGATGAACTTCTTATAGCGGAATTATATTGTTTTCTTTGTAGGCGTAAAGAATTGTTTAAATGCTGTGATTCTTACAAATTAAATAATGGATAATATAATATTTTTTAAGAGGTGGGATCTTAATGTTTAAAAGTCATGTTTTGTTACAAATTATATAATTGATAATATAATATTTTTTAAATAGATTATCTCGTTATATATAATATTTTTATATAGGAAAGTAGTCTTCTTACACATTATATGCTGGTAGATGATTCTTTTATAGAATTTCTCCCTATAGATGATCTTCCTAATGATGATCTCCTTTTAGATGATTTCTATTTTTTTCTAATTTTGTCTTTGTAGGCGTAAAGAATTGCTTACAAGTCATGATTTTCTACAAATTAAATAATAGATTATCTCGTTGTAGATGATCTTCTTATAGAGGTTAGAGGTCTATAGAATTTCTCCCTATAGATGATCATTTTATAGATATAGGGGATTTCTATTTCTTTTCTTTGTAAGCGTAAAGAATTGTTTAAAAGTCGTGATTCTTACAAATTAAATAATGGATAATATAATATATTTTTTATGAGGTGGGATCTTATCGGAGAAAACAAGTCCTATTTGAAGAAAATCTTTAGATAAATGAAGAAGTTATGACTGTTAAATGTAGGAGTACAGTATAATAATTAAGAGGTACTTCTACAAGGGGGGCATAACTTCTACATTTATTGATAGATTTTCTTGAAATAGGCCTTTATTCTTCGATATGATCCCATATATTACAAAGAACCAACAAATTTTGTTAATTAATTTGTAAAGGTTTTTTGCACTATTTCAACGAAACTAAAAAATTATTTAAAAAAATATAGATATTTTACATGTAGACACTGTTTCTTCGATATAATGTTAGTTATAAAAAAATAAACTTAATAATTTACACCAACTTTTTCCATTTTTTCATGGAAGTATAAAAAAATTTTTCCAAAAAAAATATTTTTATTTAAAAAAAAAAAATAAAAATATTTTTTTTTTAAATTTTAAAGTACAAAAAAAAATTCCAAAAAAAAATTTTTAACAAAAAAATTTAAATTTAAAAAAAAAAAATTAAGTAATTTTTTAATTTTTAAGTCGATTTTTCAAAAAAAAAAAATTTCAAAAACATATATTTTCAGAAGGTCAAAATACTTTTGAAAATGTCGTTCGACAAAATCTTTGTAAACTAGTGTCGTTGTGGATTTGTCCTGTGCATGAACTACTTATGAAACAAAGAGCGCCCGACGCCAACGTTTTTCATTGTGATTTAATTCCTTTTTGTAGTTATGTTGTGCTGAAATGATTTTCCATGGAAAACAACTTTTTCTCTCTCTTTCCATGGAAATGCTGCATTTTTTCCGCCGACCATTCAGAATAATAACAACTTGTGTAGAGCCGTAAAACGTTTGCCCATTTACCTCTAAAATCCAATCACCAATTTCATTTGAAACTCAATCTAATTTATTATGTACAATGTACATTTGAACGAACAAGCAAACGAACGAACATGTGTATATTGAAAATTCCGTTATCAAACCCCATTTGAAATGACGATGACACTCCCACCTGGTAATCCCACATTCGATTAAAAATAAAACATTATTGAACAAAAACAAACTCTGAAAAATGAAAAAAACAGACAGAAATAATGCCATCAACTAATGACAATTGTCGTCATCGAGAATTGCGTTGAAATACGAGTGTATCCAGAGTGTAGGAAATGAATGTTATCACCCTACAATGCGAATAAACAAAGCTCACCACGAAATGCTAAAACGTAAACCATATAGAGAAAACCATAACCATACCAATCCAATCCAATTCCATGCCATCCAATACAATTCAATTCATGTCAAATGAATTGGGTTTGTCTGCATTTTTCACGCAGTCATTCAGAGTGGCATTCCCACTGGCAGTCCATAAGTCTGTGCATGCGTCTGTCCCACCCCGCCCATTCGTTTTTCCGTGCCACCGAACTTGGGGAATTTGCTGAATGTTTAGCATTTTGAAGTAATCATTATGGCTGCTATATAACATGAAATCAAATCTCATAATACCTCACGCCCATACCACATGTTGCATACCACCAACACCACCATTGCATTGCGACTGCATCAAAGAGAGATAAAAACTAAAAAGAGGATTGTGGCAGGACTACTAACACAGGATACACTACAAATTTTAAATTAGGTTTAGTCAGCTTCGTAGTGATTCCAAGGCTCCCTCACATCATCTTTCTCTCGGGGATGAATTCATTCCTTTACTTCACGGCTGGTTATTATGCGCGCCCAGTGTTTCGCATTATTTTGCTTTTCACATTCTTCTTTCGTTCGTTCGTTCCTTTTGCTTGTTTAGTTAGATTGACATTGCCATGCACTCGAGCGTAACCGCTTAAATATTCTCGCTTTGTTTTGTTTGTGTTTTTTTTGTTGTTGCTTGGCTTGCGTGCCGGCTTTTTTCCTCTGTTTGTTATCCTAAACAATGGTAAAAGTTGCTTAAGTGTACTGAACCAGTTAACTGAAAATGGTAATGGAATGGTATCAGTAAAATAGGTGAAATCTATGGGAAAATGTGAGGTCCAGTGGGAAATGCGAGAGATATGTGCTCATTGAAACGATTTAAAATCTCTCGAAGGTTCAACGAGAGAAGAATACGTTTAAGATGAACCAACTGCAAAAAAGAGAAAGGACTAGCAGGATATTATATAAAATAATACAACCGCAACTTATTTCTATATAACAAGATGAACCTTATAGAGGATTAATTATGGACTATCTCGTATTAGAGGGTCTCTTCACATGGGATTTAAGGATAAATGTATGGTCCAGTGGGAAATACGAGAAATATGTATTTAAACGTTTAAAACAAAATTTGCCGGTTCAAGGAAAATTTTATATCGTAGCAGAGTAGAATACGTTTAAGATAAACAACTACAAAAAAGAGAAAGACCTAGGACCTAGACCTAGACCCCTTAAGGACTATTGCTTATAGAGTATCTATATGTAAACTGATCAGATGATCATAGGGTCTTATTCAATGTTTTCATAGAATTTATTATGTATGTTTAGATGGTCTTCTTATGGAGGATCTCATTATAGATCTTCCAGAAAGAGGGTCTCCTTATATAGGGTCATCTTTAGGTGATGATCTTTAAATGATGATCTTTTAAAGAGGATCTCTTTTAGATTTTCTCCTTATAGACGATCTGTTTATAGAAGATCACCTTATATAGGATTCCTTTATAGGCAATGTCATTATAGAGAATTTTCTTATAGAATATCACATTACAGATGATCTCTTTATATACCTTCTTATAGAGGATTTCCTTTTAGAAGATTCTTTATAGGCGATATCCTTATAGCAGATCTTTTTTATAGAGTGTCTACTTCAAGAAGATTTCTTTATAAAAGATCGCCTTATAAAGAGTCTTCTTATAGAGATTCTAACTATAGTCGATCTCTTTAGATGTCTCTGATCAGACTATATCCTAATATTTAATATTTTCATAGAATTTATTATGTATGTTTAGACTATCTTCTTATGGAGGATCCATTTATAGATCTTCCTGATAGAGGGTCTACTTATATAGGATCCACTTTAGGCGATGATCTTTAGATGATGATCTTTTAAAGCGGACCTCTTTTAGATTTACTCCCTATATAGGATTTCCTTACAGACAATGTCATTATAGAGAATTTTCCAATATAAGATTACATTATATTTACCTCATTACCTTCTTATAGAGGATTTCCTTTTAGAAGATTCTTTATAGGCGATATCCTTATATTAGATCTTTTTTAGATTACCTACTTCAAGAAGATTTCTTTATAGAAGATCGCCATATAAAGAGTCTACCTATGGAGATTCTCCCTATAGTCGATCTCTTTATAGACGATCCGCTTATTGAAGATTTCCTTCTATACGATCTTCTTACAGCTGATCTCCTTAGAGGGAATTCCCCTAAATGGAATATACTCATCATCAGGATCATCTTATATAGGATAGATGTCTTCTTACATAAGGTAACCTTATCGAGGGTCCCCTGGTAGAAATCTCCTTACAGATGATCTTCTTATGGAGGATTTCCTTAAATGAAGTTCTATTTATAGAGTGTCTCTTTATGTAGGATAGATATATAATCTTTTTCTCACACAGTCCTCTTATAGAGGTATTCCCTGTAGTGAATCTCCTTATGGATGATCTCATAGAAGATCTCCATATAGATGATTTCCCTTAATGGAACGTACTTAATATAGGATTGACGACTTCTTACACATAATTTCCTTAAATGGGATTTCCTTATAGATGGTCCTCTTATGGGGGTTTTCTTGTTATTGATCTTTTTACAGATGACTTTCTTCTATAGCATAAAGGTCTTCTTACACATAATCTTATTATTGATCCTCTTTTTAAAGGGCCTCCTTATAGAATGTCTGCTTTATATGATGATCTTTTAAAGAGGATCTCTTGGATGGTCTGCTTATAGAAGATCACATTAAAAATGATTTCTTTGTAGACCTACTTATATAGGACTTCGTTTTAGAAGATTCTATATAGGTGATATCCGTATAGTAGATCTTTTTTATAGAGTGTTATTTAAAGAAGATTTCATTTTAGAAGATCTTCTTATAACGAGGTTCTCCCTATAGTTCACCTGTTTATAGACGATCTGCTTATTGAAGATTTCCTTATATACGACGTTCTTACATCTGATCTCTGAGAGGAAATTTCCTTAAATGGAATATACTTATAGAGGATCGTCTTATATAGGATAGATGTCTTTTTACATACGATATCCTTATCGGGGGTCCCATTGTAGAAATCTCCTTACAGTTGATCTTATGGAGGATTTACTTAAATGGAGTATTATTTACATAGTATCTCTTTATATAGGATAGATGTCTTCTTACACATACATAATCTTTTTCTCACACAATCCTCTTATAGAGGTATTCCCTGTACTGAATCTCCTTTTGGATGATCTCATAGAAGATCTCGGAACAAATGATTTCCTTATAGAGGATTTCCTTAAATAGAATGTACTTAGACATGATCTCCTTATATATGATTGACGACTTATAGATGGTCCTCTTAAGGACATTTTTCTTTTAATTGATCTCCTTATATATGATATTCTTACAAAGGACCTTCTTCTATAGGATAAATGTCTTCTTACACATAATCTGATTATAGAAGATCTCCTGTAAATTATCTGCTTGCAGATGATTTTCTTAAATAAAATCTATTTAGATAGGATCTCCATAGATAGGATAACGTTTTTTTCAACTATTCAACCGTTGGACTATTATTTGTGGGGTGCCCGAGGCAGCCATTTGAATAAAATTATTTTCCATTATTAACCGGAAGGATTGTACTTTAAAAAAAAAGAAATTTGAGAAAATATTCAGTAGTTTTTTTTATAGCATTTTCAAAAAAAAAGTTATTTGGCGGACCCTAAATAAGATCCCCTTATAGAGGTTTTCCGTATAGAGTATCTCCTTACAGATGATTTCCATATAGATGATCCTCTTAAATGGGACGATCGTCTTTTATAGGATAGAGGTCTTCTTAGAAATAATCTGCTTATGGAGGTTCCCCTTACAGATGGTCTCCTTGTAGAGGTTGTCCCTGTAGAGAATATCCAGGTGGATAATCTCCTTATAGAAGATCTTCTTGCAGATGACCTCCTTGTAATAACTGTTCGAGTGTTCTTTTAATAATACATAGTTTCATTGTAGGCTCTTAGTCAGAATAATCCAAAATGATGTTATAAATTTCTGCTGTCGAAAATGCGAACAAATTCGATGAAGTGAACAACCGCGATTTAGATGTTATTTTTATATAAGATCTCTTTTAGAGGATCTTCTTAAATGTAATAGACTTACATATATATAGAATATAGTTTCCTTGTAGCGATTCTACTTGTGGAGGATGTCTTTCTGTATAATCTTTTGATAGAAGATCTCCTGAAAGATGATCTCTTATGGAGGAGCTATTTAATTGGAATCTACTTATAAAAGATTACCTTGTATAGAAAATTTATTTATAAATGATCTCCTCGTAGAATATCACTTTATTGAAGATCTCCATATTTATGAGGTAAGCGTTCTCTTTATGAAAGGAACCCCGAAGGGCTCTTATCACGCACTCAAAAAGAGGGTCATTTATGCTGTACAATGCTAGGACTTCACTCTATATAGCTATGAACGTAAAACAATATCTGATACACGCCTACAGCAAGTTATCTGCTAACACAGCAAATTTTCTGCTGTTACAGCAAATCTGATACACGCCTACAGCAAGTTATCTGCTAACACAGCAAATTTTCTGCTGTTACAGCAAATCTGATACACACCTACAGCAAGTTATCTGCTAACACAGCAAATTTTCTGCTGTTACAGCAAATTGTTTATGTCAGAACAGCAAACAATTGTATGCAAACAGTTTTCAGGTATTATTGCCACTCTATCTTCGCTTCGGAGTATACTTCCATGATATAGCAATCATTACACAACAAAAAAACAAAGACAAGATGAAAATTTAAACAAAAAATGTTTTTAAGATTAAACAGGAATGACAAACTAAACTTTTTGCGACAAAATATTAAAAAAAAAAAATGCAAAATACAATGTTATCTCAACTTATTTTCCTGCAATGTTTCGCCAATTTAAAAATGCCATACGATGTACAAGTCCTTGCGGAGGTCAGCAATAAATCTTAATGATGTATCGATCGAACAATTAATTAATCTAGACTTAAGAAAAACATTTGAATTCGGTTGTGCGTGGAATCATCTCTTGGAGATTGTCTACTTATTGAGGTGCCTTCTTTTAGAGCGACAAATAGCAGCAGAATTTCAAAAAAATCTCTCCTCACTCTAGGGGAATTCAATACATTCCTTTCCAATTAATATTTAATCAATTGCAGCGAGTGCACCACTACTTGTTATGCCAGACATACATACGCACGTATGCAATGACAGAATATAATCGATAAAAAGCAAAAATGATACGAATACGATAAATATTGTTATACTCATAAATATTGAATTGAACGCACATAAAACGCAGGCAGTGTGCAGACTATCTCAAACAACCACCGGACAGACAGACTGACAGAAAGCCATTCGTAAGCGCACCCGCTCAGTCACACTCATCATCGTCCACATCACGCCGGGTAATGATGACTGGTAACATGTGTAGACACATGTTTCCCCTCCACAAGTCCCCACTTAAATGGCGCTGCTGCACTTGGTGGTGGCTGGTGGCCGGTGTGCGTTTGCGGCGTCTATATCATCATTCCGTCTGTGTTTGTGTCTCGTTATTCGTTTGTAATGAAGGGTTAAAGAACTTTGCATTCGTTTCTATGCATTTCTCCTCAGTCGTCCTATTCCCTTTTTCACTCTCTAATTCTTGTTTATTGCACTGGGGAATAGTTTTGTCCAATCACTTTAGTGGCCATCATCGGGTGTTTGTCCATAAATTCCTGTTATCACTTGTCATTGATAAGATACGACGACGACGACGAACTAGTTGTGGGCTGTTGGTGGTACAAAAGAATTTGTCTTTTTATTACGGATTTCAACAGAATTTATGGCATGGACTCCGACAGTGGTAAGCATTAGGAAATGTCGTATTTTGAAATAATGACCGCTACAAATATACAAATGAATATTAGAGCGGGCCAAATTACATGTTGGGGTACCGAGAAAAAGAAATCGCAACCAAATGATAGTGAGGTGTTTTTTTCCAAAAAAAACACTGATCCAACAATACAAATTGAGGCACATAGATGAGTGACAATCTGTATATAAAGAAGTAAATCAAGTACAATGGTGGAACATGTTTTCAGAAATAAATATTTACAAGAGTTCATCAACTCTAAATTTCTACTTATAGAGGATCTCATTAATATAGTACAGAGATCTTCTTACACACGAATATTTACAGAGGGTTTCCTTGTGGATAAGTTTCTTATAGACCATCTCCTTAAATGGAATCTACTTATAGAGTATCTCTTTATATAGAATAAAGATCTTCTTACACGTAATCTTTTTTTACAGGGTCCCCTTACAGAGGTTTTCCCTGTAGAAGATCTCCTTATAGATGATCTTATATCCGTACACATGATTTCCTTATATACGATTTCCTTAAATGGAATCTACTTATAAAGTATCTATTTTTATATGATAGAGCTCTTCTTACACATAATCTCCTTAAAGAGAATATCTTTGTAGATGGCCCCCTTATAGAGTTTTTGCCTGCAAGGGATCTTCTTATAGACGATCTTCTTAGAGAAATCTCCTTACAGATGATATCCTGATAGAAGATCTCCTTACAGATGATTTCCTTAAATTGAATCTATTTATTGAGTATCTCTTTATATAGAATGGAGATCTTCTTACACATAATCTGCTTATACAGGGTCCCCTTACAGAGGTTTTCCCTGTAGAAGATATCCGTACAGGTGATTTCCTTAAAGACGATTTCTTTAAATGGAATCTACAGTATCTCCTTTTATATGTTATAGGTCTTCTTACACATTATTTCCTTAAAGAGGAGCTACTTATAGATAATCTTCTTATAGAGGATCTACTTAACTGGATTCTACTTATATTGGATCTTATAGAGAGATATTCTACTTGGAAAACGATTTTATAATAGTTTCACTAGACATTATATGACGTTAGGCTGGGTCGCGGGCCATACAAATGGAAAAACAATTTACAGTCAACCCACGCTAATAAAGTTTGGATTGGATCAATCTAAACGTCCAATAATACGACCAATTAGTTATTCTAAGGCAATACTACAATTTTTTATTTAAAGTGCTTCCAAGGGTCTATTAATTCAGAAAAAAAATTGGATAAAAATCCAACAAAAAAAAATGATTTTAAGAGGTGTTTTCAGGAGCGTTTAGCTCAAAGATGGCATGACCCAGTAACGAAATGTTTTGCAGATCATCATTAAACAATCCAATCTTCATTTCTGGGGGGTGACTTTGGAGTTTTGGTTGGTATACCGACGATATACTGAAAACTGAGTAAAATAATGAAAACTTTGTAAGATACTGACAACTTTGTAAAATAGTAAAAAAAATGTAAAAAATACAATCTGGTCGAAGCATCAACGATATAGAAATTACTCTAGTTGTTACTAAAAACTTTGTAAAATAGTGAAAACTTTGTACAATACGGAAGCCTTTGTGAAATACTGAAATCTTTGTAAAATAGTAATGACCGTAATAATACTTATGAATTTAGGTCGGAACATCAACAATATAGAAAGTATTCTATTTATGGAATTTAGGTTTGATTCTAATTTTTGCAAGCTCTGTAAAATAGTCGAAATTTTCTAAATTACTGAAAACTTTGTAGAATACTGACAACTTTTTAAAAACCGAAAACTTTGCATTTAAAGTTCATAAATGTTGAAAATTTCATCATAATAGATTTTATTCTATTGTGATGTATTTCGGAAACCATGTATCGTATTGAAATTTCGTTTAGTTCGTAGAAAATAGGAGCTCTTGAGGTGTTCTTTTGCATTTAAAAAAGTGTAATTACTTCTTTGATTTGTTTTTCAGACAGTGGTTTACTTGAATGTTGTATTTGTTTAGTATTGTTAATTTTCTACAGCATAAAACTATATTCGCGAGGCCGATCGGTGCCTCGGCATTTAAAAATATTGTTAAATAATTGTCTTATTTATTCGTTTTAAAAATAATATTCTACTTGTAGCTGCAAACATCGATTTAATTACTGAAATGGTAAAACCTTCTTAGCCAAAAATGAAGCAATACTTTCTTCGTTGTTCTCTTTTTTATGTATTTTAGGAAAATTTATTTAAAGCATACTTTAGGGATGTAAGGCTTTATGGAAAGCGAGCGCATGTAAATATTGGGCCGTTATTAATCTTAAGTTATTTATAAAATTATAATAGCCATTTGTCATCGATTAAAATATAAAATAATTTTTATCAAATATTTCGAAAATCGTAAAAAAACTAAAAATTTTATTTGGGCGTTGGGCGACGTGTCACGGACAATTTTCATTTAATTGTGGACTCAATGAAATCACTGGTAATGATTTGTATTAGCATATATATTAAAATAAATAAATAATGGCGTTTTTTCATTTTAACTTGCATGGGATGCAGGCGTGGTTGTGGTTGGATTTAAACAAAAACTTGTTTTTGATATAATTTGACAATATAAAGGATGTGTGTGAAGGTCCTAGCTCTATCCCATTTAATATTTTTTGCCTCAAATAAATCCTAAATTACTTGGACATTTTCCCCAAATAAGAAAAATTCCCAATTTCTGCTTTAGATCGAATATATATTTCGAGTTATGGAAAATTGTACACTCTTGTACCTTAGGCGGGTATAATTCAGTTCATGTGACACTGTTGTGATACTTAATGTCCATAGACTGAAATAAAAAATAAATTTCATAAGGAATGTGTTATCTTCCCAAAGAATTGAAAAAGATGTTCAACTTGTGATTCGGAAGTAGTGACAATTGGGATCTTCACCAATGAATTTAACATGGAGTTGTCGTAGGATTGATGTTCTTTATTTTGAAAGACTTAAAAGTTATTTTAAAGTGTTTCAAAGGAACCACTTTTTCACTAGTTTCCCTTTCTGTTTACGGCACTCTATCCATCTCAGCTATCCTCTGTTGTGAGTGCCGAATAACTAAAGCAAACCATCCCAGCAAAAAAGAAATGAAGTTGTTCAGAATGAATTACAGTTTCATTACTCCAAAATCATGCATCCAAAAGAATTCATTCTAAATAGTTTCTCATTTAACTTTCATTTAAAGAAGTCCTTCAAAGTTATTTCCAAAAATATAGTTCAACACTCATTCCCAGCAAAAAAATGGAATGGAAGACACTTTCATTGGTCTTGAATCATACATCCAAGTGAATTCAAATAGCATATCTAAATAGCATCTCAAATGCGAATTTTTCATCTAAAATATAGGTCATATCTTATTATAAATTAAAATACTAATTTCAAGAATTAATAAGTACATTTATTAAATTACTATTTTATTTCATTTATAGATAAATAATCAAATATTTTTCTGTTACATCATTAGCGTTGTGTGTTTATTGATGATTGAGCAACAGATTTTAATAGTCTGTCTTATTGGTAGGGTAAATTTTATTTAACTCCACAATAAAAACAAACAAAACTGATAAGATGGAACTATATGAAGTGTATCTTCAGAATAAATTGTCCGCATATCAAAAATAGTCCCAATATTTTTAATGAAACTCTATTTGTAATGTTTACCCTTAAACGTATCCAAAACTGAATGACTTTCACCTATGAGAATATGTCATGTAAGCATCGAACATGCAGTGCTTCTAATCACTCATTCGCATGAAGTAATGGGGGATTTGTAAATTGACCCATATCTCCCAATGACAACCCTATGTAAAAATCATGCATGATTCGCCCGAAAAAGAAGTATAGTATAGAAGAAGTGTACTTCCATATAGTATTTTCATTAGTTGAGCAACTATTTAACGACTTCTCCGTCAAGTCTTTTTTGCTGGGATTTTATTCGTTAGAACTGACATTAGGAAATTTAACTAAACATTTATTTAGTATGAATTAATATATAACACAAATGAATATTAAATTAAATTAGCATTAAATAATTTAATACTAATTAATTTTACCCATATTAATAAAAATGAAATATTTGTACTACCCAGAAAAACTCTCATGTGGAGAATAAGGCAAAACCAAAAACCTTCACTACTTATTTTTCGGATCCGTTTCTAATTATTTTTATAAAAAGATTGTAAAAAATAAGTACTTCCACGCACGCTTACAAAAAGTTGAGAAATAAGTACTTCCTCGCACGCTTACAAAAAGTTAATATATAAGTACTGTTTGGTAAGTATGTTGGATGCCGTTGTTGTGTGTTGTGGTTGGTGGTTTGAACACACAGAAAAACATTTCTAGCAACTTCTCGAACCCGAGACCTTCTGGGTGTTACCTCTGTGACCCTATACTAAAAATTCGTTCCCATTCGCCTGTGAAAATGATATTCGTAAAGCGGGAAAAATGCACACGTGGATTTTGAGATGCGATTAAACAGAACTTCAATTTAAGATCTGGTGGTACAATAATTTAATGAAATTTAAATTTAAGAGATCAATTAACTATTAGTTAATTTTTCAGCTTAAATAGCAAGTAGCAATTTTATATTTCCAACATTTTATTACTATTATTTAGTTGTACATACACTAACAACATTAACAGCCCTACACAGTAGGTCCCTTTCAGTGACTGTACAATTATATGGCCTACAGATCAAATATTAAAAGTATTTTCGTGTTTCTAATAATTTAATTCAGTTTCAATTTTTTTTAAATTTGTAGTTTTCATTTATTGTAGAAATAAAAGTTCACCTACAACATCAAAGCTAATATAAAGAGTGATTTTTTTGAGGTTAGGATTTTCATGCATTAGTATTTGACAGATCACGTGGGATTTCAGACATGGTGTCAAAGAGAAAGATGCTCAGTATGCTTTGACATTTCATCATGAATCGTCTTACAAACGAACAACGCTTGCAAATTATTGAATTTTATTATCAAAATGCGTGCTCTGTTAAGAAAGTTCATTGCGCGCTTCCATTTTATGGTCAGTTTAATCGACCCACTGAAGCGGCTATTCGGGCTACTGTGACTAAATTTCGCACCAAATTTACATTGTTGGACATTAAACCACCAACACGCTTACGTAGAGTGCGAACTGAAGAAAATATCGCAGCTGTATCGGCCAGTGTTAATGATGACCACCAATTTTCGATTCGTCGCCGTTCGCACCAATTGGGTCTCTGTTACACTAGTCAACAGTCAAAATGTACTCGGGATGCGATAATTTTTTCTGTGTAGATAACCTTGACATGAGCTCGAAAAACGCAATAAAAATTTTTTTTCGTTTGGTTTTTTTTTTATTATTTTTTTTTTAAATTTTTTTTTTGGTTAATTTGTTTCGTCCGGCATAACTCGGGAACCACTAGCCCGATTTATTTGAATTAAATTTTAAAAAATTTAAAATTACAATTCCCTTAATCTGTTCATATATTGTTTTCCTATACAAGCAACAGTTTCCAAGTTAAAAATGAATATATAAAGGAAAAAACTTATTTTTTGCCTAAAGATTTAATTTTTTTTTTTTTAAATCCATAAAAAATCCAAAATGAAAAAAAATGTCAAATCTTATTACTTTTACGTAAAGTCACATAACCTATGAGCAAAATGAGACAAAGATCATGAAAATCGATGCACGCGTTTCGCTTTTATTCGCAATTGAGTAAAGGTATGAATTTCAAAAATTTGCTCGACATATGCACAACTTTGTCTATGGTAAGGTTTTTTTCTTTTTTTTTATTCTCAGAATTAACAAAACGGAATAAACAAAGGGTTATTTAATTTTTATGATTGCGTAAGCAAAGTAATAAACGCTAATAAATGTGCGTGAACAATTAAAAGGAAAAAAGGAAAGGGGACTTTTTTAATTATTTGGGTTTTCCGTTGGCTACCTGTATGATTTTTTTACAGAAATGCAACCCACATTTAAGGGTGGTCATTATTCGGAAAATTTAAGACTCACACATGGTGAAACAGGTATGTAGCCACCGTAAAAAAATATACACCCATTTATAAGTACCTGTCAGTAAAATACTAAACAATACACAGTATAAATAGGTCTTCATTGATCGATTTTACTCATTCAACAAGTGTCGACGAACGCGATAGTTAAAATGAACAAACGTTCGCGAGGATTTGAATGCAATACCAATCCAAGTAATTTTTGTTACATGTGCGGGGAGAATACGTTTCTGAAAAAAACAAGCGTTGTTTTTCACCTAAATTGCTCTCAATTCATTCATTTCATTTGAAGAGAGCTTCAATTTAAAGGTCTCAAACATAGATGAGCGGTGGACACCAAGTGCTCTATGTCCAAGGTGCTACGTACAGCTAGCTGACTCAAGGTAAGTGTAGATTACGAAATTCAAGAACATATATAACTTATTATTGAAATTCTTTCAGACGACAGCCGAGAATCATCATGCCAATGCTTTGGAGAGCTCCGCTTTGCCATGTAACAGATTGCTACTTCTGTCTTAGCAAAAAAACAGGCGTGAGAAAAAATATACGATGGACTTACGCTGCTGTTTCAACAGTGAATTTTCCAGTGCCATTTTGCGAAGAACCAGTGGACCCGCAACCGTCCGTTTCAAGATGGGCATCTAATAATGAGGCGATACATCCAACATCAGATCCGGAGACAGTAGAAACCACATCAGAATGCGAGTCAACATATACATTGCATGGAGGTCAACGCTTATGTTCCCAAGCAGAACTGAACGATTGGGTTAGAGAATTGAAACTCTCCAAGGAAGATGCAGAGTTGCATGCATCGCGCATGCAACAGTTCGGTTTCTTGGCTCCTGGTGTGGTGACAACAATCTACAGGAAGCGTCATGAACCATACGCAAGGTACTACACAAAAAAAGACAACATCTGTTTTTGTAAGGACATTCCCGGATTATTTGGTGAACTCGGGTACTCTTACGATCCAGGAGAGTGGCGTCTTTTCATCGACAGCAACAAGCAGAGCCTTAAAGCAATTTTACTGCACAACGGCAACGAGAAACCTTCGATTCCAATTGCTCATGCCGTTGACACCAAGGAAACATACGAAGTCATGGACAATCTACTAAAGTGCCTTAACTATGAAAGGCACGATTGGAAAGTTTGTGCCGACCTTAAGGTTATCGGTATCCTTTGTGGATTACAAGGTGGATTCACAAAGTACTGTTGTTTTCTCTGCCTTTGGGACAGCCGCGATCGTCAACATCATT
This sequence comes from Polietes domitor, assembly GCA_947397865.1. Classification (NCBI taxonomy): domain Eukaryota; kingdom Metazoa; phylum Arthropoda; class Insecta; order Diptera; family Muscidae; genus Polietes; species Polietes domitor. The sequence goes on along the minus strand of OX377618.1, from coordinate 41,729,159 downwards.
ACACCAGGAGGAGTTGGACAGAAAGAGTTAACTTCATCCCCGGCAGCGACAACGTGAAATATACACCACTCATAAAAAAGGAAAATGTTTTTCTCCCACCTCTTCACATAAAGCTCGGACTCATAAAAAACTTCGTGAAAGCTATCAACAAAGATGGCGAAGCGTTCGCCTATTTAAAAACCATTTTTCCTCACCTTTCATCGGCAAAGATTAAGGAAGGCGTTTTCGACGGTCCGCAAATTAAAAAGTTGTTGCAAGACCAACAGTTTGAGCACATTTTATCACCAAATGAAGCTGCAGCTTGGAACTCATTTCGGCAAATTGTTTCCGGATTTCTTGGAAACAACAAAAGCTCAAATTACAGAGAGATCGTCGAACAACTACTCCAAAATTATAAAAAAATTAGAGCAAATATGTCGCTTAAGATACATTTTCTACACTCGCACTTGGACTTCTTTCCGGACAACCTGGGCGATGTGAGTGACGAGCATGGTGAGCGGTATTGGTATTGGTATTGCATTCAAATCCTCGCGAACGTTTGCTCATTTTAACTATCGCGTTCGTCGACACTTGTTGAATGAGTAAAATCGATCAATGAAGACCTATTTATACTGTGTATTGTTTAGTATTTTACTGACAGGTACTTATAAATGGGTGTATATTTTTTTACGGTGGCTACATACCTGTTTCACCATGTGTGAGTCTTAAATTTTCCGAATAATGACCACCCTTAAATGTGGGTTGCATTTCTGTAAAAAAATCATACAGGTAGCAAACGGAAAACCCAAATAATTAAAAAAGTCCCCTTTCCTTTTTTCCTTTTAATTGTTCACGCACATTTATTAGCGTTTATTACTTTGCTTACGCAATCATAAAAATTAAATAACCCTTTGTTTATTCCGTTTTGTTAATTCTGAGAATCCAAAAAAAAAAAGAAAAAATCTTACCATAGACAAAGTTGTGCATATGTCGAGCAAATTTTTGAAATTCATACCTTTACTCAATTGCGAATAAAAGCGAAACGCGTGCATCGATTTTCATGATCTTGGTCTCATTTTGCTCATAGGTTATGTGGCTTTACGTAAAAGTAATAAGATTTGACATTTTTTTTCATTTTGGATTTTTTATGGATTTAAAAAAAAAAAATTTAAATCTTTAGGCAAAAAATAAGTTTTTTCCTTTATATATTCATTTTTAACTTGGAAACTGTTGCTTGTATAGGAAAACAATATATGAACAGATTAAGGGAATTGTAATTTTAAATTTTTTAAAATTTAATTCAATTAAATCGGGCTAGTGGTTCCCGAGTTATGCCGGACGAAACAAATTAACCAAAAAAAAATTTTTAAAATTTAAAAAAAAAATAATAAAAAAAAACCAAACGAAAAAAAAAAATTTATTGCGTTTTTCGAGCTCATGTCAAGGTTATCTACACAGAAAAAATTATCGCATCCGGAGTACATGAAATTTTTTTCAATTTGTTGAGTAGTGTACTCAAAAACGTGGAAATGCCAAAACTGGACTAAGCGGATGGACCACCTAAGACGCAGCCGCGGTCAACATTTAAATGAAATTATCTTCAAAAAGTAAATGTCATGGACCAATCTAACGTTTCAAATAAAGAACCGATGAGATTTTGCAAATTTTATGCGTTTTTTTTAAAAAAAAAGTTATCAAGCTCTTAAAAAATCACCCTTTATATGGAGCACTTAAGGGTGAACCTATTTAAAATTTAATGTTGCCACACATTAATGGCGACTGTGTGTTGCTATAAAGTCAATGGCGATGATAATGATGTTCTTGGCAATGTGAGCCTCATCATCATCACTACTACCATGTGAACTCCTCATTGTGATGATTGTATTTGTTTGATGATCATGATGTTGATGCTGCTGCTGTTGTTCTCTTCCATCAGCGGCAATTAAAACAAATGTTTATGCTGCAGTATCACTCTAACAAAAGTGAAGTGAAAAACGCAAACGTTGCAAGAACAACACAATGTTTCCAACGGTTTTTGTCTTTGCCCTGAATTTCAATTGCTGAAGTTGCAACAATAACACCATCCCTCTCTCATTCCGCCAGTAGTAGCCACAGAGTACTGACACAATTGCATCAGCGTTAAAGACTCTTTCGAGGAAAGTCAATTTAGTAGTAGAGTGCTGTTGTTGTTTTTCCTTTTTTACATCGGTTTCTGCTCTATTCGTCGTACCTATTCGGTATTCGGTTCTGACATTGCAAAAGTTGAAATTCCCGGAAACTCTTGAATTGTTTTCGGTGCTGCTTTCCCTGGGGGAACACAAAAGCTGTAGCAATATTTGTTGTGTGGGAAGGTTTTTAATTGCAATTGTAGCGATACTGAGAGGGAAGTTAACAGCAGAATAATTGAATACAGAAATACTTGTCAATTTGAATATTTGGGTTATTTTATTCGCGAAAATTATCCCGAGAAAATATTACATCCAAATGAAATTTTTACATTAAATTGGAGTGTAATGGTCGAGTATTAATTAAATAACAAGTAAAAAAGTAAATATTAGCAAACCACGCCAATATGTTTACACTATTTCTGACAGTCCATATTAAACTTGTAGCAGATGATATACATTTGAAACTATAGGTGAAATAGAGTTAGTAGGGCTGTTTTTTCTTTGAGCCGGGATAACAAGCTACGATAACAAAAACATTAATAAATATTTAATTTTTTGCTCAAAATAAAAAAATATTTTTTCACATTGTAGCCAACTACAATATAAATATATGTATCAAAAGAAATTTGCAAAAAAATATTTTGTGTCGACTTTATTGGACTTAGCCTCGATATCTATCATTTTGACTTACACTGGATAATTATCCAGGCTAAGTCAAACATTTTTAACACAAAATTATTTTTTCAAAATTTGTTTTCAAACATTGACATTACTTTTGGCGCCAATTTTAAAAAATGATTTTTTTATTTTGAATGAAATTTTAATATTTTATTTAGATTTTTGTTAGCGCAACTTAGTAATCCAGTCTTAAAGAAAAACAGCCATTATAAAGAGTGATTTTTTTGAGGTTAGGATTTTCATGCATTAGTATTTGACAGATCACGTGGGATTTCAGACATGGTGTCAAAGAGAAAGATGCTCAGTATGCTTTGACATTTCATCATGAATAGACTTACTAACGAGCAACGCTTGCAAATCATTGAATTTTATTATCAAAATGCGTGCTCTGTTAAGAAAGTTCAGAAAGAAAGAAATTGTCTTCAGCGACGAAGCTCATTTTTGGCTCAATGGGTACGTAAATAGGCAGAATTGTCGATTTTGGAGTGAATATCAGCCAGAAGCATTGCAAGAGCTACCAATGCATCCAGAAAAAGTCACAGTTTGGTGCGGTTTATGGGCTGGTGGCATCATTGGACCGTACTTCTTCAAAGATGATGCGAATCGTAACGTAACTGTGAATGGTGAGCGCTACCGTGAGATGATATCCAACTTTTTTTTGCCCAAAATGGAAGAACTGAACTTGGTTGACATGTGGTTTCAACAAGATGGCGCTACATGCCACACAGCTAGCGATTCTATGGCCATTTTGAGGGAAAACTTCGGAGAACAATTCATCTCAAGAAATGGACCGGTAAGTTGGCCACCAAGATCATGCGATTTGACGCCTTTAGACTATTTTTTGTGGGGCTACGTCAAGTCTAAAGTCTACAGAAATAAGCCAGCAACTATTCCAGCTTTGGAAGACAACATTTCCGAAGAAATTCGGGCTATTCCGGCCGAAATGCTCGAAAAAGTTGCCCAAAATTGAACTTTCCGAATGGATCACCTAAGACGCAGCCGCGGTCAACATTTAAATGAAATTATCTTCAAAAAGTAAATGTCATGGACCAATCTAACGTTTCAAATAAAGAACCGATGAGATTTTGCAAATTTTATGCGTTTTTTTTTAAAAAAAAGTTATCAAGCTCTTAAAAAATCACCCTTTATATAATAATAGAGTTGTCGCTTAAAAGCACTACAAAGATCCTTTGGAACTTTGTAGTCCTTTTAAGCAATATTTCATAGATTATTTTTGATACTTATTCACTCTGTATGACACCGGTACAAATGCCAAATCAAAGAGGAGAATGTATGCTAAAAATACTTTAAATTTATCAGTTTAGTATCAACAACCATTTAACGTTTTGTCTTTTAAAAAGCAAAATATGAATAAACTAGAACAACTAAGGGGTAAATTTGAAATAGATGTCAATGCTGAACTAATACAGATAAAAGCATGATATTTGAAGTATTTTTAATAGATAATCGTATCTATAATTTGACACTAATATCGTTATCATAGGGTGTGAATAAGTATATACAAAATTAAATCTTGAGCCAGGACAATATCCCAGTTCAAATCAAATATTGATTACGGACCAACAAATGCAAACGAAAAACTAAAACAAATGAGCGTTGGCACGGCAGAAGTATTGCTGGCTAGCTATACCAGCATATACACATACTTACATATGCAACTCAATGAGATGCTTGTAAGATGGCATGTGTACTTTATTACTTGGTGCGATTTTTTAAACGCAAATTCGGCAAGTGAGTTGTGATTCTCGTTCGTTTGTGAGAATCATCTCCTTATAGAGGCCGGGTTTGATGTTGAAAAGTCGCTGCGAAGCCACTTGAAAAGACTTTTGACATGGTCGAAATCATGATCGTGGTAGTCTGCAGCCAAGAAATAAATGTCACCATGCCATTTGTAAATAAATTTGCATTCTATTAAATACAGATGCAAAATGGTCTTGAGCCAGGACAATATCCCAAATCAAATATTTTTTTTTGAAAAAATGTATCCTTTGAAATTTTATAGTCCTGTGAAGGGTCAAAAGAAAAGCTAAAAACGCCAAGTAACTCCATTTCGCCTATAGTTTAATACGTATATAATCCGGTTGAATAGCGAACTTTTTTAATTTATCGTAAGATAATACTCCAAATCAATTCAAAAAGTAAATATAACACAGCATTCGTAAAAGCTAAAAGCTACTCTAAATATTGGGGGATAGTGAATGCATTTTCAACTACATCCATTTGGTTGGTTGTATTTCCATTCCAAAAGTATCATTTTGAAAAATCCATTAACTCTCACGTGCATAGTGCAAGATAATCTATCTTCATGATCATACCCATTTTCGTAAAAGTAGAATAAGTACGAATTTGATAAAAATGGTTTTTATTTTGCGAGTCTACGCCGTCAGAAGAATGTATACACCGAATTCCATGATTCTAGCTGCGGCCATTTGGATGGTACCATTTTTATCCTTCCCTATGTCTATGCAATTAGCGGGATGTATACAGCAAATTTCATCATTTTTATTAGTTGGTACCTTTTTTATCCCTCTGTTCCCACTGTATCCCTTGAAAGTACGAATTTGGAAAAACCCATTTATTTTACGTGTTTACGTAGTCAGATGAATACACCGAATTTTATGACTTTAGCCGCGGCCATTTAATTGGACTATTTTTATCCCCTTTCTCCATTTTTCCAAAATCCCTTTATTTTACGTGTCTACGCAATCAGAATTTCATTATTCTAGCCGTTTGTTTGTTACCGTTTTTATCCCTCTATTCCCAATTTACACCTTAAAAGTACGAATTTGGAAATATAACTTTTAATTTTATACTTAATTTATCTTCTCAATTAGAGCAATGTACACACCGAATTTCGTGTTTCTAGCTGTTGTTGTTTGATATGTACCATTTTTATCCCTTTTTGTCCCATTTCACCCTCTACTAATAAGAATCACTTCATGGTGCACGTTCTTGTTATAGGGGGAATGCGCATAATGAAAAAACGTGCTTAAATACTCTAAAATATTAGGAGTTATTATCGTTATTTTCAGTCCTTGTGAGGGAAAATTTTTCCCTCTGGGCCGATTTCGCCCAGTTTCCATCCCAACCGATCTACGACTATAAGACGCATTTATGGAAAATTCCATTCGTTTAGATGCTAGCGTGCTTTCGACAGACGGACATGGCTAGATCGTCTTAAAATTTTATGACGATCAAGAATATACACCATGCCACAAAAGTCTACAGACGATAGTAAATTATGAATACAATATGAATTGGTGTTGTGTTCTTCAGACCTATGTATGGTGGTTGTTATATGTATAATGATCTAAGTTGAAGATAATCTCTAGTCTCTAGAAAATAATAAATAACTAAAAGATAATAGCTAAAAACGTTTGTAGACTTTTGTGATATAGTGTATATATACGTCATAGGGTCTCAGGTCGATATTTAAAGGTGTTACAAATGGAAAGACAACGTTAGTTTACCCCCATACTGTGGTGGAGGTCATGCGTATGGTTGTCAATTAGTCGGAGCAATAGCAAATCTACATTTTGATTATTCATAGCATTAAGAGCGGACCACCCTAATGTACTGACATACGTTCTTGCATATACTGACAATACTCTCGTGATTCAATATTTTTCCAATAGTATTCTAAGACGATCTAGCCATGTTCGTCCGTCCGTCTGTGAAAGCACGCTATCGGGATTGAAACGGGGCGATATCGGCCCAAAGGGAAAAATTTTCCCTCACAAGGACTAAAAATACCCATAATAATACCTAATATTTTAGTTTTTTAGCATGTTTTTTGATTATATGTTTGTTTATAAAGGGTGATTTTTTAAGAGCTTGATAACTTTTTTAAAAAAAAAAACGCATAAAATTTGCAAAATCTCATCGGTTCTTTATTTGAAACGTTAGATTGGTCCATGACATTTACTTTTTGAAGATAATTTCATTTAAATGTTGACCGCGGCTGCGTCTTAGGTGGTCCATTCGGAAAGTCCAATTTTGGGCAACTTTTTCGAGCATTTCGGCCGGAATAGCCCGAATTTCTTCGGAAATGTTGTCTTCCAAAGCTGGAATAGTTGCTGGCTTATTTCTGTAGACTTTAGACTTGACGTAGCCCCACAAAAAATAGTCTAAAGGCGTCAAATCGCATGATCTTGGTGGCCAACTTACCGGTCCATTTCTTGAGATGAATTGTTCTCCGAAGTTTTCCCTCAAAATGGCCATAGAATCGCGAGCTGTGTGGCATGTAGCGCCATCTTGTTGAAACCACATGTCAACCAAGTTCAGTTCTTCCATTTTTGGCAACAAAAAGTTTGTTAGCATCGAACGATAGCGATCGCCATTCACCGTAACGTTGCGTCCAACAGCATCTTTGAAAAAATTCGGTCCAATGATTCCACCAGCGTACAAACCACACCAAACAGTGAATTTTTCGGGATGCATGGGCAGTTCTTGAACGGCTTCTGGTTGCTCTTCACTCCAAATGCGGCAATTTTGTTTATTTACGTAGCCATTCAACCAGAAATGAGCCTCATCGCTGAACAAAATTTGTCGATAAAAAATTTCGAACCGAACACTGATTTTGGTAATAAAATTCAATGATTTGCAAGCGTTGCTCGTTAGTAAGTCTATTCATGATGAAATGTCAAAGCATACTGAGCATCTTTCTCTTTGACACCATGTCTGAAATCCCACGTGATCTGTCAAATACTAATGCATGAAAAACCTAACCTCAAAAAAATCACTCTTTATTTGCTTGATATTTGGTATGCGCATTCCCCTTATAGCAACGTGTACCATAAAGTGGTAGATACATAATATAAAAGTATTTTTTCCAAATTCGTACTTTTAAGGGGTAAAATGGGGTAGACACGGAAAATAAACAGATTTTGCGAAATTCGTACTTTTTGGGGTCAAAATGGAAAAAGGGGATAAAAATAGTACCAATCAAATGACCGCAGCTAGAGTCATGCAAGTCTTAGTATACATTCCGCTGACTGCGTAGACACGGAAAATAAACGGATTTTTCGAAATTCGCACTTTCAAGGGATACAATGGCACAGAGGGATAAAAATAGTACCAAGTAAACGACTACAGCTAAAATGATGAAAATCTAATTGCGTAGAAACGTCAAGGGGATAAAAATGGTACCAACCAAATGGGTTCAGCTGGAATCATGGAATTCGGTGTATACATTCATCGGACTGCATAAACACGCAAAATAAAAAGTTTTTTCCAAATTCGTACCTTCTTCTTTTACGGCAAAAATTAGTTGAATCATGAAGTTAGGTTATATTGCACTATGTACGTCTTATAATGGATTTTAAAAATTTGTACTTTTGGAATTAAAATAGAATGGAAATAAAACCAACTGTAGCACTTACTATCTACCAATATTTATGGTATTTAAGCTTTTTGAAAATATAAATATAAGAATATTTATTTTCTGAATTGACGTATTCGTAGCCTTGCCATATAAGCGTGGTTTGAAATAATTAAAATATGATATTTATTTATAAAATTATTTTTTCAACATTTGTATTTGTTTTGGTTGGGTATATTAGAAAAAATATATATTTTCCTGTAATATTACTGCACTTCTATGAAAATCGACAACCTCTGTCGAATGCAATCCATGTTGGAGGGTATATAAAGTTCGGCCCGCCGAACTTAACGCCATTTTTACTTGTTTTTGTATGTCCGTTTGTAACTACTTGAAATATTTATCGGAGACCCCATAAAGTATATATATATATACCAACTAATACAAATAAAACCATGTCATTTGAAGTATTTTTAGCTGACATTCCCCCTTTAATTTTCAATTTACACCGGTGTGAATAGGTATTTATATATTTATTTATATATTATATTTATATATTATATTTATGTTTTATATTATATATATTATATATTTGTATTCATATATTTTTTTATTAAATTGTATCCATTGGAATTCTGTAGTCCTGTGAAGGGAAGGGGAAGAAATTGAAAACTAAAAAGCCCAATTAACTCTAGTTGGCCTATAGTTTCAGACCTATATCATCCGGTTCAAGTGTAAAGTGGACTGTCGAACGGTGATTTTGGAAATAGTTAAATCTCTTTTGGATAATCCCTTCAAACCCTGGTATTTTTCAGAATAAATTCTTTCATCTGGAATCTCTACTTGCATTGCATTTCTTTCTAATTATTATTCACTGATGACTTTGCATAATTTCGATATCCCATGGTTGAAAACATGACACCGGCCCCCAAACCCATCGAATAAATGTAATTCAAGATATTGAGCGGAGTGCTTGCTTATGGCGGGGTTTCTTCAACCCGCATTTGTTTTTTTGTTTTTCTTTTTGGAAAAGTGTTGGGATATCTGACGACAAGACATTATTCAAATGTCATTGATGACTCTAGCGGTTGTACACTATGTGGCATGTACACAGATACCGCCCATGTCCGTCCGTCCGTGCTTGCGTCAGTCTGTCCATTCAATAAGCCGCATTGCTTGAATGCATGTGCCTCGATTGGGCAGTCAGAGTTGGCCAGGAGTGAATGTGCGGTGGTGCCTGATCTGATGAGGTTACTTTGCCAAAGATGATTTGTTGTTACAACAAACGGTTACCACCAAGTGAGTGGCTGGCTGAGTGACTGACTGATTCAGTCAGAGTCAGTGAGTGGCATTTACAAACTGTTCTACATGACTATGAAGATGATGATGAGGCAGACTTTAAAGTGCCCCACAATACTGGTGCCTGGTTGCCCCTGGAGGTAGTTAATGGTGATTTGTATGTAGTCTTCGATGATGATGATTTGTATGCACCACGATTTGTTTTTTTCTCGATTTGTAATGCCCTGTCTCTCACTCGCTATCCAATAGTTGAGGGTGGTGTTGGATTCCAAACACTTTTAACATTCTCCCTCCCCCCCATCGGCTGTTTCAATGTCGTTTTACGTGTTATTTTGCTAGACAGCCAGCAGCACTGCGTCATTTGTTAAAGTTCGTTAACATCCCATGATTTGTAGTTACTTCGACTTCTTCTGCGGTAGGTGTGTGTGTGTGGTGGCCTAATTGGAGTTGTGGGTGGTCGGTCATCAATTGTGGATTCCATTTATATTTTTCGGCATTATTTTGAATGATTTTTTGTTTTTGTTAGCTTTTCTAGCGTCACGACATTCGTCATTTCCTCACAAATCCCCAATAACACTCACATACGGGTGTATTTCTTGTTCGCAACTGGAGGGCGTATGCGAAATTTTTATAAATTGTTTTGGCGTGTGTGTAATTATGTAGACGCAAAAGCTCGTGACACAGCATCCCATATGACTGGCATGTGGGCGTGTGGCAGGCCAACTGGGTCGCGGACCACATAAAGAACTAAATATGTAAGTTCGTAGGGCCAAGCCTCCACAGTAAACTAAAATTATAAAACGGGGAAAAATCTCATTTTCCGAAAACGGGAAAATAATTACAATAAATTTGTTTTTTTTTTTTCACAATTCTAAAACGGGGTTATTAGGTTATTCATTTCTTAATTTCGATCCAGGATCTGGAAGGAACAAGCTATCCACGAAAAATTCCATTCAATTTATGCAGAACAGACATAACCCTTGAAATATATATTACGAAAGTAATCAAAATATATACATACGTATATGGTGGGTATAAAACTGAAAGCTATTTTCAAAGATTTACATCCACTATATCTGGATGCTCACTTCTGGCCAACATATATTTATATCAGAAGAAAGCCCTCGATACGTACTTCCCGAATATGCTACAACGGTAGAATTCTGAAGATATTGAATTTTCTAATATTTTTGATTTTTTTAAGAAGTGCGCCCCTTGGCGCCACTATTATGATAATAGTATCCGAAATGTCCGAAAATCAAAGGACAAAGGGATCAAAGTTGAAAGTTCAAAGGTCAGAGGTAAAAAGGATCAAAGGGGTCATAGTTCAGATGCAAAGGATCAAAGTGATCAAAGGTCAAAGTTTGATGTCCGAAGTTCGATTTGCGAATGTCAAAGGGGTCAAAGGTCAGATATTAAAGTTCAGAAGTCAAAAGGATCCAAGTGGTCAAAGGTCAGAGGTCAAAGGGATCAAATTCGATGTTTGATGTTCGAAGGTCAAAGGTCAGATGACAAATGTCAAGGCTCAGAGGTCAAAGGGATCAAATTCGATGTTTGATGTTCGAAGGTCAAAGGCCAGAGGACAAATGTCAAGGTTCAGAGGTCAAAGGAATCATCATTTCAATCAGAGGTTCAAAGGTCAGAGGCCGAAGTTCAAAGATCAGATGTCAAAGGGATCAAAGGTCAAGGGAATAAAATGTCAGAGGTTAACATTCAGATGTCAAAAGGATCAAACGTCAGAGGTCAAAGAGACCACAGGGGTCAAATTGATCAAATGTCAGAGGTCAATGGTCAGTGGCCAAAGGTCAAAGGGATCAAAAGGGATCGATGTTCGAAGGTCAAAAAGATCAAGTGGCGCAAAGATCTGAGGCCAATGGTCAAAGGGATCAAAGGTCAGAGGCCAAAGTTCAGAGGTCAAAGGGATCATGGGGATAAAAGGTTAGATGTCAAAGAGATGAAAGGTCAAAAGTCAGTGGACAAGGGTCAGTGTTCAAAGTTCAGAGGTCAAAGAGATCAAGGGGACCAAATTGCTGAGTTGAAAGTGATCAGTGGTCAAATTCAGATGTCAAAGGGATCCAACTAATTCATCATGGAAGTGTTATTGCCGAATATGCAATAAATACCGAATTTATCAATTATTATACGAAAATTGGAATTTTAGAAGAAAAAATAAAGGGAAATTATTAATAAAAATTTAATATTTAATATTGTTTTGCAGTTTAGAAAGAAAATGGTATACAAATTTTCGACAAGATGTTTGTTGCATAGTGTATATGAGGCATTAAATGTCAAGCGGTGCTGTTTTTGACCTCGATAGCTGCGATTATTTTGAAAGTTTGTGTACGTATTCTTCTCATAAAAATATTGTACACGTATTTTTGGAAAGAAAAAATGGAAGATTTATTGAAAACTTGAGTTATGCCCAATAATAACCTATTTATTACATAACCTATTTTTTCTTGGATTTTTCATTGTTTTTATACCTTGTGTTTATGAACTAATTAAAAATTATAATTTTGATGATTTTAGTTTTTTCGTTTGTATTTTTTGGTCTGTAATCAATATTTGATTTGAACTGGGATATTGTCCTGGCTCAAGACCATTTTGCATCTATATTTAATAGAATGCAAATTTATTTACAAATGGCATGGTGACATTCATTACTTGGCTGCAGACTACCACTATCATGATTTCCACCCTGTCTAAAGGTTTCGATGATTTTTCACTGTATTTCAGGTTGATTTTGTAAAAAAAAAACGAAAAAAAAAAATAGAAGCCATCATTTCACCACTTTCAAACTTAAAAATGGACTACTTAAAAATTTCAACAAAATGGATTAGTGTAATCATTTCGAAAATCAAAATAAAAGAATTAAAATTGCAAAATCTTTAAAAAATACAACCCTGCTATAACACAACAAATCAATATTTTAAAAGTAATTGAACCTTCAAAACAAGACGTAACACATTAAAATTGGTAAAGTGTTTTAGGAGCTACCAACGATTAAATGAACACATCTTTTGAAAAAAAGTTGTATTTTTTCACTGTTAAACTCACTGTTTAACTCATTTTCAAAAATACGTATACAATAATTTTATGAAGAGAATACATACACAAACTTTCAAAACAATAACAGCTGTCCAGGTCAAAAATCGTACCGCTTGACGTGGAATGACTCATATGTAAGTGTATTGAGCAAAAATCAACATTTTTGAAATAAATATGTACTTTGTACACACACATATGATACAATTTTCTAGTGTCATTTCTATAGTCATTAATATCGATCACCTCGAAATATAATGTTTTCCTATTTCCTAGTTTTAGACAATTCTTCTCTATTCTTTGGTTTCTTTTTTTTACAAATTTTTGAATAATATGAATGTTCACTTTGATTCCAAACACGTATTTCCAATAAACACCGGTGAGCAAGCCGGCTAATTTAAGTTAACCCGTATGTTTGATTTTTTTCACGTAAAAAGCTCACAAACACAACAAGTCGAATAAATCAATATTGACATTTTTGGAAGGTGTTTAACGATAGAAATCTGTAACACAAAGAAGATGATGATTGTCCAGGAACATTGACATTTTTGTTGAAAGCCAACCTTACCCAATCCATCTGCCTGTACTAGGCTGCTGACTGGCTGACTTCAAAGGTCTTGCTGTTGCGACCATGAAAACTCAAATTAACTTTTTTCTCTCTACCGGCCTCTCTTGCCTTAGCTTACATGCCAAATTAAGTCAATCATAACGGTTAATTAATTTAGCCACCATCCAGCTAGTCAACCAGCCCCGACACCATCGTTCGCATGCCATTTATGGTAACAAAGACAAGTACTTACGGCTGCGAGTGCTATGGACACTTGGAGTGAGTGTGTGTGTGTGCGGTGGCCATATCGGCCTTAAATTAATTTCCCTTATGCCCGACACGTGCAACATGAAGTTGACGTAATAGCAGCACTCACCTTTGCACGCCTTCCACTCTACTGTGTCTTTGTACGTTCTGTGTTCTTTGGTCTCTGGTCTGCGAACTTACATAATTGGAAATTGATTTTAATTGTCATTTTCATTTCAATACCCCCCTCCACTTGATTTTGTAGTTGTTGTGGTACTGTTTCAATATGTATTTCCCTAAAAATTATAGATGGCTGGTGCACAGTCTTTATGATTTGTCGTTTCGTCCGGAAATGACAGCTTAATGAGCACCTTTATGTTGCTTTGTGTCACCGAATACCAAAGTTTGCTGTGTGTCGATTGAATACAAATTGAGGAGGAACACTGCAGCTAGTCACTACTGTCAGCATTTGGATTGAAGTCAAGTGACAATATAGTGGCCGACTGTAGTTGTGATTCTTTTGCATTTTACAAGGAGGTGGTTGACTATTTGAAAATAATGGGAATTGGGATTGTAGAGTAGAGCGCCATCTGAAGATATGAAAATTTATGTGTGAGTGTTTAATAATAATTACACTGTACAACAATTTCAAACCTTTTCCAAAATTACGGGGTTCTGATAATAAATTCTGAAAGAGAGACTAAAAAAATATACGTATGTCGGCGTTTTGACAGATCACATCGGAATTTCATTTTATAGACGATTAAAATTTCCCAACTCTGGCCTCTTCTTGCAGCATATCGGTGTATAAAACTATGTTTTCTTTACATCTGAGGCATAAGGTATGTTCAGCAACTTTGTAGATAATGATAGGGCGAATATTTTTGTAGAACATATTAACCCTCTAAATATCCCTCATTTTTTTGGTTTTATTTTAACAAATTGTAAAAAACACCCTGAAAAGGGGGAAAGGCGGGGATGAAATGTTCTACAAAAATGTTGGCCATACAATTTTGCTATATATGTCAGAACACACTAAAACTCAAAACTTAATACAAATGTCAAAAATCAATCAAATTCAAGATAGCCCACAGATGGTTAATTTAGTTATTGTTCAGTAGAGGTGGGATAGTGCACGACTTTTGGATTTTGATATTATAGAACCCCCTATTTTGTGAGGTTCGGAAATAAAGTTCATGAGCCAAAAAAGGGGGTGGTGGGATGAGTGTAAGTGGGCGCTCAACGTGGTCAAATGTAAGTGGTAAAAATACAGGAAAAGTCCCAAAACTGTCTCGGAGTCGCCCCCAGAGGGGTTAAATGTAAAACCGACCCCCATTAATTTTTTCCCTCCCCAACATTTATTTCGAACACACATACCCTCTATCCCCACTCGTTAAGGGGACTCCCATACAAAAAATATTTTTTTTATAAAATTTGTCCCCACCGCTTTTACTGGTCCCAGGAGACCGCTAGTAGGGTCAAATGTCAGACCCAACCCCTATTTTTTCAGCTCAATATTTTTTCAGAACACACCTACCCTCCATCTGCAGCGCCCTATACATTTGTCTATTTTTTATATTTTTCATGAAAGAAAGGCCCAAAACTGCCCCGCAGTAGACCCTAGAGGGGTTAAATGTAAGACTGACCCCAATTCAGAAACCATTGTCAGAACCCCGTAATTTTTTTCGTGTTGTACTGTGTTATTATATTTTTTTGGGACACTTTAACACCAATTATGGAAGAAGTACGAAACTAAGCCTAAAATGAATTTCAAGTTTTTACTTATTTCTGGCATTTATGTTGAGTTTTGGTTTATTCAGAGACTTAAAAGTGCAAATTTGGAAAGATCTCTTTTTGTCGCGTGTCCACATGATAAGAGTAAGGTCATACACCGAATTTCCTATTCCTAGCTACTTTTGTTTAGTAAGGATGAATGTTTGATGTTTATCTCTTTTTGTCACATCTTAGTACGAATTTCGAAAAACTCTTTCCGCCTCTCCGTCATGATGCTCCATTCGGCAGTTTGGTCTGGGTGCTGATCAATGATTCATTCAGCAAGGCAAAAATTGAGAAAATTAAAAAACAAGTAAAAAGTTATGGAGTTAAGTTCGGTCGGGCCGAACTTTATATACCCTCCACTATTGATTGCATTCCACTGAGGCTGTAGATTTTAGTAGAAGTGCAGTAATATTACAGGAAAATATATATATTTTTTTAATATAGGCAAACCAAAACAAATACAAATATTGAAAAAATAGGCAGGGCAACCAATACGTTTACATATCGAAATAATAGTCAATTCAAAAAGCTTAAGTACCATAAATATTGGCAGATAGTGGATATTACAGCTGGTTGAATTTCTATTCTATTTTAATTAAATTAATTTAATTAATTTAAAAGTACAAATTTTGAAAAACCATTATCTCACGTACATAGCACAAAATAATCTAACTTCATTATTCAAAGTAAAAAGTATGAATCTGTATTTTTTTATTTTGCGTGTCTATGCAGTCAGAGAAATGTATACACCAAATTCCATGATTCTAGCTGCGGCCACTTGGTTGGTACCATTTTTATCCCCTTAAGAGTACGACTTTAAAAAATCTCTTTATTTTACGTGTCTACGCAATTAGAGGGATGTACACACCGTATTTCATCATTCTAGCTGTAGTCGTTCAGTTGGTACTATTTGTATCCCTCTGTACCCAATGTATCCCTTGAGAGTACAAATTTGGAAAAAATCTTTTATTATTTTATTACCCATGTCTACGCAGCCAGAGGAATGTATAATCTGAATTTCATGACTCTAGCTGCTTTCATTAGGTTGGTACTATTTTTATCCCCTCTTTCCATTTTAACCCCAAAAAGTATGAATCCGTCTATTTTACGTGTCTACGCAATCAGAAAACTTTATACACCGAATTTTATTCTAGGTGCAGCCGTTAGGTTGGTACCATTGTTATAGCTCTATTGCCATTTTGTCCCTTAAAAGTACGAATTTTGAAAAAAAAGAATTTCATATTATGTATCTACTCAATTAGAGGAATGTACACACCGAATTTACCACCCCCCCCCCCTTCTTACGAATAAAATCGTTTTATGGTGCACGTTTTTGTTATGGGGGGAATGCCCCTATCCAATATCAAGTTAGTACAAGCAGACATGTTGATAAAACATGCTTAAATACTCTAAAATATTAGGGGTTATTATGGGTATTTTTAGTCTTTGTAAGGGAAAAAGTTTTCCCTTTGGGCCGACTTCGCCCAGTTTGAATCCCAACTGGTCTACGACTGAAGAGGCATTTATGGCAAACTTGGTTGTCCTAGCTCCTTTCGTTTAGATGCTACAACAGACGATGGACAGACATGGCTAAATCGTCTTAGAATTTTATGACGTTCAAGAATATATATACTTTATAGGGTCTCATGTCGATATTTCAAGGTGTTACAAGCGGAATGACAAAGTCAGTATACCCCCATCCTGCAGGTGGAGGGTATAAAAAGTGCCATGTGCCTGTAATGTTACTGCAATACTTCAAAAATCGACAGCCTCTGTGGAATGAAATCCATGGTGGAGGGTGTATAAAGTTCGACCCGTTAGCCCTTTTTACTTGTTTTGTTGAATAGTGTTATAATTTATACATTTGAACCAATTTCCAGGGCTGGGAGTAGTTTTTGAAGTTCAATCAGGATTTAACCATGGCACAATAACAGAGGTAGTGTCGCTCGAATAGCTGATTAATTTTGTTTTTCATTTCACTCATGGTTCATGTGAAGAGCGGGGTGTTGTGAGTTCCGAATAAACATTTTTACAATCTTTCTAGACTTTTATAGCTATAAAATTAAGAATTTGTAGATACTTTTTAAATAATTTGTCTGAAATGTACTTTTAAACCTTTACTTTTTGTAAGATTAGTTGAAAACCTTCCCCCCCAGGTCAAAATCCTACACACGGGCCGGATTATATGAATGTGCCTTGACAATCAAAGTGCTAAAATAAAATAAGGGTTGTATCTGAATTGGAGTTGTTGTTGGGCAATTGCTTCTACCTCTATTATTGTGCCAATGGGATTTAACATTTAATCAACTAAAATATTTTGTAAATATTTTTTACAGTGGCAACTTTTCTAATTACCTTTTGAAATTAATTACGATAGCAACAACAGGCGGGCAAACCATTAAAACTGTAGAAGAAGAGATTTCTCAGCTGTTGGTAACCTCTAACACATTATTATAATTAAACGTGGCAAGGTCAGTAGAGATGATTGTTAAATAGAAAGATTAAGATTTAAAGATTTACTTATGATTTTAAGATAATTGCATTTTACAAATCTTTTCAGACTTCTTTTTTGATGCGGAAACAGTTTAAGGAAATAGGGAACAATTTCAATATTTGAAATTGATAAAACAAAATTTTAATTATTTTGAATAAAACACGAATTTTTAGGAAAATATTGTCATTTATTTTTATTGTGATAATATTGGTATGGTTCAATTATGTATGGAACAAAATATCGGCCAAATGGCCGCCGCTACCTCGGTGGCACACCTCCGGCCGATGGTCCAAATTCTCCATGGCGCTGAGGCATAATTGAGGTTCTATGCCGTTAATGTGCCGAATTATGTCATCCTTTATCTCTTGAATTGTTGCTGGCTTATCGACGTACACATTTTCTTTCAACTAACCCCAAAGAAAGAAGTCCAACGGTATCAAATCACATGATCTTGACGGCCAATTGACACGCCACGTGAGATAACACGGCCATTGAATTTGTCGCGCAAAAGAGCCATTGTTTCGTTAGCTGTGTGGCAAGTGGCACTGTCCTGTTGAAACCACATATCGTCCACATCCATATCTTCCAATTCGGGGCATAAAAAGTTCGTTATCATCTCACGATAGCGAAGACCATTCACTGTAACTGCCTAATCGGCCTCATTATGGAAAAAATACGGCCCGATGATGCCGCCAGCCCATAAACCGCACCAAACAGTTAGACTTGGATTATCATTCGCCCAAATGCGGCAATTCTGCTTATTGACGAATCCACTGAGGTGAAAATGTGCCTCATCACTGAAGATGATTTTCTTCGAAGTACACGATATGCATTTTGATTTGAACGCCCATTTTCGTAATAAGCCTGAATAACTTAAACGTGTTTTTCGATTGTGTATCTTTCCATGGTTCAAATTGAGTTAGTCTGAAATTGAGAAATCAAAAAAAAAACGAGGAGATGGCCTGCTGGTCAGGGAGCGAGAAGGAGTGATAACAGTCGTTGATTTTTGTATAATCGTTGTTTTGTAAAATGTTCGCCATACTGTACCTAATTGCCTGCTCATTTCAAACACTAACATACATAAATAGTTTTTTTCAATAAATATTTACAGATGTTCAATTTTGAATTGATGCAACGCAACAATAACGACACACTGACCTAAATCAATACAGTGGCATTTCGAAAAGAACAATTTGTTTATACAACACACAAATAAATACGAAGTGATGTACATACATACATATGTATGTATGAAAAAATAATTATTTAGACAAATACATTTACATTATGGCCATATCATTTTTATCATCATGATCATCATCACCGGCAGCGCCATCGTCATCATTATTATTGATGACACTATAAACATCCCATACAAAATACTAATGACAATGCATTTAATATCAATTTATGTACATTAGGATGGGTCGCGAAAATAAATTACTGCGGTCACATTCCCAAAAATGAAGATTGGATGGTTTACTGATGATCTACAAAATATTTCGTCACTGGCTCAAGCCATCTATGAGCTAAACACTCCTGAAAACACCTCTAAAATCATGTTTTTCACGTGTAATTTTTTATGTTGCATTTTTTCCAACCTTTTTTTCTGAATTAATAGACCCTTGGAAGCACTTTAAATAAGATTGCATATTTTTGTCTTAGTAGTAGTAACTCATTGGTAGAATTATTGGGCGTTTATATAGAGTTTTTGCGGGTTTTCAAGGTGACAGCTAAAAACTCATATTTCTTGGAAACATTTTGTAAGAGATGTAATGAAAAATAAATAGGAGGAATCAACACCTTTCGAATGATGCCTAAATGATGAACGGACGAAAAATGACGTCACTGACTCTATTTTGTGAAATAATTTAATGCAGGCTATGGTTTTCACAGTCAAAATGTTCAAACAATTTCCGTCCGATTTTCATCATTTAGGCATCATTTGAAAGGCATTGAAAGCAGCTATTTACTTTTTTATAAATTTCTACCACCAAATACGAAAAAGTTTTCAGTAGTCACTGTGAAAATCAAAGACAAGAATCAAAATTTCTATTTAAAGTGCTTTCAAGCGTCTATTATTTCAGAAAAAAAAAATTGGGAAAAAATGTAACACAAAAAAATTACACCGGGTAATTATAATTTTTAGGGTTATTTTCAGAAGCGTTTAGCTCACAGATGGCTTGATCTAGGAACGAAATATTTTGCAAATCATCATTAAACAATCCAATCGTTATTTTCGTGGGGTGACGGGTAGTTGCTTTTACATTTGTATGGACGGCGACCCAGCCTAATGTATATATTGCGAAATGAACGGCCAGCATTTGTTGATGAAGATTCTGTGCCGGCCCCTCTTCTGGGCCACACTTCTCAGAAGTGCAATTGAAAATTTCCAATTATTGCTAATTGATGACAACACAACCAAAGTCAGTACTAGCGCGCTCCTCTGCCTGCATGGTTGGACGTTGGAGCAAAAGTTGTTTGCAACAAAGCACAGGTACAGTGCAGACATTAGGGTGTTTCGTACGCCAAACATTTCTAATGTAATTGATTTTAAATTGTTGATTTCGGCAAAAAATGAACAATAATACTTAAAATTTGCCAAAACTGATAAAAACTATGAAATATTATAAAAATTTCTTTTTTTTTCAAAAAATATCCGAATTCCCAAAATGGGGAAAATGTGTTCCGAAATTGGGGATTTTTATAAAAATGGTCGCAATGTTTTTTTACTTTTTTTATCTATTTTGATGAATTTTAAGTATTTTTATTGGGATTCAATTCGTAAAATAATGAGAGATATGAACTGGAATGACCAAAACTTGCATTTGGTTCAAAACTTGGTATTTCTAAAAACTTCAATAACTCAGTCAATTACTGGCGGATTTTTTACGACAAACCGGCGTTTTACTCCTTACTAAATGTGTTACTTAAAAACGCCTGCTTGTGGTATGGTTTCCAAAATTAAAAATTGCTTAAAAAGTGTGTTTACTGGGCAAAAGTTTTCTTTATTAGACTGTATATCTATCGAAAGTGCCTACTTTATTCTTTCCAAATCCGGAGAGGAAGTTAAAATCGGTTGATAACCAACTATGTTACAGGCCTATAAGTATGCAAAGGTACAAAAACCCGGTTTTTTAGCCGTAACTCAAGGTTTTGTGGGTGTCTGGCAAATTTCAAATATAGATTCCAGTTCTATTCGACAATACCTTCAAATCAAAACTTCAATCACTTCCCAGAGTTTTTTAAACAGTCGTTCGGCTCGGCAGTACCTCATCCGATCAATCCAATTTTTCAGTACATTTTCGATTGTTCCGGCTCGCATAACTTCAATGGCTACCCACAGAAAATAATCCAAATAGATCAAATCACAGCTCCGAGGCGCCCAATTGACATCACAATTTCGACTGATTATTCGTTTTTTTTTTTTTTCAAAAACAAGGGCGTAAAATATACATGGTTGTGTTGGCTATGTGACATGTGGCCCCGTCTTGTTGAAACCAAATGTCGCCCATGTCATTCTCTTGAATTTTTGGATACAAAAATTCGTTGAACTTGGCATGGTAACGCTCAGCATTGGCAGAAATGTCAGCTCCTTGTTCATTATCGAAGAAAAATGGACCAATGATGCCGCCAGCCCAAAAGCACCACACCAAAGAGTGACTCGTTGTGGATGTATTCACTTCTCAATAGCCACATGTGGGTTCTCTGAACCCCATATGCGACAATTTTGCTTATTGACATAGCCACGGAGATGAAAGTGAGCTTCATCTAAAAACAGGATTTTTCGGTAAAATGGGACGTGTCCTAATTTGGAAACAAGAAAATAAAAAGCAGAAATAAAACGGCATTAAATTCGGCCGGACCGAACTTTATATACCCTCCACCATGGATTGCATTCCACAGAGGCTGTCGATTATCGTAGAATTGTAGTAGCATTTAAGGAAAATGTTATTTTTTTAATATAGCCAAACCAAGAGAAATAAAAATATTAGAAAAATAAATTTATAAATAAATAAAAAAATTTTATTATTCCAAACCACGCTACTAATAATAGATAACGAAATAGTACTTCAAGTCAATTCAAAAAGTAAATATAAGACAGTAATCTTCAAAAACGCCATAAATATTGGATGATAGTTGGTTGTACTTCCATCCTTATTTAATACCAAAAATACAAATTTTGAAAATCCATTATCTCTCATGCTCACAGTGCAATATAACCTTACTAAACCAATGAAACCAATTTTATCAGTAAAAATAAAAAAAGTATGAATTTGGAAAAATATTTTTATTTTGCCAGTTTATGCAGCCAGAGGAATGTAAACACCACATTTCATCACTTTAGCTGTAGCCGTTTAATTTGTACAATTTTTATCGTTCTGTCCCCATTATATCCTTTGAACGTACGAATTTGGAAAAACCTTTTATTTTTCGTATCTATGCAGTCGGACGAATTTTTCCCCTTTTTCCATTTTAAGCCCAAAAGAATTTCGAAAAATCCCTTTATTTTACGTGTCTACGCAATCAGAGGAATGCATACACAAAATTTCATTATTTTAGATGCAGCTAGCTGTGCTATAAATTTTATTCGCCCAGTATTTTCCGTTTGGTTTCGATGGGCTCAGTATTTTTAGCTTGTTGGGCTCGAAATATGCATCTACAAAATTAAAGATTGTATGAATTTTAGAGACATCTGAAATATGTGGGGGCCAAATTCGGATAGGGCACGCCCAGGGCTATCTGTGATATAAATTTTATTCAACCAATATTTTCCGTTTGGATACTATAAACTCACATAGTTAGCCTCCATCAGAATTTGTTTCCTCTGTTAACTCGTAACAGATCTCTGTTAACAGCTCTGTTCTTGCAAGTTGAATGCGAATTTATTTTCACATATATCGTATGCAGTATGTTCAACATTTTGGATTATTTCGTTCCGAATTCTTTTATTTACTCAGTCAACAAACCCCATCTCGTGCACGATATCACATGCAGTGGCATGTGATATCTTCCAAATTAATGTTATTTTTTAGAAAGAAAAGTACGCTCCAAGTAAATAAAGCTTAAAGTTGGCTGTTGTCATTATTGTTGTTGCTGTTGTTGTTATTGTCGCTCTTCCATCTATATTTGCCATCAGATTCATTAGCACTGTTCAAAAAAAATTAGTGTAGAATATGTTTATTAGTAGTTTGTCATGACCAAATTGAATACTCTATTGCAGGTATTATAGGGAAATTATGTCGGATACAAAAATATTTTTCTAAAAATCTAATAATAAACAAGAATAAGGTCATAAAGATCAGCAGGATAGCACTGTATCCATAAATTATTCTTTAACCCTTTCATGCGAGTTAGTCCTATAAAATATTTAAATTCACATATTTTGCTGAATTAATAAATTTTATTTTTGTGTAAATAAGTTACAAAGACTATTCAAAAGAGAACCAACAAATTCGGTATCTTGGGTCTGCGTAGGAGGACGAAAACAAAAGGAAGGGTGTGAAGATAAATTCGTAAGTTAAATACGTCCCACACCCAAGACACAAATCAATTTAGCTTGTGGAACGTATTTAAAAAATATTTTTTTAAATAAAAAATACTAAAAATAATAAAAATAAAAGGAATTATGTAATTATTTTTTAAAAATATTTTCCGTTCCAATTATTTGAATGCATCGGATCAGTCAAAAGTCCAAAAACTATACAAAATAGGCCATTTTAACCCATGTATTGTTGTGACATTGAAGAGCCGATATCTCGAAAACTAGAATACATGAATCGGGTATTCCACATGCAATTATTTAGCCCTTGATAAGGGTAATATTTTCCAAAAAAGTCCTGGTCCAAATTCCGTTTGAGATCGGAGATATATAGGTTTTTCAGATATCGGGTATATATATATCGAATTTTTGATTGTCCGATATCTCGAAAACTAGAATACATGAATCGGGTATTCCAAAGGCAATTATTTAGCCCTTGGTAATTATAATATTTTCCAAAAAAGAGTTGGTCCAAATTCCGTTTGAGATGGGAGATATATAGGTTTTTCAGATATTCTGTGTATATATATAGAATTTTGGTTGTCCGATATCTCGAAAACTAGAATACATGAATCGGGTATTCCAAAGGCAATTATTTAGCCCTTGGTAAGTAGAATATTTTCCAAAAAAGAGTTGGTCCAAATTCCGTTTGAGATCGGAGATATATAGGTTTTAAGATATCGGGTATATATATATCGAATTTTGATTGTCCGATATCTCGAAAACTTGAATACATGAATCGGGTATTCCAAAGGCAATTATTTAGCCCTTGATAAGGGTAATATTTTCCAAAAAAGTCCTGGTCCAAATTCCGTTTGAGATCGGAGATATATAGGTTTTTCAGATATCGGGTATATATATATCGAATTTTGATTGTCCGATATCTCGTCACAATGTCACAACAATACATGGCCTAAAATGGCCTATTTTGTATAGTTTTTTGACTTTGACTGATTTGATGCATTCAAATAATTGTAACGGAAAATATTGTTAAAAAATAATTACATAATTCCTTTTATTTTTATTATTTTTAGTGTTTTTATTACAAAAAATATTTTTTAAATACGTTCCACAAGCTAAATTGGTTTGTGTCTTACGAATTTATTTAACTTACGAATTTATCTTCACACCCTTAACAAAAAGGAAGTCTCAAATTTCAATTATTAGAGTATCCTGTAATTGAAATTGTTTAGAATTTGTTCTTATTTTTATAGGATTTCTTGGAGTACAAGATATATGTGATACATAATAAAGATTTTTAAAATGAAGAAAAAAATTCAAAATATGATTTTTATTTAACCGATATCTGCAGTATAATGATTTTAAGAAAAATCCTGTTACTCATTTCCTGTATGAATTATAACACCAAAACACTATATAAATCATATTTAGAGCCATACATCATCAAAAAATATATCAAATTTTATATATTTATTAAGAAGAAAATTCGGGCATGAGAGGGTTAAGTGGAGGTTCTATTTTCCGATAACGAATAAACGGCCACAAATTGACCAGATTTGGCAATTGTGCCATTTCATTATGAAGCTACTAACGTTAGATCAACGCTTTTGAATTAAAAGAAATAAGTGGAAGTTAACCCACTGCTCAATAGCGAAATTTTGTTTGGCAATGAGTCCCATTTTCGGCTCAATGGACATGCCCATAAGCAAAATTAGCGCATGTGGAGCGAAGTGAATCCACGAGGCACTATTGCATTCCGTTTTTGGTGTGATTTGTAGGCGTTAGGCAGAAACAAGTTCGGTTTGAAGAATAACTATGAATAAATGTAGAAGAAATGAATACGACAGGTTCTTGAATAAGAAGGGTGTCCATTTATTCCCTTTACATGATCATCACCTACTGATCGGTCGTTTCTCTACGTTGTAGCATAATAAACAATCGGTTCTCATCCATATTTGAAATACTGTTTTCCCAATCCCTTCACTTTCACCTCCATTCCATGTCAATGCTATGTGACCAAGAACTTTTCTTGGCTCACAAATTGCACGTTCTAAACAAGCGAAAAAGCTTAGAGTCTAATCTCGGCAGTTCAGTTTGCATTTGTTTCAATACGTGTTTGTTGTTGAATTGATTTCGAATTTACATTTCAAAAATAATTTAATGTTTTCTGACATAAAGCTGAAGCCGGTGAATATAAAGCAAGGTCTGTCAAGATGTTGACATCGAAAAGGCTGCAGATAAAATAAAATTTTACCCATGGGTGTGGTGTGTCAGTGTAATGGGGAATTAAAATTGTAGAATAATATATTAAAGTCTGGTTTAGTGATTTCCTAAGGGAGGAGTGGTCAAGAAATTCAACGTCAGCAATTAGATTCGAGGAATTTAAATAAAACAAGTAAAAACGGCGCACAGAGGAGAAATGGAGATTAATTAAAAAATCAAAATTAATTTTTTTGAAAATTTTTTATTATACGATTAAAGAATATAAAATTCTACATCACTACCGAAAATATCAATGACATGTCTTGTTTACTTTACAGTTGCACTGCCTTAAATTCATGCATGTTTTGAGTTTTACGCGAACAGTTCTGAAAATTACAAATTGACATACTTCAAAGGTTAATATCTTTTTCTCCATTGTAACAAGTAGCACTTTGATTATAGAATCTTCAAGTTCAGGTATTTTAGAGTGATTTTACAAAAAAATGTTTTAACGAAAGTATTTCAGAAATATTTTTAAAAAATTGTTGAAAATATGTCTAAATTTAAGGTATTTTTAAAATATATGTGGAGTTTTAAATGTGAATTCTGTAATATACCGCCAGATGGTGAATTTCTAATTAAATTACAATGTGTTAACTTCAATATTCCGCAATTACGTGTTGCGCGTTTTTGCGCCAATCACACTCCAATAGTTTAACAATTGTACTCCAGTTTAGGTAAAATTTCCTTACGAGAAGGAAAATTAAATAGATATGAGTACACTTTCCTTATTTCAAAGCCAGAAAAATAGTACATAGACTCAAAATAGGGTAGTAAATTTACTTAAAAACATTTTATTGGATCTAGTAAAAACTTCTTACAATTAAGTATATTCATACTTGTGCGGAAGAAAATTGACTAGCGTTTTTTTTGTATGAAAAAATTCCATTTAGGAAGTTTTTACTTAAAAATGTGATTATCATTTCAAATAAATTAAATAAATGTAATTAAATGTATGCCATGTTCCTCATACATTGAAGTATAAATGAACTTATAAAAAATACTTCACTTTGTTTAGAAAAATACATGAATAGTAGTCTAAAAAGCAATTCTCGTTCGTTAGCCAAGACTTTCTTCATAAATACTTCAAATATTACTCAAAACAATCACTGCGAAGGTGCCTACCTAGCCTCCACGGCAGTCATGGTGAAATATCTCAACTCTTTATGGTCTGAGTAAGATGAAACGTTTGAGAACTATACCATGTTGTCATTTTTCATATGAGTGTTGCATACTCTGAAGCGAAATAATTTATTTCAATTATCAGTATAGTCGTAGTCAGGCTGAATACAAATTTACTTGGTTTAAGGAAAATTTTAGTCAGGCTGAGTACAAATTTACTTGGATTAAGGAATAATTTCCGAAAATTTTCCTCAGATTAAGTATAAATTTACTTGGCATGACTACAAATTTACTTAGTTTGAGTAGCAATTCACTTGGAAAAACTCGAAATATTTTCCTCAGTTTGAGTATAAATTTACTTGATTTGAGTAAAATTTCTTAAAAATTTTCCTCAGATTAAGTAAAGATTTACTTGATTTGAAGAAAAATGTTCCTCAGTTTGAGTAAATTTTACTTGCTTTGAGGAAAAGTTGAACTGGAATCAAGTTCAAAGCATCTCCTATTTTCAAGGAAAAATTTGTACTTGATGTGAGAAATTATTGCCTTAGCGCTATACGAAGTTCAGTTTTCCTCAGTTTTAGTACATATTTACTTAATCCGTGATATACTTTTTTCTGAGTGTATATAAAAACGAAGTGGTTTAGGGTATAACAAGTACGGAAAGAGTACAGTCGGGTAATGCCGGCTATATGATACCCTGCATCTTCTACCCTATTTCAAGTAATTTACTACCAAATCTAGATGAACTAAAATATCTGTAACAGTTTAATGGCGGACACATTCGAAACATTGTCCTTAATGAGGAAATGTCACCAAATCTGGTGGGACATTTGTATGGGGGCTTTACCAAACAATGGACCGATGTCACCGAATTTAACTACAGCAGTTTCTAGGTACAATATAACGTTATGTGCCAAATGCGAACAAAATTGGGTAAACAAGTCAAATCTGGAACGGCATTTGTATGGGAGCTATACCTAAATCTAAACCGATGTGTGACCCACTTTCACCATAAATGTTTCTAGGTGAAATATAACGTGTTGTGCCAAATTTGAACAATATCGGTTAAAATGTGTGGCATCTAGAGCGAAAAAAGTCAAATCGGGTGTGACATTTGTATGGAAGATATATCTAAATCTGAACTGATTTGCTTCAAATTTAATAGCGTCCATCATTGATGCGAAAAAATTAGCTGCACCAAGTTCCGTTGGGATTGGATAATAATTGCGACTTGTAATTCGATAACAAGATTATATACACGGACGGATTATTAATTTATTTTCCAGGAAATCCATTTTTTCCACTAAATTGTACTCAAATTGTGTTTTCTTTTACTGATTATGGTATAAATATTGAAAGAATATAAACATTACCTGACCCGAATTAATCTCCATTTATGGAGATTTCAACCCTCTGTGCGGCGTTATGTTCGGCCGGCCCGAACTTTATATACTCTCCACCAGGGATTGCATTCCACAGAGGCTGTATATTTTCATAGAAGTGCAGTAATATTACAGGAAAAAATATATTTTTTCTAATATAGTCAAACCAAAACAAATACAAATATTTAAAAAATAATTTTATAAATAAATATAATATTTTTTTTATTTCAAACCACGCACATAAGGCAAGGCTACCAATACGTTTACATATCGAAATAATACTTCAAGTCAATTCAAAAAAATAAATATTCTTATATTTATATTTTCAAAAAAGCTTAAATACCACAAAATATTGTTAGATAGTGGGTGCTACAGTTGGTTGTATTTCCATTGTATTTTAATTCCAACAGTACAAAATATTCTAACTTCATGATTCAAACAATTTCTGCTGTAAAAGTACGAATTTGGAAAAATCTTTTTATTTTGTGTCTATGCAGTATACACCGAATTTCATATTCCTATTTTACCCTCTTAAGAGTACGACTTTCTAAAATATCATTATTTTACGTGCCTACGCAATTATAGGGATGTACACACAAAATTTCATCAATCTAGCTGTAGTCGTTTATTTGGTACTATTTTTATCCCTCTGTAGCCATTGTATCCCTTGAAAGTACGAATTTGGAAAAAAAATATTTTTCGTGTCTACGCAGTCAGAGGAATGTATACTTCGAATTTCATGACTCTAGCTGCGGTCATTTGGTTGGTACTATTTTTATCCCCTTTTTCATTTTAACCCCAAACAGTACGATTATCGAAAAATCCGTTTAGATGCAGCCGTTTGGTTGGTACCATTTTTAGCCCTCTATTCCCATGTTACCCCTTAAGAGTACGAATTTGGAAAAACTACTTTTATATTATGTATCTACTCAATTAGTAGAATGTACACATAGAATTTCGTGTTTCTAGCTGTTGTCGTTTGATAGGTACCATTTTTATCCCTTTTTTCTCCATTTCGCCCCCTACGAGTAAGAATCACGTTTTTGTTATAGGGGGAATGCGCATACCAAATATCAAGTAAGATAGATTGAAAAAACACGCTTAAATACTCTAAAATATTAGGGGTTATTATGGGTACTTTTAGTCCTTGTGAGGGAAAAATGTTTCCCTTTGGACCGATTTCGCCCACTTTCAATCCCAACCGAACTACGACTATAAGACGCATTTATGGAAAATTTGGACGTCCAAGCTCCTTTCGTGATTTCAACAGACGTACGGAGGACATGGTTAGATCGTCTTAGAATTTTATGACGATCAAGAATATATATACTTTATAGGGTCTCAGGTCGATATTTCAAGGTATTACAAACGGAATGACAAAGTCAGTATACCCCCATCCTGGAGGTGGAGTGTATAATAAATGTATTTAAGGCAATAAATTAATGCAGCACCATAATGCGGTGATTGGTCCTCGCCTTTCACTTATTTGGACAATACCACAATTGCTCTTAATGTCCTTAGCTCCCGACAAGGATATGAACACTCGTGTAAACATGTCACAACAATTTTTGTTTAATATAATGACTTTACTCCTTAAACTTACTTACTTTTCCAACTATGTATATGCCAGCATTCTGTTTAAAATTTATATTAACCTGTCTCTTCTTCATCTCCATCTCTCCATTCCAGATGAACGCCAGGATATCCAGAGGAAAACTTTCACAAAATGGATTAATTCACATTTAATCAAGACGCAATGCTCGCCGGTCAATGATTTATTTCTAGACTTAAGAGACGGCCATCGCCTGTTGGCCTTGCTGAGTGTCCTCACCAATACACAGTTGGTAAGTCTGAAATGAAACGTAAATTAAATGAAATCCTTAAAATATCCCTTAAACTCAACCACGGCAGAAAATTTAATTTTCGTCCGTAATGCCACAAAAGTTGGCCGCACACAAACACGTGTAATGTTTGTCTGTAATCTCTGCGAAAGGTCATGAAATATTTTCTTCGTTTTTCTTTGCATCCTGAAACTGAACAAATATTGTGGCAAAGTTAACCGCAATACAATTTGCTTCAGAAACCGGGGGCGGGGGAATTTAAAATGTGTTGAAATGAGAAATGTCATCTGTGATTTTTCACTGATTTTTCCTTCAGTCTCAATTCACTTCGTGGGAAAAATTCAATCAGTGGCAAATTTTTCTCGCTTGATTTGGCAATTGGGAAAAATGCCAGTGCGTCGTTGGGTTATATTCATAATTCCATCAAGTCCAGCCTTCGTCTTCCCTCCCAGTCCTAACGTTTCACTGTGTTGACTGTCAATATTAACTTTTTGTCGTTGTTCAAATTGAAATTGTTGCTCGTCGGACTACTTTAATTCTCTGGCTTCGTCTACGGTTTGTTGGTCTTATCTGCCGATGACATTTTGAATCTGGTTTCCACTTTGGTTGTGGGAATTTTGCCATTAAGTCTTCTCTCCTGGCTTTTTTTCTTTGCAATTTCAAAGTTTAATTAAGTTTTGCAACAATTTTGCCGGCTCAAAGAATTTAAATAGCAAAGTGGTTGGTATACTGTGTGATTGGGATGTTTTCCAGGACAATTGACCTTTTAAATAGCGGAGAATATTGAAAATAGGGTAAAACAAGCTATTTGATTTAAATCTGCAAAGTTTACAAAATTGTCGCAAACGTCACAAAACTTCATATTCAGGGATTCGCTTCCTTTTCGCACAGACAAAGCCAGTAGCTAATAAAGTAAAGCAATTATTTTGTACATAAATCAATAATGCCGCAAAGGACAGCATTTGGCAATGTCTAGTCCTGTAGTCTTATCATTTTTATTAAATAAATTTTTCAAAGGTTTTGCCGGCTGAAAGCGTTTATAATGGAAAACGCGATCTTTAAATAACAGTGACAGTATTCAGCTGTTGGTAAAATACGATTTCTTCAACATTGTCTCAATTGTCATAAAACTCGCAAAATATAGCAAAAACAAGGGTTGGACTACTTTTCCGCATTGCCCATGGCAATAGCTAGTAAAATATAATAAATATTAACTACCATGTGATATAGATGCAAAACGATCTTGAGCCGGGACAATCTCTCAGTTCAGTTCAAATCAAATATTAATTACAGAGTCACCATGGCATTTGTAAATGATCGTGTAGTCTTTTCGTTCTGTTTCTCCTGCCTTTTCAAAATGTAATTACATTTTGCCGGCTCAAAGAGTTTATATTGAAAAGCAAAATTGACTTATGAGCTTCAAACAACGAAGGAGTAGCTGACTGTTAGTAAAGCACGATTTTTCAACATTATCACAAACGTCACAAAAGTCGCTAAATAGTAAAATCAAAACTTAGCCTCATTACCGCACTGCCAATGCTAGTAGCTAGTAAAGTAAATTACCAATTTTTAACATTGTCACAAACGTCACAAAAGTCGCAAAATAGAAAATTCAAGAATTAGCCTCATTTCCGCATTGCTAGTAAATGAAAATACCACTTTTTAACATTGTCACAAACGTAACAAAAGTCGCAAAATAACAATTTCAAGAATTAGCCTTATTTCCGCACTGTCGATGCTGTAGCTAGTAAAGTTAAACACCATTTTTTAACAATGTCACAAAGTCGCAAAATAGAAAATTCAAGAATTAGCCTCATTTCGACATTGCCAATGCTAGTAGCTAGTAAAGTAAAACACCATTTTTTAACAATGTTACAAACGTCGCAAAATAGCAAATTCAAGAATTTGTCTAATTTTCGCACTGCCCCACTGCACCATTTTTTGACAATGGCACAAATGAGCGCCCCAGTAGTCGAGTAGGTAGCATGCTCGGCTATCAGCGTGGGGGTTGTGGGTTCGATGCCCACCAGAGGCTCTGGTCTGTCGATGCAATAACTAGCTACAATAGTCTTAGTCACCCCGACTCAATCCCTGGACCCAAAATTAGAATATAAATTTCCTTTGTATTGTAATTCATAATAAATAAATAAACAATGTCACAAAAGTCGCAAAATAGAAAAATTCAATAATTAGCCTCATTTCCAAATGTAGTAGCTAGTAAAATATTGTAAATACTCCCCACCGTGCCATTTGAAAAATCTATAAAATATAGATGCAAAATATCCTAGTTCAAATTTGCATTTTATATAACAAATATTTTGTAAATATTTCATTGATGTCACAAAGGGTCATATCTGGTAAGCTGTTGCTGTAATCATCTCGTTTTAGTAATCTGTTCTTTCAAAGTTTAGTTTATATAATAGCTAGTAAATTAATTATTTTGTAGATATTTCAGTAGCCAACAAATGAAAAATAAATATAATAGCTCTGTATTTATTTATTTTTTCCTTGTTCAGATTGCTGCAACTACATCCATTTATATATCAAAGCAAATCCGATAAAGTTGTCGTTTAAAATTTGTGAAGTGGACCAATAAAACAATAATAACTTGGTCCGTTAGTATGAAGTTTAGGGTTTTCCAATAAGGGTGGCGTTCAATGTCAAAATTCAATAAATAAGAATAAAAAAAAAACATTCAAAAATCAACTCTGTTTTCTTTGATCCGTTCTGCAGAGAATCCCACTTATCGTTACCAAAATATAAGAAAGACTCAACTAACATTTTTTTGCAAATCGATATTTTTATTTATTACGACCGAAGTTGTTGTGTTTTGTTAAAATAACCAAAAATCTCGATTTTGCAAAAAAAATGTTAGTTGAGTCTTGCTTATGTTTTGGTAACGATATATACATTACGCTGGGTCGTGGTCTCTACCAGTGTAAAAACAATTTGCAGTCACCAGTCAAAAAGTTTGAATTGTTTAATGATGATTTGCAAAACATATCGTTCTTAGATCAAGCTGTCCGTGAGTTAAATGCACCTTTATTTGTGTCAATAATCTTTTTTCTGCAATTATAAACCCTTAAATATTAATTTTGATTCTTGCCTTAGAGTAACTTAAAGGTCGAATTAGTAACTTAAAGGTCGTTTAGTATTTTTTGGTGGTGTTACAGTGACAAGTGAAAAGTTTTTAGTATTTGGTGCTAGT
The DNA here is from genome assembly GCA_947397865.1 of Polietes domitor. NCBI lineage: Eukaryota > Metazoa > Arthropoda > Insecta > Diptera > Muscidae > Polietes > Polietes domitor. The sequence continues at coordinate 41,696,265 of OX377618.1, read as the reverse complement.
AGTTTATAAGAAATATATAGCAGCTGTCAATAACATTCGCATGATGCTTAAATGATGAACATCCGAATAAAATCGTCGTTGCACAGTGAAGCCTTTTGACTTTTTTCGTTGCAAAAATAATAACTTTTAAACTAGTGAACACATTTACAAAAGTAAAATTTTGTTGCACAGAAGACATCATAAGCTTTAAAATGACACGAGGACTTACTGGGAGCTTTATAAGCAGACGTTTAATATGGTATTTCTTTATTTTCAAAAAATATATTTCTAGTTAGTTTACATTTACTTTTTTGTTGCCAAACTAATAATTTTTCATTTATTTTTGCTCTAACACAACATATATTCATATATTTAGCAATAGCCCATATGTATCTTGCCTATGTAAGTGAAAACCTAATGAACTCACACATAATTTAATTTCATACATAAACTCGGTGTACTCTATAACTGGTTTTAATTTCTTCTTCTTATGCCACGCCCCATGCAACAATACCGCCCATTTGCTCCCAACTACCCAGATTAATTGTGGATGAATATATTTGATAATAGATTTTAATTTCGTATTTTTTGCACAACTGTCGAAATTAATATCCAATGAACACTAACAAAATTGCAAGGCTCTAACGGTCATAGTACTCCAAATATGTCGCTTTATAAAACGCGAAAAAAAATAAATTTATGTTGGAGGTGCCATACTTTTATTGCAATAACATGTGAATAGGCAAGTATCGGCAGGCAACTTTGCAGAGTAATGTGTACTAAATCACCTTTGGAAGACATTGCTTCCAAAACTAATCAAAACTTTTTTAGCTCTATTCCATCAAAGTTGAAACACGATCAAAATATAGTGTTTTTTTAACTTTTGCGATTTTTGGGTAACTAAGCCTTGGAAACCACCAATTTTTGTTGTTTACTTCATTTCATCTAATGTACCTTTCAAACGAGACCAAAGACGTAAAAATTGGGTGATAGTTCGTCTGTAACTCAATTATGAATCTTACAAATTTGCTCACTTTTTTTTTTTTAAATTCTGAAGTAATTAATTAACTTTGAGCGGATATATAAACCACAATTTTTGTCCGATTTTGATTCGGTTTTCGTATTTTTGATCGATAATAAGTTCTATATTAAATCATATTATTAGTTTCACCAAAATCTGTTATCAAATTTTTCATTTTTGCCACTGATTCCGGGCAAAGGCCCCACAGTGCGTCGCAGCGTTAATTTTCGTAATAGAGTCTGTTGGTTGTGAACAATCAACTCCTGTATTAAATTATTTCACAAAAATGGAATCAGTGACGTCATTTTCCATCCGTTATTCATTATTTAGGCATCATTCGAAATGTATTGATTTCTTCTATTTATTTTTTCAAATCAACTTCTACAACATTTTTCCAAGAAATATAAGTTTTTAGCTGTAACTTTGAAAATCTATCGCCCATCGAGCTATGCTAAGACAAGAATAAAAATTTATATTTAAAGAACTTCTAAGGGTCTACTAATTCAGAAAAAAATGTTGGACACACAAAAGAAAAATTTGTATTAAATTTGCTCCCAACACTCTAGGGGAGTCAAATGTACCAAATTTTACGGCACAGCACATTGTTATAGTCATCTACTACTTTCCGCATAGCTTTATGCATCTCATCGTTCCTCTTACTGTCTCTAAAATTCTTTGTGCGAAATGTGACCTCTCTGTGTTTCCTGTCCCTGATACTTTTTGCATTTGAGTAAATCATTTTTCTAAATGTCAATCTTTTTAAATGTCAAACATCCTTCACTTTGCTGCCTGCAACTAACTAAACTTGGCACTTGGCATAATCAAAGAAGTAGACACCCCCAAAAGTATGCTACATATTGTGGCTATTCTTAACTAAACCTCTGCAAATTTGGCCATGTATTCGTATGTACGTGTCATTGTAAACACATCCTCGTATGTGATACAACTTTCATTCATGAAAATCTGAACTAAAAACATACACAAGAAAGAATGGAAAGATGCCACAAACGCAAAAAAAAAAAGAAAAGAAAAACAAACAGCCAAACATTCGCAGGAGTGGCAATTTTTTACTGACTGACAGCTTATAAATAATCATAACATCATACTCATGCGAATATCCTCCCCACATCCGTACATATGCATGTGTGTGTGAGGAGGATGTGCGCGCGAAGGATCATGTGTATGTGTCGTGTGCACGATGACATGACCTTGGAATTTAAATGGAATATTGAAGTATGATGGCCGCGCGCACACATCTCTACACAACGAGTGCACTGCACGAATACAAAACTACACGACCGAATAGAAAAAAACACAAACACAAATAGTAGTAATGATATGAACTCTCACACCCTAGCACTCTCAAACACACACACCAAAATAACCTTGACTTTGTTTTTCTCAGTTATGATGACGCCGACGACCACTGTAGCTCTCACAGTTGCACTCATGAGAGCCATCAAGTAGCCATTCACCGTAACTTACAAACACCATCAACATCATCATGATATGCTATCAAGTAGCAGTGGAAAGAGGGCCTTGGCATAGCTACTAACTGGCCAGAGGGCCTATCCCAAAAAAGACATTAACACGTACCGCCATAGGTAGGGGTAGCCCTGCATGTTTTCTTACTTTAGGTAAACCTTCATGGAACTCGGGATTTATAGGACCTGGGTTCAAAGACTATTTTGAAGGCCTAGAACGCCTGCATAATCGAATTTTCGGTAGCTAAAATAAATAAATACAACCTTACGGTAAACTCTACTGCCTACAAAGGAAAGCAAAAAACGTATTTACACTTTTTTAAATGCAAAAGAACATCTCAAGAGCTCCTATCTTCTACGAACTAAACGAAATTTCAATACGATACATGGTTTCCGAGATATATCCTAATAAATTAAGCTCTCTTGTGATGAAATTTTCAACTATTTTAGCATTTATAAACTTTAAATGTTTCCACAGCTTAAGTTAGCCGCGATATTGGCAAAATCTTTTAGAATATGTTTAAATGGAATGTCCTTTGCTAAAGTCAATCAGTAAAGTCTAGATTTGGGCGGATGGAATTTGATAGATTTTAGCGCTGATAATACACTGTGCGCCATAGAGAGGGGTAGCCCTGCATGTTTTCTTACTCTAGGTAAACCTTCATGGAGGTCTTCTTGGAACTCAGGATTTAAAGGACCTGGATTCAAAGACTATCTATGATGGTAATATTGAAGGCCTAAATGGCCTGCGTACTCGAATTTTCGGTAGCGGTTGGGGAAAAGAATCTCTTTACATTCTTTTCCCCAAATGTTGCTTTATATTTGTATATGTTTTACCGCCACTGAATTGAAATATATCAGAATAAGTCAGAAGAAGGTCTCCCGCCTAGCATCTCTGCTTCAACAAAACATATTTGAATGAAAAGTGAATCCCTTAGAAGATGTGATTCCAGGCCTCCTTTGCGCAGGCCTCCCAATTTCCGCTTGCGAGATGGCTTTCGCTTTAAGTGTGTGTTAGTGCATGTGTCCATGGAACAACATTTTTTGGAATTGTGTTCTTATGAGGGTCAAAAACTGTTGACCAACGAAATTTCTGAGCTAGTGCATTCGCGAGTAGAAGGAAAACTTTTTTTGATCTATTATGTGAGAAAAACCTAGAGTTTTCCAACATTACCTAAAGCCAGGCAATTAGGTGCAAAATTATATCGAGCACAGAGAAGCTCTCCCTTGTTTCCTGGGTGTGTCCTGAGTGGGAGTAAATATTGTAAAAATTTAGTTTTGTATGGGAGCTCTCATTAAGGAGTAGGGATAGGGATAGGTAGTAGATTTATTATCTTTAGGAATGATCGTTTAGAAAGGATTGGGCCGGTGTACTTATTGCTGTTACTAATTCTTTCCCATCGGAACGTATTATCCTCCACGGGCAGTGATTTTCCTTTTTTGATAGACTTGTTTTAGGCTAGTCGAAAAGAACGCCAGCTGCATATCGTGTAAAAGGCCCGTATAAATGTGGCTTAATATCAGCGATTGTAAGCTCAACTCATTCCTTGCTCATGAGTATGGGCATACATTTTCCACTATTCACCAAACACTGACAACAATCATTCGTCATTTTTCTGAGCCTAAATTGCTACAAATTTGAGCATTAACGTAGCATTCAAATGAAAATTTGCCACCTCGATTTGCCATCGACGACCTTGTGAGTCGTACTTCGGATCCAATCTACTCATACGATTGCGTGTATGAAATCGATCATTGACCAAGCATTAAAGAAATTGAGGACAAAAGCCGAGTGAGTGAGTGAGTGAGTGAGTGAATGAGACACATGAGCCGAATTGGGTCGAATGAATAGATGGACTTAAGACCAAAGTGCTTCTTGTTGTCTCACAAGCGATTCGCTGATCCAATGGTGTCATCGATTTCAATGAACGGTGTAGATATTGAGCAATCGGATTCTCTCGATGTTCTGGGCATGAAGATACAATATGATGTTCGACTTTATATACACTAGGTATAGGCTTGTTAAAGCTGTGTAAGAAAAACTTCACTCCCTCTCCCTCGGAACTAAGAAAGAATACAACTCTCATATCAGGTTGTGTTCTCCAAGACTTTCTTTGTAGCTACTTAGTCGTGTTTAGAGGAGGGCGATGGTGGTTATAGGAGACGGTAGGATATCCAATTATATTGCCTCTCTTGATCTCGGGTGCTCCAAGATCTTCGTGTTCAGTGGAGTGCTGATAGATGGCGTTAGGATACTGAATTATAAAGAGTGATTTTTTTGAGGTTAGGATTTTCATGCATTAGTATTTGACAGATCACGTGGGATTTCAGACATGGTGTCAAAGAGAAAGATGCTCAGTATGCTTTGACATTTCATCATGAATCGTCTTACAAACGAACAACGCTTGCAAATTATTGAATTTTATTATCAAAATGCGTGCTCTGTTAAGAAAGTTCATTGCGCGCTTCCATTTTATGGTCAGTTTAATCGACCCACTGAAGCGGCTATTCGGGCTATTGTGACTAAATTTCGCACCAAATTTACATTGTTGGACATTAAACCACCAACACGCTTACGTAGAGTGCGAACTGAAGAAAATATCGCAGCTGTATCGGCCAGTGTTAATGATGACCACCAATTTTCGATTCGTCGCCGTTCGCACCAATTGGGTCTCTGTTACTCAAAAATGTGGAAATGCCAAAATTGGACTAAGCGGATGGACCACCTAAGACGCAGCCGCGGTCAACATTTAAATGAAATTATCTTCAAAAAGTAAATGTCATGGACCAATCTAACGTTTCAAATAAAGAACCGATGAGATTTTGCAAATTTTATGCGTTTTTTTTTAAAAAAAAGTTATCAAGCTCTTAAAAAATCACCCTTTATTATCTCTCTTGATCACCGTCGTAATGTGGGATGTGTGTCGAGACTTGTATGGTGTTTGTTCTTCGGATATTCGAGATCTCAACCCAGATGTGAGGACGTTCGGTGTAGATAAGAGACTTTCAAGGAACTGGCGGCTGGCCGCACTATACATTCGAGCAATTCGTATGTTTAATCGACTTTCAGTAAACATCGTTACCGTCTATTACGTCTCTCTTTCCTTCACCCAACTCCTTATTTTTTTCCAGCCAACTGGCAACATCCCCTGAGCATTGGTTCAGTGAAAATCATAATATATTTTTTTTTCTTCAGGACCACAATGACTTTCTTCTTTCAAATGTTTAACTGGGTTGGCACAAGTGGGGAGGATGCATTTTGTCATTATTGCCTGTGTGACCTTTTATGTTAATAACAAACAATGACCCTGACCAAAAATATATATTTATATTTTATATTGCACTTATTCTTATCATCATTGTCAAGGTCTTAACTCACTCTCTCTCCACATCCACCCCCTTTTGTCTTTGCAGAAGCCTGAAAAAGGACGAATGCGTGTACATCACATCAATAACCTTAACAAAGTTCTGCAGGTTATCCAGGAGCATGGCGTCAAATTGGTCAACATATCCAGCGACGATGTGGTCGAGGGCAATCCCAAACTGATACTGGGACTCATTTGGCTTATAGCTTTGGAATTCAATGGCCAGAATCTAGTCAAAAGTCATTCCAGTAATGGTGTGGAGAAGTCACTGCTCAATTGGGCCCGCCAATTCACCGAACCCAAGGGTGTTAAGCTCAATGATTTCTCCACCAGCTGGTCGGATGGCCGGGCCTTCCTCATGATACTGGATGCTCATTTGGAAAATGTCGATCTTTCCCAAATCTTAACGCATCATCCGCTGGCCCGCTTGAGGACCGCCTTCGATTTGGCCTATACCTATTTCAAGATCGAGAAGCTTTTGGATCCGGAGGATGTACACACCCACAAGCCAGACAACAAATCGGTGCAAATGTATGTGATGTGCTTGTATCATGCCATGGAAACGAGGAGATCGCTGGAGAGCGAAGAGTGCCAACAGGAAGCGGAAACGGAAACAGTATTATACGATGACAAAACCGATGTAGCTTATAGCAGAAGTGTAAATATAACCGATTTAGATGAAATACCTTTAGATAGTAACGAGGAGCAGCACTCGGATGTGTCGTCGACGGCCAACAGTGCCACCGATTCGGGTATTAAGTCCAAGTACAACAGTGATACCTTCAAGTCCATAGCGGACATGGAAATGGATCCACCCAAGACCCTAGCCAATTTTCTAATGAAAGATGACAAGTCAAGGCCCCATAGTCTTGCCACTAACGCCTCCATAGAGATAACCACGTATCAAGCAGCTCTGGAAGCTGTTCTAACGCTACTCCTCGAAGACGAACAGATACTGTCGGAGGCTGTGCCCGAGCCGCACGATTTTCTCACCGCCAAGGCCCAGTTTCACGAGAACGAACAGTTTATGCTGAAATTGACGGAACATCAGCAATATGTGGGTGAAGCCCTGGAGGAGGGTTCCAATTTGATAAATGAATCTCAGAAATCGGCCGGCCTTTCGGTCGACGATCAAAATGAGATCCGTCAACAGATGGTGCTGCTCAATGAGAGGTGGGAGACGTTGCGCCTGAAAGCCCTGGATGTCCAGACCAAGATCTTAATGCGTTTGGCGGAATTTCAAACGCAACAGATAGAGAAGCTGAAGAACTTTCTAACCAACATCGAGGACAGGATTTCCCTTATGTCCTCGTTTGGTCCCTCGCTGAAGGAGGCGGAGAGCCAGTTAAAGGAGGCCTCGTTACTTAAGGACGACTTGAAGCACCAACAGGATTTGGTGGATAGCCTAAGTAACATGGTGGTCATCGTCAACGATGAGTCGGGGAATTTCAACGATCTGGAGGATAAGCTGTCCGCCTTGGGCGAGCGTTGGTCTCACGTTGTCAAATGGTGTGATCTGAGGCAGGAGAAACTGCACCTGTACAAATGTATATCGCGTTGGCTGGACACCAGGGAACAGGACTTAAAGCATATGGAGAGCAAGGACGTCTGTGATTTGGGTACCATTACCAAACGTATGAATGACTTGAACTACTGTGCGAAGGATCTATTGGAGCTGGAACGTTTTCTAATCGATCTGAGGCAAATGGTGGCAGCCACTCTACAGGAGGGTGACATCAAAGGCGAACAGGTGCTGGTGCAACTGGAGAATTTCGAAGATCGTCTAGACGCCCTCAAACAGATTGTGGAGGTGCAAACGGAGCGCATAGAGCAGAAGGGTTTCAAATTCGGTCGGGACCGTGCTTCGTATGATGACTCGAAGGTTATGAAACCGGCACATTGGACAGACTTCCAAATGATTATACGATTCGGAGAAGAAGAATCCGAGGATGCGGGAGAAGATGTGGTAATAGGCGAAGAGTCTCCGCTGGCCTGCAAGAAGCGGAAATTGCGCAACACCGATAATTTCTATCTGCTGGAGGGTAAGATCCTGGAGGCTTTCGGCTTCATTGATGACTGTGAGGATCAAATGCAGCAACTGCAAAGGCAGAGCCTGAGAAATCAGTCGGAAGTCTTGGGGAAGCTGGAAAAGGAGGTCTATTCTCGCCTGGAAAACTCCAAGGAACTGCGCGACCTGTATGAACAATGCGAAAAGGAGGACCTCAGTCGCAACATGATCCTGGAGGCCTCGCAGATCAAGCAAATCGAACAAAAGTACTACGAACTCCGCAAGGCCTTGGATGCCCAAAGTAGGGCCTGTGCCAGTATGATGGAAAAGGAAAAGTTCTACAACAATTTGACGGGCTTTAAACTGGTGCTAGCCGACTCGCGGGACTGGTATAAACAGCACTCCAGCTCGGCCTCCAAAGCCGATCTGCAGCAGCGGCTCAGTGATATGGAATCTTTAAGCTCGGAAATACAGGAGGCCAAGGAAGCCACCAACTCTCTGTCCGATGAGCTGCAGGAATGGAAAGAGGATTTCAATATTTTCTACGATTCCTGGAATGACATGAAGAAGGCCATCATGACATTGATACACGACAAGGGCGGGGTAGATGACATTAAGAAAAAATTGCAGAACCTGCAGAACTTTGTGAAGCGGGTACCTCAAAAGCAGGTTATTGTGGATGCTCTGGAACCCATGCAACAGCGTCTCAAAGAACTCGATGCGATCAATGATGAGTTGGAAACTCTGAAGTCTGACTTTGATTGGGTTAAACAGCGGAGGCCTGATTCACTGTCGTCGGAATTCCAGGAGAAATGGCTTAAGGCTCAAGAGCAAATCAGTGAGCGAGTAATTAAGCAGACAACCGCCATAGAGAACCTCAATCATTTCACGGCGGAATACAATGCCATCATGGCGGTTCTCCGCAAGCTGGAGGGCAATCTAAGGGACGAGGGAGAGTCCAAACATTCCACGGAGGCTCAAAGTTCTATGAAACTGCGCAAACTCGAAATCGATGTGATAAGTGCCCGTAACTTCAGTGAGATCATTATCAAAGACGCTCAGTCCCAGCACCGGGATCACCTCATGGCCCAAATCAAAGAACTCAATGACTTCTTTGGTCGCATCCAAAGCGTCTACAACGAGAACTTGCAGAAGACCATAGACATACAGAAACAATCCGAAGAGATTTTCGAGCGACTCAACCACACCGAGAAATGGCTCAACGACCTGGCCACGAATACGCCCAAAACACCCATAGCCAAGATCCTGAATTCCAACGAACTCTTTCATCTAAAATCGAAATTTCAGGCACTCAAGGAGACCTGCGAAAAGGAGAGCGTAAACTTTCGCGAACTGAACGAACTGGGCGGAGATTGTCTGGTGCAAATCGACGAGCTGAAGTCCAAGGGTGTGGACAATGTTGGCGAGAAGTACAATTTGCTGGCCAAAAAGTTTACACGCTTAAATGCCCGCTGGACGGAGGTAACGACGTTGGTGTACAAGAAGTGCGGCCTGCTGGAGCACATCTCGACGCAACTTGGTGAATTTAAGAAATTCATGGTTTCCGAATCGGGCTATTTGGATCGTTTGGAGAATAAGATGCGCTCCACGCCGGAGAATGCCGATGCTGAGGAAATCATCGAAGAATTAGACGTGAGTACTGTAGATATGATTTAAGTTAGAGAACCAAACATTAACATTCCCTTTTTGCAGGACTTGGAGAATGTCTTGCGCGGACATTCCGACGATTGGTTGGAAAAAATTCAAGAAATTGGTCACGAACTAATTACCCACGAATTTATGGCCGACTCGATACGCCAAGAGATCGATACCATCGTAGAGCGATGGACCCAGCTGCAGCACAAGGCCAAGCTGCGAGCTGAAGTGCTCGAACAGGAAGTGAACGAAGCAAAACAGTCCGAAAAATGTGTCGAACAATTTGAGGCGTGGCTAACGCGGGTCGATGAGATACTCAGCGAACATCTCGAGAATGATGTGACCATCGAAGATCTGCCCGAAGACTTTCAACAGTTGGCCATGGAATTCGAGGAGAACGAGAGATGTTTTCAGGAAATCGACGACCTGATAGCGGAGCATCAACGTAATGGTAAAATCGAAGCCGCCAATCGTCTGCAGGATCAACTGAATCTGCTGGAGTTACGTTACAAATCTTGCCAATTAAAACTGAACAAATGCACGGCGCCCCAACCGGCCTTTGAGTCCCGGCTTAATCGTGCCGTGGCCGAGCTGAGAAATGTGGAAAGATCCACTTTGGTCTTGGATGTGGCGACCGCGGGACCCTCCACCGTGCAAGTGCAATACCAGAAATGTTTGGCGATATACCGAACGCTGTCCGAGATTAAATCGGAAATCGAAAGTACCATAAAGACCGGTCGCAAGGTTTGCGATGACAAATTCACCAAGTCGCCAAAACAGTTGAGTCAACGCATCGATGCCCTCAAACATCTGTACAATGCCCTGGGCGAAAATGTCACCCAATCGAAGATTTTCCTCGAGGGTCTCATCAAATTGGCCCAACAACTGGAGGAATGCTTTGAGGTGGCCGAAGAACTAAACCGCAAATTCGAAAGTCCCCAAGAGCTGCACGATCGCAATTCCGTGTTCTTGGAATACGAAAGCGTCTTGCAGAAATGCGAAGACATCTACGAGGAGTACAGCAAGTCATGCGATCAGGTGTGCATGGAAGACACGCGACAGAAGATAGACGATCTTAAGGCCAGCTACTTAAAACTAACCAGTGCCGATGTGATAAAACGCTTGACGGAAATGAAATCAACCCTGCAGAATTTAGATAATATATCGCTCGAAACACTAAGGTGAGTGAGTGGATGGGTGGATGGACGGATGATGTTTCATTTGTAATTCCGTTGTGCGAACAGTGGGCTGCAGAGGAACAAATGGCTAGAGTCAATATAAATTAAAAAGTTAATAATAAAATTGAAATTGGGAGTGAATATTTATCTAACACCGTAGTCAAAAATTCGTACTATGGGGAGAATACCGATAAATAAAAACGCAAAAATAATTTTAAAATTTGTGCTTTGACGGGTTCGTTTTGAGACAGAAATAATACCATCGCTCAGAGTAAGCAGGGATCATTAATTGTCTGCCTGTTTTGGCAAATTTTAGTTTTTAGGGATAAAGAGGGGCAAAAAGCGTAGCAATGAATGGATTTTACCAAGAGATTTTTCGAATAAAATGGAATTTCCGAAATTTGAGCTTGTGCAGGAGTATTAAACAAAAATAATATTATTGCTCAGTGTAACAAAATGTAAAATTTCAATTTCAATTGAATTTTTCCCAATTTAAAATGGAAATTCTCAATTTCAATTGAAATTTTCTTAATTTAAAATGGAAATTCTTAATTTTCATTGGAATGTTCGAATTTCGATGTGGTTTCCCAGTTATAAGTGGAAATTCTCAATGTCAATTGAAAGTTTATCAATATAAAAAATAAATTCCCAATTATGATTTGAATTTTATCAATTTAATATGGAAATTCTGAATTTAATTTGAATTATCCCACGATCCAACTAAAATTTTTGAAAGAGGGCCACAAAATAAGAAGAAAAATTGGTTATCGAACTTTATTTTTTTTTCGTCCCAAATGGGCTCACAATAGAAAATTAGAAGAAGAAGAAAAATTAAAAAAAATCGTTATTTTTTGTTATCTGTCATATTCCAGTATTGCATTTTTACCTTATTTTCGAGTGTTCTATCAAAAATCAAACAGCTTTCGAAAGTTATGGTCAATTTTCACCCGATTTTTTCGATTTCGATTTAAAAAAATCGACAATTTGTTGTTACCGATAACTGCTGTATTAATCTATAACTTCATAGTTATTTACGAATATTTTTTCATATTCCAAATATTGCAGTTTTTTTTCGAGTGTTTTATGGTAAAACAAACAAAGTTATCGAAAAATGTTAAACGATTTTTTTCGTTTTCATCATTTAAATGAGAACAAAATAATACAATGAAAAAACATCGATTATTTTCAATTTTGATTTTTTGAAAGTAGTTATCAAAATATATTATTTTCTTTTTTATATTGAACTCATTTTACAAAATAATTGTCATTTCCAATACTTCCGTTTTAAAGTTTTTATCCTTATTTTCGAGTGTTATATCGAAAATCAAACAAAGTTATCGAGAATTTTTATCCCATTTTTTTCGATTTTCATTTAAATGAAAACAAAATAATCGAAATATTGAATTTAATTTTTTCTTCTTTATATTGAGCTCATTTTACAAAAAACCCTAAAATAAAAAATGTTTGTTATTTACCATTAAAACTTTGTCAATATTGAATTTTTACCTTACTTTTCGGAAATTATCGAAAATTGTTACCCGATTTTTTCATTTAAATGAGATAAAAATAATAAATTTATTTTCAATTTTTCGATATCGTATATAGTTATCGAAGCAAATTTTGTATATTTTTTTGTTAAAATATAATAAAAAGCCAAAAAAGGGCGGACTCTAAAATGAAAATTAAAAAAAAAATCAAAACAAATTTCGAAAATTTTTTGATAAATGATTTAGAAAGCGATAAAGATATTTACGAATAAAAATTTCCATATTCAAAATTTTCCAGTTGGTATCCTTATTTTCGAGTGTTCTATCAAAAATCAAATAATGTTATCGAACATTTTTTGACGTTTTTCGATTTTTTCATATAGCTGAGATCAAAATACTAAAAAGTAAAAAACTCCGACTATTTTCATTTTTTTGATAACTTACATAGTTATAAAAAAATGAATTTTATTTTTCAGTTTTTATACACTATTATGTCTTTGTGCATATGTTTGTAACACCCAAAAGGAGGGAGACCCATTGTTAATTATACCGGTCGACTTAGAATCACTTTTTGAATCGATTTAGCTATGTCTGTCTGTCTGTTTGTCCATCTATTATTGTAATCACGAAACGTTGGCACAACGGAGTTTTTCAGGATAAGGACGAACGCTATTTAATTTGAAGAAAATCGGTTCAGATTTAGATATAGCCTCATACGAATTTCACTCCCGATTTGAATCTTTTCACTCCACATATTTTAACAGATTTTCTTCAAAATTGACAAATCATCTTATACTTCAACTATAAATCTCTGTATCGAAAATGTGTTAGATCGGTTCGGATTTATATATAGCTCCCATTCAAATTTCGCTCCCGATTTGACTTTTTCCACTCTATAAATAACATATTTTAACAAATCTTGCAAAATATCTTATATTTCAACTAGAAACACCCGTGGTGAAAATGGGTCGGATCGCTTCAGATTTGGATATAGCTCCCATACAAATTTCGCTCCCGAATTGACATTTTCCGCCCCATGAACCACGTATTTTCACCGAATTTCTTCAAATTGGCTATAACACGTTATACTTGAACTGGAAGAGCCTATTGTGAAAGTGGGTCACTTCATTCCATGTTTGGATATAGCCCCGATACAAATATTCGTTTCGCTTTGACAAATTGGCCCAGGTCATATTAGCATATGATTAGGAAACATACAAAAATTCTTCCCGTTTTCACTTTTTTGACCGAGTTGAGTTGTATTCGGATAGAAAGTGGAGTGTATCATATAGTCGGCCCGCCCGACTTTAGCCTTTCCTTACTTGTTTATATTGAGCTCATTTTACAAAGAAAAACGATAAACTCAAAATTAGAAAAAATCGATCTTTTTGATATCGATAAATGCTTTACTAAACAATCTATAGATATTTGCGAGTTAGACATATGGCAAATATTGAATTTGTTCCTAATTTTCGAGCGTACTATCAAAAATCAAATCAATTCCGAAAGTTTATACGAAAGTTGCATTTAGATGAGATTTCGACATCATTTGGTTTTTTCGATAATCAATAAATTTCATTTTCTTTTTTCTTTCAAAAAAGTCAATATTTTCTCGATAAGATAATTATCTAAAAATTATATTTTTGGTTTGTATTTTTGCAAAAAATTCAATATTATTTAAATTTTTTCAAAACTTAGTCATGAATTTGTTCCTAATTTTTGAGTGTTCTATCAAAAAACAAACATCTTCCGAAATTTATCCTATAATCGATACATTTCTTTTTATACCCTCCACCTCCAGGATGGGGGTATATTCACTTTGTCATTCCGTTTGTAACACCTTGAAATATTTATCGGAGACCCCATAAAGTATATATATTCTGGGTCGTGGTAAAATTCTAAGACGATATAGCCATGTCCGTCTGTCCGTCTGTCCGTCTGTCTGTTGAAAGCACGATAGCGGCCGAACGAAATGAGCTAGAAGGTTCAAATTTTTCCTAAATGTGTCTTATGGTTGTAGATCGCTTGGGATTGAAAGTGGACGAAATCGGTCCAGAGGGAAAAATTTTTCCCTCACAAGTACTGAAAATACCCCTAATATTTAGAGTATTTCAGCATGTTTTTTGAACATATTAGCTTGTATTTACTTGATATTTGCAATTCGCATTCCCTCGACATTCTATAATCTACTGGTAATACTGTGGAATGCAATCCGTGGTGGAGGGTATATAAGATTCGGCCCGGCCGAACTTAACGCCTTCTTACTTGTTCATATTGAACTCATTTTACAAAAGCCAATATTTTTCGATAACTAAGATAATTATTGAAAAATTATATTTATACCCTCCACCTCCAGGATGGGGGTATATTCACTTTGTCATTCCGTTTGTAACACCTTGAAATATTTATCGGAGACCCCATAAAGTATATATATTCTGGGTAGTGGTAAAATTCTAAGACGATATAGCTATGTCCGTCTGTCCGTCTGTCTGTTGAAAGCACGATAGCGGCCGAACGAAATGAGCTAGAAGGTTCAAATTTTTCCTAAATGTGTCTTATGGTTGTAGATCGCTTGGGATTGAAAGTGGACGAAATCGGTCCAGAGGGAAAAATTTTTCCCTCACAAGTACTGAAAATACCCCTAATATTTAGAGTATTTCAGCATGTTTTTTGAACATATTAGCTTGTATTTACTTGATATTTGCAATTCGCATTCCCTCGACATTCTTTAATCTACTGGTAATACTGTGGAATGCACTCCGTGGTGGAGGGTATATAAGATTCGGCCCGGCCGAACTTAACGCCTTCTTACTTGTTTTAGTTTGTATTTTTGTATTGACCTACTTTTACAAAAGAATGCAATATTATTTCAATTTTTTCAAATTTAATAAATTTTTGGTTAGAGGACTTCAAGCAATAACTCCAAGAGTTATTTTCGAATAAAACTTAGTCATATTCCAAATATTGAATTTGTTCTATCAAAGAAAAAACAACAAAGAAACAACTTCCGAAATTTATCCGATAATCGATAAATTTCATTTTCTTTTTCACATTGAGCTCATTTTACAAAAAGTCAATATTTTTTCGATTTTTACGACAACTATTTTAGATCATTTTTGAGAAATTATATTTTTGGTTTGTATTTTTGTACTGATCTAATTCTACAAAAAATTAAATATTTTTTCTATTTTTATAAAGTTTAATAAATTTTTAGATAGAGGACCTCAAATCAATAACTTCTACAGTTATTTTCGAATATTCCAAATATTGAATTTGTTCCTGATTTTTGAACAAATTCTAAATTCAAACCACTTCCGAAATTTATCCGACTTATTATAAATTAATTTAGATTTTATTTGTCGGTAACTAAGATAGTTATCGATCAATTTTATTTTTTTATATTGAGCTAATTTCACAACAAGCATTATTATAAAATAATTATGGAAAATTATATTTGTCTTGTCATTTATTTTGGTTCGAGACCATAGGTTGTGCCGAAGTCTTCAGCAGAACCCAAAATTAGCAAAGAAGGCAAAGTGAGACCTTTATTGTTGCAGCTGAAAGTTGACTGCGCAGTTTCGATGGGCGCTACACCATCTCATCAGAACTTTCGCAACGAATGTATGTCTTTGACTTAAATACAATAAATATTTTTCAAATTTAATATATTTGGACGCTTAGTAATCTTAAATGGAAAATTGTCGTCATTATTTGATTTTTTTAAACCAACATTCGTTATTTATTATTATAAATAAATGCCTAGCAATAACTGAGTGTTTTTCTGGTGCTTTGAGCTCCATTGTCAGCTGTATCACTTGCCCGAATGAGGTGTGAGATATTGGAATCATGCGTGAATTTTAGGTGGAATCAAACTGAAGGCTGGACAGAAATTAAATTCCCAAATTGTTATACGATTTTTTCCTTTTCAGATTAACCCTTCTCTAAATTAGAGAGTATTTTATGAAAATATTTCCTTTTCAGCCCACTGTTCGTGGACACTTTACAGCGAATGCCTTTGGTTTCCGTTTCATTGAAATCCAAACTGGGTGGCCTTACTTTTGTTATTTAATTATCTATATCTTTCCCATTCAACGTATCAATAAATTAATTATTTTGTTTCCATCTTATCCGAACAGAGCCATGGAACATGATTTGAAGCAGATCAATGTGCCATCCAATCCGGAAATTGAGAAGCTGCAACAGCAAGTAATCGCCATCGTAGTGGTAAGTGTGTCCGCAACAACATTTCTTGGCAATTCAATTTCATTTGCTGCTATTCTGTTGTCTGGCATTGTTTGCTTTTTGTCTATATGTGTATGACTGTAGTTGTGTAATGGTAGTAGTTGTAGTTACACTTGTATTTGTATTTCTATTTGTATGCATTGTATTGCTTTGTGGTGTGGTTTGCTTAGAGAATGTTAAGTATGTATTTGATTTCATTTTCATTTCACTTCATTTATTTTCATATCTTCTGGTGCAGCTGTTGTTGTTGTGTGTTTCAGGCTGCACTGGAAGAAACGTTCGCATATTATAATGAATATATCTTTTTTTTTTGGACATTACATTTAGAAATTTAGTCCAATGTTAATAACAAGCAAATATTCTCAAAATGCATTTCAATAGTTATAGAGGGCTCTACTAACACTATACAACAAAAATGTTGTTGAAGTACAGAGTATAACATTTTCTGATCTATTGTGGCGTTCTAATCTCGAAAAATATACAAAAACATTTTTTAATGTATACTAAAATTCCAATTTTCGTCTCGAAGGTATACAGTATCAGTCCGGTCATGTGCTATAAATCTTCTAAATAACTTCTATACTTAGAGAAAGTGGTTTAGGAACAGTCGCCAAAAAAAATTTTGCAAAAAAAACTTTTCCTGTTGGCATGAAAAAGCCATAACATCATGTCACATCATAACATCATTTCGAAAATTCGAAAATTTTTCGAAGTTGTAATTATTAGGCGGTAGAGCGAGGTAAACAGTGCACAGTGTATCATCAGCGGCAAAAACTCCCAAATGTAATGCGGCCAGATCTGGACTTTACTGTTTGAATTTTGCAAAGAACAATTAAGCATATTCCAAGAGATTTTACAAATATCGCGGCTAATTTTAGCTGTGGACGTATTTAAAGTTTATATATG
This sequence comes from Polietes domitor, assembly GCA_947397865.1. Classification (NCBI taxonomy): domain Eukaryota; kingdom Metazoa; phylum Arthropoda; class Insecta; order Diptera; family Muscidae; genus Polietes; species Polietes domitor. Next base: position 41,678,939 of record OX377618.1, on the reverse strand, counting down.
CTAAAATAATTCAAATTTTCATCATAATAAAGTTTTTTTATTAGGGTGTATCTCAGGAACTAGTATTTGACAGATCACGTGGGATTTCAGACATGGTGTCAAAGAGAAAGATGCTCAGTATGCTTTGACATTTCATAATGAATAGACTTACTAACGAGCAACGCTTGCAAATCATTGAATTTTATTACCAAAATCAGTGTTCGGTTCGAAATTTTTTATCGACAAATTTTGTTCAGCGATGAGGCTCATTTCTGGTTGAATGGCTACGTAAATAAACAAAATTGCCGCATTTGGAGTGAAGAGCAACCAGAAGCCGTTCAAGAACTGCCCATGCATCCCGAAAAATGCACTGTTTGGTGTGGTTTGTACGCTGGTGGAATCATTGGACCGTATTTTTTCAAAGATGCTGTTGGACGCAACGTTACGGTGAATGGCGATCGCTATCGTTCGATGCTAACAAACTTTTTGTTGCCAAAAATGGAAGAACTGAACTTGGTTGACATGTGGTTTCAACAAGATGGCGCTACATGCCACACAGCTCGCGATTCTATGGCCATTTTGAGGGAAAACTTCGGAGAACAATTCATCTCAAGAAATGGACCGGTAAGTTGGCCACCAAGATCATGCGATTTGACGCCTTTAGACTATTTTTTGTGGGGCTACGTCAAGTCTAAAGTCTACAGAAATAAGCCAGCAACTATTCCAGCTTTGGAAGACAACATTTCCGAAGAAATTCGGGCTATTCCGGCCGAAATGCTCGAAAAAGTTGCCCAAAATTGGACTTTCCGAATGGACCACCTAAGACGCAGCCGCGGTCAACATTTAAATGAAATTATCTTCAAAAAGTAAATGTCATGGACCAATCTAACGTTTCAAATAAAGAACCGATGAGATTTTGCAAATTTTATGCGTTTTTTTTAAAAAAAAAGTTATCAAGCTCTTAAAAAATCACCCTTTATAACAAAAAGTCTTACCAAAATGTGCTTCTCATTCGTAGAGGGTGAAATGGGACAAAAAGGGATAAAGATGGTACCTATCAGACGACAATAGCTAGAAACACGATATTCGGTGTGTACATTCCTTTAATTGAATAGATAATATAATATAAACATATTTTTTCCAAATTCGTACTTTCAAGGGATACAATGGGAACAGAGGGATAAAAATGGTACCAGTTTATACATTCCACTAATTGTGTAGACACGTAAAATAAATAGATTGTTCGAAATTCGTACTTTTTGGGTTCAAATGGAAAAAGGGGATAAAAATTGTACCAACCAAATGACCGCAGATAGAGTCATGAAATTCGCGGTATAAATTCCTCTGACTGCGTAGACACGAAAAATAAAAGATATTTTCCAAATTAGTACTTTTAAGGGATACAATGGGATAAAAATAGTACCAACTGAACGACTACAGCTAGAATGATGAAATTCGGTATGTACACACCTCTAATTGCGTAGGCACATAAAACAAAGAGATTTTAGAAAGTCGTATTTTTATGGGGATAAAATGGGAAAAAAGGGGATAAAAGTAGTACAACCAAATGAATAAAAATATTATTAATTTTTTTTTTATTTTTTTTGTGAATCATGAAGTTAGGTTATCTTGCTTGTGTACGTGAGAGATAATGGATTTTCATTTCTTTTTTTACTTTTGGAATTACAATATGATGGAAATACAACCTGTAGAGTTTAAGCTTGAATTGAAGTTTTATTTCGATATATATATATATATATATCATGGATGTTTTTCTTTAAGACTGGATAACTAAGCTGCGATAACAAAAATCTAAATAAAATGTTAAAATTTCCCTCAAAATAAAAAAAAAATATTTTTTAAAATTGTCGCCAAAAGCAATATTAATGTGTGTGTGTGTGAAAACAATTTTCGAAAAAATAATTTTGTGTTAAAAATTTTTGACTTAGCCTGGATAAGTTATCCAGTGTAAGTCAAAATGATGGATATCGAGGCTAAGTCCAATAAAGTCGACACAAAATATTCTTTTGATACATATATTTATATTGTAGTTGGCGACAATATGAAAAAATATTATTTTATTTTGAGCAAAAAATTAAATTTTTATTAACGTTTTTGTTATCCCGGCTTAAAGAAAAACAGCCCTATTATAAACTTGGTTTGAAATAAGAAAAATTCTATATTTATTTATATTTTTTTTGGTTTGGCTATATTAAAAAATTGACATTTTTCTGTAATGTTACTGCACTTATACGAAAATCGAAAGCCTCTGTGCAATGCAATCCATGAGATTAGGCCCGTTTGAACTTTAAGCCGTTTTTATTTGTTTTATTTTTCAAATATTTATATTTTCAGATTTTTCGCAGTGCTGAAAATTTTGATGGAATTTCTAACGGAAATATTTCCGCATATAACTTTTTTGAAGCTTTACTTTGAAAAACATCAAAAACATTCTAAAACTATTTTTCAATTAGCAAAGAGTTTAAATTTCAATTAAAAAATGCGCCTTTAATTACATATTAAACTTAACTTAATTGTCAATTTAATTTAACAGTGTTCGATCGGCTTTGCTCTACATAACCAAGGCATTTTCATGGATATTTTTCAATTTCAACATTTTTTTTGCCAGTGCAAAAGTGTTCACTATTTTAACCTTGGCCCTTTTCTTTATGTACAATTTCTGCTGCTCTTTTTATCCTTCTCCCGAAATTCTATCGGCCAGCAGCAAATCTCTTCTGCATGTTTCCACTAAATTACATATCGATTAGTCGAACTTATGAGCGTGTATGTGTGTGTTTGGACTTTAAAATGTGTTTTAATTTTTCTTGGCTGTTATTTTTTTGTTTGTTTGTCCATTTCCAATTGAACACTTGCACTCTTTGTTAGCATCTCCGTGTGTGCGCAGTTTAATGGTCAATTGAACAAATACATACGTTTCGTATCGTATCGGATGTAAGTTCGAATACGTCTGTCTGTCCTTTTGATGTTTCTTTGAAGATTGCCCGTTGGCGTTTTAAAGAGTTAAGCCGATTATTTAGGGGATCAATTAAAACGGAAAAGGGAAGCTCAATATAAGCGATTAAATAGTTGTGCGCTACAGGCATCGTATCACAAAGACAGCACAGTGGTTCCAAATTGTTTTTTAATTAATTCTGTAAGAACGGGGGTGTTTTCCAAGTGATTTGCAAAATTTTGTCTCCCTAGTGCATATGGGGGCTACTGGTCACCTACTACAAAATTGTTCACTTCGGCCATGATTGCCAAAAGTACAATTATGAATCGATTGGAAGTATATTTTGCTCACAAATATTTACAAAAATGTGTTTACATGTGGGCATCTTAATTAGTTTAAGGGTACCCTCCACCATGGATTGTAATCCACAGAGGCTGTCGATTTTGTTATGTTATTTTTTTTTAATTTAGCCAATAAAAATATTTTAAAAATAATTTTATAATCAAATATAAAATTGTTTACTTATACTATAGACAACGAAATAATACTTCAAGTCAATTCAAAAAGTAAATATATGAAGCAGCAATATTCAAAAAAGCTTAGATACCCCAAATATTGGGGAAAGTGGGTGCATTTTAAGCTACACCTGTTTGATTTGAACTGGGATATTGTCCTGGCTCAAGGCCATTTTATAGAATGCAAATTTATTTACAAATGGCATGGTGACATTTATTACTACCACTATCATGATTTCCACCCTGTGAAAGGTTTCGTTCAGGTGGCTTCGCAGTGACTTTTCAACAACATATCCGGGCTCTTTAAGTAAATGATTCTCTCAAACGACTGAGAAGCACAACTCACTGGTCGAATATCAGTTATAAAAATCGCACCAAGTAATAGAGCACACATGCCAACTTACAAGCATCTCGTTGAGTTGCATATGTAAGTATGAGTATATGCAGGTATAGTTACCCAGCAATACTTCTGCCGCACAGTGGAATATTTTCATACAAGCTGCGGCAAAAATTAGAAGGAATATAGCTAGAACCTTGAAATTTCGCACACATCCCTTCTATCCTCAAATTAGATCAAAAGCAATATTTTGTTTAAATCCGCCCACAACCACGCCTACCTTCCATGTAAGTTAAAATAAAATAACGTCATAAATTTCTTTTTTTAAATATAAGTTAATACAAATCATTACCAGTGATTTCACTTGAGTACACAATTAAATAAAATTTTTAGTTTTTGACAATTTTTGAAATTGAATTGAACTGGGATACAACCTGGCTCAAGACCATTTTGCATCTATATGTAATAGAATGCAAATTTACTTACAAATGGCATGGTGACATTTATTACTTGGCTGCAGACTACCACGATCATTATTTCGACCATGGCAAAAGTCTTTTCAAGTGGCTTCGCAGCAACTTTTCAACATCAAACCCGGCCTCTATAGGGAGATTATTCTCACAAACTAATGAAAAGCACAAGAACGCACAAATTGGCATTTAAAAAATCGCACCAAGTAATAAAGCACACATGCCATCTTACAAGCATCTCATTGAATTGCATATGTAAGTATGTGTATATGCAGGTATAGTTATCCAGCAATACTTCTGCCGTGCCAACGCTCATTTGTTTTAGTTTTTTCGTTTGTATTTTTTTGGTCTGTAATCAATATTTGATTTGAACTGGGATATTGTCCTGGCTCAAGATCATTTTGCATCTATATTTAATAGAATGCAAATTTATTTATTTTTGATAAAAATTATTTTATTTGTTAATCGATGACGAACGGATATTATATCGTTTTAAATAACTTAAGATTAATATCGGTACAATATTTGCATGCGCTCGCATGCCATAAAACCTTGCATCCCTAAAGTATGCTTTAAATAAGTTTTCCAAAATAAGTCAACTGAGAAGAAATATTTTGCAACTATTTTAACATTTATGAACTTTAAATGCAGCCACAGCTTAGTTTAGCCGCGTTGTTGGCAAAATCTTTTAGAATATGATTAATAAAAATGTTCTGTGCAAAATTCAATCAGTAAAGTCGAGATTTGGGCGCTGGTGATACACTGTGTGCCCTGCCAACACTCATTTGTTTTAGTTTTTTTCGTTTTGGTCTGTAATCAATATTTAATTTGGTTGGTTGTATTTCAGCCTATTTTAATTCCAAAAGTATAAATTTTGAAAATTCATTATCTCTCACGTGCACAGTGCAAGATAACCTAATTTCATTATTCCATCCATTCTTGTCGTGAAAGCAACAAAATAAAGTACGAAATTGGAAAAATTTATTTATTTTGCGGTCAGAGGAATGTATACACCGAATTTCATGATTCTAGCTGTGGCCGTTTGGGTGGTACAATTTCTATGCCCTTTTCCCATTTTATTCCCTAAAAGTACGACTTTCGAAAATCTCTTTAGTTTACGTGTCTACACAATTAGAGGGCTATACACACCGATTTTACCATTATATATGGCGGTTTAGTTGGTACCATTTTTATCCCTCCGTTGCCATTGTAACCCTTGAAAGTACGAATTTTGGAAACAACTTCTTATTTTACGTGTCTACGCTATCAAAGGAATGTATACTCCGAATTTCATGGCTCTAGCTGCGGCCATATAGTTGGTACTCTTTTTATCCCCTTTTTCCATTTTAACCCCAAAATGTACGAATTTCCAAAAATCCGTTTATTTTACGTGTTTACGCAAGCAGAGTAATGTATACACAGAATTTCATTTTTCTAGGTGTAACCGTTTGGTTGGTACCATTTTTATCCCTCTATTCCCATTTTACCCCTTTGCAATCCCAACCGATCTACGACTATAAGACCTATTCGTGCACAATTTGATTTCAGACTTGAATCACTTTTTGCGAAGATTTGACAATGTCCGTCTCTCCATCCGTCCGTCAGTCTGTCCATCTATTCTTGTAACCAAAGTACATGTCGCAATTTTTTGTCAGCACCAAATGAAACATTGCACAACGAAAGCTATTTAATTTGAAGGAAATCTGTTCAGATTTAGATATAGCTCCCAAAGAATTTTCACTCCCAGTTTGACTGTTTCCGCCCTAGAAACCACGTCTTTTACTGAATTTGATTCAAATTTGGTGCAACTCATTATATTTGAACTAGAAACATCTATGGTGAAAATGAGTTAGATCGGTTCAGATTTAGATATAGCCCACATATAAATATCACTCCCGATTTGATTTCGTCCGATCTATTTTAACAGATTTTCTTAAAATTTGGCACTGCACCTTATATTTCAACTAGAAACATCTGTTGTGAGAGAGTGTCGGATCGGTTCAGATTTATATATAGCTCCCATAAAAATTTCGCTCCCGATTTGAGTTTTTCCGCTCTAGAAACCACATATTTCTTCAGATTTTCTTGAAATTTGGCACAACATCTTATATTTGAACTAGAAACATCTATGGTGAAAGGTTCAGATTCAGGATTAGATTGGTTCAGATTTTGATACAGGTCCCATATAAATGTCGCTCCCGATTTTAGTTCACATTTATATATAGCTCCCAAATAAATTTTGTTTCCGATTTCACTTTGTCGGCTCTAGAAACCACAAATTTTACTGGATTTGCCTAAAATATCTTCTGTGAAAGTGGGTCGGATCGATTCAAATTTAGATATAGCTCACGTTCAAATTTCCCTTCTTATTTCACTTTTATTTTAACCGATTTTCTTCAAATTTGGTACAACACCTTATAAAGGGTGATTTTTTAAAAGCTATATGAAAGTTTCTCAAAAAAAAATGCATAAAATCTCTATTTGAATCGATAGTACGGTCCATATAATTTAATGTTTGAAGATTATTTCATGCAAATGTTGACCTTGACTGCGTCTCAGATGGTTCATCCGTTTAGTCCAATTTTGTCATACTCTTTCCAACATTTCGGCAGGTATCTCACGAATAAATGCTTCAATGTTGTCTTCCAATGAGTCAATTGAAGCGGGCTTGTCTGTATAGACATGAGCTTTAACATAGCCCCACAAAAAATAGTCTAAAGGCGTTAAATCGCACGATCTAAGCGGCCAATTGACCGGTCCCGAACGTGAAATGAAATGTTCACCGAACTCGCCTCTCAATTAGTCCATTGTTGCGCGTGCTGTGTGGCATGTGGCACCGTCTTGTTGAAACCACATGTCATGCATGTTGGGCAAAAAAAAGTTTGATATCATCTCACGATAGCGCTCACCATTCACAGTTACGTTACGATTCGCATCATCTTTGAAGAAGTACGGTCCAATGATGCCACCAGCCCATAAACCGCATCAAACTGTGAATTTTTCTGGATGCATTGGTTGCTCTTGCAATGCTTCTGGCTGATATTCACTCCAAAATCGACAATTCTGCCTATTTACGTACCCATTGAGCCAAAAATGAGCTTCGTCGCTGAACACAATTTCTTAACGATGAACTTTCTTAACAGAGCACGCATTTTGATAATAAAATTCAATAATTTGCAAGCGTTGTTCGTTTGTAAGACGATTCATGGTTAAATTATAGAGCAAACTGAAGATGTTTGACAGTGAAACAAAACACGAAACGTGCGTCAGCTGTTTAAACCAGTGTTGCCAAAAAGATAATAGCTAAAAAATTACCCTTTATATCAATCCACCGAATTGAATTATAATGGATTAGAAAGTGGAGAGTAAAATATTTTTTAGCTGACCCGACAAAAGTTTTCTGTCCATATTTCAATTATATTGTTTGTGATCGTCGTGTGAATTAAAAAAAAAAATGTTCTCAATGATTATTGTATCGATTATATCTAATTCAGAGTACGCCGACGGAAGAATTCATACACTTCGCTTTGCTTAAGTGGATTTTGAACAATGTTTAGGAACACCTTTCGCATTAGTTTGGTTTTTCATATGGTGAACTGGAAAATTCGATGTATTTAAGAAGTTATGGTCGATTTAAGATTTCCAACTAATTCTGGCTGATCACAAATTATGCTTCTTTTAGCTCCAGGGGCTATATTTAGGAAGTTATGGCGTTCTTTTAGCTCCAGGGGCTATATTTAGGAAGTTGTGGCCGATTTAAAAATTCGAACTAATTCTGTACTGAAAGAAAAACGTACGTAACCGGAACGAAATTGTACGTTGCTGCAACGAATTTGTCAGCGTTCGTTGCCGCAACGAACAAAGTTTCGTTGATGCAACGAATCTTGATTTAATGGAAATTATAGTTCTACAACGAATATGTTCCTTGTTGCAACAACTGTCTCGTTGCTGCAGCAGTGCTGATTCGTTGCTGCAACAATGCTATTTCGGTGCTGCAACAACTCTAATTCATTGGTGCAACATATCTGATTCGTTGCTGCAACAACTCTGTTTCGTTGCTACAACAACGCGGTTTCCTTGCTGAAACAATATGGTTTCGAAAATATTGGTGGCAATAAATTAAACATTTTCGTTGCAGCAATGGACGCCGACGTTAGTTGATTTTCAAGAACAAAATTCGTCCCGGCCTCGAACGTTTTTCTTTCAGTATAGATAATTTAGTTCCATGATGACCACTGGCAGTGGACATCGAAGTGATTATTCGCAACACCAGCTCAACTACTTAAGGCAGAACTCCAACAACGTGAATGAGAATTACTATCGAATACATCCCGAAAACACACACTAGAAAAACACATAATTTGTGTGTCTCCGATTGTTGCACCAACGAATAAATTGTTGCTGCCACGAATGAGTTGTTGAGGAAAGTGTTCCATCCAAAATCCATTAATTTTAATAATTTTGACAAAATAATATGGATTTGTATAAAAACAATGATTATAACCAGAAATTTATAGTTTTATAAATTTTAGTAATTAAAGTTTTCCCATGTACAAAATGAAAGAGAGTATTTTCGTTGCATCAACGAATATTGAATTGTTGCAGGTACGAAAAATCGGTTTCTTACACTCAGGAAAATAGCATTCTTAAATCTGAGTAAAATCCATACTCCAATTTAGTTTAACAATTTTACTCCAGATTAGGTAAAATTTCCTTACGAGAAGGAAAATTAAATAGATATGAGTACACTTTCCTTATTTCAAAGCCAGAAAAAATAGTACATATACTCAAAATAGTGTAGTAAATTTACTTAAAAACATTTTTGGATATAGTAAAAACTTCTTACAATTAAGTATATTCATACTTGTGCGGAAGAAAATTTACTAGCGTTTAAGAAAGAAAATAATGCTGATGTTTTTGTATGGAAAAATTCCAGTTAGGATGTTTTTACCTAAAAATGTGTTTATTACTTCAAATAAAGTAAATAAATGTAATTGAATTTATGCCATGTTCCTCATACATTCAAGTATAAATGAACTTATAAAAAATACTTCAGAGTGTTTAGAAAAATACATGAATAGTAGCCTAAGAAGCAATTCTCGTTCGTTAGCCGAGACTTTCTTCATAAGTACTTCAAATATTACTCTAAACAATCACTGCGAACGCGCCTACCTAACCTCCGCAGCAGTCATGGTGAAATATCTCAACTCTTTATGGTATAAGTAAGATGAACTATACCATGTTGTCATTTTTCATATAAGTGTTGCATACTCTGAAGCGAAAACATTTATTTCAATTATCAAGTATAGTCGTAGTCAGGCTTAGTATAAATTTACTTGAATTAAGTATAAGATTGTATAGTATTAAGATTGAGTATAAATTTACTTGGCATGACTACAAATTTACTTAGTTTGAGTAACAATTTACTTGGATTGAGGAAAAAAATCGAAATATTTTCCTCAGTTTGAGTATAAATTTACTTGATTTGAGTAAAATTTCTTAAAAGTTTTCCTCAGATTAAGTAAAGATTTACTTGATTTGAAGAAAAATTTTCCTCAGTTTGAGTAAATTTTACTTGCTTTGGAAAAGTTGTAATGGGATCAAGGTCAAAGCATGTCTTATTTTCAAGGAATAGTTTGTACTTGATGTGAGAAATGTCTGCCTTAGCGCTATACGAAGTTCAATTTTCCTCAGTTTTAGTACATATTTACTTAATCCGTGGCATACTTTTTTCTGAGTGGACCATAAACGTTCACATCGTTGCATCAACGTGTCAGATAGTTGTGGGAACGAAATATTTCGATGATACAACGAAATTGCAATAACGAATCTGATTCGTTGATGCAACGAACGATTTTTCTTTCAGTGTGGCTGATCACAAATTAGCTCCAGGGGATATATTTAGTAACGCAGTAGGTCGACATTTCAGCGGCGATTTTGCCATTGTTTTGAATATAATTGCACAGATGCGTCATTCTGCAACTCGAAACTGAAGACTCTAAGGCGATAATCTGCGCAAGTACAGTGAATTTAAAAATTCGGTTGTTAACATAATTTTCGCTAGAAACGGAATCCTCCAACTCATTGTTTTTCGAAGCCAATGTATCATGTTCGCTCAACGCCACTCAATTTTGAGCAACGTATGGGAACTCGAACTGAAAAAATCTAAAATCTATCGATAGTGTTAAATTAATGACATTGTTATATTGCTTAAAAAATTCCACGATCGAAATAAGGGAATGACTGTAACTTTTTAAATGGGATTTATTTTCCCCATTTTAAGAATTGTGGAATTTTTATATCAGGTATCAAATAAATTAAATATCGACGAAACAATCCGTTTTTCGTTAGGCCTTAATGGGGTGCTGTTAAGCAGTTTAGCTTTGAAAGTTCATATACCAAAGCATTTAAATATTTTATAACTTTTAAATTTTGAGTAAATTTCAAAACTATTTTTTAATTTTAATTCAGGTTTGCACGTTTTTAACCATTGTAGTACATTATATGCTTTTTTGTATTTATTTAGTTCGATTTACTAACATTTCAAAACTCACCACAACTACCATTTAAATTAACTCACCTCTCTCTATTGTTAAGACCATATAATCCATATCCATTTGTTGAAAGTAAACTCACCGTACTTACCAAAACCATCATACCAACCACCATATCCATACCAAAAATAAACCACTACCACCAAAAGTCGAAAGGTTGAAGTCATTATCCATAAAAACGGAATCAAATCTGTAAACTAGAAAAAAGGAAATGGTCTAAGGCTCAATATAATCCACCACCACCACAACCACCAATGAAATAAATCAAAAATAAAACCATTTTGTCTATTGTCCTTCTCAACCAAAAAAAAAACAACCAACATCTCCACCACCACCCGGAAAACTCACCACCTCTAACTCACCTTTATTTAAAGATACCACCCCCCACAAAGCTTATGGGAGTTCAATGATTGATTTGTATTTTTCTAAAAATTTGTTATTTTCTTAAAACAAAACTAAGTAGAATTTTGGCTATATTTCTTTGGATCTAAATTTAAAAGCAGTAGCACGCACACATATTTTACGGGGACTTACTAAATTTTAACGCTTTCCTTTTGCTGGGAGACTTTTGTAGATATTTTGGAATTGAAAAAAATTGGCATTTTATTAAGAACAAAAAAGAAATTAAACGATCAAAAAACTATTCTACAAATCACTATTGTTTTGTTGTATTTCCAAATGTTAAACCTCGATTAGGATTCGTTAAAAACACGTTTCAAAATTCACTCATCGCTGGAGAACCTAATTGCCGCGACCAAGCCTGCGCTTGAAGAAGAAACCGAAATTGTCATAGTCAGCGACACGGTGAGGCAAAGAAGAGCCCGCACCCCCTCCTCCACCTCGCCCACCAAGGAGGTCAGCGATAGTTCGCCCGCCAGCACGGCTGCGGCCGTCCCAGAAAACGCTCAGGTGGGTTCCGCTAAAGAATCGGGTCTCAACGCACAGGAACAACAGCTAGTGTTGCCCGATTTGTTGCCACCACAAACATTCCGTTTAGCTGAATCGAGTGCTCTCTTCTCACAGATATCAATGAATCCGAACGACGATGTGCCACCGCCCAAGCCGAGCAAGCGTAAAAGCGGCGAATCCCAAGCCCAAATGGTGGAGATAAAAGTGAAGAACATTAGCAGCGATAAAATGTCCGTCCAGCTGGCCGGGCTGGAGCCGCAGCAGGGTGAAATTGTGGATACCGTAAATATTTTGGAATCGGTTGAGCCCTTCGTACCGGAATACGTGGAAACTGTGCAAATTGTCGACTTATCCGAAGATTCCGATACATCGATGCGCATCGATGCCGATGGCAAAGAAGTCAAACGCTCCAAATCGAAAAGATCTCTGTGTGAGTCTCCCAAACCCGTGCCGGAAGAAGCGGAATTTGAAAGGGATGTCGCCGATGTGGAGCTTCGTCTGGGCGCCAACCAAACTAGTACGCCCATCTTGCGCGTTGAAAAGCAACGCATCTCCTTCGAGGAGAAACGTAAACGCATCGAAACGGAACGTGACATCCTACGCGATTCCGAAGAGGAAGAGGGCGATGTGAAGACCACGGGCATTTTCAAACAGCCGAAAGCCAAAAGATGGCGCCAGCTGCAAATGGCCATGGAGGAGCTGGACAACAGCATGGCCGAACAGGCGGCACGCAACAGTTTCTATAATCCCGACAAAGATTTGAGCTTCGAGGTAGAACCGTTGGTCTTCTCCGATGACGAGGATATACCCAGATTTTCCATGGAAATGACTCAACCTCTTGACTCGGATAGTGATACGGTATGGATTTTCAGAAATTATTTCAAATAAGATCTAAACTAGCTACGGGTCACTCCGTTTAAGAAATACAAGTCTTTGGTCTTCGAGTCAAAGGTTATTGATGTTTGCCTAGTGAAAGAAAATGTCCACTTGCCGCGAGAGAGTTGTAACCTTGCAGACGATGTGGAAGAATGGATGATATTGTCCTCGTGAAAGGAGTCCTCTCCGTTGAAGTTGTGAACTATGTGGTTAAATAAGAGTTCTTGCTTATAGTTTTTTGAATAAAAGTGTTATTTCTGGAGGTCTTTCTCCGTACGAAACACTGTATTCTTAACAGACGTGGTCCCTTGTGACGTACTTCTAGTTGGAGACCTCTCTCTCTCTAAGTAAAATACGTCTTCTCTAAGTCGAGGAAAACTTCTTCCTCGAAGTAGACCAGTTCTCAAGTAGAAGACTTGTAGTCCCTGACGAGGTCTTCTGTAATAGCTTTCTTCCAAGTTAAAAATCTCTTCCAAATAGAAGACTTCTTCTTCCTAGTAGAAGATTTGTTCTTCCAAGTAAAAAACCCTCCAAATAGAATATTTCTTCTTCGTCGGATACTTATTATCCAAGTCGAATAATTTTTCAAAGTAAAATACCTCTTCGTAAGGGAATACTAATTTTTCCAAGTTGGAAGTATCTTCCCTGCTGAAAATTTATTCTTCCAAGAAAAACCATCTTCCGAATAGAAGACTTCTTCTTCCAACTAGAATACATCTTCGTAGAGTACTTATTTTCCAAGTAAAATACCTCTTCCTAAGAGAACACATTTTTTCCAAGTTGAAGGCATATTCCCAGTAGAAGATTTGTTCTTCCAAGTAAAAAACCTCTTCAGAATAGAATACTTCTTTCAACAACAATAATTTTTCTTCGTAGAATACTTATTCTCCAAGTAGAAGACTTTTTCAAAGTAAAATACCTCTTCCTCAGAGAATACTTCTATTTCCAAGTTGAAGACATCTTCCCAGAAGAAAAGCTCTTCAGAATAGAATACTTCTGATTCGTAGAGTACTTCTTCTCCAAGTTTAATACTTTTTCTTCCAACTGAAAGACTTCATCTTCCAAGTAGAAGTAGATTTCATCCTAGTAGAAGATTTGTTCTTCCAAGCAAAAACCCTTTCAAAAAAGAAGACTTCTTTAAAGAGGAATACATTTTTCTTCGTAGAATACTTTTTATCCAAGTAGAATAATTTTTCAAAGTAAAATACCTCTTCCAAAGAGAATACATCTTTTTCCAAGTTGAAGGCATCTTCCCAGTAGAAGATTTATTCTTCCAAGTAAAAAACCTCTTCAGAATAGAATACTTCTTTCAACAAGAATACTTTTTCTTCGTAGAATACTTATTCTCCAAGTAAAATACCTCTTCCTAAGATAATACTTATTATCCAAGTTGAAGGCATCTTCCCAGTAGAAGATATGTTCTTACAAGCACAAAACCCTTTCAAAATAGAAGACTTCTTTCAACAAGAATACTTTTTCTTCGTAGAATACTTATTCTCCAAGTAGAAGTTTCTTTCAAAGTAAAATACCTCTTCCTAAAAGAATACTTCTTTTCCAAGTTGAAGGCATCTTCCAAGTAGAAGATTTATTCTTCCAAGTAAAAAACCTCTTCCGAACAGAGGACTTCTTCTTCCAATTAGAATACTTCTTCTTCGTAGAGTACTTCCTTTTCGTAGAGTACTTCTTCTCCAAGTTTAATACTTTTTCTTTCATCTGAAAAACTTCATCTTCCAAGTAGAAGTCGACTTCTTCCTAACAGAAGATTTATTCTTCCAAGTAGAAATCGACTTCTTTCTAGTAGAAGAACTATTCTTCCAAGTGAAAACCTCTTTCAACTAGAAGACCTCTTTTTCCAAGCTGAAGACATAATTCTCCTAGTATAAGTCGACTTCTTTCTAGTAGAATATTTATTCTTCCAAGTACAAAACCTCTTCCAACACAAGAATACTTCTTCTCCAAGTAGAAGACTTTGTCGTCCATCTAAAAGACTTAATCTTCCAAATAGAAGTCGATTTTTTCAATGAAGATGACTTCTTCTTCCTAATAGAAATCGACTTATTTTTCCTAACGGAAATCGACTCCTAGTAGAAAATTTATTCTTCCAAATAAAATAAGAAGTTTTTTAGAACTCTTCCAAGTAGAAGTCGACTTCTTCTTCCAAATATAACTCTTCTTGTTCCAAGTAGAAACCGACTTCTTCCTAGTAGAAGATGACGACTTTTTGATGGGAGATTTATTCTTCGAAGAAGAATGGCTAGTTCGTCGAAGTATAAAAACTTCTTTCACATACAACATTTCTTCTTCCCAGAAGAAGTACAAGGTGACTTCTTGAAAGAGATTTATTCCTTCTTCTTCTTAGTAGAAAACATCAATTTCCAAGTAGAAGACTTAATCCTCCAAGTAGGAGCCTTCTTTTTCCAAGTACACGACTTTTCTGACAATTAGAAGACTTCATCTTTCAAATAGAAAATAAATACCTCTAACTAAAAGTATTAGACTCTACTAGGTGAATACTTCTTCTGCCAACTAGAAGACGACTTCCAAATATAAAGTGTATTTCTAGTAGAAGACCAAGAAAATAAGAAATGAAATATCTTTCTTGAAGAATACCACATCTTTTTTACAGATGACAATATCTTTCGCGAACCCAACGATATCGTTCTATATATCAAATGATAATTTCCACATAAATCAGGAGATCAAACAACCAGATAATTTACTCATGATCTTGTTTTCATTTCCCACCTTCCACAGAGTCGAATTGAAACACCCACCACCAAAAAGCCCAACTCTTTCTCCAGCAAAATCTTGCCACAATCACCATCCATCGATGACTCCAACATCACGTTGAAAAGTCCATATTCCGAGACGCCCAGTTCCCAATTCCAAAGAACGCTGGAACGAAGAGTAAGTGAATTTGAGAAGAATGCCAAGTATATGATGATCCGACTGGAGAAAACAAAAGAGAATATCGAGAAGACCTCCGAAGGAGAAAGGTAAGTTAACTAATCAAAAGAAAGTCCCTCACCTTAAAAACGATCTCTCTTTACAGAGCCGTTGAAGATTTGAAAATGTTAATAGCTCCCGATGCTGCCACCTTGATTTCGCAAGGTGATTCCCTGGTCCTAGAAACTCATGGCAAACAAGGTTCACTATCGCGTGTGGTCATGAAGAGTCAAATTATTTTGCGTGAGAAATTCCGTGAGGTACAACAAGCTAAGTGAGTATTATGGGCAACGTGTTAGTTCGAGAAGATAAGTGATTAATTTTTATTTTGCTTTCTTTTAGATCAAAATTATTCCCTGCCTCAAAAGATTTAACCAGTTCACCGTACTCCTCGCTGGACAAGGTCAGCATGAAGGGCGTCAATTTGGAAGAATTGATTTTCAAAGGTCTCAAGCGGGTCAATGATTTAATAGCACGACCGGTGGATCGCAAATCAGTGGGTGATTTGGAAAAGCGCATGTCCGAAATTAATGTAAGTAGAAATTGAAGGAATCTCCAAAGAATATTATTTGAAAATTTAAATAGAAACAAAACAAAAAGATAAAGTGATGTGGAGATAGACTGTAGTATGGGGAAGATTTCGATACTGCTTATCTGTATAATAGAATAAAGAAGTATACCTTTGGGCATATATTCCTCTTGAGACAACACCTGAAATTAACCTTCAACGATTGTTCTAACGAATTTAAAGATGCCACTTGAATCGAAAGTCTCTTGGTAGAAGGAGATATGTATATTCTTCCATGTAAAAAACCTCTTCGACATAGAAGACTTCTTCTTCCAAATGGAAGACTTCTCCCTAGTAGAAGTCGACTTCTTCCTTGTAGACGATTTCTTCTTTCAAGTAAAACTCCCTTCCAAATATAAGACTTCTTCTTCCAATTAGAATACCTTTTCTCCGTGGAATACTTCGTCTCCAATCTGCCCGTAATACTGGTCGAACTTTTCACCAGCGATTTTGGTTATATTTTTTGTAAGTCCTTACTTTTGATTTATTAAATTTTCATCACTGAATCTGTTATGGGAGTTAGGTTTGGTTTCCTAAAGGTTTATATTTTTCCTGAACAGAGAAATTCGCTGCAGTTTTGTATATAATTTTCAAATATATTAAATAGTGTTAATCTTAATCTTAATTTACGACATACAGATATTGCCTATTATTTACAGATTTGCTCAAAAACAATTTTCAAAATTTACAAATCAAAATATTTGTACTTCTTGGTGCAAAGTGTTTTTCTCGTCGTTGTTGTTGTGGCGCCTGTAGTTGTCGACCGGCCAGCAAGACAGCCTGTACAAGCGGATTTGCTATTAAAAACGCCTACGCACACTCAATTGCCGACCGTTGCCGCCATAGTGGAAAAACGTGCTTGAAAACGCATAAAACTTTAATTACTTTGAAAAATTAATTTTGCGTTAAATTCTAACGAACATCAAATGCCAAAAGTAAACATTGAAAATCGAATTAAATGCGAATCCGCTAAACAATAATGACGGCACACAGTGATATATTTGCATGTAAGCTGCAGCAAAAATTAGAACAAATAGTGATAGGATCTTGAAAATTCGCATACATATCTTTTATTTTCAAATTCGAGCAAAAACATTTTTGAAATTGTTGAAATCCGCCCTCAACCGAGCCTACCATGGAAAAACATCATAACTTTTTTATTTTAATATATATGTTAATGCACATCTTTACCAGCGATTTCATTTGAATCCAGAATTAAATAAAAATTGCCATTGTCATGACCAAGGCACATATGGGCATCTCCAAAAAAAATGAAATCAAACCACACTAATGGGTTTTAACTTTATTTTTTCCTTATTTCGACAACTTTTTTCCATGCTTTATAAATATAAGGTTACTTTCTATATATGTTTGTGTGCCACAAAATTTGAAATCAATTTTTGAAAGCTTTTTTCTCAACCAATTTTGCTCAAATTTTGCACACTTAATCATTTTCGATGACAATACAAGGAAATGGAAAAATTTGACCAATTGGACAAAGGGGCGTGGCACCTCCCATACAAAGTTAAAACCTATTATTGAATATTGTCAGTTCTATGACACCTAGAGTGCTGAAATTTTGTGTAAGTGCATCTAGCATCAATGTGCATAGCTGTGCCAAAAATGGGCGGTATTGGAAAAGTGGGCGTGGAACCTCCCATACGAAGTTAAAACCTATTATTGAATATTGTCAGTTCTATGACACCTAGAATGCTGAAATTTTGTGTAAGTGCATCTAGCATCAATTCGCATAGTTGTGCCAAAAATGGGCGGTATTGGAAAAGTGGGCGTGGCATCTCCCATACGAAGTTAAAACCTATTATTGAAAATTGTCAGTTCTATGACACCTAGAGTGCTGAAATTTTGTGTAAGTGCAT
The DNA here is from genome assembly GCA_947397865.1 of Polietes domitor. NCBI lineage: Eukaryota > Metazoa > Arthropoda > Insecta > Diptera > Muscidae > Polietes > Polietes domitor. The sequence goes on along the minus strand of OX377618.1, from coordinate 41,660,955 downwards.
ATACCATCAATGTGCATAGTTGTGCCAAAAAGGGGCGGTATTGGAAAAGTGGGCGTGGCACCTCCCATACGAAGTTAAAACCTATTATTGAATATTGTCAGTTCTATGACACCTAGAGTGCTGAAATTTTGTGTAAGTGCATCTAGCATCAATGTGCATAGTTGTGCCAAAAAGGGGCGGTATTGGAAAAGTGGGCGTGGCACCTCCCATACGAAGTTAAAACCTATTATTGAATATTGTCAGTTCTATGACACCTAGAGTGCTGAAATTTTGTGTAAGTGCAATGTGCATAGTTGTGCCAAAAATGGGCGGTATTGGAAAAGTGGGCGTGGCACCTCCCATACGAAGTTAAAACCTATTATTGAATATTGTCAGTTCTATGACACCTAGAGTGCTGAAATTTTGTGTAAGTGCATCTAGCATCAATGTGCATAGCTGTGCCAAAAATGGGCGGTATTGGAAAAGTGGGCGTGGAACCTCCCATACGAAGTTAAAACCTATTATTGAATATTGTCAGTTCTATGACACCTAGAATGCTGAAATTTTGTGTAAGTGCATCTAGCATCAATTCGCATAGTTGTGCCAAAAATGGGCGGTATTGGAAAAGTGGGCGTGGCATCTCCCATACGAAGTTAAAACCTATTATTGAAAATTGTCAGTTCTATGACACCTAGAGTGCTGAAATTTTGTGTAAGTGCATATACCATCAATGTGCATAGTTGTGCCAAAAAGGGGCGGTATTGGAAAAGTGGGCGTGGCACCTCCCATACGAAGTTAAAACCTATTATTGAATATTGTCAGTTCTATGACACCTAGAGTGCTGAAATTTTGTGTAAGTGCATCTAGCATCAATGTGCATAGTTGTGCCAAAAATGGGCGGTATTGGAAAAGTGGGCGTGGCACCTCCCATACGAAGTTAAAACCTATTATTGAATATTGTCAGTTCTATGACACCTAGAGTGCTGAAATTTTGTGTAAGTGCATCTAGCATCAATGTGCATAGTTGTGCCAAAAATGGGCGGTATTGGAAAAGTGGGCGTGGCACCTCCCATACGAAGTTAAAACCTATTATTGAATATTGTCAGTTCTATGACACCTAGAGTGCTGAAATTTTGTGTAAGTGCATCTACCATCAATGTGCGTAGTTCTGCCAAAAATGGGCGGTATTGGAAAAGTGGGCGTGGTACCTCCCATACGAAGTTAAAACCTATTATTGAATATTGTCAGTTCTATGACACCTAGAGTGCTGAAATTTTGTGTAAGTGCATCTAGCATCAATGTGCATAGTTGTGCCAAAAATGGGCGGTATTGGAAAAGTGGGCGTGGCACCTCCCATACGAAGTTAAAACCTATTATTGAATATTGTCAGTTCTATGACACCTAGAGTGCTGAAATTTTGTGTAAGTGCATCTAGCATCAATTCGCATAGTTGTGCCAAAAAGGGGCGGTATTGGAAAAGTGGGCGTGGCACCTCCCATACGAAGTTAAAACCTATTATTGAATATTGTCAGTTCTATGACACCTAGAGTGCTGAAATTTTGTGTAAGTGCATCTAGCATCAATTCGCATAGTTGTGCCAAAAATGGGCGGTATTGGAAAAGTGGGCGTGGCACCTCCCATACGAAGTTAAAACCTATTATTGAATATTGTCAGTTCTATGACACCTAGAGTGCTGAAATTTTGTGTAAGTGCATCTAGCATCAATGTGCATAGTTGTGCCAAAAATGGGCGGTATTGGAAAAGTGGGCGTGGCACCTCCCATACGAAGTTAAAACCTATTATTGAATATTGTCAGTTCTATGACACCTAGAGTGCTGAAATTTTGTGTAAGTGCATCTAGCATCAATTCGCATAGTTGTGCCAAAAAGGGGCGGTATTGGAAAAGTGGGCGTGGCACCTCCCATACGAAGTTAAAACCTATTATTGAATATTGTCAGTTCTATGACACCTAGAGTGCTGAAATTTTGTGTAAGTGCATCTAGCATCAATGTGCATAGTTGTGCCAAAAATGGGCGGTATTGGAAAAGTGGGCGTGGCACCTCCCATACGAAGTTAAAACCTATTATTGAATATTGTCAGTTCTATGACACCTAGAGTGCTGAAATTTTGTGTAAGTGCATCTAGCATCAATTCGCATAGTTGTGCCAAAAAGGGGCGGTATTGGAAAAGTGGGCGTGGCACCTCCCATACGAAGTTAAAACCTATTATTGAATATTGTCAGTTCTATGACACCTAGAGTGCTGAAATTTTGTGTAAGTGCATCTAGCATCAATTCGCATAGTTGTGCCAAAAATGGGCGGTATTGGAAAAGTGGGCGTGGCACCTCCCATACGAAGTTAAAACCTATTATTGAATATAGTCAGTTCTATGACACCTAGAGTGCTGTAATTTTGTGTAAGTGCATCTAGCATCAATTCGCATAGTTGTGCCAAAAATGGGCGGTATTGGAAAAGTGGGCGTGGCACCTCCCATACGAAGTTAAAACCTATTATTGAATATAGTCAGTTCTATGACACCTAGAGTGCTGTAATTTTGTGTAAGTGCATCTAGCATCAATTCGCATAGTTGTGCCAAAAAGGGGCGGTATTGGAATAGTGGGCGTACCACCTCCCATACGAAGTTAAAACATATTATCGAATAGTGTCAGTTCTATGACACGTATAGTGCTCAAATTTTGTGTGATTGTACAAAGGGGCGTGGTACCTCCCATACAAACCACAAATTAAAAATCTATTATTTCTGCTCCTGATAACGGTATTTGAACAAAATTTGGTACGTCGGTTTGGTGTGCATTTTTTAAGTGCTGCTGCAAATATGAGCGGGAATGGACAAAGGGGCGTGGTACCTCCCATACAAACCACAAATTAAAAATCTATTATTTCTGCTCCTGATAACGCAGTAATTTTTCCTTCTACAAAAGATAACTAAAAAAGAATTTCTAGGCCCAATAGAATTCTGCTTGCATAAAGCATGGATTTGAAAAAAAAAATTTTTTTTTTGATTTACTAGTTATTATGAAACTTGAAGTTAACTTGTTCTCTTTCATTTTTATTAAAAGTGTTATAACGAAAATTACTACTTTTTTTTCTACGAGAGGAAATATTTATCGCGTCCGTTTTGTCCCGTCCGTATTTCTGCTGTACCTGATTAAAAAATCTAAGAAATAATTCTCATATTTCATAAATCTACGAAAAAATATATCCTCTGACCTTCATTTACATGTATACATATATGGAAAAACAAAGTTCTCAAAAAATCGCTGAACTTTGGATATTTCTATAAGACCTTTAAAAGTACTTCTGTTTTTTGTCGCGTCCGTTTCGATGTAAAATTGTTTATAATTTTGTACTAATTTGTACTAAATCCTGACGATATATTTTTAAAATGTAGTACTCTTTAAGCGCTTTAGAACACTAAAAACTCTAATCGACTTTTTCAGTTTCTTTCTTGTTTTTGGCGTAGTTTAAGGCGTGCGAATGTCGCGCCCGGGCCACTGGGAGATGCCCATATACAATTTTTTACTTTTTTACGATTTCAAAACTTCAGAAAAAATTTTCTTGTATCTTTTAATCAATGGTAAACAGCTCCTGTAACTTAATAAATAACTGAAGCTTGATAAATCAGCTCATCCTTTGCTAAAGACCAGGGGATATTGTCTTACCGTTTTTTGTTAATTAATAAATCATTCCCAATAGCCGGTTAAAATATTCTAAAAAAGTATGTTTTCTAATGCATACTATTATTTGAATACCAAATATAGTTGTAGTAAAGGTGTGCTGAACAAAAAAATGTTGAATAATTTCGGTTTGATTTTTGCATTTTATTTTGCTTTTCTTTGTTATTAAAAAGATGTTTGTAACAGTAAGTAGAATTTGATTAATGAGACCCCACAGAGTGGTTTTATTAGCAAATTCCCAGGCATCGGTCGACCTCGTGATTATATGTTTTATTCTAGAGAAAATGAAACACACTGAGTAAGGGAACAACCTTCAGGTTTGAACAACCACTGTTTGAAAAGAAATACGAAATTACACTTTTTGTAATAAAATAAGCTCTAAAATAATAAAAAAAACGTTCAACTGTTTCAGCATTTATGAACTTTGAATGCATTCACAGCAATATTTTCCCATTATAGTACCAGAATCTTCTAGAATACGCTTGGTTTAAATGCTTTTTGTGCAGAATTCAATCCAAAAAAATAAAACTAAAAATTGGACGCATCATATCTCAGAGTTTTTACCACTTTAATATTTATTTATTTTATTTTTAAGTTTTAAAACATCCAAATGTAGATACGAAAAATTCTATAATGATGAGAGAGAGAGTGAGTGTGTGCTGGTGATATCCTGCCCGAACTTAGACTTTTTATAACCCCATATTGAAATATTCATCTGGTTGTGGTAAAATTTGAAGTCGACATGTCCCTCTGTCTGTTAACACATTGAGTGCCAAGCACCCCACGACGGGGTAGGTGTCGTACGGAAACGTACGACTTGTCACTCGATTCAATAGCTTCAATATTACAATTTTAGGCATATATATAGTTGCAAATCAGTTGGGATTGAAAATGGGCGAATTGGGTTAAACAGTTTCCCTCACAAGGACTAAAAGAATCTCTGAAGTTTTATGCAATATTTCAATGCATTTTGATTGACTTCAGCTTTATTTATTTATTTCTACGAACAAAACAAGGGCTATGTGAAGAAATTCCATGGATAAATGTAGAAGTTATTGCCCATCTTGTCAAATTAATTAAATAAATTGGCATTCTATTAAATATAGATGCAAAATGGTCTTGGGCCAGGACAATGCATTTTGATTGACTTCAGCTTTATTTATTTATTTCTACGAACAAAACAAGGGCTATGTGAAGAAATTCCATGGATAAATGTAGAAGTTATTGCCCATCTTGTCAAATTAATTAAATAAATTGGCATTCTATTAAATATAGATGCAAAATGGTCTTGGGCCAGGACAATATCCCAGTTCAAATCATTTATTCAAAAACTTCATCTGAAGTAATATCTTCTAAATTTTTCAATAGATTCCATTCACATGAGCCTTGTTTTTTCGTTGTCATCTATTAGAAACACTGTTCTCTTCACTCTTTTCGTTCCTCTTCTCTTTTGATGAAAATTTCCAAATATGTACCTTTCTCTATGGCGAATAAAGCTGCATTTCACGATTTTCAAAATATAAGAAATTGTAGATACTAGGTTGGATCGAAAATAAAGCAGTTTTGTCATAAGATAACCTTACAAAAATAACTTTTTGTGCTATGAGTAGACAGCGGTTTTTTATGCAAATTCGATTTTTAATTTAAAAATATGGTAACGTAAGGTTGGTTACATTGATCATTTAAATATTTTTTATCATGAAATCAATTGTGGGTTGAAATTAAAAATATTTAATATAATAATTATACTATATTTTATTTTCCATGTTTCCACCTCATGGATGGGGGTATGCTAACTTTGTCATGCCGTTTGTAACACCTAGAAACATCGACCTGAGACCATATAAAGTATATATCGTCATAAAATTCTAAGACGATCTAGCCATGTCCGTCTGTCGGTCTGTTGAAAGCACGCTAGCATCTAAACGAAAGGAGCTAGGATGTCCAAATTTGATGTCCATAAATTTGTCTTATAATCGTAGATCAGTTGGGATTGAAACTAGGCGAAATCGGCCCAAAGGGAAAAATTTTTCCCTCACAAGGACTAAAAATACCCATAATAACCCCTAATATTTTAGAGCATTTAAGCGTGTTTTTCAATACTACTACTTGCACTTACTTGATATTGGGTATGCGCATTCCCCCTATAACAAAAACGTGTCCTAAAAAGAGATTTTTATTCAAAGGAGGGAAATGGGGCAAAAAAGGATAAAAATGGTACCTTTCAAACGGCATTCGGTGTGTACATTCCTCTAATTAATATAAAACAATTTTTTCCAAATCCGTACTTTTAAGAGATAAAATGGGAATAGAGGGATAAAAATGGTACCACCTAAACGGCTGCACCTAGAATAATGAAATTCGGTGTATATATTCCTCTGATTGCGTAGACACGAAAAATAGACGAATTTTTCTAAATTCGTACTTTTTGGGGTTAAAGTGGAAAAAGGGGATACAAATAGTACCAACTAAATGACTGCAGCTAGAGTCATGAAATTCGGAGTATACATTCCTCTGACTGAGTAGATAAAAAGTGTTTTCCAAATTCGTACATTCAAGGGATACAATGGGTACAGAGGGATAAAAATATTACCAACTCAACGACTACAGCTAGAATGATGAAATTCGGTGTGTACATCCCTCTAATTGCGTAGACACGTAAAATAAAGAGATTTTAGAAAGTCGTACTCTTAAGGGGGTATAATGGGAAAAAGGGGATAAAAATGGTACCAACTAAACGGCTACTGCTATAATGATCCTCTAATTTCGTAGACAAGTACAATAAAGAGCTTTTAAAAAGTCGTACTCTTAAAGGGATAAAATAGGAAGAAGGGGACTTAAAAATAGTACCAACCAAATGGCCACAGCTAGAATCATGAAATTCGGTGTATACATTCCTCTGACTGCATAGACACTCAAAATAAAAAGATTTTTCAAAATTCGTACTTTTTACTTTTAAATTAATTAATTAATTAAATAATAAAATTATTTGATTTATTTATAAAATTATTTTTTCAATATTTGTTTTTGCTTTGGTTTGTATATTTGTATATTTGTATATTTTCCAGTGGAATGCAATTCATGGTGGAAGGTATATAAAGTTCGGCCCGGCTGAACTTAACGCCGTAATTACTTGTTTTTGTTTATAAAAATGAGAAGAAAGTTACTCAATTTTCTGTAAAACTATAAGAAATTAGAAAAATTGATATATATTTTTATCTCATACCATTTTTAAAATAAGAAAAAAATACACAATTTTCTGTATGGCTGTAAGAAAATTGTTAGAAATTAGAAAAAATAGATAAGATATTTTTTTTAAATTTACCTTTTGAAAAAATTAGTTTAGACAGTTTCTTATTTTGGTGAAAATCGAGAAATGCATTTTTTTAAATTGCCTTATGACATAACTAATTTATTATTTATATTAATATGAAAATCGGGAAATGCAGCTTTATACGCCTTATAGAAAAGTACATATTTCGAAAATTTCATCAAAATCGGGAAGAAGAGCCAAAATGTGTGTGTGTGTGTGATAACTTAACATGAAATCTCTTTATTTTGTTTTCGAGTTTGCAAAAGCTTTTTTCGCGCTCTTTAAATAAAAATAAAAAAACATGATTTTTGTAAAAGTGTATCCACCTTCAAGAGATGTAGGCTGTGTAAGATTCATCATTATAGATTTGTCCTTGTCATGGGTATATCTCCGAATATAGCTACCTATCTATACCTTATTGGGAACATTCACCGCCAATGATAATTTCAATTTCGTATTTATTTTTACATTAGACTTCTTCCTTTTTTCATGCCAATGATAATTTCTATCAATCATTTTTCCCGTTGCTTTAATTACTAGACTTGCAAGTACAGCCATCCTGGCACACTCCTAGCCGCCTCTGGCTTTTTTCGATTGATTGATTGATTGTTTGTTAATAATACGATAGGCTAACACACAGACAATATTCGATTACGTTCCAAAGCCAGACGCCCTCTCAAGAACGTGGGAGTGTGTGCCTATGCCTTCTGTCCGACATGACGATAATGATGCCGATATTAATTGATTTCAATTTGCTTCCATTTTTGCGGCTTCTGCTGGTATATTTTGTAAATTTAGCGATAAATTTCCACAACAACAACAACGTAAATTTTCAAAAAAAAGAATAGAAACAAAATCGGCACGAAAATAAGTCACCGGCAAAGAGACACACACACACACAACACAAATGAGGCAGGCATTTTCGGAAACAAGTGGAAATTTCGGCTGTGTGAGAATGTATGTTGCGTGTGAGTATATGTGTGTGTGTGTGTCTATGTTCCACATGTAAATTAGATCGGCAGGCGAGGAATTCTTCAATGGTGCTTGACTGCTGCTTGTTTAGTTAATTATTATTATTTTTATTTTTAATGAAATCAAATTAAGACCAAATTTTTGTAAAATTCTAGCTAGGAACAGTGGTTTGAAATTACACAAAATATAGAAATAATTTGAAAGATTTTTTAATAACCAATTTTTTTCACTGTTTACATTGTAATTAAGAGCACATGTTGTGATTCTTCAATTGAAGAAACTGGATAACCGCTGACCAATTGTCCATTGTCATTACTGAAAATATTTTTTATAATTATAAAGATGCTGGTCTTTTGAATAATTTTTCGCAAAAATAAAAAGTTTTGGTCATTCCAGTTTCAGGGAAAAACAAATGAAAATTGTGAAAATTTGCTACCAAAAAAAACGAATTCCCAAAGTGGGGAAAATGTGTTCCAACATTTTAATAAATTTGTGCAAAAAATACAAGTTTTGGTTTTTCCAATCTCTTAAAATTGTACGAATTTGCGGTTAACAAAAAACATAAAAATTAAGAAAAAATAGATAAAAATGATAAAAAATGCTACCAAAAAATAGGCAACTTCCCAAAGTGGGGAAAATGTGTTCCAAATTTTGGGATATTTACTAAAATGCGATCCTAAATTTTGGAAAACATTTTCCCCATTTTCGGAATTCGACTAGCCCAAAAATAAAAAATCAATAAATCTAGTATTTTTATCATTTTTTCCGAATTATAGGTATTTTTAGCGGATCTCCAATTCACATTTCTCAGAATTTTACGAATTTGTGGTCCACTAAAACTACTTCAGATTAAATAAAGGCATAGCGATCGCCATAATTAAAAAAAAAAACAAATAAAAATGATAAAAATACTAGATTTATTGATTTTTCGGCTAAAAGGTCAAATTCCCAAAATGGGGAAAATGTGTTCCAAAACTTAGGATTTTTACTAAAATACTCGTTATGCTTTTATTTACCATTCTTAACTGTTTTGGTGAATTTTTCGTATTTTTATTGGTCTTCATATTCGAAAAATTTTCAGAGATGTGAATTTGAGATCCACTAAAAATACCAGATAAAAATTAGAAAAAAATACTAGATTTGTAGATTTTGAATTTTCGTCAAAAATAGCCGAAATCCCAAAGTGGGTAAAATGTGTTCCAAAATTTGGGATTTTTACTTTATTTACCGTTTTTATCTGAATGAATTTATTTTAGGTATACTTAGTGGAACTCAATTCGTAAAATTTTGAAAGATGTGATTTTGAGATTTATTAAAAATAACTAAAACTTATAAAAAAATGATAAAAAACAGCTGAATTCCAAAAGTGGGGAAAAGCTATTCCAAAATTTGGGATTTTTCAAATTTGTAAAATTTTGAGAAAAAAAAAATAGATAAAAAAGATAAAGAAATTAGTATATTTTTTGAGTGATGTGTGTTTGTGGTCAATTAAAAATAACAAAAATTTAAAAAAGAAATGATTGAAAATTACTGGATTTGCAGATTTTGCATTTTCGGCAAAAAATAGCCGACTTCCCAAAATGGGGAAAAGGTGTTCCGAAATTTGGAATTTTTAATGGAATATTCGCATTTACCTACCATTTATCATTTTTATCTGTGGTGGTTTCTTCTTTTTATATCAGCTGAGAAACTGCAGTGCAGTTACAGCCTTATCAAAAAAGTCAATAAATTGTGTAAAATGCGGTCAAATGAAAAAATAAAAGTTTTCGATAATTTTTATTATTTGTTTATTTAAAACAATAGGTTAAAAATATCCATAAATTTCGAGTTATCGTAGCCAAAAATATTGGAGAAAGCTGGCTTTTATAGAAAACTCAAAAATAGACAGAAAAGTAAAGAAAATTTATTCGATAACTGGCTTAGTTATCGAAAAAATATTTTTTGTGTAAAAATGTGGTCAAAACGAAAAAAAGTCAAAAATATTGGAAAAAGCTGGCTTTTATAGAAAACTCAAAAATAGACAGAAAAGTAAAGTAAAATTTATCGAAAAAAATATTTTTTGTGTAAAATGTGGTCAAAATGAAAAATCAGTAACAAATCTTAGTTATCGAAACTGTTTTATTTTTTATAAGACCATTTTGCATCTATATTTAATAGAATGCCAATTAATTTACAAATGGCATGGTGACATTTCTTACTTGGCTGCAGACTACCACGATCATGATTTCGACCACGTCAAAAGTCTTTTCAAGTGGTTTCGCAGCGACTTTTCAACATCAAACCCGGCCTCTATAAGGAGATGATTCTCACAAACGAACGAGAATCACAACTCACTTGCCGAATTTGCGTTTAAAAAATCGCATCAAGAAATAAAGTACACATGCCACCTTACAAGCATCTTATTGAGTTGCATATGTAAGTATGTGTATATGCATGTATAGTTACCCAGCAATACTTCTTCGTGCCAACGATCATAGTACGCAACCAAGTAATAAATGTCACCATGCCATTTGTAAATAAATTTGCATTCTAGTAAATATAGAAGCAAAATGGTCTTGAGCCAGGACAATATCCCAGTTCAAATCAAATATTGATTACAGACCAAAAAAAATGCAAACGAAAAAACTAAAATAAAAAAAAGTTATTATTTATTTATTTATTATTTAAAAAATAGCGAAACAATCTGGCAAAAATTCTCGATAACTTTAGAATATCGGAAAAAACTGACTTTTATAGAAAACACCAAAATAGGTAGAAAAAGTAAAGTAATTCGAAAATTTTGATAGCTAGTAGTTACCGAAATATTGTACAATGCTCTCGAAAAAGGTAGTCCCACTCACTGTGAAGAAATTTGAAAACAAAATCACAATTTAGATTAAGGATGCCATGAATAATATTGTTATTGCTGTAATTTATGGGCAACATTTTTTGAAAAAAAAAAAAAAATAAATAAATAAATAAAATTCAGTATGCCATACAATTGGAATAAAATGATATTACTGCATTTGTGAAACAAAAAAATATATGACCGAAAAAAAGCAACCTCGTCTACAGCAACTTTTAAAAGTTTTCTGTTATTGAATAGTTTAATTAATTGAGAAAAAATCGCACTATTTTCTAAATAATTTTTTGTTAGTTTTGTAGAATAATTTTGAAAATTAAAAAAATATATATTAAAAAATCGCCTTTTCAGTGCATTTAATAATTATTTTTGTTATTGATTATCTTTGTAATTTAAAAATATGTTTTAAAACTGTAATTTGTAATTTAAAATTTTATTGGTAACTGAAAAAGTTACCGATTTTTTTCTTCTAATTTTCGATTTTGACCCCATTGGATTGAAAAAAAAATCGATTTATCAAAATTTAACGTGCGAGGACTCCAAACTAAGCGAGACATCGACAACATGCCGAACCATTTTTTTCTTATTTTGAAGTGTTCTATCCAAATATATGGTCTTGGGGCCTCGGATATTATACTCTCCTCATGACTTTTGTCGATATTTGTTCTTTCTATTTGAAGTGCATGTACTAATTACACTAGTCAACAGTCAAAATGTACTCGGGATGCGATAATTTTTTCTGTGTAGATAACCTTGACATGAGCTCGAAAAACGCAATAAAAATTTTTTTTTTTCGTTTGGTTTTTTTTTATTATTATTTTTTTAAATTTTAAAATTTTTTTTTTGGTTAATTTGTTTCGTCCGGCATAACTCGGGAACCACTAGCCCGATTTAATTGAATTAAATTTTAAAAAATTTAAAATTACAATTCCCTTAATCTGTTCATATATTGTTTCCCTATACAAGCAACAGTTTCCAAGTTAAAAATGAATATATAAAGGAAAAAACTTATTTTTTGCCTAAAGATTTAATTTTTTTTTTTTTAAATCCATAAAAAATCCAAAATGAAAAAAAATGTCAAATCTTATTACTTTTACGTAAAGTCACATAACCTATGAGCAAAATGAGACAAAGATCATGAAAATCGATGCACGCGTTTCGCTTTTATTCGCAATTGAGTAAAGGTATGAATTTCAAAAATTTGCTCGACATATGCACAACTTTGTCTATGGTAAGGTTTTTTCTTTTTTTTTTTTTGATTCTCAGAATTAACAAAACGGAATAAACAAAGGGTTATTTAATTTTTATGATTGCGTAAGCAAAGTAATAAACGCTAATAAATGTGCGTGAACAATTAAAAGGAAAAAAGGAAAGGGGACTTTTTTAATTATTTGGGTTTTCCGTTGGCTACCTGTATGATTTTTTTACAGAAATGCAACCCACATTTAAGGGTGGTCATTATTCGGAAAATTTAAGACTCACACATGGTGAAACAGGTATGTAGCCACCGTAAAAAAATATACACCCATTTATAAGTACCTGTCAGTAAAATACTAAACAATACACAGTATAAATAGGTCTTCATTGATCGATTTTACTCATTCAACAAGTGTCGACGAACGCGATAGTTAAAATGAGCAAACGTTCGCGAGGATTTGAATGCAATACCAATCCAAGTAATTTTTGTTACATGTGCGCCATGCTCGTCACTCACATCGCCCAGGTTGTCCGGAAAGAAGTCCAAGTGCGAGTGTAGAAAATGTATCTTAAGCGACATATTTGCTCTCATTTTTTTATAATTTTGGAGTAGTTGTTCGACGATCTCTCTGTAATTTGAGCTTTTGTTGTTTCCAAGAAATCCGGAAACAATTTGCCGAAATGAGTTCCAAGCTGCAGCTTCATTTGGTGATAAAATGTGCTCAAACTGTTGGTCTTGCAACAACTTTTTAATTTGCGGACCGTCGAAAACGCCTTCCTTAATCTTTGCCGATGAAAGGTGAGGAAAAATGGTTTTTAAATAGGCGAACGCTTCGCCATCTTTGTTGATAGCTTTCACGAAGTTTTTTATGAGTCCGAGCTTTATGTGAAGAGGTGGGAGAAAAACATTTTCCTTTTTTATGAGTGGTGTATATTTCACGTTGTCGCTGCCGGGGATGAAGTTAACTCTTTCTGTCCAACTCCTCCTGGTGTAATGATGTTGACGATCGCGGCTGTCCCAAAGGCAGAGAAAACAACAGTACTTTGTGAATCCACCTTGTAATCCACAAAGGATACCGATAACCTTAAGGTCGGCACAAACTTTCCAATCGTGCCTCTCATAGTTAAGGCACTTTAGTAGATTGTCCATGACTTCGTATGTTTCCTTGGTGTCAACGGCATGAGCAATTGGAATCGAAGGTTTCTCGTTGCCGTTGTGCAGTAAAATTGCTTTAAGGCTCTGCTTGTTGCTGTCGATGAAAAGACGCCACTCTCCTGGATCGTAAGAGTACCCGAGTTCACCAAATAATCCGGGAATGTCCTTACAAAAACAGATGTTGTCTTTTTTTGTGTAGTACCTTGCGTATGGTTCATGACGCTTCCTGTAGATTGTTGTCACCACACCAGGAGCCAAGAAACCGAACTGTTGCATGCGCGATGCATGCAACTCTGCATCTTCCTTGGAGAGTTTCAATTCTCTAACCCAATCGTTCAGTTCTGCTTGGGAACATAAGCGTTGACCTCCATGCAATGTATATGTTGACTCGCATTCTGATGTGGTTTCTACTGTCTCCGGATCTGATGTTGGATGTATCGCCTCATTATTAGATGCCCATCTTGAAACGGACGGTTGCGGGTCCACAGGTTCTTCGCAAAATGGCACTGGAAAATTCACTGTTGAAACAGCAGCGTAAGTCCATCGTATATTTTTTCCCACGCCTGTTTTTTTGCTAAGACAGAAGTAGCAATCTGTTACATGGCAAAGCGGAGCTCTCCAAAGCATTGGCATGATGATTCTCGGCTGTCGTCTGAAAGAATTTCAATAATAAGTTATATATGTTCTTGAATTTCGTAATCTACACTTACCTTGAGTCAGCTAGCTGTAGGTAGCACCTTGGACATAGAGCACTTGGTGTCCACCGCTCATCTATGTTTGAGACCTTTAAATTGAAGCTCTCTTCAAATGAATCTCTCAATTTAGGCTTGTTTTTTCAGAAACGTATTCTCCGGACATGTAACAAAAATTACTTGGATTGGTATTGCATTCAAATCCTCGCGAACGTTTGCTCATTTTAACTATCGCGTTCGTCGACACTTGTTGAATGAGTAAAATCGATCAATGAAGACCTATTTATACTGTGTATTGTTTAGTATTTTACTGACAGGTACTTATAAATGGGTGTATATTTTTTTACGGTTGCTACATACCTGTTTCACCATGTGTGAGTCTTAAATTTTCCGAATAATGACCACCCTTAAATGTGGGTTGCATTTCTGTAAAAAAATCATACAGGTAGCCAACGGAAAACCCAAATAATTAAAAAAGTCCCCTTTCCTTTTTTCCTTTTAATTGTTCACGCACATTTATTAGCGTTTATTACTTTGCTTACGCAATCATAAAAATTAAATAACCCGTTGTTTATTCCGTTTTGTTAATTCTGAGAATCAAAAAAAAAAAGAAAAAACCTTACCATAGACAAAGTTGTGCATATGTCGAGCAAATTTTTGAAATTCATACCTTTACTCAATTGCGAATAAAAGCGAAACGCGTGCATCGATTTTCATGATCTTTGTCTCATTTTGCTCATAGGTTATGTGACTTTACGTAAAAGTAATAAGATTTGACATTTTTTTTCATTTTGGATTTTTTATGGATTTAAAAAAAAAAAATTTAAATCTTTAGGCAAAAAATAAGTTTTTTCCTTTATATATTCATTTTTAACTTGGAAACTGTTGCTTGTATAGGAAAACAATATATGAACAGATTAAGGGAATTGTAATTTTAAATGTTTTAAAATTTAATTCAATTAAATCGGGCTAGTGGTTCCCGAGTTATGCCGGACGAAACAAATTAACCAAAAAAAAAATTTTTAAAATTTAAAAAAAAAATAATAAAAAAAAACCAAACGAAAAAAAAAATTTTTATTGCGTTTTTCGAGCTCATGTCAAGGTTATCTACACAGAAAAAATTATCGCATCCGGAGTACATGAAATTTTTTTCAATTTGTTGAGTAGTGTTATTTTTGTTATTTTTTTTATTTTATAATAAGAACACACACATTTTTTGAAGATTTTCCATAATCGATAGCTATGGAAAGTATTGATTACAAAGCAGTTATCGGTAAATATTTTTTTTGTTTTTTTCTTCTAATTTTCGATTTTGAGTCCATTGGAACGAACAAAATCGATTTTTCAAAATTTAACGTGCCATAAGTTGATAACTAAGCGAGACATCGATAACACCCTCCACCTCCAGGATGGGGGTATACTAACTTTGTCATTCCGTTTGTAACAACTTGAAATGTCGACCTGAGACCGTATAAAGCATATATATTCTTGATCGTCATAAAATTCTAAGACGATCTAGCCATGTCCGTCCGTTTGTTGAAAGCACGCTGGCATCTAAACGAAAGGAGCTAGGACGTCCAAATTTTCCATAACTGTGTCTTATAGTCGTAGATCGGTTGGGACGAAATCGGCCCAAAGGGAAAAAAATTTCATTCACAATGACTAAAATACCCATACTTATATACCATATTTTTTCAATATGTCTGCTTGACTTGATGCTCCATAAAGTGATTTTTATTCGTAGGGGGTGAAATGGGGCCAAAATGGGATAAAAATGCTACATATCAAACGACAACAGCTAGAAGCACGAAATTCCGTGTGTACTTTCCTCTAATTGAGTAGATACATAATATAAAAGTTATTTTTCCCAATTCGTACTTTTAAGGGGTAAAATGGGAATAGAGGGATAAAAATGGTACTAACCAAACGGCTGCACCCAAAAAAAAAAAAAAAAGGGATAAAAAAATAGTACCAACCAAATGACCGCAGCTAAAGTCGGAGTATACATTCCTTTGACTGCGTAGACTTAATTTTTGTATTATTTAATATTCCCCCACTTTTTGATAATTTCCAACCCACTGTGCCCGATAGTGCAGTTTTGCCGTAAGTGAAAAAACAACAACAACAAAGAAAGCGTGACACACATAACTCCCTCCCCCACACCCTCTGCCATGAGAGAACAAAAAGTCAAACATTTGACGTTTATATGGGAAAATACAAATCAAACGGAAAAAATCGGGTTTTCTTTTGTGAAAATTATTTATTTAAAGACAATGTTTTTTTGTCTTCACCTAAAAATAAACATAAACAACCAAAGCGGCAGACAAAAAGACAACACAATTAACTCAGCATGAGCACCGAGGCGCAGAGAGGACGTCGTACATCCGATCGGCCGGCCGATCAGAGCCAATCATACATAACGTGGAAAATTTCCCAATATTTGCACGTTGAAGAGAAAAACCAACGAAGACGATCCAGCTGCTGCCGCACAAATGAGAGTGAGCGGTTGACGCGTGAGTGTGTAGATTTTCCCTCCGACACCAAAGTGAAAAGTGCTGTTTTTCCCCAATCAACACAAAATTCAGTCAATATTTTGAAATCGTAACAAACGAAGAGGACGTGATTTTCTTTTGTAACGAAAATTAAACGTGTATTTTAGACGGTGTTTTTTGTTTCAACGCAATAGCCAAAAAAGTGACCAATACGATTTTCGTAATTCCAAGTGGATCAGAGTTTTCCGATCACCCCCCACCCAAAAAAAAAAACAAATTTTCAAAAAAAAAAAACACATTCGAGTGATTTAAAGGATTGTTTAGCCCAAACGTTGCTGGTTTTTTGCTTCCACTCCAATACTGGCACAAATGCAATTCTGTTGGCTAACACAAAAAGTCAGTACTTTGTTTGTGTATGTCCATATGTATGTACGTGACGTGGCGTGTTCCTTCGTGTGTGTTCGTTTGTAGTGAAAATTGGAAATTGCAAAGCACTTCCCGCAAAAGTTTCGTTAGTGTCTGAGATATCAACAGCAGCATATACATACATATGTATGTATGTTTGTAGGCAACAAAAACTGTAAAATATTGTTTTCGCAGATTGTTAGTGTCATCCGGCGCATGTTTGTTTTGGAAAATTGTTTCGCAGCAAATTTATTGTCAAGACTTGGTCCACTGTTGAATTGTGTATGTGTGTGTGTGTTGAGCTACAGTAAGTATTGTGAGGTCGCTGTGAATTATGTGACAGATCTTTTAAATTTGAGATAAACAAGACAAAAAATCATTAATATCGGCTAGGCCGGAACTTATATATGTATACGCTCCACAGTATTATAAAGGGTGATTTTTTAAGAGCTTGATAACTTTTTTTTTTTAAAAAACGCATAAAATTTGCAAAATCTCATCGGTTCTTTATTTGAAACGTTAGATTGGTCCATGACATTTACTTTTTGAAGATAATTTCATTTAAATGTTGACCGCGCCTGCGTCTTAGGTGGTCCATCCGCTTAGTCCAATTTTGGCATTTCCACGTTTTTGAGTAACAGAGACCCAATTGGTGCGAACGGCGACGAATCGAAAATTGGTGGTCATCATTAACACTGGCCGATACAGCTGCGATATTTTCTTCAGTTCGCACTCTACGTAAGCGTGTTGGTGGTTTAATGTCCAACAATGTAAATTTGGTGCGAAATTTAGTCACAATAGCCCGAATAGCCGCTTCAGTGGGTCGATTAAACTGACCATAAAATGGAAGCGCGCAATGAACTTTCTTAACAGAGCACGCATTTTGATAATAAAATTCAATAATTTGCAAGCGTTGTTCGTTTGTAAGACGATTCATGATGAAATGTCAAAGCATACTGAGCATCTTTCTCTTTGACACCATGTCTGAAATCCCACGTGATCTGTCAAATACTAATGCATGAAAATCCTAACCTCAAAAAAATCACTCTTTATTAGTGCAGTACAGGCCCAGGACATTATATACATTAAGATGGGCCACGAAAGTAAATTGCAACTGTTTAATGATGATCTGCAAAATATTTTGTCACTGGGTCGATCCATCTGTGAGCTAAAAGCTCCTGAAAACACCACTAAAAATCGTGTTTTTCTCGTGTAATTTTTTTCCGCTGCATTTTTGCCCAACATTTTTTCTGAATTAATAGACCCTTGGGAGCAATTTAAATAAAAAATTGTATTCTTGTCTTAGAATAACTCATTGGTCGTATTATTGGGCGTTTATACTGATTTTTTGCGGTTTTTCAAGGAGACAGCTAAAAACCATATTTCTTGGAAACATTTTTAGGAGGTGTTATGAAAAATAAATAGAAGGAATTATTACCTTTCGAATGATACCTAAATATTGAATAATGGACGAAAAATGACGTCACTGACTCCTAGTTTGTAAAATAATTAAATACAGGAGATGGATTTTCAGAGCCAAAAATTCTCTTTTTACAAAAATGAGCACTGCGGCGTCAATTTTCATCCGATGTTCATCATTTAGGCATAATTTGAAAGGTATTGACTGCCATATACGAACATTTTTTCAGTTGTCACTATGAAAAAACACAAAAAATTACTATAAATGTCCAATAATTCGATTTTATTTTCGTGGGGTGACTGAAAATTGTTTTTCCATTTGTATGGACATCGACCCATCCTAATATACATATTAATATTCTACTGATTCTGACATTATCGGTTAATTGCTCTCCTTGTGGAAACAATTTGCTTACCAAAGTGCTCAAAAGCCACTACCCTGACTGTTCCTAGAACTACTTTCACTTAATTTTTTTAAATTCTTAACATAAATCTTCCACGACAGTTCAAAAAAAATATTTTTGATTTCCTCCATTTTTTTAATTTTTTTAGTACCCACTAAAAACACCCTCTGGTTTTTTTCTGATTACTCGTTAAAAAGATATAGCTTTTATAAAAATCGTTAAATAGTAGTTCTTTTTCCAGTCTTTTGCTCATAACTTCGTCAATAATGGTCCGAATTGGATATTCTTTTTTTAATACATATATTTGCTTTGAAAAAATATTCACAATGTTTTGCAATACAAATTTCGATTTTCTAAATTAAAACTTTATTTTTTAATTGTTTGTACTCCTCGATTTTCTCGAACAAAATTTTATTTAAACATTTATTTACTCTGTAAATTTTGAGGCTTGGTTTAAAGTGGGCCTTTACAAATTACTATGTTTTTTTTAATTTTCTGAATATATGGAAACACGAAATTTTATTTTTTTTTTGGTTTTCTCCCTCCACCAGGGATTGCATTCCACTGAGGCTGTCGATTTTCGTAAAAGTGCAGTAATATTACAGGAAAATATAAATTTTTTATTATAGGCAAACCAAAACAAACACAAATTTTGAAAAAATAATTTTATTATTTGAAACCACGCTGAGAAGGCAAGGCAACCAATACGTTTACATATCGAAATAATAGTTAATTCAACAAATAAATATTCTTATACATATTTATATTTAAGCTTAAATACCAAAGATATTGGTAGATAGTGGGTGCTACAGTTGGTGTATTTCCATTTTATTTTAATTCCAAAATTAATTATCTCACGTACATAGAGCTAAATAACCTAACTTCATGAGTCATCAAAAATTGGAAAAATCTTTTTATTTTGCGTGTCTATACATTCAGAGGAATGTATACTCCGAATTTCAAGACTCTGGCTCCGGTCATTTGGTCATTTCTATCCCCTTTTTCCATTATAACCCTAAAAAGTACGAATTTCGAAAAAATCCCTTTATTGTACGAATCTACGCAATCAGAGGAATATAGTTCATTATTTTAGGTGCAGCCGTTTGGTTGGTACCATTTTTATCCCTCTATTCCCATTTTACCCCTTAAAAGTACGAATTTGGAAAAAATATGTTTATATTATGTATCTACTCAATTAGAGGAAATGTGCACACCGAATTTCGTGTGTCTAGCTGTTGCCGTTTGACATGTACCATTTTTATCCATTTTTGCCCCATTTCACCCCCTACGAATCAAGTATAAGCAGACAGATTGAAAAAACATGCTTAGATACTCAAAAATATTAGGGATTATTATGGGTATTTTTAGTCCTTGTGAGAGAAAAATGTATCCCTTTTAGCCGATTTCGCCCACTTTCTATCCCAACCGTTCTACGACTATAAGACGCATTTATGGAAAATTTGGACGTCCTATCTCCTTTCGTTTAGATGCTAGCGTGCTTTCAACAGACGGACGGACAAGGCATGGTCGTCTTAGAATTTTATGACGATCAAGAATATATATACTTTATAGGGTCTCCTGTCGATATTTCAAGGTGTTACAAACGGAATGACAAAGTTAGTATTATACTCCCATCCTGGATGTGGAGGGAATACAAATTAAAAAAATTACTGTCTTAATAACCCATAGTCGATTGTGGAATTTCTACAAAAATAATTAAAACATCCTGCTGACAAAAATCAAATCGTTTGCTATATTCCTTATTTTAGGGGCCCTCAGGAGTACCTTAATCCCAACTATCTCTGTGACAATTCCGGTACTATTATATTTTAAATTTTTGCAGTAAGGGTTATTTTATTCGAATTTTAGTTAAATATTAAATATTTAGCCTTAATTTTGTACAGACGATTCTACGGTGTATACATTCAGATTTACATACTTCGGATTGAATAATCCTTATTTAAATTAAATCATTGTAAAAATTCTTCAATTATACTGTCGGCTTTTTGAAATATTTTTGGCTGTTTTGTAACCACTTGGAATAGTCATATTTTCGATATTGGCTTCTTCTAGCCGTATTCACGCCATTACACGAACCGCAATTGCAGGGCCTACAACTCCAGTCGACATATTCTTTTGAAATACATAACTTAAAGTCGAACTTTGAGCTATCGCAGTTCCGGCAGAAATAGCTATTTTTCAAAAATTTTTTGATGCTTTTTGTCCATCCTATTTTCTACTAAAGTCCACTAGATGATTTGTAAAATTTAAAAAAAAAAACTCGATTTTAGCTTCAACATTTTTCTATAAAAACAACAAAAAATATTTTAAAAAAATCTCACAATGTTTTTCATGCGGCACTTTTTTTCAAATAATTAAACTATTCAATAATACAATAGTTTTGTGGATGTTTCGGCTATTTTAAGTTTTTCCTGTTAAAATTTGCACATGGTAATACTCCGAAACTTAGTTTAAGTTCTTGTTCCTCCCACACAATTAAATTAAAACCAATATAACATCCACAAAGATATTCAGATTCAGATATATCCAATCAGCTCAATTTTTAAGTACACCCCAAAATCCAAACCAAACAGTGATTCGTTGTGGATGCATTGGCTGCTCAATAGTCATGTGTGTGTTCTCTGAACCCCATATGTAATTTTTGCTGTCTGACTGTCTGTTGAAAGCACGTCTGTCTGACTGTCTGTTGAAAGTACGCTAGTTTCCGAACGAAATGAGCTAGGAGGTTGAAATTTTCCGTAAATGTAGTTGTGATTGCAGATCGGTTGGGATTGAAAGTGGACGAAATCGGTCCAAAGGGAAAAATTTTTCCTTTGAACCGACATCATCTAAAGTGGACAGCCTCTAATCTACCGGTAATACTGAGGAATGCATTCCGTGGTGGAAGGTATATAAGATTCGGCACTGCCGAACTTCACGCGTTTTTACTTGGTTTCATTCAAATGAATAAAAATAAAATAAAAATTTGAAAAATTCGATTTTTTTTAATTTCAATTTCGATGACTGAGATAGTTATCGAAAACTTTTATTTTTTCATTTTGACCTCATTTTACAATATTACTGTTGGATTTTTCCAAACATTAACATCTAATAACTCGATAACTAAGCGAGATATCGATAACATGCCGACAAATTTATTTATAATTTTGAGGTGTTCTTTCAAAAAATATACAGTGCGAGCTCGGTGATCGCAACCACCTATTATCGCAACTGCTCGTTGTTTGCAACCAACTAAATATTGGCATTAGAGTCTCAATAAGCGCAACTTATGGTCTCGATTATCGCAACTTCTATACAAAAGTTGTAATGTTCGTTTTCTATTTTCTGGGTAGATGAATATACTTTGAATTTAACCAAGGACGAAGCTGATTAAAGAACGACCGCACATTAGTAAGAACCCATATAATCGTCGCAGCAGACTCGGATGTGTATTTATACACTCCACAAGAGTATTATGTCTTTGTGCATTTGTTTGTAACACCCAAAAGGAAAAGAGAAAGACCCATTGTTAATTATACCAATCGACTTAGAACCACTTTTTGAGTCGATTTAGCAATGTCCGTCCGTCTGTCCATCTATTCTTGTAATCACGATACAGGTCGCAATTGTACACATGACTAAATGAAACTTTGCACAATGAAGTTTTTTGAGACAAGGACGAACGCTATTTATTTTCAAGAAAATCGGTTCAGATTTAGATATAGCCCCCATACGAATTTCACTCCCGCTTTGACTCTTTTCACTCTAGATACCACATATTACAACAGATTTTCTTTAAAATTGGCAAAACATCTTATATTTCAACTAGAAACACCTGTGGTAAAAATGTGTTAGATCGGTTCAGATTTAGATATAGGCCCCATACAAATTTCGCTCCAGATTTGACTTTTTCCGCTCTAGAAACCACATATTGTATCAGATTGTCTTCAGATTTGGCAAAACATCTTATATTTAAACTAGGAACATTTATGGTGAAAATAGTTCAAATTGGTTCAGATTTAGATATAGCCCCCATATAAATGTCGCTCCCGATTTGACTTTTTCCTCTTCAAATGTCATCTTTAATTTTTCTTTAAATTGGCACAACATCTTATAATCCAACTAGAAACACCTATGCTGAAATTTATCAGATTTAGATAAAGCCCCCATACAAATATCGCTCCCGATTTGACATTTTCCGCTCTAGAAACCACATATTGTACTCGATTTTCTTTAAATTTGGCACAATATCTTATAATCCAACTAGAAACTCCTATGCTGAAATTGGGTGAATCGGTTCAGATTAAGATATAACCCCCATACAAATGTCGCTCCCGATTTGACTTTTGCCGCTTTAAAAGCCACATATTATGCTCGATTTTCTTTAAATTTGGCACAACATCTTATAATCTATCTAGAAACACCTGTGGCTAAAGCGGGCTAGATCGGTTCAGATTTAGGTATAGCCCCCATACAAATGTCGCTCCCGATTTGACTTTTGCACTATAGAAACCACATATTGTACCCGATTTTCTTTAATATTGGCACAACATCTTATAGTCCAACTAAACAAAACTATTGTTGAACTACGTTCAACCTTAACGAACTCTTACGAGTTCGTTTTTAGTTATAAGTTGCATGAATTTTTACTATCTTAAAATATGTCTCAATACATAAGGCAAATGAATTTCCCTATGAATTATAAGTACTACTTACACTTAAATAGTTGTTTCTCATTTATTCTTGTAATAAGCTTCATGGCAACCCTACGTCTAATTGAGTTCGTAAATAGCTTTTACTCAATTGGACGAAGGTTTTCCATGAAGTTTCCAATTGATGCTGAATTATAATTTTTGAGCACCATTTTCTTCTTTCTGCAACAAGTCGTTCACTTGGTTTTTTCACGACTTAGCGGTAAGGAGCAAACGCCCACAATAAATCTGAAGATAAACTGATATATATTTGTTTTTATGTTCTTTATTTATCTTGGTTGTACCAACTGGTATTTTACAATCCTGTGAGACCAAGAAAAATAATACAGTCCACTTGCAGAATATCCTCACGGGATTGTACAACTATGGTGAAAGTGGGTAAGATCGGTCTAGATTTAAATATAGCCCAAATACAAATGTTGCCCCCAAAAGTTTAACCGATTTTGGCGAAACTATACACTTTATATTTCACTTATTTCGTTCCAGGTTTCAATATATTCTCATACAAATGTCCTTACCGATTTAACATTTTTTGTCAAACACATACATTTACAGGATACAAAAAACTTTCCCGTTTTCACTTTTTCACCGAATTGAATTGTATTCGGATAGAAAGTGGAGTGTTTCATAGAGTCGGCCCCGCCCGACTTTAGCCTTTCCTTACTTGTTTTAGTAGAGATTAGGGTAAACTTCGATCAAATATAGTCATTCCTTTTCCTTTTTTCCGACCAAATAGTCATGCTTAGATTGCTTTGTGTTGAGTATACATACTACACTAACTTTGTTGTCGGAGATCCATTAAATAACTTATTTCGAAAATTGTGGTCCGCAGATTGCAAATCGCGCTACTTAGTTGTGATCATCGAGCTCGTATTGTTGGGGGCTTGAATATCATAAAAGGCCGAATTTTATGATTCTAGCAGCAGTTATTGGTCGGTGCCAATTTTATATCTATATTTCTTTTAGTAGTATATGCATTCAAATCGACGTCTACGCTAAATTTCATGATTCTAACGCAGCCATTTGATTGCTATGATTTTTATTCACTTTCGACCCGTTTTCCCTTTAAAGTATAAATTTCGAAAAAATCCTACAAATCCTCTAAACATTCAAAGAAATGTATAAACAAAATTTTGTAATTCTAGCAGCAGCCATTCGGATGGAATGTCGAAAAGTTAGTAATAAACCCCTTTTATATGTATAAACTACACTGAAAGAATTATCTTCATAATATTTATGATTTTGTCTTCACCTGAGTGAAAATTTACATTAAAAAGTCGCCAAAGAAACATTTCATAAAATGTATGAAACATGTTTCATAAAGCACAAGTCAATGAAAGTGTCATATAATCTATGAAACATTTCTTAGAAACTATGAAATGCAGTTCTTCATTCGATGAAGTTTTGCCATAAAAATCTATTACTTTTCATAATATGATTTATGAAAAATTTCATAGATTTTACGAAGAAACTTTATTAATTTTATGAAAGAGTTTCATAAAAGTTTACTGAAGTTTCCAATATAAACAAACAAGCAAACAAAAGGTCTGACGTGTTGAATAATCAACACCATTGCTTGAGTCTTTGCAATGAATATGTCTGTCACCTAAATCAGGGTTCGTACTTGTGTCAGAGTTAACAAAGTACAAATGAGAATTGCTAGCATTCAATCGAATAAAGTCGACACACTAAAAATGTAGTTGTAAGTTATGAAACATTTCATAAAAACTATGAAATGCTTCATTTATGAAGACATTTCATAACACAAATATTTTAGTGGTTTTGACATATGAAACTTTGATCTTATGAAACTATGTTTCACTAATTTAACAATTTTGTTTTATGAAATATGAAATTTTTATGAAAAAATTGTACGAAACATTTCATCTTTTCATACATACTAAGAAAAAATTCACTAAATTATAAAATTATGAAGGAAAATTCTTTCAGTGTATGTCATAGCGTGCCTTCTAAACCAGTGCAAATTTTCATGGAACTTCCCACGATTGTGTATAACTTCTCCTGTTCATATTCTTTGTCCTTTTGTGTTTCTGTAAAAGTTTGTCTTTGTCGAACAAACTTTATTTAATATTGATTCGTTTTCCGCCGCCACTTATCTGTTTATTTAATGTTTTCTTTCTTCTTTTCTTTCCGTCTCTTTTTGTTGTGCTCTTCATAGGATCGTCGCGACGATTTAAAATTGATTGTTAATGCCATTGGCAAAAGTGAGCAAATGCCAAAAGTTAGTTCAGCCATGATGAATGATATTGAAAAGGTAAGTGTCACTTCTGGGAAAATGGACGAACTCCATCCAGCAAAACATCGTTCGTCATCCCATTCCATCCTTGCCGCAGTAGTATGATGATGTATAACATCATTGTGTGCCGTTGTTTTTTCCTTTCAGACTAAAAATAATCTCCAAACTCATGCGGACACGGTGGAAATGTCACTGACGGAATTGAAATCGAACAAAAAACTCAACAACACCAATGGCAGCAGAGGTAAGTGGATAATAACGAGAGAAAAGTTTAGGATAAAAAAACTTTATTTTGAAATAATTGAAATATGTTTTCCTCGAAGCCAGAGATGCACTCTTTATTGGAAAAAAGTTTTGAAATTTTCTCATGAAAAATTCTTAGTTTGAGAAGAATTGAAATATGTATGTTTTTTCGCAGCAAGTGACAGTAATAACACTGTGGAACATACAGGAATAACAAAGTTCTGACAACGGATGCTGCTAGAGGATTTTGCAAATTTACGTATGATGGGGGCCCTTTTACACATGCATATTATGAATAGGCACTTTTGGTATATGATTCAGCAATATTACTTAGAATACTACGAGGAAACTATGGGTGGACCATTTTAACCCTCATTTTATACACAAGGATTAAAAACTCCCCTAAAACAGGGGTTTAAAGGGTCATAATGTTCTATGAAATGCTACAAAATTGTCCCTCAAAACGGAGAAAGGGGGTGTAAACGGAAAAAATATTCTTACAACCTTACATTTTAGGTATATGATGTGTTTGGCAATATTATTCAAATCACAACGAGGCACATAGCCACTCTATATAGGGGTCTTCTTTGGTCCCCTTTGTGCAAAAAGAGTAATAACTTTCCTAAAATAGGGGTTTAATGGGTCAAAATATTCTACAAAAATATTTTCCATAAAATTCTACTATAAGTCCCTGAAGCATCAACACTCAAAACCCAACATAAATGGCAGAAGCAAGTCCAGGCTTAAAATCCATTTTAGGGTTAATTTTGTATTATTTCCGTATTGGTACCAAATTGTCCCTCAAAAAGGATTTTTAGCGGGGGATGTAAACGAAAAAAATAGTCTACATCGAATTTCACTATAAGTCAAAGAACAAAAGAAAGCCCCAGATTTAAAAAAATATAAATAAATTATCGGTACTAATTTAGGTATTTATTTGTATGTCCCTCCTTTGCACATGATAGATCGGCACAAGAAACCTTATGATCCTTAGACTTAAGTTATATAATGTGTTCAGAAATATTAGAAAACTACGAGGAACATTTTTGTGGAACTCCTTAACCCTGTAGCTACTCTATATAAGGGTCTTTTTGGTCCCTTTTGTACAAAAGTGTGGGAAAACTCCCCTAAAACAATGGTTTAATGGGTTAAAATGTTCTACAAAAATATTTGCCATAAAATTCTACTATAAGTCCCTGAAGACATCAACACTCAAAACCCAACATTAATGACAGAAACAAGTCCTGTCCTGAAAATCCATTTTTGGGTTAATTTCGTATTTTTTCCGAATTGGTACCAAACTGTCCCTCAAAACGGATTTTTAGCGCGATGTGTAAACGGAAAAAATATTCTACGTCAAATTTCTCTATAAGTCAACAAACGAAAGCTGTAGATATACAAAAAACCATGTATAAATAATATATCTGCACGAATTTCGGTAATTATTTGTATTCCCTCTTTTACACAATCATGCATCGACACGAAAAACCTTGTGAACCTTACATTTTAGGTATATGATGTGTTTGGCAATATTCAAATCACCACGAGGAACATTTTTGTAGAACACTTTAACCCTCTAGCTGCTCAATAGAGGGGTCTCTTTGGTCCCTTTCGTGTCTAAGGGTAAAAAGCGCCAAAAAATGTTCTCCACAAATATTTGCCATAAAATTCTGTAAAAATCAAAACTCAACTTAAATGCCAAACACAAATCTTAAAATTCATTTTAGGGTTAATTCCATACTGTTTCCAAAATGGTGCTAAACTATACCACAAAACTGAATGTAGGAGAGGTGATTTGAATGAAAAAATATTATACGTCAAATTTCACGTGAGTGGATCTACGTCAAATTTCACTATAAGTCGCCGAACAAAAGAAATCTGTAGATATTATTTATACAAATCAAATATCACAACCAATTTGGGTACTTAATTGTATTTCCCCCTTTTTTAATTCCACAACAACAAAATTGAAGAATTTTTTTCTGCTGACTTTTATTAAGTCAACGTGCGGACGAAAACCCTTTCAACATCCCTGAATTATATATTTCAAGCATGTCTGCAGATAATTGAAAATATCTCCATCCAATATGCCATCGAGTATTTCAAATGTTTTCAATTGCATAAATCACTAATGGGCCCTGTCAATACTCACTAAAATTTTTTTTAAATAATTGAACATTTCAAAATAGCCCCCCTCCCTTCCACACAAAACAAACTAATTATAATTTCAAAAACAATTCAATCATGCTGAAAGCTTTTCCAGAACAAAATTCAAGCACATGCAGACAGTGTTGTGCCGAAAATTAGCAACAAATTGCGAAAATTTAAATGTGAATTACACAAAGCAAATTATAGACAATGTGACTGTTATTAGCTATAAGTACACTATTCAAGAAAACAGTTAAAAAATATGTCGACAACCATTTTTTTTCAATTTTTCTACTAAATACCAGTTTTTGTCGAAGATAACTAATAGATTTTGCCAAAATCGCGGTTAATTTAAGCTGTGGATGCATTTCAAGTTCATAAATGCTAAAATAGTTTCAAATTTCATCATAACAGATGTTATTTTATTGGCATACATCTCGGAAACCATGCATCGTATTGAAATTTCGTTCAGTTCGTTGAAAATAGGTGCTCTTGGGGTGTTATTTTGCGTTTAAAAAGTGTAATTACGTGTTTGCTTTCCTTTTATTTATTCAGTATTAGTAATTTTCTACAGTATATAACTATATTCGCGAGACCGACTGATGTCTCGGCATTTACAAATATTGTTAAACTATTGTCTTAATTATTCATTTTAAAAAGCATATTCTGCTTATAGCTGACAACATCGATGTAATTACTGAAATGGTAAAACCTTCCAAGCCAAAAATGAAGCAATACTTTCTTCGCTGTTCTCAGTTAATGTATTTAGACAAATGATTTTAAAGCATACTTTAGGGATGTAAGGTTTTATGGCATGCGAGCGCATGTAAATATTGAGTCGATATTAATCTTAAGTTGAGTATAAAGCTATAGTAGCCATGTGTCATCGATTAAAAAATAAAATAATTTTTATTAAAAATTTCGAAAATCGTAAAAAAAACAAAAAAAATAATTTGGGCGTTGGGCGTGGCACTGACAATTTTCATTCAAATGAAATCACCGGTAATGATTTGTATTCACATATATATTAAAATAAGAAATTTAAGACGTTTTTTCATTTTAACTAACATAGGAGGTGGGCGTGGTTGTGGGCGGCTTGAAACAAAAATTGTTTTGATTTAATTTGACGATACAAGGGAAGTGTGCGAAAGGTCCTAGCTCTATTCCTTCTATTTTTTGCCGCAGCTTGTATGAAAATATTCCACTGTACTTGCGTACCAATTCTGAGCCTTCTGGTTCTAAAAACACGTTTACCACGCCCACCCCGCCCACAAAACGAAAATCCAAATTACGCCATCAAATTCATCTTTCGCATGATCAGTAATATATATGTACCAATTTTCAGTCTTCTAGTTAAATAAATTGAATTAAATTGATCTTTCTCATATTCAGTAATATACAGCTGCGGTCAAAAAAATAGCAGCGTTGTGATAAAAAATGTCGACAAAGAAAAATATCAGTTTTACTTCGAAAATCCTAAAAGTTTTTATGGTGATTGAAAGGTGGTATTGTTCCATTCTTAATATGGCTTTGAATAAAAAATTATGTTTTTGTAATTTTGAGAGTAAGCCTTTTGGTTATTTATGTTAAAAATGAGACCAGTCAAAAAAATAGCAGCGCTAATAAAAACTAAAAATATTTTATTTCAATTCACTTTAATTGAAAACTTTTTTGAATAATTACTTAAAAACTGACATTTTCTTGAATTTATTGCTTAATATTGCTAAATAAAGTTGTTTATTGGAGTTGAGTGGTATTTTGCACCTTTCATACGGTATTTTGACCATGCCTCTATAATTACGTGTCCAACATCGTTATTGTTTTTCAGTATTGCTAGTGAGACCTCATGTTAGTCATCACACTTCAAATTTTTGATTATATTAAGATGCGGTGTCTGCCCGAACCATTCCATAACATCGATATTATTGACTTCAAACCACCTTTTTGCCAGTCGTCTGGTGTTTCCGAGATAATTGACCTGTTAGAAGACTCATTTAAGGGGCATTTCATAGTCTGCCTGACATCAAAATACTGCATAATATTATGCTAACGTATAATATTATGCAGTATTTTGATGTACTGGGCGGAGTTCATAGTAGTTCTGGGCCAATGTATTGACTTAACTCCATAATATGAAAAATGTATTACGTGTTCTGTGGACGTCTTACAAACTGTCGAGGGCCTGTCCCACCATATAAAACAATTTTTGATTCAATTGACCATAAACCTGCACCCACTTTTTATTTTTAAGTGAGACTTTTCTCGGACTTCTGATTATGGTTTCTTAGTATTCTACGAACATTTTAAACTCTCAAAGATGGACAGACATTGTTTTATATTTCGGTGGCGGGCGTAAGTGGGTTTTTTGTACTAGACGTTACTATTCGGCGAATGGTTGACGTGTTTTTGTTTTTTTTTCTTCTTATAATATCGAATTTCTGATCATTTTAATTGAACACTAGAAAAAATCGAACTTCATTATATGATTTCCCTCAGATTTCAACCATTTTATATGAACTCGATTTTCTTCTCCACAATACTCTCCTCGCCCTACTTATGAAGAAAAATAAAATAATAACATTTCAGAAATAGTGTACATTTCATAATATCTTATTTATAACATCAAATCGAATTGAAAAAATGAGATAAAATTCCTTTTTCTTAATATTTTTTAATACTGCTATTATTTTGACCGGTCAAAAATGTCGTATAATCCAAAAAATGTGAAATTTCTTAAACAATTATAATCATATCACTAAATAAACAATTATTTTGTGTTTGTAACCTCATAACACAGCATTTAATGCTGTAGTAGCAATAAAAAATTATCACAAAAATAAATATATGAAAATGTATCCTACGCTGTGGTGCGCTGCTATTTTGACCGCAACTGTATATGTACCAATTTACCAGCCTTCTAGCTCTCAAAAACACTTTTGCCACGCCCACTGCGCCCCCTCCGCACCTTCCAGACCTGTATCTAGCATCATCGGTTCAGCCGTTTACGCGTGATTGCGGAACAATCAAACAGACAGACAGACTTACACTAAGGTTTTGTAATATTAATAGGGATTAAAAGTAATTATGATATTTACACATATTGCCGATGTCACTTTTAGTTAGACACAGTGGTTAAGAAAGAGTATCCAAAAATTTTAGATTTTTTTTTCTCTCGAAAAATCTTTCTTTTTGCATCAAAAAAAAAAAAAAAGAAAAATCTAAAAAACTATTTTAATCTATTTTTTAATATTATAAAGAAAAAACAATGTATATATGTAAATAATCTATGCAAGTTATGACACTCTTTGTAAACGCAGAAGCAATTAAAAAAAAATATAATTTTTTGTTTAAATAGCGCGAAAACCCCTTCATTAGTACTCGAACCCATACATTTTATTATTGCTTTACTATATTCAGCAGACAAAGTCTCTACTAATATATGATTTTGGTTGGGATTTTATTTGTTGAAAAAATATTTTTTTTGGTACAAAATATTTTATGAGTCCGTTGCCATTATTATGCACAACACTATTTGTTTTTACATCTGCCCAAGCATCTACATACATTTGCATGCATTCACATTCAGACATAAATTATAATAAATATTAATATCAAATTACCGAATATGTCAATCACAGCAATAAAACCAATCAAATTTCCAAATCAAATGTAAGAGAAAACTTTCAACATAAATACGGAGAAGGGGAAATGGAAAATCATCTTGCAATTCACATCCGCACACAGTGAACAAGCACAGCGATTTCACCACAAAATGTTTATAAATATGTGGGCCATTGGATTGGTTTGGAATAAACGGTAGAGAAGACTCGGACTTGAATTTCCACTTAGCGGGCTTCAACACTTATCCAAAGTTAAGCAACAAAAAGTTAATATAGGGTCCGCCAAATAACTTTTTTTTTTGAAAATGCTATAAAAAAAACTACTGAATATTTTCTCAAATTTCTT
Source organism: Polietes domitor (assembly GCA_947397865.1). Classification (NCBI taxonomy): domain Eukaryota; kingdom Metazoa; phylum Arthropoda; class Insecta; order Diptera; family Muscidae; genus Polietes; species Polietes domitor. Next base: position 41,629,061 of record OX377618.1, on the reverse strand, counting down.
TTTTTATTTGAAAGTACAATCCTTCCGGATTGTAGATGACGCACCCCATACCAATGTCTCCTATGATTTACTTTTTCCGCTCTAGAAACCACATATTTCAACAAATAACTTTTTTTTTTGAAAATGCTATAAAAAAATACTGAATATTTTCTCAAATTTCTTTTTTTATTTGAAAGTACAAACATTCCGGTTAATAATGGTAAATAATTTCATTCAAATGGCTGCTGAGGGCGCCCCACAAATAATAGTCCAACGGTTGAAACGTTAGATGGCGGACCTTATATATAAGATTTTGCGATTTTTAGGAATTATAAAATTACAAGATTCTATGGATTCTACAAGAATATACGTGTCTAGACGTTTTAATAATATACGTATAGTAGTCATTTTAGAGGGGATTATTTCCTCCCTTTTCACATTCTTGTTTTAAGTATAGCATGTGTTCGACAATATTACTTAAAACACTACGAGGAAAATTTGCGTGGACATTTTAACCCTGTAGCTACTCAATATAGGGGGTCTGTGGGATCAAAATATTTAAAAAAATATTTTCTATAAAATTCTAAAATTCTTAACTGCCAAAAATAAGTCAAAACTTAAAATTTATTTTATGGTTAATTTGGTACTTTTTCCGAATTGGTAGCAAACTCTACCTTAAAACTGAATTTTAGGGGGTGGTGTGAATGAAAAAAATATTCCACGTCAAATTTCACTGAACAAAAGAAAGCTGTAGATATAAAAAAATATAAATAAAATATCATTACGAATTTGGTTATTTATTTGCATTTCTCCCTTTACACAATCGTGTGATGAATCGACAGGAAACCTCTCGAACCTTACATTTTAACTATAGGATGTGTGCAGCATATTAATTACAACACTACGAGGACACATTTTACCCCTCTAGCTTCCCAACTTAGGGGTCTTTTTGGTCCTTTTTGGGCAAAATACACCCCTAGAATATTTGCCATAAAATTCTACTACAAGTCTCTGAATAACCAACAATAATAAAAATAAAACAATTAAAAACGGCATTAAATTTGCAGGGTCGAACTTTATATACCCTCCACCAACAGAAGTGCAGTAACATTACTGGATAATTTCAATATTTTACTATAGCCAAACCAAAACAAATAGAAAAATTGAAAAAAAAGAAAAAAACAATTTTATAAATAAATAAAAAAATTGTATTAGTTCAAACGACGCAAGACTACCAATACGTTACTACTATACTATATTAGGCTAGTTCGCCGTCCATACAAGTGGAAAAACAAGTTCCGGTCACCCCACGAATATAAAGTTTGGATTGTTTAATGAAGATTTGCAAAATACTTCGTTCCTAGATCAAGCAATTTGTGAGCTAAACGCTCCTGAAAATAACCTTAAAAATCTTGTTTTTTCTTTTTTTCCGGTTTATTTTTTTGTGTTAGATTTTTCCAATTTTTTCTGAAATAATAGACCAAATAGACAAAGCACTTTAAATGAAAATTTTGATTCTTGTCTTGGAGTAACTTATTGGTCGAATTATTGGACGTTTATAGTAATTTTTTGTGGATTTACACAGTGACTACTGAAAACTTTTTTATAAAAAATAAATAGCTGCAGTCAATACCTTTCGAATGATGCCTAAATGATGAACATCGGAATGAAATTGTTGCTCGTTTTTCCATGCTTTATATAAGGTTACTTTCTATATATGTTTGTGTGCCACAAAATTTGAAATCAATTTTTGAAAGCTTTTTTCTCAACCAATTTTGCTCAAATTTTGCACACTTAATCATTTTCGATGACAATACAAGGAAATGGAAAAATTTGACCAATTGGGCAAAGGGGCGTGGCACCTCCCATACGAAGTTAAAACCTATTATTGAATATTGTCAGTTCTATGACACCTAGAGTGCTGAAATTTTGTGTAAGTGCATCTAGCATCAATTCGCATAGTTGTGCCAAAAATGGGCGGTATTGGAAAAGTGGGCGTGGCACCTCCCATACGAAGTTAAAACCTATTATTGAATATTGTCAGTTCTATGACACCTAGAGTGCTGAAATTTTGTGTAAGTGCATCTACCATCAATGTGCGTAGTTCTGCCAAAAATGGGCGGTATTGGAATAGTGGGCGTACCACCTCCCATACGAATTTAAAACATATTATCGAATAGTGTCAGTTCTATGACACGTATAGTGCTCAAATTTTGTGTAAGTGCATCTAGCATCAAACCAAAATTACACCTACTGTAATTTTGTGTAAGTGCATCTAGCATTAATGTGCGTAGTTGTGACAAAAATGGGCGGTAATGGAAATGTGGGCGTGGCACCTCCCATACGAAGTTAAAACCCATTTTCGAATATATACCGTTCTATGGCAGATAAAAAACTGAAATTTTGCAGTAATTTTTCCTTCTACAAAAGATAACTAAAAAAGAATTTCTAGGCCCAATAGAATTCTGCTTGCATAAAGCATGGATTTGAAAAAAGAATTTTTTTTGATTTACTAGTTATAAAAAGAGTTCGAACATTTTGGCTGTGAAAACCATCGCCTGCATTAAATTATTTCACAAAAATGGAGTCAATGACTTCATTTTTTGTCCGTTATTCATCATTTAGGCATCATTTGAAAGGTATTGATTCCTCCTATTTATTTTCCATTAAATCTTTTACAAAATATTTCCAAGAAATATGAGTTTTTAGCTGTCACCTTGAAAACCTGCAAAAAATCAATATTAACGCACAATAATTATACCAATGAGTTATTCTAAAACAAGAATAACAATTTTTATTTAAAGTGCTTCCAAGGTCTATTAGCTCAGAAAAAAAATTGGGCAACTTAAAAAGAATACACGGGAAAAACATGATTTTTAGAGGTGTTTTCAGGATCGTTTAGCTCACAGATGGCTTGACCCAGTGACGAAATAGTTTGTAGATCATCATTAAACAATCCAATCTTCATTTCCGGGGGGTGACCGCAATTTATTTTCATGACCCATCCTATACTAAAGGGTGATTTTTTAAGAGCTTGATAACTTTTAAAAAAAAAAAAAAACGCATAAAATTTGCAAAATCTCATCGGTTCTTTATTTGAAACGTTAGATTGGTCCATGACATTTACTTTTTGAAGATAATTTCATTTAAATGTTGACCGCGGCTGCGTCTTAGGTGGTCCATTCGGAAAGTCCAATTTTGGGCAACTTTTTCGAGCATTTCGGCCGGAATAGCCCGAATTTCTTCGGAAATGTTGTCTTCCAAAGCTGGAATAGTTGCTGGCTTATTTCTGTAGACTTTAGACTTGACGTAGCCCCACAAAAAATAGTCTAAAGGCGTCAAATCGCATGATCTTGGCCAACTTACCGGTCCATTTCTTGAGATGAATTGTTCTCCGAAGTTTTCCCTCAAAATGGCCATAGAATCGCGAGCTGTGTGGCATGTAGCGCCATCTTGTTGAAACCACATGTCAACCAAGTTCAGTTCTTCCATTTTGGGCAAAAAAAAGTTGGATATCATCTCACGGTAGCGCTCACCATTCACAGTTACGTTACGATTCGCATCATCTTTGAAGAAGTACGGTCCAATGATGCCACCAGCCCATAAACCGCACCAAACTGTGACTTTTTCTGGATGCATTGGTAGCTCTTGCAATGCTTCTGGCTGATATTCACTCCAAAATCGACAATTCTGCCTATTTACGTACCCATTGAGCCAAAAATGAGCTTCGTCGCTGAACACAATTTCTTTCTTTCTGAACTTTCTTAACAGAGCACGCATTTTGATAATAAAATTCAATGATTTGCAAGCGTTGCTCGTTAGTAAGTCTATTCATGATGAAATGTCAAAGCATACTGAGCATCTTTCTCTTTGACACCATGTCTGAAATCCCACGTGATCTGTCAAATACTAATGCATGAAAATCCTAACCTCAAAAAAATCACTCTTTATATATGTATATCGAAATAAATATAATAATAATATCTTAAAAAAAAACTTAAATATCATAAATATTGGTAGACTGTGGGTGCTACAGTTGGTTGTATTTCACTCCTATTTTAAGTGCAAAAGTACAAATTTTAAACTCCTTTGACTCTCACGTACACAGTGCAAAATAACTTTACTTCATTATTCAACCAATTTTTGGCGTAAAACTAAAATATTACGAATTTAGAAAAATCGTTTTTATTTTGCGAGTCGATGCAATCAGAGGAATGTATGCACCTAATTCCATGACTCTAGCTACGGCCATTTAGTAGGTACCATTTGTATCCATTCTTCCCCCCTTCCATTTTACCCCCTGTAAAGCACGACTTTCTAAAATCTCCATATTTTGCGTGTCTAAGCAGTTAGAGAGATGTCCACGCCGAATTTTATCATTATAGCTACAGCCGTTTAGTTGGTACCAATTTTATCCCTCTGTTCACATTGTATCCCTAGAAAGTACGACTTTGGTAAAATGTTTTTTTTCGTTTTTACGCTACCAAGGAAATGTATACTCAGCTAGAGTCATGCTAAAGTCATAGGGTTGGTACAATTTGTATCCCCCTTTTTCCATTTAAACCCCAAATAGTACGAATTTCGAAAAATCCGTTTATTTTATGTATCTACACAATCAGAGGAATGTATTTATTATATTATTTTATCTGCGGTTATCTGGTTGGTACAATTTTATCCCCCTTTTCCATTTTCACCCCAAAAGTACGAATTTCGAAATATCCCTTTATTGTACGTGTCTACGCAATGAGAGGAATGTATACAACAAATTTCATTATCTTAGGTTCAACCGTTTGGTTGGTACCATTTTTATCCCTCTATGTCCATTTTACCCCTAAAAGTACGAATTTGGAAAAATACTTTTATTATGTATCTACTTAATTAGAGGAATTTACACACCGAATTTTGTGGTTTTAGCTGATGTCATTTGACAGGTACCATTTTTATCCCTTTTTGTCCAATTCCACCCCCTACGAATAAGAATCACTTTATTGTGTACATTTTGGTAATAGAGGGAATGTGCATACCCAATATCAAGTAAGTACAAGCAGACATATTGAACAAAACATGCTTAAATACTGTAAAATATCAGGGGTTATAATTGGTATTTTCAGTCCTTGTGAGGGAAAATGTTTTCCCTTTAAGCCGATTTCGCCGAGTTGCAATCCCAACTGATCTACGACTATAAGACACATTTATGGACAATTTGGACTTCCTAGCTCCTTTCGTTTAGATGCGGACGGACATGGTTAGATCGTCTTAGAATTTTATGACGATCAAGAATATATATACTTTATAGGGTCTTAGGTGGATATTTTAAGGTGCTACTAATGGAATGACAAAGATAGTATAACTCTGTGCAACATTTTTGAAGTCATTTCAAAATAACCATATACGGACACCGCTACATGATAAAAGACCAAAAAAAAAAAGACCCGTGTTTTTTTTCCCCCCCCAAAGTCATGCACTTTTTTTTATGGGCCCCCAGAGATTTGAGGCCTCGGTGTAATTTTTCAATTTTGCGGCTACCTAAACGGTGTTAAGAATAATTACACCGAGGCCTCAAATCTCTGGGGGCCCATAAAAAAAGTGCATGACTTTGGGGAAAAAAAACACGGGTCTTTTTTTTTGGTCTTTTATCATGTAGCGGTGTCCGTATATGGTTATTTTGAAATGACTTCAAAAATGTTGCACAGTGAAATACTGGAATAAACAATTTTTCACTTTTGCGGCTACCTAAGCGCTACCTAAACGGTGTTAAGAATAATTCCTAGGAAGTTCATATGTTCTAGAAAGTTGTTTATTGAAATCTTAAGTACATTTTTGTTGTTGATTGTTTCCTTGAATTTTTAACGGTTTGCTACCTATGGACCTGAACAGGGCAAAAAAGGAAAAAAATCTAATTTTTGGAAAATTTTTCACTTTTGCGGCTACCTAAGCGCTACCTAAACGGTGTTAAGAATAATTCCTAGGAAGTTCATATGTTCTAGAAAGTTGTTTATTGAGATCTTAGGTACATTTTTGTAGTTGATTGTTTCCCTGAATTTTCAACGGTTTGCTACCTATGGACCTGAACAGGGGAAAAAAGGTTAAAAAAGTTTTTTGCGATTTTGACCTTGAAGATGAAGTTTTTTTGATTTTATATGTTCACAATTTTTGTTCTTTATGACAAGAGCTAGAACTTTGCCTCAGAGAGTAAATCAAAATTCCTAACGGTTTGCAAGATATGAGCCTGAGAATATGATCACTTTTTTCCAAAAATTACACCGAGGCCTCAAATCTCTGGGGGCCCATAAAAAAAAAGTGCATGACTTTGGGGGAAAAAAAAAACACGGGTCTTTTTTTTTGGTCTTTTATCATGTAGCGGTGTCCGTATATGGTTATTTTTTTCGTGTTGCACTGTGTAACCCATCCTGTAGGTGGAGGGTATAAAAAGTTAAAATTCTTTTTAGGGTCGATTTCGTACTTTTTCCGAATAGATACCAAACTGTCGCACAAAACTGAATTTTAGGGAGGTTGTGTGAATGGAAAAAAATATTCTACATCAAATTTCAATATAAGTCACTGAGCAAAGGAAAGCTGTTGATATAAAAAATATAAATAAAATATCAGTACCAATTAGGGTATTTTAAGAAAAAAGTAATCATTCACCGTGTTAATCGGACTCTGTCGCCAACTGATGCTCGAAGTAAATGAGAATTCAAAAATTAATTTTCGTTGATATACTGGTTTTTCAAAATCACTTCTAATTGTATTAGTTTAGCATTAGCAACCATTTTAAGCCACCCCTCCCTTAGTTTATTTAGTTTATTCATATTATATCATATTAAGAGGGAACAATTGAAATGTTTGTTAATTCTACACTAATACGGATATAAACATGTATTTTAACGTATTTTTAGCAGATATTCTCCTCTTTAATTTGACACTCATGTCGGTATAATAGGGTGCCAATAGATATTTAAAATAATTTTGGAAAAATTGTATTCTCTGGAACAGGACAAAAAACTGAAAACGCCAATAAACTCCATTTCGCCCAAAGTTAGACAGTTATGATAAGTGTAATATGGTCTGCCAGACGGTCTTATTGAGACGAGACATTAAAAAGACTATGTCAACATAAATAAGAGAAGCAAATGAAAATATTTTGCTATTAACGGTGTATAGATCTTTTAACTTTTGCATTCGTGGTATTTACAAAAGATTTGAACTTCAAACTGAATTACTTTCTTGTGACTCGAAATCTGCTTCTTCTCAGAATTCTCCTAAAAATCAAACTGAATTGCAAGTGGTATTACACTGAGAAAGAAAAAGCTTGGCATCTTGCATTGCATCAATGAAATCAGGCATTTGATATAACGCCAATGTTTCATTGATTCATCAAAAAATAATTAATAGGCAAATTACTTATTTGTCGACGGTTGTCGACTCTATACATCTACATTGCAGTAATTATTTGGCTCAGCAAACAAAAAGACTTATAGCAAGTGACCCGCCAAATGAATGGGAATTACATCACACTCTTCGTATACCAACCAAAAACACGCACGCACACACACATTAAAAAAGCGCAACACTAACCATTTTGCATGGATGTCATTCAAGAATTTTCCTATATCTATATTTATAAAAGAGAATGCCGTCCGTGTGAACACGCAAAACTTTATAACGGATCGTCTGATTTTCACGATTTTGGGCTTGATGAATTCGTGTTGGCCCAAGGAAGGACATAGGATGTAAAATTGGTTCATAAATATTACTGACCACGAGAATGATAAATATGATGCCGAAATTTGGATTTTCATTTTATGTGTGTGGCAGTAGTGTTTTTTTGAGCCAGAAGGCTGCAAATTGGAACGTATATATTACTGACCACAAGAAAGATAAATATGATGCTGGAGTTTGAATTTTCGTTTGGTGGGTAGTTGGGGCGTGGCAAAAGTGTCTTTTAGCTAGAAGGCTGAAAATTGGAACGTATATATTACTGACCACGATAATATCAATATGATAAGATCAATATGAAACCTGATTTTAATTTTACCATTTTTGTTTTTGCCTGGCGAAGCGGGCGGGGTTCAGCTAGTATTGAATATAAAACTATTTCCATATCAATTATCTTTGATACAAACATCGACATAAACTTTTTATTTTATTTCAAACAATTAATTTATATGTTCGAGAGGGCGGTAGCACAACTTTAAAATAAGTATTACCTATTTAAACGTCTATCATATGCCACAGCTGGGGCAAATTTAAATTTTCAATTATTCGTATCTATTTCAAATGGCCAGTAGTGGTTGTGTGAGCAGGCACACTGCCCCCATCCTCCCCCAGTCGGAAGGTGGTTGCATTCATGCCGAGTTGAGGTTTTATTTCATTCTGTTGCGAGTGTGGTTGGGTGTGTCAAAAACACTGGACAGCCAGGCAGACAGACATATTTTTTCAAATCAGTTTGTTTGTTTACACATAAATATGGAGCATTGATATTTCCGGCAACAATTCATAAAATAATTATTGTTTTGTTTAAATTTAATATTGAGTAGAATGCTATGCTAGCCAGGGGCTATGATATGTTTATGCCAAAGGAAATGTTTAGAGAAAACTGACAATAGTGCAATAGTTTGGTGCCAAGAAGGAAAGTGATGTCTGCAGATGTGGGTACACTCAGAGAAAATAATATTTCGAAGTATTTTTGGAAAATTCTGGAATTGGTTTCATGGCAACCACGCTTACATGACTTGATGTAGTCTAAGACGACCATATATGACAGAGTCCACAATTCCACCACCACGACTATATGTCTGATGATCCAGAGAGAGTCAGTTGAGAACACACAAGTGCTAAATCGGTTCAGAGGCACTCTAATTGTGTCATGATAATGTCATGAGATAGTCACAATATGACAAAAAGTTCTATTGATTCGTTTTGCTCGTGTAGGGCAGTTTACACTTGAACATTCATTGTAAAACTATGAATGCGATTCTAATTCTGTGAAGACTTTTCAGAGAAAGAATATTGCGTCATTTAGTCAACGAAAACTGCTAAAACTAAAGAGTGATTTTTTTGAGGTTAGGATTTTCATGCATTAGTATTTGACAGATCACGTGGGATTTCAGACATGGTGTCAAAGAGAAAGATGCTCAGTATGCTTTGACATTTCATCATGAATAGACTTACTAACGAGCAACGCTTGCAAATCATTGAATTTTATTACCAAAATCAGTGTTCGGTTCGAAATTTTTTATCGACAAATTTTGTTCAGCGATGAGGCTCATTTCTGGTTGAATGGCTACGTAAATAAACAAAATTGCCGCATTTGGAGTGAAGAGCAACCAGAAGCCGTTCAAGAACTGCCCATGCATCCCGAAAAATGCACTGTTTGGTGTGGTTTGTACGCTGGTGGAATCATTGGACCGTATTTTTTCAAAGATGCTGTTGGACGCAACGTTACGGTGAATGGCGATCGCTATCGTTCGATGCTAACAAACTTTTTGTTGCCAAAAATGGAAGAACTGAACTTGGTTGACATGTGGTTTCAACAAGATGGCGCTACATGCCACACAGCTCGCGATTCTATGGCCATTTTGAGGGAAAACTTCGGAGAACAATTCATCTCAAGAAATGGACCGGTAAGTTGGCCACCAAGATCATGCGATTTGACGCCTTTAGACTATTTTTTGTGGGGCTACGTCAAGTCTAAAGTCTACAGAAATAAGCCAGCAACTATTCCAGCTTTGGAAGACAACATTTCCGAAGAAATTCGGGCTATTCCGGCCGAAATGCTCGAAAAAGTTGCCCAAAATTGGACTTTCCGAATGGACCACCTAAGACGCAGCCGCGGTCAACATTTAAATGAAATTATCTTCAAAAAGTAAATGTCATGGACCAATCTAACGTTTCAAATAAAGAACCGATGAGATTTTGCAAATTTTATGCGTTTTTTTTTAAAAAAAAAGTTATCAAGCTCCTAAAAAATCACCCTTTATTAAGTTTTCGTCATAATCTATTTTCAAGTTGTACAGTAAATCTTTAAATATAAACTCCCACTGTGCGAAATGCCTTTTTTGTATGTTGTATGTATAATTTAAGTTAAAACAAGTAAAAACGGCGTTAAGTTCAGCCGGGCCGAACTTCATATACCCTCCACCATGAATTGCATTCCAAAGAGGCAGTCGAATGCCAATATAAAATTGTTTAAAAAAATAATTTTATAAATAAATATAAAAATGTTAAACCACGCTTATAAGACAATGCTAGCCATATATTTATACTATATAAAGGGTGATTTTTTAGCTATTATCTTTTGGGCAACACTGTTTTAAACACCTGACGCACGTTTCGTGTTTCGTTTCACTGTCAAACATCTTCAGTTTGGTCTATAATTTAATCATGAATCGTCTTACAAACGAACAACGCTTGCAAATTATTGAATTTTATTATCAAAATGCGTGCTCTGTTAAGAAAGTTCATCGCGCGCTTCTTCCATATTATGGTCAGTTTAGTCGGCTATTCGGGCTATTGTGACTAAATTTCGCACCAAATTTACATTGTTGGACATTAAACCACCAACACGCTCACGTAGAGTGCGAACTGAAGAAAATATCGCAGCTGTATCGGCCAGTGTTAATGATGACCATCAATTATCGATTCGTCGCCGTTCGCAGCAATTGGGTCTCTGTTACTCAATAACGTGGAAATGTCAAAATTGGACTAAGCGAATGGACCAGTTGAGGCGCAGTCAAGGTCAACATTGCGCATGAAATAATCTTCAAACATTAAATTATATGGATCGTACTATCGATTCAAATAAAGATTTCATGCATTTTTCTGAATTTGATGTGTTTTTTTTTTTTGAAAAACTTTCTTATAGCTTTTAAAAAATCACCCTTTATATCAAAAATATACTTCAAGTCAATTGAAAGAGTAAATGTAAGGCTGCAATCTTCAAAAAGGCTAAAATATTGGGGATAGTGAGTGCAATAGTTTGATTGGTTGTATTTCCATCATACTTTAATTCCAAAAGTACACATTTGGAAACTCCATTATGTCTCACGTACACAGTACAAGATAAACTAACTTCATGATTCTACACATTTTGCCGTAAAAGTAAAAAAGTAAGAATTTGGAAAAATATTTTTATTTGCTACTCTATGCAGTCAGATGAATGTATACACTGAATTCCGTGATTTTAGCTGAGACCATTTGGTTAGTAACATTTTTATACCCTTAAAAGTACCACTTTCAAAAATCGCTTTATGTGAGTGTCTACGCAATTAGAGCATTCTAGCTGTGGACGTTTAGTTGGTACAATTTTTATCCCTCTGTACCCATTGTACCCCTTGAAAGTACGAATTTGGAAAAAAACCTTTTATATTTCGTGTCTACGTAGTCAGAGGAATGTATATTTCAAACATCATGACTTTAGCTGCGGTCATTTGATTGGTACTATTTTTATCCCCTTTTTCCTCAAAAAGTACGAATTTCGAAAAATCCCCTTGTTTTACATGTCTACGCAATCAGAGGAATGTATGCACCGAATTTCATTATTTTAGGTGCAGCCGTTTGGTTGTTACCATGTTTATCCCTCTATTCCCATATTACCCCTTAAAAGTACGAATTTGGAAAAAATACTTTTATATTATGTAAATACTCAATTAGAGGAATGTGCACTCCGATTTTCGTGTTTTTAGCTGTTGTCGTTTGATATGTACCATTTTGATCCCTTTTTGCCCCATTTCACCACCTACACATAAGACCCACATTTTGGTACACGTTTTTGCTATAAAGGGAATACACACATCAAGCAATTATAAGCAAAACTAGTCCAAGAAATTATCCAAATATTAGGGAAATTTTCAGTCCTTGTGAGCGAAAACTTGTTCCCTCTGGACCGATTTCGCCCACTTTCAATCTCAACCGATCTACAACTATAAGGCGTATTTTGGGAACATTATGACGTCGTAGCTACTTTTCTTTAGATGCTGGCGTGCTTTCAACAGATGGACTTAGAATTTTATGACGATCAAGAATATATATAGTTTATAGGGTTCCAGATCGATATTTCAAGGTGTTACAAACGGAATGACAAAGTTAGTATACCCCCATCCTGGTGGTGGAGGGTATAAAAACCAATGAAAAAAAGCCAAAAATTCACACCAAACATTGACTCGTTGTATATGCATTGGCTTCTCAATAGTCACGTGTGGGTTCTCTGAACCCCATATGCGGCAATTTTGCTTATTGGCATAGCCACCGAGATGAAAATGAGCTTCATCTGAAAATACGAACATTTTCCACGTAAATTTCTTACAGTTTGCGATAAAGACTCTCTACTTTGGAAGTAAGTTTTTAATATTTATTTCTTACACAGTCAGTGGGATGTACACTAGAGCGTACCAGGTTACAAGTAAAAAAAAAAAGTTCGCCGTACACCTTCGAATATGAAGTATTATTGAAAGGTAGTTTCAAAAAAATTTTTTTTATTTTTTTATGCCGAACGTAGGGGTCGCGCTTTTACATTTTTCTATATAACTTCTGCATTTATAAACGGATTTTAAAGTGTGATACATCGATGTTTTTGTCCGATTTTTTTGTCTTTGAAGTCATTGAGCTCAAACATGATTCATGATTTTATGCGAGCTTTAATTTTCGATTATTAGAGTGGTACATTAGGGTAGTAGCAACTGAGAAATGATGGGTAAGTACCAGAAGGGGGTGCTTGAGCTCAATGACTTCAAAGACAAAAAAATCGGCCTCGTCGAGACAAAAACATCGATGTATCACACTTTAAAATCCGTTTATAAATACAAGTTATATAGAAAAATGTAAAAGCGCGACCCCTACGTTCGGCATAAAAAAATAAAATTTTTTTTTTTGAAACTACCTTTCAATAATACTTCATATTCGAAGGTGTACGGCGAACTTTTTTTTTGAGGTACGCCCTAATGTACACACCGAATTTATCCCGTCATTTGGTCGGTACCAGTTTTATCCCTTTTGCCTATATATACCCTAAAAAAGTACGAATATCAAAAATCGCTTTATTTTTTAGGTCTACGCAACCAGAGCGAAGTATGCACCCATTTTCATCACTCTAGCTACTGCCATATCATTGGTACCATTTTTATCCTCTTTTTACCCTAAAAGTATTTTTTTTTGAAAAATGTTTTTATTTTGAACATTTTATTCTACCTGCAGCCATTTGATCGGTACCAATTTTATCCCTTTTTGGGCATTTTGACCACAAATAGTACGAATATCAAAAATCGCTTTATTTTTTAAGCCTAAGCAGCCAGAGTGAAGTCTACAACGATTTTCATCATTCTAGCTGCTGTCATATGATTGGTACCATTTTTATCCCCTTTCTTCCCGTTTTACTTTAAAAGTTGCATTTTTTTTAAATGTCTTTATTTTGCTAGTCTACACCGCCAAAGGAATGTACACGCCGAATTTTATGATTCTAGCTGCAGCCATTTGATCTGTACCATTTTTTTCCCTTTTTGGCCTTTTATACCCTAAAAGTACGAATATCAGAAATCGCTTTATTTTTGAAGCCCAAGCAGCCAGACCTAAGTATACAACGATTTTCATCATTCTAGCTGCTGCCACATGATTGGACCTTTTTTATCCCCTTTCTTCCCGTTTTGCTCTAAATTGTCTTTTAATTGTCTTTGTACATATATACGGTCAGTGGATTCTGCACACCGAATTTTATGATTCTAGCTGCAACATTTTGAACGGTACCAATTTTATACCTTTTTGGCCATTTAGCTCACTAATAGTACGAATATCAAAAATCGCTTTATTTTTGATGTCTACGCAGCCAGAGTGAAATATGCAACAATTTTTATCATCTTAGCTGCTGTCATATGATTGGCACCATTTGTATCCCCTTTCTTCCCGTTTTACTCTAAAAGTAACATTTTTTTGAAAAATTTCTTTATTTTGCAAGTCTACACCGCCAAAAGAATGTACACGCCGAATTTTATGATTCTAGCTGCAGCCTTTTGGTCGGTACCTATTTTATCCATTTTTGTCCATTTAGATCCCTAAAAATACGAAATATAAAAATTGTTTTATTTTTGAAGTCTACGCAGCCAGAGTGAAATATACAAGGATTTTCATCATTGCAACTGCTGTCATATGGTACCATTTTTATCCCGTTTTGCTGTAATAGTTTTGTTTTGAAAATTGTTTTTTTTTTGTCAGAGGAATGTACACGCCGAATTTTATGATTCCAGCTGCAGTCCTTTGGTCGGTACCTATTTTATCCCTTTTTCCACATTTACCCCTTAAAAGTACGAATCTAGCAAAATCTGTATCTGCGATTTGTGGCATATTTCAATTTACTAGCTATTGATTGGTACCATATTTATCCCTTTTTGCCCCATTTCACCACCTGAAATTATGAATCACTTTTTGGTGAGCGTTCACGCTATTTAAGGATTGAATTTACCAAATATCAAGTAAATACAAGACAGAAGTCTTCAAAAAAAATATATATATTCAATACTCGAAATACTTCAAATTTCGATCAAAAAAAATATTTTTCCTTGGATGATTTGACCAAAGAGTGATGTTACAAATAAAAAACGAACTTTAAATATTTTTATCGTTCTCAAAAAAAAATTAAGGCTGTCATTGAATCCGATTGTGACAGCAATCTTAAATGTGGAAAAAATGCGGGGATATTCTAGAATCCAAGTAGAAATTGCTCATTTATTGAATTAAAAACTAATTCCGATATGAATTGATATCTTGAAATCGTAGTGTGGTTTTCTTGTTTCTTATTCCACACCCCTGATTAACATCTTATCATAGCCGTAGAACAACAGAATGTATGTATACTAGGGAGGGTCGATTTTTTTCGCACAAAGCGTCAGGCAAAAACTTAATCTATGGAAAATTCTAAGAACATTTCTATAAGAAACCAATGGTCTAATATGAATTCCTAGCCCTCGGAAATTGATTTCGAATTTGAGACATACAGACGGAAATGAATAAATCGCCTTGGAGAAGTCGAGGGTCAGGAATTAATTTTAGATCCACGGTTTATTGAAGAAATGTTCTTAGAATTTTGCGTAGTTTGCCTTTTTCCTGACGCTTTGTTAATTTTTTCCACACATAAAAATTGACCCGCCCAAATGTACAGTGATTACATGAGTACAGAACATATTTTATATAAAATAATATCGTTTCTTTAATACATATTCTCCATATATATAATATATAATACATATTCTCCAACCTAAGAAAATCGATCAAAGACTCCCTAAAATCTTGTGGGAAATCCCATAAACTGGCAACACTGCAACACGTTCACACTCTCCAGCGCCCTCTTATTAGCCATTCACTTCACAGTATATGAAACACCCTGTTTACATGTAACAGGAGGGGGTTTGTGTCCATGCTTTATAGTGGACACAGGGCTACAATTTAACAGCTGCAACGCCCAACTAACTCGTCTAATTTAAAGCATAAAACTTGTCCAGGGTCTTGTCTTCTCACCGTTAAAGAATGTTGCTTTCTGTTGCGATTTGAATCCTTGCTTATCATCAGAAGTTACCTTGTCCATGTCCCTAAAGCTTTAGGCGCCCTCCTGTCTGAAAGCTTTCTCATGTCTCCGTGCACTTGACAATGAAATTGAAAAATGTGCATTTAACAGCTGTAGATGTGACATTAATATTCAAATGAACAACGCGCTCCGGAACGAACGCATCCGTGTCCACATAAATTAAACGAACGTACGAAACGAAAATAAAGCGGAAACAAAGAGTTTGAGAACAAATTATGATTTGTGATGAGGAAGCTTCAAGTGATTACTGTGAAGTGATGTGCCATTGGAATGTAATAAGTAATTAATGCTGTGAAAATTGTTAAAAAGAATAATAATAGTATTAAAATAAAAAAATAAAAAAATAAGGCCTTTATTTCAAATAAATATTGTTTGTTGTGCTGAATTTTGTAGTGAATGTGAAATCGGGTTTTTCTCATTTTGAATAGAGTGATAATTGAAATATTTTCGAATTGCTATGAAAAGCACGTTTGACCGTTTCAAACTAAAGTTTTTCTCAATATCATTTAATAAATTTCGAAAACGTCTAAAATATCGTTGGATCAAATACAACAAACATCGAGGTTAGTGCGTATTTTTTTTTTTTCAATTATTTTTTTTTGTGAAATTTTTGATTATTTTTCAAAAATTAATACTTTCCTAATATTTTATATCTGTGTGTTGATGGAAAATTATTTTATATTGAATCAGAGCTGTTAAATTTCGATTACGATTAGTAATCAATTACATTACTTTTTAAAAAGAATCGTAATGATTATATAATCCACTATTCAACAATTTCTGATTACTAATTGATTACGATTACAAATAATCAAAAAATAATCAGGATTACTTGCGATTACCGTTACCTTTCGGTTTTAGCTGGCAAAAGAACAGAAAAAAATCAAAACTGACATATATTGAAAAGTCAAAAGTTTTGACAAACAGACTACTATGACTCTCATACCGATTTCGCGAGAATCAAAAGTAATCACAAAAAATCAAAAGTAATCTAAAATAGTCAAAAGTAATCTTTTAAAGTAGTCGAACTCATTTTTGATTACTTTTGATTATTTTTGATTATTTTTCAGTAATCGCAAGTAATCCTGATTATTTTTTGATTACTTGTAATCGTAATCAATTACTAATCGTATAAAACTGAATGTAATCGTATTGTAATCATTACTTCTACTTAAAAAAAAAATAATCTAATTACTAATGATTACGATTACTAATCATTACTTAACAGATCTGTATTGAATCCACATCAGTTGTGAAAATTTTGCTTAGAACTCGAATAGATATATTAAAACATAATAAAGGTGGTTACATTTTAAGGGCCGATGTTGATTTTGAATAAAACACAAATTATTTTGGAAATTATTGTCATTTATTTTTATTATGATAATATTGGTATGGTTCGAAATATCGGCCAAATGGCCGCCTAGGCGGCACTCTTCCGTCCGAAGGTCCCAATTTTCGATGACGCTGAGGCATAATTGAGGTTCTATGCCGTTAATGTGCCGAATTATCTCATCCTTTAGCTCTTGAATTTTTGCTGGCTTATCGACGTACACCTTTTCTTTCAAATAACCCCAAAGAAAGAAGTCCAACATGATCTTGGCGTCCAATAGACATCGCCACCACGTGAGATAACACGGCCGTTGAATTTGACGCACAAAAGAGCCATTGGCAAGTGGCAAGCGTCCTATTGAAACCGCATATCGTCCACATCCATATCTTCCAATTCAGGACATACAAGGTTCGTTATCATCTCACGATAGCAAAGACCATTCACAGTAACTGCCTGACCGTCCTCATTTTGGAAAAAAACGGCCCGATGATGCCGTCAGCCCATAAAACGCACCAAACAGTCACTCTGCACAGTGGGTGCATTGGTTTTTCGACTGGGCGAAATCGGCCAAAAGGGGAAAAAATTCCCTCACAAGGACTAAAAATACCCATAATATCCCCTAATATTTAAGAGTATTTAAGCATATTTTTCAAGATGTCTACTTGCACTTACTTAATATTGGATATGCTCATTCACCCTATAACAAAAACGTGCACCTAAAAGTGATTTTTATTCGTAGGGGTGAAATGGGACAAAAAGGGATAAAAATGGTACAAATAAAACGACAACAGCTAGAAACACGAAATTCCGTGTACACATCCCTCTAATTGACTATATACATAATATAAAAATATATTTTCCAAATTCGTACTTTTAGGGGGTAAAATGGGAAAAGAGGAATAAAAATGGTACCAACCACGGCTGCACCTAGAATAATGAAATTCAGTGTATACAATCATCTGATTGCGTAAACACGTAAAATAAATGGACTTTTCGAAATTCGTACTTTTTGGGGTTAAAATGGAAAAATGGAATAAAAGTAGTACCAACCAAATGACCCCAGCTAGAGTCATGAAATTCGGAGTATACATTTCTCTGACGAAAAATAAAAGGTTTTTCCAAATTCGTACTTTCAAGCGATACAATGGGTACAGAGGGATAAAAATAGTACCTACTAAATGACTACAGTTAGAATGATGAAATTCGGTGTTTACATCCCTCTAATTGCGTAGACACGTAAAATAAAGAGATTTTAGAAAGTCGTACTCTTGAGGGGGTAAAATAGGAAAGGGGGGATACAAATGGTACCAACCAAATGATCCCAGCTAGAGACATGAAATTCGGCGTATACATTCCTCTGTTTCCGTAGACACGTAAAATAAACGGACTTTTCGAAATTCGTACTTTTTTGGGTTAAAATAGAAAAGGGGATAAAAATAGTACCAGCTAAATGACTGCAGCTAAAGGCATGAAATTCGGAGTATACATTCCTCTGACTGCGTAGACACGAAAAATAAAAGTTTTTTTTCCAAATTCGTACTTTCAAGGGATACAATGGGTACAGAGGGATAAAAATAGTACCAAATAAACGACTACAGCTAGAATGATGAAATTCGAAATGAAATTCTGTGTAGACACGTAAAATAAAGAGATTTTAGAAAGTCGTACTCTTCAGGGGGTAAATAGGAAAAGGGGGATACAAATGGTACCAACCAAATGACCGCAGCTAGAGTCATGAAATAAAAAGAGTTTTCTAAATTCGTACTTTTTACTTTGACGGCAAAAACTGGTTGAATCATGAAGTTAGGTTATTTTGCACTATGTACGTGAGATAATGGATTTTCAAAATTTGTACTTTTGGAATTAAAATAGAAAGGAAATACTACCAACTGTAGCACCCACTGCCAATATTTATGGTATTTAAGCTTTTTGAAAATATAAATATAAGAATATTTATTTTTGAATTGATTTGACTTATTAATTCGATATGTAAACGTATTGATAGCCTTGCATTATAAGAATGGCTTGAAATAATAAAAATATTATATTTATTAATAAAATTATTTTTCAATATTTTTATTTGATTTTGGTTTAGCTATAATAAAAAAATGTACTACGGAAATCGACAGCCTCCGTAGAATGCTATCCGTGGTGGAGGGTACATAAAGTTCGGCCCGGCCGAACTTACTTTTTTGTACTTGTTTTCTTTTTGTGTTGCTCAGTGTTATTGGCCAACTACTACTCTCCGTTTAAAACTGAGAGACCTCTTGATTTGATTCTTAATATCATTATTACACTTTCCCAACTATTTTGTACCTTGAACTTTATCGCAATTTAGCAGTTTGTCAAACTGTTAACTCATCCCCCGCCTAAAAGTATACTTTAATTTCCTGCCATTAATGGAACATCCCAAATGTAGACATTAATTGAATTCATTATGTTTTTTAACTGTTCCCTGTTACAAGCTCTGCGAACAATTCATATGAATTACATCAATCTTAATGTTGTTGCAATGCCGAGCAGAGCAGAGCATATCAAAAATTCCAAAAAGAAACTGTAAAATGTTATGTGTGTGCGCCAGAGTCAAAGAAAAATCTTTTCTTTTCTTTTTTTTATTTTGTCATGTCATGTTACAAATTCGCTCGCTTCTGCTGCTTCTGCACACATGAACACAATCTAAAGTCAATGTCCTAAACGAGGAAAAGAAGGAAACAGAAACACACAAGCTCGCATCCACAGCAGTGGAAAATATGGGCATAAATGGCATGAAGAAAGGCCCAGACCAGACCACACACACCACCTTCCACACACCGAACGAACGTAGGAAAGTCCTTAGCGGCGCGGAAGCACTCACTCCTTTGCCGGCACAGACACAATTGCCTGTTTATTGCTTAAGTGTGTTTATGCCTGTCAGCACAGGACTCTGGCAGACTGACTAACTGACGAACTGGCTGCCTGGCTGGTTGGTTGGATGGCTTTGCCGGCTGAGAATAGCTGAGCATGAGTGTGAACGTGTGAGGGAATGTAGGTTTGGGTGATGTTCACAAGCACACAAACCCTGTCTAACACCTACATACGTTCGCATTCAAAATTTACACGCAAAGATCCGGAGGTTTCACACAAACACACACATACACTTTCAGTGACTTTTTCACGCACACACACTCTTTTACATGGACTGACACCTACAGGTCGATGTGACGTTTTTCGTTAATGAATTATGACAGGAATGTTTTTTGTGCTGGATGCTTCCTGTAGATGCTTGCTTTCTTTTTATATCGAAGATGACATGACAAGTATTCTAAGTTGGTCAATGCGTTTGGCAACATCCTGGCATGGTCAAATGAGACCCCATGCAACAAGAACAAATTAAATATTGTTTTCCGAGAACTACAATTTTATTTTTTGTTTGCATTGAGGCATACTCATTCATCAAATCAAGACAAGAAATTTTTATGGATATATATATATTCCTAATTTTTAAAAAATAAACTAACATTTTAAAATTTTCGTCAAAGGTATTTTTAATGTTTGTACTCTCATGAGGGAAATTTAAGTCCAATTATTATTATGGATATATATTATTTAATTTTTAAAAAATAATATAAAATTTTCAAATTTTCGTCGAAGGTATCTTTAATATTTGTACTCTCATTTTGGAAATATAAGCCCAATCATACCCCATTTTATGTTAAATTAAAGGTAACCGAAATTGTTACAAACAATTCTCACTTCACTTACACCTAGAAACATTGGTTTAGGAACTGTAGCCAAAAAATTGCGAAAAATGATTTTTTTGAAAAAGAAAAAAATTATTTTGCTGGCAAGAAAAAAACCCAAAAAAAAAAAAATAGAAAAAAATCTAAGAAAAAATATTCGGTTTAATTTTTTAAATGCTAACATCCCATGGAAGAAAACAAGACCATTTTGAGGCAAAAATCTATGGATAAATGTAGAAGTTATGGTCCTTTGTGTGGAAGTACAATTCAATTTAACGGTCAATTTTGAAAAAAATATTGTTTTTGCTGGCAAGAATAATTCAAAAAAGCAAGTAAAAACGGCGTTAAGTTCAAGCGGACCGAACTTCATATACCCTCTACCATGGATTGCATTCCGCAGAGGCTTTCGATTCTCGTAGAAGTACAGTAATATTACAGGAAACAAGTAAGGAAAGGTTAAAGTCGGGCGGGGCCGACTCTATGATACACTCCACTTTCTATCCGAATACAATTTAATTCGGTGAAAAAGTGAAAACGGGCAGGATTTTTGCATCCAGTAAATGTGTGTGTTTGACAAAAAATGTTAAATCGGAAAGGACATTTGTATGGGAGTATATTGAAATCTGGAACGAAATAGGTGAAATATAATTCGTATAGTTTGGCCAAAATCGGTTAAACATTTGGGAGCAACATAGCTATATCTAAATCTGAACCGATCTTAGCCACTTT
Organism: Polietes domitor; assembly: GCA_947397865.1. Taxonomy (NCBI): domain Eukaryota; kingdom Metazoa; phylum Arthropoda; class Insecta; order Diptera; family Muscidae; genus Polietes; species Polietes domitor. Next base: position 41,607,730 of record OX377618.1, on the reverse strand, counting down.
CACCATAGGTTTTTTACTTGGATTATAAGCTGTTGTGCCAAATTTAAAGAAAATCGATCTAAAGTCAAATCGGGAGCTACATTTTTGCATAGGTGTTTCTAGTTGGATTATAAGATGTTGAGCCAAATTTAAAGAAAATTGGATACAATATGTGGTTTCTAGAGCGGAAAATGTCAAATCGGGAGCGACATTTGTATGGAGACTATATCTAAATCTGAACCGATCTTACCCATTTTTTGAATAGGTGTTTCTAGTTGGATTATAAGATGTTGTGCCAAATTTAAAGAAAATCGAGTATAATATGTGGTTTCTAGAGCGGAAAATGTCAAATCGGGAGTGACATTTGTATGGGGGCTATATCTAAATCTGAACCGATCTTACCTACTTTCTGCAATGGTGTTTATAGTTGGATTATAAGATGTTGTGCCAAATTTAAAGAAAATCGGGTACAATATGTGGTTTCTAGAGCGGAAAATGTGAAATCGGGAGCGACATTTGCATGGGAGCTATATCTAAATCTGAACCGATCTTACCCAATTTTTGCATAGGTGTTTCTAGTTTGATTGTAAGATGTTGTGTCAAATTTAAAGAAAATCGGGTACAATATGTCGTTTCTAGAGCGGAAAATGTCAAATCGGGAGCGACATTTGTATGGGAGCTATATCTAAATCTGAACCGATCTTACCCAATTTTTGCATAGGTGTTTATAGTTGGATTATAAGATGTTGTGCCAAATTTAAAGAAAATCGGGTACAATATGTGGTTTCTAGAGCGGAAAATGTCAAATAGGGAGCGACATTTGTATCGGAGCTATATCTAAATCTGAACCGATCTTACCCAATTTTTGCATAGGTGTTTCTAGTTGGATTGTAAGATGTTGTGTCAAATTTAAAGAAAATCGGGTACAATATGTCGTTTCTAGAGCGGAAAAAGTCAAATCGGGAGCGACATTTGTATGGGGGCTATATCTAAATCTGAACCGATTTGCCTCAAAATATATAGCGTTCGTCCTTGATCCACAAAACTTACTTGTGCCAATTTTTGTTAAGATCGGACTATAATTGCGACCTGTAGTTTGATTACAACAATAGATGGACAGCCAGACGGACAGACAGACAGACGGACAGACGGACATTGCTAAATCGACTCAGAAAGTGATTCTAAGTCGATCGGTATGCTTAACAATGGGTCTATCCCGCTTCCTTTTGGTTGTTACAAACAAATGCACAAAGCCATAATACTCTCGTGGAGTGTATAAATATATATATATATTTTTAATATAGCCAAACCAAAACAAATGCAAATATTGAAAAAATAATTTTATAAATAAATATAATATTTTTATTATATCAAGCCAAAAGTAGAAATTTTTAAAATCCATTATCCCACGTACATAGTGCAAAATAACTTAAATTCATTATTCAACCAATTTTTGGCGTAAAAGGACGAATTTGGAAAAATCTTTCTATTTTGCATGTCAATGCAGTCAGAGGAATGTATACACCGAATTCCATGATTCTATCTGCGGCCATTTGGCTGGTACCATTTTTATCCCCTTTTTCCAATTTTACCCCCTCAAGAGTACGACTATCTAAAATCTCTTTATTTTACTATTTTTATGCTCTGTACTGTGGGATTTCTATCACTGGTACTGATTTGTATTGACGTATATATTAAAATAAGAAACTTATGAGGTTTTTTCATTTTAACTTACATGGGAGGTGGGCGGATTTAAACAAAAAATGATTTTGATCTAATTTTTGTTTTTGTTTTGCTTGTACGAAAATATTCCACTGTGCGCCGTGCCTCGAAAAAGTGGTTTGAATATATTCAAATCTAATAAAGTTATTTTTTTTTTCAAATTTGAAATTATGTTGTCTCTAAAAAACAGCCTTAAAATTTCAGTAGAATTATTTTCTTCTACAAATTTTAAATTTTATTTATTAAAATTATTGCACTTTTATTTAAACATTTCCACAATCCTCCAATTTAAAGATTTTCTAAAAAATCTCTCCATCCTAGTGTTAGCCATGCGGTGTAGGCAAGTTTCGATTCGCCTAGTTCTGTCTCAATTTGGTTTCATAGTCGGTTGGATCTTTCCCTTTTATTTTATTGTTTTTCTTTAAAGAAGTCCCCACCACTCGCCTCCTCCCAGCCGAACAACATTTTTGTTTTTGCATCACAACTTTAAAGAGTTGGTACTTCCTTTTTTATTTTTGAATATTTTGTTGTCTTTGTTTTTGCTTTGTTTTGTTGTTGCTGTAACCAAAAGCAGCTTATAGAGCAGCTTGCTTTCCCATTCACTACATTTAGCTTTCAGTCATTCTTTCATTTGGTAGTGTTGTTTGCTGCTGCAACAACAAACAATCAGACAGACAGACAGGCAAACAAATAAACAAACCAGAGCAGAAGCTAGAACATCGACAGCGGCACCTTCATTGAAGCCTGCTCATATTTGCCAACAAGGAGGTCAGTATGAGAAGTCCTGGGTATGGATAGGGACAATGATTCACACAATGTTGCCGAAAAATAGTATAGAGCACGAACTTGATGACCTATTGACTGGATTATTTTTGACGAATGATACCAAAAATAAGTTCATTATTTTAAAGGTTATTTTAGTGGCCTATATTTCGGAACCCATGTATCGTATAGGAAATTCGTTTAGTTCGCGGAAAACTAGTGCTCTTGAAGTGTTCTTTTGCATGAGAAAAAATGCCATTTAGTTCTCCTTTTCATTCTTTTTCTCTAGAATTAAACTATAATCGCGAGGTCGACCGATGCCTTCACATTTACAAATATTGATACACTGAAATTCAAAAGCCAAACCCGAAATTATTTATGTTTGTTACAATATCGAGAGTCTAACCTCTCCGTTAAATTAATGCCGTTAATCTCAACTTGACTCAATAACTTTTTGTTACATGCAAATGATTTTTGAAAACATAATTTAGAAAATACTTCAAACTATTACGACTATTAGACAGAAGGTTGTTATTAATTACCCTAGCTTAATGAGTGTGAACTACTATGGAATTAGCACAACAAATAATCCACGACTAAACATTCTAATGCTGTAGTTTATTCAGAGATAATGTAAATGGTCGTCAATTATCGATTTTCATAAGAACGAAAATTGAATATGATGGTGCTTACGTCTTTTTCGCAACTAGGGCTCGATAAGTATATACATTGACTATTAAAAGAGGATGTATTCGCGCTTGCTTGCTTGGGAGCTAGTCTCATATAGAATATTTTGACATATCATACTTAATCTAATTTTAATAATATTTTATCTAAGTCTTAATCTAAGCCTAATATATTCGATACAAGAAAATATAAAAAATCAACTACACAAATATTCAAGATTAAGATTAAGATTTGCTTTATTGAGACTTCTATACACATTAAACAGATAATATTGGAATAATAACAAAGAAAACTTAAAACTATAATGTATGATTTTAATTTGTAATCAATGGTTGTGTATCAGCTACATGCTTATGTGAAGAGGTTTCGTATTAAATAAGATTAAAACTAATGTGTTACAGTGCGTGCTCCAGGCACTTTGACAGGTGATCTTGGAGGTAGAACTCCGGCGAGCAACTAAAACTAAGACTTAAAAATAACTACAAACTAAATATCAGCTTAAGACTAAATTAAAACAAACAAAAATTAAAAGAAAAAATATAATAAATGTCTAACCTCTGTGTGTGTTAGCAAGTGTTGAAGCGTAGAATTCATGAAAAAGACAAGTCGTCATGTCCGATTCCATCGAAATATTTTCCTTTAAAATTCCGATTGGTGACAGATAATTAACATCTGACCAGCCAAATTCTCTTTGAAAATTAAAAATTTCCGCAATCAAATTATTCTGATGATGAGCCAACTTATCGACAAAATTTCGAAGAAGATATAGAGCATATTTCCCAATGGGAACGATGGAAGACGCACCATAGATGTACCGATTCGAGTACCTCTTCGTCGGAGTCTTAAATTTCTTATTCACACACTGCCGGATAACCTTTCTTTCACAAACCTCAAGCTCTCTGGCAACGGTCGGAGAAATGCTAAACCATATAGGAATATAACAAAATCGGTCTTATACATACTTTATATATCAAAAGTTTTGTTGCAATAGGTAAATATTTACTCCTCAATAATCGCGCGAATCATCCCTTGATCCTTGACTAGCCTTTTTCAGAACTATTCGTGCATGTTCATTAAACTTCACCAGTTTGTTAAAGTGAACGCCTAGGTACTTAAAACTGTCTTTAAATGGAATTTCATTTCCATCCAAAAAAAGTTTCAAAATTTTGCTTTCAGGCACAACACTACTATTGCACTTCTTAGACGCATTCCTCAAACATAAGGCCTCGCATTTCCCGACATTCACCTTTATACCCCAAAAGGTATAATATTCATTAACAATAGTCAGATGGCGTTGAACCCATGAAAGAGCAATTATCGGAGATTCATCGTGAGCGTACAATAATGAGTCATCCGCATATAGTATTCCCTTCGATCCATTAGACACGTGTGTAAAATCATGAATAAATACATTGTATAAATACGGAGCCATAATAGACCCCTGTGGAACACCACATCCAATGCTACCAAGTGAACTAAATGAGTCTCCCAACTGAACAAAAAATTTCCGATTCTCAAAGAAACTACGAAGTAGTTTGATGACAAACCTATCAACCCCAATGTTAATTAATTTGAACAGGATCCCATAGTGATACACATGGTCGAAAGCCTTCTCAATATCAAGTGAAACAGCAACCGTACACCTACGTTGCCTCTGATTACGAACAACATCAGCATGAAATATAAGTAGACACAAATATTCAACATAATAGTTCTGGCATTCAAATATGTATATTCATTTGTACCCTTAAGACCAACAACAGAGATTGCAATAGTAAATTTATTATAACCCTTAAAGTATGCATTCAGTCAATCAACTTATTTCAATGATTTGCTTGGATATTCGCAATGATTTATTAATTAACAAAAAACCGTAAGCAATTATTCCGTGATTTTTGTTGTTGTGATGGTATGTTAAGCCTTCGTCATCATTTAAGAGATACACAGAGTTTTGTCTAAGATTTCGATGTTTAAAAAAATGCATATGGACGTTAGGCATGATACTGACAATTTTCGTTTAATTGTGGACTCATATAAAATCACAATTATAAATGTATGACGTTTTTATGTTTCTTGAGAGGTATGCGTTAAACAAAAAAAACTTTTTTGGTCTAATTTGACCACATTACCAATGTGTTCAAAGACATAGCTCTATTCCTTCTAATTTTTGTCTCAATTTGTATGATAATATTCCACTGTGCTGCTCACAATTTTTTGTTTAAATCCGCCTACAACCACGCCCACTTCCATGGTTTTTTACGATTTTCGAAATTTTTTTAAAAATTATTCTATTTGATTTGAACTGGGATATTGTCCTGGCTCAAGACCATTTGATTTGAACTGGGATATTGTCCTGGCTCAAGACCATTTTGCATCTATATTTAATAGAATGCAAATTTATTTACAAATGGCATGGCGACATTTATTACTTGGCTGCACACTACCACGATCATGATTTCGACCATGTCAAAAGTCTTTTCAAGTGGCTTCGCAGCGACTTTTCAACATCAAACCCGGCCTTTAAAAGGAGATGATTCTCACAAACGAACGAGAAGCACAACTCACTTGCCGAATTTGCATTTAAAAAATTCACCATGCCATTTGTAAATAAATTTGCATTCTATTAAATATAGATGCAAAATGGTCTTGAGCCAGGACAATATCCCAGTTCAAATCAAATATTGATTACAGTCCAAAAAAATGCAAACGAAAAAACTAAAATTATTCTATTTTTTAATCGATGGTACACGGCTATAAGATTAATATCGACCCGATATTTACATGCACTCGCATGCCATCAAACCTTACATCCCTAAAGTATGCTTTAAATAAAATACAGGGTTTTCCAACAAGAGGTGTTATTTTGGTATTCAAAGAAAAAAATGACATTTTTAGAGATAAATGATCGGATGTTTATTTCATAATAAAGAGGAAGGTATGCCGTTAATAATGAAAAATAACATTAGCCAAATTTCCACCACGACCACGCTTACAGGACCATATCCTTTTCATGAAATTGTCCATAGCCAAATCGCAAAGTGGCTGCCTTATGTCCTCGATAGCCTCACGTTGACGTCTTGAATCGACGCTGGGCTGTTGGCGTAGACCTTATCCTTCCCAAAGGAAGAAGTCGCAAGGTGTTAAATCACAAGATCTCGGTGGCCAATTGTGATCACCTCTTCGAGAGATAATACGGTCCGGAAACTTTTCCCGTAAAAGAACAATGGTTTCGTTGCTTGTGTGGCACGTAGAGCCGTCTTGTTGAAAGTAAACGTTGTCCATCCAACTCCGACCATAAAAAATCATTAATCATCTCTCTATAGCGCAATCCATTCACCGTAACCGTTGATCCAGCCGCATTTTCGAAAAAGTAAGGTCCAATGACCCCGCCGGACCATAAACCGCACCAAACAGTCACACGATGAGGATGGAGAGGCTTCTCAACAATAACTCTTGGATTTTTCGAGCCCCAGATGCAAAAATTTCGCTTTTTTGATGTAGCCACCGAGGTGGAATTGGGCCTCATCAGTCAAGATGATTTTTCGATGGAATTTCGAATGATTTTCATTCATCTCAAGGACTCAATCAGCAAAGACACGACGTTGTTGATGATCGGCCGGCTTGAATTCTTATTTTAACTGAACTTTATAAGCCTTAAGACCCAAGTCTTTATACAAAATACGGTGTAATGACGTTTGTGGAATGCCCTATTCCAAAGAACGACGATGAATGGACAAACCTGGGTTTTCTTCAACACTTTGGGCTACAGCAGCAATATTCTCAGCTGTTCTTGAGCAACGTGCACAGGTTTTATTCTTCACATCACTAACTTTTCCCAACAGCTCGAATTTGTCCACCAATTTCTGTATTGCGTTCCGACAAAAGGTGCTTCACGACGACCCAAAAACGCTTTAGTTTTGCTGTCACAGTTCGCAAAACTAAAGCGCAAGATTTTCACCATTTTTGTAGTGAATTTTAATAATTGAAATGCGTTGTGTATCGTTCCATTTTTATTAATGGCGTAGTTTCTACTTGTCAAATGTCAAAGAATAAAAGCTTCAAAAGTGGCAGCTACCGAAATACAGGGTGATTCAAAATAACACCTCTTGTTGGAAAACCCTGTACATTAAACAGAGAACAGCGAAGAAAGTATTGCTTCATTTTCGGCTTAGAAGGTTTTACCATTTCATTAATTAAACCAATGTTGGCAGCTATAGGTGGAATATTCTTTATAAAATGAATAAATAAGATAATAGCTTGACGATATTTGTGAATGCCGAGGCATCGGTTGGCCTCGCGAATATAGTTTTATACTGTAGAAAATTAGTAATATTGAATAAATACAACCTGCAGGTAAACCTCTGTCTGAAAAGGAAAGCAAAAACTTTTTTAAATTCAAAAGAACATCTCCTATTTTCTACGAACAAAACCAAATTTGAGTACGTTGCACGGTTTCCGAGATACATCCCAATAAAATAACCTCTCTTATGATGAAGTTTACAACTATTTTAGTATTTATGAACTTTAAATGCATCCACAGCTTAAGTTAGCCGAGATATTGGCCAAATCTTTTAGAATATGCTTAATAGGAATGTTCTTTGCAAAATTCAATTAGTAAAGTTGAGATTTGGGCACTGATTTGTGGTTCGTTACATCCCAGCAGGAAAATTTGGAAGGTCTTCTAAAATGCCTTCTCTTCGGATCCGAAACACATTCATGTATTTCTTCTGAAAATAGGCATTCCCGATGGCCTTCTTCGCGCATGAAAAAAGATTCGGCACACATTCTCACCTCGCTTCTCTAAGAAGGTCTATCAGAAGGCCTAATCATCAGCATTTAGAAATTCTATACTCATTCCTGACTGCCTTCTTTGAGAAGGCATTTAGAAAGGCCTTCTCATTTCCTATTAGATAGATGCAATGGACATTCTTCATTGCCTTCCTTTAGAAGGCAGTACGGATGGGGTCGATTTTATTATTTTTACGAGTTTTATGAAAGATATTTTTACAAATCTCTTGATTTGAACTCAATTAAAATACATTTATTTAAAATAATAGGAAATTATTACATTTAAAATTATTTTTTAAATGTTTTGCTTGTTTAGTGTTAAGACATATTTGTTGTTGTTGTCGTTATGCCTTTCTTTGTAACAACGAAAATAGGCAATATAATACAGATCGACATAGATCAACTTTCTGAGTCGATTTAGCAATGTCTGTCTGTCTGTCTGTGCATCTATTTCTATAATCAAACTACAGGTCGCAATTCATGACCGCTTCAAATGAAACTTTATATGTGGACTTTGTCGGGGTAATACGAACGATATTTAATATTAAGCAAATCGGTTTAAATGTAGATATAGCCTTTATACATGTTTTCATATAGACCCATTTATCAGGGATGAAACAGAAAAATATTTAACTCCTCTTCAAGAACAAACAAAAAATGCTCTTACTTTATTACCAAAATATTTATCATATACTTAATACTTTCTTCAGAAATATTATTACACTTCCGACACCCATTCCGGAAAGCCTTCTACGAAATGGCATTTTAGAAGGCCTTCCCATTCGATGCTACACAATCGGTAACTCATGCTTGCTTGCCTTCTTCGGATAGACATGCTAGAAGGCCTTACGCGGAAGGTGTTCGATTTATCGATGTGTATTTTCTACACACTTTTTGTTGTAAACGCATAACAAAATTCGGTGGCTCATTCCTACTTCCCTTCTTTTGCCAGGCATGCTAAAAAGCCTGCCAAAAGTAGGCAGCAGCGAAGGTGTTCGCTTTGATTAAGGGTCGTGTGTTTCTATAAACTTTTTGACACAAACAGACAATAAAGTTCTGTAGTTTAGTAGGTAGCACTTCCGATTAACAATGCGAAGATCATGGGTTCAAATTCCAGCCGAGGCAAATAAAAATGTTGAAAGATTTAATTTGAAAAAAATGTTGAAAGATTGAAAATTGAAAATTAATATACTGCCAATAACAAGGCCAGAAATATTGAAAAATTCTAGTCCATTGGTTCGTCATATTTTTTATTTTTCGCCTTATTTTTTACCTTCTGGAAGGCCTCTTGGAAGGGCTATGGTTGCAGGCCTTCCAGAAGGTCTTTGGTATGAGGTCTTCTAGATGGCCTTTTGTGAGAGCTCTTCTAGAAGGCCTGCAAATAGAAGCGAGAGGGAAGCCCTTGCTCTCCAATCTTACCCTGTGGTAATTTTAAATGAGTATAGAGTGCAGCAAGCATGCCTTGCGCCTAACTAAGAAGGCCTTGCGTGCGCCTTCCTTTTCCCGCTGGGATGTGATACATATCTGTGTAGTACTACATTATCCCCGTATGTCCCAGGGATGCATTTACAGCACTGGCGCTATCGTAAATATTTTCAAATTGGCTTTCTCCCAGACACTTCGGCCAATTCCCTTGTATTTTCATATCACCCTCGTCAAATTTATTTTCTTTTTGCGTATTTATCTGTCTATTTCCCCCTTAGTGTGTGTTCAGGCGTCATTTGTGTATTTCTTCGCTTATTCGTTCGTTTGCGCCTTTTTGCAGAAGGCCTCCCAGCTTACTTTCGTTACCTGGCCTGAAAATAGCCATATACAAATAGGCGAAACGATAGCAACGGCTGTACTCGTATATCACCAACAAATTGCAATCTTTTTGTGCGGCTGACCCTCCCCTCCCTCCCTCCACACGGACGACGACCATTACACAGATGTTTCTTTGGTTTTGGATTTTGCCTCGCACTCGCACTCCCTGGGTGTCCTTAATAAATCCTTGCTGGTATTCAAGGTTTTGTTTGGGCCGAAAAAAAAGAAAACACTCATCACTCTCGCTCACACATACACAGCTTTTAATCCTTTGGTTTTAGTGTACTATACCTTTATACTTATCACAACACCAGAAGACGGATGGAAAAATAGAACTATTTATACTGACGTTGTTGTTGTTTACAGCTTATATTTCTTGAACGTTTTCTTTAACGTTTTTTGCTGTTGTGGGCTCCAAGAAAGGATCATATAATGCTCAGGGACCAACATAAAAGACCATTAACTTAAAGTTATTTCTTTTTGTTCGTAACTCTTATTCAAGTTTGAGATCAACGGAAGCAGATTTCGAATGTAAGTGAAAAAAAGAAGAAACATCGAAGTTTTAACATAAATTAAAGCATACATTAAGGCGTAGAAGGGAAAAAAGTATGCAATGTGAAGGTGAATAGACATAGTATACTTATGGGCGAGGGTTGGGGGTATCCCACAATAAAGCCTATCTAACATAATATAATATAAAGCTTAACATAATGTTAGGCTAAACATAAATTTGTATGGAATTTAAGGGATTTTTCCCTCGGGAGTTTAAATTAAGGGCACATTACAAAGGTTAAGTTGATATTTTCGATATCAAATAAATTGAGTTATCCGGTTAAACAATTTTGGGAAAATCAGGAGGAGCATGGTTGAAAGTGTAATAAATTTGAGATAAATTTTAAATGTTGTCTGAGAAAGGTTGTAACAACAATCGTGGCCACAAATTACACTATGTTAAAAAAAATTCCTAGGCCTGAAGTTTATTTTTTATTTTTTATTGAGGCATAGTCATAAGATCAACACAATAAAATTTGTATGAATATTTTTTCGATTTTCGGCAAAGGTACCTTTAATATTTGTAGTTTAATTTTGGTAATATCACAACCGCCTATGTATTCAATTAACCCGAATAGTGCTGTAATTATTTTTTTCGAATTTCGAGATAAAACTTTCTATGTCTATGTACATTAGGATGGGTCTCGAAAATAAATTGCTGCGGTCATCCGCCAAAAATGAAGATTGTCTTGTTTAAATGATGATTTGCAAAATATTTCGTTTCTAGATCAAGCTCTCTGTGAGCTAAACGCTCCTGAAAACACCTATAAAAATCATATTTTTCCCCTTGTAATTTTTTTGGTTTTTTTTTTTTTTTTGCATTTTTGTTCAATTTTTTTTCTGAATTTGTAGACACTTAGAAGCACTATAAATATTTTTTTATTTATTTATTTATTATGAATTACAATACAAGATAAATTTATATTCTAATTTTGGGTCCTGGGATTGAGCCGGGGTGACTAAGACCATTGTAGCTAGTTATTGCAGCGACAGACCAGAGCCTCTGGTGGGAATCTAACCCACGACCCCCACGCTGACAGCCGAGCACGCTACCAACTCTACCGGGCCGCTCTCTACAAATATAAATTTTAATCCTTGTCTTGTAATAACTCGTTGTTCGTATTCTTAGGCGATTGATATTTTCCGGTTTTTCAAAATGACAGCTAAAAAGTCATATTTATTGGGTACATTTTATAAAATTACACGGGAAAAACATATGTTTTGGGGGTGTTTTCAGGAGCGTTTAGCACACAGACGGCTTGATCTAGGAAAGAAATATTTTGCAAATCATCCTTAAACAATCCAAACTTTATTTTCGTGGGGTGACTGGAAAGTGCTTTTCCATTTGAATGGACCGCGACCCAGCCTAATGTACATGTAAAAAATGTATGTATAGATGCAGAAGTTATTGTCCTATTTGTCGACATAAATGAATTTCTTTTGTGATTTATTTTACACTTTACGAATTAGGCAGCGGAGTATTTTTAATTTTATAACAGCTAGGATCTTAGCGAAGAAAAGAAAACTATTTGAAGAAATCTCTGAATAAATGTAGAGGATATGACCCATATTTTAGATTAAAAAAAATCGTGTGTCATGACAAGGAGGACCGTAACTTCTATTATTATCCATGGATATTCTTCAAATAGTCCTTGTTTTCTTAGCTAAAATCTCAGCTAATATAAAATAATAGTAGATATTCTATTCTATTTAAAAAGAAAATCATGATTTATTCAACAAAAAAACTTTCGCATTTATCCATAGATATTATACGTATTTTTTTTAGTTTTTTGAGTTTCTTTCGTACCAATAAAAAAGTATTTTTTTCCGAAAAAAATATCTTTTTCCCAAAAATTCGGGTTTTTTGCACCATAACTATAAAGATATTTTTTCGGAAAAATCTACTTTTTTTGGAAAATACATTTATTACTTGGCTGCAGACTACCACGATCATGATTTCGACCATGTCAAAAGTCTTTTCAAGTGGCTTCGCAGCGACTTTTCAACATCAAACCCGGCCTCTATAAGGAGATGATTCTCACAAACGAACGAGAATCACAACTCACTTGCCGAATTTGCGTTTAAAAAATCGCACCAAGTAATAAAGCACACATGCCATCTTACAAGCATCTCATTGAGTTGCATATGTAAGTATGTGTATATGCAGGTATAGTTACCCAGCAATACTTCTGCCGTGCCAACGCTCATTTGTTTTTAGTTTTTTCGTTTGCATTTTTTTGGTCTGTAATCAATATTTGATTTGAACTGGGATATTGTCCTGGCTCAAGGCCATTTTGCTTCTATATTTAATAGAATGCAAATTTATTTACTTTTGACATGGTCGAAGTCATGATCGTGGTAGTCTGCAGCCAAGTAATAAATGTCACCATGCCATTTGTAAATAAATTTGCATTCTATTAAATATAGAAGCAAAATGGTCTTGAGCCAGGACAATATCCCAGTTCAAATCAAATATTGATTACAGACCAAAAAATGCAAACGAAAAAAACTAAAAATAATATTTTTTTGGAAAATAATATTTTTTTCGAAAAATTAACTTTATCGGAAAATAATATTTTTTTTCGAAAAATGATTTTTTTTCGGAAAGTAATAATTTTTTAGATAATTTTTTTTCGAAAAAAAACAGTTTTTTGCCTTAATAGATGACTATAACAATATGTTGTGTCACTTAACTTAAACTTCTCCCCTATAGTGGCTATGGCGGGACAGTTTGGAGGGGTCAGTCTTACACGTCTGCCTTGCGGGACAGTTTTGTGTCATTCTTTCATAAAAAGAATTTATAAAAAATAAACAATATGGGGGCCCCTTAAGAATTGCAGATAGAGGGTAGCAATGTTCCGAGAAAATATTGGGACTGAAAAATATTTGGTTATACATTTGACTTCACTATGGGCCTCCTTGGGGCAGTTAGAGCGTTGGGAACAAATTTTATACAAATGTAATTTTGTATGCGAGGCCCCTTAGGGAGTGGAGATAGGGGACAGGTATGTTTGGGGAAAGTGTTGGCCAGAGAAATCTTGGTTTGGCAGGGGTCAGTTCTGTCATAAAAAAAATAATAAAAAATAAAAAAATGTATGGCGACCACATTAAGGGTTCCAGATGGAGGGTAGCAATGTTCCGACAAAAGAGTAAGAGTGATGGGAGCTTTTTAGTTTTTTTCTCGGTAAAAATTTTTAGATATGGTCATTTTACTTAACGTCTTTCAGTCATTGAAAATGGGTCTTATAGCTTAACACAAAGATCAGAAATTCATTCACGTTTCCGAGTCTGTCCTTTTCTCAATTTTGGTATTTTGGCACTTGTGACTTTCTTATTTAGGACGGCAGCATAGTACCCCTGTACTACAAGCAGCCTCAGTTCCCATGACCAAAGACCGACCATGAACAGTCCAGGCGCAGTCCACACTATACCCGCAAATTTACTACATCATTCTAATTACTAACACTTAATACTCTGCCAACCACCTTGAACCACAAAAAACTGCATTCAGACGGGAGACAAGTGCACAAAAAGTAGAACATCATCATTCTTATCATCAGCCACAACGCATTACCATCCGGACAATCAACATTTTTATTTAACTAGTCCGGGACAGCAACTTACATCGAATCTACTTCGTTTCCGCTCAAACCATTTTGTGCGGTCACTCGGTTAGTTTATATGCCGACGTGTGGTGGTGATAACTTTGGCTTTAAATTCGGTTCAGGGTCGGTGTTCTCTCTTTTTTGCTCTATTTTGAATTTAAGCATCAGTCGTTCAATACCAACAGCCACAAGAGGATAATAAAAATGTTTCATTCTTTTTTTTTGAGGAATTAAGAGGATGTCTGTGGAATTGAACCGCATTGTTCGATGGGCAGGAAAAGTGCTGCAGATAATTGCCAGAGTTTTTAAAGGTCAGGCCGTTTTGAAAGCTGAACTCCACATAATCAATGGTCTTTTTGACGCTACTTCGTGATGCAATTAAAACTATTGGCTTTTGTTTTTATACCCACCACCTCCAGGATGGGGGTAAACTAATTTTGTCATTCAGTTTGTAACACCTTGAAATATCGATCTGGAACCCTATAAAGTATATATATTCTTGATATTGATGAAATTCTAAGACGATCTAGCCATGTCCGTCAGTCTGTTGAAAGCACGCTAGCATCTAAACGAAATGAGCTAGGACGTCCAAATTTGGCTCAAATTTGGCTTGGAATAGATCGGTTGGGACTGAAATTCTTATTTGTAAGGGATGAAATGGGGCAAAAAGGGATAAAAATGGTACCTATCAAACGACGGCAGCTAGAAACAAGAAACTCGGTGTGTACATTACTCTAATTGAGTACATACATAATATGGAAGTATTTTTCCAAACTCGTACTTTTTGCCGAACGGCTGTACCTAGAATAATGAAATTGGATGTAATCATTCCTTTGATTACGTAAAGGGATTTTTCAAAATTCGTTCTTTTTGGGGGTAAAATGAAAAAAAAGGGATACAAATTGTACCAAACAAATGGCGGCAGCTACAGTCATGAAATTCAAAGAATACATTGACTGCGTAGACACGAAAAATAAAAAGGTTTTTCCAAATTCGTACTTTTAAGGGATACAATGGGATGAGAGGGATAAAAATGGTTCCCACTAAACGGCTACATTTACAACGATGAGATTAGGTGTGCACATCCCTCTAATTGCTCATGTGAAATAAAGAGATTTTCGAAAGTAGTACTTTTAAAGGCCGGAGCTAGAATCATGGAATTCGATGCATAGACTCGAAAGAAATAAAACGATTTTTCCAAATTCGCACTTTTTCACTTTTACGGCAAAAGTGGGACGAATGGGTATTGTGTGCGTGGGAGATAATGTATTATCAAAATTTGTACTTTTGGAATTAAAATAGGATGGAAATACAAACAACCAAATGATTGTAGCAGAAAATGCTTCCACTACCCCCATATTTATTTATAGTATTTAAGCTTTTTTGAAAACTGTTGCCATATATTTACTTTTGGAATAGACTTCAAGTATGTTTTAGATATATATATATATATATATATATATAAAGGGTGTTTTTTATTGGGGTATAGAACTTTAAGTTGGCATCACTTTTTTAACTGGCGGCCATTTTGTCAGCTGTCAAGTGATTAATATTTAGTTTGGTTTGCCATTTCATCATGAACAGGTTGACAAAAGAACAACGCTTGCAAATCGTGCAAATTTATTTCGGAAGTAATGGTTCAGTTCGCGAAGTTCACCGCAAGCTCCGTCCATTTTATGGTCGACATAATCGTCCATCAGAGCAATTAATTCGGTTAACCATGGATCGTTTTCGCACTACGTTTACTCTATGTGATAATACGCATCCGCAGAGACGTCGAACAGTGCGCACCGAAGAAACAATTGCCGCTGTAGAGCAAAGTGTTGAAGAGGACCCGAATGAATCGATTCGCCACCGTGCACAGCAATTGGAGCTTTGTCCATCAACGAAAAAGTGGTTGAAAATTGGACCTGTAGAATTGGCTATATTCGAGCCAGCCGCGGCGGCCACATGCCCGAAATCATATTTAAACATTAATGGCATAAAATTATCCTTCCAATAAAGCCAAATTGATGGACATTAAAACGATTTTCTTGTGTTTTATTTCAATTCGAAGTTCTATACCTCAATAAAAAACACCCTTTACATATTGGTAACCTTGCCTTAAAAAATCGTCTAAAATGATTATAAATTTATATTTATTTATAATATAGCCATTAAACATTTTCCTGTAATGTCACTGCCCTTCTACGAAAATCTACAGCCTCTGTGGATTGCAAGCCATGGTTGAGGCTGTATAAGGTTCGGCCCGGCCGAACTTAACGCCATTTTTACTTGTTTTATTTAACATCCCAAAAGTATGCAACTACTTTAATTTACAATTAACATTAAAAAATTCGCCAAGGTGTATGAATGAGTTTCTATGACATCAGTACACATAGATTTTATGAGGAACAAAAAAAAACATCTTCGAAAATTTGATATTGTCCTGGCTCTAGACCATTTTGCATCTATATTTAATAGAATGCAAATTTATTTACAAATGGCATGGTGACATTTATTACTTGGCTGCAGACTACCACTATCAAAGGTTTCGTTCAGGTGGCTTCGCAGCGACTTTTCAACAACATACCCGGCCTCTTTAAGTTATTTATTCTCTCCATTGAATAACATTAAATTGATATTTAAATTCGGCGGATATCAAACCGGAATCATTCAACATTTCTAATGTTGGTCCAACCAAAGACATACTTTTTTTCAAAAAGGATATTTATTAATTATGTATTAAAACATACTTTATTTTTTATACAAACACAGTTTGGACGCTATAAGTTATTTCATGTGAAGCGAATTTTATTTTGACTGTTCTATCCGATTTTGATTATTTTTTCCCACTGTGTACTTTTCTATCAGCCCAATAAAGTTGCAGCCACGTTTTTCAAAGAATAAGAAATTTTAAACACTGGAGTGGATCGAAAATACAGTATTTTTGATTAGTTATCGATTGGTTGGTTTTCTATGAGCTTTGAGTGTAATACATTCTAGTTTCAGCTATTCGATGAAGTGATTTCTTTTTACGCTGGAAATCTTTGTTTTTGGTAGTGGAAAGGAGGAGAACCACTCTCAACCAGACACACATTGCACCATATACGTATTTCATTGTCCCGTGCAAGGACAAATCATAAGTGATCCTTATGTATGGAGTGCTTGCTTTAACATGATTTCATCACTTATTTCATCATATTTACATTTTATGAAAATTCTCTTTACCATTTTTTAATTAAACTTTTTATTTTTTTGTTGTGTGAGATACTAATCTGCTAGTTATACAGAAAATTTTAAAATCTTATTTTTTATTTTTTCCATGCTTTATATAAGGTTACTTTCTATATATGTTTGTGTGCCACAAAATTTGAAATCAATTTTTGAAAGCTTTTTTCTCAACCATTTTGCTCAAATTTGGCACACTTAATCATTTTCGATGACAATACAAGGAAATGGAAAAATTTGACCAATTGGACAAAGGGGCGTGGCACCTCCCATACAAAGTTAAAACCTATTATTGAATATTGTCAGTTCTATGACACCTAGAGTGCTGAAATTTTGTGTAAGTGCATCTAGTATCAATGTGCATAGCTGTGCCAAAAATGGGCGGTATTGGAAAAGTGGGCGTGGAACCTCCCATACGAAGTTAAAACCTATTATTGAATATTGTCAGTTCTATGACACCTAGAATGCTGAAATTTTGTGTAAGTGCATCTAGCATCAATGTGCATAGTTGTGCCAAAAAGGGGCGGTATTGGAAAAGTGGGCGTGGCACCTCCCATACGAAGTTAAAACCTATTATCGAATATTGTCAGTTCTATGACACCTAGATTGCTGTAATTTTGTGTAAGTGCATCTAGCATCAATGTGCATAGTTGTGCCAAAAATGGGCGGTATTGGAAAAGTGGGCGTGGCATCTCCCATACGAAGTTAAAACCTATTATTGAATATTGTCAGTTCTATGACACCTAGTGTGCTGAAATTTTGTGTAAGTGCATCTAGCATCAATGTGCATAGTTGTGCCAAAAAGGGGCGGTATTGGAAAAGTGGGCGTGGCACCTCCCATACGAAGTTAAAACCTATTATTGAATATTGTCAGTTCTGCTTGCATAAAGCATGGATTTGAAAAAAAAATTGTTTTTTGATTTACTAGTTTACTTATTTTTGGATTTATTTTACAGACAAAAACAATACATTCGATCTTTATAAGATAAATTTTATTAATAGTTAATAGTGCCAGTAAGACGATGTTGCTAGTACTTACTCTAAAGCCATTTTAAACTTCTTTTGTTCCGTAAAAATAGATTTTTTCGAAAATAAATATTTTTTAATATTTTGAAGACTGTTCCTAGACCACTGTTTCTATGTGAAAGTGTACTTCGCAATATTCGCACCCATCACTTTAACATATAATCGTGTATTACCGGACTTTTATTTAAAAAATTAGAGTACAAATATTGAAGGTGCCTTCAGAAAAATGTAATTTTAGTAAAAATTTAAAAAAATATACCATAAACATTTTTTAAAATCGTTTTCTCATATCTATCTAATTTGATAGCAAAAGATTTGCATGTGCATGAGAAATAGTAGAAAATCGGAAATAGTGTTTTTTTTTTCAATTTTCAAAATCTGAAAAAAAATCTCGCATTATTATGCATAACAATATGTTAAAAGCGTAAAAACAGAAAAATCCAATTTTTAGTTTCTTTTAATGCGAAAAATAAGGAGAGTAGTTTACTTTGGACATACTTCTAAAATAAACCCGTTGGACGAATTCGGACAATTTTGGCTACTGTAAATATTAATATTTATTGTACTTGACCGAGAACACCCCCAAGCCGGAAGAAATGGTAGCAATGACCCAGATATAGGGTCTGAAATGTACTAAATAATCCTTAGATCCTTGCCTAATTTAAATATTATACAAAACTCAAAAATGTTTATAAAATCAAAAGTTGTTGGATTTTGACGGATGCAAATTTTGCTCTATTGAATCTTGAAAAACTCACGTGGACTTTACTCAGGCGACATCTATGAGTCAAAAATCTTTCGAAACAGCAAAGACCAGATAGACGATCTCTCTCAAAGGCTCAATGTGCGTTGATTAAATTCTGTGAAAAACATTTCAATCAAGCGTATTCTTCGAGGATTTTGGTGATATCGTGGAAAATAGTGCTGTGCAAGCATTTAATGTTCATAAAAGTTCAAATATTTAATTTATTGTAGAGTTTAGTTTATTAGTCTATGTCTGGGAGGCAATGTATCGTATTGAAATGTCGTTTAGTTCATGGAATTCAAATGCTCTTGAAGTATTCTTTCGTTTTAAAAAGGTGTAATTTGGTTTCCTTTTGACACACCTGAAGGTTGTCCCCTTGCACAGTGTGTTTCATTGTTTCCAGTATAAAATTATAATCGACTGAGGTCGTCCGATGCCTTGGAATTTACAAATATTGCTACACTGAGAAATAAAAAATTATAGTTGCATACATCTTTTTCATTACAAAAAAGTAAAACAAAATGCAAAAATCGACCCTACAACAGTTGGCAAATTTTAGTACAGCATATCTATAGGGACAACGTGTACATTAAGACCAACAACTAAAAGATTTCATTAGTAAATTTGGCATGAAGGTAGGCAGAGGATTTAAATATTTTTTGCGATCTAATTTGACAATATAAGGGATGGTTGTGAAGTTTAAAGGTCCTTGTTCTATTACTCCAGATTATTGCCGCAGCTTTTATGGAAATATTCCACTGTGCGTTATTGTGCCACAAAAGCTTAGTTGATACATGAAATTGGAAGACATCTGGTCCCAACAAGAAGTCGAAACATGTCATTGTGACAGACATTTTTGGAACCGAGAATGTCCAAAGAATGCCTACCCAAAAGAATGGAGATCGCTGAGGGGTCTCAATAGAACGCCTAAGACCTGGTCGACACTTGGGCGTTATTTTGGAATTGTAACAAATTCGCAGAGACGATGATGAAGACTTGCAAAGGTGTAATTGCCTGCGATGTAAGTAATCTTAGATGTATTCCTACGTTAAACGTTACAAAATGGCATTATGATAACACAAACAGTATATACAGGGAGTCCACTGATGAAATATCCCCATACAGGATACGCAATTTCGTTGGCGCGCACTCAACTCTTTCTATTCAACATTAAAGTTCCTGCAAGCCGACATTTCAACTATTGAAACTCCACTAAAAGTAGGCTTTGCGTTTTGCCCTCATTCCATCCTAAAAGTATGCTGTGTGTGATCAATGCAGCACTAACAAGTGTTTCTTTGCTGGCAGTTGTTGAGTGCGAGCTGAGAATGAGGGTTTGTTTTTGATTATTGTTAATGGGGCATCATTTCATCTTTGTGGCAACATAGCAAAGTATGTGCTTTGATTTGTGTTTGCGCTTTTCTGTTCTGTTGTCATAATCTAATGCTTAGGGTTGGTTCCCGCATTGATGTTTTTATTGCTTTGCTGTCTCTGTTCCCATCACTTGAATGTCCTTGAATGCCAAATTTGGAAAACTGACTTAATATTATGCTGATGTGGGGGGAGGAAGTATTTCACATTTTGTCACAAATTGACGATGATAATGGAAATTGACAGGAGGTTTAGCTAATCACTGATATATTTTGGGATATTTTCCCAAAGGATTAACCAATATCATACTGAATTTTTATTTAAGATTCAAGAGTTTTATTTTTATTTTTTTCTTGGAATTTGTCCTGTGTGCTTTTCTTCAATATTTTTTCTGACATACCCAGTTAATTAAATTGTCATATAAATATTCCCAAAAAAATTAGACTTTGCCCTACATCGTTGCCATACAGCCTGCAGATAGGCTTTCTGCTGCTCACTCCCAAAAGTATGCTTTACATATTTGTTGCTGACACTTTTGCCATTACACAACAAAGACATTAACTCATGGCGGCCCCGGACAACAAGAACATTGTGCTGTGGCAGACACTGCAATACATTGAACCTGGAACGGAAGTTTGTGGCGCAAAAGGACATCAGCAACGAGGGTAATATTTCAGAGGTATTTGAGTTCAAATTAAAAGGTTTTGCTGTTGCCTTTATGTGTTGGCCTTAAAGTAGGCTATGGAGTCATAGCTTAACTTAAGCCGGGGGCCAGTCCCTATCCAAATATCCTTAAAAACGTTGTGTTTTATTATGACACGTTGTTCATTGTCCCTGAACCGGAAAAATATTAAACACAGGACTTAGTAAAAACTACCGAAATATGTATGTCTTGTTTTCCTGTGCGAACACTCGGGAGTTCTTACAGCGGTCAACAACTATTACAGCGTTGATGGGTTTATAAACCCGAATGTGTTTTTGACCTCCCTACCCCACCCTCTGCCTTATGTCTTTGTCTGAATGTAGCATTTATTTTGTCGTTTACAATGTACACAAGTTTTATGAGCGCGAACATATGCTTTGGTTTCTTGTCCAATTATACAGCCTGCAAATATAATTTTACTTTTGGTTTTCGGCTCCCAGAGGTATGCTTTAGTTTTAGTGTGTCATTTTTCTTATTACATGTCTAAGTGGCCGGCCATAATATGAGCTGACCTCTTGGCAGGGATTGCAGGGATTTTTTTACGACCCGTAGAAGATTAGGAACATGTTAAGGTCAAGGCGCGTTCAGTATGACTGCGTATTTCCACATTATCGTAAGTAATAGTTAAAGGCTCAGCGAAAGGAAGATGGTTTTGTTATTCCTTCACTAGCGAGAATGCGGATATTAGTAATTTTTGTGATAGAGTATATGAGAGTTAAGTTTAATTTAAAAAAACATTTGAATTATTTTATAATCTTTATCGAAATAGTGACACAATAAGGAAAATGCGAACATTGTTGGCTCATGGGTTAAGTGATTTGAGTGCAAATTAAAAATCCCAAATTATGAAAGAGAACCTGTTCTCCTTCAGACGATCGTTGAGAAATAAATTCCAAGGATATGCTGCATTTTTCGTTCGAAAATGTCGGATGATACTTAGCATACTTTTAGGATGAGAAGGGGCGTTAAACGTGATGCCTACCTTTAGTGACTACTTTTAATGTAGTAGGTTCGGTGAAATGGAGATCGCTGAACAATAGAACCAGTAACAAAACTTCACAATGTAAATCTGGAAAATATGAAAAATACGAACATTATTGGCACCTGGGTTAAGTGATTTTAGTACAGTTAATAATTGATTTTTGATCAAAATGCCAAATTATAAAAAATCCCAAATATTCTGTAAAATTAAAAAAAAATCATGATCGTGGTAGTCAGTCTGCAGCCAAGTAATAAATGTCACCATGCCATTGGTAAATAAATTTGCATTCTATTAAATATAGATGAAAAGTGATCTTGAGCCCGGGCAATATCCCAGTTCAAATGATTTAAAAAAATATTTGCAATTTGAAATTGATTAATACATTCCCATATAAATCCGATCACTGTGTGTTGGATCTTAGCATACTTTTGGGATGAGAAGGTGACTTCAAAAGCTAAGCCTACTTTTAGTGAAGTTGGCTAACACTTCGCTAAAGGATAAATAAATAAAGGATAGGAGATTTGTGAGTTGATGCATGATCACGGGGATTAATTTGAAATGATATCACTCAATGACCTCCTCGTCTTCATTAACCCTGAAGATCGGGCTGAATCTCAACGATGATCAATTATTTTGCTGGTACAAACCAGTGGCTTATCAGAGATCCAGATGAAAATGTCTAAGGCCGTTAAATCGCTTGCTCTTGGCAGAATATCCCCCTCTTCTGGAAACATGACGTTCTGATAATATTTCTAAAAAAAAAAAAATACGGGACCAATGTTTGACATGTTTCGCCGCCTTGTACCAAAATTAGTTTAAATCCATGCAATCGAAATGAGACCAAAGGCCATCTACATGTTTCCTCAGATTCAATGAAGCCTCGTCTTACTGTCGTGGACTTTCGCCCAAATAGCAGCAGCTTGCTTGTTCACGTAGGCTTTCAATCGAAAATATGCTAAAAAAGAAAGGGTACTAAATATGGCGGATTTTCCACGCCCCATTCCAGTACCTGTCACACAAATCACCCTAAAGTATATAAAATTAAAGCTTCTATACGATTGATGGGAATGATGTGAAATTTGATATTTGACAATGCTTTTATAGAGGTTACATTTGCCATACCTCTGGGACCTCCCACACAAAGTGGCATAAAATTTGGTTAAAATAAAACATTCATAACATTCATACGGGTAGTCAAAATCATTTGCAATTTTATTTTTGAATATGTTTTTATATTTATATTTATGCTTTAGCCACGCTCCTTCTTGTACCTCCAAAACAGGTGTCTCTATCCAAGGTACAATTTCGTTTACCGGCGCACAGTGGTTCAGAATCAAAATCCATCGACAAAAATTCAATAACTTTTGTTCTAGTAGACATTTTCGAGTTTTGTAAAAAACCTAAATTAGACAAGGACCCAAGGATAATTTTGAAATATTAACTTTAAAAATCGGGAAATAGCATATATTTTAGAAATCGGTCCAAAGTTGACTACTTTTCGTATTTTTTGATTTGAAAGAAAATTAAAATTTTTATTTTTTAGTTTTAGTTTTAGTTTTTTTTGTTCATATTGCGAAGAAAAAATTTTATATTTTTTTGTTTAACAGATTTTCACGTTTTTCTTTTTTGAATTTGTCGAACTGTTTCTCACAAATTTTTAAAGATTTTGCACTCCGATCTTTGTTTATTAGAAATTGTGGTTTCTTAGCTTTATTATGACGCCAAAGCTATGTTTGTGCCAAATAAAGTTCGTTTGTAATAAATATTTTAAAAAACATATTCATGAACGTTATAGAAGTTATAAGAGATTTAAATTTACTTAGAGTTGAGACAGTTGTGTGGGAGGTCCTAGAAGGGGTGTGGCTAAAGCAAAAATATTTTTTAAGTCTAAAGTGATTAGAGTTATTCTAAGCAATACTACCCCTCTTTATCCAATTATTTAGACTATGGATCGTATGTGTGATATTATTTGTTGTCAATGGAAGCGTATAATTAATATTAATTTTAAACGGACCTCAAGATTTTTTGGTACTGCAAGTATATTTTTTTCTAATTTCAATTTAAATAATTTCTAATTTTACATAAAATAGTCAAATCTTTTAAGAAATATTTTTGTTTTTTATTTATTTTATAAACAAAATATTTTTGATTTTTTAAAATATTTTTTATTAATAGTGTCCGTTCCTGGCGCTTACTCTAAAACAATTATAAATGTGATTGCTGTCGAAATTAAAAATATTTAATATAAATAATTATTGAACACGAATGGACAGTAAAATTGGAAATATTTTGGGATAAGGCATTAAACTAAACAAAAATTCGTTTTCGTGAAAATATTAAATAATTTTAATTGCGTTTTTTTTTAAATCGAAAATATGTATCAAAATTTCGATATCGAAGAGAAGAGACAAAACGTGAGTGTAAACGCTTCACAAGAAATGACTCATATAGCAAGTCCATATAAAGGGTGATTTTTTAAGAGCTTGATAACTTTTAAAAAAAACGCATAAAATTTGCAAAATCTCATCGGTTCTTTATTTGAAACGTTAGATTGGTCCATGACATTTACTTTTTGAAGATAATTTCATTTAAATGTTGACCGCGGCTGCGTCTTAGGTGGTCCATCCGCTTAGTCCAATTTTGGCATTTCCACGTTTTTGAGTAACAGAGACCCAATTGGTGCGAACGGCGACGAATCGAAAATTGATGGTCATCATTAACACTGGCCGATACAGCTGCGATATTTTCTTCAGTTCGCACTCTACGTAAGCGTGTTGGTGGTTTAATGTCCAACAATGTAAATTTGGTGCGAAATTTAGTCACAATAGCCCGAATAGCCGCTTCAGTGGGTCGATTAAACTGACCATAAAATGGAAGCGCGCAATGAACTTTCTTAACAGAGCACGCATTTTGATAATAAAATTCAATAATTTGCAAGCGTTGTTCGTTTGTAAGACGATTCATGATGAAATGTCAAAGCATACTGAGCATCTTTCTCTTTGACACCATGTCTGAAATCCCACGTGATCTGTCAAATACTAATGCATGAAAATCCTAACCTCAAAAAAATCACTCTATACTTCGGAAAGATCTCTTGATGTAAATAACCACAAAAGAATCCCGGAAAGGATAACTGCAATAATAGGTTCAGCCGATTCACTTCATAGACATTAATTTATGTAATTCAATTTCATCTTCTATTTCATCGGTAAATATCTCGAAAACAATGTATCGTATTGAAATTTCATTAACTTCACGAAAAACAAGAGTTGTTCAAATGTTATTTTCCATTCTAAGTCTAATTCTGTTTTCGTTTTCCAGTTCAAACACTTAGTCAGTGAGTGAGTTATTTGTATTTATAAATATTGATCTTCCAGTTAATCAATCATTTTTATTTTTATTTTTATTTTTATTTTTATTTTTATTTTTATTTTTATTTTTATTTTTATTTTTATTTTTATTTTTATTTTTATTTTTATTTTTATTTTTATTTTTATTTTTATTTTTATTTTTATTTTTATTTTTATTTTTATTTTTATTTTTATTTTTATTTTTATTTTTATTTTTATTTTTATTTTTATTTTTATTTTTATTTTTATTTTTATTTTTATTTTTATTTTTATTTTTATTTTTATTTTTATTTTTATTTTTATTTTTATTTTTATTTTTATTTTTATTTTTATTTTTATTTTTATTTTTATTTTTATTTTTATTTTTATTTTTATTTTTATTTTTATTTTTATTTTTATTTTTATTTTTATTTTTATTTTTATTTTTATTTTTATTTTTATTTTTATTTTTATTTTTATTTTTATTTTTATTTTTATTTTTATTTTTATTTTTATTTTTATTTTTATTTTTATTTTTATTTTTATTTTTATTTTTATTTTTATTTTTATTTTTATTTTTATTTTTATTTTTATTTTTATTTTTATTTTTATTTTTATTTTTATTTTTATTTTTATTTTTATTTTTATTTTTATTTTTATTTTTATTTTTATTTTTATTTTTATTTTTATTTTTATTTTTATTTTTATTTTTATTTTTATTTTTATTTTTATTTTTATTTTTATTTTTATTTTTATTTTTATTTTTATTTTTATTTTTATTTTTATTTTTATTTTTATTTTTATTTTTATTTTTATTTTTATTTTTATTTTTATTTTTATTTTTATTTTTATTTTTATTTTTATTTTTATTTTTATTTTTATTTTTATTTTTATTTTTATTTTTATTTTTATTTTTATTTTTATTTTTATTTTTATTTTTATTTTTATTTTTATTTTTATTTTTATTTTTATTTTTATTTTTATTTTTATTTTTATTTTTATTTTTATTTTTATTCTTATTTTTATTTTTATTTTTATTTTTATTTTTATTTTTATTTTTATTTTTATTTTTATTTTTATTTTTATTTTTATTTTTATTTTTATTTTTATTTTTATTTTTATTTTTATTTTTATTTTTATTTTTATTTTTATTTTTATTTTTATTTTTATTTTTATTTTTATTTTTATTTTTATTTTTATTTTTATTTTTATTTTTATTTTTATTTTTATTTTTATTTTTATTTTTATTTTTATTTTTATTTTTATTTTTATTTTTATTTTTATTTTTATTTTTATTTTTATTTTTATTTTTATTTTTATTTTTATTTTTATTTTTATTTTTATTTTTATTTTTATTTTTATTTTTATTTTTATTTTTATTTTTATTTTTATTTTTATTTTTATTTTTATTTTTATTTTTATTTTTATTTTTATTTTTATTTTTATTTTTATTTTTATTTTTATTTTTATTTTTATTTTTATTTTTATTTTTATTTTTATTTTTATTTTTATTTTTATTTTTATTTTTATTTTTATTTTTATTTTTATTTTTATTTTTATTTTTATTTTTATTTTTATTTTTATTTTTATTTTTATTTTTATTTTTATTTTTATTTTTATTTTTATTTTTATTTTTATTTTTATTTTTATTTTTATTTTTATTTTTATTTTTATTTTTATTTTTATTTTTATTTTTATTTTTATTTTTATTTTTATTTTTATTTTTATTTTTATTTTTATTTTTATTTTTATTTTTATTTTTATTTTTATTTTTATTTTTATTTTTATTTTTATTTTTATTTTTATTTTTATTTTTATTTTTATTTTTATAAAAATAAATATGCATTTTTTAAATAATTTACTATATTTTTTAATTATAGATTTTTTTCTCAATTTCATTCGACATTCAAATATAAGTCCCTCTAAGACCAAAAACAAATGATTTTAATGTTGAATTTATTACAATCCTATAAGTTTGCTTGAAAAAAGACACATAATCTAATCAGTTTATAGCAGTTTTGTTTGGATACTTGGAATTATTTGTTAATTAACAAAAAACGTTAAACCATTATCCTCATGATTGTTCGCAAATGTTGAGCTGATAAATTAAGTGGTAGCTATTTACAAAGTTATAGGAGCTGGCTGCCATCGATTAAAGTATGCAATGGGGTTTCGAAAGAGATTTCGAAATCATAAAACATTAGCATATGGGCGTGGGGTGTGGGGTGTGGCACTGGCTATTTTCATTTAATTGTGGACTCAAATGAAATCATTGGCAATGATTTCCCTCTTATTTTACCAACCCCCTCAGACATGATTTTTGCTTATCGTAACTTGTTATAATATTCAGCCTTTAATTAACCTTATTTAGCTTTTGAATACATCTCATATACAGTTTAAGTATACTTTATATTTCCATTTTATTCGTGCCTCATAGTATGCTTCACATACTATGTGCATATAATTAATTATCTTAATGAAGTCAGTATGTTTGTAATTGTGAATTTTAAAGGCAGATGAAAACACACGAGTACCTAATTTGGTTCAGCAAAGCTAGTGGTCATTGTCCAGTAATTGCTCTCGGCGGTCTTTCCCCTTCCCCTCCAGAAAGTATTCTTTAGCATTATGCTTTTTTTTAATTTGTAGTGAAAGTAGCCTCTTGGCTTGAGAGACATGCCAGAATGTTGCTTTACATTCTGTAAATTATTAAAATGGATTTTAAATACTTAATAAGTTGTGCATTTACTTCATTACATCTGACGAAGGATATCTCTATGGTTATGTTTCGTTGTTTGTAGATTTTCAAAGGGAACACTCACAGAACTAATGAAATGGTCATTTTGCCTTTCCACAATATATGTATGTGTTTGTATATGTTTGTCTATTTTTCGAAGAGACTAAAAGTACTTTTTCCATTTGTTTCTTCTCATAGTGTTTATCCTTAATGTAGGCTTTTACTTTTGCTTCTTTGTTGCAGAGAAGTATGCTTTGCATTCCAGTGAAATATCCATTTTGCCATTAAATGAATGTAATTTTATAGACTTTGTAAATGCTGGAAGGCTTATGCTGTTGTTTCTCTTGTGAAGTCTATGTTTAGAATAAAATTCTCTGCTAGGGTTTTTATAGAACAGGGGAATCATTTTTTTCTGGGCTTGTTTAATTTTTTTAAAGTTCTATGCTTTGAAAAGACAATCCATTTATGTGGAGATATTTACATAATGAAGGGCCGAAATTAAAAATATGCCGACTCCATATGAGAAGTAAATCAGTAGACATATGGAGTTTGTTGGCCGTCTTAATTAAATCATAGCTCAACGGTCAGTATGCAAAAACTTTTGATTTCATTTGTGAGTGCTGCAAGTCTTTGATGAGGAAACTTCTATGTAACGAAACAAAATTTATAATTATATATTATTTATTACATTATATTACTTATTTTTATTAAAAAAATATTTTCAGTTTATTGTCGACTAATACGGAGACAAGTTCATTTTTGTTTAATATTCTCCATGGCCGCTGAGTCAAAAAAAAAAAC
This sequence comes from Polietes domitor, assembly GCA_947397865.1. Classification (NCBI taxonomy): domain Eukaryota; kingdom Metazoa; phylum Arthropoda; class Insecta; order Diptera; family Muscidae; genus Polietes; species Polietes domitor. The sequence continues at coordinate 41,578,934 of OX377618.1, read as the reverse complement.
AATAATTTAGCTCAATCGTCACATGCGATACATCTCTGTGTAAATCTCTGCTACATTCGACTCATACATGCCGCTGTAATTTTCTAATATAGGCTTCACTTGCAGCAGCGACCAAAAAATAAAAAAAAAACAATATAAACAAGTAAAAACGGCGTCAAGTTCGGCCTGGCCGAACTTTGTTTACCCTGCACAATGGATTGCATTCCACAGAGGCTGTCGATTTTCGTAGCAGTGCAGTAATATTACAGCAATATATTTTTAATATAGCCAAACCAAATACAAATATTGAAAAAATAATTTTTAACATAAATTTGCATTCTATTAAATATAGATGCAAAATGGTCTTGAGGCAGAACAATATCCTAGTTCAAATCAAATATTGATTACAGACTAAAAAAATACAAACGAAAATACTAAAATAAATATAATATTTTAATTATATCAAACCACACTTATAAGGCAAGCCTACCAATACGTTGACATATCGAAATAATACTTCAAGTCAATTAAAAATAATATTCTTATTTATATTTTCAACAAGATTGAATACCATAAATATTTGTAGATAGTGGTTACTAGAGTTGGTTGTATTACCATTCCATTTTAATTCCAAAAGTACACATTTTGTAAATCCATTACCTCACGTACATAGTGCAAAATAACGTAAATTCATGATTCAACCATTTTTCGCAGTCAAAATACTAATTTGAAAAATCTTTTTATTTTGCGTGTCTAAGCAGTCAGTGGAATGTATTCACCGAATTCCATGGTTCTAGCTGCGGTCATTTGGTTGGTACCATTTTTATCCCTTTTTTCTTATTTTACCCCCTTAAGAGTACGACTTTCAAAAATCTCTTCATTGTACGTGTCTACACAATTGGAGGGATGTACACACCGAATTTCATCATTCTAGCTGTAGCCGTTTAGTTGGTACCATTTTTATCCCTCTGTTCCCATTGTATCCCTTGAAAGTACTAATTTGGAACAAATCTTTTATTATTCGTGTCTACGCAGTCAGGAGAATGTATACTCCGAATTTCGTGACTCTAGATGCGGTCATTTGGTTGGTACTATTTCTATCCCCTTTTTCCATTTTAACCACAAAAGTATGAATTTCGAAAAATCAGTTTATTTTACGTGACTACGAAATCAGAGAAATGTATACACCGAATTTCATTATTCTAGGTGCAGCCGTTAGGTTGGTACCATTTTTATCCCTCTATTCCCGTTTGACCACTTAAAGGTACGAAACAATACTTTTATATTATGTATCCTCTCAATTAGAGGAATGTACACGCCGAATTTCGTGTTTCTAGCTGTTGTCGTTTAATATGTACCATTTTTATCCCTCTATTCCCATTTTACCCCTTAAAAGTACGAATTTGGAAAAAATACTTCTTATTATGTATCTACTCAATCAGAGGAATGTACACGCCGAGTTTCGTGAGTCTAGCTGTTGCCGTTTGACATGTACCATTTTTATCCCTTTTGGCCCTATTTTACCCCATACGAATAAAAATCACTTGACCACCAAACGTCAAGTAAGTACAATCATAGATATTGGAGGTTATTATGGGTATTTTTAGTCCTTGTGAGGGAAAAATTTTTCCCTTTAGGGCGATTTCGCCCAGTTTCAATCCCAACTGATCTACGACTATAATGCGCATTTATGGAAAATTTGGACGTTCTATCTCATTTTGTTTAGATGCTAGCGTGTTTTCAAAAGACGGACGGACATGGCTAGATCTTAGAATTTTATGACGATCAAGAATATATATACTTTATAGGGTCTCAGGTCGATATTTCAAGGTGTTACAAATGGAATGACGAACTTATCCTGGAGGTGGAGGGTATAAAGTGATATATTTTGCAAATTATCATTAAGAAATCTAAACTTTATTTTCCTGCGGTAGCTTGAAAATGTTCTTCCATTTCTATGGACCGCGAACGTAACTACAAAATCAATTTATTTTACATACCAATCGCCCACTCTCTGGAGCCCAAAAAACTATTTCTATGAAAATTAATTTCGGAGTCAGTTTTCTAGGTTTTGTAAAAAAACCGAAATATGTTGCAAATCCATGGGATGACCGGAAATTATTTCTTCATTTGTAATTAGCCAACCTGTGTTATGTGTAGATGACCTTCGTAGCAAATCGTCATCGTTTTGGCATCTTTTGGATACAGTGGGTTTTTCTACTAAATTGTATTGTCTTTTTTGTTCTAAGTCAATAGAGTTGTTCATTATTTTCAAGAACTCCATTCATTATATTGATGATTTTCTTCATTAACTGAGGAGCTTTTGTTTTGATGATTGCATTTTCCTGTGCGAATTCTTCAATTTAATTAAAAATCTTTGTTTGCTTTATAAACATTCATTTGCATTTTTTTGTTTTTCTCTTCCCCCCTACCGCGCGACAGACTACAACAACGAACCCAGCGGCACTGGTGCATTGGCTGGCAGCTTTGACAAGTCCGTTCTGCAAATATCCGATTGGCTGACGTGGGAACAAAACATGATTAAAATCCAAAGTGTGTCAGTCGATGATGTCGATGCCGTTCGCATGGCCATTGATAAACAAGAGGTACGTACATACATTTGTTCGTTCGTGCGTTCGTTCGAACTGTTTACATTCGCAGACACATCCTGTGCATATACATATATCCTTTGACTGTTTACCTGAAACTTTACAATACGCGCACGCAAACAAAACGCACCGCCACCGCAAACTTTAAATTGAAAACGCAAACTATACTTTTGTTTCTTTCTTTCCTCTCTCTCTCTCTCGTTCTCTTCGTTAACATCATCATTATAGAAAGTTTTGCATGAATTGAAAATGAAAAAACCGCAACTCAATGAACTGGTGCATACCGCTGAGATTTTAAAGGGTGATACCAAGCGTCAGCAATTGCAGGAAAAGGGTGAGTTGCACACAAAATTTATCTTTTATTTATTCGCTTTAGTCTAAATTTGATCATGGCCAAAACGATTATCTCAGGCTACGGTCTTTGCCTCTAGTCATGGCTCTTTCCGATATCATTTTTCATTTCAAGACAAAAAGAGTTGCCAGATGAAAGAGTTTGAAACTGTCAGAATGTAATTTGCATCATCTGTTCGCCTGTCATTTTAATTTGAAACTTGCATGCAAACTGCAATTCTGGCTAATTGTGTTTTTTTTCATAAATCATTTGAATGAAATAAGTCATCTAAAATATTCATTAGCATGATGCCGCTCATTTCTAAATACACGCATACTCTTATGTAAAATATATGAAGTCTTGTTTGGAATGGTAACTTTTCGATATTGTTCGTACGCATCGCATTATCACGCAAACTTTTGGCGCGAAGTGTTGTCTTTAAAATTTAATTTTATGTATCCCTCAATCGTAAGATCAATCATACGAAAATCTCCAGATTCTCCCTAATGTATACTATACTTCAGCTTGTGATTCAAGCTTAACATCTTCGACTTTGTGGCGTCCTCCACTGGTCCATTTTTTATGGCATAAAGTCGAAAAATAAAGATAGAATCTTGTAATTCTGCACATTTGCTAAACATAACCTACTTCAAAAATAAAAAATGGGACGATCGGACCACGCCCACTATAACCAATATAATTATCATTTTTATTAATTTTTGAACTACTTACGCAGACCTTCAATTTCAATAATATAGCCGCTTTACTATTTCCTTTTTAAGGCCTTAATTTAAAATATTTTGTATAACTGCCTTAGACCCGAATAAATGTCACTTGTTTGAGTGGCAAACTTTAAATACATTTCAGTGTTGTGGTGTTGCCACATAGTTTTTCCCAATACATTTTCTTGAATGCTTGGAGTGTTACCATAACGAATATATAGATATACATTTAACCATTTCCAAGTTATTTTTTTTTAATTTCTGCCCAAAAATATGGATTTGGGACCAGTGTGCATTAGGGCGTACCTCAAAAAAAAGTTTGCCGTACACCTTCGAATATGAAGTATTATTGAAAGGTAGTTTCAAAAATTTTTTTTTATTTTTTTATGCCGAACTTCAAAGACAAAAAAATCGGCCTCGTCGAGACAAAAACATCGATGTATCACACTTTAAAATCCGTTTATAAATGCAGAAGTTATATAGAAAAATGTAAAAGCGCAACCCCTACGTTCGGCATAAAAAAATAAAAAAATTTTTTTTGAAACTACCTTTCAATAATACTTCATATTCGAAGGTGTACGCCGAACTTTTTTTTTACTTGTAACCTGGTACGCTCTAGTGTGCATGCATCGTTGGGAAAAATAAAATTTATATGGAACATTTACAAAATATTCCGACATAATGGAAAATGAAAAAAAAAACGTTATAGAAAAAATCGAAAGCATATTTCAGCATTCAAATGAAAATTAAAATTAAATTAAATTTTATTCTTTGGCTATTATTTTTGCGCTTATTTTTATGACCTTAGTTCCACAATTGAACAACCAGAATAAATTTGTTATAATTGGTTAAACAAATAATTGGAGCGAGAGTAGGGAAGAAGATCAACTTTAAATTAGGCTACCACAATAGCGAACGTCGCACAGTGGAATATTTTCATACAAGGAATAGAGGGAATAGAGCTAGGACCTTGAAATTCCGCACGCATCCCTTATATCGTCAAATTAGATCAAAAACAATTTTTGTTTAAATCCGCCCACAACCACGCCCACCTCCCATGTAAGTGAAAATTAAAAAAAAACGTTATAAATTTTTTATTTTAATATATATGTGAATACAAATTATTACCATTGATTTCATTTGAGTCCACAATTAAATGAAATTTATCTGTGCCACACCCAACGCCCAAATAAAGTTTTTGGTGAGGTAGTCGATTTGGTAGCGTGCTCGGCTATCAGCGTGGGGGTTGTGTGTTCGATTCCCACCAGAGGCTCTGGTCTGTCGCTGCAATAACTAGCTACAATGGTCTTAGTCACCCCGGCTCAATCCCTATAAATTTACTTTGTATTGTAATTCATAATAAATAAAAAAATAAAAAAAAGTAAAAACGGCGCTAAGTTCGGCCAGGCCGAACTTTATATACCCTCCACCATGGATTGCATTCCACAGAGGTTGTCGGTTATCGTAGAAGTGCAGTAATATTACAGGGAAATATAATTTTTTTAATATAGCCAAACCAAAACAAATACAAATATTGAAAAATTAATTTTATAAATAAATATAATATTTTAATTATTTCAAACCACGCTTATAAGGTAATGCTACCAATACATCAATTAAAAAAATAAATATTCTTATATGGACATTTCCATGATGTCGAACGTGACCGTCGTACACATTTAAAGTGACAAAAAAGTCAAAATATAACGGGTTTTTATTTTGACCATATGCTTAACTTATAGCTCTTAAATAACTGTATAATTGGTGCTAATGTGGATTTTGGGTAATTTCTCGTTTTCAAGATAATCTAAAAAAACCAAGGCATTCGCACGTGACCAAAACAGAAGTCGTTTTCGCGACCAACAATTCAAACGCCAATTTCAGCGAAACCTGTGGCAATATTTCAATGTGACCTATTTTAGAACGTTGTAGACCAATGTCTCTTAAAAATGGCTTTGATTTTATCCGAAAATTATTAATACTTTTTTGTAATTTAATTTTAAGTCCGGTCGAACGTGACATGTCGCACGTGACATTTTTTTCCCATCATGGTATTTATGTTCTTTCAGTTGCAATTTTTACGAAATTATAGATAATATTTATTTTTTGTAATCCACAGAAGTATTCAATGTATTCATTCTCAAATAATAACACCAAAAAAGAAAATTTTGTTTTTCAATTTATTAATTTGAAATTTTAGCTGATCTTCTTTCAACTTTCTCACCGCTGTTTTCAGCTCTCTTTACTTTTTTCGCCTCCGTTTTTGCTAATAAATAAATTACAAAAGTATTTTTTTACAAAAATAAATTATTGAAGTAAGATTTTTTTTTTAATTTTTAATTTTCACACTTAAGATGTCGCACGTGACCAACTTTAATGAAGGACCAAGGTCACAAATTTTCTCATTTTCCATAAATGTTTATTTTTATTTAAATTGTATAAAAATCTCTGTTTGTACTCAAAATTGTATGATCTTTCTGCGTGTACTTTAGACACGGTAATACCAAATCTTGTTTTTCCATGTCGAACGTGACATCGAAATATGTGATAATGCAAAGCCAAAAGGTACAGTTAATAGCAGTCGTATGACTTCGTATCCTTTCTTTTCTGACTCTTTGTACTCCCTGAAAGATTTTAGACAGCAAAAGTCAAAGTGTAATGTCTCTATTTAAGAACTTGTATCGAAACAAAATATACAAGAGAAATATTCAGAGGAGTAAAGTTGCACTCGCGCGACTTTGCATTCAAACATCTCAAGATAGGATATGAATTAAAGTAAAATTTGTTTAGATAATTTAAATTTGATTATTTCTCTATGCAAATATAATAAAACAAAACGCTTACAAGAACTTTTAATTTTTTGGTCTTGGTGGACCTTTCTGCGGAAATGCCCATATTTATATTTTCAAAAATATTTTCAAAGTCATAAATATTGGTAGATAGTGGGTGCTACAGTTAGTTTTATTTTCATTCTATTTGAATTCCAAAAGTACAAATTTTGAAAATCCTAATTTCGAAAAATTCGTCTATTTTCCGTGTCTACGCAGTCAGAGGAATGTATACTCCGAATTTCATGACTCTATCTGCGGTCATTTGGATAGTACTATTTGTATCCCCTTTTTTCATTTTAACCCCAAAAAGTACGAATTTTGAAAAATCCGTGTATTTTACGTGTCTATACAATCAGAGGAATGTATACACCGAATTTCATTATTCTAGGTACAGCCGTTTGGTTGGTACCATTTTTATCCCTCTATTCCTGTTTTAGCCCTTAAAAGTACGAATTTGGAAAAAATACTTTTATATTATGTATCTACTCAATTAGAGGAATGTACACACCGAATTTCGTGTTTCTAGCTGTTGTTGTTTAATATGTACCATTTTTATCCCTTTTTTGTCCCATTTCACCCCCTACAAATAAGAATCACTTTATGGTGTACGTTTTTGCTATAAGGGGAATGCGCATACCAAATATCAAGCAAATATAAACAGACATATTCAAAAAACATGCTTAAATACGCTAAAATATTAGGGATTATTATGGGTATTTTTAGTCCTTGTGAAGGAAATTTTTTTCCCTTTGGGCCGATTTCGCCCCATTTCAATCCCAACCGATCTACGACTATAAGACGTATTTATGGAAAATTTGAACGTTCTAGCTCCTTTCGTTTAGATGCTAGCGTGCTGTCAACAGACGGACAGACGGACGGACATGGCTAGATCGTCTTAGAATTTTATGATGATCAAGAACATATGTATTTTATAGGGTCTCAGGTCGATATTTCAAGGTGTTACAAACGGAATGACAAAGTTAGTATACCCCCATCCTGGAGGTGGAGGGTTTAAAAAAGTTTTTGGTTTTTTACGATTTTCGAAATTTTGTATAAAAATTATTTTATTTTTTTATGATCGATGGCACACGGCTATTATAGCTTTATACTTAACTTAAGATTAATATCGACCCAATATTTACATGCGCTCGTATGTCATAAAATCTTACATCCCTAAAGTATGCTTTAAATAAAATTTCCAAAACACATTAACAGAAAACAACGGAGAAAGTATTGCTTAATTTTTGGCTTAGAAGGTTTTGCCATTTCAGTAATTAAATCGATGTTGGCAGCTATAAGCAGAATAGTCTTTTCAAAATGAATAAAAATGACAATAGTTTAACAATTATATCGGTCGGAATCGCGAATATAGTTTTATACTGTAGAAAATCACCCATACGGAATAAATACAGTCTGAAAAGGAAAGCATAAACTTAATTACACTTTTTTAAATGCAAAAAAAAAACGCCTCAAGAGCTCCTATTTTCTAAGAACTAAACTAAATTTCATTACGATCGGAATAAACCTCTCTTAAGTATTTTTTGCGACAATTGAAGCTTTTTTCGCGACTTACTACATGTACGTTACAAGCGACATTAATACACATGCGAAAAATCAGCCGGATCCGTTGGATAAATCGCGAGAAAATTACAAAACAAAAATGTCATTTATACAAAATCATTTTAGCCATATCTCCCTCGAAAATGAATATTTTGCACAAATATCGAATTTGTATTTTTTTTTATCGTGCTCAGCCGAAATACCCATTTTTTTTTGTCGAAAAAGGTAGATCTTCAAAAAAAAAACATGGACCAATTTAAACCCTACTAATTGTTTTGTATAAGCTGGCGTGTAATTTTGCTATTTAAGCGGGAAGAGCATTACACTGTGCAACATTTTTGAAGTCATTTCAAAATAACCATATACGGACACCGCTACATGATAAAAGACCAAAAAAAAAGACCCGTGTTTTTTTTCCCCCAAAGTCATGCACTTTTTTTTATGGGCCCCCAGAGATTTGAGGCCTCGGTGTAATTTTTGGAAAAAAGTGATCATATTCTCAGGCTCATATCTTGCAAACCGTTCGGAATTTTGATTTACTCTCTGAACAGGGCAAAAAAGGAAAAAAATCTAATTTTTGGAAAATTTTTCACTTTTGCGGCTACCTAAACGCTACCTAAACGGTGTTAAGAATAATTCCTAGGAAGTTCATATGTTCTAGAAAGTTGTTTATTGAGATCTTAGGTACATTTTTGTAGTTGATTGTTTCCCTGAATTTTCAACGGTTTGCTACCTATGGACCTGAACAGGGGAAAAAAGGTTAAAAAAATCGAATTTTTTTAAGTTTTTTGCGATTTTGACCTTGAAGATGAAGTTTTTTGATTTTATATGTTCACAATTTTTGTTCTTTATGACAAGAGCTAGAACTTTGCCTCAGAGAGTAAATCAAAATTCCGAACGGTTTGCAAGATATGAGCCTGAGAATATGATCACTTTTTTCCAAAAATTACACCGAGGCCTCAAATCTCTGGGGGCCCATAAAAAAAGTGCATGACTTTGGGGGGGAAAAAAACACGGGTCTTTTTTTTTGGTCTTTTATCATGTAGCTGTGTCCGTATATGGTTATTTTTTTCGTGTTGCACTGTGTTATTTACAACTTTGGTGTCTTCGGTGACCCCCATTGAAAATTTCCAACAATTTTGCCGTGGAACATTTAAATCCTTTAATGTTCTTTTTGAAAGGATTTTTTTTATATTCTCGAAAAAAGATTCAAATCGACCCATAAAGAGCGGAGCTAGAGGGGTAAGATCTTTCACAAAAAAGATCCTCATAAAATTCCATAATATAGTTCTGACAACAAGAATTCTCTCAGACATTACTTACAGCAATTTTTTCGCTCCCTTCGACCATAAAATTATAACTTTGACGCTCTGTAAAACGAAACGCAGACCAGCAGGACTATGAGTTTTTTCTCCTCAACAAGCCATTTCAGAATTATCTGTTCCAAAAATGCTGTATTATGGTATTAATACAATTTATTTTACAAAAAACCATATACATTTGTATACACTCCACGAGAGTATTATGTTTTTGTGCATTAGTTTGTAACACCCAAAAGGAAGCGAGATAGAGTCATTGCCAATTATACCGATCGACTTAGAATGATTTTTTGAATCGATTTTGCAATGTCTGTCTGTCCATTTATTCTTGTAATCAAAGTACAGGCCGCGCTTGTTTTTCGAAGTAAATGAAACTTTACACAACGAAGTTCTAAGGGATAAGGATGAACTCTATTAAATTTGAAGCAAATCGGTTCAGATTTAGATAGATTTTAGATGTTTCTCCCGATTTTACTCTTTCCGCTCTAGAAACCACATATTTCAACAGATTTTCTTCCAATTTAGCAAAACTCCATATATTTAAACTAGAAACAGCTGTGGTAAAAAAAGGCCAGATCGGTTCAGATTTATATATAGCTCCCATAGAAATTTCGCTCCCAATTTGCGATTTTCCGCTCTAGAAACCACATATTTTATCAGATTGTTTTATCAAATTTGACAATGCAGCTTATATTTATACTAGGAACACCTGTGGTGAAAATAGGTCAGATCGGTTCAGATTTATACATAGCTCCCATTCAAATTTCGCTCCCTATTTGACTTTTTCTGCTCTAGAAAGCACATATTTTAACAGATCTTCTTCAAATTTGGCAAAATATTTTATATTACCTCTAGAAACACCCATGGTGAAAATGGGTCAGATCGGTTCAGATTTATATTTAGCTCCCATACAAATTTCCGCCCTAGAAAACACGTATTTTCACCGAATTTCTTCAAATTGAGCATAACACGTTAAACTTAAACTGGAAGAACCTATTGTGCAAGTGGGTCACTTTGGATATAGCCCCGATACAAATATTCTTCTCGATTTGACAAAATAGGTCAGGTCATATCAGCCTATGATTAGGAAACATACAAAAAATCCTTCCCGTTTTCACTTTTTTACCGCATTGAATTGTATTCGGATAGATAGAGTGGAGTGTATCATATGGTCGGCCCGGCCGACTTTAGTCTTTCCTTACTTGTTTATGTTTAAAGTGATTAGAAAAACATTTTCAAATATTAAATTACAAGAGATTTTGACTACCCGTATGGATGTTATGTCGGTTTTATTGTAACCAAAGTTTATGCCACTTTGTGTGGGAGGTACCAGAACGCACCCCGTTCAAACATTTTTGGGGTCTTAAGTCACTCCTTCAATGTGTTACACTTTTTTGCTGCTCCAAATTATATATACCCTCCTACTCTGTAGAGTGAGGGCATAACAATTAAAAAATAATATTCCAAAATTTTCTGTTTAACTAGAGGAAATTTGCTTGATTTTTATTTTATTTAAATTTTTATTTTTTTAATTGCCTTATGACAAAACTACTTTATGTTCGATGCACTCTGGTGTCTACAATTTCTTATTTTTGGTAAATCAGGAAATGCAGTTTAAGTCGCCTAATAGAAAAGTACACAATTGGAAAATTTCATCAAACTCGGATCACTTCACAAGAAATTACTCATGTAATACATGGAAATTCCAGCTATATCGACCAAGCTTTTTTCTGCTTATGAAGGTTTTTCGCTTTTCGAAATGGAAAGGAGGAGCCCCTTTCAACCATACACATTTTGGCCATATAAGCATTACATATCCTGTGTGGGGATAACTGATTCGTGGACCTTCTGTATAGAGTGCTCTGTGTAACAGTGTTAGTGTAACTATTGAAGTTGTCTCAAGGTGGGCTTTAATATTTCGTATTGGATTGTGCGACTATTTTTAGTGACCCGGTCTAATGTACTTCGCCATCTAGTGATCATGGCTTCAATCAATCTTATTTGATCATTATATTACTCCATTATCTTTGACACTGATCGCATAGTCCAGACACGAACCATAGTTAGTCCTAACACTCTTCACCACGACAACAATGATCATTATGATCATTCATTGTTTTTGCTTTGATATGGCAACATTTCACAATTTTAATTGCTATTGTCAGTCTAGTTTTAATAAGCAATCCAAGTTTCTATTGTTCGATGTTAGTTGTTTCTCTCTCTGTCTCTCTCTCTTTGTTTCTTTAAATTCTATTTACGATTTATTTATTTATGTGACAAGAACATGCATGTTAACAGTGGCAGATACCAGAAAACTCAAAAATAAACAACCCAAAAGAAAACAATACCAAACTAAGGAGAAGAAGAACACAAAAACAAAACAAAACAAATACAATAATAAACAACAGCGACGGCGGCAATGGCAACGACAGCAACAGTAATACAACAGCGGCCCCTGCGCCGCACAGCGCCAGAGTGCAGAGTGTGCAAAGTTCAAAAACACAAGTTTGACACTTGAAAAGTGCACACAAACAAACAAACGAAACAATCAAACACAAAAGAGTGGCCATGCTTGTTTTTCGCCATGCCCGTCCGCCCAACACACAAACACTGTCACCCACTCATATACACCGCTAGCCAGCCAGCCAGTCCCCCCACCCCCACTAACAACAACACACAACACTTGCCCCACGCACCATCGAGCGAGAAACATAAACACTTGAATGTTTACAACAATAATAGCAAAAACAACAACCACAACAGCATCAACAAGAACACAGTCGGAGGAAGTGCAAAAAGAAAGCAAAAGGACTTGCAAAATACTCTCTCACTCTCCCAAGCACAAGCACACACACCGGAAGTAAGAGAATGCGTTTTTTTTTGTTTATTTAATATGCACACAACGGGGAGAGAGAGAGGATACAGTAAGACTCTCATTCTCTTGCGTTTAGGTGTGTGGTGAGTTTGAGAACTCCCAACGTAACCACTTTCAGTTTAAATGACATGCGTTGGATTTGTCTCAAGGCGTGCTGTGCTGTTCACAAGAATTTTTTCCTCCGAGTTATGTGTCAAAATAAATATTTATTCAAATTATCTGACTAAAGTTAGCGGATTCTTCAATATTTGTGTACATTCGAAAAGTCTGCATCATCTGTTGAAATTAGATTCAAGAAGTTTATGAAATCTTTCGCTGATTTCGTGACAGATCTAATTACAAATTTGTTTCTTGCTTTCATCAGTTTTTGGTATGATAATTGTGGTGAAGTTTGAAATGCCAAAAAATTACCTTAAAAGATGGATAATTAAACATTTACGTCTGTGTTAATAGCACTATGCAACAAATATTTTGTGGAAGGGTTTCTAATGTATTTTGGGTTTCAAAACTCGAATAACAGTATTAAAAAAATTGCCTTAAAAATGTTTTTGGCATTTTTATACTATCCGCCTCAAGGATGGGGGTATACTAACTTTGTCATTCCATTTGTGACATTTTTATACCCTCCACATCCTGGATGGGGCTATACTAACTTTGTCATTCCGTTTGTAACACCCTGAAATATCGACCTGTGACCCCATAAAGTTTATATATTTTTAAACGTCATAAAATTCCAAGACAATCTTTGGCAATTCCGTCCATCCGTCTGTCGAAAGCATGCTAGCATGTAAACGAAAACTTCCAAATTTTGCATGAATATGTCTTCTAGTCGTAGATCAGTTGGAATTGCAACTGGGCGAGATCGGTCCAAAGGAAACATTTTTCCCTCACAAGGACCGAAAATACTCCTAATATTTGGAGAATTCTATGTTTTCAGATATATTGATATCTGCTTATATTTACTTGATATTAGGAATGTGCATTCTTCTTACAACAGATTGGGGGTAAAATGGTACAAAATGGGATAATGCCGTTTGAAAGACGCGCGAAAGTTCTGCAAAGAAAACCACTTTCGACAGCAACTTGAATCAGCCACCCTGTAGTTAAACTATATGAAAGATTCAGGACTGACACCATCGTTTTTTTACCTTGACAGTTTACAGTTAGAGTTAACCAACAGTTATAGCTGTCAGCTTGTGTAGACATCTGTAATGACCTCCCCCTAAACAATAGTGGCTCCCGACGGTATGAGTTGAAACTGTTCTCAATCTCTATTATAATGTTTTACTAACTGAAAGTGTCGTTCGGTTCAAAGTACTATCTGAAAGGAGAATGTTATTTAAATTATTTGCCATTAACAAGCTGGCTTGTCATAAATGAGGACGTCAAGCATGAGGTATGGATGGCATCTATTTTGGAAGAAATATTTTCAGTTGCGAAACATTTTTTTCGGCGGTCCTCTTTTCAATATTTACAGCGGCTTTTGACACTACCACTGATCTGCTACGCAAGTAGACAAGAATCACTTCTAAGTATCATAGACGTGAAAAGTTTATGTACGAACAACGTCTACGTGTTAAAGTTCTTTCTTCTCTCTCGTGAATTAAGGTGACTTTTGGTCATTTGTAAGAAGAGTAAAGCCTACATTTCCCAACTCTTGTTAAAGTTGACTTGATAATCACTAACCCGGTTGCCAAAGCTAAGCTATTGTATTAAATGTTTGCAAGGAACCTTACAAAGTAATCCATTTCCTTGCGGGGAAGCAATCGACCACTAACCCTATGAACTATCGCCCGATTTAGCTTTGGATTTAGATATTTCAATCATATCAAAGGTCACCGCCAGAGATACAAGCCGACCGATTTTAAGCCTACAAGCCGCCGCCGCATGTTTCTGCACGAGCCGCCGCCGATTTCATCGACTCATATCGACTTCAACCACGCCGCCGAGACTTGACCTTAAATTACAAAAGAAAATATAACTGTCGACTTGGACTACCTACCTTCCACTGAGAAATATATGGATCTTTCCTTGAATTTGGTATCCCACTATATGATGACGTCTATAGATTCTATTTTGATTTGAAGACGCATTAATATAAGTCAATTCCAGTATGCGTGGCCATATGTTCCTATAAAACACAATAAACAAGAGCTCCTCTATTGCGCTTCTTAGGTTGTCAAAGAAGGTAGAGCTTTACCATTCTTTGGAAGGATTATGATATACAAGAAGTCTGGTCAAATATGCCTCACATTAAAAGCTGCAATTGCAAATATATTTATTAAATTCATCCATATTATAAATTTTGGGAATGGATTCCGAATCCCAAAAAATAATTGTATGGGAAAATACTATTAAATTATGGGAACGTATATTGAACTACTTGCCAAAAATAAAAGAAACTGTATTAAAAACCAATACAAATTGTTCCTTCCATTTTCCCAAAATTGTCAAATAAATATGGGTTATCGAATCACAGAACGAGCCGACAAATCAGCCGAATGCCACCGCCACCGATAATAATGGTTCGGCTTGTAACTCTGGTCACCGCTTTCGCCATTGGCAGGGGCTTCTCCCGATTTATATCGTGCTTCCTCAGAGATCACACTATACTGGTTGTTGCAGAAGGTGCACTCATTTCAAAGATCGTCGTTTTTGGCGATTGGCAACAACTTCTCCCGATTTATGTCGAACTTCCTCAGAGTTCGTACTATATGAAGATGGGCTCTCATCCAATGAGCATAGATTGATATTTTCTTTCTTCCTCTCCTTGTCTATCTTTCATGAACGACCCTTTGGAACAGACCAATCGGTCCAATCTAGTCACACTCAAAGTTCATCGCTTTCAGCCTTTGGCTGTAACTTCTCCCGATTTGATGAGCATAGATTGATCTGTTCTTTCTTCCACACTTTGTCGTTTTTCATTAACGACCCTTCGAAACAGACTTCGGTCCTATCTAGTCATTCGCTGTTGCCAATACCCTTTGTCATTTAAGTCTTCAAGATATTGAGTATATAAAGCATTTTGTGGATGATTCACACTTAACCTGGAATTACGGGCAATCTCTGAAGGGGGTCGAGCACGCAAGGCTCAGTGCTCTATCTCATTAACGATTTCCTCATTCAATAAGGTTGTCGATTTCTATGAACGGTATAGAATTGAGTATCTATAAAATCAAAAAACGCGACATCCATATAGAGATGGAAATTACTTTTGTTGGCAATTCTTCGGAGTGTCATGTTGATTGATCTTTAAAAAGCAGGGAACTACGATTCCACCGACGGGGAACTATGATTCCACAAGGCCCAAATGAAGGCTGAACTTTTTTTGATTTAAAAGTGTATAGCTGTTTTCCTGTGGTTTGTCTTCACCCGAAATGCGGCAATTTATATTGTTGGCATGCCCATTGAGCCAGAAATGAGGCTCATGAAAAGAATATTGTGGTAAACCAATTGGTTGATTTCCGGAGCAAATAAGAGCATGCGCTTTTAATTGCTGCAAACTTAGAACTATTTATCATAGCACTGCTGATGTGGAATTACCTTGCCTAAGGGGGCCGGAGCCCAAGTTGGAACCCGACTTGGCTTCCTCTACTAGAGCTGTAACACTGGTGTGTTAGGCGACTAGAAGTATTTTCGGATGTGAGTTCTCACCAGATTCAGAATCAAAATCCATCGGCCAAAATTCAATAACTTATGTTCTAGCAGACAAAGACCCAAAATGGACTACTTTTCATATTTTCCGCTTTTAAAGAAAATTAAAATTTTTATTTTTTGTTTTTATGTTTTTTTTTTGTATTACAGATTTTCACGTTTTTCAGATTTTGAAAATTAAAAAAAACGTAATTTCTTTTTTTGAATTTGTCGAACTGTTTCTCACACATTTTAAGAGATTTTTAACTCTTTAATTTTTTTATTAGAAATTGTGGGAAAATGTCCTTTTTTGAGATAAATGATCGTATGTTTATTTCATAATAAAGAGGAAGGTATGCCGTTAATAATGAAAAAGAACGTCAGCCAAATGGTCAGCACGACCACGCTTACAGGACCATATCATTTTCATGAAATTTTCCATAACCAAATCGCAAAGTGGCTGCCCTATGTCCTCGATAGCCTCACGAATTCTATTTTAGAGGTCTTGGGCTGTTGGCGTAGACCTTATCTTTCACGTGGCCTCAAAAGAAGAAGTCACAAGGTTTTAAATCACAAGATCTCGGTGGCCTATTGTGATCACCTCTTCGAGAGATAACACGGGTCCGGAAACTTTTCCCGTAAGAGAGCAATGGTTTCGTTGCTTGTGTGGCACAGCGCCGTCTTGTTGAAATTAAACGTTGTCCAGACCAATACCATCCAACTCCGACCATAAAAAATCATTAATCATCTCTCGATATCGCAATCCATTCACCGTAACTGTTGATCCAACCGCATTTTCGAAAAAGTAAGGTCCAATGACCCCGTCGGACCATAAACCGCACCAAACAGTCACACGATAAGAGGCTTCTCAACAATAACTCTTGGGTTTTCCGAGCCCCAGATGCGACAATTTTGCTTGTTGACGTAGCCACCGAGATGGAAATGGGCCTTATCAGTCAATATGATTTTTCGATGGAATTCCGGATAATTTTCATTCATGAATTTGAATAATTTCAATGCATTGTTGAAGTGTGTATCGTTCCACTTTTAGTGATGGCGTAGTTTCTATTTGTCAAATGTCAAAGAATAAAAGCTTCAAAAGTGACAGCTACCAAAATACCGGGTGATTCAAAATAACACCTCTTGTTGGAAAACCCTGCATGTTTGTGCCAAATATAGTTTGGTTGTAATGAACGTTGTAAAAATATCGTTTTTGAATAAATGTCTCACTTTGGACCAATACAGCTTTATTCCTTCAAAAGCCTTTAACGAAATGTATACAAATTTGGAAGGGTTGAAGGGTTCCCCGCTTTTTGCAGGCTAACTTTTGCCTGTACGGAATTGCATTATACATTTAGTTCAAAAAGTCAGATTTTGTAGTGGTTTTTTACAGAACTCAAAAATGTCTACTAGAACAAAAGTTATTAAATTTGGCCGATGGATTTTGATCCTGAACCACTGTGGGACAAAGGCATCTGGTAATATCAGGGTACCTGCCTGACCAACAGGGAACGGCTCTTGGGGTTATCTGTGGTTTAGGCCAAAATCACTGGGAAATTTTCGACTTGACGTGGAGTAGCAGAGATTTAGAAGGTCCTCGGGTCATTGGCACTTTGATCCTCAATGTGGCGCTTTGTCGCAAAATTACGAACCCATGTGTGTTGGCACATCTTGTTGGAGGACCACCTTGGATGATAATCACATTAAACTCACTCGAATTTCGGAATTGTTAACCAAATTACCATACCACCCTCCTCGTATGCTTTCAGTCTGGGCCATCTTATCTGTGTATGCGTGTGATTGAGTGAGAGTGTTTGTTGTTGTTCCTTTTGACTAACACAATCAACATTTTTATTTTAATAAGATTTTGCTGTTTTCATAGGAAATGGACATGACTGTCGTCCACATGATATGACGATGATGATGAGATACAGTGACCGATCGACCGACCGACCACTCATGATGAAATGGTTAATTTTCCGTTAAAATTTCATTTAGTGTTGCCAAAGGTCCTTTTTTGTTTGTGGTGGGGAGGGTTCCTTCGGTCCTGGTGCAAAACCATATATTGGCGACACCAAAAAGGTCAAATTACCAGGACAGGACAAGAGGGGCGGAAGCGCCCACGTATTATGGGTTAATTAAAATATGGTCGATGATGTTGTCGCCGAAATGGCAGCGCGTGGCACTTGGTGGGAGTGTTGTCCAACGTTCACGCCTTCCCTCAAGTGGACACAATGACTTTTATTTAGGCCGCCGCCGCCGTCGTCGCACAACAAGAGAACAAAGCCTCTAACTTTCACACAAAGCCCAAGTGAGGGCTTGATTTGGGAATTATTAAAATGTTTTTGCCCGACTGACTGAGCAAAGCGAGCAACAAATTCACAAAATCATGCTGCCGCATTTCACATTTTGATAAAGATTTGCTTAAATTTTGTATTGTTTGCTCGCCACCCCCTCTCCCCAGTTAAAGTGCAATTAAGTAACCACTTTAAGGTTCAAAAGTTAGGTGTGCCTTCCTTGTGCCGAAGAAAAGGGCAGAGCAAGGAAATGAAAACAAATTTGGGCATTTTAAATTTAAGTTGTTGTACTTTGCTTTCGAACTTTCGTTCGTTCGTTTTGTTTTGTTTTTATGTTGTGCAGCACAAGCAATACTTGCCGCCTCGACATGCCACAACAACACCATCACCAGTGCCACCCCTTTCCCAGCCGGGGTAAATGCCTGTTTAGTGCAACGGGTTAGAGGTTCGGGTAACGAGGTGTACCTACAGCCAAACTTGCGGTTAACTGTGGACAGACGAACGGACGGACAGACGGACGGACACAAATGAGTACTTACATGTTGGAGTGAAGAAGGTAACTGCGTTGAAGAGTGAGGCAGGGATAATAATGTGGGAGTTGCACAATGGGGGCAGTGTGTGTGCCCATGATGGGTACATTGTCCCTTTTGTTGTTTGCTCAACAAACGTTGTTTCCACAGCATAACATATGAGTAGGCATGGCTGCATCTCGCCGCTGAGTGCTCTGCGGAATCGTTGTGCCAGGATTTCATTTCTCACTTATCATGTGTGGCTGGCATGAAATATGCTTGCCTTTCCCACGCACGGCCCCGAGATTTGTGGTTTAAAAACCTGCGTTAACAATAGACCTTTTGTCTTTTTTTTTGGGCCATGCTTGAGTTTCGAATAAAACTTTAGCCATAAGTTTTCATAAGAACACAACTTTTAAAAGTAAAACTATAAATGAGTGGCTAGCTTCACTTTAGCAAACAGGGCTTGCAGTGCAGGGCAAAATAGAATCCCTAAGATTACAAGCGTTTGCTTTGAAAGTGTGACCGATAGAGAAGATAAAAGAAAGTTAAAAATGCTTTCCAGTCACCTTTTGATGATGCATAACAAGTTCTGCTTTATGTTATATCGTCCTATATTACTGACTTGATTGTCATGCTACTACAGGGTTTTCTAACAAGAGGTGTTATTTTGATTCACCCGGTGTTTCGGTAGCTGTCACTTTTGCAGCTTTTATTCTTTGACATTTGACAAGTAGAAACTACGCCATTACTAAAACTGGAACGATGAACGCTTCAACAACGCATTGAAATTATTAAAATTCATGAAAGAAAATGATCCGGAATTCCATCGAAAAATCATCTTGACTGATGAGGCCCATTTCCACCTCGGTGGCTGCGTCAACAAGCAAAATTGTCGCATATGGGGCTCGGATAACCCCAGAGTTATTGTTGAGAAGCCTCTCCATCCTCATCGTGTGACTGTTTGGTGCGGTTTATGGTCCGGCGGGGTCATTGGACCCAACTTTTTTGAAAATGCGGTTGGATCAACAGTTACGGTGAATGGATTGCGCTATCGAGAGATGATTAATGATTTTTTATGCTCGGAGTTGGATGGTATTGATCTGGACAACGTTTACTTTCAACAAGACGGCGCTACGAGCCACACAAGCAACGAAACCATTGCTCGTTTACGAGAAAAGTTTCCGGACCGTGTTAACACTCGAAGAGGTGATCACAATTGGCCACCGAGATCTTGTGATTTAACACCCAACTTGCGACTTGTTCCTTTGGGGTCACGTGAAAGATAACGTCTACTCCAACAGCCCAGCGTCGATTCAAGACCTCAAAGATAGAGGCTATCGAGGCCAGCCACTTTGCGATTTGCTTTTGGAAAATTTTATGAAAGGGATATGGTCCTGTAAGGGTGGTCGTCGTGGCCATTTGGCTGATATTGTTTTTCATTATTAACGACATACCTTCTTCTTTATTATGAAATAAACATCCGATCATTTATCTCAAAAATGACATTTTTCTTTGAATACCAAAATAACACCTCTTGTTGGAAAACCCTGTATTACTCTGTGTACATGTAGAACTCTTAAGTCAAAATAAGACTCGGATGCTTTCCGGCCAGCTTTTGCTAATTCCTAAGGTTGTATGGAAGCACAAGTTATTCTTCATGTTTTGCCTATCAATCACCACACATTACATCATCCTACCTCCTATATCCTCACTCCTGAGCTAACCTTCATATATCCTTTCTACCCAGAGCAACCGTAATTGGCTGAACTTAGTTAGTCCCGAGTGAACTCGTCGGTAGTACTCACAATAATACGAATAGTGGGCCTCCCATGGACTTGATGATTCTAAATTCATGAACAGCTCAAGTCTGTCGCGTATCTCTCCAGGAGATAGACAAGCAGCCTCATTAGACACCTCATTTGGGTGACAGGGCATAGGGACACCCCAGGGAACTGTGAAACTGATACAGACGAAAATACCTTGGCGACATACAAGCTCAGCTTCTGGCGAACAGCAGGTGGACAGGCCTAGCCACGTAAAGAACCGCGAAGATGAGGTAGAGCTATCTTCTTTCGTTAAGTAGTATCATAATGAACCATTTCTGGTCTAAGTAATTCATCGGCTTACTTTCTGGCTTGCACCACAACCTAATCTACTTTAGTTTATCATAATAAAAAACAAGCATCACAACAAGCTCATGCATCCTCCAACAATCGCGACCTCTGAGCGTTCTGTCACGGGAACCTTGAAACCTTATTGGACATTGGTTCAATGTAGTGTATAATTCTAGGCCCTTTGGAGATATGTGCGCTTCCTTAAGTGTGTTAATAAACAAGTGCTCGATGAAAGTTTATCTTTCCAAGGGGTTTCAGCTATTTTGTAAGCGGATCACCTTAAGGTTTGCAGATGGATAATATTGAGGCTGAACAAATAATAGGGGCTGGCCATATATTTGATTCCACTAGAGGCCTCGTAGGGGGCAGTTAGAGCGCTGGGAGCAAATTTTATAAAAATATATTTTTTATATGGGAGCTCCATTTTGGAGTTTGGATAAGGGACAGGTATGTTTGGGGAAAATATTGGGGACAGAAAATTAATGCGGCATGTCTTCCCTCTAGGGGTGACTAGGGGCAGTTTTGGGCCTTTGCTACATAAAAATAGGTTGAGGATAGAGGGTAAGTCCGTTCTGAGAATATATTGGCACTGAAAAAGTATTGGGGATGGTCATAGATTTGGGACCTCCTTGGGTCACAGTGAGAAAAAGGAGAAAATTTTATAAAAATTAGTTTTTATATGTGAGTCCCATTAGGGAGTGGGGATAGGGGGTAATTTTCTTCGGAAAATATGTTGGGGAGGGATAATTAATGGAGATCGGTCTTATATTTAACTCACCTAGAGGCGACTCCGTGACGGTTTTTGGCTTTACTGACATAAAAAAATTTAAAAATTCGTATGGGAACCACCTTAAGGTTTGATGATGGGAGGTAGGTATGTTCAGAGAAATTGCGGGGGTTAAAAAAATATTGGGTGTCGGTCATACATTTGAACCGATGTGACCCACTTTCGCCATAGATGAAATTAATTGAAATATGAGCTGGTCTGACAAATCTGTTCAAATATGCCATTTCAAGAAATAATCAATTCAGTGGCGAAATTTGTATTGGAGCCATATATATATATTTTAACCGATCTGGCTCATTTTTACTCGAGCTGTTTCTAGTTGAAATATAAGTTGTTTTGCCAAATTTGAAGAAAATCTGTTAAAATATGTGGTTGCTAGAGCGGAAAGATCTCAAATCGTAGGAGACATTTGTATGGGTGCTATATATAAATCTGAACCGATCTGTCCCATTTTTACCAGAGTTGTTTCTAGTTAAAATAAATGGCGTTTTGCTAAATTGAAAAAAAAATCTGTGAAAATATGATGTTTCTAGAGCGGAAAGAGTAAAAGCGAGAGCAAAATTTGTATGGAAGCTATATCTAAATCTGAACCGATTTGCTTCAAATTAATTAGCGTTCGTCGCTATCGCAAAAAACTTTATTGTGCAAAGTTTCATGTCGTTCTATCCACAATTGCGACCTGTACTTTGATTACAAAAATAGATGGACAGACGGACGGGCGGACATTGCTAAATCGACTCAGAAAGTGATTCTAAATCGATCGGTATAATCAGCGATGGGTCTATTTCGTTTCCTTTTGGGTCTTACAAACAAATGCACAAAGTCATTATACCTGTGGTGTAGGGTATAATAATTTTTGTGCCCCCCTAATAATTTGGAGCCACCTTAAGGAATGCGGGTTTGTCTTACATTTAACCCCTCTGGCAGCGACTCCATGGGGTTTTTTTGTATTTGTACCGCTTACGCCTACCTTGGATCATGATGAGCGCCCACTTGCACTCGCCCAGCCACACCCATTTTTCGACTCATGAACTTTTTTCCGAACCTCACAAAACAGGTGTTTGGAATCGCCTCACAGTGGTTCAGAATCAAAATCAATCGGCCAAAATTCAATAACTTCTGTTCTAGTAGACATTTTTGGAGTTCTGTAAAAAATCAAAATTAGACAAGGACCCAAGGATTATTTTGATATATTAACATAAAAAATCGGGAAATCGGATATATTTTAGAAATCGGCCCAAAGTTGACTACTTTTCGTATTTTTCGATTTTAAAGAAAATTAAAATGTTTATTTTTCTTTTGTTTTTTAATTTTTAACATATTTTTACGATTTGTTCATAATGCGAAGAAAAAATTTCTTTTTTTTTTGTATTACAGATTTTCACGTTTTTCATAATTTGAAAATAGAAAATCGTACTTTCTTGTTTTGACTTCGTCGAACTTTGTCTCTCACATTTGAAGAGATTTTGGACTCACATTTTTGTGGTTTCTTAGCTTTATAATGGCGTGAAAAGTATGTTAGTGCCTAATATAGTTTGGTTGTAATGAATATTGTAAAAAATATCCTTCTTGAACAAATGTCTGACTTTGGGCCAACACAACTTTTTTTCTTCAAAAGCCTTTAACAAAATATATACATATTTGGAAAGGTTGAAGGATTCCTCATGTTTTGTAGGGTAACTTTTGCCTGCACGACCCGATTGCACCATTGGAAGATAGGATACATTTAGTGCAAAAAGTCAGATTTTTTTATTTCAAAAACTAATTCTGAAGTTCACGCACCTCCTTTGCCCTAGGATACTATCATTCCATGCTGATCTATCAGTTATAGGAGAGAGAAACACTTCTTCATGCCTGCAAGTTCCGGCATTGTTTATAGAAATGAGAAATTAATGATAGAAAATGAGGTTCTAAGGACTTTTGGCAAAAACAACAACAACACCCTGTTCGGCAAACTATTTGTCCAACATTATCGATTAATTATTCGAGTAATGAGTGGCACAAGAAACATGCCTCTCCCTAAATAACTTGCACCATAATCCATAACTAAAGACATTCCGCATTTACACTATCCCCTCACCTCCCAGACCAGCAGAACTATGGGAAACAGGGCCAAGTAGGACTTTTACACATTTACCTGGTAATGATTAACCACTACTCCGGCGGCTTGCCAAGCAGCTGGAGAACGCTAAACGACCCACATTTGCAGCCCAATCTAAATGGATGATGATAAGGCTTATTGCAGTTGTTGGCGTTGTTGTGTTCTAACTTTTTTCCGCAACATCAAACTTTTTCCTTGATATGTATTAACGTCCATGGCACATAGCGCGGATAAGCAGCGTGTTTTTAATTAGACGATGTTTTTGAGCTACAACAAAAGCTAAATACAGGCCATAACACTCGTACTCGTAGCGTACGACCTCACCCCCACCAGCCAGCCAACCAGCCAAACAACCCATCGAACGACCCCCTGGTTTTAACATGAAATATTGAAGTGAATGTAGGAACGAACGTTAATTTTCTTTCGCTTTTCCTCATTTTTGCTCTGCTGGCTTTCACCACTTACGCTCGCTCTGCCCTCCCAGTCATTATGATGATAAAAAACAGTGAGTCTATTACGCAGCCAACGGGAAAACCAGCAGCAGCAACAACAAGCGTCTTTAACCCATAATTCACCAATTAAACCTATAGAATATTCACACTCCTATTTGCCACCACCACCACTTCTTCGTCGTGCACTATGGGCCACAAATAAACACACTCTATGGCCCGCCGGCAAATGTTGTTATCACTCACCCCCCCTACCACACCACTCATCCCGCCAACCCTCCTCGCCTAGTCCTCAACCTCATCCACATCCACTTCTACTAATATTCCGTTCCACTCTATTTAATTGTCAGTATAGCACACCGAGTGCTGTTAGTTCCTTGTCGTCTTGTTCTTCGCCGTCTCCTTCTGTGCCTGCGCCGTCAACCCAGAATGTCAATGGCTGTTATGTCCCGTCAACAAAGGAATTCATTAAATTTAATTTAGGAATGATTTTGATTCATAATTTTTGTTACGTTACATTTCCTCTTCCTTTGTCTGCGTGTTAGTTCCTCTTTTTTCCCTTCCGTTTCACTTGTCATTTCTTAGAAAATTGTTTGAAATAGTTTATCCCGAAAGTATCTCAAAAATGTTTCATTATTTTTTCTTTCTTCTTCTTGTCTCAACGTTCCTGCTGCTGCTACTGCTACTGCTGTCGAAGTTACTTAAAATGTGTGCTAAACTTTTTTATTATCTATTTTTACATCTATTCTTCCTGTAATCTTTTTGTGTTCCTGCATTTGCTTGTGTTCACTTGGCACCCCCTAGTATGAGCATTTTATCATCAGGTGGTGGTGCTTACCACACCCACCCCTTAGTTGTTATCTGTGTGCGAAGTATCTCGTGCCACATTTCCTACTTGAGATACTTTTAAATTAATTGTCTTGAGGATGAGAGCCAGCAATGAAGATAATGAAGAGGACAAACTAGGAATATAAGTGCAAAATCGCAAATAGCTATATGAGAATGCAGCAAGCGAGGGGAAGAGCCATACTTGATACGACACTGACAGAGATCTGCGGGGATCTCTATAGGAGAGCAAAACCAAAAACTTCAAAAATAATGATCCATGAGGAAGTGACTACATGATCCCAATGAAATACAGGGTTTTCCAACAAGTGGTGTTATTTTGAATCACCCGGTATTTCGGTAGCTGTCACTTTTGCAGCTTTTATTCTTTGACATTTGACAAGTAGAAACTACGCCATTACTAAAAGTGGAACGATACACGCTTCAACAGCGCATTGAAATTATTAAAATTCATGAATGAAAATGATCCGGAATTCCATCGAAAAATCATCTTGACTGATGAGGCCCATTTCCACCTCGGTGGCTACGTCAACAGGCAAAATTGTCGCATCTGGGGCTCCGAAACCCCAGGAGTTATTGTTGAGAAGCCTCTCCATCCTTATCGTGTGACTATTTGGTGCAATTTATGGTCCGGCGGGGTCATTGGACCTTACTTTTTCGAAAATGCGGTTGGATCAACGGTTACGGTGAATGGATTGCGCTATCGAGAGATGATTAATGATTTTTTATGCTCGGAGATGGTATTTGATCTGGACAATGTTTAATTTCAACAAGACGAAACCATTGCTCTTTTACGGACCCTGTTATCTCTCGAAGAGGTGATCACAATTGGCCACCGAGATCTTGTGATTTAACACTTTGTGACTTCTTCTTTTGAGGCCACGTGAAAGATTAGGTCTACGTCAACAGCCCAGCGTCGATTCAAGACCTCTAAGATAGAATTCGTGAGGCTATCGAGGACATAGGGCAGCCACTTTGCGATTTGGTTATGGAAAATTTCATGAAAAGGATATGGTCCTGTAAGCGTGGTTGTGGTGGCCATTTGGCTGATGTTGTTTTCCATTATTAATGGCATACCTTCCTCTTTATTATGAAATAAACATCCGATCATTTATATAAAAAAAATGGAATTTTTCTTTGAATACCAAAATAACACCTCTTGTTGGAAACCCCTGTAGTTGATAGGCTACAGCAACCTCTGCTCGTCACGTACCACATGTTGACAGCTGATCAAGCAACGAATCCCTATCTATAGTAACTCGAAGAAGCAAGATCGCCGAGAGGCAATGATAAAGCGCCGGGCACGGATGGAGTACCCAGTCTCAGGGGAGCGCCAAGTAGAGTCTTACCATTTTGAATGATTGTGATATTTGATTAGATCCCAAATATCAATTTCCAACATCTCGTCACTGTCTTGCAGTAATTGCTTTCCAAAGACCCTGTGCCGTCGTGGGTTTATTAGAGCTGGGCAGTCGAATGAGAAATACTCGAGTTACTCTTCTCCCTCTTCGTTGTCGTTTTTTAAATATATTTCACACTTACTAAAATGAAAATTATGTCAAAAATAACTTCTCTAAAATATCTAAACATTCACCAACCCGTCGGTGGTCAGAAATTGGTCAGATCTGGCAACGCTATTATTGATTGTAGTCTATCCTGAATAGGCTAACGACGCCGCACAGTGTATTATCAGCTGCAAAAACTGAGTGAATTTTGCAAAAAAAGATAAAAGATTTTGCCAATATCGCAGCTAACCTAAGCTGTGGATGCATTTAAAGTTCATAAAGGCTAAAATAGTTGCAAATTTCATCATAAATGAGATTATTTTATTGGGATGTATCTCGGAAACCATATATCGCATTGAAATGTCGTTTAGTTCTTAGAAGCTCTTCAAGCGTTCGTTTAAAAAAGTGTAATTACGTTTTTGCTTTCCTTTTCAGACAGATGTTTACCTGAAGTTTGTATTTATTCAGTATTTGTAATTTTCTACTATTTTCGCTAGGTCGACCGATGCCTCGGCATTTACAAATATTGTTAAACTATTGTCTAATTTATTAATTTTAAAAAGAATATTCTGCTTATAGCTGCCAACATCATTTTAATTACTGGAATGGTAAAAGTTTCTAAGCGAAAAATGAGGCAATACTTTCTTCATTGTTCTTCATTAATGTATTTAAAAAAATATTTAAAGCATACTTTAGGGATGTAAGGTTTTATGGCATGCGAGCGCATGTAAATATTGGGTCGATATTAATCTTAAGTTTAGTATAAAGCTATAATAGCTGTGTGTCATCGATTAAAAAATAAAATGTATTTTATACAAATTTTCGAAAATCGTAAAAAACTAAAATTTTTATTTTGGTGTTGGGCGTGGCACTGACAATTTTCATTTAATTGTGGATCCAAATGAAATCACTGGTAATGATTTGTATTCACATATATATTAAAATAGGAAATTTATGACGTTTTTCTCATTTTATGTTACATGGGAGGTAGGCGTGGTTGTGGGCGGATTTAAACAAAAACATGTTTTTGATCTAATTTGACGATATAAGGGATGTGTGCGAAATTTCAAAGTTTTAGCTGCGTTCCTTCTAATTTTTGCCTCAGCTTGTATGAAAATATTCCACTGTGAATTTCAGCTTCATTCTTCACTCATTGTTTTCAATTGGTCAAAGACCTATCAGCTCTGCGTTCCTGTTATCTCGGCTTAGAAGGTCTCTGGTACATCCTTTGTTTGTTATATTGAGGCCAAGTTTGTCTGCATATTTGACAAATGTCCACGTTTTTCCCACTTGAAATTAGCTTGGTCTAGGTAGTATATTGTGATTTATTGTGAGGTTTGATTTGAAAATTGGTATTTTAACATATCACGCATGACTCATATCAAAATGTTTTGTCATTTTTGTTCAGTATCGTTTGGCAAGTCACAATGGAAAGACTCACGCCACAACGGCGTCTTCAAATTGTTCAGCTGTATTACGAAGAACAACGTTCTGTGAGAAAGAAGATCGTGGCGATACGTAGTCGTTCTCAGCAACTTGGCTTGTCGTTTTCGACAACTTGGCGTTTTTTACGTAAGGATCCCGGCCTGAAAGCGTACAAAATTCAACTTGTGCAAGAATTCAAGCCAGGCGTGCTATATTCAGCGAATTGGCTCTCTATTCACTAAGCTCAAACAAGTCATCCAAAATTGGACCCTCCGAATGAACCACCTCAGGCATAGACACTTTAAAATTTATGTGTTTATTTTACATTATAAATCAAAACTCACGATGAATGATGAAAATACCACTTTTAACAGATCCTATCGGTGTCTCGGCCATCCTCGCCAACTCCTCTGCTCGTTAGTTTCCATAAAGGTCCCTATGTCCAGGGATCCGTATAAGAGTGACTTCAGTCTGGATAGCTCATCAGTGCTAACGTAAATGATACATAGATAGATATAGAGTTAGGATAGATCGGATAGATGCGTTGTGTCTAAAGAGAAAAGTCGCAAAGGCCAGCTTTTTCTGAGAAGACACCAGAACCAGC
The DNA here is from genome assembly GCA_947397865.1 of Polietes domitor. NCBI lineage: Eukaryota > Metazoa > Arthropoda > Insecta > Diptera > Muscidae > Polietes > Polietes domitor. The sequence goes on along the minus strand of OX377618.1, from coordinate 41,550,435 downwards.
TCCACAATACATTTTGGAGCCATTCGTCTATACCTCAGACTCATATTCGACAATTATACCCATCCTTGAATGGCTTTACTTAGCATTGCTATAGTCAATCGTTGCACGGTGGACCGATTGCCTGCTTTTGAGGCAAAAAATGCATTGGATACTGCTACCCCTTTGAAATTTCGTACATGTAGTCATGGTGCTTACCAAAGTCGTCTATTAAAATTTTGAGGTGCCACGCCCACTTACAGTGGAATAGTACTAGGTAAGTAGTTCCTACTCTACAGAGTAGTACCATTTTAGCCCACTTTTCTCGTCTACCCTTTAAAAGTATGAATTTTTGAAAAATTCATCCATTTGTCGTTTCCCAGCATTGTGAGGGATGTACACGCCGAACTCCGTCTGATTGATTGGTACCAATTTCTATCCCTTTGTAACCAATTCCACCCACAAAAGGTACGAATTTTGCAAAATATTTTCTGGGTCAAGCCAACTTTGAGCTAAAAGCTCCTGAAAACACCTCTAAAAAACATGATTTTCCCGCGTAATTTTTTTCTGAATTTATAGACCCATGAAAACACTTTAAATAAAAATTTGTATGATTTTGTGGGCTTTCAAGATGACAGCTAAAAACTTATATTTCTTGGAAAAATTTTGTAAGAGGTGTTAGGAAATAGAAGGAATTAATACCGTTCGAATGACACCTGAATGATGAATATCGGACGGAAAATGATGTCACTCCCCTCCATGTTTGTAAAATAATTTAATACCGGAGATGGATTTTCAGAGTCAAAATTTTCAAACTCTTTTTTCAAAAATAAGCGCTGCGGCGCACGGTGGAATATTTTTATACAAGCTGCGGCAAAAATTAGAAGAAATAGAGCTAGGACCTTGAAATTTCTCACACATCATTTGTATCGTCAAATTAGATCAAAAACAATTTGTTGTTTAAATCCGCCCACAACCACGCCCACCGCCCATGTAAGTTAAAATAAAAAACGTCATAAATATCTTGTTTTAATATATATGTGAATACAAATCATTAGTAGTGATTTCATTTCAGTCCACAATTAAATGAAATTGTCAGTGCCACGCCCAACGCCCACATACAATTTTTTGTTTTTTACGATTTTCAAAATTTTCGATAAAAATTATTTTATTTTTTAATCACACATTATTATAGCTTTATACTCAGATTAATAGATTAATATCGACCCAATATTTATATGCGCTCGCATGCCATAAAACCTTACATCCCTAAAGTATGCTTTAAATAAATTTTCCAAAATGCATTAACATAGAACAACGAAGAAAGTATTGCTTCATTTTTGGCTTAGAAGGTTTTACCATTTCAGTAATTAAATTGATGTTGGCAGCTATAAGCGGAATATTCTTTTTAAAATGAATAAGTAAGACAATAGTTTAACAATATTTGTAAATGCCGAGGCATCGGTCGGCCTCTCGAATATAGTTTTATACTGTAGAAAATTGCAAATACTGAATAAATGCAACCTTCAGGTAAACCTCTGTCTGAAAAGGAAAGCAAAAACGTATTTACACTTTTTTAAATGCAAAAGAACATCTCAAGAGCTCCCATTTTCTACGACCTATACGAGATTTCAATGCGATGCATGGTTTCCGAGATACATCCCAATAAAATAACCTCTCTTATGATGAAATTTTTAACTATTTTGGCATTTATGAACTTTAAATTCCTTCACAGCTTAGGTTAACCGCGATATTGTCAAAATCTTTTACAATATGCTTAAGAGGAATGTTCTTTGCAAAATTCTATCAGTAAAGAGATTGAGATTTGGGCGCATGAAATTTGGGAGTTTTTGCTGCTGATAATACACTGTGCGGCGTCAATTTACTTTCGATGTTCATCATTTAGGCATCATTCGGAAGATATTGACTGCCGCTATTTATTTTTTATAAAGTACTAACACCAAATATGTACATTATTTCAGTTGTCATTATGAAAAAACACAAACAAATTACAAAAAATTTCCAATAATTCGACCTGTCAAAATTTATATTTAAATGGTCAGAAAGCAGTTTTGACAGAAATGCAGCACAAAAAAATTACACGGTAAAAAACTGATTTTTAGGGAGTATTTTCAGGAGCGTTTAACTCATAGACGGCTTGATCTAGGAGCGAACTATTTTGCAAATCATCATTAAACAATCTGTTGACGACCGACCATATGATCGACATCAGCTGATGCTGGCATGTGGAAGATCGACCATATGATCGACGTCACCTGATGCACGTATGACACACTGAAACATCCACATGCAGATGGCGTTATTTTTTGTTTTTATGTTTGCCAAAGTTGTGTGTACTTCATACGTAATACGTACTGAAATAAAATATTAATATCAAAATTTGTGTTTTTTGTATAAATTGTCTGCTCCAGACTCTGTCTAGGGGATACCAACAGGGCCACCATACTGGTTGGAACCTGTTCACAATCCAAAGATTATTTTCGTGGGGTTACTGGAAATAGTTTTTCCATTTGTAGGGACCGTGACCCAGCCTAATATATTAGGCTGTGACCCAGCCTAATATAAGTGTGTCTAAAAGTGCCGCTTGGCCAAAAAAAGTGGAATACAAAGAAAATAAAAAAACAACAACAAAATTTACACAAAAAATTATATTAATGTACCAAGAAGAAGATAAAAGGAATCTACTGCCGTCTTTTAGTGCAGTCGTTTAAATGAAAATGCTTTAAAAAAAGGAAATCAAAAAATCGTGACCCAGCCTAATATATGGTCCGCCATCTAACGTTTTTTTTCAACTATTCAACCGTTGGACTATTATTTGTGGGGTACTCTCAGCAGCCATTTGAATGAAATTATTTTCCATTATTAACCGGAAGGATTGTACTTTCAAATAAAAAAAGAAATTTGAGAAAATATTCAGTAGTTTTTTTATAGCATTTTCAAAAAAAAAAAAAAAGTTATTTGGCGGACCCTATACATATATTCCAACTTTCTTTCCCGGAATCATTAAGATTTCCGGGAGCTATATTAGTTGATTTATAGACCATTAAATTTAATGGAAATGTCTTTGTTTTCGGCTTGTCATTATATTGCTAATTTTATGCTCCTAAGGGCACAATTTCTCTTGTTGCCACTTGGCTACCCCCACACCAAGGCAGTAGCAAAGTCTTCGTTGTCCTGGCAAAACAAAAAAAGTATTGAATGCATGACCTTTGTCTTCATTGAGCTACTCCATGTCATATGGGGTAACCGCAAAATGACATCCTAACATAAAAACTGATTTCTGATGATAATGATGTTATTTTCTCTCGCTGTCTATGGCAGTATGTGTGTGTGAGTGTGTGTTCTTTTTATCCTGCACGAACGAATGTTTGGTGTAATAACTGGAATTTCCACTACATTTGCTTATCACAATGAAAGCCACACAGCACACACGGCACGGCACGGCACAGCAATGCATTTTAATTTATGAGAAAACAAACAAACAACAAAAACATAAGGCCAGGCGCATGAGCACCACTGTTACCGGTGAGTAGTTGTTAGGGAGAGAGAGTGAGTGTGTGTGAGAGGGTGGTTGGGTGGGTTGTTGGTGGTGGCTGCACGTTGTGTTTGGGTGCTTTCTCTTCGTGGGGAATTCTCCAGAGATAACTGTCAAACAATTTCCGTATGTTGGAATTTACTTCTCGCTCTCTACCTTAGCTTGCTCTCTTTTACCGAGAGATTATTTAACCACCGTTTTTGTGGGTTGAGTTGCCAACATTTGCCCGATTTGTTTTGGGGGGATTTCGTAAAAGGTAGTTAACCCTCATAAACAACCAACGAGACGAGGTGTGTTTCCGAACAGAACACCACCACACCATCTGACTAGCGCCGTTAAGGGTTGTTTTTGCTACGGACCACCGACCGACCGCCACCAAAACTCTGAAAGCATATAGTTTAAGATTGTACAACGCCGTGTATTGTGGGGGATTTTTCATATAGAAATTTTCACCGCAGACTTGCAGACGTTTTCGTGCCGTGCGTTCTTTTATAAGGCTCCATAAAAATACATATAAGAAAAATAAAATATGAATTAAACAGATTAAAAAAAACGGTTGTGATTTTACAAAGAAACATCTTCAGGAGATTGAAGAAATTAACCCGGAAATAGCTAAAAATAATAATAATAATTTGAAAACAAGCAAAAAAAGAAAATAGAATCCTCTCAAGGAGTACGGCTTGCCTTCGTTCGACTTCAAAGTGATTGTGGCTTTTTGTGAGTTTTTGGCCATTTCACTGGCCTGGTGTGTATTTTGTTTCCTTTATGCCTGCGTAAATCAATAAACCGGGAGGGTGGCATAATACATATATATTTTCGCCGTCTTTGTGAGTGTGTGTGTGTGTGCGTGTGTGAAAGTGTATAAGAGTAGTGTGTCTAAAAGTGCCGCTTGGCGAAATAAAAGTGGAATAGAAAGAAAATAAGAAACAACAACAAAATTTACACAAAAAATTATATGTACCAAGAAGAAGATAAAAGGAATCTACTGCCGTCTTTTAATGCAGTCGTTTAAATGAAAATGCTTTAAAAAAGGAAATCAAAAAATCAAGGTCTCCTCAGCCTAAATTCAAGGTTTAGCTACACCATAATAGCTACACCTGATAATAGTGGATTTTATGTTAAAGAAATAAAAAAAATTAAAAATACAACAGCAAAAAGAAATTTATATTCATAAATAATATCATAAAAATTTGAAATATTTATAAAACAAAAATGACTTAATTTAAAATTTGCATAAATTATTAGGGGTTTTACTGCCCTAAACCTTGGTCAACAAATAAATACATATTTATTGTTTAGCCTATTTCTAGGTTCCCCCAAGACAGCATACTTTTAGGGCCACTTGATATTTTTGATTGTTTGTTTAACAAAATGTGAGAGTTTTTAATCTACATAATTTGTACATATTTTTGAATTCAACTGTGCATTTAGTTTATTTTAAAAATAAATAAAAATAAATTAAATAAAAAATCTCATGATGTTAAATGTGAAATACTTAAAATTGTAATCCACACTCGATAAGTTCTTCTTTTTAAAGCCTACTACATGGTCTTCCAAGGAAAGCATACTTTAAGGGTCACTTGATTTACTTTTTGTTTTTTTTTTTTATATGCTCACAATTTTGTGTTAAAGAACAAGTAAGAAAACGTCAGTCGGCTAAACCGACATGCACATGGAAGGACTAAAATTATGCTTAGCTTCGGAGTATATAGGTGGGAGGTACTAGAAGTTTGTGCCAATTAGACTCAGCTTCCACATTTGTTAATAATTATAAAAACATGATCAAATATGAAGTCATAATGGAATTCAGGCACCAGTAAAGGAGTTATAAAGCATTTAATTTTTCCTAGGGCAGAGACAATTGTGTGGGACGTGCAAGAAGGGGCGTGGCTAAAACGTAATATATTTTTTATGTTTAAATTGATTATAAAAGCATTTTCAAAGATGAAATGGCAACTGATTTTGCCTATCCGTATGGAAGTTATATCGGTTTTATTGTAACCAAAGTTTACGCCACTTTGTGTGGGAGGTGCCAGAAGGGGTGTGACATTATCGCCCATATTCCATGCGAATGTAACCTCTATAAAAGCATTGTAAAATATCAAATTCCACAGTATTCCGATAATCCGTATTGAAGTTTTAACAGATTTAATTTTACGTTGTTTAGGTTGATTAGTGTGGGCGGCAATGAAAAAGGCGGGACAAACCCCACTATTATTAGTACCCTTAAAGTGATTATAAAAAACATTATCAAATACCAGAATAGAGCTCATTCCGAAGTTCCATGTGGAAGTTACATTAGTTTTAATTTGGCATAGGAATATGGATCATTTGAGTGGGAGGTACCAGAAGCGGAGTGGCAATTCCGCCCATCTTTGAACTTAAACTAAGTTTGGGAAAAAATATTACCATCTACAATCTATTCCTTAACTCTTTTCGAGAGATATCGTGTACACCAGCCAGCCAGCCATTCGGACGGACGTGGCTCAAACATCATAAAAAGTCGTGAAACGGATTTGGTCCAAACATACTTAGGGTCCTTAGTCATTCCTTCAATGCGTTACATTTTTTTTCTATCCCAAATGAGGGTATAGAAAGGAAAACGGACGAACTCATTCTAGATGATACGCTTTTTAATTCGCACAATCTTAGCACAGCAAGGAACTGCAACTCATTTTATGAAAGAAAGCATACTCTTGGGGTCTCTAAAACAGCAGCTGTGCTGTTCGTTTATTTTAATTTTACAAAAGGTAACCATATATTACACAAATAGATTATCTAAAGATTCAAGATTCGCAAAACACTGCATACGTTTTGCATTATCTTTTGTCTTTATTTCATTTTTAGAAAATAGCAAAAATATATTTAAAATGCAAATAAATAAAATAGATAATGTAATGGTTTTGAATATGAAATGCTTCTGATTACCTATTGAAATTTGCCTCAATTTGCAGTCTACTTCAAGGTTCAAGAAACACAGCATATTTTTGGGTCTCTGTTATTCCAAAATAGAAATAAATCACAATCAACAATTGAAGTGCGCTTTATTTTAAAGTTCACAAAACACAGCATACTTTTGGGTTCATATCGAGCCCTATTTGCCAAAAAGATGTAAGTACCACAATTTTTGGTGCTACTTACGTCGATAATTCATTATAAAGGGTGATTTTTTAAAAGCTATAGGAAAGTTTTTCAAAAAAAAAAAACACATAAAATTCAGAAAAATTCATGAAATCTTTATTTATATTATTTCATTATATTTTATATGTTGTGTTTATATACATAATATCATAATAGAATACACACATAATGCAAATCTATTTAACAAAATCATTCTCCTGTATATATTTGTAGACCCTACACCTACAGATGGGGGTATCACTTTGTCATGTCGTTTGCAACACCTTGAAACATTCATCGGAGACTCCATAAAGTATATATATTCTGGGTCGAGATAAAATTCTAAGACGATTTTGCCATGTCCGTCTGTCTGTTGAAAGCACGCTAGCTACCGAACGAAATGAGCTAGGATCCAAAATTTTTCCCTATTATTATAGTGGCAGATCGATTGAAAGAGGGCGAGGGAAAAATTTTCCCCTAACAAGGGAAAGTGAAATGGGACAAAAAGGGATAAAAATGGTACCAATGATACGACAACAGCTAGCCACATGAAGCCTGGAATGTACGCCTCTCTAATTGCGTAGATACATAAAACAAAGGGATTTTTCGAAATTCTTAATTTTAAGGGATATAGTTGGAAAAGAGCGATAAAAATGGTACCAACCAAACAGCTGAAGTTGAAATCATTATTCATTCGCTGTCTACATTCTTCTGACTGTGAAGATGCGAAACAGAAACGGATTCGAAACTTGTACTTTTTGGAGGAAAATGGGATAAAAGGGGATAAAATGGTACCAACGAAATGGCTGCAGCTATAATAATGAAATTTGGCGTATACATTTCTTAGACTGCATAGACGCGAAAAATAACGAGATCTTTCGGTATTCGTACCTTCAGGATCTAAATGGGATTTAACTTGGCACCAATTAAGCGGCTAAAGCTAGAATTATGATATTCAGTATTTGTACTGCGTAAACGCACAAAATAAGAGGTACACATTTGTCTAAATTCGTACTTTTAAGTCCAAACGACTGTAGCTAAAATCATGAAATTGGATCTTCAATATTAGAACTTATCCTATCAAAATGACACAGACATTAAGGCTGTAGCTGGAATCAAGAAATTGTAAATGGGAAAATCGGGTTTGAGGGAAATTGTTTCTACCTAATAATATTTAGGATACAATTTTGAAGTTTTTTGTCTGATGTGATCACTTTTCGATAACACTTGAAGTTTTTTATTTATATATGGTAGAGGATTATCTATAATATTAATAAGCATCACAATTTTCCTAAGTGGTCGTGTAATACTATGGAATGCACTCAATGAACTTCATGAACTAGCATAACACGTTCCAGTCGAGTAAACCTACCATTTTAAGTCCATAACATTCGATTTACTGGATATTTTTTCGACGATTTTTTGCATATGCACTTACAAAATAGGAAAAAACGTCTCGGATAGGATATTGGATGCATTTGATCGATTAATTTCTATAGAAATACACAGCAACAAAATTAAAAAATATCATTTCTTGCCAAGTTTGATCCAAAAACGACGAAAATTAATCCTACATTAGATTCTCGGGCCTATGTGATCTAGGGGCCCGAAAAATGGGATTTCAATCTTTCATACAAGTGTGGGTACTCTAATGAAAGGGAAATTCGTGTAGATGTCATTTAGGCAATCCAAAATATATTTTTGTGTACCCAATAGACTTCCACAGACCATTGGTTAGTGGAACTGGAAGACATTTTTGTTGGACTAATAACTAATAATAATCTCCCGTAAAAGTGCTCTAAGGCAACAATCATTAAAAGACTTCTTTGGTCTACCGCCTGTAGTGTCCACTGGTCTATTAGCACAAATTTTGGATCCGATGTGTATTGTTTAGCCACTGAAAGAAAAAGTTTCATTCCGCCAAAGAAATCTTACATAGCATCAATGAAATCTGTCATTGTTTTTGGACTAACGTAGAGTTGCATATATACCACGTAAAATATTTCATTAAATTAACAATCAATGAATAATTTTTTCATTAGTGTTAGATTAATATAAAGAGCCACAATGAAACATTGTCATTGTATTAATGCAGCATGTTAAGTTAATGTAAAGACACGCTTCATAAACGAAATGTTCGTTAATGATATTTTGTCGTTGTTGCGATAAAGCAATTTCATTGATTTAATGGCGTTGATTCGTTGATATAACGCAAATGTATCATTGTTGCATCAAATAAGAATTAATACTAAAAAACCTTTGCTTATTAGGCCGTAGACTATCTATATATAGTAGGCTATACAACCGATTAAATTTAATTTGATTAATCGAATAATTGTTGTCAAATATTTGTTCGAATAATGAAAAAATCATGATTTGGGAATAGCAAATAATTCAAATAAATTGTCCCAAATAATTATAAATTTTGCCTAAAAAAACTAATGAAATCGTCGTCTGCTGTGTATGAAAAATTGATTTTGAACAGCGAGTTTGCTTTATTTGGGTAAAAAACTATGAAACATCAAATATAAAATCAAATAGCAACTAATTTTTCGATTTTTGAACTGTATACTCCACAGATATTAAAATAACTCGGGAACGATTTATTCGATTTCACTTCAAAATAGCAAAATCTTACCAATAGCTTCGGAATTATTTAAAATTTAAAGAATTGTAAATTCATAGAAAAGTGACAAGAGCAAAGAAAATTGAAGCTAACACCGTAAAGTCAGTTCTGTTATAAATCACATGATCCACGAAGAAAGTCAATGGATTACTTCTGATATTAGGTTGAGCATTAAGGGAAGGTTATTTATTTTGACAGGAAATTAAGATTTTTGTCAACTTCTTTTGAATTTCGAAACGTTCAATTTATAGTTGAATTGTACCGTAAACTGGCGTGTCTTGTCTAAATAACTCGTGTTAATTATCTTTTATTTAAGTGGAGAATTTTTCGATTAATCGGTTAATCGAATAACTCTCGACGTCAAGTTTCGATTAATTGGAAATTCTTCGCTTTCAAACAAACGATTAATCTAATAACATAAAAGTCTGAATAATTGAATACCCTAATATATAGTTCGCAGCAATTCTATGTCGCAGAAACCAAAATACTTAAGCTAAGTGAACTACAAAGTGAACGAGAATTATAACTCACGTCTTGTATGACACCCAAAAGTAGGCACACTAAAAATTAAATCATATTAATGAACCAGTTCAGCTCACGAAAGGACAATAAGAAAAACGAAATAATTTGAGCGAACACATTGAACAAACCCTCCATCTTTCATGTTAGTCGGGAACATCGAAAACATTTCTTTTCGTTCTCACAAAAGAAGCCACACTAAAATTTATACATTCATTTTTGGAAATTTATACCCTACACCACTTCATGAAATATGGTATTATAAGTTAGTTTTCCGCCAAATGTTTGTAACGTCAAGAAATATTCGAGCTAGACCCACTTTAAAGTATACCGATCGGGTTAGAATCACCAGCTGAGTCGATTTAACGTCCGTCCTTCTGCTGTCCATCTAAAGCTTGTTTGCACGATACAGATCGCAATTGTTGTCCGATTGCAATGAATGTGGCCAGAAGTAATTTTTGGGGCCAAGAACAATCGCTGTTGAATTTGGAGAAAATCGGTTCAGATTTAGATATAACCTCCATACAAAATTCCTCCAATTTCCACATTACTGCCTTAGATCTAGATTTTGATCAGATTTCCCACATCATGTTATATTTTAACTAGAAACAACTAACGTGAAAGTGAATACCATGGGTCCATGTTTTGATATAGCCGCCATACAATTGGGCCCCTAGTTTGCACAGCAATACTCAAAATTCAACTTAAGTGTCAGAAATAAGTCAAAATTTAAAATACATTTTAGGCTTAATTTCGTACCAATTTTCAAATTTGTGCTAAACTCTGGCACAAAAAGGAATTTTAGGGAAATGTAGTGAATGGAAAAAATATTCTACGTTAAAGTTCACTATAAGTCATTGAACAAAAGGAAGCTGCAGATGTAATGCATGTACATATAAATAAAGTATCAGTAGCAATTTGGGTATTTAACCCTTTCCGAGTCGAATTAATTTTATGGAAAGCAAAATACATGAACAACCTTATTAAACATTCAAATTCAACATTGCAAATAGTATAAAACTTAAATTTAAATATTTTTTATATTCCACTTTCCAATGTTTTTTTTTTCTAGATAGCCTACTTTTAGGATCACTTACCGTGCCGCCATTGTTCTACACAAAAAATCTCTTAAAATTACTATGAGCTCAAATTTATATACACAGAAGTATAAAATCTCATTAAGTTAAAATTCAAGTCATTACTATTGTAATCAACAAACAAATTGTTCTTTATTTTACGGCCTACTTTAAGGCTTGCACTTATACAGCATACTTTTAGGCTCACTTACCGCCTCTTCATATCTGCTGTTGCTGTTGGTATGTTTGTTTTTGTTTTGTTATTCTCAGGCCACCCTTGCCATCCTCATTTCCTACTCAAGGTTAAAGTTAAAAAAGAAAAAAAATTTTATTCAGATTTTCGTTTGTTTTGCGCTCTGTTTTCGGTGAAATGTTCTCTAAGGTCGCACTATTTGCATTCATCGCCAGCTGGCAAAGCACAGCGGCACAGTAAGTGACTTTTTTGGGCTCGGTATTACTGGAACTAAACCAGCGTCAGCACCACCGCAATTTTCCGTTTATACGTGAAAACTTTTCGAAAGGTAATCAAACGTTAAAATGCTCCCTTTTCCGCATACAATTCGTGAAGTGTAAATAAAAACAAATATTTTAAACAACAAAAAGTGAAAACTTTTTTCTCAATAGCCCACTTTTAGGCAGTAAACTCAAATATTAACTTTGCAAAGTCTATTTTTAGGGTTGAACATAGGGATTTGGATTTGAATTTGCTGCTTGCAGGCTGGCTGCCATTAAACAGGAAAACACTGCCAAGTGACAAATGATGGATTGAGTGCACGAGAAAAGTTTAAAATTAGACAGAAAATAGGAAAGACGTATACATCAATTAGTAGCTATCTGACAACAGTCGACAGTTCCCAGGAAAAAATATTACTATCGCGAAGGAGAGGTGGGGGGGAAGCTGCATGACAATTAACAGAAGATTCACAAGAATTTCCGTGGGCTTGCACAGAGTTTCAAATTAACAAAATGAAAAAATTTGTGCAAATTTTTTAAAAATCTGTCAAGTCCATCACAGTGGTTCAGAATCAAAATACATCGGCCAACATTCAATAACTTTTGTTCTAGTAGACATTTTTGACTTCTGTAAAAAACCAAAATTACACAATGACCTAAGTACTATTTTGCGATATTAACATTAAAAAACGGGAAATCAGATATATTTTAGAAATCGGTGCAAAGTTGACTACTTTTCGCATTTTTCGATTTAAAAATATAAAATACCAAATATTGATTACAGACCAAAAAAAAATACAAACAAAAAAACTAAAACAAATGAGCGTTGGCACGGCAGAAGTATTGCTGACTAGCTATACCTGCATATACACATACTTATATATGCAACTCAATGAGATGCTTGTAAGATGGCATGTGTACTTTATTACTTGGTGCGATTTTTAAACGCAAATTCGGCAAGTGAGCTGTGCTTCTCGTTCGTTTGTGAGAATCATTTCCTTAAAGAGGCCGGGTTTGCTGTTGAAAAGTCGCTGCGAAGCCACTTGAAAAGACTTTTGACATGGTCGAAATCATGATCGTGGTAGTCTGCAGCCAAGTAATAAATGTCACCATGCCATTTGTAAATAAATTTGCATTCTATTAAATATAGATGCAAAATGGTCTTGAGCCAGGACAATATTCCAGTTCAAAGCAAAAAAAAATAAAAAATTTTATTTTTATGTTTTTTTAACACATTTTTATGTATTTGTTCATAAGCGAAGAAAATTTTTTATTTTTTTGTATTAAAGATTTTCGCATTTTTCAGATTTTGAAAATTGAAAAATCTAAATTTCTTTTTTTGACTTAACTCGAACTGTTTCTCACACATTTTAAGAGATTTTGCACTCAATTTTTTTATTAGAAATTGTGGTTCCTTAGCTTTATTATGACGCCAAGACTATGTTTGTGCCAAATAGAGTTTGTTTGTAATGAATTTTTTAAAAAATATCCTTTTTGAAAAAATATCTGACTTTGAAGCAACACTACTTTTTTTTCCTTCAAAAGCCTTTAACGAAATGTATACATATTTGGAAAGTTTGAAGCGTTCCCCGTTTTTTTAGGATAACGAAATCGCACTCTTCGAAGATAGGATAAATTTTGTGCAAAAAGTCCGATTTTTTAGTTCCAAAACGCAATTTAGTCATGTTCTACTCATTAACTTGTGAAAATAAAATGATGAGTAAATTTCCTTTATCCTCGTGCTAAATTTGATAACAACTGGAGTTCATTTGCCGATACTATGCCCAAAAAAATGATAATACCTGATTTATCAGACATTTAGTGCAAAAGAACCGGTTTCCCTTGGTTCCTTGTTTAATTTTGGTTTTTTTACAGAACTCAAAAATGTCTACTACAACAAATGTTATTGCATTTTGGTCGATGAATTTTCATTCTGAACCACTGTGCGCCCATATAAATCAATTTGTATTTTTCTTACAAAATTATTTGGACTGGATGTCTTTTTTTAAACATTTAATGACCACTACAGTCGAATAAATTTTTGTAAAGCCTACCTTTGAGGGCAAATGTATATTAATTTGTACCTTTAGACCAACAACAAAAGATTGCTGCAGTAAATTAGGTATAACCCCAAAAGTATGCATTGCAAATTGCACATTTTTCAAACACTCGATACATTCACAGGAATGATTTGTTTGGCTATTTGGAATGATTTATTAATGAACAAAAGAACGCCGAGACATTATCCACTGAATTTTTTGCAAATTTTGAGCTTAGATTATGAGCTTTAGTTATTTATTAATTAAAGGAGGTGGTTACCTACGATTAAAAGATACAAAGTGTTTAATCTGAGATTTTGAAATTATAAAAAATAAAAATTTGCATATAGGCGTTGAGCGTGGCACTGGCAATTTGCATTTAATTGTGGACTCAAATGAAATCAGTGATAATGATTTGTATTAACTCATATATTAAAATAAGAAATATATGAGCATTTTTCATTTTTGTGGGTTTTGGGAGGGCTTTAACTCATAAATTCCGAAAATCATGACTTTTTAATTTTCTACATTATTTCATAGATCTGTTGCATGTAGACATTGTTTTCTTTGTGCCAATGTAAGCTATTAAAATATAATTTATTTTTATACCCTCCACCTCCAGGATGGGGTAAACTAACTTTGTCATTCCGTTTGTAACACGGACCTGAGACCACATAAAGTATATATATTCCTGATCGTCATAAAAGTCTAAGACGATCTAGCCATGTCCGTCTGTACGTCTGTTTAAAGCACGCTAGCATCTAAACGAAAGTAGCTAGGACGTCCAAATTTTCCATAAATGCGTCTTATAGTCGTAGATCGGTTGGGATAGAAACTGGGCGAAATCGGCCCAAAGGGAAAAATTTTCCCTCACAAGGACTAAAAAATTCTATAATAACCCTTAATATTTGAGAATATTTAAGAATATTTTTTCGATATGTCTGATTGTACTTACTTGATATTGAAACGTGCACCGTAAAGTGCTTTTTATTCGTAGGGGGTGAAATAGGCCAAAGAGGGATAAAAATGGTACATATCAAACGACTACAGCTAGAAACACGAAATTCGGTGTGTACATTCCTCTAATTGAGTAGATAAATAATATTAAGGTGTTTATTCCAAATTCGTACTTTTAAGGGGTAAAATGGAAATAGAGGGATAAAAATGGTACGAACCAAACGGCTGCACCTAGAATAATGTAATTCGGTGTATACATTCCTCTGATTGAGTAGACACGTAAACTAGACGGATTTTTCGAAATTCGTACTTTTTGGGGTTAAAATTGAAAAAGGGGATAAAAATAGTACCAACCAAATGACCGCAGCTAGAGTCATGAAATTCGAAAAATAAAACTTTTTTCCAAATTCGTTCTTTCAAGGGGTACAACGGGTGCAGAGGGATAAAAATAGTACCAACTAAACGACTACAGCTAGAATGACAAAATTCGGTGTGTACATCCCTCTAATTGCGTAGACACGTGAAATAAGGAGATTTTAGAAAGTCGTACTTTTAAAGGGGTAAAATAGGAAAAAGGGGATAAAAATGGTAATGGAATTCGGTGTATAAATTCAGCCAGATGAATAGACTCGCAAAATATAAAGATTTTATCTACCAATATTTATGGTATTTAAGCTTTTTAGGCCCCCGGCCGAACTTAACACCGTTTTTACTTGTCTTTATTTGATTTAATTGGACAATATAAAGGATGTCTGTGCTAATGCATTATTCCTTGTAATTGTATGAAAATACTCCACAGTCCGACGTACAATTGCTTGTAGCTTTAAAAATGGATGAAGGTGTGGATGGATGGACATACGTTAGACAGACAGTTGAACAGACGGCTAAAATTATTATCAGTACTTCGCAATTTGTACAACACACGCTAGGCATTTTTCACAGAACCGTTGCAAATACTTTGACCTTCGGCGACAACTTTTAATTGGCAATTTTACGCCTTCCATACAACTAACAACTACTTCATGGAAGTTGAGCAAGAAGAGACAGTAATAACATTTCATTTCTCCGAAATGAAACTATCTGGGTATGGGATATCCTGCATTAGCTTTGCAACAAAAAGTCGACTTCTACGAAAATCTTTTGCAACACATTCCATACATATTTAATTAAGATTTGGTCCCTACCACCCACCGCTTGCCCTGTCCACACTTATTGATATCGTTAGCAGTTTCTGGCTTACGACGGTCGACTCGGTCTTTTGATGGAGTGACCATTTGTATAATATACTTGCAAACAGCTAATATAATTTGGGTTTATTTCCTCGACCCATGTTATGAACCCCTCCTCCCCTCCTCTGCCCGCACTTAGTCAAAGATGTGGTATGGTGTGTATATTTGTGGACAACAAACGGAATAAATGGTATTGACCAGAAAAAAGAGCCTAACAAGAGAAACAACTAACCGAAATACTTATTTGCGAACACAATTGTGATGGCTTTTTTTTTTGAATGCCAATGTGTGTGTTTGTGCAAATATCTGTGTGTGTTTGTTGTATACACCCCAGGGATATTACCAATTTGTATGCTCATCTATTATGATGGCATATTAATATGCTGACGACTACAACAATAAATATTGCATATATTAGGGCGCTGGAAGGAGGGTGTATTTGCCTGAATTTGGGGGGCTCTCGGCTCGTTGTATTCTTTTTGATATAAAATCAATATCATGATCAAATATGGAAGTAACAACACACACATACGAAAGCATAAATGAGTGTGAGCCTACGTACACATATGGGTATTAATTTGCTGAACTGTTCCAGAGCAAAAAAATAACGGAAACCTGGTCAAATTTAGGTGAACTGTGGACAGGCTAAAAACAAGTGAGGAAATGTTAAAGTCGGCCGGCACATAGCGGCAAAAACTCACAAATTTCATGCGCCTAAATCTCAAATTTACTGATTGAATTTTGCCAAGAACAGCAGCATCATTCTAAAATATTTTGCCAATATAGCTGCTAACTTAAGCTGTGGATGAATTTAACGTTCATAAATGCTAAAATAGTTGCAAATTTCATCATAATAGGGTTATTTTATTAGGATGTATCTCGGAAACCATGAATCGCATTGAAATGTCCTTTAGTTCGTAGAAAATAGGAGCTCTTGAGGTGTTCTTTTGCGTTTAAAAAAGTGTAAATACGTTTTTGCTTTCCTTTTCAGACAGAGGTTTACCTGAAGGTTGTATTTATTCAGTATTGTTAGTTTTCTACAATATTCACGAGGCCGACCGATGCCTCGACATTTACAAATATTGCTAAACTATTGTCTTATTTATTCACTTTAAAAAGAATATTCTGCTGATAGCTGCCAACATCGATTTAATTACTGAAATGGTAAAACCTTCTAAGCCAAAAATGAACAAATACTTTCTTCGTTGTTCTCTGTTAATGTATTTAGGAGAATTTATTTAAAGCATACTTTAGGGATGGAAGGTTTTATGGCATGCGAGCGCATATAAATATTGGGTCGATATTAATCTTAAGTTGAGTATAGAGCTATAAAAGCCGTGTGTCATCGATCATAAAAAGAAAATAAAATAATTTTTATCAAAAATTTCGAAAATCGTAAAAAAACAAAAATTGCATGTGGGAGTGGTTCTTTCAATTTTAATTTAATTGTGGACCGAAATGAAATCACTGGTAACGATTTGTATTCACATATATATTAAAATAAGAAATTTATGAAATTTTTTTCATTTTAACTAACATGGGAAGTGGGCGTGGTTGTGGGCGGATTTAAAAAAAAACTTTGTTATCGATCAAATTTGACGATATAAGGGATGTGGGCGAAATTTCAAAGTCCAAGCTCTATTCCTTCTATTTTTTGTCGCAGCTTGTATGAAAATATTCCACTGTACAATCAATTATGTAAATTCAGAACGAGCCAAATTGGAAAAATTAAAAAAAAAACTATTCTCCAAAAAAATATATCTTTCAAATTTATATGACAGATAACAGCTAAATCAGAGCACAGTTTGGCATCAAGAACTCTTTTTCGAGAAAATGGTTCATAGCCTCTTTTAAATACACGGTTTTCCAACAAGAGGTGTTATTTTGGTATTCAAAGAAAAATTCCATTTTTTGAGATAAATGATCGGATGTTTATTTCATAATAAAGAGGAAGGCCGTTAATAATGAAAAACAGCATCAACCAAATGGCCACCACGACCACTCTTACAGGACCGTATCCTATGTCCTCGATAGCCTCACGAATTCTATCTTTGAGTTGTTGAATCGACGCTGGGCTGTTGGCGTAAACTTTATCTTGAACGTGGCCCCAAAGGAAGAAGTCACAAAGTGTTAAGTCACAAGATCTCGGTGGCCAATTGTGATCACCTCTTCGAGAGATAACACGGTTCGAAAACTTCTCCCGTAAAAGAGCAATGATTTCGTTGCTTGTGTGACACGTAGCGCCGTCTTGTTGAAAGTAAACGTCTCTCGATAGCGCAATCCATTCAGCGTAACCATTGATCCAATCTCATTTTTGAAAAAGTAAGGTCCAATGACCCCGCCCGACCATAAACCGCACCAAACAGTCACACGATGAGGAGAGGCTTCTCAACAATAACTCTTGGGTTTTCCGAGCCCCAGATGCGAGAATTTTGCTTGTTGACGTAGCCACCGAGGTGGAAATGGGCCTCATCAGTCAAGATGATTTTTCGATGGAATTCCGGATCATTTTCATTCATGAATTTTAATAATTTCAACGCGTGTATCGTTCCATTGTTAGTGATGGCGTAGTTTCTACTTGTCAAATGTCAAAGAATAAAAGCTTCAAAAGTGACAGCTACCGAAATATCGGGTGATTCAAAATAACACCTCTTATTGGAAACCCTGTATAAGCCCTCGATATATGGGCAAATCTACGGTATAGTACGATTCCATGTCACTCAGGCTTCTAACCACTTTAAGAGCAATATATAATATTTCTGAAAGTGTCATAATTTTCAAAATGACGAGTTTAACCTCGCCAACATCCTAAAGTTTTAAAATTATGCTGTTAATGTAGTCTACTGAGCTAAGGTCTACCCTAATTTACCCTAATTTTGCTTGTAACTTTCGAAAGTTGTTGAACTCTTTTGACTATAACTTTTTCAGCATAAAAGAAAATCATTCTAATCTTTTTGTGGATGATAGTAATGATGTTGCAAAATCTTCTATATGTTGAAAAAAGCATGTGCCATCACTGAGGATTAAATGGTAGCTCTTCAAAATCTGTCACTCTGTTTTTGCATAAAACGAAAATTAATACAATTTTCTTTTTTGCGCTTTCAGCGTGAACGTAATTGCAATTTTTTTAATATTGGATTATAAACGACAAAGATACTAACAAAAGGCGACCAAACAATTTAGTGTGCCTTCAGCAACAAAGAAATTATGACAGTACAAACAAAAGTATCGGTATCAATTTTGGTAATGGGATAGTAGATGGAAGGAGAATCAATATTCCAAACAAAAATGGTAGTCAAGAGAAAACAATTCTAAATAAACAATTAGAAGTTGAGCAGTTCTCAATGCAAAACTTCGTCTTTTTTCAAAAAAGCGACAACATTATTTTTCTCTTCTTCCTACAGACGTGAAGAAGACATAATTTAGTCTTTCGATAAGACTTCTCGCCAATTAGAAGATAAAACTTCCACTTCCAAAAAGTCCCATTTTTATCGTCGTTTGTCCCAAAATGTGCATTCCCCTATAACAAAAACGTGCACCATAAAGTGTTTTTTATTTGTAGCAGGTGAAATGGGGCAAAAAGGGATACAAATGGTACAAATCAAACGTCAAGAGATAGAAACACGAAATTCGATGTGTACATTCCTCTATAATAATGAAAGTCGGTGTATACATTCATCTGTTTGCGTAGACACGTAAAATAAACGGATTTTTCTAAATTCGTACTTTTTGGGGTTCAAATGGGAAAAAGGGGATAAAAATAGTACCAACTAAATGACCGCATCTAGAATCATGAAATTCGGAATATACTTTGCTCTGACTGCGTAGATACGAAAACTAAAAGGTTTTTCCAAATTCGTACTTTCAAGGTATACAATGGATACAGAGGGATAAAAATAGTTCCAACTAAACGACTACAACTAGAATGATGAAATTCGGTACATCCATCTAATTGCGTAGACAAGTAAAATAAATAGATTTTAGAAAGTCGTTCTCTTAAGGGGGTAAATTAGGAAAAAAGGGATAAATATGGTACCAACCAAATGGTCGCAGCTAGAATCATGGAATTCGGTGTATACATTCCTCTGACTGCATAGACACGCAAAATAAAAAGATTTTTCCAAATTCGTACTTTTTACTTTTACGGCAAAAATTGGTTGAATCATGAAGTTAGGTTATTTTGCACTATGTACGTGAGATAATGGATTTTCAAAATTTGTACTTTGGGAATTAAAATAGAATAGAAATACAACCAACTGTACTATCCACTATCTATTATTTAAGCTTTTTGAAAATATAAATATACGAATATTTATTTTTTGAATTGACTTGAAGTATTATAAAGGGTGATTTTTTAAGAGCTTGATAACTTTTTTTAAAAAAAAACGCATAAAATTTGCAAAATCTCATCGGTTCTTTATTTGAAACGTTAGATTGGTCCATGACATTTACTTTTTGAAGATAATTTCATTTAAATGTTGACCGCGGCTGCGTCTTAGGTGGTCCATCCGCTTAGTCCAATTTTGGCTTTTCCACGTTTTTGAGTAACAGAGACCCAATTGGTGCGAACGGCGACGAATCGAAAATTGGTGGTCATCATTAACACTGGCCGATACAGCTGCGATATTTTCTTCAGTTCGCACTCTACGTAAGCGTGTTGGTGGTTTAATGTCCAACAATGTAAATTTGGTGCGAAATTTAGTCACAATAGCCCGAATAGCCGCTTCAGTGGGTCGATTAAACTGACCATAAAATGGAAGCGCGCAATGAACTTTCTTAACAGAGCACGCATTTTGATAATAAAATTCAATAATTTGCAAGCGTTGTTCGTTTGTAAGACGATTCATGATGAAATGTCAAAGCATACTGAGCATATTTCTCTTTGACACCATGTCTGAAATCCCACGTGATCTGTCAAATACTAATGCATGAAAATCCTAACCTCAAAAAAATCACTCTTTATAAAGGGTGATTTTTTAAAAGCTTGATAACTTTTTAAAAAAAAAAACGCATAAAATTTGCAAAATCTCATCGGTTCTTTATTTGAAACGTTAGATTGGTCCATGACATTTACTTTTTGAAGATAATTTCATTTAAATGTTGACCGCGGCTGCATCTTAGGTGGTCCATTCGGAAAGTCCAATTTTGGGCAACTTTTTCGAGCATTTCGGCCGGAATAGCCCGAATTTCTTCGGAAATGTTGTCTTCCAAAGCTGGAATAGTTGCTGGCTTATTTCTGTAGACTTTAGACTTGACGTAGCCCCACAAAAAATAGTCTAAAGGCGTCAAATCGCATGATCTTGGTGGCCAACTTACCGGTCCATTTCTTGAGATGAATTGTTCTCCGAAGTTTTCCCTCAAAATGGCCATAGAATCGCGAGCTGTGTGGCATGTAGCGCCATCTTGTTGAAACCACATGTCAACCATGTTCAGTTCTTCCATTTTTGGCAACAAAAAGTTTGTTAGCATCGAACGATAGCGATCGCCATTCACCGTAACGTTGCGTCCAACAGCATCTTTGAAAAAATACGGTCCAATGATTCCACCAGCGTACAAACCACACCAAACAGTGCATTTTTTGGGATGCATGGGCAGTTCTTGAACGGCTTCTGGTTGCTCTTCACTCCAAATGCGGCAATTTTGTTTATTTACGTAGCCATTCAACCAGAAATGAGCCTCATCGCTGAACAAAATTTGTCTATAAAAAATTTCGAACCGAACACTGATTTTGGTAATAAAATTCAATGATTTGCAAGCGTTGCTCGTTAGTAAGTCTATTCATGATGAAATGTCAAATCATACTGAGCATCTTTCTCTTTGACACCATGTCTGAAATCCCACGTGATCTGTCAAATACTAATGCATGAAAATCCTAACCTCAAAAAAATCACTCTTTATATTATACTATTATATATATCGATATAGTGTAATGTTATTGGTATCCTTGCCTTATAAGCGTAGTGAAATAATAAAAATATTATATTTTTTTTATAAAATATTTTTTTCAATGTCTGTATCTGTTTTGCCGATATTAAAAAATATATATATTTTCCTGTAATATTACTGCACACTTACGAAATTCGACATCCTCTGTGGAATTCAATACATTACTTGTTAATTCTATATTACATTTTTTCTATTAAACAATTAAAAAAAGGTTAAGGATATTTTTTTAATTTTTTACTGAAATTAAGATTCTCACTTTCACAAGGGGGATAACTTTTACATTTATACATAGATTTTGTTCGACTAGGCCTTGCTTTATTCACGAAGATCCCAGCTATTATGGCATAAATGCATAAGTACAAATAAACACAAAAATAAAATATTATGTTATCAAATTTGTAAAAGGGCTTTTCGTGCTATTTAAACAAGAATAAAAAAATTATATATTTTATATAAAGGGTGATTTTTTAGCTGTTATCTTTTTGGCAAAACTGGTTGAAACAGCTGACGCACGTTTCGTGTTTTGTTTCACTGTCAAACATCTTTAGTTTGGTCTATAATTTTACCATGAATCGTAAAACGAACATCGCTTGTAAATTATTGAATTTTATTATCAAAATGCGTGCTCTGTTAAGAAAGTTCATTGCGCGCTTCCATTTTATGGTCAGTTTAATCGACCCACTGAAGCGGCTATTCGGGCTATTGTGACTAAATTTCGCACCAAATTTACATTGTTGGACATTAAACCACCAACACGCTTATGTAGAGTGCGAACTGAAGAAAATATCGCAGCTCTATCGGCCAGTGTTAATGATGACCATCAATTATCGATTCGTCGCCGTTCGCAGCACTTGGGCCTCTGTTACTCAAAAACGTGGAAAAGCGGATGGACCATTTGAGGCGCAGTCACGGTCAACATTTGCATGAAATAATCTTCAAACATTAAATCATATGGACCGTACTATCGATTCAAATAAAGATTTCATGCATTTTCAGATTTTTCTGAATTTTATGTGTTTTTTTTTAACTTTCCTATAGCTTTGAAAAAATCACCCTTTATAAAAAATTATATAATTTCTTTGGTGTCTACAAATATAAGGTTAGCTATTAAGAAATAGCACAAAATATTTTTATGATTATCATTTTTTTTAAATATCTTTTTTTAAGTTTTCTTTATATTTTTATGATTTTTATTCGTGCCAGTAAAATTTGTTTCTGTTGTTATCCTACCTATATGTCCAAAATGAGGGTACAAGTATTGAACGTAACTTCTACGAAAATTTTAATTTTAGTAAAAATATCGATAACAATCTCTTGTGCTGATTTTATGAATCAGTCATGCAAAAAAAATTATTTTTTAGCTCTCGGCCACACAATTTTTATATATTTTTTGCAATTGAAATTTATTTGACCGGAACACTTCAGTAGTTTTCTCTGAAATCGTGATATGATAGAATATTAAACAGATTAAAAACTGTTTATTCGCATGGAAAAAATACCACCACCAGCAACAAAAACAAAAGCAACAACAACATCCGAACATCAACAGCCAGCACACGTTCCTAGGTGTACCTCGGTGCGTGTGTGTGTGACCATAAATTAAAGGATTTTTCTAAATAATAATAAATGGCTTAAATATTTTCTATAAACGTTGTGTGTGTGCCTCTGCGATACCTCGAATAGAATACACACACCCAGCTTCCGACCAGCCACAACCACACCTGTGACAAAAGGACGACTACGACTACGATTTCATACAACTTTTCGCTTTCCTCAATTTTCTGGTAGGCTTTCTTCTATTCGCTTTTCATTTTTCGCCTTTTCTCTGTGTAAGAAGTAGAAGAATGACAACAAAACTAAGATGAAATTATGGGAAACCGAAAAAGGTCCAACACGGGTAGAGAGAGAGAGTGCAGGCTTGCGATAAGGAGCGGAAACGCTGCCAAGACAATGCCGGTAGTATGGCAGCGACGCATATATGTTCCAAGTGGAATTGTTTTTTTCTTTTTGCAAAACTTTTGTTTTGCCACGGAAATAATTTTTCTTTAGCTACAACTACTTAAGAGGCTATAAATGAGGGTATTTCTTTTCGTTCTCGCTGGAGCAATTCTTGGGAATGTAAAACAGCTTTGCCAAGTATGCTGGCAAACATAATTAGAGTTGGACTAATTTCAGTTTGAATTAACGAGTCTTTTGACATGAGTGCAACATGCAAAGGGAACTTAGCCGTCATATTTTTGTCTTGATTTCTATGAAAAGATTCTAGGATTTCACACATCTTTGATGAAATTGTCAAAGCAAAGTGTCTTGGATTTTAAAATCAAACATGGAACATGAAAACATTTTTGAAAAAAAAAAGCGAAATTTTAATTTTAGTAAATTAAAAAACATGCATTTGAATTTTTTTATAACTTTTTCGAGTTTAGAAAGCCAAAATACTTCAGAAACTATTAAACATAGCACTTCGGCAAATATTTGCCGACTGAAGTATTTGCATTTCAAATAAGTGCTGTGTTTATTGGAATCTTAGGAAAATCATGAAATCAATTCTCTTCAATTTGAACAAATCTATTCAGATCAACGTCGAGTCAAAAACCAATCGAGTATGCCAATACGAAGACATCCTCCAATAGAAGGATTCCATTTAAATAGGCGCCATTTAATTTAAATTTGGCGCCAAACAATTGAATGTTACAATAATATCCATAAAAAATAAAGACTTGTAAAGCTTTTTAGGCATGTTTTAAACTTCCAGAGCTATCCCACACAGTGGAATATTTTCATACAAGCTGCGGCAAAAATTAGAAAGAATAGAGCTAGGACCTTGAAATTTCGCACACATCCCTTATATCGTCAAATTAGATCAGAAACAATTTTTTGTTTAAATCCACCCACAACCACGCCCACCTCCCATGTAAGTTAAAATGAAACAGCGTCATAAATTTCTTATTTTAATATATATGTGAATACAAATCATTACCAGTGGTTTCATTTGAGTCCAAGATTAAATGAAAATTGTTAGTACCACGCCCAATGCCCACATATTTTTTTTTGTTTTTTCACGATTTTCGAAAATATGTATAAAAATTATTTTATTATTTAACCGATGACACATTACAACATTATAAATAACTTAAGATTAATTTCGGCCCTATATTTACATGTGCTCGAATGCCATTAAACCTTACATCCCTAAAGTATGCTTTAAATAATTTTTCCAAAATACATTAACAGAGAACAACGAAGAAAGTATTGCTTCATTTTTGGCTTAGAAGGTTTTACCATTTCAGTAATTAAATCGATGTTTGCAGCCGTAACCAGAATATTCTTTTTCAAATGAATAAATAAGACAATAGTTTAGCAATATTTGTAAATGTCGAGGCATCGGTCGGCCTCGTGAATATTGTAGAAAAGTAACAATACTGAATAAATACAACCTTCAGGTAAACCTCTGTCTGAAAAGGAACGTATTTACACTTTTTTAAACGCAAAAGAACACCTCAAGAGCTCCTATTTTCTACGAACTAAACGACATTTCAATGCGATTTATGGTTTCCGAGATACATGCCTCTATTAAGATGAAATTTGCAACTATTTTAGCTTCTATGAAGTTTAAATGCATCCACAGCTAAATTTAGCCACGATATTGGCAAAATATTTTAGAAAATGCTTAATAGGAATGTTCTTTGCAAAATTCTATCAGTAAAGTTGAGATTTGGGCGCATGAATTTTGGGAGTTTTTGCCGCTGATAATACAATGTGCCCCGTCTCTCTCGCTCTCTCTCTCTCTTTGCAATATAGTGTTCCATAGATATCGAATAATTTTCCCCTGATATTCAAGAATTTCATCAGCCTATTTAGAGTAAGAACACCCAAGATCTTCAAAATAGTTATCAAAAATTGAATATATATATTTCAATTCTTTATTCTGAGACAATTCTTTTACATGTAAAGGGTGATTTTTTAGCTATTATCTTTTTGGCAACACTGGTTTAAACAGCTGACGCACGTTTCGTGTTTTGTTTCACTGTCAAACATCTTCAGTTTGGTCTATAATTTAACCATGAATCGTCTTACAAACGGACAACGCTTGTAAATTATTGAATTTTATTATCAAAATGCGTGCTCTGTTAAGAAAGTTAATCGCGCGCTTCCATTTTATGACCAGTTTAATCGACCCACTGAAGCGGCTATTCGGGCTATTGTGACTAAATTTCGCACCAAGTTTACATTGTTGGACATTAAACCACCAACACGCTTACGTAGAGTGCGAACTGAAGAAAATATCGCAGCTGTATCGGCCAGAGTTAATGATGACCATCAATTATCGATTCGTCGCCGTTCGCAGCAATTGGGCCTCTGTTACACACAAACGTGGAAATGCCAAAATTGGACTAAGCGGATGGACCATTTGAGGCACAGTCAAGGTCAACATTTGCATGAAATAATCTTCAAACATTAAATTATATGGACCGTACTATCGATTTAAATAAAGATTTCATGCATTTTTCTGAATTTTATGTTTTTCTTGAAGAACTTTCCTATAGCTTTTAAAAAAATCACCCTTTATTTTAAATATCTGAGGAGAAAATAATCCCAGTCGAGTAATTAAGAGGAAGTGGGTCACCCATTCCAACTTAAGATCAGTGGCTGGTTTACATGGCCGATCAAGTACTGCCATTATACCCTCACTCTACAGAGGAGGAGGGTATATATCATTTGGGACAGAAAAAGTGTAACGCATTGAAGGAGTGGCTTAAAACCCCAAGTATGTTCGGACCAAATCAGTTTCATGTCTTTTTAAGCTGTTTGAGCCATGCCCATCCGTCCGTATGTCTGGCTGGCTAGTGTACACAATAACTCTCGAAAGGAGTTAAGGAATCAATTCAAACTTTGCACATGGTAATATTTTTCCCAAACTTAGTTTAAGTTGCGAAGATGGGCGAAAGTGCTACGCCCCTTCTGGTAGCTCCCACACAAATGACCCATATTCCTATGTTAAATTAAAACCTCTGTAACTTTCACACGGATATTCGGAATCAGCTATATTTTGGTTTTTGATAATGTTTTTATAACCACTTTAAGTGTACCTTCCATTGCCGCCCACACAAATCACCCTAACCTACGTAAAATTAAAGCTGTTATAACTTCTATAAAGGTGATCGAAATACTATAAAATTTGATATTTGGCAATGCTTTTATATATGTTGCATTCGTGTGCAATATGAGCGATATTGTCACACCCCTTCTGGCACCTCCCACATAAGCCTTGGTTAAAATAAAACCGATATAACTTCCTTACGAGTAGTCAAAATGATTTGTAATTTGATATTCGAGAATGCTTTTATAATCACTTTAAACAAAAAAAGATTTACGGTTAAGCCACGCCCCTTCTTGTACCTCCCACACAATTAGCTATATCCTAGGTAAAATTAAATCCTTCATAAATTCTATACTGGTGCATGAAATCTACTATGACTTGATATTTGATCATGTTTTTGCAATTGTTTTATAAAAATGGATGTTAGGACCAAATGCCATGAACCTTCTAGTACCTTCCACACAAATCATCCTACGCCCTACGTAAAATTTAAGTTATTATAAATTCCATAGATATGTTCTTTGAGAGTGAGGGTATATATAAGCCGGTTTAGCCGGCTGACGCTTTCTGACTTGTTATCATTTTGTTTGGTCATTGCCATGGTCCAGTGGAGCGTTTAACCCAAAATGTGGATGAATTTGTTTTTTAAAACATTCACTCTGCTGTTGAAAGTTTTAATTAAAGGAAAGAAAGCCTCTTATTTCACCACCTACCCCACTGTATGCAACAATCTATATTTTTTAAAAAATGAGGCTAAACTATGGGGCAAAATTAAGATTTGGCCTGAATTGGCCATAGGAGCCTATTTCTGGAGAGATGAGGCTGTGATCTATATGTTATTTGCTGTTGATTATTTCAACACCACCCTAAAGTATGCAACAATCAAACAATAGCTCAAAATATGCAACAATCTAACAGCTGCTGCTACTATTGACATTACTCTATTGTACAAGATTCTCTACAGATTTTTCCTAGCGCATCTAGGAGGCAAATTGGGCTTTTTTAATTAATACAATAACTTTTGAAAGGAAAAAATACCTTGACAATATTTTCATATATATGGGGCATTCCACGACAAATATAATAAAAAAATAATATCCAATTCTGAACATTATGAGGTTATGAGCACAAAACTGAAAAAACGAGTATTTGATATATATATATATATATATATATATATATATATATATATATATATATATATATATAAATTTATCAGAGTAATCAGAAAAAATCTATATATTCCAGGATGTGGGTATTAAAAATATAAAAAATTTCGGAAATGAAAAATATTCTTTTAAACTGACCGATTTGTTGTGGAATGCCCACATTTTCATATAATAATGTTTTTACATTACATTTATATTTTAACATTTGTTAAAAAAATATTTCCAGTTTTGTTTTTACTACCCTAGAATACACAAAAACATTTTCAATTTAATCATAATACATTTGGTTGCATGCCTTTCGGCCAGCATAATAATAAGTATTGCATATCATTAGGCTGCAGAAAATTATGTATACATATATATGTATGTACGTTAGGCTGGGTCGCCGTCCATACAAATGGAAAAACAAGTTCCAGTCACCCCACGAAAATAAAGTTTGGATTGTTTAATGAGGATTTGCAAAATATTACGTTCCAAGATCAAGCCATCTGTGAGCTAAACGCCCCTGAAAATAACCCTAAAAATAAGCTCAAAACTTTTTTCTGAAATAATAGACCCTTGAAAGCACTTTAAATAAAAATTTTGGTTCTTGTCTTAGAGTAACTTATTGGTCGAATTATTGGACGTTTATAGTAATTGTTTGTTGATTTTCACCGTGACTACTGTATTATAGTAAAGAGTGATTTTTTTTAGGTTAGGATTTTCATGTATTAGTATTTGACAGATCACGTGGGATTTCAGACATGGTGTCAAAGAGAAAGATGCTCAGTATGCTTTGACATTTCATCATGAATAGACTTACTAACGAGCAACGCTTGCAAATCATTGAATTTTATTATCAAAATGCGTGCTCTGTTAAGAAAGTTCAGAAAGAAAGAAATTGTGTTCAGCGACGAAGCTCATTTTTGGCTCAATGGGTACGTAAATAGGCAGAATTGTCGATTTTGGAGTGAATATCAGCCAGAAGCATTGCAAGAGCTACCAATGCATCCAGAAAAAGTCACAGTTTGGTGCGGTTTATGGGCTGGTGGCATCATTGGACCGTACTTCTTCAAAGATGATGCGAATCGTAACGTAACTGTGAATGGTGAGCGCTACCGTGAGATGATATCCAACTTTTTTTTGCCCAAAATGGAAGAACTGAACTTGGTTGACATGTGGTTTCAACAAGATGGCGCTACATGCCACACAGCTCGCGATTCTATGGCCATTTTGAGGGAAAACTTCGGAGAACAATTCATCTCAAGAAATGGACCGGTAAGTTGGCCACCAAGATCATGCGATTTGACGCCTTTAGACTATTTTTTGTGGGACTACGTCAAGTCTAAAGTCTACAGAAATAAGCCAGCAACTATTCCAGCTTTGGAAGACAACATTTCCGAAGACATTCGGGCTATTCCGGCCGAAATGCTCGAAAAAGTTGCCCAAAATTGGACTTTCCGAATGGACCACCTAAGACGCAGCCGCGGTCAACATTTAAATGAAATTATCTTCAAAAAGTAAATGTCATGGACCAATCTAACGTTTCAAATAAAGAACCGATGAGATTTTGCAAATTTTATGCGTTTTTTTTTTAAAAAAAGTTATCAAGCTCTTAAAAAATCACCCTTTATATAGTATTTTATAACAAATAAATAGCGGCGGTCAATACCTTTCGAATGACACCATGCATATCGGACGAAAAATGACGTCACCGACTCCTTGTTTGTAAAATAATTTAATACAGAAGATGCATTTTCAGACCAAACAAATTCAAACACTTTTTACAAAAATGAGCGCAGCGGCGTGAATTTAATTCCGATGTTCATCATTTAGGCATCATTCGAAAGGTATTGACCGCCGCTATTTATTTGTTATAAAATACTATATACTAAAATACAGTAGTCACGGTGAAAATCAACAATTGCATTTATATATTTTTCATAACAACTCCTACAAAATGTTTCCAAGAAATATGAGTTTTTAGCTGTCACCTTGAAACCCCGCAAACAATCAATATAAACAACCAATAATTCTACCAATGAGTTACTTTAAGACAAGAATAACAATTTTTATTTAAAGTGCTCCCAATAGTCTATTAATTCAGAAAAAAAAATTGGGCAAAAATGCATCATAAAAAATTACACGGGAAAAACATGATTTTTGGAGGTGTTTCCAGGAGCGTTTACCTCACAGAGGGCCTGACCCAGTGCCGAAATATTTTGCAGATCATCATTAAACAATTCTGGGGGGTGACAGCTGCAATTTATTTTCGTGACCCAGCCTAATGTACGTGTCTCAGAGCATAACGAACGAACCTACTAACCGACGACAACATTTCTTGTTTACGGCAAAATTTTGTGGGGCTTGGAATTTTCCAACCGAACATCATGTCGCTCCGGAATCTTATGCAAAGTTTCGTTTGCAATCACAATTCCAGCTCGGACAATGGAATTTATATTTGACAAGACATTGTGGTTGTTCTTTGGTGGGAGAGGAGAATATAGAGCATCGGTGAGTGCATTAGTGTAAAGCCAGAAACTGTTGCATAATTTTCGGGGATGCCACAATGATTTGTGGAAATGCAAAAGCAAACCCAATTAGTGACATAGTCTCATTCTTGCCACCATGGTTTTGCATCCTTTGTTTTGTGTTTTTTTTTTTCAAATGTTGCATATTTTTGCTTTGCTATGTTGATTTGAAATGACAAATCCATTTGATATATACGTTTGAGTCATTATAGGGTCCTTCAAATTATACATTCGTTAACTTGTTGGTTGAGTTTGAGTTTTATTTTTTGAATCAAGAAAATACAAACCGTTGTTATTTACACCCATT
Organism: Polietes domitor; assembly: GCA_947397865.1. Classification (NCBI taxonomy): domain Eukaryota; kingdom Metazoa; phylum Arthropoda; class Insecta; order Diptera; family Muscidae; genus Polietes; species Polietes domitor. The sequence continues at coordinate 41,519,851 of OX377618.1, read as the reverse complement.
GGGTAGAGTGTGACATACTAAGGCACAAAAACCGAATGATTAATGGTCGGCAATTCTCTTCACATCAGTTTGAATTGTTTTCACAGACATCCAGCAAAAATGTCTTCTCTAATCTATTTCATTTTTGACAAAATACAAATTCAGGTGTTTGAATAAACGTTTGACATTCTAGCAAATTGGTCATTGTCCTTTTCGCACGGATGAATCATGGTGTTAAAATTCAAGGCAAGATTTATTCCCCAAAACGTTATTCTAGAGAAGGGATTTTCCATGGAAAATATACAAAACCTAGTTGTAATCCCGCCGCTGCACAGCAGCAAAAAAGCACAGCAAACAAAAGATTTTGCAAAATGCTGTTTGTATGTATCGTTGGTCTGTTATGTTGTATGTCTTGTCATTTATTTTGGTTTAAGACCAAAGGTTGTGCTGAAGTCTTCAGCAGAACTCAAAAGTAGCAAAAAATGCAAAGTGAGACCTTTATTGTTGCAGCTAAAAGTTGACTGCGCAGTTTCGATGGGCGCTACCCCGTCTCGTCAGAACTTTGGCAACGAATGTATGTCTTTGACTTAAATCAGGGTTCATATTAGTACCAGCGGTCACATATGACAAATGAGAAGTGCTGATAAACAAAATATTCCACCGAACTAAGTCGACACACTAAAAATCTCACTTTGCCAATTCATTGTTATGCATTTTTGCAAAATATCGCGGCTAAGCTAAGCTTGAGGATATTCTAAAAGATTTTGCCGATATTGCGGCTAACTTAAGCTGTGGATGCATTTAAAGTTCATATATGCTAAAATTATTCAAAATTTCTTCATTTCATAGGTTTTTTTGGCATGTATCTCGGAAACTATATATCGTATTGGAATTTCGTTTAGTTCTTAGAAAATAGGAGCAGTTGAGCTGTTCTTTTGCTTTTAAAAATAGATGTAATTAAGTTTTCAATTTCCTTTTCAGACAATGTGTTATCTAAAGATTGAATTTATTTAGTATTGTTAATTTTCTACAGCATAAAACTATATTCGCGATGCGGACCGATGCCTCGGCATTTACAAATATTGTTAAACTATTGACTTATGTATTCATTTTAAAAAGAATATTCTGCTTATCGATTTAACATTACTGATCAACATCGATTTAATTACTGAAATGAGAAAACCTTCTTAGCCAAAAATGAAGCAATACTTTCTTCGTTGTTCTCTGTTAATTTATTTTGAAAAATTTATTTAAAGCATACCTTAGGGATGTAAGGTTTTATGGCATGCGAGCCCATTTAAATATAGGACCGCAATTAACCTTTAGTTATTTATAATGCTATAATAGCCGCGTGTCATCGATTAAAAAAATAAAATAATTTTTATCGAAAATTTAGAAAATCGTAAAAAAACAAAAATTTTTGTTTGGGCGTTGGGTGGCACTTACAATTTTCATTTAATTGTGGACTCAAATGAAATCACTGGAAATGATTTGTATTAACTATATATTCAAATAACAAAAATATGGAAATTTTTCATTTTATTTTAAATGTGATGTGTGTGTGTGAATTTAAGCCAAACGACAATTTTTTGATCTCACTTGACAATATAAGGGATGTGTGCGAAATTTCAAGGTCCTAGCTCTTATTTTTTCGCAGCTGGTAGGAAAATATTCGACTGCAACATGGCACAGTGGTCCCAAATTGATTTTTTTAATAAATCATTATATATCACATTTCCGGCAAACAAGAGTTGACGTAGTTCAAAATCAATTATAGTTTCAATCAGGCACCCTAGAGAGTTTATTCTAAATAGTTCCTCAAATTTCATATGAAGAAGTCCTCCAAAGATACTTCCAAAAATATAGTTCAACACTCATTCCCAGCAAAAACTTTAAGTAGTTTCTAAAGAATGTTCAGAATATTCAGTGGTATGGAATGCATCCAAGAGAATTCATTATAAACAGCATCTCAAATGCGAATTTTTTTTTTCTAAAATATAGGTCATCTCCTATTACACTGTACAACAATTTCAAAAATTACGGGGTTTTGACAATAAATTCTGAAAGAGAAGACTAACAAAAATATACGTATGTCCGCGTTTTGACAGATCACATCGGAATTTCATGTTATAGACGATTAAAGTTACCCAACTCTGGCCTCTTCTTGCAGCATATCGGTGTATAAAACTATGTTTTCTTTACATTTGAGGCATAGGGTATGTTCAGCAAATTTGTAGATAATGATATGGCGAATATTTTTGTAGAACATATTAGCCCTGTAACTACCCCTCACAACGGCATTTTTTGGCTTTATTTTAACAAATTGTAAAAAACATCCCGAAAAGGGGGAAGGGCGGGTATGAAATGTTCTACAAAAATGTTGTCCATAATATTTTACTATATATGTTAGAACACACCAAAACCCAAAACTTAACACAAATGCCAAAAATCAATCAAATTCAGGATTGCCCATTAAGGGTTAATTTAGTTATGAGCCAAAAAATGGGGTTGATGGGGTGAGTGTAAGTGGGCACTCATCGGAGTCAAAGGTATGTGGTAAAAATACAGGAAAAGTCCCAAAACTTCCTCGGAGTCGCACCCAGAGGGGTTAAATGTAAGACCGACCCCAACATTTATTTCGAACATACATACCCTCTATCCCCACTCGTTAAGGAGGCTCCGATACAAAAAATATTTTTTTTATAAAATTTGTCCCCACCGCTTTTACTGGTCCCAGGAGACCGGTAGTGGGGACAATTGTAAGACCCACCCCCTATATTTTTTCAGCCACAATATTTTTTCAGCACACACCTACACTCCGTCTGCAACCCTTCAGGCGGCCCCCATACATTTGCCTATTTTTTATATTTTTTATGAAAGAATGGTCCAAAACTGCCCAGCTGTAGACCCTAGAGGGGAGAAGTGTAAGACTGACCCAATTAATTTTGCCTCCTCAACATTGTCCCTAAACATACCTCCACCTCGTGTTGTACTGTGTTATTAATTAAAATTCAAATTTTATTTCTAGAATAGAAATGCAAATCGCCGATTACAAAAAAAAATTAAAAGTTGAATTTTATCCACAGATGCTAATAGTAGCTTTATTCTTGTGATCTTCTAACAAATGTAATGAATTTTGGGGATTCACTTTCCGTTGAAGTAAATTCCAAAAAAATGGATTTGGCATCCAAAAATCATTTTTTTCCTCCTTTCTAGAATTTTGGATTTTAAATGAGATTTCGAATCAGCTCCTCGATGCGGTAGGAAAAAAATCTGTAGAGGATCTTGTGCATTAGTCTTATGCCAATAGTTGCAGCTGCTGTTTGATTGTTGCATATTTTGAGCTGTCGTTTGATTGTTGCATACTTTAGGGCGGTGTTGAAATAAGTGATTGCAAATTACAAATAGAACTCGTTTATTTTCAAGCTTGAACAGCCCCATTTTAGGCCCCTTCAGCCTAAAATCCACACCAATCATTGAAACATGACATGGCAAGACACGACATTTTGGACGATTAACGAAGCTAAACAGATGCAAATGTGCTTCATTTTCTAAGCTAAACAGATGCAAATGAGCTTCATTCTCTAAAAAATGCTTTGTGCAGATCATTTTTGTTGCATACTTCGTTGTGTGTTAGGGATTCTATAGATTGTTGCATACCTTGGGGTGGGGTGGTGGTGAAATGAGAGGTCGCCATCTGTCTATCTTTCTAATTAAAAGTGTGCAAGTGTATGCGTGTGTGCAATTTCATTCTCAATTAGTCCACGATGAAATGAAAACATGGCATAATAGTTAGCCGGGCTAGTGCCAATTGTTTGCATGCATATTAAATAACTCATACACCCCCCCCCCCTCCCTAGGGATTACTGGAATTTTCTGGCAACTTTTATGGGGCTCATTTTGCATAAATTTATAAGTGTAGACGAAAATTGTTGCATACACTTTTTGCACACTAATGTCGATATTCATGGCATATTTTCAGGCAATACATTTTAATTTCCTTAATCATTCCCCCCCCCCTACCAGCCTTTAAAAAGGCAAACCCCCTGCGTGACGTGTAAATGCAAATTTAATATCAACAATTTAGTTATGAGAGCCCGAGCCGAGAAAGAAGAACACAAGACTCTTGTCCTCATACATTTACCAGAAAGGAAATTCTAACATGCATATCAGGCTGGAGACAAATGGGGGATGATTTCGTTTTTCATCTCATGTTGTTTCTTGTGCTCTAAGGGTTCATGGAAATATTGTCATAATAGAATGTACAAGAATCTGTTGAACTGCCACCCAAGTTATGGAAAATAAAATGAAATTAACACACATGCAACAACAAAGCCGCTGCGAGGAGAAGGTGGAGAATAGAGAAAGACCGCAAAAAACAAAAGAACTATACATATATATATATAGAGTACATATTTATATTTTACTACACATGTAGGAAAAACCAAAGCAAAAAGTAGGCAATAAAATAGGTAAAGTTTTGACGGCAGGAAAAACAAAAAACAAATTCGCCATAGCCGGCTTTTGGGCTAAATAAGGTGAATAGCGACAGAGAGAGCTCTCTTTTGAATAGAGAGAGAGAGCTCTCTTTTGAATAGAGAGAGAGCTCTCTTTTGAATAGCGTGCCTCTTTTTAAACATTACCCTTGTTGTCTTTGCGCTGAGGTGAATTCCCATTTTTATTTTTGTTTGCTTTTTCTCGAGTCCTTAGCCGGGCCTCTCCCTTGTCACGCGCTCTCTATCTCTCTCTCACTCCTCGCTTTGCTGATTTTACAACCGTTCCTTTGTATTTGTTTAACAACCATCTGTAAATGCCGGTTTAATTGTAAACGCTTTACTTAATATGTTTACAATATTGCCATGTGATTTTTTGTTCTATGCCATTCCCTGTCATTCTATTTGAATTTGTATAACAGCCAGTGTCAAAGTTAACAGCATGAGGGTGTATGTGTATGTGCGAGTGCCTATATTGATAGTTTATGATTTGTTCAACAGTCTAAGCCTAAAAGCAGACTACGAAAAGCAAAGAGAAAAGAAAAACGAAACAAACAAAAAGTGTCAAGTGTTGTTTAAGTTGTTTGCCACCTAGCTGTAAGTGGTGATTTTTGTTTAATTATTATTTATATGCCAGCCATAATTCTGCCATATTTCCCTGTGACTTGTTGGCCGCAAGCCTAAAAGTATGCCATAAAAGCACAGAACAAATTCCACCTGTGTTTGGAAAATTGCTCTAAAGGATATCTGAAAAATCCCCAGCAAATGTTTGTTATTTATGTCGCTACGGCAGATTAGGCACAGCTCATTATGTTGGTATTTGTTTTCGTATTCGCATTCATGTTTGCTGTCTCCTAAAAGTATGCCATAAAAATGTCACATAAACACTGTGCGAATGTTATGTGTGTGTCTGTGCCATTCACTCACTCGTAATGTCTAATTGGAGCTTAAAGCAAGTTCAGTTTATTTCATGACAACTCTGTGAGCGCTTTGATGGAGATGACACAAAAGGAATTCGGCGGAATTAAAGAGTTTTAGCCTAAAAGCATGCCATAGAGACTGCCAACGACATCTGCTGCACACATACATTTGTACACACAAATGGACAAAAGAGCCTTCTCAGAAGTATCGGCTGGTTGGTTGGTTCTTGCCGAGTGAAACTTTCAAATTTGTCTGTCTCTGGCGCTGGAGATTATATTCGAATGGAGATTATAAAATTGAAAAATTTTCTATAGAAGTTGGCTATGCAAAGCAATGATGTAGGAGAATTAAAGAAGCAGGGGGAGGGGGGATTTTCCCTTGAATTTTCTTGGAAAATGGGAGAGGCTGGTATAATCACTTTGGCAAACAGAATTGTGAGGGAAAGTTATTAAAAATTCAAAGTAACATGCCGGCAAAGAGAAAAGTAAAATGGTCATATGAGATCTTGAAAAGATTCAGTCTTTCGGCAAAGTGAAAATGGGTTATAATTATAGAATCAAGAAATAGCTGCAGCGAATTACTTGACAAGCAGTAATTAACTTTTGTACACATGGTTGCTCAAGCGAAGATAAACTTTAATTGATAAAAATTATTTTTTATTATAAATTTTCAGTAGTGAAAAATAACATTGTGGAGCAAAAAAAAAAAAACAACAACGGAATCCAATAGAGGTGTTAAAAAAAGAATACTCCTGTATCGTCGTCTTGAAAGTATACGTATGGTGGTCACTTTTGAAGGGGGGTCAATATTTCCCCCCTTTTGCACATTCTAATTTTGATGAATCAGCATAGGAAAATTTGTGATCCTTATGTTTTAGGTATAGCATGAGTTCAGCAATATTACGTGGAACATTTGAACCCTTTAACTGCCTAAATATCGGGGTCTTTTTGGTCACTTTTGTGAAAAAGTGTAAAAGTCAAACCAAAAACCAGGGTTGAACGCAACAAAATGTCCTACAAAAATAATTGCCATATAATTCTACTAAAGCCTCTGAATAAACTTGCCAGAAATAAGCCAAAAAAGTTCAAATTCAAGAGAAAATTATTTTATTGAAAAATTATAATTTCAAAAAGTAAACTCCTGTGATATTAGTATTAAGTTGTGATTATTTATATTATTATTTATTAATTGTTTTTTATAATAGTATAAATCATTACACTTATGATGTAAAATAAATTATTTTTCAATAAAATAATTTTCTCCTTATGATGCTGGAAAAAAGCCAACGAAACGTCGAGAAGAAGGATGTAATAATTAGTTTTATTTACATCTAATACAAATATTTGGCCAAAATTAGCCCAATAAAACAATACACTCAAAAAACAACAAAGTGGTCATGGTTAATTTCGTACTTTTTCCGAATTTGTGCTAAAATATCACACAACACTTAATTCTAGGGTAATGATGTGAATGGAAAAAATAATCTACATCAAATTTCACTATAAGTCGCCCAACAAAAGGAAGCTGTAGATATAATATATATAAATAAAATAGCAGTACCAATTTGGGTATTAAAAACTCATTTTAGAGCTAATTTTGTACTTTTTCCGAATTGATGCTAAACTCTTGACCAAAACTGAATTTTAGGGGGATGATGTAAATGAAAGAAATATTCTACATAAAATTTCACTATAAGTCACCGAACAAAAGGAAGCTGTAGATATAATACATATAAATAAAATAGCAGTACCAATTTGGGTATTAACAATTCATTTTAGAGGTAATTTTGTACTTTTTCCGAATTGGTGCTAAACTCTGGCACAACACTTAATTCAAGGGGAATGATTTCAATGGAAAAAATATTCTACATCAAATTTCACTGTAAGTCACCGAACAAGAGGAAGATGTAGATATAATATATAAAGGGTGATTTTTTAAGAGCTTGATAACTTTTTAAAAAAAAAAAAAACGCATAAAATTTGCAAAATCTCATCGGTTCTTTATTTGAAACGTTAGATTGGTCCATGACATTTACTTTTTGAAGATAATTTCATTTAAATGTTGACCGCGGCTGCGTCTTAGGTGGTCCATCCGCTTAGTCCAATTTTGGCATTTCCACGTTTTTGAGTAACAGAGACCCAATTGGTGCGAACGGCGACGAATCGAAAATTGGTGGTCATCATTAACACTGGCCGATACAGCTGCGATATTTTCTTCAGTTCGCACTCTACGTAAGCGTGTTGGTGGTTTAATGTCCAACAATGTAAATTTGGTGCGAAATTTAGTCACAATAGCCCGAATAGCCGCTTCAGTGGGTCGATTAAACTGACCATAAAATGGAAGCGCGCAATGAACTTTCTTAACAGAGCACGCATTTTGATAATAAAATTCAATAATTTGCAAGCGTTGTTCGTTTGTAAGACGATTCATGATGAAATGTCAAAGCATACTGAGCATCTTTCTCTTTGACACCATGTCTGAAATCCCACGTGATCTGTCAAATACTAATGCATGAAAATCCTAACCTCAAAAAAATCGCTCTTTATAAGCCAAATAGCAGTACCAATTTGTGTATTAAAAACTCATTTTAGAGTTAATTTTGTACTTTTTCCGAATTGGTGCTAAACTCTCGACCAAAACTGAATTTTAGGGAGATGATGTAAATGGAAAAAATAATCTACATCATATTTCACTATAAGTCGACGAACAGAAAAAAACTGTAAATGTATATATGGTGCATTCCACGACAAATCGGACAGTTCAAACAAAATTTTTTTGATTTCCTCAAATTTTTAACTTTTTTTAGTACCCACTAAAAAACACTCCCTGGTATACTTTTAGTTTTTTCTGATTACTCGTTAAAAAGATATAGCTTTTTTAAAAATCGTTAAATGTTAGTTATTTTTTCAGTCTTTTGATCATAACTTCGTCTATAATGATCCGAATTAGATATTGTTTTTTTTTAATATTTTTGTTTTTTGAAGTACTTTTCAGAAAAAATTTTGAAAAAAATATTCACAATGTTTTGGTATACAAATTTTGATTTTTAAAATTAAAACTTTATTTTTTAATTGTTTGTACTCTTCGATTTTTTTATTTAAACATCTATTTATTCTGTAAATCTTGATGGTTCGTTGAAAGTGGGCCTATGATAATTAATATTTTATTTTGAAAATTTGGAAAACCAAAAATAAATATAAACTTTAATTTTTTAATTGTTTGTACTCTTCAATATCCTCGAAAAAGTTATATATAAAAATTACTATGTTTTATAATTTTTTTAATTTTTTGAAAATTTGGAAGCTTAAAAAAATTAAAAAACATAGTAATTTGTATAGGCCCACTTCCAACCATGCCTCAAAATTTACAGAGTATATTTAAATAAAAAATTCTAGAAAATCAAAAAGTATAAACAATTAAAAAATAAAGCTTTAATTTAAAAATCAAAATTTGTATACAAAAACATTGTGAATATTTTTTTCAATATTTTTTCTGAAAAGTACTTAAAAAAAAACAAAAATATTAAAAAATTAATATCTAATTCAGACCATTATTGAAGAAGTTGTGAGCGAAATTATTGAAGAAGTTGTGAGCGAATTATAGAATTACTATTTAATGATTTTTTTTAAAAAAGCTATAACTTTTTAACGAGTAATCAGAAAAAAACTCATAGTATGCCAGGGGGTGTTTTTTTAGAGGGTACTAAAAATTTAAAAAATGGAGGAAATCTAAAATATTTTTTAACTGTCCGATTTGTCGTTGAATGTCCCATATATATAAATAAAATAGTAGTAGAGTAGTAAATAAATATAAGAGTCATTCCATGTTAAGCGGTACGGCCGCGATAGCTTCGATTGTTCGAAAGTTTGTGTGTGTAAAGGGTGGTTAAAAATTAAGGGTCGATGTTGATTTTGAATAAAACACAAATTGTTTAGGAAATTATTGTCATTTCTTTTTATTATGATAATATTGGTATGGTTCAATTATGTATGGAACAAACTATCGGCCAAATCGCTGCCTCAACCTCGGCGGCGATGACGCTGAGCCATAATTGAGGTTCTATGTCGTTAATGTGTCGAATTATCTCATCATGTAGGTCTTGAATTGTTGCTGGCTTATCGACGTACACCTTTTCTTTCAAATAACCCCAAAGAAAGAAGTCCAACGGTGTCAAATCACATGATCTTGGCGGCCAATTGACATCGCCACCACGTGAGATAATAGGGCCATTGAATTTGTCGCGCAAAAGAGCAATTGCTTCGTTAGCTGTGTGGCATGTGGCACCGACCTGTTGAAACCACATATCGTCCACATCCATATCATCCAATTCGGGCCATAAAAAGTTCGTTATCATCTCACGATGACGAAGACCATTCACAATAACTGCCTGACCGGCCTCATTTTGGAAAAAAACGGCCCGATGATGCCACCAGCCAATGAACCTCTCCAAAAAGTCACACAAATAAGATTTTATTCGTATTTTTTGAAACAACACATATATTTTCCCACGAGTTATGACCAATTTAACATACTATTTTTGAGAGCTTATAAATCGAAAAATTCGCTCGTATGTCTTTTGAACAGCGCCAGCGAAGGATCTCATTTGGTATTCGCAATCATTTCATTCTTTTCAATTTGCTATTCCTCTAACTTGTTTTATGACTTCCCGCATAGGCTTACGCTTATACCGCCCATACATACATACATGTAAAACCCCCCAACAAATTAGCCTTATTAAACTTACTTGGCTTTAACATATATGTGTGTAGCTCTCATAATGTGTTGTTTTAAAACATCCTTTGTATGTGTGTATGGCAGATTAAGATATGCTCATTTCATTTTCATGTAAAATCCTAAAAGTATATATGCTATAAAGAAGCGACACCATAAACATCTTAAGATGTTTTATGTGAGCTTGTAGTTGGTAGCTGGTAGCAGTAGCTACTACTAGAAAGAATTTGTAAATTAATTTCTTTCTTGAGCACACATTTTCGTTGAGAGCCATGAATTTTTAAGTAAAATGTTTTAAGTGCGCACAAACTTTATATCTGTGGCAATAAGTCGTCGTCGTGATAATAGCAAGTTGATGTTGTGCTCATGCCAAACACATTTTAAACTGTTCTTCATATTCCCTGTATAAGTAAGCATCATAGCGTTCGACTTTTATGCCAAAATCGCTAAAAATAATTCTTTCTCCATTAATGCAACACCTGCTCTCGTATTCGAGTAGACAACCGCCAGCAATTTCAATCAGACGAGCAAATAATAGCAATTGAAAGTTTAAACAAAATGCCAGAATACATTTTAGAGCCCACCTGCCCCAATAATGCAATGTTTGTGAAATTACCAATTCGTTTAGAATGCATTTAAAGAACTGAACTTAATCGGAAAAAAATACAAACAATTTCCTAAGGCTGGGCAATGAAAATTGTTTGTATGAAATCCTTGAAGTATGCACTGATATTTGTGCAGGTCTTTAAATCACCAATAATATTAATGCGGTCATTGAGATGACTGTCTGGGAAAAGAAAAGGGTGTTCACGGGAAAATCAACAAATAAATATATGTAAAAGAATTGAACCTAAATTAAATCGGTATCTGTCCTTGTGAATTGTCATGAGTTTTAACAAATAACATATTAATTGAAAATAACACATCAATACTATGATAATAATGACCGAAATCAAGTATAAATGCCTTAAAGTATGCTTGTTGTTTATTTACATAAAGTTTGCTAAAGATGGATGGAGTTTAAAAAAAATAAATAAGGAGATGACATTATGGGAAGTGTTATAAAATCAATGAAAAAATTTGTGAAATTTCCTAGAAAAATTCTACAAAAGTTAAAGCAGTTGTTTCAAAATTGTATGACAAACTAATTTTAATACCTAAGCTCAAGAAAAATCTTTATTAAATCCTCTGTAAAAAGAAAGTGAAGAGTTTCGATGCTAATTTAAATGAGAATGTGAAAAAATCAAAATAAGAGAATTTTAAATAGTTTGCAAAAATTACAAAAATAAAAAAAATAAAAATATAAAATATAAAAATATAAAAATATAGAAATATAAAAATATAAAAATATAAAAATATAAAAATATAAAAATATAAAAATATAAAAATATAAAAATATAAAAATATAAAAATATAAAAATATAAAAATATAAAAATATAAAAATATAAAAATATAAAAATATAAAAATATAAAAATATAAAAATATAAAAATATAAAAATATAAAAATATAAAAATATAAAAATATAAAAATATAAAAATATAAAAATATAAAAATATAAAAATATAAAAATATAAAAATATAAAAATATAAAAATATAAAAATATAAAAATATAAAAATCTAAAAATCTATAAATCTAAAAATATAAAAATATAAAAATATAAAAATATAAAAATATAAAAATATAAAAATATAAAAATATAAAAATATAAAAATATAAAAATGTAAAAATATAAAAATATAAAAATATAAAAATATAAAAATATAAAAATATAAAAATATAAAAATATAAAAATATAAAAATATAAAAATATAAAAATATAAAAATATAAAAATATAAAAATATAAAAATATAAAAATATAAAAATATAAAAATATAAAAATATAAAAATATAAAAATATAAAAATATAAAAATATAAAAATATAAAAATATAAAAATATAAAAATATAAAAATATAAAAATATAAAAATATAAAAATATAAAAATATAAAAATATAAAAATATAAAAATATAAAAATATAAAAATAAAAAAATATCAAAATATCAAAATATAAAAATATAAAAATATAAAAATATAAAAATATAAAAATATAAAAATATAAAAATATAAAAATATAAAAATATAAAAATATAAAAATATAAAAATATAAAAATATAAAAATATAAAAATATAAAAATATAAAAATATAAAAATATAAAGATATAAAAATATAAAAATATAAAAATATAAAGATATAAAAATATAAAAATATAAAAATATAAAAATATAAAAATATAAAAATATAAAAATATAAAAATATAAAAATATAAAAATATAAAAATATAAAAATATAAAAATATAAAAATATAAAAATATAAAAATATAAAAATATAAAAATATAAAAATATAAAAATATAAAAATATAAAAATATAAAAATATAAAAATATAAAAATATAAAAATATAAAAATATAAAAATATAAAAATATAAAAATATAAAAATATAAAAATATAAAAATATAAAAATATAAAAATATAAAAATATAAAAATATAAAAATATAAAAATATAAAAATATAAAAATATAAAAATATAAAAATATAAAAATATAAAAATATAAAAATATAAAAATATAAAAATATAAAAATATAAAAATATAAAAATATAAAAATATAAAAATATAAAAATATAAAAATATAAAAATATAAAAATATAAAAATATAAAAATATAAAAATATAAAAATATAAAAATATAAAAATATAAAAATATAAAAATATAAAAATATAAAAATATAAAAATATAAAAATATAAAAATATAAAAATATAAAAATATAAAAATATAAAAATATAAAAATATAAAAATATAAAAATATAAAAATATAAAAATATAAAAATATAAAAATATAAAAATATAAAAATATAAAAATATAAAAATATAAAAATATAAAAATATAAAAATATAAAAATATAAAAATATAAAAATATAAAAATATAAAAATATAAAAATATAAAAATATAAAAATATAAAAATATAAAAATATAAAAATATAAAAATATAAAAATATAAAAATATAAAAATATAAAAATATAAAAATATAAAAATATAAAAATATAAAAATATAAAAATATAAAAATATAAAAATATAAAAATATAAAAATATAAAAATATAAAAAAATAAAATTATAAAAATATAAAAATATAAAAATATAAAATAATATAATAAATTTGGTAAAACAATAAATAAAAAAACTTCAGTGGTGATATATCAAAATTTAATAAAAGCACAACATCGTTGTTTTTAGAATTACATGACCTCGAGCCTGATAAAAATACATATATCCCAATATACAATGCAGGTTCCAAAATTTCTTTCAAAATCACGTTATTCTGCAATATGAAATATATAAGAAGTAAAAAATTAGAAATAAGAAAATATAAGAAAATTAAAAATGGGAAATAGGAAATAAAACATAAAATAGTAAAAATAAGAAATAAAAATAATTTAATAAAACTGAAGTTAATAAAGATTTCAAAATTTCTTTAAAAATTCAAATTGTTCTGACACATAAAATATAAAAAATAAAAGAAAAAGTTGAGCTAATAGAAAAAAATAAAAATAATTAAGAAATATCCATGTATCCATGGTCCGCCAAATAACTTTTTTTTATAATTTTTTTTTTGAAATGAAAAAAAAACTACTGAATATTTTCTCAAATTTCTTTTTTTATTTGAAAGTACAATCCTTCCGGTTAATAATGGTAAATAATTTCATTCAACTGGCTGCCTCGGCTGGCCATGCAGTAGCCTACACGATCGGTCCAATTTTTAAGCACATTATCGATTGTGTGCAGCTGTATTTCACCAATGGCTTCACGAATATTGTCCCTTAAAGCGTCAATTGTCTCTGGCTTGTCGACGTAACACTTATCTTTGAGGGTACACCACAAAAAATGTTAGATGGCGGACCCTTTATATGTATTGACATGCATGCTCCAAAAACGTCGTTAAAAATCAAATTACTCTGAAACTGAAAAAAAATATAAAAAACAAACAAAATAAAAGATAGATTTTAAAAATTAAAAAGAAGACGAAAAAATGATAAAAACAAAATAAAATAAAAAATACCCAAATTAATACAGGTTCATAAATTTCTTAAAAAATATTCCAAAACTCGTGGCACATGATAGAATACAAACGCCGAAAACCTAAAAGTATGCTGTACAATGTCTATCACGTAAACACACACTTCACTCTAAATATAAGCCCAGCCTGTGTTATTTTTACACACAAAAAACCCCGATCTAAAGAAAATACTAAAAATAAAAATAAAGTGCAAATAAAGGAAACTGATAAAACATGAATTCTTTAAAGCGTGAATAAATTTATTGTATATTTGTTCTCTATTCCAACAGTAGATATAACCTAAAAATAATTTTGAAAGTCCCAATGTCATAACACAGAAACAAAACACAAAAATGTCAAGAAACGCCAACAAGTGAACTCAATAAATCCTTGAAATATGCAACAAAGATTTGATCAGACCTGTTGTAAAAGTGTCAAATTGAAAACCCCGCAACACTATGTTCTAGAGTAACTGCAACAAAGTTTCGCTGAAATGGTTTAAACATTGTGAATACAATCATATCCGACAGACAGCCCCTATATCCACAAAAAAAAAAACAAATATCAAACGACATATCCACCTTCACCCCCGATCAACCCAAAAGAAAAAAACCACATCAACACAAAAACGCACATCAAAGTGTTCGTTACAGTTCGTTTTTTGTACTGAATCTTCTACAAGATGACTGCCAAATCCAATGAAAGTGATATGCCAAAAATGGCTCCTGAAATACCGCGAATCAGTTCGGAATTAGCCGCACAAGCTGCCATTAGAGCTCAACAGATTTTGCGAAAACAAGCCTCACAAGAGGATCATCTGCCTCTAGGTGTCAAGCCTCCTTTGCACTTGCCACCGAAACCGGCTGGTGCCCAGCCTCCGCCATTGCCGCCGCAACACAATAAACCAGTTCCTGCTGTACCGGCTCGCTCCTCGGATCGCTGTATGCCGCCCGAAATACCACCCAAACGGCATAGTTTGAAAAGTTTGCCTGATGGTTTCAATTTGCCTCCACCGGGGCGGCAGCCTCCACCACTGCCGCGCAAACCGGCCTCAGCACAATGCTCCGCACAAAATAGCGCACAGAATTCCCCCTTATCGGTGGCTAAATTCAAAGACAAGCCACCCGTTCCTCCGGAGAAGCCAGAGTCCAAGAGATCTTCAAATCCGTTCGATATGCCGCTGGACAAGAATGTACCCTCACCGGCTCCCACACGGGCGAGTGATGTCAAGAAGTCCTCGGCCACTTCTTCGTCCAACTCTTCGTCATCGCGCATCTCACCCACCGAAGACTTCGGCTCGGAGGATGCCCTGCGCGGCATAGAGAGTGGACTGCGCAACATGGAGCGGGCCATGCAAGAACAAATGAATTTACGTTCCTTAGAAGCACAAAACAATTTCGATATGCAATTCAAAGCCGCTCTAAGCACCGGCAATCGTGTGTCGGCCGTCAACATCCGGGCAGCGGCCTACGAACGCAATCTGTCGTTGGATGAGAATGCGGTGCAAAATGCAGCCGCTGCGGCCAGACAATCGATTGAGGAAATCAAACAGCTGCGGGCTCAACAATTGCAGAATTCCTCCCAGAACAATCTCAGTCAATTGGAACAATGTCAGCAGCAGGCCATGCGTTCCACCATCGAGCATCATATGCGTTCGCTGGATCGTAATCTCCCCTTGGAGTTGCAATATAGTCGGCATCGTTCGCATGTGCCGACCACCACGACGGATTTCACTAAACCTCCAGCACCGGTGGCACCAGCCACCCAAGCACCAGTGGTGGTGGCGCCACCCGGACCTATGCCCTTAAGCTCGGAGTTTAGGGAGCATATACGTCAACAGCTGTTGGGTAATATACCGGGCACTGTTGTCCACAATACGGGCCAAGGGCCGGGATCGGCAGCTGCCGCTGCTCTACTACAACATCAGGCTCAGTCAAGGGCGGCAGCAGCAGCCGCGGCAGCGGCCCAAGGTTCGGCCGCAGCCGCATTGACACGCGAAGAAATGCGCATGCGTAGACGTTCCTCCCACGACGAGACTCAATTGGCTCAGAGTCCACAGTTACCGGGTATGAGAGAAGGTTTTCAATTCAAGTTTATCTTTTTTATTTTCGTTTGTCTTTTTTCATTGTGAAATGAACAGTTTTATTTTATTTTGTTGTTGTTTTGTAAGTTATAGTAGATTTGTATGACATTCATAAGCGTATCAAATTTCCCTGTTTGACGTCAAGAATCATTGACTAGATGCAAAATTCTCCCATCACATATGGATATTTTCATTATCTTCATTGCTGAGTTTGAATTCATAGAAATATTGTCGCCTCGATGACATGGTTGTGTTTAATCGCGAACCTGGATTTCTCTAAATCACTTTCTGTTTGCGATTTTGTTCAAAATAACCAACAAATATTTAATTAATTTTATTGCGGAAACAACGATCAACCAACTGACATTAGAAATATGGTCCCCTGCCACATCAAACCAAATTTGAGCGCTTCAAACTAGCAGGGGTTTGATTCAAACATCTTGGAAACAAATAGAAATTGCCAACCTGGCCTGAAAAATCAATTTACTTAGAAGTTGTAGAGAAGATAAATATCCAAACATCTCAATCTCGAGAGAGAGAGAGAGAGAGAGATACAAGAAAGATTCTCTTGTGTGCAGTTTGGCCGATCGCAAGAAGATACATCAAACCACACAACATTCTCTATCTCTTTGATTGTGCTGTAGCTAGAATTAGCTTGATCTGGGAAACTGCTCTGGTCGTTATAAGTATTTCATACAAGCGCGGCCAGTAGTGCGTTAAGGCACCGATTAGAACGAACTATGCCACGCGGAAAGGTCCGTTATTTCCAGCCAGAAGGATAAAGACCTCTACTATGAATTTCCCTGATTCCAAAGGTCCCTCTGCCGTCTCTTCTTCCTCTTCGTTGTCGCAGCTACGGCAGTGATCGTTCAATTGCCGCTTCATTTAGAAGGTACTTTTGTGTCATATTGAGGCCAGATTTGTCTATATATTTGACCAGTGTCTAGGTTTTCCACTTGAGCTCGACCTAACAAAATCCAAATCCTATCGGTGTGGCAACCAACTCCGTAGCGAGGGTACTTAAAGTAGCTCCCATCCTCGTCAACTCGCCTATTCGTTCGTTCGTTCGCCGTCTGGAGAGCTCCTCAACGCACTGATCGACTAATGTGGTTGTCATGAGGTCTGGATATTTGACCAGTGTCTAGGTTTTCCACTTGAAAATTGCTCGATCTACAACTTGTAACAAATCCTATCGGTGTGGCAACCAACTCCGTAGCGAGGGTACTTAAAGTAGATCCCATCCTCGCCTACTCACCCAATCGTTCGTTCGTTCGCCGACTGGAGAGCTCCTCAACGCACTGACCCACTAATGTGGTTGTCATGAGGTTAGATCTAAGAGACAAAATGGCAGCTAGACTATCTAAAAAGACTATCCTAAGCCACCCATTCCGCCAGATAGATGCTACAGCTATCCGGAAATCGGAATTAACGTGCTAGGCCAATTTTTCCCGAAAAGACAGCGAAACCAAAGCCATAATCCATTTTGGAGCCGTCCGTGTATATTTCAGCCTCATATTCGATAAATAGGTATCCCCTGACCTCGAATGGCTTTGCGAATGACTTCTTAGAAGTGCTGTAGTCTGATAGGGATCGAATATTTTCAAAAATGCTGACATGTTCTGTTTCTCCAAGATCCCACACGAATCTTCTCTCGGTGTTCAGCGTTTCGCTCTCAGGTTAGTTTCAACCAAATACTTAGGGAACTAGCTGCCAGATGTACAGGCTTCAAACTTGTTGTTTTTGGTAAAGAGTATCAGCTCCGTTCTACTTGGATTCACGCCATGCATTTAGTGATACCAAGACACTGACCGAATTTGACGGAATCAGATCCGGCAGTGTACTGCTTGAATTCCATGGATCTCTCAATGAGCCGTTTCCGCTGAGCGTCCCTTCAGGTAGACACGCTGACTGTTCTAAGAAGATCTATGATTCATGCTATGTTTCTTCAGCAAAAATGACGAAATGTTACCTGATCTTAAATCTTTAGCATATTTGTGACTTCGATTTCCCACCTTATCTCTTAATCCTTCTACGGTCGAGCTCTATAAATATAGAAGAGGAGAGGATGGTACTCCTCCTTGAGGTGTTTGTTTTGTGACTATTATCAATAGTTGTGGTCCAGGTTCACTTCCACACCCCAGTCTACTGTGGCATTATCGTGTTTTTACATTATTAACAGCTCTCTATTTGTCTAGGAAGCATGTACTGCCTGATCTCTTAGTGACTCGTACTGCGTCCTCCAGAGCCGTTTTCGTTGAGTACTGCCTGATCTCTTAGTGACTCGTACTGCGTCCTCCAGAGCCGTTTTCGTTGAGCGTCCTTTCAGGTAGGCACGCTGACTATTCGAAGAAGATGAATACCTATCAAGTGTCTCCAGCAAGAATGATGAAAGGTTAATTGTTCCAAAATCTTTTGGGTATTCGTGACTTCATTTTCCCGTCTTGTGAATAAATACCTCCCGTACCCTACTCCAACTCGCTAACTTGATGATGATTGAAAGCCATGGACTTAGAATACTCATTGCGAACTATCAGTCTACCAGTCACATCTTTGTAGTAGATTGGTCAGGTGAACTAAATGGGGAAATCTTATTTTTTTAAGAATTAAATCGAGAATATGTTTCTTATTCCTGCCGGCTATTTATGCTCATCATCCATCCTCCTTTTCTCTAGCGCTCTCATTCTAACCCTCATGAGACAGGACCTCCATACCATATGCTATGATCACAAATCATATACATTCCCCAGTCATCCCACCTGGCACTTTCCACCAAACAAAAAAGCAATAAATAAAAACGTTCGGCAACTTACGCATAATGCTCCTTAATTTTTGAGAAAACTCATAATTTTAAGAATAAGATCCAAAAACAATCTTTAAATTATAAGCATGACTATTATCTATTTCTCTCTCTCTCTCTTAATCTCTCCTTCTATTTCCATTAGAATTGAGACAATTCTCTTTAGCACCGCATTGTTCCGCCGATTTGGACTATATGCGTTGTTGTCTGAAAGGTAATGTCCTAAACGAATTTCAAACCGAAATGCATTAACCCGTAACCGCACAACGTTCTTCTTATGGAACATAACCCAGATGTTTCTATTTTTTTACAATAAAAATTGGTGTTGTTAATCGGAAAAAGAAATGTGAAAGCGATCTGCTGTTCACAAGATAACCACTAAAAATCATCAATCAAATTTAACACCCTCCACAAATCCACAACAGTGGACCAAGGCTTTGTTAACCCGCCATAAACCAATATAATCCCCAAAATCATTGTTATTTGTTCGTTAACCTTGGCTACTAATAAAGCATGATTTTTTTAAAGCAAATTCACCAAGTTTTTTCTCACAAAACAATTCACTTGTGGATGGATTTTTTTCTGCAAAAAAAAAAAAATAAATTTAATCAAACCTGGTTTCCGAGAATACAACCCTGGTCACCCTAGCCCCAACTTACCACAGGGTGTTCCTTAAGGTTACCAAATAATATTTTTTCTTCCAGCACATATGCAATGGTATACGTTTATTTAAAATATTTTTGTTGCAACAATTTTTACTTCTTCTTTTTTTTGATTTTTTGTTGTGCCAATATTTTGGGTAACAAATTATTAATTTTTAATGAATTTATGTTTTTAGTCACCCGTTTGCGTGAACATTGGGATGAGACCTCACAATGTGTGCTGCAACGAGCAGCCCAATTGAAGAACATGTTGAGTGACTCACAGAGGTATTTAAAGAAGAAATATATAATTTTGTATATATTCTAATTTCTTGTAACTTTTCCAGATACGAGGCCAAACGTTTGGAACTTGAGAAATGGCTGCAACGCATGGAAGCTCGTGCCGAACGCATGGGCACCGTGGCAACGACCGCTGATATTTTGGAAGCTCAACAGAAAGAACAAAAGGTGGGTACAAATTAGTAGATTTATTGTCTAAAACAAAAGAAATGAGGAAATCATGATTCACATGAATATAAAGCATTCAGACATATTCCAAAAAGGGAAAAATATTTGTGTCTGGACCTATCTTGCCTATTTGAATATAATATAACTTACTTTTACTGAATTCTAAATTATATTTCGTCGTTCTTCCCTTCAGTCCTTCCACGCTGAATTGCATCAAAATAAACAGCAATTCGAAGTATTCAATAGTTTGACACAAAAACTGATTGCCGTCTATCCTGCTGATGATACCACCAGAATTAAGAAAATGACTGAGACCATAAACCAGAGGTAAGCTCTTGTATTTACGCTAAAGTAATTTCCTAAACACCTTCGTTGCCTTGCAGATATTCCAACTTAAACAATGGCGTCATTAATCGTGGCAAACAACTACATGCCGCTGTCCACAGTCTACAATCGTTCGATCGTGCCATGGATCAATTTTTGGCATTCCTCTCGGAATCCGAATCTTTGTGTGAAAGTGCTGAAGCTGAAATTGAAAGAAATCCGTTAATGTTTAAGGTAAGTGGAGCTACTTTTTCATTTAGAAGGGCAATATTCGTAGTAATTCTCATAAGATTGTTGATATAGTTGCTGACAATTTTTTAGGGATAAATTATATATTCACATATATTTTATATATACAGATTTTTATTCAACTAAAAGATATGTAACTTTATGAAAATACCAATCAAGATACAATTCTCGTTGGATTGATTTAAATGTTAATTTATTTCACTTTGAATATTTGAGTAAATGATTAAAAGAGTAAATTAATAAATAGTTATCTTATAATTTTATAATTTTATAATTTTATAATTTTATAATTTTATAATTTTATAATTTTATAACTTTATAATTTTATAATTTTATAATTTTATAATTTTATAATTTTATAATTTTATAATTTTATAATTTTATAATTTTATAATTTTATAATTTTATAATTTTATAATTTTATAATTTTATAATTTTATAATTTTATAATTTTATAATTTTATAATTTTATAATTTTATAATTTTATAATTTTATAATTTTATAATTTTATAATTTTATAATTTTATAATTTTATAATTTTATAATTTTATAATTTTATAATTTTATAATTTTATAATTTTATAATTTTATAATTTTATAATTTTATAATTTTATAATTTTATAATTTTATAATTTTATAATTTTATAATTTTATAATTTTATAATTTTATAATTTTATAATTTTATAATTTTATAATTTTATAATTTTATAATTTTATAATTTTATAATTTTATAATTTTATAATTTTATAATTTTATAATTTTATAATTTTATAATTTTATAATTTTATAATTTTATAATTTTATAATTTTATAATTTTATAATTTTATAATTTTATAATTTTATAATTTTATAATTTTATAATTTTATAATTTTATAATTTTATAATTTTATAATTTTATAATTTTATAATTTTATAATTTTATAATTTTATAATTTTATAATTTTATAATTTTATAATTTTATAATTTTATAATTTTATAATTTTATAATTTTATAATTTTATAATTTTATAATTTTATAATTTTATAATTTTATAATTTTATAATTTTATAATTTTATAATTTTATAATTTTATAATTTTATAATTTTATAATTTTATAATTTTATAATTTTATAATTTTATAATTTTATAATTTTATAATTTTATAATTTTATAATTTTATAATTTTATAATTTTATAATTTTATAATTTTATAATTTTATAATTTTATAATTTTATAATTTTATAATTTTATAATTTTATAATTTTATAATTTTATAATTTTATAATTTTATAATTTTATAATTTTATAATTTTATAATTTTATAATTTTATAATTTTATAATTTTATAATTTTATAATTTTATAATTTTATAATTTTATAATTTTATAATTTTATAATTTTATAATTTTATAATTTTATAATTTTATAATTTTATAATTTTATAATTTTATAATTTTATAATTTTATAATTTTATAATTTTATAATTTTATAATTTTATAATTTTATAATTTTATAATTTTATAATTTTATAATTTTATAATTTTATAATTTTATAATTTTATAATTTTATAATTTTATAATTTTATAATTTTATAATTTTATAATTTTATAATTTTATAATTTTATAATTTTATAATTTTATAATTTTATAATTTTATAATTTTATAATTTTATAATTTTATAATTTTATAATTTTATAATTTTATAATTTTATAATTTTATAATTTTATAATTTTATAATTTTATAATTTTATAATTTTATAATTTTATAATTTTATAATTTTATAATTTTATAATTTTATAATTTTATAATTTTATAATTTTATAATTTTATAATTTTATAATTTTATAATTTTATAATTTTATAATTTTATAATTTTATAATTTTATAATTTTATAATTTTATAATTTTATAATTTTATAATTTTATAATTTTATAATTTTATAATTTTATAATTTTATAATTTTATAATTTTATAATTTTATAATTTTATAATTTTATAATTTTATAATTTTATAATTTTATAATTTTATAATTTTATAATTTTATAATTTTATAATTTTATAATTTTATAATTTTATAATTTTATAATTTTATAATTTTATAATTTTATAATTTTATAATTTTATAATTTTATAATTTTATAATTTTATAATTTTATAATTTTATAATTTTATAATTTTATAATTTTATAATTTTATAATTTTATAATTTTATAATTTTATAATTTTATAATTTTATAATTTTATAATTTTATAATTTTATAATTTTATAATTTTATAATTTTATAATTTTATAATTTTATAATTTTATAATTTTATAATTTTATAATTTTATAATTTTATAATTTTATAATTTTATAATTTTATAATTTTATAATTTTATAATTTTATAATTTTATAATTTTATAATTTTATAATTTTATAATTTTATAATTTTATAATTTTATAATTTTATAATTTTATAATTTTATAATTTTATAATTTTATAATTTTATAATTTTATAATTTTATAATTTTATAATTTTATAATTTTATAATTTTATAATTTTATAATTTTATAATTTTATAATTTTATAATTTTATAATTTTATAATTTTATAATTTTATAATTTTATAATTTTATAATTTTATAATTTTATAATTTTATAATTTTATAATTTTATAATTTTATAATTTTATAATTTTATAATTTTATAATTTTATAATTTTATAATTTTATAATTTTATAATTTTTATCTTAATTAAATAATTTTAAAATTAATAAATAGATATGTGAATAATTAGTAACATTTTTAAAAATAATAGTAAAACGAAAATAGTGAATAATTTTATAAATGTTCTTGATGTTAGGGAAATATTTTATTTCACAAACAATTATAAATTGTGGAAATTTCATTCATGGGCATTTAAAAATAGATCATACAATTTTATATAGAATTTTTAAACAGCCTCAACAGTCATTTGTTCTTTTACAAAATAATTGATCTCTGGAAGCAATTAAATTCATTAAATTCTTTAAAACGCTACAACCCTTTGGCTGTTGAGTTTTCAGTTGTTTTTTTTTTTTTGTTGTGAAAAACAAGACGCATTGATTTCGAATTTATCAATCAATTGATGCGTTTGTTTGAAGATACATACATGAATTCAATTGTTCTGCGATATCTACAATCTGCCCCAGTTGTTGGGTAGTGGGTGTTCGAGTCAGTTGCTTCAATGGGCAGCAGTGAAATACAAACAGAGAAAGTAGAAATGGAAATGGGAAAACGTAACGGAAAACTGAATATATTTTGCGTATGCATATTCAAAAAATGCATTGCTGTATCATGTATGTACATTGCAACATGCAGCATGGAGCAGCCAGCATTGGTGGTGGTGGTTGTGTCGCTGTGGCATGCGTCGTTATTTGTATGATGCCTGCAGCAGCCACTTGAGCTGAGCGCCTTAATGATGATCATCCATAATGTGGTGCGTACGTTGGGTTGTTGGGCCACCCTATAGCCATATGTTTGAGCGAGCATGTGTTCACTGGAGCTCGTTCTAGATACATTCACTCATATCTTCTTTATGGATATTTTCCCTTTCGGCTGCAGCATCTTCAGCTCCAGCGCGCTTGCTTTCTTACTCCGCCGTGCTCCGTGATTACTTTAAGTGTAATCGTTTGGGGTTTAATTGCGTTCACAAAGAGGAAAGAAGGAGGGTTAGACGGAGACGGAAAAGTACGAGAGTTAAGTGCAATTTAGACAAGTATCAGATATTTGTATTTATAGTCCATTTGCATTGTATGCCATTCATACTCTGGGTCTTTTTCTGATCTCTTAGCACAAGCACCCGCATATTGTTGGTTGGTGGGTGGGAGGTTTTTCTTTTTGTGGAAATTTTCAATTTTCCACTTTTTCTTCAATTAAAGTTCAATAGACTTTTAACAATTTTAATTTGAATTTTAACAATGAACAAATTGGAAGCTGGGGAAGAGCTCGCACCATTAGGAGGACGACGATGAGCGCTTATGAAGTAATTTATGATCAACTAATTTGTTTAACTCAATTTGTTTAAAGGCGAACGTTTTTTATTATTTTTTTTAATTTATATTTGGTTGGTTTTTTGATGTGGGAGGTTAGAATTAAAATTTAGGGTGGTACATATTTCTCTTTTCTTCTTCTTCTTATTTTCACGACTGGATCGTCAGTAGGCATCCGATCAACCCAATTTTTCAGTACAACCCAAAATCCAAACAGTGACTCGTTGTGGATGCATTCGCTTCTCAATAGTCACTTATGGCTTCTCCGAACCCCATAGGCGGCAATTTTGCTCATTGACATAGCCACCGAGATGAAAATTTAAAATTTTAATGGCCCACCCCATACAAGAATGACCATAATTTCAACCTTTCCCCATAGATTTTCATTAATTAGGCCTTGTTTTTTTTTTCTTTAAGATGCCAAACTGTTATCCAATTTGTAAAGGGATTAAACAATCACAATTAAAAAATCTTTTACGTATACAAGGAGTATCATATCTTCTACATTTATCCATTTTTACATATAAATATTTTTTTTGTTATTGAAAAATGAAACACAATATTTTTTCTATTTTTATGATTTTTTCCGATTCAGAAAAATAGAATTTATTAAAAAAATATTTTCTTCTGAAAATTTTGAAGACTGTTCCTAAACCACTGTTTATATTTAAACATGTAATTCGCAATATTTGTAGTCATCATGAGCACCTTTAATTTAACTGTGCGGCGCACAGTGGTGCAGAATGAAAATCCATCGGTCAAAATTCAGTAACATTTATTCTAGTATTTTCCGAATTTAAAGAAAATTAAAATTTTTATTTTTTGGTTTTTATGTTTTTTTTTTTACATATTTTTACGTCTTTGTGCATAATGCGAAGAAAAAATTTTATTTATTTTTGTATTACAGATTTTCAAGTTTTTCAGATTTTGAAAATTGAAAGAGCGTATTTTTTTTTGACTGCATCGAACTGTTTCTCAAATATTTTAAGAGATTTTGCACTCAAATTTTTTATTAGATATTTTGGTTTCTTGGCTTTATTATGACGTCAAAACTATGTTTGTGCCAAATATAGTTTGTTTGTAATAAATATTATAAAAAATATCCTTTTTGAACAAATGTCTGACTTTGGACCAACACAACTTTTTTCCTTCAAAAGCCTTTAACGAAATATATACTTATTTGGAAAGGTTGAAGGGTTCCCCGCTGTTGTAATGTAATTTTAGACTTCACGAAATTGCACCCTTGGAAGATGGGATACATTTTGTGCAAAAAGTCAGTTTTTTTAGTTCCAAAACGCAATATTCTCATTTTTCTTCCTCTAACTTCTGAAAAGTAGGTGCACAAATAAAAAGATGAGTAAACATCTGCTAATTTTTATAACAATCGGAGTTCATTTGCCGATACTATGCCCAAAAAGCCCTAATAATACTTATTTAGCATTATTATTTTGATTTTATGGGCATATTTCCTGCAATTGAATTCCGTTTGCTATCAAATTTAGCATGAGCATAAAGGATATTTGCTCATCTTTTTATCTGCGTACCTAATTTTCAGAAGTTAATGAGACCAAAATGACTAAATTGCGTTTTGGAACTAAAAAATCTGACTTTTTACACTAAATGTATCCTATCTTCCAAAGGGTGCAATTTCGTGCAGGCAACAGTTAGCCTGACAAAAACGGGGAACCCTTCAACCTTTCCAAATATGTATACATTTCGTTAAAAGCTTTTGAAGGAAAAAAAGTTGTGTTGGGTCAAAGACAGACATTTGTTAAAAAGCATATTTTTTAAAATATTCATTACAACCAAACTACATTTGGCACAAACATAGTTTTGGCGCCATAATAAAGCTAAGAAACCACAATTTCTAATAAAAAAATCGAGTGCGCAAAATCTCTTAAAATATGTGACAAACAGTCCGATGAAGTCAAGAAAAGAAATTACGTTTTTTCAATTTTCAAAATCTGAAAAACGTAAAAATCTGCATTTCGCACTATGCACAAATAAATTAAAATATGTTTAAAAAAAAAGAAACAAAAAAAATAATTTTCTTTTAAATCGAAAAATACGAAAAGTAGTCAACTTTGGACGGATTTCTAAAATATAACTTATTTCCCGATTTTTAATCTAAGAAACCACAATATCTAATAAAAATTGTGTGTGCAAAATCTCTTAAAATATGTGAGAAACAGTTGGACAAAGTCAAAAACAGAAATTACTTTTTTTTAAATTTCAAAATCTGAAAAACGTGAAAATCTGTAATACAAAAAAAATTAAATTTTGTTCTTCGCTTTATGCACAAATACATAAAAATATGTTAAAAACACATAAAAACAAAAAATAAAAAAAATAATTTTCTTTTAAATCGAAAAATACGAAAAGTAGTCAACTTTGGGCCGATTTCTAAAATATATCTGATTTCCCGAATTTTTATCTTTTATCTTAAAATAATCCTTCGGTCCTTGACTAATTTTGATTTTTTACAGAACTCAAAAATGTCTACTAGAACAAAAGTTATTGAATTTTGGCCGATGGATTTTGATTCTGAGCCACTGTGCGGCGTACGTATTAAATTATATCAAAGACTATAGAATTTATTATAAATTCTCAGTCGTGTGTAAGCAAGTGCGACATCTACGATGAGCTTTCGTATTACTGTGTCACTGTGACCATATTAAATTTTATAGTCTTCAATTATATTGTCTGTGGTAAGAGGCAAATCAAAAGCTCTGGTAATTTTGAAACCTTAACTTCTAATTTTAGAAAATGTCATAATTCGCATTTAACAAAATGGAGGCGTTAGTTTTGCAATAAATGCTAAATAATTTTATAGTAAATCCAACAACCTGTTTCCTTCCACACCTTGCCATATTTAACAATTTACAAGCTCCAAAGCTTCACAAGTCTTTCACGAAGTTTACAAAAACTTTTCGTCATTACTTCCGTGTTTCTGTCCGAGACAAACTTGTGTTTACCACATAAGTAAAACATGCAACCTTAAAAACTTTTAGTTGCAAAAGTGTTACAAAACTTCAAATGTATTCCAAAAGCTTTGAAGGAATTTTTAAAGTGACACAAAAGTTCAAAACAATGTTAACAATGCTAAACTTATATCGATTATCACTTGTTTGCACTGCAAGTGATAAGGAAATAAGTCTCCAAACTTTGAAGCTTTCAGAAACTTTACACTCATTCTACAGTACTCTCATTAGTTAACAGTATTTGGCGCTCTTTCGCCACTGTTAACCAACCATGACCCTTGACATTTTTGTAGTGTTGGTGTGCTGGCTAGCAATGTTTACATGTTCGACCAGAATGCTTTTGGTGGGGGGTTGTTTACTTTTGCCGGTTGGCTGAGTGTGTGTGTGGGGAAGGGGTGTTTAGTGCAACACCTTTGTAAACTTAAAGTTATCACCATAGCTTTTATTACAGATGCTACTTTTGTTTGTTTACTATTAACATTGGAGAGCGTGATGGGAGAGGGACAGACAGAAAGAGAGGGAGCGTCCGCTTGTGAGAGTAAAAGTGTTTGTTTTCTATTTTCTTGGAGCAACATTTCTCCACACGCAGATGCTGCGAGTTTTCAGTTTCGTTTGTTACTGGCTGTAGATTCTGGCGGCTGTCCTGGCATATGATGCTGATGCATAGTCAAGTGGTTTTTCTATAGAACACTGTTATTTGACAGAGGGTGGTGATGCTGTTACAGTGGCTGTGGGGAGAAGACCACGCAGAGAGAGAGAGAGCGATGGATAGGGCACTGTTGTTTGTGTGCGTGTTTGCTCGACATTTCTGTAGCTTTAGCCGAGATGTTGATGCGTTATGGAATTTAGTTTGTAATTTGAATCTCAAGCGTTTGCACGTTCGAGCGTGATGTGAATGTGTGTTTTGGTGTTTTGGGCAAAAACACAACTAAACGCGAGACGCGGTTTTTAACAAAAATTTAAATTTTTTGAAATAAAAAATAAATTTGAAAAATAATAAAGATATCACAAACTAAATAAATACTACTTAAAAAGTGAAATAAAGTAATAAAAATAAATAGATTTTTTGTTTATCACGAAAAATAATTTTTTCAAAAGTGTTGCCTACATTGGGGCTCTTAACCGGCAACTCTTGAATGCCCACAAGTGTTGCCTATTTGTAGGCTTTTGGAAAAGTGGCCGGAGTTTAAAGCCTCAAAACCCTTTAATTCAATTTTCGTATATTGCTGTTTATGCAAACCGCCGAATGTACTTATGTTCATAAAATATAACTGCATGTGTGAGTGTGTGTGTGGATCTGTCTACAATTGCATCTGCATCTGTGTACGAGAGTGGAAATGGAAGTGCGTACTTTTAGATCGTATATCAACATATAACCATATATGTACATGCAAAAGTGTCTGAGTATGCAAATATAAGAACGGCCATCCAAATTTCTAGAACACTAAAAATACCACCCACACACCATGGATATGGAATACAAGCATGCACCCTGCACTCAGCTCACACTCAACGCTGCCGTTGTCGTTGCTTTTTGTGCAAATTTGTGAATTCATTTAAAATGCATTTTGTGCAACAATTAAACACAAATCAGTGGTTTTTAAATACACTCGCTAACGCCATGTGTAAAACGGAAGTGTAAACAAGCACTCGCACAGCTGTAGACAGATAGGAAGAGCGCGCACGCACACACACGCACACATAAAACAATTTAAATCTACAACTATACCTTCCTGTCTGCCTGCATAGGCATGCATAATATTAACATAATGTGCCAGTGTTCAGTGGTGAAAAAATTGTGTTAAAATTGCATCAAATGTGCACTTCAAAAATAGAAAATATCCAAAAAGGAAATCTTTAGCAAATAACAAATTCAAATTCTCACCGAAAATATGCAAAAAAGGATAATAATGGAGTGTCATCATCATGTGTATTTGCAGAAGCTTTAAAAACAATTAGTAACATCAATTTGGCTAAAACAAATAAAGATTATTTTAAGTGTAGCCTGATTTTGGGCGATTGCAGATAATCAATTAACATCAACAATAAAGTGTGGCATATGCTCTGGGGGACAAGACGCAGCAAATCCTCCAGCAAACCATTTACAAAAAATCGAATAATTTATTGAAGAGATTTATATATAGTTTTGGAGTTTTTAGCAAAACAATGAAGTCTTCAGTTTTGAAAAAATAAATTGAACAAAAAATATAGCCTATATTTAGGCTATCTGTCGTAATAAAAAGTGTTGTCTACTCCAGGCATAAAATTTCAAAGAAAATTTGTTCTAACGCTTTATCGAAATTGATAATTGATAAACATCAAAAATAAAACGTGGCCTATTACATTCAAACTGCAACAATTTCTTTGGACCATATGCAAATATATAATTAATTGATGACACAAAAGGATCATATATATTTAAAAAATTACACAATTTGAAAACTATAGCCTAGATTTAGGCTATTTGTCGTAATAAATAGTGTTATCTACTCTAGGGATACAATTTCAATGAAAATTGTATTAACGCGTAATACAAATTGATAATTGATAAACATCAAAAATAAAGTGTAGCCTATTACGTTCAAATTGCAACAACTTCTTTGGACCATATGCAAAAATATAATTAATTGAGGACACAAAAGGATCATATATGTATATAATTGATAAAATAAAAATTTTCAGTATTAATAAAACTTAAACCATTTGAAAAATGTAGCCTACATTTTGGCTATCTGTCGTAATAAAAAGTGTTGTCTACTCCAGGGATACAATTTCAAAGAAAATTGCGTCAACGTTTAATGCAAATACAAAATACATTTTGAAGTTCTTCTACGCTGTATTAATCAATTAATCTGCTATACATTTTAGCTGATTTCTGCCTACTTTAATATATGCGTTAAAATATTAAAGCATAAATACAGGCCTCTTAAAATTGTAGCTAGCGTTATGGCATATTTACAAAATTTATAAAGTATTTTTATTTTGTTCGTTTGTTTTATTTTGGTGTGTAATTAATATTTGATTTTATGTATAATATAGAAACTATACACAAACAAAACTTACCACTTTCGTTCAACATTTATAGGGGACATTTGCTGTATGTTGCTTCAAATAATCGTATATGTAATTGACTATAGATCAAACACTTAATAACACAGTGGAACACACAAAAGATAACAAGGTTCTGTTGATGGCTTTTAATAGAGGGGGAAGGAGGAAATAGAATATTTATTCCTTTCACTCCTATGAGGAGCATAGAACATACATATACGTTTTACAATTTTACGTGTGCCGTACAGTGGTTCAAAATCAAAATCCATCGGCCAAAATTCAATAACTTTTGTTCTAGTACACATTTTTGAGTTCTGTAAAAAAACAAAATTAAACAAGGACCCAAGGATTATAATAAATAACATTTTTTGTTTTTGGGCATATAATTTTCAATTGTTATTAAGTTTAGCATGAACATAATAGAAATTTACTCATCTTTTTGTCTGTGTACCTACTTTTCAGAAGTTAATGAGACGAAAATGACTAAATTGCGTATTGGAACTAAAAAAATCTGACTTTTTGCACTAAATGTAACCTATCTTCCAAGGGTGCAATTTCGTGCAGGTTACCCTACAAAAACGGGGAACCCTTCAACCTTTCCAAATATGTATATACTTTGTTAAAGTCTTTTGAAGAAAAAAAATTGTGTTGGTCAAAAATCAGACATTTGTTCAAAAAATGTAAAAAAATATTTTTTACAATATTCATTACAACCAAACTATATTTGGCACAAACATAATAAAGCAAAGAAACCACAATATCTAATAAGACAAATTCAAAAAAAGAAATTACGTTTTTTTTAATTTTCAAAATCTGAAAAACGTGAAAATCTAGAAAAAAATAAAATTTTTTCTTCGCATTATGAACAATTACGTAAAAATATGTTAAAAAACATAAAAATTTTAATTTCCTTTAAAATCGAAAAATACGAAAAGTTGTCAAATTTGGACCGATTTCTTAAATATATCCGATTTCCAGATTTTTAATGTTAATACCTCAAAATAATCCTTTGGTCCTTGTCTAGTTTTGTTCTTTTTGCAGAACTCAAAAATGTCTACTAGAACAAAAGTTATTGAATTTTGGCCAATGGATTTTGATGCTGAACCACTGTGGGCCAGTCATTTTAGAGGGGCGGGCCAATATTTCCAAGCTTTTTTTGTGTGGCACTGTAAGTTATTCATATTGAGAGAGAGAGAGACAGAGAAAAAAGGCAGCCTATATTTAGGCGTTAAATTTTCTGGGAATATACTTTTGAAGCTCAAGCTCATGACTCAAAATATTCAAAAGGGCTGTTGTAAAAAAATATGTTAATTTTGAACAAAAAATTAACTCTTTATTAACGTTGTTCTAATCGCAGCTTGTTATCCCGGTTTGAAGAAAAACAGTCCCATTATACTTTTCGTGCTAATTAATCTGCTACACTCTTGAATATAATTGCTGGTAACAATTCCTTATACTTATGTGGAAGCATGCTTAGTTCTCAAATAAGGATTTTTATATTGGGGTATAATTATTTTTTAAAATGCTTGTACAAAATATAAAATTTCTGCCTACAAAGAACAATTGCAACAGTTATTTAGCAACTCTATATATAATTTAAGTTATTAGATAAAACTATTAAAGCATACATACCAGGCTGATTGATACTTTTTCGGTGCTTGCTTTTAGGCGTATTGACCAAAATAAAGAAAAACGTCTGCACAAAAATATTTAATATGATTTCTGTTGCCTTCTCAAGGAATAATATTTTTTACGAAATGTTTGAATTGTTTATATCGCTACCAAAATACAAAAAAGACTCAACTAATTTTGGATATTTTTATTATGACTGAAACTGTTAAGTTTTGTTAAAATAACCAAAAATCTCGATTTGCAAAAAAAATGTTAGTTTGGGTCTTTTTTATATTTTGGTAACGATATGCTCATCGAAAAACAAATAAGAGTGGGCTATAGTTAACATAATTGTCCTGAAGCGGGAACAACTTCAGTTGGAGCAGGGAAAGAGTTGACTTACAGCGCTGAAAGAGTTGATAAAGAAATTATGAAACAAATCCATATTTAATACATTTAAATTGATTTTCGAAAATTTATCATATAACAAATTTTAACTGATTGTACCAAAGAAGGTCGTGATAATTTATCCCAGCTGCGAAATGAAACTAAGTTTACGAACTGAGAGGAAAAAATATTTTTTTTTAATATTTTTGGAAAATATTTTGAAATTTTTTTTTTTAAAAATGTTTTTTTTTGGCACAGCGAAACAATTCCATAAAAAGAGGAGAAATAAATTCTGAAAAAAAGAAAATGAAAAATATATTTTAATTTCTTATTTTTATGGTGTTTTATCAAGTCAGAAGAATGTTGTATTAAAAACATGATTTTTTAATTTTCTCATAAATAAGTTAATAACTTTTACATAGAAAAAAATTAGATGTCAAAAAATTATTTTTTAATAAAATATGTTTTTAAATTGATTTTTTTAACTTTTCTCAAAATAAATTTTACATTAGAAAAAAATACATTAGGAAAAATTTACATGAGAAAAAATTATTTTTTTAATAAAATACTAAATTGATTTTTTAAATTTTTTCATAATAAATTTTACATTAGCAAAAATTTATTAGAAAAAATGTACACGAGGAAAAATTTTTTTTTTCGTAAAATATTTTTTAATAAAATATTTTTTTTAATTGCTTTTTTAGATGAAAAAGAAATATTTTTAATAAAATATTTTTTTAAATTTTCTCAAAATAAATTTTACATTAGGAAAAAATACATTATGAAAAATTTACATGAGAAAAAATTATTTTTTTAATAAAATATTTTTTTTAATTGATTTTTTTTTAAATTTTCTCATAATATATTTTACATTAGCAAAAATTTATTAGAAAAAAAATAAAATATTTTTTAAAAAAATATTTTTTAATAAAATATTTTTTTAGTTTTTTCGTTTGTATTTTTTGGTCTGTAATCAATATTTGATTTGAACTGGATGAAATATTTTTTTAATAAAATATTTTTTAATAAAATATTTTTTTAATAAAATGGTCTGTAATCAATATTTGATTTGAACTGGGATATTGTCCTGCCATTTGTAAATAAATTTGCATTCTATTAAATATAGATGCAAAATGGTCTTGAGCCAAATAAAATATTTTTTTAAATATTTTTTAATTGATTTTTTTTTAAATTTTCTCATAATAAATTTTACACTAGGAAAAATTTGTATGAGAAAAAATTATTTTTTTTTTTAATAAAATATTTTTTTAAATTGATTTTTTTTTTAATTTTCTCATAATAAATTTTACATTAGCAAAAATTTATTAGAAAAAATTTACATGAGATAAAATTATTTTTTTAATAAAATATGTTTTAATAAAATATTTTTTTAATGAAATATTCTTTAATAAAACATTTTTTTTAATATTTTTTAAATTTTCTCAAAATAAATTTTACGTTAGAAAAAAATTACATTAGAAACGTTTATATGAGAAAACATTTATATGGTAAAAATATTTCTGAGGGCACCGAAAAACTATAAAAATAGAAGGAAGAAATCATTAACAATATTTTATTTCATTTTATTTAATGGTTATCCTAGCCATTTATTAAAAATTTAAATGTGGGTTTTTTAGTTTTCTCATAAACACGTTGTAACGTGGATATTTTTGAAAAAAAAAATGTTTTCTTCCTTGGATTTCTAACTTTTATAAAATCGAACAAAAATAATTTTTTGTTTTTTTTTTTATTTTTTATGAATTTTTTCTTGCAAAAAAATATATTTAAAAAAAAAAAAACTATTTTTTCTCAATTCAAAATTTTTTGTCCACTGTGCCTAAACCACTCTTTCTTATTTCTCAAATAATCACTGTCTACCTATTAAAAAGTGGAACAAATTAATTTTTTCCCGATTTTTATGAGTATTTTGGTTGTATTGGTTGAAGAAGATATTCGGAAGACTTGTAGCGCTTACCACTGTTTATGTTCTGTTTAAGGTATAACTGGCCATGATGGGATATACCGCCAAAGTGACAGTACAAATATTATTTGAAGGAAATTTTTAATTTTAAAAATATTTTAAGTAAAAAATTATTTATCCAACTACAAAAAAAAAACTAAAAAAAAATAAGAATAACAATTGATAAGTTTATTTATATGCTTTTAGGTATTTGTGAAATAAACTATGTTGTATTCCTTAGGGCGCTAGCTATTATAAAATGGAACAAGAATATTTTTTTTTTGCTTTTTTTATTTTTTATGAATATTTTCCAAAAAAAAAACTATTTTTTTTATTTACCATTATTTTCGCGACTGGTCTTTTCTAAACGACTACTTCTATTTGAAGAAGATATTCAAAAGACTTGCACCGCTTTCCACTGTTTATGTCCTGTTTAAAGTATAATTGTAAAATAAGGAAATTTTTAATTTTTACAAAAAGCTAAATCAAAAAATATTGTTTCCATAATTTTGTTTATATCTTTTTCGAATTTAGAACGCCAAAATACAACAGAAAATGACAAAAATTATGGAGAACAATTGCTAAGTGCATTTATATTATTTTTATTATGAATAGAACAATCGTAAGAAAATACATGGTTAAAGAAGTTTCATGGTGTAGAAGTTTCGGTTCAGTTTTTATCTATTTTAACCTTCTTCATTAATGGCATCTTAGAGTTGTTTTTCCCTAATTCTCGTCTCTCACTTGCAGTATTTTTCATTATTTGCATTTTTTCCATGAAATCAAAAATATTGTCATTCATCGTTTTTTCGTTAAATTTCAATAATGCCGGAAATAAACATTTAAACTCGGAATTAAGTCGTCCAGATTATTTAAATACTGACCCATTCGAAAGTGTCCAAACAACACACCCCACCAATTGGATTTTAATATTTATTGTGGCCACACAAGTGCCATTGACAAATCTGATTTGAGTGGAACTACCAATTCAAGCGCGGCGGCAGTTATCAAATCACAATAAAAACCTATTCTAAGTCATTACAATTAATTCATTCTTTTAAACAGAAATAAAACACTGTTCATAATTTCCCCGAATGGGAAGGGGGAGGGGAGATATAACTCCCGTAGAGCGTAACAAACTATGTTCAAACAAATTATGTGGTGACTCGAGCGATAAAACAAAACAAAAAAAAACAAACGACAACAAATGAAGTCACCCAAAACCCACTCATTTCTATAAACGATGACGATGACGGCGACAACAAGACCCTTCACCTTTTGTCTGGCAGACGTCAGCAACCAACCGACCGACCGACCACCGAAACTTCTATGGCAACCCACGCACTTGGGCTATTTGCATTGGAAATCTCCTCGCTGTGCATTGTTATCATTTGCTTTATCTGAAATTCAGCTGAAATACTTAAATATCCCAAATTGTATCACGCTTCATAATCTCAAAATGTTGCTTTTGTTGTTGTTGTTGTTGGTGGTGCTCTTCACAATAATCTGGGGTTACTCCGTCAGCACTGCAGTGCACAGAACAGCACCGACTGACGTGTGTTGTGGATGAGCCACCTGCGCAAAGTGGGGGTTGGTGGACAGTTGGGGAGGGAGTGCTATTCCCGGTCTCGGTATGTGCATTATTTATGATGCATTTTGGAAGCATTTGGCTTAGTTAGTTTTAGTTTTTCAGGTGCATGCAAGCATCCCATTCTAAAACCAACAACCATTCAACAAAGCTCGAGCTGCAGCATCTCTGCTGGATGGATTCACATTCACTGCCAGCCAGCCAGCCAGACAGCCAGTTCGTCTATCATTCACAGGTCGACAAGTTTGAAGTTCTCAGTTCTGCCCCCCTCTCTCGGTCTTTCTGCCTGTCTTGTGGCCCCTACCGATTGCTTGGACGCTTGGGTTAGGTTTTATATCTGTATCTGGCCAAAAGCGTAGCTGCTGTTGTTTCGGCTTTCATAGTTTATTGTGTTGACAGGTTTAAATGTTTTTGTCATCTCTTTGTTTCGGTTATTTTTTCGGTAGATTTATGAAAATTTAAATCTTTTATCGGTCTTTCTCACATGCTTTATTAGGGCAATGCTCTAGTTTTTTCCAGCCAAACATTGAGAGATAGTTTATCAAATCGCTTTGGTACAAGTGAATAAGATTAATGGCAACATGTGATAAAATATCTAACAAAATTGTGGAAAAATATATGTCCTCAAGAAACTGTACAAACTGAATGCATAGACAGTGTCTTATATGAGGTCAAAGGTTGGACCAGTACGTTTTTACAAATAAATAAAAATAAAAATTTAGTTTCCGAGACCGAGACAAAATTATTTTTTGTGCACATTTAGGCAGGACTAATTCATAAAATCAGCATACATACATTTTGTTAAAAAAATAAAAATAAATAAAAAAGTCGTGATAAAATATCTAAAAAGTTTATGGAGAAATATATGTTCTCCAGAAACTGTAAGAATTGAATGCATAGCCAGAGCCTTATATGAGACCAAAGTTTAGACCATTATTTTTTACAAATAAATTATAATAATAATTTTGTGTCCGAGACCTACAATTTGTACTGATGCATAAAATCAGCATACAACATTTTTTACGCATAAATTTGTTAAAAAAAATAAAAATGAATAGAAATAATACACAAAAGAAAGAAACGTTGTAAAAAAATACAAAGAAATAAAATTAAAAATTTAGTTTTCGAGACCGAGACAAATTTATTTTTTTGTTCACATTGAAGGAAATAAAAATAATAATTTTGTGTCCGAAACCTATAATTTGTACATTGAGGATAAATGGATATATTTGTTAAAAAATTGTTTAAAAAAAAATTAAAAATAAATAAAAATAAAAATTTTGCGTTCACGACCTAAAATTTGACTTATTGAGGGCATACTGATTCATAAAATCAGCATACAAAAAATTGTATTTGCAAATTTAATTTTGAATAAACACACAAATTATTTAAGAAATTATTGTCATTTCTTTTTATTATGATAATATTGGTATGGTTCAATTAAGTATGGAACAAAATATCGGCCAAATGGCTGTCTCAACCTCGGCGGCGATGACGCTGAGGCATAATTGAGGTTCTATGCCGTTAATGTGCCGAATTATCTCATCCTTTAGCTCTTGAATTGTTGCTGGTTGTTGTTTGTTGTTGACATACACCTTTTCTTTCAAATAACCCCAAAGAAAGAAGTCCAACGGTGTCCAATCACATGATCTTGGCGGCCAATTGACATCGCCACCACGTGAGACATTGAATTTGTAGCGCAAAAGAGCCATTGTTTCGTTAGCAGTGTGGCAAGTGGCACCGACCTGTTGAAACCACATATCATCCACACCCATATCTTTCAATTCGGGCCATAAAAAGTTCGTTATCATCTCACAATAGCGAAGCTCGTTCACAGCAACCGCCTGACCGGCCTCATTTTGGAAAAAATACGGCCCGAAAATGCTGCCAGCCCATAAACCGCACCAAACAGTCACTATTTGTGGGTGCATTGGTTTTTCGACAATCACTCTTGGATTGTCATTCGCCCAAATGCGGCAATTCTGCTTATTGACGAATCCACTGAGGTGAAAATGTGCCTCATCACTGAAGATGATTTTCTTCGAAAATTCACGATATGCATTTTGATTTGTTATCATTTTGATTCATAACAAGCCAGAATAACTTTAACGCGCTGCTCGATTGTGTATCTTTCCATGGTTCAAATTGAGTTAGTCTGAAATTGAGAAATTTCAAATGAAATGCAGAAAAATCTTGACGTTTAGGTGTGGTTCACATTCAACATCGGCCCTTACAATTTAAAAAAAACTCTCATTACCAAGTAATGTGAGGAATAAGGCAAAACCAAAAACCTTCACTACTTATTTTTCGGATCCGTTTCTAGTTATTTTTATAAAGGGATTGTAAAAAATAAGTACTTCCACGCAAGCTTACGAAAAGTTAATAAATAAGTACTTCTAAACGAGTTGTAAAATAAGTGACAAAATAAGTCATTATTGATAACTAGCAACAAAATAACAAAATAATAAAGAGCGTAACGAACCGTCATTACTAGGTAATGCTAAAAATAATGAAGTTTCAATACCAAGTTTTTGCTGGGAAGTATATATATATATATATTTATTTTTTTTACCAAAATTTCAATTTTCGTCAAAGAGGAGGTAACTTTAACATTGGTACTATAATTTTGTTAATTTAAGGCCACATTAAAATGAAGGTACGGACAAGGGCTACATATCTTCTAAATATACAAAATTTACAAACACTGGATATTCTCTGTTGGGCGCCATTTGTTGAAACTGATTTATGTGGCCGCTACCTTTCTCTGGATCTTCAAGTAGTGTCATTTTGAATTTATTTATTCTTTTTAAATAAATAACAACTTAAAAATTACCAAACTGGTTCATTGCTTAGGATTCAGGCCATTTCATTTTAAATATGTACTTACAGCTGGCAAAAAAATCGGAATAAGTTAGGTTACCAGAAATGATCCTAATAATAAATCCTTTCAATTTTCCAAACTATTGAAGACATAGACAAAATCAAGGAATTTCAAAAATAATTATTATTTTGCATAATAGTTCCTATAAGGATCAAATGGCCACAGTGACGTCGTTGAGGAGTTCTTAAGAAGTATGTTCTTTTGTGTATTGACGTTCCACATCGAAAATATTAGCAATCACTATAGTTTCATTTTCACCAGTTAATTCCATTTGTTGCTGACAAACAACACAAAGCTTATAATGACAAAACGTGGACCAGAACTAACAGTTTTGGCCTTATCTTCCTTTAGTCTGATACATTTTGGGACAAATATCATATTTTTTTCTCATTCTCCAACATGAAATCAAGTCCCAATTTCAAAAAATTACTCTAGCATTTTTTAATTAGTCTTTGGTGTTGTGCTAATATATCAACATCGGCAAAGTTTTACTCATCACACACCGGGGGTGTCAAAGTCGCCCTGGCCATTCGTCGTTGTCCACTTTCACACAGGCCAATTTATGGCCTCCACCCTTCTGAGCGTCAATCTTCAACCTTTTTGTTTCTTCTTTTTCGGTCATAAATAAATTTCCATGCAAGCCCTCCCCCCGAGGAAGAATGAAAAATAAAGCGAGAAAAATACTGACGCGAACGTTGGTAGTAACGAAATTGATTACAAACATTAACAATTTATATGTTATAAATCAATGCAATACACATGACCTTTAATGGTTGTACATAATTTAATATCACCGACATATTGTGTCTAAAATTTAATTTATTGTAACGTTTTCGTAACGCCATATATCGCTCGCACTGTTGTTGGCTCTTGGCTGTTGTAATATTGATTGACCTTTTTTGGACGGGCGGCGATTTATTTTTAGAATAAATTTTCGCTCTGTGCGCGATATATGTGTAGGTATGTATATATTGGTGTGGTAATGGTGGCGGTTTGGTGCTCAGAACAATATGCAAATATATTTATGTTTTATTGGGGTATTCAACGGTTTCCTTCCATTTGATGCTGTTGAAATTTTCGTTGAAATCAAAATTTGGAATATTTCATGAATGAATGCTGCTGTCCCAGAATGGCTACGACTGAGATAGTAGAGTGACATTTATGACAGCCCACTACTAACTGGGGGGTATAGCGGGGTATGCATGTTTTCAATATTCAAATATCACAGCAAATATTGCAAGTACGTGGTGTGGGCCGGGGGCGGCCTGAGAACTGTTATCAGAATGATAAGCAACAATGATGATATTAAAATTTTATCTTTTATAAACGAGGACAGACATACTACTAACCCACACCTCTGCTTTTTTCAGATAAAATTATTTATTTAGTAGAATTATTATCGTTGTTTCAGTGGGAAAGGTGAAATTTGTTATCAGCTTAGATTTGGAGTAGGCATAACACATTTTCATACGCATATCATTAAGGCCAAATTGAGATTTGAAGCTGGCCGCTATACAACAGACTCGAGAATGATTCGACATCGTATTGCCTGGAAGAAGGCAAAATATTGCGGCAACAATCATATTCGTACTGTGGAAGTAAGCTTAATGGGAGAAGTTTGAGGCAAAACTGGTGGATGAGAAAGCGGCTATAGTGCCAGATTATCATGTGAATGAAATCTAGATGATATCGCCAAAATATCGCCTAGAAGATACAAAAGCGATATCGCTAGAAAACCATATAAGAAATGCAAATCTCCATATTTTTCAATATTTATAATAAAATTAGAAGTAAATTCAAGTGGAGAAGTTTTTGCGGCAAAACTTGTGGAAGAAAAATCGGTTATAGAGCTAGATTTTCATATGGATGAAATCTAAATGATATCGCCAAAATATCACCTGGAAGATAAAAGTGCGATATCTCCAGAAAACCATCTGAAAGTCTAATTTTCCACATTTTTTCAAGTTTAATAATCAAATGGAGAAGTTTTTTTGCGAGCTAAACGATAATCCCAATCAATGTGAAAGCTAAACTTCTGGAAGTCAAATCGGCGATATCTCCAGAAAACGTCGTAGAAGACAAAAAATTTCAAATTTCCCAATTTTTATATTTTATTTAAATTAAAATCCATCCACTTCATGGATGAATGAAGAAGATGAATGCAACTTAAAATAAATAAGATTTATGAATTAAATAAATGGACAGCCGAGGAAATTAAAAGAAATATCGATGTGCTAAAAAAAACTACCCAAGGGTAATGTAAAGTAGGATGGGTCACGAAAATAAATTGTAACGGTCACCCACAGAAATTCAGATTGGGATGTTTAATGATGATCTGCAAAATATTTCTTTGCTGGGTCAAGCCATCTGTGAGCTAAACTCTCCTGAAAACTTGATTTTCCCGTGTAATTTTTTTGTGTTGCATTTTTGTCCAAAATTGTTTTCTGAATTAATAGATCCTTGAAAGCACTTTAAATATAAATTTTGATTGATTCTTGGTCGTATTATTGGCAATTTTTTGGCAGTCTAACTCGAATTAAATTTGAATGGATATATTTTTTTTAATTTATTACTAAACTTACAATTTGCCTTTAATACTTAATCCTATCACACCCTATTACATATCCAACTAATGGAAATTATGATGGCTAGAAGTATTGTGAATATCGTTTCCACATAGAGATAGTGATTTAGGAAGAACTTCTAAAAATTGAGAAAATTAAGAAATTGTCAATTTCGTACAAAAATGATATTGATGGAGTTTCTTCCTTTGTCTTAAAAAAATGTTGTGAATCATTAATCTTGCCACTTAAGATAATATTCACGAAATCTTTATCCTGTGGCTATTTTATACAAAAGTGGAAAAATACTGTTGTTGTTCCGATATTTAAATCTGGCCAAAAAATAATGTAATTAATTATAGACCCATTTCAAAGCTGTCAAATATTGCCAAACGTTTCGAACACATAATTTGTGATAAATTGACTTTTAGATTTAAGAGCTATATTAGTCCTTCTCAACATGGATTCTTTCATGGAAGGTCTACAACTAGCAATTTAGCAGTTTTTACAAAATACTGCATTTCGAATTTGAGAGTTATTCTGATTTCTCTAAAGCTTTTGACAGAGTTCCTCATAATGTATTATTGTATTAATTAATGAGAATTGGCTTCCGTTCTGAAATTAGTGATTGGTTGCGAACATATTTAATAAATAGACCCTGTTCGGTATTTTTAGATGGTTTCTATTCAGATAATTATATTCCAATTTCCGGTATCCCTCAATGTAGAGTATTAGGTCCGTTGTTGTTCAATATTTCTGTTAATGATATTGATTGCTGTTTTTTGAATCTAGGCATCTCATGTATGCTGATGATCTAAAGATTTTCAGAGCTATTCGATCTTTTAGTGACATTAAATTATTGCAGGATGATATTGATAGATTTTCCCGTTGGTCTACGTATAATGGTCTAGTCGAAGTGTTTACAAATTACTTTCCACAGATGCCGTAATTCAATAATTTCACAATACAATATTTCAAGTCATAATTTGGATGTGGTGTTTGAAAAGCTTGATTTAGGTGTTTTGTTTGACTATAAGCTAACTTTCCTCAGTCATCTAAATTATATTATCCCTGAGGCTTAATCAGTTATGTATTTCATACGTAGAAATACTGCTGAATTCTCAGACCCATATGTGAAAAAGGTTTTATATTGCTCTTTTGTTCGATCAAAAATTGAATATGCTTCTTTCATTTGGAGCCCAATTGCATCAGTAAATATTAATCGTGTTGAGAAAGATCAAAAGACGTTTATCAAGTTTGCTTTAAACTCTTTGAACTTTTCTGCATTTCCATCGTACGAAAGTAGATGTTTGCTTCTATTTTTAAAATCTTTGACTTCTAGAAGAGATATAGC
This sequence comes from Polietes domitor, assembly GCA_947397865.1. Classification (NCBI taxonomy): domain Eukaryota; kingdom Metazoa; phylum Arthropoda; class Insecta; order Diptera; family Muscidae; genus Polietes; species Polietes domitor. The sequence continues at coordinate 41,476,675 of OX377618.1, read as the reverse complement.
TTCATTGGTGTTTTTTCATGGTATTATTAATGCTTCTGTGGATTGTTCAGAGTTGCTATCACTCGTCCAGTTTAGTGCGCCGGCCCGATCTTTGAGATATTACTACCCTTTTCATATCGATAGACATTTTTCTAATTATGCTTCTAATGAACCCTTGATTAAATTGACGAAACTTTATAACACTATTTGTGAGTTTGTAGATTTTTCTATTTCTAGTCTAATGTTTAAAAAATTGTTAAATAATATAATTAATTAAATATATTATTGTTATACTAATTTTAATATAAATAATGTAAAACATTGCTGGTCTATAAGGATTTATATCCATAGACTTAATAAATTAAATGAAATTATTTTTTTTTCGAACCACACAAAAAAACTATACAAATAGAAAAAAAAATGAAAAAATATTTTATTTTATAATTATTTTTTTTTTTTGAAAAAAAAAAAACACAAAAAATACTATAAAAATAGAAAAAATATTTTATTTAATTTTGTAGTTGATAACATTACAGAGATGAAAATAGTATCCCCATGTAAAAGATCTTTGTATAAATGTAGAAGTTATGACCCGCAGAAGAATTGAAGAAAAAATTTTGATTTTCTATTTTTTTGTTAAATAACGCGAAAAAGCTCTCTACAAACTAGATACCATGATATTTTATATTGTAATAGTATTTTAGTTGAAGGAAATCTATAGAAAATTGAAGAAGTTTTGGATCTTCTTAAAGAAGTACATGTCGTCTTCACACATAACTAAATCTATTTTAACAAAACCTTCGTAAAGAAGTGAAACGAATTTTTGAAATCCCCTTACTTCTACAACATGATGACACTTCTACATTTATTCATTTGTTTTTTTTTAATATGCCTTGTATTCATCGTTAATATTCCAGCTATTTTAAAATCAAAAATACACTTTCTGTTGTTAAATTTATAAAAAATCATATTTCCCCCCGATATTTAACTAACTACTTTTTAAAGTCATAATTTTTTAAATTTAATTTGCGTCCTCATAAATGGTCATAACTTCCACAGTTATACATAGATCTTTTCCATGCAAGCATTTTTTTCTTCGTTAGAATGTTAGCTATTAAAAAATGAAACGAAATATTTTTCTCCATTTTTTTTCTATTTTTATGAATTTTTTCGTGCCAGCAAAAAAGTTTTTCTCGGAAGAAAAGTTTTGTAGACTTTTCCTAAACCACTGTTTCTATTTGTAGCCATCACAATTAACATATAAGTGGGTGTGATCAGCTCTATATTTCCAGTATGAGAGCGCAAATATAAAAGCTACCTTCCACGAAAATCAGAATTTTAGTAAAAAATTAAAAAAAATATTTATTCATAATTTTTTGTGTTGATATGATAACTCAATATTCCCCAAAACAAACAAAAAATATTATATTTATTTATGTATTTTTTTACATAGTATTATTCTATATTTGCTTAATTTAATTCCAAAACCTCCTACTTGTTCACACTCCGCCTAGTTCTATGGGTTTCATTTGTGGCGAGACAATGACTTTCCCGAAATGATTTTCCCCGTTAAAGACTTGACCCACCCCCTCCTCCAACTAATGCAGTTCAGCGTAAGATAAGCAATGAATTTGTCGGAATTGTAAATGAATTTGTGTAATAGATAAATCCTAATAGAAGCATTTCCGTTTCCTTGCTCCCTGTCACACTCGCTTTGGTTTCACAACGCTAAACCCTTTTAGTCCGGCTCCGTTACTTGCAACAACAACAACAAATCTGATGCCATACAAAAGGGAAACACAAACAAAATTTCGGTTTCTGTTCTACGGCCATCTGGGGAGATTAAATGGCAGCCTATGAACAGATACGCCTATCACTTTTCTCTACCCATTCTCTTCCCCCTTCGCCTATCCCCCAAAAAACCCGCAAATGTTATGAGCTTTACATTAACCCCCGGCCCGAACAAAAAATATGCGTTAACTACGCTTTGGGGCATAAAAATGATACGTTTTAAAGTTCATCCTCCATTCACAACAAGGAAGCCATGGTAGTGTGAAGAGGGGTAGGGTGTTGTTTTTGGGTGCCCTTAGCTATTGTGTTATGTGCTGTGTGCTATGTGGATGTGCCTTGTTTTGGAATGATGTTGAAAACACTTGTGGGAATTTCATTAAATGGATATGAAAACTGATTTTTTTCGCCCGACGATTTTGGCCTGTTTATGATTTCCTCCATTTCTCAGCTAGATGATGATGATGATGATGTTGCCCATAAAGCCATGAAATGGCATGTAACCAAGAAAAACTACATGTATTTATAACCTCTTAAGTTTTTATCTTAAAGAATAGTTTTCCGAAGATTGTGGGGATGAGATGAGGCTTTTTATGGCCCATATGAGGGAGGAATGGTTAAAGACAATAGTTGGGGGGGTTTGCAGAAAAAATCATAGTCATTCATCTTCTTTTTGGTTTGCTAAGATTTAGTGTTTGTTTGTAATCAAACAACTAAACATACTTAGACAGTAATCCCGACACATATGCTAAAGGGTTGCTGCCATAAGTATTACATATTATTTTTGGGAAAACTTCAGAGAATAATTAATAATTCTAATTGTGTTACAAACGTTCATATATTATCATATATTACATAAATAAAGTATTTTTTCATAGCACTTTTTAAGGAAGTTTTAGTTTTAGTTCTAGATTATCATGTGGATGAAATCTAGATGATATCGCCAAAATATCGTCTGAGAGATAAAAGGGCGATATCTCCAGAAAACCATCTGAAAATTTAATTTTCCATATTTATCAATTTAAATAATTGCGGCCCGAACGATAATCACAATTACTGCGAAAGCTAAACTTCTGGAAGCTAAATCGGCAATATCGCCAGATAATCTCGTAGAGGACAAAAATTCAAATTTCCCAATTTTTATATTTTATTTTAATCAAAATTCATCCAATTCATGGTTGAATGCAGAAGATGAACGAAACTTAACGCAATTAATATTTACAAATTAAATAAATGGATAGCCGAGGAATTTTAAAGAAATATCAATATTTTTTTAGGTCTAAATATCCAATTTTCCATATTTTTTCAATGTTAATAATCAAATGGAGAAGTTTTTTGCGAGCTAAACGATAATTCTAATCAATGCGAAAGCTAAACTTCTGGAAGATGAATTGGTTATTTGTCCAGATAATCACGTAGAAGACAAGAATTCAAATTTATGGATGAATGAAACTTAGAAACAGAAGATGAATGAAACTTAACACAATTAATATTTATAAATTAAATAAATGGATATCCGAGGAAATTGAAAGAAATATAAATATTTTTTATATTTACTCTGAGGTCTAAATATCAAATTTTCCATATTTTCCAATTTTAATAATTAAATGGAGACGTTTTTGCGGCCCGAATGATAAGTACAATTAATGCGAAAGCTAACTTTCTGGAAGATAAATCGGCGATATCTCCAAGAGAAAAAATCAAATTTCTCTTTTTTTTTTATCAAAATTCGTCCAATTCATGGATGAATAAAACTTAACACAATTAATATTTATAAATTAATTAAATGAAGATTAAATGGAAATAAAAGATATATAAATATTTTTTATACACTCCACGAGAGTATTATGTCTTTGTGCATTTGTTTGTAACACCCAAAAGGAAACGAGATAGACTCATTGTTAATTATACCGATCGTCTTAGAATCACTTTCTGAGTCGATTTAGCAATGTCCGTCTGTCTGTCCGTCCGTCCGTCCGTCCATCTATTCTTGTAATCACGATACAGGTCGCAATTGTAGACAGAACCAAATGAAACTCTGCACAACGATGTTTTTCGGGATAAGGACGAACGCTATTTAATTTGAAGAAAATCGGTTCAGATTTAGATATAGCCCCCATACGAATTTCACTCCCGATTTGACTCTTTTCACTCTAGATACCACATATTACAACAGATTTTCTTTAAAATTGGCAAAACATCTTATATTGTAACTAGAAACTCCTGTGGTAAAAATGTGTTAGATCGGTTCAGATTTATATACAGCTCCCATACAAATTTTGTTCCCAATTTGAATTTTTCCGCTCTAGAAACCACATAATGTATCAGATTGTCTTCAGATTTGGCAAAACATCTTATATTTAAACTAAGAACATCTATGGTGAAAATAGGTCAAATCGGTTCAGATTTAGATATAGCCCCCATACAAATGTCGTTCCCGATTTGACATTTTCCTCTGTAGAAACCACATATTGTACCCGATTTTCTTTAAATTTGGCACAACATCTTATAATCTTACTAGAAACACCTATGCAGAAATTGGGTAAGATCGGTTAAGATTTAGATATAGCCCCCATATAAATATCGCTCCCGATTTGACTTTTTCCGCTTTAAATGCAACATATTCAAATCGATTTTCTTTAAATTTGGCACAACATCTTATAATCTAACTAGAAACACCTGTGGCTAAAGCGGGCTAGATCGGTTCAGATTTAGATATAGGCCCCATAGAAATGTCGCTCCCGATTTGAATTTTGCGCTCTAAAAACCATATATTGTACCCGATATTCTTTAAATTTCGGACAACATCTTATAATCCAACTAGAAACACTATGCAGAAATTGGGTAAGATCGGTTCAGATTTAGATATAGCCCCCATACAAATGTCGCTCCCGATTTGACTTTTTCCGCTTTAAAAGCCACATATTGTGCTCGATTTTCTTTAAATTTCGCACAACATCTTATAATCTAACTAAACAAAGCTATGGTGAAAGTGGGTAAGATCGTATCAGATTTAAATATAGCCCAAATTCAAATGTTGCTCCCATAAGTTTAACCGATTTTGGCCAAACTATACATTTAAATTTCACCTATTTCGTTCCAGGTTTCAATATATCCTCATACGAATGTCCTTTCCGATATAAAATTTTTTGTCAAACACAGGATACAAAAAAACTTCCCTTTTTCACCGAATTAAATTGTATTCGGATTGAAAGTGGAATGTATCATAGAGTCGGCCCCGCCCGACTTTAGCCTTTCCTTACTGGTTATATTTTCTGAGGTCTAACAAATCTAAATATAATAATAAATTTGTGTTATAGAATTTTTAATTTTTTTCATGTGTCATTTTTTAACAAGTTTTTGCTTAAACTGATGCCATAACTTCTACATTTATTTAAAAATTTTCTCCAACTGGGCCTTGATTTCTTCGTTAATATTCCAGATCCCTATTACGAAATAAAATAAAGTAAAATATCTTTTATCTAATTATTAAAGGGGGTTTCACGCTATTTATAAAAAATAAAAAGTCATAATTTAAAAATAAAGGGTGATTTTTTAAGAGCTTGATAACTTTTTTTTTTTAAAAAACGCATAAAATTTGCAAAATCTCATCGGTTCTTTATTTGAAACGTTAGATTGGTCCATGACATTTACTTTTTGAAGATAATTTCATTTAAATGTTGACCGCGGCTGCGTCTTAGGTGGTCCATCCGCTTAGTCCAATTTTGGCATTTCCACGTTTTTGAGTAACAGAGACCCAATTGGTGCGAACGGCGACGAATCGAAAATTGGTGGTCATCATTAACACTTTCCGATACAGCTGCGATATTTTCTTCAGTTCGCACTCTACGTAAGCGTGTTGGTGGTTTAATGTCCAACAATGTAAATTTGGTGCGAAATTTAGTCACAATAGCCCGAATAGCCGCTTCAGTGGGTCGATTAAACTGACCATAAAATGGAAGCGCGCAATGAACTTTCTTAACAGAGCACGCATTTTGATAATAAAATTCAATAATTTGCAAGCGTTGTTCGTTTGTAAGACGATTCATGATGAAATGTCAAAGCATACTGAGCATCTTTCTCTTTGACACCATGTCTGAAATCCCACGTGATCTGTCAAATACTAATGCATGAAAATCCTAACCTCAAAAAAATCACTCTTTATATATAATTTGCTTCCGCGAAGAGGCTTATAACTTCTGCATTTACTCATAACTATTTTACATGTGACATTGTTGTCTTCGCTAGAATTCAAAAATAAAACAAAATATTTTTTTCCAGTATTATTTCTATTTTCTTGCGATTTTTTTCGTGCCAGCAAATACTTTTTTTTTGTAAAAAATATATTTTTTTCTTTAATTTTTTGAGACTGTTCCTAAGCCACTGTTTCTATGTGAAAGTGATTTTACAACTGTTGTACCCATCGAAAGGATATAAGGACTTATAATTCCAAAATGAGAGTATTAAAGGCGACTTCGACGAAAATTGGAACACTAGTAAAAAATTAAAATTAAATATATGGATAATTTTTAATATCACTTTCGAGTTTAGAAAGTCTACCGAGCTCTTCGAAAAAATACGTGTAAACTTATGTTAAAAATAATCCTTAAAGCCTTACTTTGTTACAGAATAAAATGTTGTCCTATGGACGACGATTCTGAACCATCATTTGATAAATGAAAATTAGATTTAAATTAAATTTCATTGTGTCAACGAAACTATCTTCTTTACATCAGTGAAGTACCATCCATAAAGGACTTGGCATATTTTGTTGAGATATTTTTTTTGTTTATTTCCTTCGCCGCTGATGTTTTTTCTATTGATTATTAAAATATATAGCTCGTGGGATAACCCTTTTCACATACAACAATCCTGCTGAGCATATGGCTGGCTACAAGGGTTACATGTGTGTGATTTTGTGTACATACATACAAGTCTAACCGAGTCTGCTTGTTTGTTTTGCTTAAGTAAAGTGCCATGAGTGCTTGTGTGTGTGTGTGTGCGTGAGAGAGTGTGTCCTTGTTCTCCTCTTCAGCTGTTACTACCATCCAGCTCCCGTCCAACTGGCACTGTCACTTGGACCACTTGGGCAAACAAATCTAAACTCTTTCCTTTGGCCAGCCAACAACCAATCAAAGCCTCATCCCAAACTGGTGCCACAACATAACTATACAAAGACAAATACACGCACACACACACACGCATACATACACATGTACATTTCAGGATATTGATACCACTCACACCGTGCTGGGTTCCAGGGTAATCATACTCTGGCTCCAGTTTCTGGTACTGGTGCTGGTGTAGGTGGTCACTGGTCGCTTGGGGTAGCCCAGTGTTGTAACCGTAGAAAGTGCAAATGAAAAACAAGGAGAACGAACTGCCAAAAGATGAAATAACAATCAATAAAAATCTTTACTCAACAAACGGACAGCAGTCGATATTGCATGTCAGGCAAATGTTATTCGCAAATATCCAATTCTCTCGTTCGTTCTCCGATGCTGATGTTGACGCTGACGAAGAAGAAGGAGTAGGAAAAAAACGCCGAACAAACAAACAAGCGTTCCTGGGGAAATGAAATGTGATTAATGATACAATAATTGTTAAGCAAAAAAAGGAAAAGAAAACAAGAATTGAACACTAGTCGACTATAATATCCATAGACAGGACAGGGCTGAGACTGCGTCAGAAGCGAGCCATTGATATGCATTAAAATGGATATAACGATGTGACGGAGGGTGAAGTTTCAAGCAAAAAAAAAGAGCAGACTTTTGGACATGTCAGACAGTGGAATCTGAACAGATGCTGATACTGCTGCCAATAAAAATATCGAATAGCCAACAAAGAAAAGTCACTTACGAAGTCAGCTGAAAAGCCAAATAAAAAAGCACATTTGAAAAGGCCGATAATTAAAATCTGGTCCTTCATCGCTTCGTTTAATATTGGCCAACAAATAAGCGAATCAGTTTGTGGATAACGCACAGATGTTAAATGACCTACTGACACTAGCCAAGGAACTAGTATTTTCCATTGGTCAATGAACACAATGAAGTGAATAAACAATCCATTACATACCACTGGTCAGAGACAAATAATGGGTCTTCTCTGCTTAATTCTTAAATATAAATTGGGCTTTTCGAGACTTTTAAAGCTCGTTGCTGAACGCAAATTTGCTCTTGTCACATTTTCACCAAAAATTTCAAACCGGTTTTATCGAAAAAGTATTTTATTATAAAATATTTATTATGTTTTATTTTCGACAAATCTGCTATTGAACGAAACTGATTTTTTCAAAATTTCAAACCGGTTTTCTAGAAAATATTTATTATGTTATATTTACGACAAACTCGGTTTTAAAAACCGATTTTTTTCAAACTTCAAACCAAAAACATCCAGAATGCAGTATAACCAGTGATACTTTTTGAATGGAATGAATGTCGCTTCGTATTTTTATTAAAATATTTATTATATTAAATTATCAAAATTTCAAACCGGTTTTCTAGAAAACAATGATGGCAATGAATTTTGATACTTTTTGAATGGAATGAATGTCGATTCGTATTTTTATTAAAATATTTATTATATTAAATTATCAAATTTCAAACCGGTTTTCTAGAAAACAATGATGGCAATGAACCGGATTTTTTTTAATTTCAAACCGGTTTCATCGAAAATGTAAGACGGAGAGATACTTTTTGAGTGCAATGAATTGTGATTTGTTTGTCTTTTATAATATTTATATTTTCAACAAATCTTGTTTTGAAAAAAAAAACGTTTTTTTTTTTTCAAAATTCCAAAGGAAAATTCCAGAAAAATAGTGAGGACGATGACTTTTGAAATTTATTTTGTTTCAAAAGATGTTAAAAAATATTTACTATGTTTAATTTTCGACAAACCCGGTTTTAAAAAACCGGATTGTTTTTAATTTTCAAGCCGGTTTTCTCGAGAGACACTTTTTGAGTGGAATGAATTTTGATTCGTTTTTCTTTTAAAAAAAATATTTATTTTGTTACATTTTTCAAACCGGGTTTTCTCCAGAACAATGAGTATAATTTTCAAACCGATTTTTTAGAAAACAATAATTCATTTTTGGGCACAAAATTTTCTAATGAAATATTTTTTTATGTTACATTTAAGTGAAATGCGGTTCTAAACCCCAAACTTAAAAAAAATCAAACCGGTTTTCTCGAAAACATAGGACGAGATATTTTTTTGGTGGAACATTTTTAAGTAGTTTTTAATAATATATTTACATTATTTTTTATTTGTTAGGTTACATTTTCGACAAAAACGGGTTTTAAAACCGAATATTTTCAAAGTTACAAGCCAGATTTCTCGGAAATGTATGATGAAACCCACTTTTTAATGTGTCTCCGAAGTTTACATACATGTCCAAAAATAGTTCTGTCACATTTTTCCTTAAACCCGGATTTAAAAACCATACCGGGTTTCTCAAAAATTTATCACCTGAATTACTTTCGAGAACAATGAATTTTGACTTTAAAAAATGCTATAGGTAAACCCGTTATAACCTAATGAAATTTGACATATTTTCAAGACACTCGGATATAAAAAATATTCAAACCAGGTTTTTCCAAAATGTATCACCAGAGAAACATATCCCTCTAAAAGTATTTCTGACACATTTGTCCGTAAATCCGGTTTTAAACACCGAAAAAACCAAACCGGTTTTAGAGAAAATTTGTCACGTATGAATTTGAATTTGAATTTTTGAATTTGATACTTATAAATTTCTGTCGGTGAACGTGAGACTGACCTCCAAACATATTTGTTATGTCATATTTTTCAAGAAATCGAGATTTAAAAATAAATAAATCGGTTTTAATAAAAATGTATCACCACAGAATACATAGCCCTTCAAAACTAATTCTGTCTAATTTTTCCATTAAAACGGTTTTAAAACCCGAAAAAAACTCAAACCGGTTTTCTTGAAAATTGATCTCCTGAACCGCTTTTGCTGATAATGAAGTCAGATTCATAAATTTCTGCCGGTGAACATGAGTCTGACTTCCGATAACCGGATTAAAAAAACACAAACCATTTTTTTCGGAAATGTATCATCAAAATATGCATTGGTTTAAAATCTGTGCCGCAAACGTATTTTAGTGACATTTCCTGCAAACCCGGTTTTGAACCGGTTTCAAGAAACTCGGATTTAAAAAAATAAATCGGTTTTAATAAAAAATGTATCACCACAGAATACATAGCCCTTCAAAACTAATTCTGTCTCATTTTACCATTAAACCGGTTTTAGAACCCGAAAAACCCCAAAACGGTTTTCTTGAAAATTGATCTTCTGGGCCGCTTTTGCGGTTAATAAGATGAGATTCACAAATTTCTGCCGGTGAACAAGAGTCTGACTTCCGAAACCCGGATTAAAAAAAATCAAACCGGTTTTATTCGGAAATGTATCTCCAAAATATGCATTGGTTTAAAATCTGTGCTGCAAAAGTGTTTCTGTGACATTTCCTGCAAACCCGGTTTTGAACCGGGTTTCCCTGATTACATGGACAAATTTTGAGAACAAACAATTTTAGGGGTTTATATTTTTCATGGCTAATCTGCCCGGCAAAAATATTTTCGACAACCGGATTTTTTTTTAACATTTCTAAACGGTTTTCTCGAACATGTGCTTTTTGGGACCACATTCGTGTTCAGCAATGCTAAATTAGCAAAACAAAATTCCGTCGAATATAAATTTTTCCACAACTGCTCTCATTCCAGAGCTGTTTGCTGCCTTCTGCAGTTTGGAATATAATGTTTTTCTCCTTCTCACAGCGTATTTTATACTTTTGGCGAATTACTAAACATTTTATGCTCTGTAATTTATACTGATGATTTGATGCGTGATTTCGCCAATATTGGCGGATGTTTATGCAAAAGTGTGACCTAAATTTATGGCGCATAATTTACACTTGCTTCATAAATCGCAATAATTATTTACTCAAAAATACTAAAAACAGAGGCATTAAATTGCAGTTTCCTACAAACATTTCCATTCCAATCCGTCCAATGGGCAGCACGTCGCGCCAGTTGTGCGAACTGGCCGAAGTTGGGCCAACATTTCCGCGTAAACTGATGTAAACATCTAAAAAAAGACGTGCCGTGCCGCTCGCTGACACTGACGTCAGGATAGTAAGTCATTTTTCGGCCAAATTATTGATTGACATTTGATTTGTCAAATCGTCAAGATTAGCCAAAACAAATAAACGAAACGAAATTCCATGTGAGACATAGAAGGAAATTGTACATGTCCATAAACATACTCGTATATATTATGTGTGTGAATGTAAACTCATATAGGTTGCGAACATAAAGTAACAACAACATTGGCGCATAATCCCAATTAATGGCTTTTCCCTGTAATAGAAAGAAAAAGCTGTATGTAAAGATTAACTATTATTAGGGAAATTCTATATATGTATATGGCTCGTCAATCAAATTCATGGCATACTCAGAGAAATTGTGGACCATAATTTGTGTATAATACTATTTTCCCCGAGAAATGACGCTGTTTTTCTTGAAGGTTTTGTCAAGTAAAACAAGAATCTGTTGCCTGTAACTTAGCTCATTGTTAACCGATTTCCACCCGGAATTAAAAAAGAAGAAACTTAAACCTATCGAACGATATATACTTATTTTAAGAAAATATCGGAAATTTTGTTGTATTTGTCCAGCAAAACAGTGTTTTTAATTTTTTCGCCATTTTTCAAACATTGCTAAGTTTTTACACATTTTCCCCACTTTGGGAATTCGACTAATATTTTTCGGAAAGCAATTAAAAACTACAAAACTAGTAAATTGTCATCACTTGTATCCGTTTAGATTAATTCTCAAATTTTTGGCACATTTTCACCAGTTTGGGAATTCGGCTATTTATTACGGATAAAATCAAAATCTGCAATTCTACAAAATTTTCACCATTTTCTTCCGTTTTGACGACTTTCCAAATTTTGGTATACATTTTCCCCACTTAGGGAATTCGACTAATGTTATTAGGAATGCATTCAAAATCTGCAAATCTAATAAATTGTCCTCATTTTTATACGTTTCGGTGGACTCCGAAAATTTGCAACAAATTTTCCCCACTTTGGGAATTCTGCAGTTTATTTCAGAAATTTCAAATTTTGGAACACATTTTGCCCATTTTTGCGGTAAAAATCTAAATCTGCAATTCTATTAAATTTTCACCATTTTTATCTATCTTGATGAATTTTTCTTTTTTATCTATTTTGATGAATTCCCAAATTTTGGAACACATTTTCCCCATTTTGGGAATTTCTCTTTTTTTGAGGAAAAAATCTAAATCTGCAATCTACTAAATTTTCATAATTTTTATCTATTTTGATGAATTCCCAAATTTTGGGAAATTTTTTTTCCAGTTTGGAAATTCGATTATTTATTGCGGAAAAATGCAAAATCTACAAATTTAGCAAATTTGCCTCATTTTATTTGTTTTGATGAATTCTCATGTTTTGGAACACATTTTCCCCACCTTAGGAATTTGGTTGTTTATTGCGGTAAAATATCAAATCTACAAATTTCGTAAATTTTAATTATTTGTATCTGTTTCGATGAATTACCAAAGTTTGGAACAAATTTTCCCCAATTTGGGAATTCGACTATTTATTTCAGAAAAAATGCAAAAACTGCAAATCTATTTAAATTCACCATTTTTATCCGTTTTGATGAATTACCAAATTTTGGAACACATTTTCCCCACTTTGGGAATTCGAAAAAATGCAAATTTTGCTAATCTATTTAATTTTTCCCAAATTTTGGAACACATTTTCACCACTTAGGGAATTCGGCTATTGTTTTCGGAAAGCAATCAAAATCTGTAAACATTTTTCCCACTTTTGGAATTAAATTATTTTTTTCGAAACAAGCCAAAAATGCAAGTAATGCAAATTTTCTTCATTTTTATTATTATTTATTATTATTTTTTATTATCATGAATGCCTAAATTTTGGAACAAAATTTTCTCATTTTGGGAATTAGGCTATTTATGGGAATTCAGCTATTTTTTCAGAAAAATGCTAATTCTTAAAGTTTAGTAAATTTTCATAATTTTTATCTGTTTCGAGGAATTCCCAAATTTTGGAACACATTTTCACCACTTAGCGAATTCGACTAATATTTTTTTGAAAACAATCAAAATCTGCAAAACTAGTAATTTGTCCTCCATTTTATATGTTTCGATGAACTCCCAAAATTTGGTAAAAATTTTCCCCACTTTGGGAATTCGGCTGTTTGTTTCAGAAAAATACAAAATCTGCAAATATAGCAAATATTTATCATTTTTATCTATTTTTAGTGAATTCACAAATTTTGGAAAAAAATTGTCCCCACTTTGGGAATTCGTCTATTTTTTTCGGAAAAAATGGAAATCTGCTAAAAATCTACTAAATTTTCATCATTTTTATCTATTTTTAGTGAATTCACAAATTTTGGAACACATTTTCCCCACTTTAGGAATTCGGTTATTTATTGTCGAAAAATGTAAAATCTACAAATTTAGTAAATTTTAATTATTTGTAACAGTTTTGGCGAATTCGCAAAGAGTGGAACACGTTTTCCCCACTTTGGGAATTCGACTATTTTTTCGGCAAAATGCAAAATCTTAATCCAAATCCAAATTTTGTAACACATTTTCCCCACTTTCGAAATTAAGCTATTTATTGCGGAACAAATAAAAAAATCTGTAGTTTTAGTAAAAATATTAATTATTTCAATTAATTTACTTATAATGTCTAAGATTGGATTGAAATTAAGCTATTTAACCTAGTTAAAATGGAATAATATTATGCGTTTAATTAATTCGATTATTATATTAATTAATTCAATTAATTTCTTAATTGAATTTATCAAGAAAACAGAAGCCAATCCTTATTTGATATTTTCTCTGCAGCGTTAATTTTTATATTTCTCTGTGGTCACATTTTTTCAGAGTGCTTGGAATTTAAGGAAATTGGTGGTTGAAAAATTAAATGTTGTTTTTTTCTGTTCAACAAAACACTCATCCTTTTTGAACAACCAGAGATCATATGGCACTCCAATGAAAGCCCAAAGTAAACAAGCAACAAATCACTGGGTTTCGACAATGTCACAACACTTCGTGTCTGGCACTGGCTGGTACTATGCACTCACACAGTGCCTCCTTCGGCCTGTCCCCAGACAGAAACCAAAACACAGAGTGCACATAGCAACAACAACAAAACACCCAAAACAATCTATTGTCAGTCAGCTATTGGTTTGTCTGTTTGCTTTTTTCATTTAAAGTTTAGTTGTTGACGGCGTCGTTGTTCCTCGGTTGGACCACTACTAACAATTTCGGGCTGTTTCCGTTTCCGCTGTTGTCATTGATGCTGCTGCTGGCGGACGGCGTGAGTGACTTGAAACTGAAACTGCACAAAAATAAAAATTTGATTTAATTCTGTCATTTCCTTTTTTGCTGGCGTTGTAACCATAAAGCGACCATTACTTTAACGAGGCTGGTGGAGAGAATTCGACAAAAAAGAAAAACTGCAAAAAACTCACACAAAAGGAAAATTTAAAATAACAACAGACGGCTGAAGTAGCAACAAACATCCTAAAGGGCCATCACCAGTCAGCCGGCCAGGCAGCCAGCCATTGGCCTCCAACGACAACAATAACAATAGATGCCGAACAAAAAAATGACAATTAAAATCAACACTGGAACACTGAACTATGGCCGGGGCCTAACTCCTCGCAGCCATCATCAGCCAGCATTCAACCAGATGGCACATGGCAACCAGAGCGAGAGAAAAAGAGAAAGAGCCACACTCAGAGTTGGCTACAAACAAACATTTGTAATAAAAGACTCCTTTTGACCACTTATGTCTCTGTATTTTGTTGTTGCTGTTGTTTTTGAGTCATCATTTGTTTCTGTTGTCTCTGCTCTTCTTTTGCTTTGGTCGTTTGTGTTGGTTTTTTTGTAATTTTCTCTTTTTTTTTGAGTTTTATGAAAGATGACTCCTTGAAAAAGTAAATGTATATTTGTTTGAACGATTGTGCAGTTCACATCAACAACATCAATGTGATGTCCTTCATCATCACGAGGTTGGTCATCATCGGCTTTGTGATCATATAAAAGTCAACAGACCATGTTACCACCACCGACAGGCATCATCATCATCATCCAGTAGACCCAGTGGTCATATTCTGCACTTCCATCATTCTACCACCATCGTTGTCAAGAGTAAGAGATTACCTAGCAGACTTCACTCAGAAAAAAATTTAAATTTGCCATGAATTAAAACTCCAATGAAATGTAGGAAACCATATCTTTGATTCAGAGTGTCCAAAATTCATGTAGAAAATATTAACATGAAATAATTCTCAAACGTTTCAGGATAATTTTGCCATAAAGAAAATGAGAGAAAATACGTTTTTTTCAAAAAAAAACATTCTTTTTTTCACAAAAAAAAAACATAAAATGCCCATAACAATTATTTTTATCATTATTTAATAGCTAATATTCTAGCGAACAAAACAAGGTCTATATGTAGTTTTACTTTTTATTTTTTTTTTTCTTAAATTCCGGATTTACTTGTGGAACTACACGACCGATAACATTCGTGTATATATTTACTTAAAGTTACTTATGATACTTATGAAAATTTAAAATATTTTTTTTTGCTTGCTCGAAAGAACCCATAAAATCGAAAAATAACGTTTTTTTTCTTTTTACAATAGCTAACATTATTGTTCACTATATAAAGTTTATTTTTAAATGATCTATAGATAAATAAAGCAGTGTTTTTTTTTTTTTTCAAAATATATATTTATTTATTTAAGAAATTAGATACAAAATTAATTTATTTTATTTTGCAATAGCTGGGATTTCAAGCACGGCCTATTTCAAGAATTTTGGAACACATTATCCCCACTTTGGGAATTCATCTAATTTTTGGAATAAAAAACCAATTCTGCAAATCTACTTAATTTTCATCATTTTTATCTGTTTTGTGAATTCCCAAGTTTTGGAAAACATTTTCGACACTTTGGGAATTCGGCTATTTATTGCGGAAAAAATAGAAAATCTGTAAATTTAGTAAATTTTTTATAATTTTTATATGTTTTTAGTGAATTCAGAAATTTTGGAAAACATTTTCCCCACTTTGGGAATTCGGATATATATATATATTGTGGAAAAAAATTAAAATCTGCAAATTTAGTAAATTTTCATCATTTTTGTCAGTTTTTAATGAATTCAAACATTTCGGAACACATTTTTCCATTTTGGCAATTAAACTATTTAGAATATAGTAGAAAATCTGCAAATTTAGTAAATACAATCGGAAAAAACCAAAAATAAAAATAGTAAATTTGCATAGCTTTTACCATCTGTAAATTTAGTAAATTTGAATCAGTTTTTCCTGTTTGGTAATTTGACTATTTTTTCAAAAAAAAATAAAATCTGGAAATCTTTCCTCATTTTTATCAATTTTGATGAATTCCCAAATTTTGGAATACATTTTTCACCTCTGGGAATTCGACAAATTCATCGGAAAAATGTAAAATCTGCACATCTAGTAAATTTTCATAATTTTTATCAGTTTTTAGCCAATTCAAAAATTTGGAACACATTTTCCCCACTTTAGGAATTTGTAAATTTTTTGGAATAAAAAAACAAAATCTGCAAATCTACATAATTTTTATCATTTTTATCTGTTTTCTGAATTCCCAAATTTTGGAACACATTTTCCCCACTTTGGGAATTCGTCTATTTTTTTGGAATAAAAAACAAAATCTACTTAATTTTCATCATTTTTTATATGTTGTTGGGAATTTGCAAATTTAGTAAATTTTTATAATTTCTATCTGTTTTTAGTGAATTCAGAAATTTTGGAAAACATTTTCCCCACTTTGGGAATTCGGCTATTTATGGTGGAAAAAAATAGAAAATTTGCAAATTTCTTTATTTCTTGTAAAGAGTGATTTTTTTGAGGTTAGGATTTTCATGCATTAGTATTTGACAGATCACGTGGGATTTCAGACATGGTGTCAAAGAGAAAGATGCTCAGTATGCTTTGACATTTCATCATGAATAGACTTACTAACGAGCAACGCTTGCAAATCATTGAATTTTATTATCAAAATGCGTGCTCTGTTAAGAAAGTTCATCGCACGCTTCCATTTTATGGTCAGTTTAATCGACCCACTGAAGCGGCTATTCGGGCTATTGTGACTAAATTTCGCACCAAATTTACATTGTTGGACATTAAACCACCAAGACGCTTACGTAGAGTACGAACTGAAGAAAATATCGCAGCTGTATCGGCCAATGTTAATGATGACCATCAATTATCGATTCGTCGCCGTTCGCAGCAATTGGGCCTCTGTTACTCAAAAACGTGGAAATGCCAAAATTGGACTAAGCGGATGGACCACTTGAGGCGCAGCCGCGGTCAACATTTAAATGAAATTATCTTCAAAAAGTAAATGTCATGGACCAATCTAACGTTTCAAATAAAGAACCGATGAGATTTTGCAAATTTTATGCGTTTTTTTTAAAAAAAAAGTTATCAAGCTCTTAAAAAATCACCCTTTACATGGATATTTTACCTACAGACATTGTATTTTTTCAAATTGAACTGAATATTCATTCTTTTATATCGTTTTCAAGTTTAAGAAGATAAAATATTTCACAGAATGTTGTACATAGCCCCTCGGCAAAATTTGGTTGCATATTAAAAGTTATTGAAGGTATTTTCTATTTTCTCCTTGCTGGGAACTAACTTTGTTTCTCCCAATCAATTGCAACCATTTGCAATCCTAACTGTCTACACAGTCCATGAAGCCTAGACAATGAATTTCATGATTCCTGCTTGGTACGATTTGAACCCCCTTTTTCCATTTGTACGCTAAAAGTACAAATTTGGAAAAGTCCTTGGTTTTTGTTGCGTTCACACAGTCGGAGGAACGTATACAGCCGATTTCATGATCCTAACTGCCGTCGTTTGGTTAGTACCATTTTTATCCCTTTTTGTCCCAAAAAGAACAAATTTCAAAAAATTATTTCACATTGCGCCGATTTTCATGACTTTACCTTCAGCCGTTTGTTAGTCACCACTTTTATCCCTCTTTTCACATTTTACCCCTTAAAAAAGCGAATTTCAAAAAAATGAATTTTTTTACGGGAATTTGGGATAACTCATCAGCGGAACTTATGTATAGAGTTCTTGGCCGTATATATGTTTAAATTTTTGGCCAATTTCTTCAACCAACCAACCATATTTTATGAAAATAAATAATCTTTAACCTAATCAGAAAATGAAACTCATCAAATTCAAACAAATGCTTGCAGCAATCATATTTCTTATCTGAATGCATGTTGTTGTCTTTTCCAATTATGTATACTGTAAGCGCTCGGTATGCAGTCTATACTTTCCGGTATAATTTTGCAACTCCTGAAAAAGGGTCGAGTTGAAATAGTCAAACTTTTTGATAATTTTTATTTTTATTATGTTGCCTTTAAACCAACATCCTGCCACTTCATTTAACTGCGGCGGAAGTGCATCCCAGATTCACTATTTTGGCTCGTTTTCCTCCCCCACCCAACATCATCATCATCATGAGCAGCAGCAACAACAACATTTGAGCTGTAACTTCTCCACGAATTGTTGCCGGTTAAAAATAACTGAACTAGTCGAGTTATTTTTTAACATTAATATTCATAAAAAACAACATCACCAACCGAAGCAAGCAAGCACTGAGCATTGAGCAAAACTTAAGTGGAAAAGTCGTTTGTTTTTGTTCCTTCACTCTGTGGCGAAAACGTAACCGACAGCCAGGCGGACAGACGGACAGACATTCGCTGCATTTTAATTGGTTAAATAAATAAAGTTGTTACAACGAACAAAAAATGATAACGACGACGACGATGAACATGTCTCACGTTGCCGGCGATGATGGTATTTTTTGGAAATGTAACAATATATTTTATTTTTTAATAAAATCATATATATAATTGCTTAACTTTGTTGCTGGGAATTGCAACTAGCTCGAAGCAGTCAGGAGGGAGTTACATTTTAATGAATGTAGAAGGAATATATATTTACGAAAAATAATATAATATTTGTGTGATAAGGAAAAGTTCTATTTCAGCTGAGAGAATAATTAGGGTTAATTTAGTTTAGTTTTACATCAAAATACTGAAAACTAGATAGTTGTTATTTACCAAAATATGTATATAGCTGGTATGTATGCTGGATAAACTTGGTCAAGACATTTTCGAAAAGTTCCCGTAATTTAAGTTCAATTCATTGTTTACACAAAAAATTAATATTTCTAAATAAGAGCAAAATGTGAACACTCTATAAGCGCCACTGATAAGTTATCCCCATACCGTATACGTAATACGTATATGGCCATAGTGTTTATAGTTGGATTTGGTTCTCCTTTCCTTTTTATTACACTGTGGAATTACACAGAGCTAACAGGAAAAGTTAATAAATAAAATTCTTGTTTAAGTACACCAAGTTGGCACTGATATTTTATTAAATTTTATTATATTTACAGCTGTCTTTTGTTCGCCGTCTTATAGTGAAATTTGACGTAGAATATTTTTTCCATTCACATCACCACCCTAAAGTGCAGTTTTGTGGGAGAGTTTAGCACCAAATCGGAAAAACTACAAAATTAACCTTAAAATTAATTTTAATACACCAAGTTGGTACTGATATTTGGCTTATATATATAGTATATCTACAGCTTTCTATTGTTCAGTGACTTATAGTGAAATTTCATGTAGAATATGTTTTCCATTCACACCACCCCCATAAAATTCACTTTGGTGGGACAGTTTAGCACTAAATCGAAAAAAGTACCAAAACACGCACTAAAATGAATTTTAATACACCAAGTTGGTACTGATTATTGACTTATATGTATTATATCGTCCGATTTCCTTTGTTCGGTGGCTTTTAGTAGAATTTCATGTAGAATATTTTTTCCATTCATCACCCCTCTCAAGTGCAGTTTTGTGGGTGAGTTTAGCACCAAATCGGAAAAACTACAAAATTAACCTTAAAATTAATTTTATTACACTAAGTTGATACTGATATTTGGCGTATATATATTATATCTACAGCTATCCATTGTTCAGTGACTTATAGTGAAATTTAATGTAGAATATTTTTTCCATTCACATCACCCCCATAAAATTCAGTCTTGTGGGTGAGTTTAGCATTAAATCGGAAAAACTACAAAATTAACTTTAAAATTAATTTTAATACACCAAGTTGGTACTGATATTTTGCTTATAAAGAGTGATTTTTTTGAGGTTAGGATTTTCATGCATTAGTATTTGACAGATCACGTGGGATTTCAGACATGGTGTCAAAGAGAAAGATGCTCAGTATGCTTTGACATTTCATCATGAATAGACTTACTAACGAGCAACGCTTGCAAATCATTGAATTTTATTACCAAAATCAGTGTTCGGTTCGAAATTTTTTATCGACAAATTTTGTTCAGCGATGAGGCTCATTTCTGGTTGAATGGCTACGTAAATAAACAAAATTGCCGCATTTGGAGTGAAGAGCAACCAGAAGCCGTTCAAGAACTGCCCATGCATCCCGAAAAATGCACTGTTTGGTGTGGTTTGTACGCTGGTGGAATCATTGGACCGTATTTTTTCAAAGATGCTGTTGGACGCAACGTTACGGTGAATGGCGATCGCTATCGTTCGATGCTAACAAACTTTTTGTTGCCAAAAATGGAAGAACTGAACTTGGTTGACATGTGGTTTCAACAAGATGGTGCTACATGCCACACAGCTCGCGATTCTATGGCCATTTTGAGGGAAAACTTCGGAGAACAATTCATCTCAAGAAATGGACCGGTAAGTTGGCCACCAAGATCATGCGATTTGACGCCTTTAGACTATTTTTTGTGGGGCTACGTCAAGTCTAAAGTCTACAGAAATAAGCCAGCAACTATTCCAGCTTTGGAAGACAACATTTCCGAAGAAATTCGGGCTATTCAGGCCGAAATGCTCGAAAAAGTTGCCCAAAATTGGACTTTCCGAATGGACCACCTAAGACGCAGCCGCGGTCAACATTTAAATGAAATTATCTTCAAAAAGTAAATGTCATGGACCAATCTAACGTTTCAAATAAAGAACCGATGAGATTTTGCAAATTTTATGCGTTTTTAAAAAAAAAAAAGTTATCAAGCTCTTAAAATATATATATATATATATATATAAAAATAAATATATTATATCTACAGCTTTCTTTTGTTCGGTGACTTATAGTGAAATTTCATGTAGAAAATTTTTTCATTCACATCACTCCCGTAAAATTCTGTCTTGTGAGAGAGTTCAGCCCCAAATCGAAAAAAGTACGAAATTAACACTAAAATGAATTTTAATACACAAATTTGGTATTAATATTTGACTTATATATATTATATTTTCCGATTTCTTTTGGTCGGTGACTTATAGTGAAATTTGATGTAGAATATTTTTTCCATTAACACCACCCCCCTAAAGTTCAGTTTTGTGGGAGAGTTTAGCACTAAATCGGAAAAACTACAAATTTAACACTAACATTAATTTGAATACACCAAGTTGGTACTGATATTAGGCTTCCAGCTTTCTCTGGTTCGGTGACTGATAGTGAAATTTGACGCGAAATATTTTCTCCATTAACACCACCTCCCTAAAATGCAATTTTGTGGGAGAGTTCAGCACCAGATTGGAAAAAATATAAAATTAACCCTAAAATGAATTTTTCAGTTCTTGACTTATTGCTGGCATTTAAGATGAGTTTAGAGTTTTGGTGTATTCAGGAACTTGTAGTAGAATTTTATGGCAAACATTTTTGTAGAACATTCTGAAGCTCTAAAACCCTGTTTTACGAGCGTTTTTAGCCCTTTAGCACAAAATGTACCAAATATACTCCTATATTGAGGAGCTAGAGGGTTAAAATATTCCACAAAAATTTTCCTTGTAGTGTTTTAAGCAATATTGCTGAACACATCTTATACATAAATCGAAAGGATCAGAAGGTTTCCTATGACATCTGTTTTTCCCTTTGGCACAAAAGGTACCAAAAAGACCCCTATATTGAGGAGATGGAGGTTTAAAATATCCCACAATAGTGGAAGTGTACTGAACACATCCTATACTTAAATTGAAAGGATCACAAGGTTTCCTATGTCCTCTCATCTATGTTTGTTTTTTTTACCCTTTGCTACGAAAGATACCAAAAAGACCCCTATCTTGAGGAGCTAGAGGGTTAAAATGTTCCACAAAAATGTTCCTTGCAGTGTTTTAAGTAATAGTGCTGAACACATCCTATGCTTAAAATGGAAGGATCACAAGGTTTCCTATAACCAGTCATCATAAGAATGTGCAAAGGGGGGAAATATTGACCGCCCACTAAAATGACCTCCAGAAGTAAACTTTAAAAACTTTTTATTTGACCGAAATAGTTGGCACTCTAATGTATTATATACAAAAAAAAAGAACTACGCAAAGAATTAAATTTTAATGTTTTTGAAAAGAAAACGAATTGGCAACGATGTGAGTAAAACTGGAACAACAACCTTTTCTAGTTTATTAACTTTTTATAAAGACAAACAAAGTCGAAGAAAATCCTTTAACAAAACAGACAACCGAAGAAAAATCCGTCGGTTGTTGTCCAGGAGGGGAATGATTTAACTTTTTTTTTTTTCAATTTTCAACATTTACTTCCGGCAAGCCGACACACACACACCTGCATGAATGCAAAGACTGTTTGAAAAGGATACATAAAATCTTTAATTGAAACACAATAGAGGTGAATGGCTTCAAAGACGTTCAGTCTTATCAGGGTGGTGTTGGGGGAAGGGAATGGAAAATCGTCAATATAACGATTAACAACACCTTAAAAGGGTTGTGTGATATGCGGATATGCGTAGGGGTGGTGGCAACAAAGAAACTATTTCGCAAAAAAGGAAAAACGAATAAAGCCTTGAATGGGTAAAAATGAACGGAAACGGAAACGTAAAAGAAAAAAATCGTTGTAAGCAACAAATTGTCATAAGGAAAGAAAGAACGACTCTCTAGCTAAAGCAAAACCGACAACATACGCCGCCACGAAAGATGAATGAAACTTTGCTGATTCTTTAGCCTTTCGTTTTTTCGCCATTTTCTTGAGCAAGTTTTCTTTGGTGTTTAACAACAAACAATTTGATAGAGGGGGGGGGCTGTTAAAGAATCGGAAATCAAATTGATAAACGAAATTGTTGAACAGGAACGCACACATCGCTGCAAATGAAAACTTAACGAAGAAAGGCAAACACCGAACAAGAGTAGAACGAACTGCCGTGAATTCAAAGAAAATTAATGAAGTTTCCACGTATTGCAAAACCGTCATTACAAGCAGCAGCAGCAAAGCGATTTTTGAAAACTTTTCACAAGCACGATTTTACTTTGTAAACAGGAAACAACAAATGATTATTCGCTGAAAAGTGAACTAATGGAAAATCTTTGAAACGCTATTGGCTCCAATCATAAAATTCCTTTCAAATAAATGGGAAACTACAAAAATGATTCTCAAGTTCGTTATGTCATTAATCAGAGTTGCAAGGAATATACAGGAGTCAGGTTAATGTTTTTTGTTCAACTCGCTCGCTAATCATCTAAAGCAGCAAATGCATAACAGCTTAAGGTAACATTTAGTTTTGAAGAACCGTTTAGCTAAAAATATTTTTTAAAAATTTTATTAATTTTTGTTTGTAAGAAATTTTGTGATTTTATTCTGTAAAAGTAAAATTTTCAGATTTTCTTCTCGAAAAGTAAAATTATGTGAATTTATTTTCTATAAAATAAAATTTTTGTGATTTTTCCTATACAAAGAATTTTAATTAATTATTTTTTTCTATAAAAATAAAATTTTGTGAACAATAAATAATTGAAATGTCTCGCTATTCATATAAAGCAAAAAATGCATAACATAACAAAATACATAACAAAATTTTTTAAATTGTATTTCTTGTAAGCACATTTGTGATTTCTTTCTGTAAAAGTAAAATTTTCTGAATTTCTTTATAAAAGTAAGATTATGCGGAAATATTTTTTAAAAAATAAACATTTTGTGTTTTTTCTTATACAAAGAAAATATTGTCAATTTTTTGTATAAAAATTCATTTTGATGAAAAGGAACATTTTCTATCAAAATGAAACTTTGTGATTCACTTCTATAGAAGTAAAATTTCGTATTTTTTTTCTACTGCAATAAAATTCTGTGAAAAAGTCTGTATAAAAAATTTTAATAATTTTTTTTCTAAAAATAAAATTTTCTGCAAAATGTTTACCAACATTTTCGGGTTTTTAGAAACTTTTCATGAAAATTTTCCATTTTTTTATAAAATTTTCAGATTTTATAGAAAAATTTCGCCAATTTTTCTGATTTTATAGAAAACTAGCTTAACCCCGCCCGCTTCGTCAGGCAAAAAAAAAAAACAAACGGTAAAATTAAAATTTATGTACCACTTGGTACTTCCCTGATATATTAAAGAAATGGATATGTTCGTCGAAAAATGGAAGAAATGTAAAAAATCAAATTGATTTTCTGTTAAATGTGATTCTCCTCCTTTCCATTAAATAAACAAAACACATAGAAAATCAATCAAATTTTTCACTAATCAAACAACACAAAAATTTAATAATTTTAATTTCGAATGGGAGGGGTCACGGCCACTTTCCGCTCATCTCTGTGTCGAATATACTCTAAAACCGGTTTTAATTTCATATGGGAAGGGTCACGCTCACTTTCCGCCCATCTTTGTACAACTATTTACACTGAATGAACTCACACAAAATTTCAGCACTCTAGGTGTCACAGAACTGGCAATATCCAATAATAGGTTTTAACTTCGTATGGGAGGTGCCACGCCCACTTTTCCACTGCCGCCCATTTTTGCCACAGCTACGAACATTGATGCTGGATGCACTCAGACAAAATTTCAGTATTGTATCTGTCATAGAACGGAATATATTCGAGAATGGGTTTTAACTTCGTGTGGGAGGTGCCACGCCCACTTTTCCACTGCCGCCCATTTTTGGCACAACTACGCACATTGATGCTGGATGCACTTATACAAAATTTCAGCACTCTAGGTGTCGTTGAACTGACAATATTCACTAACAGGTTTTAACATCGTATGGGAGGTACCACGCCCACTCTTCCAATTCCGCCCATTTTTGGCACAACTACGCACATTGATGCTGGATGTACTCAGACAAAATTTCAGTATTGTATCTGTCATAGAACTGAATATATTCGAAAATAGGTTTTAACATCTTGTGGGAGGTGCCACGCCCACTTTTCCAATAACGCCCATTTTTGGCACAACTATGCACATTGATGCTTGATGCACTCAGACAAAATTTCAGTATAGTATCTGCCATAGAACGGAATATATTCGAAAATGGGTTTTAACTTCGTGTGGGAGGTGCCACGCCCACTTTTCCAATACCGCCCCTTTTTTGCACAGCTATGCACATTGGTGCTGGATGCACTTACACAAAATTTCAACACTCTTGGTGTCCTAGAACTGACAATATCCAATAATAGGTTTTAACTACGTACGGGAGGTGCCACGCCCACTTTTCTAATACCGCCCATTTTTGGCACAACTATGCACATTGACAAAATGTCAGCACTCTAGGTGTCATACAACTGACAATAATAGGTTTTAACATCGTATGGGAGGTACATTTTTATAGAAAAAAATTCGCAATATTTTTTATAGAAAAAAATTCACAATTTTTTTTATAGAAAAAAATTCACAATTTTTTTATAGAAAAAAATTCACAATTTTTTTATAGAAAAAAAATTCTGTGAATTTTTCTATAAAAAAAATCACTATATTTTTTTATGGAAAAAAATTCGCAATATTTTTTTTATAGAAAAAAAATTCGCAATATTTTTATATAGAAAAAAATTCGCAAAATTCACTATATTTTTTATGGAAAAAAATTCACTATATTTTTTTATTGAAAAAATTCACAATATTTTTTTTAAAGAAAAAAATTCACAATATTTTTTTATAGAAAAAAATTCACAATATTTTTTTATAGAAAAAAATTCACAATATTTTTTTATAGAAAAAAATTCACAATATTTTTTTATAAAAAAAAAATTCACAATATTTTTTTATAGAAAAAAAAAAATTCACAATATTTTTTATAGAAAAAAATTCACAATATTTTTTATAGAAAAAAATTCTGTTAATTTTTCTATAAAAAATCCCTATATTTTTTTTATTGAAAAAAATTCGCAATATTTTTTTATTAAAAAATAATTCGCAATATTTTTTAATAAAAAAAAAATCGCAATATTTTTTTATAGAAAAAAATTCGCAATATTTTTTATAGAAAAAAATTCTGTGAATTTTTCTATAAAAAAATCACTATATTTTTTTATGGAAAAAATTCGCAATATTTTTTTTATAGAAAAAAAATTCGCAATATTTTTATATAGAAAAAAATTCGCAAAATTCACTATATTTTTTATGGAAAAAAATTCACTATATTTTTTTATTGAAAAAATTCACAATATTTTTTTTAAAGAAAAAAATTCACAATATTTTTTTATAGAAAAAAATTCACAATATTTTTTTATAGAAAAAAATTCACAATATTTTTTTATAGAAAAAAATTCACAATATTTTTTTATAGAAAAAAATTCACAATATTTTTTTATAGAAAAAAATTCACAATATTTTTTTATAGAAAAAAAATTCACAATATTTTTTTATAGAAAAAAAATTCACAATATTTTTTATAGAAAAAAATTCACAATATTTTTTATAGAAAAAAATTCTGTTAATTTTTCTATAAAAAAAATCCCTATATTTTTTTATTGAAAAAAATTCGCAATATTTTTTTATTAAAAAATAAATCGCAATATTTTTTAATAAAAAAAAATCGCAATATTTTTTTATAGAAAAAAATCGCAATATTTTTTATAGAAAAAAATTCTGTGAATTTTTCTATAAAAAAATTCACTATATTTTTTTATGGAAAATAATTCGCAATATTTTTTTATTGGAAAAAATTCGCAATATTTTTTTATAGAAAAAAATTCGCAATATTTTTTTATAGAAAAAAATTCGCAGTATTTTCTTATAGAAAAAAATTCGCAATATTTTTTTATAAAAAAACGCAATATTTTTTTATAGAAAAAAATCACAATATTTTTTATAGAAAAAAAAATCACAATATTTTTTTATAGAAAAAAAAATCACAATATTTTTTTATAGAAAAAAAATCACAATATTTTTTTATAGAAAAAAAATCAAAATATTTTTTATAGAAAAAAATTCGCAATATTTTTGTATAGAAACAAATTTCATAATATTTTTTTATAGAAAAAATAAATCACAATATTTTTTATAGAAAAAAATAAATCACAATATTTTTTATAGAAAAAAATAAATCACAATATTTTTTATAGAAAAAAATAAATCACAATATTTTTTTATAGAAAAAAATAAATCACAATATTTTTTTTTAGAAAAAAATAAATCACAATATTTTTTTTTAGAAAAAAATAAATCACAATATTTTTTTTTAGAAAAAAGTTCACAGAAATTCAGTTTTACTTGAAGTATTCATATTTTTTACATATTTTTAACATTTTGAAATAATTGTTTTGATAGGAAATTAAAAAATACAAAAAAAATTTTTTAGATAAAATTGTATCTAAATCTTGTTCTGATACAACTTTTTCAACATTTTATATTTTGTTCGAAAATATTTTTAAATTTCGATTTTCATAAAAGATATTGTCACATGAGTGTAAATGAAAATCTAGTCAATTTGACTGAAACTAGGATATTCTCCTGGCTCAAGCCATTTTTCATCTACATACATATATTCTAAAGAATAAAAATATATGTATGTCATGATTTCTTGTCTTCTAAAGACTTTGCATCAGGTTTAAAAAAAAAACACTCGAACTTTATATATGTTCATATTCGCATCGCAGAAAATTGTTGTCAAAACTTTTTGTTTATAATCCTCAGAAGATATGTGGGCCATCTTCTTGCAAATATCAAGATAATTAACCGCAATATATCGTGAAATCCCACGACAGAGATTAAAATAAATGAAGGCCATAACAATGACTAAACGAGAAAGGACATCATTAATGAATGAATGACTGAATGAATACAAAGGATTATTTCCTTAAACCACTGAGAAACCAAAAAACCAAAACCATTCGACATATTTCATGGACGGAAACCATAACGGAAAAAAGTCGCACACACACGCAAAGAGAGAAGCCATTACCGGAAACAGTAAAAAGGTTTTTGTGATACCTACAATGTACATTCTCTGCAATATAGACAGGTGATGCTGTCCACAACATACACCAATTCAGGCACATACACAGCATGTGTAACTCGTGTACCCACATGACTCCTTGCACAGTGGCTGTACACAACATTTCGTCATTTAATTGTGGCTGAGTTGAAATATTTTCAAATTTAATTCTGAACTCCTGAGTGCCGGAGAGGCTCATGTGAGTTCTTCCGATTTAGTCTAGTGATTTGAAAATGTTGAAAATATTTTAGAAAACTAGGTTCTCCTCCACTGTGCTTCCTGCTTTAAAGGAAATATTGGAAAAGGAAAACTTTTGAGTAACCAACGACTGTAGAATAGTCAATGAAACAAGAACATCGGTAACATACGCCGAAACAGAATAAAGAATTTGCAGTGAACAGCAGGTTAGATGGCGTTGGCACCACATCCCGATAAGACAAGACAGATGACGACCACAACTATCCCATTCGTAGCTACTACATCCAGCTATGCTCTACGGGTTGGATTATAGTGACCACGTCACACGGTCCAGAACCACCAACTGTTCTGGTCAGTCGCTGGTTGGAGGAGCTGGTTTGGCAGTGAACTTTTAACAAATGATGGCTTCCATTTGTACATAGTTTGTATGCTTTCCTCCTTTCTCCCCTTATGTGATGGACATCACACAGCAAATACTTACTCATTGTATTACACTGGTCCAAATCCGACCATCAAGAGAAAGAGTGAATTATTACCTGGCATTT
Organism: Polietes domitor; assembly: GCA_947397865.1. Taxonomy (NCBI): domain Eukaryota; kingdom Metazoa; phylum Arthropoda; class Insecta; order Diptera; family Muscidae; genus Polietes; species Polietes domitor. The sequence goes on along the minus strand of OX377618.1, from coordinate 41,447,794 downwards.
TGCAGTGCAGCATCAGGTACTCCTCCTTGGGTAATTTCCTTCCGTAATCCTTTGTGCAAATCCACCACCACCACCAGAGGATTATGAAGAGTTGGTCAGGCGACGGCGAAGGGGTTGAGAGAATTTGAAGTAAATACCAAGGAACCGTCTGCTCCTTAGAAGATTAGTTAGTTAAAGGTGTAAACATAACAAAACAAATAGACTGCTGGAGGTTTTGAATTTAAGTGACTACAGGGTGGGGTGGTGAGAGTGTATGCGGGTGTTTTTGTAACTGTGTGATGTACATACTTTTTTACATCTTAACAACTGTGTGTAGTGGTAGTGTTCTCTGGGGCCAGTAACTAAGATAATGAAATGATTTGTAGATGATGTTAACGTTCAGACCATGAGGAATGAACGAATTGCTTGCTTGGTTTAATACACCACACAGCGCATAGTGTTTGGAGATGGCAAAAAAGAGCACCTAATTTGAAACAAAAAGAAGACAACGCGAGACAACATTATTAAAGAAAAGATGGACTCAACTGGGTTAATCCGTTCAAATGTCTTTATATAAATATTTATTTGCAATTTAAATGAGTTAACGAATTGTTATGGAAAAACTGAAACACACGCATATCTTATTTTTAAATATTCCTTCAAAATATATTTGATTTTAACATGTGTGCAGTCTATTTTTTTGTTAAATGTTTGCACACATGTAATCGTGCTATATATTTCGAAAGCAGGATAGAAAATAAACATCCTGAACCTTTTAGTTATCTGAGATCAATTCGTTAACTCCTTTAAAATCATATTTAATATTAATATGTGACATGCGAGATTCGAAATTTTAACTACGAATCTCGTATTCCATGTACATTAAGGCGCTGTTTGACGCCTCGTAAACCAACCAAAAACTACACAATGGTTAAAAATGTATTTGCATTTTAAACTAGTAAGCGAATTGATCTGGAAAAACTGTGAAATGTGTTTGTCTTATTTTTAAACATTCTTTCGAAATATATTTGATTTTATCATGTGTGCATTCCATTTTTTTAGTTAAATTATTGAACACATGAAAAATGTCAATATATTCCGAAAGTAGGTTTATAAATGGATTTACCATGCCTCTCAGTTTTTCTAGATCAATTCTTTAACACCTTTAAAATGATATTTTATTTTAAATTATGACATACAGACGTAGTAAAATATATTTGTCCAAAAATATATTTGCATTTTAAACTAGTAATCGAATTGATCTGGAAAAAGCGGGGCGTGTGTTTGTCTTATTTTTAAACATTCTTTCGAAATATATTCGATTTTATCATGTGTGCAGTCAATTTTTTTGTTACATGTTTGCACACACGAAATCGTGCTATATATTTCGAAAGCAGGATAGAAAATAAACATCCTCAACCTTTTAGTTATCCAAGATCAATTCGTTAACTCCTTTAAAATGATATTTAATATGTAACATATGTACGAAAAAACGGTGCGAAATTTTATTTACGAATCTCGTATTCCATGTACATTAAGGCACTGTTTGACGTTCCCGTGAGAGCTGCCACACAAACCAACCAAAAACTATTCAATGGCAAAAAATGTAATTCCATTTTAAACTAGTAAGCGAATTGCTCTGGTAAATCTCGAAAGTGTATTTGATTTATTTTTAAGCATTCTTTCGAAATATATTCGATTTTATCATGTGTGCATTACACTTTTTTTGTTAAATGATTGCACACATGAAAAATGTCAATGTATTCCGAAAGTAGGTTTATAAATGGATTTACCATGCCTCTCAGTTTTTCTAGATCAATTCTTTAACACCTTTAAAATGATATTTTATTTTAAATATGATATATGGATGTAGTAAGAGAAAATGGTAAACTAATAATCCTTGTCTAAAAATATATTTGCATTTTACTCCAGTAATCGAATTGTTCTGGAGAAACTGGTACTTATGGATAGCTCATTTTGGAACATTCTTTCGAAATATTGTTGATTTTATCATGTGTGCAGTCCATAGTTTTTAAATGTTTGCACACGTGATAAATTTCTAAATATTGCAAAAGCATGTTTAAAAATAAATATAACCATATCAATTCCATATCAATTAGTTTATTATAAGTTAAAATATGACATTTTATCTTAGAACAAAAAATTATTCCAAATATATATATATGAATATTATATTATGATTTAAAAGGCGTAATCGAATTGATTGGGAAAAACTGCAACTGCCGAATATATTATTATTATATATTGTTTCTAAATATCTCTGACCTTATCTTGTGTGCAAGCATTTTGTATTTATTTTTGCACACATGAAGTGGCCTAATATGTTTCGAAAGAAGGATTAGAATTATAACAATCGTGCAGCTCAGTTTTTCTAGATCAATCAATCTCTTAAAATGCAATTTAATAATGAACTCGAATAATAAATATATCATTCCAGTTTTATCGAAAATTCAAATTAAAAAGATCCAGAAAAATAAGAATCATCCATGAAAGACCAATGTTTAAGACGGCACATTGATTTTAAGTGTTTCCATTAAAAAACAATAATATTTCATCAGTTATTAATAAATTCCATCATGAACAAATAATCAAAAACACAAGATTTATTTGAAATTCATTAAGATCTACATTAGGCTTTCCAAAGTCAAAGGTTGTTTGTCTACATTGTGATTCAAATTTCCTAACTATGTTGGCGATAGAGCCTTGTAAGAGCAAAGCCCATCGGACTCAATGGATATCGAAAGAGAATGCTAACGTCTTTTTATTCTGAATGGAATATGTCTATGAATTACAAGAATATTGTAATATTTAGTGTAATATCTAAAATTATTCTTCTCAGGCAACTGTGAAAGTTCAAGTGTTAAAGCTACAATAAAAGTTAGGCTGTTAAAGCTTTTCTCATTTCCAGTAATTTAAGAAATCTATAAAGAATATCATACAAATTAATTTCTGAACTTAAAATATCAGTTTAAAAAGATGAATAAGTTTTAAACTGAAGTTTTAATTTCATATGACTGTATTCAATTCCTAAAGAAAAATATATACAAAATATGTGAGGAGTATATATCTATTGAAAATAAAATTCCCCTCTCTACGTCAACGATTTCTACGAATCGCTGATCATCCACAAAACGTACAATTAATTAAAAAAATTTCCTTGTTATAACTAAAAAATCCGTAATTTCATATTTATAACAATCATACGTCACCATGGTGTGGTGTCTAAAATAATTATACCAGGTTTTGGTATTTAAAACAGTCATACGCCACCATGTGTGCTTTATTTTAATTTTAATCAAGCTTCTCAAATATTTGAGATAATTTAGGAATTGAAATGCCTGAAATTATTTTTTTAATTTTTGTCTAAATACTAAAATATTTATACCATACCAGGTTTTGGTATTTAAATCATTCATACGCCTCCATGTATTATTTTAATTTCATATCATGTATTATTTTAATTTCATATTATAGATATCATAGCTTCTCAAATAACTGAAATAAATTTCGAATCGAAATGTCCGAATTTACTTTTTTAATTTTTGTCTAAATATTTTCTTTATTTTAATTTTATATTATATATGATATCTATATATATATATTTTATATATAGCTTCTCAAATATCTGAAATAAATTTCGTTTCGAAATTTCTGAATTTAATTTTTTTAATTTTTGTCTGACTAAACATCTGCCGCATCATTGCTTCCCTATAGTCTTCAGAGATTTCCTTATTAAATAATAACAGATTTCCTGACAATAAAAACCCCTCCACAACAATGGCATTATCAGTTTCCTTACTTTTTCAAAACTTCTGCCGTTTCCGAGCACTGTTTACGCCAAAAGCCAGCATCTACATCTCTCTCCCGTGCTGTGCACTTTTAGCAGAGTCCTGGTTGGCAGGTGGTTTTTCGCCAGTGGTTTTTCTGCTGCGGTTGTACGTACAGCAATTTTTATGTCCTCTAATTGATATGTATCTTCGTTTATCGTTCACATTTTTCTCTCTTACCCGAGCTTAACACACACACACACAAAGCATGATAAAGATAAAACGCTGATAACGAAAATACAACATTTGTACAAATGAAAAGTAACAACACTTTACTGTAGCAATTAGTAGTGAAGGTCCCAAAAGGACAGACAGACCAACCGTTATACTCTGCCAAGGAATTTCCTCGATGCTTGCCGTTCCTGAAAGGGATTCCCAGTCATTATGACGGAGGAAATGTTGTGGTTTCCATTTTTATCTTTAATCATTCCCAACTGTAGTCAAAATTGAAATTATTTTTCAGCAAAGCACCGAGCAGGTGGGATAGGTGAGCGAACGTAAGATTATGTAGTTCGTGATAAAGGGGAAATTCGTTTAAATTTCTTTGCTTGAGAAATCTAGGAAATTTCACATTTTTCTGGTAATAATTAATTCCCCAGAGGGAGTAATTTGTTTGCAAGAGGGCGAATTTCTACTCCATTGCCAAGCCCCCTACCAACGTTGAGAAGGCAAATGCAATTCTTTATGTTTTACATATTTAAATTGCTTTTCCCCATTTACAAGGGCTCTCAATTTTCCTACAGACGCGTCATGATTTTCGTATGTCAACCATGTTTCGTTATCCTGTCCTGTCCTTGTTGATAGAAAATGTTCACATTACTCTGCTGATAAATTATTCAAATCACATATATCAAATTGTCTTTATTTGCCAATTGTTAGCTAGCATTTGCCGGCTACCTTTTATTTCCGACAACAGCAGCACATGTGCGCCTGGGTGTTGGCTACTCCTCTTTTGGTCATTTATCTCAACTCAATTGTTATTTAATTACAGTGTATGATGGCTCTCCAATAAAGATTGCGAACAACAATAGTTTTTGCACAATGCCAACAATTATCATCAGTAGAAATGAGCAACATTCGAAAACATTGTGATTTGATTTTTGAAATCGCACTCAATTCATTAACAGCATAAATGTATGCCTTAGTCAAGTGTTGTCCATTTTGGGGTGAATATGTATAAGGAATAAGGCAGAGAGAGAAGGGATTTTGCAAGACTATATGAACCTGAAGATAGACCAAATCCAACAAATAATAAAAATTTAAAACATATCAACAGAAATTCTTAGTATGTTCTAGTATTAAAGAATTCCTTACTCCATTGTATGACCTATTTCAAATACAAACGTGAGATATTTAATTTAAGACAATTCTAGCACATATCTAAAAGAATGAAATTCTTTTATAGAACAACCCTTTGTATATTCTAAATCTGGATGATTCGTTCGTTTCTTTTGAAAACTATACATAATTAGCTAGTAATATAAAATCTGAAATATGCATAATTTCGCATTTATAACAATCATACGCCACTACTTATGGTATCTAAAATAATCATACGCCACCATGTTTTGTATTAAAAGTAGTTATACGCCACCATGTACCCTTTATTTTAGTTGTAGCTTCTCAAATATTTACAATAAATTTCGAATCAAAATATCTGAATTCAAAGGCCATTTTTTTATTATGACTAACTGAACATCGACCACATCTTTCGTTTCCTATAGTCTTCAGAGATTTCCTGATAAATTATAAAAATTGTGTTATTAATTGATCTTCAGATTTTCTGATAATAAACAACCTCAACTTCAACAACAATGATAAGACTTTTCAAATTAGACAATAGAATTTACAATAAGATTTTATTGTCCTAAATTTTGACGTTTCGTTCATCTGACATGAATATATCTAATATGTGCGCAATTTCAAATTAATACAAATCATATGCCACCATTGATAATATATAATATAAACATACAGCACCACGTTTTGTAACTTTTCAGTTTATGTAAATATTTACAAGATATTTTGCATCGATTCATACATATTGACATATTGTCTTTATTAATACCAATCATACGCCATCATTGATAGTATCTAATATATATATACAACACCACGTTTTGTATTAAAAACAGGTTATGTTATGTCGAACTGAAAAACAGTTTATGTAAATACTGAATTGTTATAAAAAATTTGAGATATGTTTATTATTCATATTTATAACAGTCATACGCCACCATTTATGATTTCTAAAATAATCATACGCCACCATGTTCTGCATTAAAAACTGTCGTACGCCACCATGTATCACTTGTATCATAGCTTCACAAATATTTGCAATATATTTCGAATCGAAATGTGTAAATTTAATGAGCGTTTTTTGCATTCCACATCTTTGGTTCTTATAGTATTCAGAGATTGTCTGATAAATTATAAAAATTGTTGTTTAATTGTTCTTCAGATTTGCTGACAATAAAAAACCTCAACCACAAAAAATTACATTCTCGTCGTCTTCTCTACTGTCATACGACTTTAACAAATTAGACAAAGGGGATATGTTTATTATTCATATTTATAACAGCCATACGCCACCATTTATGATATCTAAAATAATCATACGACACCATGTTCTGCATTAAAAACTGTCATACGCCACCATGTACCACTTGTTTTAATTTTATGTGATAGATATCATAGCTTCACAAATATTTGCAATATATTTCGAATCGAAATGTGTAAATTTAATGACCGTTTTTTTGGATTCCACATCTTTGGTTCTTATAGTATTCAGAGATTGTCTAATAAATTATAAAAATTGTTGTTTAATTGTTCTTCAGATTTGCTGACAATAAAAAACCTCAACCACAAAAAAATGACATTCTCGTCGTCTCTATTGCCATAAGACTTTAAGAAATTAGACAAAGGAATTTCTAATAAGATTTTTTGTATATGAAGTCGTGTTGTGTACTTTGTGTGTCGTTATACATGCACACGTCGAAATGTAAAACTTTGATTGTCAAACTTAATGTAATTTATGTAAGAAACAAAAAATAAAAGAACAAATGTGACATACAGATTTATATAAAACAAAATTGGAGGAGGCAACTTCATATGAAATCTGTCCGACAATAATAGATTAAGACGACATGCATATGTTATCTCTGGATTGCACAAAGATGAGTGTGATTTTTTGTAAAACTACATAAACTCAGTTTTGCCTTATTTTGCCATGGCATGTGCAATTTCTTTGTCTGTTTAATTAAGAAATCAAACATATGAAAACTCCATAAAGTCAACGACAAGGGCAACGTTATGTACTGAAGGAAAATTATATTTACATAGGATAGTATTTATGCTGGGCTGTGAAATCTAATTGGGATATTTTATAGCCTATTTTCCAGTGAAGATTTATAAGATTAATATGGTCTGGATATGAAGTAGAAGAAGATCTACTAATATTATACAAAATCTTTGTTCCGCTTTTCAAGTTTGAAAATCCATGGAGTATTAGTTTTCTACCCATTCGCCTCTTCAGCGATCTCTTCTCTATATAAATTAACGACATAGAACTAGCTACTAGTTCTGTATTGTTCCGTCTGTTCAATCGGGCGAATTATAAAAATAGTAATAAATATATAAATAGTAATCATATATAAATAGTAATCATACGCCACGCTATATACAGTTTGAGACCTTAAACTAACCATTCTCACATATTGTTCCTAAAACTTTAAATATGGATTTAATGCTATTCTATTTAAATAATTATTGGTACAAGCTACCATTTTCAGATCGAGAACATTGCTTAGGATGAGAAAATGCGTCATATTTTTCGATTTACTTATTAGAAATACTTTAATATTACCGGTCACATGAACTCTAATTTCTATTGGAATGGTTTATGTGTTTGTGAACCAAATGTCATCCATAGAACCCTCAAGTAACGTATTTATGTCTAGACATGAATATGAAATTACCTAGCCTGTCTTTTTCTATATTATTCCTAATAGATTTTGATTTATTCAGCCCTTCATACTTCTTTTAGATTACATATGCATAGATATACCCAAATAAATGTATATGTATAAATATTCCCCTTTTGTTGTCATTCATTTTGCTTTAGCTGTCAAAATTTATATCTATCCAAACATACGAAACATCATCCTTCTCCTTCTTTGCCGATTCTCGTGTTGTATGCAAATCACTTAAACGTTGTTGTCATGAGCACAATTCTCGTCATTCCAATAAGAGCAGGCAGACACAGTGGTACACTATAATAAATACTATTTAAAGCAAACATTAGCATTCGCACAAGCACAAAGAGAAAACCAGCTCCTAAATGTATGCACGTTTTTCCAATGAAAACTAACAACAATCAAATATTGCATACGTTTGTGGAAGGAACTGCAGAACACGAACAAAAAATGTAAAGCATAATTTGAATGGATGGTAGGGATGATGATGAAGATGAAATAATAGATATTTTGAGCAAACAAACTATCAATTATTAATGCTCAGAGTGGTATATTAAGGCAAGTAGAATTTTGACTTCATATTCTTATGGGTCTGGAAGTAACATCTTTCCTAACATAGGTTTACCACACGTAGCGAGTATATTTCAATAAACTTTTCCTGAAGAATTTTATTTCTTGCAATTTTGAATTTAATCAGCCTCAGCTTAGGATCCTCGTTATTGCAACATTTGCCACCGTGACGATGGGTGAGATTCATCAACACAAAGAAACAAATTCCACAGCGTACTCTCAAGAGCTCAGACAACACATTGCTCATGATATTAGATTGGGTAACGCAAAATATGTATTTTGTGATAATCCTCAAAATCAAAAGGTTATAATAGCAATGACCAACAAGTTTTTTTATAAAACACTCTCGAATAAATTTCCAAACAAAATATGAAGGCAATAAATGGGTGCGAAAATAAAGTTGCATTTTTCTATAGAAAATTCGACGAAGTGCTTAATAAACTATGACATTTATCGATGGATTTCTAATAATAATAATCATACGCCCCTTTATTTTAATTTTATCTGTTGACTGTTAAAGCTTTTCAAAAAATTTGAATCGATTCAGACATTTCGACTGTTTTTAATTACAACTGAATGAATATCTGTCACATTCCTTCCCTATAGTATGTTTAAATTTTTCTTTTAAAACATAACAATTATATGTTAATTGTTATACCAATCATACGCCACCATTAATGGTATTTAAAAAAATCATACGCTCAATTTAATTTAATTTTATCTGTTGGCTGTTGTAGCGTTTCGGTTTTTACAATTATTACCAAGAAATTTGATTCGATTCAGGCATCTCGACAGTTTTTTAATTACGGCTGAATGAATATCTGCCACATTCCTTCCATATAATCTTTTTAAGTTTTTCCTTTAAAACATAACAATTATTCGTATTGTTTTTCACATTTCACATTAGTTAATTCCTGTAGAAATGCGATAGGAAAAATACGTGACAATCATATGTCCAAAACAATTAAATTCAGTGACTTATAGAACTCCCCTCTGAACTTGCACTATTTTGCCGATTTGTTCTGGAAACTCTGGATTAATTAACAGAAAACTTGTATTCTATAATCTACAATATGTAAAGCTAATTTCATAGTTATTCCAATCATACTCCACCGTACTAAAACAATCATACGGCACCATGTTTGGAATTAATAACGGTCATACGCCACCATGTCCACTTAATTTTAACTTTATTTAACTCGATACAAAGTTTCTCAAATATTTAAAACAAATTTACTATCAAAAATGAATTATGACCCATTTGGTTCTCCATAGTCTTCAGAGATCTCCTGATAAATTATAACAATTTTTCTTCAGATTTTAAAACAAATTTATTTATTTTGAATTACAATACAAAGGAAATTTATATTCTAATATTGGGTCCAGGGATTGAGCCGGGGTGACTAAGACCATTGTAGTTGACTAGTTATTGTAGCGACATACCAGAGCCTCTAATGGGAATCGAAGCCGCAACCCCCGATAGCCGAGCACGCTACCAACTCGACTACCGGGGCGTTCATTTTAAAATAAAGTGGCTTTAAATTAGTATTATTAGAATTATTTACAAAACAATATTGTTTGGCTCTCAATTTGAGATCGATTTATCTCACTTTTGGAAATCGTTAGTCCAACATTCTATATGTTATTTTGGGAAGGTAATATGAATTGTTTACTAATTGTTCTTCAACAACATTAATTTATTAACAGAAAACCTATAATATAAAATCTAAGATATGCGTAATTTCATGTTTCTACCAACCATACGACAACATTAACAATCATACGACACCATGTTTTGTATTAAAAACAGTCATACGCCACCATGTATACTCTCTTTTTTTATCTGACAAATATCTTAGCTTTTCACTAAATTTAGAATCGAAACATCTTTCACTTCTTTAGGTTCCTGAAAGATTTCCTTATAGATTTTAACAATTGTTTATTAATTGCTCTTCAGATTTCCTGACAATAAGCTCTAGTAAGTTTTTCACATCATTAGAACAAAATTGCAGGAAATTAGTGTTAACAGGTATATTTTCAAAGCACTATTGTTTGGACCTCGACATGTTACAAATTTGTCTCACTTTTGGCAGGAAATAGTACATCATTGAAATTATTATTTTGTGAAGGTAATTGTTTTCTCATTAAAGCAAATTCTATGTATATTGCTTAACATTAGAAACTATTTCCAGTATTCTTCAAGTTAAAGTCAAAATTGAATGGCAGATATGAACTGGGCATAAAATATATAAACCGTTTTAACACGGTTATATGGAAGTTCTAATAATGTTATAGGAAATCTGGCTTCTGTCATTTAAGTTTGAGGCTCCATGGAGTATCAATTTTCTTCTCTAACGTAGGATTCACTTGTTTAAAGTATTCTCAACTAAAATATATAACAAGAGAACGAGATAAAGAATTGTTCATTATGTATGTCCATTCATTCACATTTAATTTGTAATACCTTGAATACTGAAATTTTTTTCAGAAGGTTAATATAAAGCATTAAGCACAGACTTTCTAAGAGCCCTAAAATGTCGTAATTCCAACTGTTCGGAAAAGAAATTCCTAGCTAGATGAAACTTGCATAATGTTGTGCTTTTCTTTACAGTACTTTTACAGTTTTCCTTCTGTCTATTGTTAAAATTATGTTCTAGGATTTATGACGTATACATAATCTGTATATGAATAGTAATCATACGCCAGCATATACTTTTAGAGAATATCTATTGAAAGTAGATATGCTATTTGGAATTTTTGATCGCGTGACCTGCGACCCAGTTCAATATACTTTCATTGCATGACTGCATACATAAGAGGAAAAGCATTCTCAGTGATAGAGGACTGGGTAGTTGTTGTTGTTGTTCAAAAATCATTGCATACTTTTGAGAGGCTTCAGTGTATGTACATATATGAGGAATGTGTTAACCTATATCTGTCTGGCATGTTGATGTGGATGTAAAGAAGATTTTTACATGTACTCGTGTACATATACATACGTATGAGCATGTTTGTTTATTTGTGTTGAAATGTTTGCACCTAGGGAATCCCGGCCTTAGCAAAAAGGTGAGCGGGAGAATGGAGAAGGGGCAGGACTTTACACATAACTGACTATTCATGTGGCAGCATGTTGTTGTATGAATGATAACTGAACCCAGTAGTAGTTGTTGTTGTTCCTGGCATATCCTTAATTTGCCATAAGTCCTTACGTATTGTTGTCTTGATCCTTTTAAGAGCGGCATGAGAAGAACTACATTCAGAGTGCGGATGTAGATGAGAATGGTGACGATGGCGACGATGATGATGGTGATGGAGAATAAAGATGATATTCACAAAAATGAAAAGCGAAAACACCAACAGCAACAACATTCTTATGACAGGCACGCGTGTGAATAATAGTTGAAATTGGGGTTTTTGTCTCTTCCAGTTAAAATGTCAGTGGTTCTGGCTGTGTGTGTCCTTAGAAATGTTTCCATCAAAACGGAAACACGACTGTCAGTAGTTGTTATGCCTGCTTGCCTGTCTGTCTGTCTGCCTGTGTTTATGTAGTGACATTTAGTGCTTGGTTTTGCTCCCATTTCCACTTTTTCCACACTTTTGACAAAGTGTTGAACGTTTATTAGTGTTGGCATATTTTTAGTAGGTTCTCTGTCGTTTTGTTCGCGGGGATGTTCAGAGGAGGCCGCATACACACGTGAGCTCTTAATAGTTAAGGCGTATTTCTTATTTCCGCCACTTAGTTAGTTCATTATTTGACTATACGTGCGAAGATACAAATGCAAAGAATAACGTTTGTCGGCGTCTTTTGTGAATTCACAAATGCTGGCGACGTGGCTGGGTGGCGAGCCCATGCAATTATGTCTTCACGAAAATGAAATAGATTTTTCAAACTATTTCATTTGATATGAGCTGAGGTTAGTTAGTTTTAGTTGAGGAAAAGGAATCGTATATTAGACCTACAGAGAATTACAAGAAAGGACGCACACACGTTTACATTCATAGATTTTCTTCACAAATGTCATGTTTAGTTCGCCGAAATGCCAAATAAATATATAATATAATAAAAAATAAAAAAAATCATTTCACTCTATTTTGTGGGTAACAAAAAAAAGATTTTTTTCTTGAAAAAATCAAGTTCTTTCGCTAGAATGTTAGCTATTAAAAAATAAAACATTTTTTCCTTTCGCTCTATTTTTGTGAGTGATAAAATCAAGATTTTTTTCTTAAAAAAATCAAGTTCTAGTTTTCTTCGCTAGAATGTTAGCTATTAAAAAATATAGTACAATATTTTTTCTAATTTTTATGGATTTTTTGGTGCCAGAAAAATATTTTTCGAAAAAAATCAAGTTTTTGGAGACTTTTCCTCCTCAACCACTGTCTCTACATGCAAGTGCAAATCGCAAGTTATGTTGTCATCACAATTGCCTTTAATTGGCCAAACAAGAGGATCTGATTGGACTTATATTTCCAAAATGAGAGTACAGGTATTAAAGGTACCTTCGACGAAATTTTTTGCTTTACGAAAATATTATAAAAATTTGTGTGAACCTTTACATTTTTTCATGTTCAATTTTTTTTATAAAAATAAAAGAAATTAAGAGAAAACTTGTGATGAAAAATCTAAGTTCAACGTATTTATTCATTATTAAGTTCATATTTATACCAATCATACGCCACCATTTGTGGCATCTAAAATAATCATACGACACCATGTTTTGTATTTAAAACAATCATACGCCACCATGTACTCTTTATTTGAATTTTATCTGATATATGAACGTAATTTCATATTTATACCAATCATACGCCACCATTTGTGGCATCTAAAATAATCATACTACACCATGTTTTGTATTTAAAAACAATCATACGCCACCATGTATCCTTTATTTGAATTTTATCTGATATTTGGACGTAATTTCATATTTATACCAATCATACGCCACCATTTGTGGCATCTAAAATAATCATACTACGCCATGTTTTGTATTTAAAAACATTCATACGCCACCATGTATCCTTTATTTGAATTTTATCTGATATATGAACGTAATTTCATATTTATACCAATCATACGCCACCATTTGTGGCAACTAAAATGGTCATACCACACCATGTTTTGTATTTAAAAACAGTCATACGCCACCACGTATCCTTTATTTGAATTTTATCTTATATTTGCAAACAAATTTCGTATCGAAATGTGTGAATTTAATGAGCGTTTATTTTTTGCAAATTTCGGCTGACTAAACTTCCTCCGTATGTTTGGTTCCCTATATTCTTCAGGGATCGCCTGATAAATTATAACAATTGTTTTTCATACTTTACCGGACGATAGGCTCAAATTTATTACAGCATTAGAACACAATGACTGTCATTTAGTGTTAGTAGATTTAGCACTATTGTCTGGGCAACGATCTGAGTCAAATTTGCAACATTTTTGGCAGGCAATAATAAATAAAATTTAATATTTAAATAATATTTTGGGAAGGTAATTATTCTCTTCTGAAGGAAAAGTCTATAAAGATTGGATAACGTTTATGCTGGGCCTTATGGTCATCTTGGGATATTTTAGAAGCTTGTTTCCCATGAAGATTTATAGGTTAAATTTAAAAACGGACATCGTCTTCTTCGTTAGACTAAGAAAAATATTTTTCCGATTTTTTTCTATCTTTTTATGATTTATTTTGTTGTTGATTTTTCTCGCAAAAAAAATCTTTTTCTCATTGTTTGCATTATGAACCAATGTTGTTTGTTGCATAGTGTTATTAGACATTTTCTTGAAATTGTCTACATTTTAAAAAAATTAAACTTTTTTACTCTAACTTAACTCCTCAACACACTGTCTACCAGTTTTCTCATCGGTTTGAAGCAGTCGGTCTTTCTTTTGATATGACAGACAACTATCATCATTATAACTGTAATCAGCTGGAAGCAGCAACAGTTTCCATTAAAAGCAGAAATTCCAATTTCCCAGCAAAGACATGTTTACTTATAACGTTTTTTTAAGATTATGTCCTATTGCTTAGGGCCATGGGGCTATTGCTTTGAAAAGTCCTTCACCGCAAAAAAAGAAAAACATTCAAAACAAAACATAATCATATAATGCAAACACTTAACAAAAGATGGTGCTACATGATATATGTGTATATCTGTGCAACTACCTGGCAGACAGTCCCACAGGACCGCACAATTGCTGACAACGTCCAAAGGAAAAGCTTGCATTCAACGGGCTGGGGCCAACGAATTGCTCGTTTTTGTTGTCCAAAAGGACATTGCTCCAACACTACACTCGCTGTGTGCTCTAAGCGTGTGCGTGTGGCTTCTTGTAACGAAGGCATTCATATCAAAGAACAGCCGCCGCCGCTAACAACAAATGCTTAGCTGAATTCTATATGAATTTCTAATAAAGTGCCAGCACGACGTTTCCACGTTTATGAAAAGTTTTGTGAAATCGGCCGCATTCAAATCAATATTGATGTGTGTGTGTGTATAAGTGACTGAGGGTATTTTTGCATAAATTGAAATTCAACTTAAGTGTCAGACAAAACATCAGGCAAGCCGCCGCAGCGTTATGGTAATAAGATTCATGACCTAAAATGCAAATAATAACACAGGTCTACAGAGAATGGCAGGCGGTGGGGTGAGAGACTTGTACGCCAGCAAATCACAACGATTCAAATAACACTATGCATCAAAAAAATTTCTGATTCATTTTGGCTTTCTAAAGTCAACAACGATATTTAAAAAAATTTGGGTAAATGTTTTTTTAATTTTCTTCGAAGAAACCATTAATATTTGCACTTTAATTTTGAAAATATATATCCGATAAAACCCGCTTATATGTTCAATTAAAGGTACTGAGGATGGCCACAAATGATGCGAATTTTATTTTCTTATAGTAACATTGCTTTAAGAAAACTCTCCAAATAATTGAGAAAATTGATTTTTTTCGAAAAGATTGTGCTGCCACAAAAAAAATTATAAAAAATAGAAAAAAAACACTTTAATAACCAACATTATAGCAAAGAAAACAGTGTCTATAGGTCGATTAAATGTGGATAAATGTAGAAGTTGTGGACCACTTTGTAGACGCAAATCATGATTTTTAATTCTTTATAATAGAATATTTTATTTTATTTTGCAATTGACGAAGAAAACAAAGGCTTTTTGAGAGAAATCTATTGTATGACTAAATCAACTTAAGAAAAAACTACGTAAAAAATGGCACACGATTTATTGAAATTCCACAACATCTACATTTATCCATCGATTTTCTCCTTTAGATCCCAGCTATTGAAAATGTAACAATATGTTCTCTTGCCTTAACTGTAAATTAACTGGGCTAAATCTAGAGAAAAAATAATAATATTTAATTTTTCGATTTAAGCCGCTTATATGTTCATTTTAAGGAGGATGGCCACAAATGATGCGAATTTTATTTTCTTATAAAGAGTGATTTTTTTGAGGTTAGGATTTTCATGCATTAGTATTTGACAGATCACGTGGGATTTCAGACATGGTGTCAAAGAGAAAGATGCTCAGTATGCTTTGACATTTCATCATGAATAGACTTACTAACGAGCAACGCTTGCAAATCATTGAATTTTATTACCAAAATCAGTGTTCGGTTCGAAATTTTTTATCGACAAATTTTGTTCAGCGATGAGGCTCATTTCTGGTTGAATGGCTACGTAAATAAACAAAATTGCCGCATTTGGAGTGAAGAGCAACCAGAAGCCGTTCAAGAACTGCCCATGCATCCCGAAAAATGCACTGTTTGGTGTGGTTTGTACGCTGGTGGAATCATTGGACCGTATTTTTTCAAAGATGCTGTTGGACGCAACGTTACGGTGAATGGCGATCGCTATCGTTCGATGCTAACAAACTTTTTGTTGCCAAAAATGGAAGAACTGAACTTGGTTGACATGTGGTTTCAAAAAGATGGCGCTACATGCCACACAGCTCGCGATTCTATGGCCATTTTGAGGGAAAACTTCGGAGAACAATTCATCTCAAGAAATGGACCGGTAAGTTGACCACCAAGATCATGCGATTTGACGCCTTTAGACTATTTTTTGTGGGGCTACGTCAAGTCTAAAGTCTACAGAAATAAGCCAGCAACTATTCCAGCTTTGGAAGACAACATTTCCGAAGAAATTCGGGCTATTCCGGCCGAAATGCTCGAAAAAGTTGCCCAAAATTGGACTTTCCGAATGGACCACCTAAGACGCAGCCGCGGTCAACATTTAAATGAAATTATCTTCAAAAAGTAAATGTCATGGACCAATCTAACGTTTCAAATAAAGAACCGATGAGATTTTGCAAATTTTATGCGTTTTTTTAAAAAAAAAAGTTATCAAGCTCTTAAAAAATCACCCTTTATGTTCAATTTAAGGAGGATGGCCACAAATGATGCGAATTTTATTTTCTTATAGAAACATTGCTTTAAGAAAACTCTCCAAATAATTGAGAAAATTGATTTTTTTTTCGAAAAAAAAATATTTTTTTTTGCTGTCACGAAAAAAATTATAAAAAATAAAAAAAATATTTTGTTTCTACTCTTTAATGACCAACATTATAGCAAAGAAAACAATGTCTTTAGGTCGAGTAAATGTAGAAGTTGTGGACGACATTGTAGACACAAAAAAATAATGATTTTTAATTTTTATTTTTTTTTTTGCAATTGACGAAGAAAACAAGGGATCTCTTGTCTTAACTGTAAGGGGCAATTCAATTTTTTATTATTAATTTTAATTTAAAGAGCAATTTCGCGCAATTTAAGCGGAATTAAAAATATCATGATTTTTGAAAAGAAAAATATATTTAAGTCCACAAAGAGAGCCATAACAGTTACATTTATCCATATATCTTTTATATATTGCCATTGTTTTATTCTTTAGAATATTAGATATTAAAAAATTAAGCTTCACATTTTTTCCGATTTTTTTCTATTTTTTATGTTTTTTTTTCGTGGCAACAAATAAGAACTTAAAAAAAGTCGTCTATCTTTTGGAGACCCTTTGCCTAAACCACTGTTTCTATGTGAAAGTAAAATTTACAATAGTTGTAACCCTCATTAGTACAATGAAAAATCCATAGGTTATGGAAAATTTTTTTTTTTTTTCATTTTTTTGTATTGTGAGTACCATCAGATGAAATTGCAAAAAATATATTTTTGCATAACCTATTTTTTCTTGGATTTGTCATTATTTTGATACCTTGTGTTTATGAATTAATAAAAAATATATACTTTTTAATGATTTTTCACTGTAATTCTGGTTGATTTTGTAAAAAAATTAAAAAAAATAGTAAAAATAGAAGCCATCATTTGACCACTTTCAAACTCACACAGTTGCTTAAAAATAGACCGCTGCACACTACTTCAATCCATTTCAACAAAATGGATTGGAGTAATCATTTTGAAAATTAAGATAAAAGAATTAAAAATGAAAAAACTTTAAAAAATCTAACCCTGCAATAACACACCACCTCAATATTTTCAAAGTAATTGAAATTACCTTCAAAGCAAGGTATAACACATTAAAATCGGTAACGTATTTCAGGAGTTACAGGTGATTGAATGAACACACCTTTTGAAAAAAGTAGTATTTTTTCACTGTTAAATTGGTCATAACTCTTGAAAAAATATGAATTTTGTTTCCAAAAAATACGTATACAATAATTTTATGAGAAGAATACATACACAAACTTTCAAAACAATCGCAGCTATCGAGGTGAAAAACCGTACCGCTTGACATGGATTGACTGATATCCATAAACATTTTTTAAATATCGTTTCGAGTTTAGAAAGCCAAAATATACAAGAAAAATGTTATATATAGCTTTTTATTTTTAATATATTTACATGAAAAGTTATATTTGTTTGAATTTGTTTTTTTTTTTTTTTGCAATTGAAATTAAACACAATGGGCTATATCTAGAGAACAAATTTAAAATAATAATATTTAATTTTTTGATTTAAAAAAAGATATTGTCAAGAAATATTTATATATTTATATAATAAATAATATATATTTTTTAATTAAATTCATTTTTATAAATCCACATGAAAATACCTTTCAAACACATCTTCGGCGTAAAAATAGATTAACTTTGTTAGAAGTCATGCAGAATACAGTAGCCTCAATTGATCACCCCAAACTTTCACCCACGTTGCACGGAAACCACGCAACAAAACCACTCCCCTTCAGCAGTATATACTTGACTCCGTATAAGCTTTATGATCAGCAAAAAATATTAAAGAAAGAAAACTGTTTTCATTGATCCGTTTTGTAGAGAATCCCACATATATTAATTTTTCATTATATGTCATGATATCTCGGATTATCCACAGCTCATGAAATCTCGCTGCTCTCATAATGTCACAAGGCCCAGAATCTTTGTGGCACAGTGTTATTTATGAACGTCTCTGCAAACCTGCAAAGCACAACACAAACGCCAATGGCATATTGGAAGTAAGGCGAGAATAGAATGAAAGAAACTCGTTTAATAACTAGGATACAATACCAGACGACAAAGTAAAATAAAATGAAATGTATACAAGCGGTACAGGATTTTAAAGATCACAACATGTCCCCACCACGACCATGTATTTCTTTGAGAAACGTGTGCTTATCAAAATATAATTTATGGCGAATTTCAAGTGGGGAAGAAACGGTGAAAATAGTTAGTTTTTGAAGAAATTCAGACAATAGCGACAAAACTAAACGAAATGGAGCGAAAAGAAAATCATATTTTTTCTTTTCAAGCATCCATTTGCAGTTGGCAATTCTGTTTCCTTCTTCGCTTATTTCTCCAGTCTGTCGTTTTCTTTGTGCAAACACGAAAAAAAAACTCAAGAAAGTCCAGAGAAAAAACCAAAAAACTAAAACCTGTGAAAAACGTCTTTATTAATATTTTGCCACCGCCATTGCCAACTTTTGCCCTCGCCCTCAGTGCTGTGGGTCACAAAAGAAAAAGTTTTGTACTGATTTTCTTTTAATTCTGTCCAGGAATAAAGGTGCATAAATATAAAAAAGGAATTAATTCATAAGGATGCTGAATATAAAGACCATTACGAAATCAAAACTTTATATGATGGTTGAGAGAGACCAGGTAGTTGAAATCATATTAAAATATATATATTTATTTTTTTAATACAGTTTGAGTAAACTAACCTTAAAACAATGATGAATTTTTACTATGTCACTAGTATTAAATGACATCTTTTATTATTGTTTCTCTTGAATGTTTAGTTTTAAAAATTTCGAAAAATATAAGTCAAGGATCTACTTCTACCGACTGCTTCATCTGCTTGAAAACATCACGAAACTGCTTCGATGTCTCAATTTTTTTCGATTATTATTTTTTTTCACTATTTTTAACATTAAATATATAAACTGCAAATAAAAAATATGATATCTCGATTTTGATTAAAAAATATTCAGTTTTGTCCAACAAAATGCTGCACAAGGATGGGGTCTATTTTTTGGTACATAGCTATTACTTGATTGTAGGCTAGGAATATCAGAAGAAACTCAAAAACGCTTCGGCCAAAAATATATGCTCCTCTTTATATGTTAAACAATTTAGAGCGTTGACCATCAATAACCATCCCATCCCAGAAACAGAAATGTTAAGTGTAGTGTTAAAGATCACAGCACAATTCACAGTCAATTGACTGGGAGAGTCTAACATAGAGAGTGGCAAATTTACACTCTCTCAATTTGAACATCTGTTTAACAGCTTCTTTGGCAGCGACTAACAGAAATGTTAAGTGTAATGTTAAAGATCACAGCACAATTCACACTCAATTGACTGGGAGAGTCTAACATAGAGAGTAGAAAATTTACACTCTCTCGATTTGAAGCAATATCTGTTTAATAGCATCTGTTAGTGTTAAAGACCACAGCACAATTCACAGTCAATTGACTGGGAGAGTCTAACATAGAGAGTAGAGAATTTACACTCTCTCGATTTGAAGCAACATCTGTTTAACAGCTTCTTTGGCAGCGACTAACAGAAATGTTAAGTGTAATGTTAAAGATCACAGCACAATTCACAGTCAATTGACTGGGAGAGTCTAACATAGAGAGTAGAAAATTTACACTCTCTCGATTTGAAGCAACATCTGTTTAACAGCTTCTTTGGCAGCGACTAACAGAAATGTTAAGTGTAATGTTAAAGATCACAGCACAATTCACAGTCAATTGACTGGGAGAGTCTAACATAGAGAGTAGAAAATTTACACTCTCTCGATTTGAAGCAACATCTGTTTAATAGCATCTGTTAGTGTTAAAGATCAGAGCACAATTCACAGTCAATTGACTGGGAGAGTCTAACATAGAGAGTGGAAAATTTACACTCTCTCGATTTGAAGCAACATCTGTTAACAGCTTCTTTGGCAGCGACTAACAGAAGTGGTAAGTGTAATGTTAAATATCACAGCACAGTTCACAGCCAATTAACAGAGAGAGTCTAACATAGAGAGTTGCAAATTGACACTCTCTCGATTTGAAGAAACATCTGTTGAACAGCTAGCTTAAAATGAATAATAATTAGATAAATATCATTTATTTTTGTGGTAAAAAATAAAGAAGAACTTATTTGACAATTTTTATGGCCACAATAAGAACATTTAAAAAATTGAACAAATAAACCAAATTCCACTTTTGAACTTGATGCTATTCCAAATTGCTTGATTATGACAAAATCAGAGAGAGATTTCACAGACTGAGAGTGTAATTGGCATGTTAAATACGGAGCAACATTAGTATAACAGCGAAGTTAACAGAAATATTTGACGTGATAATTGAAAAAGCTTTATTAATTTTAATAAAATATTTATTTTAAAAATTAATTTGTGAAAGGTTTTTATCGCTATTTAACCACAAATTTAAAATATCACAATATTTCAAAAATACAACAACTTCTACATTTATCCATAGATCTTTTATATATAAATATTGTGTTCTTAGTTAGCTATTAATAATAAAAAATATGTATATATTTTCCCATAGAAGAAATTCTATTTTTGTGGGTATTTTCATACCATCAAAAATATATGTTTTTCTAAGAAAAACTAATTCTTTGGAGTTAGTCTCTAAACCTCTGTTTCCATGTGGAGGGTAAAAATAAAGTTTGGCCCGGACGAACTTAACTCTGTTTTTACTTGTTTTAATATCATCTTCGATTTTGGAAACCCAAAATACATTAGAAATGATCTTTCAGATTTTTGCCAAAAAAATATGGTGTTCACTTTTCGAGGGGAAAGTGCAACAACAAACTGTATTCAATCAGGAACACCATTCCACGCTTTTATTTTTTTTAAGAGGCAGTTGACTCTATAGAGTTTCCACCTGAAGAACTTCAAAATGTATTTCGATGTTTTTAGAATAAATAAGCGATCGACAAAGCACAATAATTATGTTTGTTTTTCGAGGAGAAA
Source organism: Polietes domitor (assembly GCA_947397865.1). Taxonomy (NCBI): domain Eukaryota; kingdom Metazoa; phylum Arthropoda; class Insecta; order Diptera; family Muscidae; genus Polietes; species Polietes domitor. Next base: position 41,425,973 of record OX377618.1, on the reverse strand, counting down.
GAGCAACAATAAACGGTACTCAATCGGGGACACCGCTCCCACATTTTTATTATTTTTTAAGAGGCAGTTGTTTCTATAGAGAGGCGAAAGCCTGAAGAACTTCAAAATGTATTTTGATATTTTTAGAGAAAAAACGCCACTTAACAAGCGATCGACAAAACGCAGCACGTGAGAGGCTCACACCAACAATTGCTTTAAGCATTCTGTGAAAGTGGAGAGAGCCCCCGCGTGCGGTATGTTGCCGATTTTCGTTGAAAAGTATAGTGTCATATTCATGAGTTCATGCTCTCTTAAGGGCAGACAACATACTTCCAAATTCCAGTCACTCTCGTTGTTAACATTCAACGAATATCCCCGTTAATTGCGCACTTCTTGCCAAGTGGCTTAATTCCATACACACACACGTATTCAACACGACGACAACTTCAAACTATATATATATATATATATTATGATCCTTTTGTGACTTCAATGGTCCAACACGAAAATTGTACCCAAATAGTATCGTTCTCTCTCTGTAGTTAAATAAGCGAATTCGCAACAACGATTAAATAACATTTACAAAAGTGAATCAACAAAAAGGGAAAAAGAAAAGTCAAACGAAAAGAATAAAAACTTGGAAAAAACTTTCCATTGAGTCTGGTGAGAAAAATGCCAATCCGTTAACGTCGACATGGCTAACACACACATGTGTGCACAGGCCAAGGCATAAACCTCGACAAACTGTGAACAAGCAGCGGCCTGTGTCTGTGTAGCGGCCAATATAACGTCTATCATTGCATGGATGTATGGCCGTGTAGTTGAGTCTTAAATACATATCAGCAATAATTGAACTCAAACAATCAAACAACGTGAAATAAAGACCCCCACCCCCTTTGCATGGCAGCCTCGTTTCATGTTGCCACACAACAGGGGGCATTGTGCAACATATAAATTCTCTCGGCGGCACACAGACATACAACGACGTTCGACAACAGTGTTAATCGACCAACGGTTGGTTGCATCACCGACCAAAGAGATGCAGGCACGGCAACTTTTAAGTGGGACAGTGTTTAAATAACAAAAAGGATCAAGTGTGTACGTGTGAGTGAGTAAATAAATCCTTCAGCGCACAATAGTGGTGGCATTAACGACACGACGTACACATACGTAGAGACAAGCAACATCTCCCGGTGATAAGACTGCCGCATTGAACATGTGACAATGACAACAAAGAGTTGCCCGACAACAACAACCACCACACACCAAGAACGCCAACAAAATCAGCCGCAACAACAACACAAGTCCACCAACAACTCCTTGTACGCCATCTCGCCGACATTGGCACTGAACGGAAATACGAAAATGAATGGTTTTCGCATCAGTGGTTTTCCAGCTGCAACAAACGGCCTAGTGCCCACCGGAGTCTCCCCAGCATCCATGCACACGACCACTGCCGCCGTGGCTAATACCAATAAACTCAACTCAATTGTAGGATCAAGCAGCAGCAGCCGCAACAGCATCGATACACCATATGTGAAACCCTTTAATCTAATGACAACCACAACGACACACAAGTCCACAGCCACAGCGAATGGCGGCTGTTCCCTGAACTACACTGGCATCGGCCTGATGGACGACGAGCTCTCCTTGCACATCAAAGAAACGACCAAAGGCTCGACCATCACCGGCAACTCGGCTCTAAGTATGCTGCAACCCTCGCCGCCTCCCCTGACCACCGAAGTACCGACCAGCGTAATTACCACAGCGCCCATTGCCCTGAAGGGCAACAATCCCTTTCTGAACAGTCCCTCGCCAACGGACAACAAAATCCCGGCCATGGCTCCAGCCACAGCCTCAGCCACAACAGCTTCGGCGGTGGCCGCATTTAATTTCCATAATGAGTTGCCGGAATATGCGGAGCCGCAACGTTATCAGCGCAAGCCGCAATCGCAACCACCTCCTCAGTATGCCAGCCCGTGCAATAGGGAAACAATCAAACAACTTCCCTCTCCGGCATCCACATCCACATCCGCCAACGCACAATCGTCGCAAGGCTTCGTAGACTATGTGTCGCAACAGCAGTTGCGGCAACAGCAACTGACGCTGCAACAGCAGCAGCGTTTGTTGCAGCTAACGCGCCAGCAGCAGCAACTGCGTCAGGCCGTCAGCATGGTTTCGTCAACGTCGTCGCCCACTTCGTCGACTGGGCCCTCAACAACGAACAGAATCGATACAACGATTAACACGCCCACATCCATACCGTCCACCTCCTCCTCCTCCTCCTCTTCCTCCGACAAGGAAGCCATTTATGCCGCTCTATACCAGCAATATCGCCAGAGTCCCCTAAATGCCCACACCGCACCAGCGAATCAAACGAAACCGGGCAACGGCAGTAATTCCCCGGGCAACTACTGTCCGCCTTTGCCGCTGCACCGCAACATACCCACGCCAAATTCAGTACAATCTCCCACACTCCCGCTGAATGCGGGACAACCTATGGTGCCCCGCAGATCACACAGCACTCCCCGGCCCATAGCCGGTCTCAGTACTGCGGTCAACTCCAGCCTAGCCAACAACATAGTGCCCGGAGCACCCAATGCCATTAACGGTCAAAGACCACGCAGTTTGGATAGATTTAGCAGTGCTCCCGCTCCCGCCAAGGCAGCAGCCACCAGCACCACCACCACTCCGTATCAGCCACCGCCCATACCCTTGCGCCGATTCGCCCCGGGCACCAATCAAAAACGCAATGTCAGCAGCCCCCAACCGGCGGAGCAACCGAAATTCCAGGGCAAGAAAAGTACCAGCATCGACAACATACGCTCCACACTGGCCAGCACCGAGCCGCTGGTATCCAGCACGGGTACTATGCGGCATTCGGTAACCTTTCATGGCCGCCAGCAGGGTCAAATAAATGTGGAGAATGGTTTCAGCGTCGAGGATTTGAAGTCGTGCAACGGGCAAAATCAAAACGCCAACAACAATGCTTGGCAGAAAAGCGACCGACCCATGTCGTATGCCTATGGCGGCACAGCACCCGACCAGGACTACCTGGAGAACCAACTGAGAGCCTACTCCGATCAGCTGCGCACCATAACGGAGAGTGTGCGTAAATATTCGGAACAGGCCAAACTGCTGTCGGAACTCAAGCGCCAGCAACACTTGGCCAAGCAACAGCAACTGGGCAGCACGACCAGTGTCAATGTGTCGCAACAGAGTTTGGATCAAGCCGCCAACTCCCCCATAACCATGTCAAAATCCACCGGTAACTTCACCTCCAGCATGATATCCCAGGAAATGGTCAGCAAGTCGTTGGCCTCGCTCAACTCCAACGAGGCACAGACACCCTCCACCCAGTTGAAACTGTTTCTGGACAATATACGCAGCTCCATGAGAACGGAATACCAACAAAATATACCCGAAGAGGTGTTAAAACCCATCAAGGATCCCAAAACTAACACAACGGGGCAAAATTTGCATAACTCGACATTGAAACGAAATTCACTGGTAGAGGAGGTCGTCAAACAGAATTCACCCGCAAAGACGAATGCCAAGCCGCCGGCCCAGACCAAAGAAGCGGATGCCGCCCCCACACCCTCGGACAAGCTGAGGCTCTTTCTGGATGCCATACGGGCCAATAAGATACCGGAGAGTGAGGACAAGCCGAAAATGGTGAATTCACAGACTCTGGATTCGTTCATCACCAAACCGTTACAAATGCCCGACGTTACCTCGGGCACGCCCGGCAACAATGGACCACCTTCGCGGCGAAGACCAAAATCAACGATTACCACCAACAATTCCACACCGGCGGCGGCCGCTGCTCACAACCCCGTAACGACAGCCACAAAATTGGAACATTCCCTGACCACTTCCGAAAGTTTCCACCAAATCTCCGATAATCTGCGATTGATGAGCGAGGATCTGAAGGCTTTGAGTCCCAGCAAGGTTGTCAACTCGCATAGCTCGAATAGCCTGAAGGCCTTGGCGGCCACATCCTCGGAACTGCGCGTCATGTCCACCTCCCCACTGGCGGCCTCACCCACTAATCGGCCGCAGTTTCCCAGTTCGAACAGCAATAGCTCGATTTCTAGTTTGACCACCAATACGAATACCTCGTCGGCCACCTCGACGCCGTCGACGGCTCCGCTGATGACCGATTTCAATGAAATCCTCGATAGTTTTCAACAAATGGCCGATAAGTATAAATCAAAAGGTTCCTATGACTATTTGCGCAAATGCTCCGATGCCTTGCGCCAGCATTCCCAGCAGCTCAAGCAGCGGCAGCAGTTGATGCAGCAGCATCAGGCCAATAATGGCTACCATCCGTCGTCGGCGGCGATGGCGGAGGATAGCACCTCCACACCGGGCAGCATACGTGAAGCTGTGCAAAATTTACTTATGCAACCGCGTAATGGTTTTCAAATACTCGACGATAGAATGCGTTTGTTTATCGATATCATCGATAGCCAGGACAAATTAAGTCAGGTAAGTCATGGTGGCTGCACCAGCATGTGCCTGAGGCAACACTGGGTGGGTTATTGTGTTGTTCTAGCGTGGGCGGATGCTATGGGCGCTCATGTTAACAAATTAAGATGATTGGCCTCGTTAATGAATATATGGCCAGGCGATGGATGGTATGTTAGGGGAAGCTGGGCTAGGTCGGAGCTCGCGAGTGTTATGCAAAGTGTGGATAAACTATGGTGATTATTCTATTACGTGGTGCTTTGTATTACGTTAATGGAATAACATTGACAGCGTTGAGTTTGGTGAGGCTAATGCGGTTGGGTTGTTTACCTGTTGCTCTGATATCAGCGCGTAATCATATTTGTTGCTATGGCAGCGTTTTGAATTGAATAACAGAAACCTTTAATAAATAAGTTGTTGGAATTAAGATCCAATTTCCAATAGATGATGCGGATCAGTTGAGGTATTTTTGTAGATAATGAAAAACTTTAAATAAATAAAAATATTTTTTGTTTTCGTGGTGAAGCGGTGGGTTCGTGTCCCCTCTCCTACCTCTCTTTATTAGCCCACACTGTTTTCCTCGAATTGATAACACTTCTTTAGTAACTCGTCGAATGTACGACGACGATATGCCTGTGACATTTGCATTTTGATTGCCTTTTGTTGGGTATTCCCTGCAGAAATGATGTTGTTGTCAATGAGCGCAAATTATGCAAATTGCGCTACATTTACGGAATTAGCATAATATTTACAAGCCTAAATGTTAATGTTTAATCACTTGCCTACAAGTGCCGCATCTATGTGGAATTGGCCGCCCCCCAACCGTGACCCTGCCTAGAGCCGGTGGCACAATGTATTCAAGTTGTAGCTAATTTGCTTAAGTACCTGTGGATAAATTTGCATTAACAAGTGATTTGGAGGTTTTTGGAATGATGCCGCGAAATGTGTCAAAGATGTTCAAATTGAAATCGTGCAGTGTACAGTGGAGTGGGTCACAAAAATAAAGTGAAACCAACTCAAAATCAAATTTGGAAGATTTCCCAAAATGTGGAAGTTCTGACTGAGACCCTTGATGAGCTGGACTCTATGGGAACCCCTCAAAAAAATCGCCCGACACTCTTAACCGATCAGCGAGACGCACAACCGAAAGCTTTCATGAATATTAGGAACTACGGAAGCGCCATTAGCGCTTGATTAAACAAGGCCAAAATCATCAATTGCCACACGAATTTGGGAGGTTTTTAGAGGTTGCCAAGAGACCAAATTGTCGCCCGAACTCAACTTGCCAAGAATCATGTTAAAATCCACCTGCTGAAATTTTAGACCTTTGTTGACCATGCGGAACGTCCAATGTGACACAGAAACCTTCTAGCCAATAGAAGCTAGAAGAAGGTTTTCGATGACATATTGGCCAATAAGATACCCACGTCCATCTTGGCTAATCCTAACATGGTCATCTCTAAAACTTTAGGATTCACCAAAACATTACAAATTCTTCCGAAATCCCCGGCAATCATAGACTCTCCACTCTCGCGACGAAGACTGTAATCGTCAATTACAACAAATGCTGCCGCACAAATTTAGAAGATTTTCTAGCTCGGTTCCCAAAATTGTGTAGCTCAGAGAGCCATAAGCCAGAGTGGTCGTAAATATTCCCAAGAAGTAAATTTTTTGAACAAACTCAATTACCTAGAATCATTCCGAAATCAACCCACAGCTTCAACTTCAGTAGGCCAATAAAATACCTGCGAATGAGGACAACTCTCAAACGTTAAGGATTCACTGAACCGTTACATTGAGTTAGATTGAGTCAAACAAATTTGTAAAAAAAAATAGATTCACATTATGATCCACAGTATGGCAACCGAGGTCCTGATGGCGTTGCTATCAGAACAATGGAGTCGATCCATCCTCCAGTTTGGTGAGAGTAAGGTCGTTGTTCTAGATATCCGCAAGACCTTTTATAGATGCTGGCACAGCGCACTCATATCAAAGCTCATCGCTTTTGATGTTGATAGAGACTTCTCTCGAGCTATATCGAGCTTTCTCAGACAGCGCACAATAAGAACCCAAACACAATTCTATACGCTGGCGGTGGCAGCGGCCGTTTTCACATATTTTTCATATGGGTAGAAGAAAAACCACCGCCTCTAACCGCTGAGGCTAGCGACTCGCCGCCAGAATACATTTTATTCTATTTTCATGGCGGCGCACAGCGGCAAAAACTCCCAAATTTTATGCGCCCAAATCTCAACTTTATTGATTGGCCGACCGATGCCTCAGCATTTACAAATATTATTAAACTATTGTCTTATTTATTCATTTGAAAAAGAATATTCTGCTGCTTATAGCTGCCAACATCGATTTAATTACTGAAATGGTAAAACCTTCTAAGCCAAAAATGAAGAAATACTTCCGTCGTTGTTCTCTGTTAATGTATTTAGGACAATTTATTTAAAGCATACTTTAGGGATGCAAGGTTTTATGACATGCGAGCGCATACAAATATTGCCGATATTAATCTTAAATTGAGTATAAAGCTATAATAGCCGTATGTCATCGATTAAAAAATAAAATATTTTTTATAAAAAATTTCGAAAATCGTAAAAAACCAAAAATTGTATGTGGTCATTTGGGCGTGGCACTGACAATTTTCATTTAATTGTGGACCAAATGAAATCACTGATAATGATTTGTATTCACATATATATGAAAATAACAAAAATTATGATACTTTTTCATTTCAGGTGGGCGTGGTTCTGGGCGGATTTAAACAAAAAATTGTTTTTGATATAATTTGACGATATAAAGGATGTGTGCGAAATTTCAAGGTCCTAGCTATATTCCTTCTAATTTTTGCCGCAGCTTGTATGAAAATTTTCCACTGTGCGGCGATCTCTCATTTCCTCACAATTCTGGAAAATGGAGTTGCCACATATTACAGAAAAATGCACGAAGTAACCCTTTTCTGCTGAATTTCAGCATCCAGTTTTAATTTTATTCAACACAAATGATTAAATTATTTTTCTGATATTAAACTAAAATATTTAATTATGATGGAGGACACATTTATTGAAATGAATGTTATATTTTGTAAAGGGTGTTTTTTATTGGGGTATAGAACTTTAAGTTGGCATCACTTTTTTAACTGGCGACCATTTTGTCAGCTGTCAAGTGATTAATATTTAGTTTGGTTTGCCATTTCATCATGAACAGGTTGACAAAAGAACAACGCTTGCAAATCGTGCAAATTTATTTCGAAAGTAATGGTTCAGTTCGCGAAGTTCACCGCAAGCTCCGTCCATTTTATGGTCGACATAATCGTCCATGAGAGCAATTAATTCGGTTAACCATGGATCGTTTTCGCACTACGTTGTGAAGTCGCTCGTCTACGCCAACAAACCAGAAACGTTAGGGGACTTGGAAGCCAACATACGGCCCCATATGCTCGAAAAAGTGGTTGAAAATTTGACCTGTAGAATTGGCTATATTCGAGCCAGCCGCGGCGGCCACATGCCCGAAATCATATTTAAACATTAATGGCATAAAATTATCCTTCCAATAAAGCCAAAAAAATATTCTTGTTTTCTCAGAAAAGGTCTAAAAATGGGGATAAAATTAAAATTGTTCACCGGAAAACATTCAATCTAATGTTTTTATTTCATCTAATCTAATAATTTATTTTATTCATCTAATATGAATAAAATTAGAATATTTCCCCCTATATCTGTAAAATATTTTCATCTCTAGACATATTTTCATCTCTAGAAATTAAAGACGTCATAACATTTTGAATCTCGTGTCAGTCACTGTGCTTGTGATTTAAATGCCCAATATTATGACTTCTTCAATTCTGACGATTTTTCTAGAGTAAACTATTTATAAAATGAAAAAAAAAATATATATGTCAGTATTTTAACCCATTAACGTCCTATGTTAATTTCATTTATTTTCAACTATTTTCGTTATATTAAAATAAAAAAATATATTAAAATATTTGTTTTTAGATTATTATTATTTTGTTTTGTTCTTCTCGATCACTTATAGTTTAATAATCAGAAATGACATTCATATTTAAAAGTATGGAAACCATTATGTACATGGACGTGTACGGTGGGCACCAGGTACTAAATGTTGATATTTTGAAGCATATTTAACATACCTAAAATAAATTATTTTTTCATTCCCGGGAAACCCCAAACCATAATAAATTTGCATTATTCAAATAGTATGTGCAACACGCTATGGTTAACTATAATTTCTCTAGTATTTTTCGTTGCTCCACACATTGCAAATGATTAATTTTTTTTTAATTAAAAGACGAAAATTCATGAAAATAGAAAATGTGTCAATTCGAGTCGCTACTTGGTAGCCGCTATCTCTCCGCTCCGCTACAGATTTTTTGTTTCGCCGCCGTCAGCGTGTATCATTGTGTTTGGGCTCGAAGTGTTGTTGTAGTGGATGGGCTCTCATGCGACGAACATAAACCTACTCTCTTCGTGAGGAGTTGTTTCCAAAGAAAATTTACCTCGCTAACGCTTCAGTTTAATAAAAACAAATTTTACGAAATCTGCCCCGAACATACCAATTTTAATTTTGTGGCAGTGACTCGAAAACTTTGTTTATATTTCTCTGGGTAACGTCTCAGTTTAGTGTACGATACATAACCTTTCTCTATTTCCCGTCTTTTGGCAATTTTGTAACAAGCTTACAACAACAAATCCCTCCGGTTTGTTAATGATAACAATCGCAGATGGTTTGGGGGATGGATAAAGCTCAAGTGGCAATTAAATAAATTAGAAAATTTTTGGTAGTTCTGATTAAAAGCCTTAATTGAAATAACCCTTTTTTGTGGTAGATTATCAGCCACACTGAGCATTTGGGTTAACACCAATGGTGTCTGCCTCATCGGGATACATACACAGATTGATTATATTCTTCATTGCCACCATGCGTGTGAGGCAATTTTCACAGGTAACACAGGGATCAACATCATCATGCATCGACATGACAGACTGATGATGATGTGTTTCAAAATTAAGTTAAGTAATAAATTTAATCATGTACTCATCAGTAGCAGCAGCAGCATCTTTCCACACTCAGGCCACCCACGTCGTAATTTTTAATCAACTTCTTATCCTGGTTGTACACTTATTGGCTTTCTGATACTTCCCCCCCCTCCACGCCATGTACACATGTGTGCGTTTGCATGCTTATTTACATTGCCCCACACAGGCCTTACACATCATGTCTGTGTTAACCAAAATAATTGAATTGAGGGTAATTGGTTTTTATACGGCCATATATCTTATCTTTCGGCAATCCTTCATCCTTTTTTCACACTCTTTTGCCCAGAGTTAATCATGAAACTGTAGAACATGTGACTTAAAAATTTATAGTTTACATTTTATAGGAAACATGAGATATATAATATAATATATATATATATATATATATATATATAACATAAAATACATTTTCTTTGAAATCGGCCCAAAATATGGCTAAAACATTAACATTACACCATGCGACAATTTTTAAAAAATGTCGTTACACTTGAACCGAATGATATACGTCTGAATCGGTAGGCAGAATGGAATTAAATGGCATTTTTAGTTTTTCATTCCAAAGGATACAATTTTCGAGAATTATTTTAAATACTTATTCGCAGCCTATGATAACGGTATTGGTGTCAAATGAAAGAGGAGAACATCTGTTAAAAATACTTAAAATATCAAGTTTCTATCTGTTTTAGTTCAGCATTAACAACCATTTCAAGTTTCCCCCTTTGTTTACTTAGTTTTCATATTTTACTTTCTAAGTGGGAAAATTTGAAATGATTGTTAATGCTAAATTAATACTGGTAGAGGCAAATAGCTTGAAGTATTTTTAGCGTTTGACAACTTCTACCGATATCGTGGGATGCGAATAAGTATTTAAAATAATTTTGAAAAATTGTAAACTTGGGGTCTTTGAAAAATTAAAAACAAAAGTAATATGAGCTGCCGGACGGTGTTCCAGTTATATCTTACAACGAAACAATGCCAACAAATGTCGATTGGTTTAGTGTTGAAAAATTGATTTGGCTCAATTATCTGCTATAGATCATTGTCTTCTGTTGTGGGGATAACACAACAGTGAGATTTCTGTATAGAGTGTTTGTGTTATCATCAGCAAAAATCCTCGTAACAAGGCATTTTCAAGAAACTTATGATCTCTCTGAAAGTTTTCGCATTACTATTTACTGTAGGTGAAATGTTTCCCAAGTTCCACTGATAAGTTATCCCCACACAGGTATTGATTCGTTCTATTATTTAAAAAATGGACCACGTATTAGAACATTAGTCAGTGTCGTTTGCATTTTGGGGGACCCAGTTTATATATTCTGCAAAACACAAAATAAAATTACAAGGTTCTGATAGAGGGAAAGTTGAATGTTTACTTATGGAGGTCATTTTAGGATGAATCCTCATAGGAAACCTTGTTGTGATCCTTACATTTTTAGTATAGCACATGTTCAGCAATATTACTTAGAACTCTACGGGAAACATTTTTCTGGAACATTTTAACGCTGTAGCTCCTCAATATAAGGTTATTTTTGGCCTTTTGAAAGTTTAGCTACGGACATCATTTTGTGATGCAACAGAATTTTATGATGAATCCTCGTGGAAAATCGTGTGATCCTTACATTCTGAGTATAGGATGTGTTCAGCAATATTACTTAGAACACTACTGGAAACATTCTTGTGGAATATTTGAACCCTCTAGCTCCTCAATGTAGGGTTATTTTTGGTCCTTTCAAAGTTTAGCTACGGACGTCATTTTATGATGAATCAGAGTTATATGATGAATCCCCATGGGAAACCATGTGATCCTTACATTTTGAGTATAGCACATGTTCAGCAATATTACTTAGAACACTACAAGAAACATTTTATTCCTCTACCTCCTCAATATAGGGGTCGTTTTGGCGCTTTGAAAGTTGACCTAAAGAGACCGTTTTATAATGAATCAGCATTTTATGATGAATCGGCTTAGAAAACATTGTACTGCTAACCTGAAAGTATAGCAAATGTTCATCAATATTCCTTAAAACACTATGAGCAAAATTTTTGTGGAAAATTTTAACCTTCTAGCTTCTCAATATATGGGTCTTTTTGGTCCCTTTTGTAACGAAGGCTAAAAAGCATCCCTAAAACAGGCGTTTAATGGGTCAAATCGTTCTACAAAAATATTGGCCATACAATTCTACTAAAAGTCTCTGAATATACCAGGAGACAAAACTCAACCTAAATGCCAGAAATAAGTCTAAACTTAAAAAGCGTTTTAGAGTTAATTTCGTACTTTTTTCGAATTGATGCTAAACTCTTGCACAAAACTGCACTTGAGGGGGATGGTGTGAATGGAAAAAATATTCTACATCAAATTTCACTACTAGTCACCGAACAAAAGAAAGCTGTAGAAATGATATTTTTGAATAAAATATCAGTATCAATTTGGTTATTAAAAATTCATTTTAGGGTTAATTTCGTACTTTTTCCGAATTGATGCTGAACTCTTGCACAAAACTGCTCGTTAGGAAGATGGTGTGAATGGAAAAAATATTCTACATCAAATTTCACTGCTAGTCACCGAACAAAAGAAAGCTGTAGATATAATATTTTTGACTAAAATATCAGTATCAATTTGGATATTAACAATTCATTTTAGGGCTAATTTCGTACTTTTTTCGAATTGATGCTCTCGCACAAAACTGAATTTTATGGAAGGGGTGTGCACAGTGGAATATTCTCATACAAACTGCGTCAAAAGTTAGAAGGGAAAGAGCTTGGACCTTGAAATTTCGGTCACATCCCTTATATCGTCAAATTAGATCATAAGCATTTTTTTCTTAGTTTAAAACCGCCCACAACCGTGCCTAGCTCCAATGTAAGTAAAAATGAAAAAACTTCATAAATCTCTCGTTTTAATATAGATGTTGATACAAATCATTACCTGTGATATTATTTAAGTCCACAATTAAATGAGAATTGTCTGTGCCACGTCCAACGCCCAAATACAATTTTCGAAATTTTTCAATCGATGGCTATTATAACTTTGTAAAGTACTTAGATTTAGATTAATATCGGCCCAATATTTACATGTGCTCGCATGCCATAAACCCTTACATCCCTAAAGTATACTTTAAATAAATTTTCCAAAATACATTAACAGAGAACAACGAAGAAAGTATTGCTTCATTTTTGGCTTAGAAGGTTTTACCATTTCAGTAATCATATCGATGTTTGCTGTTATAAGCATAATATTCCTTTTAAAATGAATAAATAACACAATAGTTTAACAATATTTGTAAATGCCGAGGCATCGGTCGGCCTCGTGAATATATTTTTATACTGTAGAAAATTAACAATACTAAATAAATACAACCTGTTGGTAAACCTCTGTCTGAAAAGGACTATTTTTTAAAATGCCAAAGAACACCTCAAGAGTTCCTATTTTCTACGAACAAAATGAAATTTCAATACGTTACATGGTTTCCGAGATACATCCCATTTAGCCGTGATATTGGCATAATCTTTTAGAATTTGCTTAATAGGAATGTTCTTTGCAAAATTAAATCAGTAAAGTCGATATTTGGGCGCATGAAATTTGGGAATTTTTGGCGCTGATAATACACTGTGGGGCGGTGTGAATGGACAAATATTCTGCAGCAAACTTCACTATAAGTCACTCAAAACTAACGAAAGCTGTGGCTACAATCTATAGAAATAAAATATCAATACCAAACAAACGAATGCGTCAGCTGGATACGTTAAATATGGATGTGTTTTTTGCAAATGAGATAAGCAGGGAACCTGTATTCCAAAACTAATGGGAGTTTGTTTCCGGTGTTGCATTACAAGGCCAGCGGCGAACCATCAATCCAGTTTATTTGACTGGGTTAAAAAATAGTTTTAGGAATGAATTTCTCTTTATTGATTTGACAATATTGAACAAGTAACAAGCTTTAAAAAAATCACACCACACTAAAGACAATACATTTTAATATAGACAGAGGCATCAAGTAGCTGACTGGATTCGCTAATGCCATCTAGAGGGCATAGTCATCTATATTAAATATTATTGTGTTCGGTCATACCTTCGTCCTTTCTCCTCGTGTTGGACAATCGTTGGGAACATTTAAGCAATACATATATATTCGACGATTTAAATTTGGAAAAATTTAGAAAATGTACATTCAAAAATTTACTTTCGTCCAGAGATATCCACAAGAATGTGCCCCTTGTAAAAGCTAACCATCTTTTGACGAAATTCAATTAGAATGTTTACTTTCATTTGCGGTATATTGGGAGGCAGATTTACGGAAGCCAATGAGAAATTGCTGATGCAGTACTCCTTGTCCTAGAGGTAAACAAAAAAGTGAAGCTGATTTAATTAAATCAAATCAACTTGCTCTTGATTCTTACCTTTTCCACTGGACATTTAGTGGGCAATTTTGGACTAGATGTTATCACAGCCTTAGAGATCAGCCGCAATAGATAGACTAGTCCATTGCCATTACGATCTATCAGCGCACATCCATCGACAGTTACATTCATCCAGGTCCAGGGATTTTTAAACTTCGGAAGAACTGTGACCGTAACACCACAATCGAAGGCTTCAATATCGCGGGCGAACACAAAACAGCCATCGATTGTATTTCGGTTGGTATAGTTGGCCAAGTGCACTTTGTCACTCTTGCAAAAGTCCGGATCGATTTCATCATGATAGGACTCGAATTCAGCCGTATAGGAGCGCTAATATCACATAATTTAAATGTACAATTTATGAGAGGAAATTTCTACAGTGTCCACACTAACCCATCCATGTGTGGCCAGTGGCCCGAGCAAAAGGAGCGCTAACACTTTTTGCAAACTCTTGGTGTACACGGCGCACGCAACCATTTTCATTCAGCTGGTCTGATCAATGACTGACTAGTCTCTGGAATGACATGCTAGACTTTAGCTGTTTGTTTGGCATTATTGAGTGATTTTTAAGTATTTCTTTTCGCCGTCAAATTGGATTTAACTAAAAAGTGTGTAAATGGTGCGAGGTGAAGTCATCCCATATATATACAAATATATATATTTGTTTTTTGATAGTCTGGCCAAAGCTCAGAAATGTTCTGGTATGTCATACAAATCGCTTCGTTTTAAAACGTTCGGTAATGGAAATTGGTCCCAAAAAAAACTTTTGCTACTGAAAGTATTGCACCAGGGCCAAAATAAAATGAGTTTTTATGCTTTGATTTAATTCTGACATTTAAGTTGTGGTTAGTGTTTTGGTGTATTCAGAGGCTTATAGCAGAATTGTATGGCAAATATTTTTGCACGAAAGAGGAGCTACAGAGTTAAAATGTTCCACAAAAATTTTCCTCGTAATCTTGTAACTAATACACTGCTGAATACATGCTATTCTTAAAGTGTAAGGATCACAAGGTTTCATGATTTTCTTTAAGCCATCATTTTCATCAATTTAAATAAAAAATGGTTTTGGAGTCAAACGTAATAAATATTCTTTACATTGTCGCCAAGAACAGTGTCAGTGTGTGTTTGAAAAAATATTTCTTTTTAAACTTATCCAGTGTAAGTGGAATTTAAGGATTTATGCCAACTTCTAATTACACTGTTTACACTTTGCCTAACATATTCTTAACAGGTATAGTATTCAGCTCTTTGGTATGTGCTCTTTTCAGAGAGAATTCATCAGTTCGCACAGAGAAAACTTCATAATCTTTTCCAAATCTAAATATATGGGACACTTGGTGACAATTTTCTGATAGTTTGTATTTTTTTCCAATGTCTTGTAGTAACACGAAGAGGCCGTTGCACAGTGGTTCAGTATCAAAATCCATCGGCCAAAATTCAATAACTCTTGTTCTAGTAGACATTTTTCAGTTCAGTAAAAAAATCAAAATTAGACAAGGATCCAAGGATTATAACATTAAATATCGGGCAACCGCATACATTTCAGAAATCGGTCTAAAGTTGACTACTTTTTGTATTTTTCCATTTAAAAAAATTTAATTTTTATTTTTTTTATTTTTAACATATTATTCATAATGCGAAGAAAAAATGTTTATTGTTTTTTGTATTACAAAATTTCGCGTTTTTCGGATTTTGAAAAAACCTAATTTCTTTTTTTGATTTTGTCGAACTGTCTCTAACACATTTTAAGAGATTTTGCACTCAAACTAAAAAATCTGACTATTTGCACTAAATTTATTCTATCTTCTAAGGGAAAAAGTTACCCTACAAAAACGGGGAACCCTTCAACCTTTCCGAAGATGTATATATTTCGTTAAAGGCTTTTGAAGGAAAAAAAGTTGTGTTGCGTCAAATTCAGACATTTGTTCAAAAAGAATATTTTTTTAAATATTTATTACAAACAAACTATATTTGGCACAAACATAGTTTTGACGTCAAATCAAAGCTAAGACACCATCATTTCTAATAAAAAATTGAGTGCAAAATCTCTTAAAACATATGAGAAACAGTTCGACGTATTCAAAAAAGAGACCCGTTTTTTCTGCTAAATCAGGTATTATTTTGTTTTTTTTTTAGCCATATTTCCGGCAAATGAACTCCGATTATTATAAAATTTGGCATGAGGATGAAGAAAATTTATTCATCTTTTTATCTGCGTACCTACTTTTCAAAAGTTAACGAGACCAAAAAGAGTAAATTACGTTTTGGAACTAAAAAATCTGACATTTTGCACTAAATATATTCTATCTTCCAAGGGTGCAATCGGGTCGTGCAGGCAAAAGTTACCCTGAAAAAAAAAACGAGGAACCCTTCGACCTTTCCAAATATGTATATATATCGTTAAATGCTTTTGAAAGAAACAAAGTAGCGTAGGTCCAAAATTTGTTCAAAAAGGGCATTTTTTAAAATATTTCTTACAAACAAACTATATTTGGCACAAACATAGTTTTGACATCAAAATAAAGCTAAGACAAAAGTGCAACATCTCTTAAAATGTGTGAGAAACAGTTCGACAAAGTAAAAAAAATATATTACGTTTTTTTCAATTTTCGAAATCCGAAAAACGTGAAAATTTGTAATACAAAAAATAAAACGTAAAAATATGATTAAAAAAACATAAAAACAAAAAAATAAAAATTGTAGTTTTCTTTAAAATCAAAAAATACAAAAAGTGGTCAACATTGACCCGGTTTCTGAAATATATGCGATTGTCCGATTTTCAATGTAAATTTCTCAAAATAATCCTTGGGTCCTTGACTAATTTCGGTTTTTTCCAGAACTCAAAAATGCCTACTAGAACAAGAGTTATTGAATTTTGGACGATGGATTTTGATTCTGTGCGTCGGCAGTGTAGCAGCATTGTTCACATTTTTCCTAATTGATGCTCCTAGTGTTGGTAACATATTGTTAACAGAGATTGAGAAACCATTCAGCTCTTTGGGATGTGCTCTATTACCACAAAAAGTTTTAGGAGTTCTAACAGAGAACAATTGAAGATGTTTTCTAACTGTAAACATGCCAGAGCCTTGTTGGCAAATTTCCGATAGTTACCTATTTTCTGCGAATTGTTAACATTTTTCCTAATTGATGCTCCTACTGTTGGTAACATATTGTTAACAGAGATTGAGATAGCATTCAGCTCTTTGGAATGTGCTCTATAACCACAAAGAGTTTTAGCAGTTCTAACGGAGAACAATTGAAGATGTTTTCTAACTGTAAACATGCCAGAGCCTTGTTGGCAAATTTCCGATAGTTACCTATTTTCTGCGAATTGTTAACATTTTTCCTAATTGATGCTCCTACTGTTGGTAACATATTGTTAACAGAGATTGAGATAGCATTCAGCTCTTTGGAATGTGCTCTATAACCACAAAGAGTTTTAGCAGTTCTAACAGAGAACAATTGAAAATGTTTTCCAACTGTAAACGTTCCGGAGCATTGTTGACAAATTTCCGATAGTTACCTATTTTCTGCGAATTGTTAACATTTTTCCTAATTGATGCTCCTACTGTTTCGTAATATATTGTTAACAGAGATTGAGAAACCATTCAGCTCTTTGGAATGTGCTCTATTACTACAAAGAGTTTTAGCAGTTCTAACAGAGAACAATTGAAGATGTTTTCCAACTGTAAACATGCCGGAGCCTTGTTGACAAATTTCTGATCTATTTTCTGCGAAATGTCAGTCTTTGTTTATTATTTTTTCATCTTAAAAAAAAATCTGTCGTTTTTGATATTTGCAAAAATCACTTCCACAATTAAGCAATTCATCAAAGTTGATATTATGCTAATTCTACTTCCTTATTCGATTTATGATTCCTTTACTTCCTTATTCGTTTAATTTCGTTGATGTAATGAGAATTTAATTATGCCTCTCGTTCGGCAGCTTTTGCTAGAGATTTCCTTCAAATCACTAACAACATTTTATCATTTTCTATTATCGTCTCATCGTCATCAAGATTTCGAAATGTTCATTATGACAATAATCTCTCAAATTATTCGAAATGTTTATTACAGTCAATAATAATCCATTCAGTTGGTCTCCGCTTTCCACCGAAATCGCACTGGTCAAAGACTCCGTTTGGATACAGAAAACCCAATTCATTAGCCGTGGAATTTCATTGTTCTGTGTATATCACCGAGCTGGTCTACTTCTTTTTCCCAGCTTTTGCTGAACAAGTGCCATTTGTAGCCAATAGGACTCATTTTTATTAATGGTCACATCATAAATCATGATTAGCCCACATAGAGCGAACGCGGGCGGGTGGCCGTCCCATTGAATGGAAGTCTGTTTTGCATTTACAATGGTGGGAATCAGCAAACGCCAGTGATGCTGGTGTTGCTCTTCCCAGGGTGCCAGAGCACAACAGAATTTTTGAAAAGACGGACAGACAGGACAGCACTACAACATTATCAACAGCATCATAACAATCATCAACTCGCTCATCATCGTCCTTGTCGTCGTTGGAATCAACGTTTGCAGCAGTTGCTGCCTAACGGCGAAATGCCGCTTTCACTTATTGTGGCAGGAATTTTGTTCATTTGTACGTTGGCGGTGTTTTTTCTCATTTCAAAAAAAAGTAATTTTAATACAAATGTTCCAATTTTGTTTTTTTTTGTCGTTCGTTTGTTGAGATGTATCCTCGTACCTTAAGCAGCTTCAGCTGTCTGTCATGGGGAGCATAATAAACATGTTGAGACTTTATGTTGTCTCTGTAAGGACACAAAGGCGTTGGTTGTGGTGAAACAGGTTTGGTTGGCTCTTATCCAGGCTTTTAGCCAGAAAGAGTTTTGTGTTTCCAGGACATCCTCTGGTGCATTGGGAATGGGTTGTTGATATTGGTTTTGTGATAAATTGCTTGAGCATTTATTATTGTTATGTTCAGCGTTCAACGTTCACCGTTCTGAGCTGTATCTTGTGGTTTTCGCCCCCTCAAGCCGACGGCAGAGTGATGCCGTGACTGGGGTAGATTTGGATTTTGATGCTAAAAGATGAAAATTTTCTCTTCAAATAATTACCCAAATTTGTCAAGAGTTTAAATGATGGGAGAACAACATAAGGAAATTTATCTTTTCGTTTGTAAGCTGTAGCAGCAAGGAGTGTCAGGAGTACAAGATCTGCTCTTTACCTGGCAAGAGTTTAAAGGATGTAGTTGAAATTTAAAGCATACATTTAGGCTTTACATGATTGCTGTGGCGACAGCATACCAAAAACAAATATCTATCAAATCTTGAGAACATTTTTATACTGTTGTCATTTTAAATGGGTGTATTTTGTTAAGTGAAATTGTCAGAATTTTTAGGTTATTTATACTATATTCATAATAATGTTAAAACTAATTTAATATTTTCCTTTCTTTTACAGGTATGTACTGCTCTGCGAAGAAGAAGATTATTAAAAAATCCAGGTAAATTCTAAAATTGCAAAATTATTAAACATTTTTGAAATAATCGTCTAGGAAAATGTTGAAATTTCAACACAGTGCTTTAAGGCACTACTTGACGACCTCCGTGAGAGCCCCCACATTGAAGCCTAAAAATATGCTACTTCGAGATATTCCTGAAAGTATGCTACTAAATGAGTTGTTAATTCCGCATTACAAAAGGAAATCATATTCTAGAGAGAACACAAGAATACTGTTTACAAATTATTAATTATTATTATCACCCCCAATTCAATTTTAAAATAACACTTTATCCGTTAACAGCCTGAATGTAGGCTGTAAAGATGAATTAATTTTATTTCTTCAAAATGCTTCAGTCTGTTTATAGGCAGCTGAGCCAATTAAGTGAATATTTGAAATAATTAAAGCGAATATTAAGTGTATTCTTTAAGCTTTAAATGCTCCCGGTCGTATTTATCATCAGCTTGTGATAATATTGAAAAACTGCTTCAAATCTACCTCAGCTGGAGGCTCCTACAAACGTTTCTTGTTGATAACTTCGTAAGGAGCTTATCTGAGTAGTACTGCAGGTATGCTGGCGCACAGTGGAATATTTGCGGCGAAAATAAAAAGTTATACAGCTAGGATCTTGAAATTTCCCACACTTTCCTTATATTTTGAAATTATATCACTAAAAGTTTTTGTTTAAAACCACCCACAACCACGCCCTCTACCCATGCAACATAAAATGAAAAATCGTCATAGATTTCTTATTATACCCTCCACCTCTAGAATAAGGGTATATTAACTTTGTCATTCCGTTTGTAACACCTTGAAATATCGACCTAAGACCATATATATTCTTGATCGTCATAAAGTTCTAAGACGATCTAGCCATGTCCGTCCGTCCGTCTGTTGAAAGCAGGCTAGCATCTAAACGAAAGGAGCTACGACGTCCAAATTTTCCATAAATGTGTATTATAGTCGTAGATCGGTTGGGATTGTAACTGGGTGAAATCGGTCCGAAGGGGAAAAAATTTCCCTCACAAGGACTAAAAATACCCATAATAACCCCTAATATTTTAGAGTAATTAAGCGTGTTTTTTCCAATCAATCTATTGATATTGGGTATGCGCATTCCCCCTATAACAAAAACGCGCACCATAAAGTGATTCTTATTCGTAGGGGACGAAATGGGGCAAAAAGGGATAAAAATGGTACCTACCAAACGACAACAGCTAGAAACATGAAATTTGCTGTGTACTTTCCTCTAATTGAGTAGATACATAATATGAAATTATTTTTTCCAAATTCGTACTTTTAAGGGATAAAATGGGAATAGAGGGATAAAAATGGTACCAACCAAACGGCTGCACCTAGAATAATGAAATTCGGTGTATACATTCCTCTGACTGCGTAGATACGTAAAATAAACGGATTTTTCGAAATTCGTACTTTTTGGGGTTAAAATGACAAAAGGGGATAAAAATTGTACCAACCAAATAACCGCAGCTAGAGTCATGAAATTTGGAGTATACATTCCCGTGACTGCGTAGACACGAAAAATAAAAGGTGTTTTTCCAAATTAGTATTTTCAAGAGATACAATGGGAACAGAGGGATAAAAATGGTACCAACTAAACGGCTACTGCTAGAATGATGAAATTCGGTGTATACATTCCTCTGATTGCGTAAACATGTAAAATAAAGAGATTTTTCGAAGTTCGTACTTTTTGGGGTTAAATTGGAAAAAGGGGATACAAATTTTACCAAGTGGTGGCATTTAAATCAAAATTAAATTAAAGCATAGACACATAAAATGAAAAGATTTTTCCAAATTCGAACTTTTTTATTTTTACGGCATTGGTTGAATCATGAAGTTAGGTTATCTTACACTTGTTTATATGAGAGATAATGGATTTTCAAAATGTGTATTTTTGAAATTAAAATAGGAAATACAAGCAACTGTAGCACCCACTAATATTTATGGTATTTCAGCTTTTTTTGAAGATTGCTGCCTTATATTTACTTGCGTGGTTTGAAATATTAAAAATTTTATATTTTTTTAAATATAGTTATTTTTTCAATATTTTTATTTGGCTGTATTAAAAAATGGCATTTCGAAAATGGCATTGGCGAAAATCGACTCTATGGAAGATGCTCTATGGAATGCAATCCATGGTGGAGGATAAATAAAGTTCGGCCAGGCCATTTTTTATAAATACTTTAGTACATATTATTGCCAGTGATTTCGTTTGAGTCCACAATTAAATGAAAAGTGCCAGTGCTACACTATATATTCAAATTTTTATTTTTTGCGTTTTCGAAATCTCGGATAAAACTCCTTG
Organism: Polietes domitor; assembly: GCA_947397865.1. NCBI lineage: Eukaryota > Metazoa > Arthropoda > Insecta > Diptera > Muscidae > Polietes > Polietes domitor. The sequence goes on along the minus strand of OX377618.1, from coordinate 41,404,267 downwards.
TATCTTTTAACCGAGTGTAACTAGCTCTTATAACTTAATAAATAATTAAGGCTTTGTATATCACCTCAACATTAGCAAAAAACCAAGGACTCTTGGGTTACCGCTTTTCGTCAAGCAATAAATCATTCCAAACCTTCTGCCAAATCATTCCTATAAATTGATCAACTGATTGGAGTCTGCGTATTTTTCAATGCCTACTTTTAGGGTTATAATAAATTCACAATTGAAATCTCTCGTTAATGGTCTTAAGCTACAAATGAATACACATATTCGAATTCTTGGAAAAAATACTGCCCCTAAAGCTGTGCTTTACAAACAATTTGCCAATATACAGCAACCATGATTATGTTTATGTTTCTGTATTTTGGTTTACCTTTTTGTAATTAAATCGATGTGTGCAGCTATAAGAAGAATTTTCTTTTTGCAGTGTTTAACTCAGACCCCAGGGTATCAATGCGCATAAATGCCAAGGCATCGGTCGTCCTTAGACATATTTTTATAACTTTCCAACTACGGTTGGAAAAGGAAAACAAAATTGTACTGTGTTTAATACAAAGAGATATTGCATTCCAGGAGGTAAAAGAAATTCCTCTACGTTAATAATGAAAATTTTCAACTATTTGAAAAATTAAAAACTCCAATGGAATTTGTCCATTTCGTTGTCGAAATCTTTTCTTCTTGGCAGAATTCAATAAAGGAATAGAGATTAATGGCCATCAAATTTGTGAGTTTTTGCCGCCACACACTATGATATTTTTAGGATATTTATTATATGTATATATATCCATGGATTTTCTTCAAATAGGCCTTACTTTCTTCATTAAAATGCCAGTCATTATTAAATAAATAAAATATTCAGTTTTCTATTTTGTAAACTTAAACACTTAAACAAAAATTAAAAGAATGATGTTTATTTTTAAAGATATGTTTTACGTATAGAAATAGGGTCATAACTTCTACATTTATCCTCGATCTTTTACATATAGACATTATTGTCTTGGTTGGAATGTTAGCTATTAAAAAATAGAACAAAATAATTTTTCCGATTTTTTCTTGATTTTTTATGATTTTTTTCATGCCAGCAAAAAACGATTTTTTTTTGATTTTTGGAGACTGTTCCGGATGTGATGTGTAATGACAAGAATTTCCTTAAACTCACAGACGCTCTGATGGATATCAAAGGGAAACCAAAAGTTTAGTCATTAATCCCTAGCTTCCGGGGATGATGGCAACCTGATGGCAATTTTGGTAATTATCCAAACCTGTGTAGGACCAGCAAATACGGTTTAGCGAATTAACTTGTAGCACAAAAAAACGTATTGTCTTAATCAAAACATTTCAATTATGCTTTTCAATCCTCAATCAACGCAATTGTTTTTGGCTAATTTAATTTCGAAAACATAGGAAAACCTCAAGTCATGATTTATTTGGAAATGTCTAAATTCCTAAAAGTATATCACAACACCCAACCCCCAAAGGTATGCCACAGATATTTTCCGGCTCAAATGAAATTAATTTCCTAAAACGATTACGTAAGAACAACAATAACAAAATTTCAAGAATTTACAATTTTATTTTGTTGTTTTAAGATTTTTGTTTAATTAGTTTAATACATAAGAACCCAAATTATTCATATGCCTTTAAAGAAACAAGGACTGCCTTGATTTTGTTTCTTTCTTTTTAAATTTTTCTTTTAGACATTTACACGAACATTGGTTGGATTTTGATAAAATAAAAATATTCATTTGTGTAAATATTGATTTTCGAATATGGGTCCCAATGCTAGACTAAAATCTCTGGCTGTGCATACTTTTAGGCTGAGTACCATCTAAACTGTGGGAGGCAATTTAAACTTAGCAGAGGACAGACAAAGAGAAAGGATGAGGAAAACAAGATTAAATATTTATTTTTACAGTTTAAAGCAAACAATAAAGGATGCCACAACATATAATTAATTAAAACCTCAGACAAAAACACAAGCACACGCCACACACTCACATTCATCCTCACAACATTTGTGTACAGTATTCATATACATGGATTGTGTGTGTGTGTAAAGTTTGCGTATGTGTCCGTGTATGCATACATAAGCGGCATTTCTAAATTTCTAAATGGAGACGAATGAAATGCTGAAACGAAATATTTTTGTATTATTTATTTTACAACTGCACAATGTGAAGGCTATTATTTCTGTTGTTGGTGTAAAGCATCGCATTTTCTCCAGAGTATTCATAGGAAATTTAATTTTGTAAAATAAATTTATTATCTGAGCTGGAAATCCTTGACGCAGGCTATAGGTTTTGGGGTGATGTAATGAATTTTTCCAGAAGGCAGTGATTTTTCGTAATTAGTTATAATAAGATTTGGATTTGTTTAATTGTCTGCGTAAATCATCGGACTAGGAAAGATTTTCTTGTTGTAACTTGTTAGTTTTTAAACTATTTAAAAATATTATGTTTTACATTCATTTGAATTCACTTTAACTAGGGCTTACTTTGGGCGTCTGTCGTTTATGGAAACCATAACTGTATATTAGGGGTGGGATAGTGTTGTATGGAAATGTTAGGAGTTCGATTTGGATATGCTGGAACCGCCTATTTTGTGAGGTTCGGAAAAAATGCATGAGCCAACAAATGGGGGTGGTGGGGTGAGTGTACGAGGATCCTCATCGCGGTCAAAGGTGAACATTCATATGGCACCCTGGGGTTACTCCAACTCTTCCTATTTAGGCAACTATCCATCATTCGACAATGTTCATTGTTTACCCAATTAAAAAACATTATTAGCCTACCTTTAATGTCATGACAATAGTTTGGGCATAACTCATTTTATTCCGACCAAATAGTTGGCCTACTTTTTTTTGGGCGGGCGAAGGAGGATAAATGCGGTTTCCAAGCTGAAAGTGGACGCTTATTTCAATGTTGATGCCAGAATCATTTTCAATTGCAAATAGCAGAAATTCACAGTTCATTCTCATGCCTGGCTGAAACCGTTTTTGGCCATATTCCCCCCCCCTTGTTTGTGGCTGCCAGTTCCTGTTTTCAATTTCGTTGTCGATTTCGTATGAACATTGAATATTTTATATGCATGGGCATATTGTAAGGTATTAGTTGGATGAGTGTACATGTTCGGTTGGTTGCATGTTTTACCAAAATAAATCCTTTTATTGTGTGTGTGTGTGGCCATTGATGAAAGCTTTGCATGCTGGCAACCAACCACAACAGTGAATACATGCTGACAACAATTCTGTCCCTCTCTCTCCAACCGCCCAGGGCATAGCGGTAGGTATACCCTGTTTGTCCTTACGTTTGACATATGCTGGGGTTTTTATATGGAATATGTATATATAGACATCCTGGGGAAATTCGCAAAATTTGGAAAATAAAAATAAACAAAAACACATCTATGGCAGTTATTCGCAGAACTTACCTACCAGCTTATTAAAAATATATTTACTTTTGATTTATTTACACCAATTTTCATTAAACTCATCATGGTAATTTGACTCATATAATGTTCGAAGATGAAGTCTCTCGATAGAACTTAAATAGAGATTTTTTACATTTGTCGCCCAATCCAGAATTCAATTCAATCAATTAAAAATTTTCACTTGACTTTGTAATTTACAAAATATAATTACCAAATATTATAGAAAACTAAACTAGTCGATTATGTCAATAAATGCCAAAGAAAAAATTAAAAACAATAAATATTTTATCTCAGAAGTCACTTGTATATTATAACTCGAAAAATTATGAAAACTTTTAGGCAATTCATTACAAACATTCTAAGCTTTTATTAAACTAGTAAATCAAAAAAAATTTTTTTTTCAAATCCATGCTTTATGCAAGCAGAATTCTATTGGGCCTAGAAATTCTTTTTTAGTTATCTTTTGTAGAAGGAAAAATTACTGCAAAATTTCAGTTTTTTATCTGCCATAGAACGGCATATATTCGAAAATGGGTTTTAACTTCGTATGGGAGGTGCCACGCCCACATTTCCATTACCGCCCATTTTTGTCACAACTACGCATATTAATGCTAGATGCACTTACACAAAATTACAGTAGGTGTAATTTTGGTTTTAACTTCATATGGGAGGTGCCACACCCACTTTTGCATTACCGCCCATTTTAGGCGCAACTACGCACATTGATGCTAGATGCACTTACACAAAATTTGAGCACTATACGTGTCATAGAACTGACACTATTCGATAATATGTTTTAACTTCGTATGGGAGGTGCCACGCCCACTTTTCCAATACCGCCCATTTTTGGCACAACTATGCGAATTGATGCTAGATGCACTTACACAAAATTTCAGCACTCTAGGTGTCATAGAACTGACAATATTCAATAATAGGTTTTAACTTCGTATGGGAGGTGCCACGCCCACTTTTCCAATACCGCCCATTTTTGGCACAACTATGCACATTGATGCTAGATGCACTTACACAAAATTACAGCACTCTAGGTGTCATAGAACTGACTATATTCAATAATAGGTTTTAACTTCGTATGGGAGGTGCCACGCCCACTTTTCCAATACCGCCCATTTTTGGCACAACTATGCGAATTGATGCTAGATGCACTTACACAAAATTTCAGCACTCTAGGTGTCATAGAACTGACAATATTCAATAATAGGTTTTAACTTCGTATGGGAGGTGCCACACCCCTTTGTCCAATTGGTCAAATTTTTCCATTTCCTTGTATTGTCATCGAAAATGATTAAGTGTGCAAAATTTGAGCAAAATTGGTTGAGAAAAAAGCTTTCAAAAATTGATTTCATATATAGAAAGTAACCTTATATAAAGCATGGAAAAAACTGCACCTTCTTTTTAAATAAAAATGTTTTTGTCTTGTCATTTATTTTGGTTCAAGACCATAGGTTGTGCCGAAGTCTTCAGCAGAACCCAAAATTAGCAAAGAAGGCAAAGTGAGACCTTTATTGTTGCAGCTGAAAGTTGACTGCGCAGTTTCGATGGGCGCTACACCATCTCATCAGAACTTTCGCAACGAATGTATGTCTTTGACTTAAATCAGGGTTCATATTAGTACCAGCGGTCACATATTTCAAATGAGAAACGCTGATAAACAAAATATTCCACCGAACTAAGTCGACACACTAAAAATCTCACTTTGCCAATTCAATGTTGTGCATGTGCTCAAAGTGAGATTTTTAGTGTGTCGACTTAGTTAAAAATGTTTTTTTCATGTTTGTCACAGCTCACTGTGACGTCATTTATCATCCGTTATTCATCATTCGAAAGGTGCTCCTATTTATTTTTTATTATACCTCTTACAAAAAGTTTCCAAGAAATATGAGTTTGTAGCTGTCACCTTGCAAACCCGCAAAAAAACAATTTCAACGCCCAATAATTCTACCAATGAGTTATTATAAAACAAGAATAAAAATTGTAATTTAAAGTGTTTTCATCTATTAATTCATCTATTAATTCAGAAAAAATGTTGTGCAAAAATGCAATATAAAAAAAAATTACACGGGAAAAACATGACACGCAGATGACTTGACCCAGTGACGAAATATTTTGTAGATCATCATTAAACAATCCAATCTTCATTTCTGGGGGGTGGCCGCTGTAATTTATTTTCGCCACCCATCCTAATATATAAACATTTTCATCAATAGTAAAGTTAGTGGTGACATGTCAAAAGTAGGCTATAATTTAAACCACAGTTAACATCCCTAAAGTATGCTTTAAATATATATATTCCGAATATGAATTTATATTTTCTCATTAACAATTTGTATTTTCTTATTTCGAATTTATATATCTCAATACGAATTTATATTTCTCATCAAGAATTTACAGTGTTGATTATGAATTAACATGTTCCTATTATGAATTTACATTTCTCAAATTCAATTTATAAGTTCCTATTATGAATTTACATTTCTCATTATGAATTAACATGTTCTGATTATAAATAACATTTTCTCATTATAAACTTGAAAATGTGTAGTTGTTTCGATTTTGATAAATCCTGATTAGAACAAAAATAATATCAATCCTCGTTAGTTATTACTACACTACAAAAACTTTAAAAAAATGAGTCCAACACCTATAAAATTATTATTTGTTAGCATTGAAAATTGTTTATGGTTAAAATTACTAAAATTCCAATTTTTGTTGAAGGTACCTTTAATATTTGTAAACTCATATATGTCGGATAACAACCGATTATATATCCAAATAAAGGTATATATGATGGCTCAAAGTATTGTGAACCCCGCTTTAACATAGAAACGCTGGTTTGGAAACAGTTTCCCAAAAAAATGAGATTTATTTTCAAAAAATATATTTTTTGCTGGCACGAAAAATCCCCATAAAAAATAGAGAAAAAATATTCAGTTATGTCTTTTAATAGCTAACATTCTAAAACTATATCCACATGCGAAATATCGATGGATAAATGTTGTAAACCCTTTATAGACGCAAAAAACTTTTTAAATCGTGAATTTTAATTTTTCATTAAATAGCTTGAAAATAACTCTTTACATATTAGATAGCAGAATTTTTTGTAAAATTTTGTAATATTTGACATCTTAACGCAGAACGGAAGGCCTGTTTGAAGAATGGATATATTGACAAGTTATCACGTCCACCTTGCAGATGCACATGTCGTCTGTCACACAATTTTTTCAAATTTTCTACTTCTACTATAAGGATCATAACTTATAGATTTATGCATAGATTTTCCTTAGTTAAGTTCCCAGTTATTATAGCCTGAAAAAATGGCCCTTATTTAATTTGTAAAACAGTTTTTCACTCTATTTAACCAAATATTGACAAAAATCATGTATCTACAAAGAGGATATTTATGGATCTACATTTATCACTAGATCTTTTACATAAATACATTGTTTTCTTCGTACGAATGTTATTAAAAAATAAAACAGAAAATATAAATTTCTTAATTTTTTCTTCAAATTTTATGCCAACAATAAAGGATTTTTTTCTTTCGAAAAAATAAACTAAACTACCGTCTCCAAGTGAAAGTGAAATTAGCAACATCTAAATAATTGTCTTTAATAGGACATATACAGCCAAATTTTATTAAAGGCACCTTCGGTGAAAATTAAAATGGAAAATTAAAAAATAAAACAAAATATTTTTTCCAATTATTTTTTTCTATTTTTATGTTTTTTTTCAGGCAAACAATAAGTGTTTTTTTGCGAAAAATAATTTTTTTTAGACTGTTCCTAAACTACTGTCTCTAAGTGAACGTGAAATTCGCAAACATTCACAAAATTGTCTTTAATCGGACATATAGGAGGGTATGATCGAACTATACAGCCAGAAATGACAGTACAAATATTAAAGGCATTAAAATAAAAAATATATTTGTTTCCAATTATTTTTTATGTTTTTTTCGGGACAGCAATAAAAGTTTTTTTTGCGGAAAATAAAAATATTTTTTTCTCAATTTTTTTTTTGAGACTTTTCCTAAACTACTGTCTCTAAGTGAACGTGAAATTCGCAAACATTCACAAAATTGTCTTTAATCGGACATATAGGAGGGTATGATCGAACTATACAGCCAGAAATGACAGTACAAATATTAAAGGCACCTTCGGTAAAAATTAAAATTAAAAAATAAAAAAAAATATTTTTGCATCCAATTATTTTTTATGTTTTTTTCGGGCCAGCAATAAAAGTATTTTTTTTTGCGGAAAACAAAAATAATTTTTTTCTATTTTTTATGTTTTTTTTTGGCCAGCATTTTTTTCGAAAAAAATATTTTTTTTAATTTTCTTAGAGTGTTCTTAAACTACAGCATCTATTTGAAAATTTACACAATTTTTTTAATTGGATATATAAAAAGTTTTAAATTGTTCTCAATATCGTTTTAAATTGCAAAATATTTTTGTTAATTGTTTTTATACTTTGTCTTAATTTAAGATAATTTTCGAGAAGCATTTACACGATCCTTTCTTGCCGAACTGCTTTGTGTATCTGTTCGCCTTGAACCCAACTCTCCTAACATTACTCACAACTAAAAGCAGGAGGTGAGCAGCGTGCTCTTTTGTGTTCATTTTCATTAAATAACATTTCGGCCACACGTCAATAGTAATTTATTGCAAACGAATTTGTTGTTGTGAAAATTAAAGCCTTCATTTACGCATTACAATTTTCGATTTGTGTATGTGTGTGTGTGAATTTCGCAATTGAGCCTAAATATAGGCAATGGAAATGTGATATTTGCAATTACGCCTAAAAGTACACAATTCTGCAGGCATTGCAATGCGTTAAGAATTTTTGTTTTAACCGGGCCAGCTCCATTAAGTTAAATAGCAAATATTTATGTAAATGGCAAATTACTGCAGGTAAATTATTTTGATGATGTCAGTTAACTTTTGATTTTCTACCCTCTGGCCCGCGGATATTTCAATTTGCGCAAATATTTAATTTTGCATCCTTTGCTAGCAATTTGCCCTCGTTATTGCCAGCATTATCTTCATTATGAGTTTTTTCTGCTTCACTTTTTACTTTCACATCTACACACATACAAATTCTCATGCGTGTAATAAGGCGAGTATTAAGGTGTACCGAAAAATATAGAATTGCACAGACGGAGGATATATCGTTATGATCGTTTGCTTTTGAAAAAAACAAATAATACCCGGTGGAAAAGAGTGATGGATGATAAATACCACATACTTATTTATCAAATCCGAAGAGACTAATTTTCAACATTAAAATAAATTATTTTTTGTCACATCTCAGCTTTTATACAATCCCTTGACAACTTTGCATAAACATATTTTTTTAGTCAGGCGAAATACCCTAATATGTATGTAGCAAAGATGCTTATCGGATAAACTATATACGTGCGTTTATATAATGATTGTATGTGCGATGACATGCCTTCTGGTCACTCTGGCCTTATTGAAAATTACTTCACTTCTGGTCACTCTGGCCTTATTGAAAATTACTTCAATTACAATCTGCCTACAACAGATACATACGATACTTACGATGAACTTTAAATTTAAAACTTATAATTTCTGGATTATAGCAAACGTACAAGTACAAATTTTGTTATTATAAAATAATATTTAAATACCTTTAAGCATTGCAGTCTGTTCTGTCTGTCTGTCCGATGGAATACAATATTGTTATGTCAGCTTCATTAATAACAACGTAGCTGTAACCGTAAGTGTGTCGTCCTGATTAGAATTGCATTAAAGTACCTAAAAGTATGCTCTAAGCAGAGAAACGTGTAATTTATATAAATTGAACTTAGAAATTTCTTCAAGCTTGAGTGAACTCAAAAATCATTAAAATATAATTAATGAATTTTACATCTTTATTATTCTAATTATATGGAATTAATGGTAAGACGGCTGGCCTTTGTTGTGCCATTAAATAGGTATATAAATATTGACATAATTATGAAATATCAATAGGTCATAATTTAATATTTGCAATAACTGCATATTTCCCTCCTAATGATGTGCTTTAAATATGCTCAAAACAGAAATCCTAAAACTATACCGAGGATTAAATGAAGGGAAAATTTATAGCAGATACTTTAGAGCCTATACTCAAGAAAAACATATATAGGGTCCGCTATAAAAAAACTACTGAATATTTTCTCAAATTTCTTTTTTTATTTGAAAGTACAATCCTTCCGGTTAACGATGGAAAATAATTTCATTCAAATGGCTGCCTCGGCTGGCCACAAATAATAGTCCAACGGTTGAATAGTTGAAAAAAAAAACGTTAGATGGCGGACCCTATATATGCATTACCAGTCATTTATTTTCAGTTTATTTAGTTATTCATGTTTTACTTTTTAATGGGGAAAAATTTAAATGATTGTTATTGCTAAACTAATACAGACAGAGGCATACAATTCAGAGTATTTTTAACAGATTTTCTTCTCTTTCATTTGATATCCGTAACGTATTTATAAGTCTAGAAAAAGTATGAAAATAAAATATTACAAAAAATTAAAAGATCATCAAATGAAAAACTGAGCACACAGTCTATCTACATACGACCTCTAGTTTCATGTGTATATGATCTTGTTCAGGTCCAAAAAATAATGTCGCACGGTGTAATAATTACATATACCTCCCCCTAATGATATGCTTTAGATAAGCAAAATGCAGAATTACCTTGAAGTGCGCCTAGGGATATGCTTTAAACGGATAAAATGCAGAAAAACTTCTAAAACTATACTTATGATTGTGTGAAGAGAACATTCCTATATGATGCTCTAGAGTTCATACTCAATCCAAGATACGACCATAAAATATATACAACAATTCTCCATAAAAATATATTTCTATACAAAAAAATATAGTCAAAAAATTAATATATCCCCGAAGAAGAAAAGTAAAAAGTATAGAAAGAAAAATATCACACACATATCCTCAATAATATGTTTAAGGATATTACAAAGAGTAGACTTAAAAAACAAGCAAGGAAAGGCTAAAGTTGGTCGGGCCCGACTATATGATAACCTACACTTTCTACTCCACTTCAATGTAATTGGGTGAAAATCGTGAACGCCATTTGTATGGGAGCTATATATCAATCTGTACCGATATCAGCCTCTTTTACCATAGATGTTTCTAGTGTAAATATAAGTTGTCCTGCCGAATTTGAAGAAACCGGCTAAGGTTTGTGGTTTCTACAGCGCTTAGCCTCATATCGGGTGCAAAATTGTATGGAAGCTATATCTAAATCTGAACCGATTAAATAGCGTCCGTCCTCGATGTGCAAAAATCGTTTGTGTCTAGTTTCGTTAGAATCGGACAAAAATTGCGACCTGTATCGTGATTACAAGAATAGATGGACAGACACAAAGACGTGGTGTAGTGTATAATTATTCGAAGCCCAAAATACATAAATACAATGTGTTTTGACGGGTTAGATGGATCCAATTCTCAAATCAAATCCTTCTTGAACAAAAACACTTATTATTATTTTCCACGTTATAATAATTAGTATTTATTTATGTGTACTGTTGTTGTATGTTTGAATTTGGTACATGGAAATGTGTAATTCAATTATATTGGTATGACAATAAATGTAGAGTGCACTTTTGTTGTTGGGTTGTATTCGTACAGATGTAAGTATGTATGTATGTAGGTTGTTTATGCTGGACGTGGGTGAAGGGATAGTGTCGCGGCGCAACTTCTTTTCTTCGCGTTGTGTTGACGACTGATCCTAGCACGCATAGAGAAATGAGAGAGCCACGTCGATCTTGCAATCGCATCGCAGAGCAAGAGAGAAAGATGCCAATAGAAAAGAGGCTGTCACCCAGCAAACATTTTGTGTTCGCATGAACACAATGTATGGATAAATATTTATTTTTTTTTTTTGAAATTTCCATTTTCGATAGTCTTTAATTCGTTATATTTTAGACTTCAAAAGATTAAAATGAAAAGAAAGAATTATAAGGAAATTCGCACACAATATATAGTCAAATGAGAACAAGTTTCATCTTAACTTCGCCCACCTCCGCCTACTTCCCACGTAACAAAAAAGAAAATTCGTCATACATTTCTTATTTTACTAAAAATCATCGCCAGTGATTTAATTTGAATCCATATTTAAATGAAAATTGCCAGTGCCCCGCCCACGTGTAAATATTTATTTTTTTGCGAGAAGGCAAACATTATTTTTTAGTGTATTTAGAGCATACTTTTAGGATTTGAAATGGAATTAACATGTCTGTATCATATTCTGAGGTAATTATTCAGGCCTAATTTATTGAAGAATTGAACTAACATTTATTTGGCATAATTACACTATGCTACAAAATCTTATTCGATATTAAAAATGTTTGAGGATATTTTCTAACAAAATTTTCTAAAATTCCACTTTCAAAATTTGTACTCTTATTTTGGAAATATATGTTCCATTATAGGTATTTATGTTGTTCTTAATTTCATTTCTACATAGATAAATTGTTTAGTAACAGTCTACAAAGAATTTAGAATAAATTAAAATTTTTCCCGAAAAAATTTGCTGACGCGAAAAAAACAACATAAACAACATAAGAAATAGAACAAATCAGTTAAAAATAATTTCGCTTATGAATGATCTATGGACATATGCAGAAGTTGTGACTCTCTTTGTCGACGAATAAATCATGATTTTTTAATTTTCGTTTAAATATCGCTAACAAACCCTTTACGAATTTGTAAAAAAATATTTTGTATATTGTTTTGGAAAAGCTGTGATCTTAAGGAAGAAAACAAGGCCTAGTTGAAGAAAATCTGTGGATACATGTATAACATTTTTTAAAATCAACTAACTTTTTTATTTCCAAAATCAGAGTACAAATATTAAAGGAACGTTGACCAAAATCCGAATTGTAGAACAAAATATCCATGCAAGTTTGTTTTGTCTTTTTTCGGAATTGCTCTCACATAATAGGCCACAGAGCAATGATTTTTGTTTTATGTTAGAAAAAATCTCGAAAAAATTGTCTTTGCTGGCCTAGAAGTTTTCTTGGAGTGTTTGATCGTTAGTTTCTTCCTCAAGATTTAGTTAAAATGCTGAAAATAACTCTGAGGGTATACTTTCTTTCAATATTATATTTGCGGCATATTTCTAGGATGTTTTTTTTTTGAATACTTAACTAAATTTGAAAGATAATTCACTGTATAAAGCAAAGTACAAGATTTTTAAAGATACCAAAATATATAGTCGATATATAACATTTTGAATTTTATTTTTTTTTTAATTTTCTTCATTAAATGGTGTAAAATTTAAATTTTTGTGACGAAAAGAAAATATTCTGAACGGTCTACATCTGTAAATGTTATACATTAACAGCCAAAATATTATAAATGAATAATTTTAATTTGATAGTTTTAAAATATGGTTTGTGTGGGAGGTACCACTCCTCATTGTCCTATCCTGACCTAGTATATCCAGGAACCATCCTCTGTTCTTTAAATTTTCAAGCGTATCGGGGTGTGGCGTCCTATACGGAACATACAGACATACTGGCACACATTGATTTATATATATATATATAGATATAGGAAAAAATCGAAAATTAAAATTAGTAAACCTATATATATTAAAGAATTCCATTGAAGCAAAATATCGGTAGACTATTGTTTTTGAAGTACAACAATTTTGTTGATGATATGAATGAATATATAAAATTTCTTTTGTTAAATTTAAATCGACATTTGGAAACGACATTTCGTACAAATGACTTTCGAAATATTCAAAATCTATGTTTCTTTAACCTTCACGCTTTGAAATTTCTTTCAAATTCCTACTACATAATTACTTGGCGTCTGTCATTTACCAAGAATGCCAGACATACAGTCATAATCATAATGCATGCTGATGATGATTGCACAAACATAGAGAGCCGTTTGTGCAAGCACTGTGCATTTACTGCTGCTGTATGATACATGATTTGTAGATGTCATGTCTCTTTGAAACTTGTGCAAAGCTTATGTCATGTTTTTTAGTAATTGGAAACATTTCCATTGAGAGAGGAGGGGATAAAAACATGTACAATTGATGTGTTTGTTGATGCCTTTAACCTGCCTGTCAGACACCAGACGGTTGAGGAGAAAAACTAAGTGCTCATCATTGAGAGAATGCGAAAGGCATTATTGCAGGTTCAAAGGATTGTCAACACAAAAAGACATGGATTTCAAACACATCCCTAATTAATTAGGCGGCATTTTTGCACAGACAACAAGTCAAGCATATTTTGAGGAGGTCTGTGTATAACAAAAAACCAAGCATACTTTTGTGCGAAACTGTTAAATAAATAAGGGCAGATAACACTGCCCAACAGTCCATATTACACTTGAACTGTACGATATACGTCTGAAAGTATTGACGAAATGGAGTTAATTGACGTTTTTAGTTTTTCATTTTCTCATCCAAGGATACAATTTTACACAAATTATTTTAAATATTTCTTCGTACCCTATGATACCGCTCAAACTATCAAATTAAAGAGGAGACTATGTGCTAAAAATTCTTTCAATTGAAGACTTTTATTTGTACTAGTTCAGCAGTAACAATCATTTCAAAGTGGAATTTGAATAAACTAATTAAACTAAGGGGGAGATTTGAAATGGTTGTTAATGCTAAACTAATAAAGATAGAAGCATGAAATTTGAAGTATTTTTAACAGAAATTCCTCTCTCGAATTTGACACTTATATTGTGTAATAGAAATAAAAACACATATAAAGGCTAATTTCGTGCGAAATGGAAAGGAAATTGTTCTTGCTTTGTTCGACTTCTTTCTAAAATTTCTAAAAGTAGAAAACCCCGAATTTGCCAATTTATATGGAATATGTAATTGTAGACAGGAGCAAGAATTTTGTGATAAGGTAAATTTAAAAAATTTTAAACTTTTTTGTGATAGGATATATGTACAAATATATATTTTTGCGAATGTACATCAAATTTCTTCTAATTTAAAATTATGAAATCTTATTTTTTTATTTCCTTGTTATTTGTTAATAAACAAAAAACCTTTTCGTTTCTGTAAAATAAATTTTTATTTACAACACATGATGGTAAGACGTTTCATGATGTAGTTCATGGTACTTAATCTACAACAAAAAAATATTGAATAGAAATAATATGCAAAAATAATTTTGCCCATTGGCTATGTATTGCATCTTGAATTTTACTAAAATTCCAATTTTCGCCGAAGGTACGTTTAATATGCTTAAGACGTTTCATTAAATGTAATCGTGATTTCATTTCATTTTCACATATAAACTATGGTTGAGGAAAAATCTCCAAAAACTGCAAAAATCATTTTTCCAAAAACAAAAATCATAAAAAACTAAAAAAATATATTTTTTCAGTAAAATATTTTTTTTTCTAAATTAAATTTTAATATTTTTGAAATTATAATTATTTTTTGAAATTATAATTATTTTTATTTTTATTTTTATTTCAATTTTTATTTTTATTTTTATTTTTATTTTTATTTTTATTTTTATTTTTATTTTTATTTTTATTTTTATTTTTATTTTTATTTTTATTTTTATTTTTATTTTTATTTTTATTTTTATTTTTATTTTTATTTTTATTTTTATTTTTATTTTTATTTTTATTTTTATTTTTATTTTTATTTTTATTTTTATTTTTATTTTTATTTTTATTTTTATTTTTATTTTTATTTTTATTTTTATTTTTATTTTTATTTTTATTTTTATTTTTATTTTTATTTTTATTTTTATTTTTATTTTTATTTTTATTTTTATTTTTATTTTTATTTTTATTTTTATTTTTATTTTTATTTTTATTTTTATTTTTATTTTTATTTTTATTTTTATTTTTATTTTTATTTTTATTTTTATTTTTATTTTTATTTTTATTTTTATTTTTATTTTTATTTTTATTTTTATTTTTATTTTTATTTTTATTTTTATTTTTATTTTTATTTTTATTTTTATTTTTATTTTTATTTTTATTTTTATTTTTATTTTTATTTTTATTTTTATTTTTATTTTTATTTTTATTTTTATTTTTATTTTTATTTTTATTTTTATTTTTATTTTTATTTTTATTTTTATTTTTATTTTTATTTTTATTTTTATTTTTATTTTTATTTTTATTTTTATTTTTATTTTTATTTTTATTTTTATTTTTATTTTTATTTTTATTTTTATTTTTATTTTTATTTTTATTTTTATTTTTATTTTTATTTTTATTTTTATTTTTATTTTTATTTTTATTTTTATTTTTATTTTTATTTTTATTTTTATTTTTATTTTTATTTTTATTTTTATTTTTATTTTTATTTTTATTTTTATTTTTATTTTTATTTTTATTTTTATTTTTATTTTTATTTTTATTTTTATTTTTATTTTTATTTTTATTTTTATTTTTATTTTTATTTTTATTTTTATTTTTATTTTTATTTTTATTTTTATTTTTATTTTTATTTTTATTTTTATTTTTATTTTTATTTTTATTTTTATTTTTATTTTTATTTTTATTTTTATTTTTATTTTTATTTTTATTTTTATTTTTATTTTTATTTTTATTTTTATTTTTATTTTTATTTTTATTTTTATTTTTATTTTTATTTTTATTTTTATTTTTATTTTTATTTTTATTTTTATTTTTATTTTTATTTTTATTTTTATTTTTATTTTTATTTTTATTTTTATTTTTATTTTTATTTTTATTTTTATTTTTATTTTTATTTTTATTTTTATTTTTATTTTTATTTTTATTTTTATTTTTTATAAATATCGTGAAATTTTAGATAACAGAGTATCTTGTTTTATTTTATAACAGCTGGTATTTTGTATGACTAAAAACTTCTTAAAAATATAGTATACGACTTTTTTAAATTCCTTTACTATAATGGCCGTAACATCTACATTTATCCATAGATCTTCCTCAAATTGGCTTGTATATTTTTTTCCAGCTATTACAAAGTAAAACAAAATAGTTTGTTTTTAGCTCTCTTTAATCAAAAATTGAAAAATTCATATTTGTTTTAATTTCTTCTAGAGGGCCGGCCATTACTTCTACATTTATTGGTAGATTGGTATTTTATATATAAACATTGGTTTCTTTGCATATATTCAAAGATAGAATAAAACATTTTTTCCCAATTTATTTATATTTTTTATGATTTTTTTCTAAAAAATAAAGTATCTCAATTTTTTGAGACTTTCCATAAACCATTGTCTCCATGTGAATGTGAAATTCGTAACATTTCTAGCCATGATAATTGCGTTTAATCGAACATATAATCTGGGTGATACCTTTGACGAAACTTCGTATTTTTTTAATTTAATTTTTTGTGTTTATTTTATGAGTCAGTATGCCTGAAAGCAAACAAAAACTCTTTTTTAGGTCTCGTACACAAATTTTGTATTTTTTATTGTATAGTATTAACTTCATATTTGATGATGTACTTTTCTTCTCTGAAAATACTGATTATAGGACTGTTTTTCTTTAAGCCGGGATAACAAGCTGCAATAACAAAAAACGTTCATAAATTTGAGTTGCACTGGATAATTATCCAGGCTAAGTCCAAAATTTTTAACATAAAATAATTTTTTCAAAAGTTTTTTTCACACACACATTGATATTGCCGTTGGCAATTTTAACGTTTTTATTAGTTGTCGCAGCTTAGTTATCCAGTCATAAAGAAAAACAGCGCTAATATGTCCGAATTGTATTAAAAAAGATGTCCCACTTCCAGCCAAAAATATTAACTTCATTTTCTGATCTAGTTTTATACTTTGCTTCTTCAATTATACTTCTAGGATAGCCTCGTTTTCTGCCATATTGGCACAACAGAAGTCATTATTTCCATCAATAAATCCAGTATATATGACAGTCATTTTTACACAAACATACAAGCAAATAAATTACATTCTGGATGAAAATCTATGTTGAGTTTATACGATTTAAAATTGTAGGCAACAATTTAACATCCTACAAATATGCACTAACTTTGGCCTTCTCTCCGTTGTATTAAACTTTGAGCATACTTTTCTCCTTAAAAGATCGCTTTGATTGCTGTTTTTCTCCTTCTTCTTTTCTTTTTCTTCTCCCTCCTTTTAGTTTTCTCGTTTAATATTTAAAAAAATTGTCCCATTCTTGCGCAAAAAAATGCCATAAATTTCTTTAGCATTTATTATTTTCCCATTATCCCGTACATTATTTACTCTCTATTTATATTATGTACGTAATATAGTTGCTGCGCGCACAACATATTTCATTTTAATAATGGAAGCGGACTAAATTTTACACTCTATAAATCTAAGGCAGCATCTACACAGCACATCGTTCGCTCAGCTAACTTTACAGCTCCTGCTTAGAAGCAACATATTTTTATTTTCATTTCCATTTCCATTTTATATTGCATACTTTTAGTTGTTGGTCTAGTTGTGGTGGGGGAGGGTGAGCAAGCCACACATAACTTCTCATATAAACTAATAATAATAGTTTAGAATGAAATATATCAAAACAAAACCTTTGCATTTATTTACATGCATGATGCATTTGCCATGAGTGGCGAATTCAAGGGAAAGCGTAAACAAAGAAATGGCACTCCAGGGAGTTGCCACACCAACTGTAGCCCTATATTGTGATGTTGGTGCCAACCGCTGGAGCTTACCCTTTACCACACCCCCTTGTATACTTTCACTAAATAATATTGCATATAAAAATCTTCCGCAGGATTTTATGATAGAAAATAGTTTTATAGAGCAGAACGAGCATGGAGAAGGTGTGTGCGAGGGAGCGCGAGGACAGAGTAATCAGAAAAAGAAAATATTGATGCGAAAAGTAGTGAAGGAAGGTGGTGGTTTTAAAAAGGAAGCAAGCAGCAGCAGCAGTAGGGTGATTTTTTACCTTTTTCAAACTTTACGAAATCGAACAGGCAATGGCAAAATCTTTTAATTAAAGGTGTTGTTTTTAAACTGTCGCCAAAAAAGTTGGCACTGAAATTGAGTTGATATTTGCAAAATTAAGTATATATAATTATACTCTTCACCATAGGAAGGGGGTGTACTATGTTTGTCATTCCGTTTGTAACACTTTGAGACCCTAAGAAGTATATATTCTTGATCGGGATAAAAATCAAAGACCATCTATTCATGTCTATCATCTAAAAGATAGAATCCAGCACGTCCAAATTTTCCAAGAATACAACTGATAGTTGTAGATCGGTTGGGTTTGCATTTTAACGAAGGGAAATATTTATCCCACAATAACTCCTAATATTTCGATTATTTAAGTAAATTTATTGAAAATCTCTGCTTTGTATTCTATTGATATTTGGCAAGTTCAATCCATAAAGTGGTCCATACTTCCAGAGGGTGAAAGGATGGCAAAAAGAGATTAAATGAAATTCGGTGTAAACACCCCTTTCGAAAGGGGTTCCAATACCAACGGTACCAATAGAACCACTGCAGTTAGAATAACTCAAATCGGTGTAGACTTCGCTCTGGCTACGTAGACTAGTAAATTAACACGATTTTTCAATTTTCGTACTATTAGGGTCAAAATGGGCAAAAAGGAATAAATTTGGTACCGACCAAAAAATTTGGTGTATACATTCCTCTGAATGTGTAGACGAGCAACCTAAGGACAATTTTCGAAATTTTTACCTTTAAGAGAGAAACCATACTCTTCTTAGACTTCGCGCTGGTTGCTTATCCACGAAAAATAAACGAACTTTCGAAATTCGTACTTTAAGGCCAAAAAGGGATAAAATTGGTATCGACCAAAAAGTCTGATTATGTAGATGCACAAAATAAATGAAATTTTAGAAATTTGTACCAGGGCGAAAGGGGACAAAAACGGTATCAATCGAACCACTGCAGTTAGAATAATTCAAATCGGTGTATACTTCGCACTGGCTACGTAGACTCGTAAAATAACACGATTTTTCGATATTCGCACTTTAGGGTCAAAATGGGCAAAAAGGAATAAATTTGGTACCGACCAAAAAATTCGGTGTATACAAAATATATGAAATTTTGGAAATTTGTACTTTTAGAGAAAACAGGGCAAAACGGGATATAAGTCGTACCAATCGAACTACTGCAGTAAGATTAATGAAAATTGGCGTAGACTTCCGTTTGGCTGCGTATGCATGAAAAATAAAACGATTTTCCATATTCCAACTTTTAGGGTCGCATTGGGCAAAAAGGGATCAAATTGGTACCGACCAAATGGCTGCAGCTACAATTATAAAATTCTGTGTGGAAAACGGGGCGAAAGGGGATACAAATGGTACCAATCGAAGCACAACAGTTAGAATAATGAAAATTGGTGTAACCTTTGCTTCGGCTGCGTAGACATGAAAAATAAAGAGATTTTTGGAAATGCATACTTTTAGGGTCAAAATGGGAATAAAGGGGGCTAAAAGGGATACAAATGGTACCAATCGCCTTTGCTTCGGCTGCGTACACATGACATATACAGAGATCTTTGGAAATTCATTCTTTTAGGGTCAAAATCAGAGTCAAGCCGAACCATAATTATCGGCGGCGCTGTTCAAAATGGGTCGGCGGCTTTCGGCTGATTTGCCGGCTCATTCTGGCATTCGATTACCTCTATTTATTTGACAATTTTGGGAAAGTGGAAGGAACAATTTGTATTGGTTTTTGATACCTTTTCTTTTATTTTTTGTCAACTAATTCAATATTCGTTAATATTAGCCAATATTAGCAAATGTTCCCATAATTTCATATAATTATCCCATACAATTTTTTTGGAGTGGGAATTCATTCCCAAAATTTATAATATGGATGAATTTAATAAATATTTTTGCAATTACAGCTTTTCATGTGAGGCATATTTGATCAGACATCTTGAATGGCATAATCCTTCCAAATAATGATAATACTGTACCCACTTTGACACACTAAAGAAGCACAATAGAGGAGCTGTTGTTTATTGTTATTTATAGGAACACATGACCACACGTACTGGAATTGACTTATATACATAAATGCGACTTTCAAATCAAAATACAATTATTCAACTTTCTATAGACGTCATCATATAGTGTGATACTAAATTCAAAGATAGATCCATATATTTCACAGTAGTAGGTTGTCTAAGTCGACATTTATATTTTCTTTTGTAATTTCAAGGGGGTTGTATATTTTGGTAGTAAGATTTGACTGAGTTAAAACTCCGTCAAATCACGGCGGCGTGGTTGAAGTCGATATGAGTCGATGAAATCGGCGGCGGCGCGGCTCGTGCAGAAACATGCGGCGGCGGCGGCTTGTCGGCTTAAAATCGGTCGGCTTGTGTCTCTGGTCAAAATGGGCAAAACGGGATAAAATTGGTACCGGCAAAAAAATGTGTTTTTTATTTCTCTGATGTGCAAACTAAAACGGGAAAACGGGATAAAAATTGTACCAATCGTACAACTGCAATTACAATAATGAAAATCGAAATTTATACTTTAGGCAGAACGGGGCGAAATGAGATAACGACGGTACCAATAGAAAGGTGTAGACTTTGCTTCGGCTGGGTATACTCGAAAAAACCGATCTTTGCATATTTTTAGTTTTGTCGACAAATTGGGCAAGAAGGGATAAAATTGGTACCGACCAACAATTCTGTGTTTCTGTGTTTATATTCATTTCTTTGATTCTGTAAACGTGTAACATAAACGAATTTTTGGAAATTTGTACCTTTAGGGAAAACGGGATAAAATTCGTACCAATCATTCGGCTGTAGATTTTAACGATTCTCTGAGATTTAACATTTCTCTGACTTCGTAGGCGAGCGCAAAATATAAGACTTTCCCCAAATTCGTACGTCTCGGGACAAACGGGGATAAAACTGGTACCAAGCAAAATTGGGTGTGTGAATGCGAAAGATTCTTCGTACTTTTATTATAAAAATTGTATCAAGCAATCGGCTGTAGCTGGAACGAAATGCCAGCTTCTCTGATTGTGTGGACTGATGGAATAGAAAATGGACAAACTCTAAGCACTATCTCTTTTACAGTAATATCACTATGCAGCAAAAATAATAGCAAGATTTCAAATCATATCATAAATCAATACCAAAATTGTTTATGGATACATATTTTCTTGATTTTTTTTTTTACTAAAATTTCAATTTTCGTTGTAGCTACCTACCTAATATGTGTACTCTCGTTTTGGTAATATAGGTAATATATGTTCAATTACTGGTAATTATGATGGCTACACATATTGTGAACTGTCCCCTAAAATTGAAAAAAAAAGATTTTTTTCGAAAAAGTATTTTTTGCTTAAACAAAAAACCCATGACAATAGAAAAAAATAGTTTTTTTTTTCGAAAAAATTACCGCTGCAACTAAACCTACGTTCAGAATTAGCTTATCATGGCACATTTGAGAGAGTCCTAGATTTACAACTGTGGGTTTCATCCAGATTCATGGATTTCTGCACCTACAGGCACTCTTTGAATGCATAGCAAGCGCAAATTCAATACGATTCACAAAATATTTTTCTATTATTGCTGATCAAAAATTATGCAAAACATTTCATCAAAAATATCATAAAAATTTATGTGATTTTGACATTCAAAAAACGTTGCCTACTTTTAGGATATGTGAATATTTATCTTGCATGTTTTTAAGTTAAACAAAAGTCGTTGCATACTTTTAATTTTATCTATAAATTTAATTTTATTCAAATGTGCCTATGACGGTACACTTGAAAGAGGCCTGGATTTAAAACTGAATTTTTTACCCAGTTTCATGGATTTCGGCACCAGTAGGCACTGTTTGAGTGCATAACCAGCGCAAATTCAATTATATTCAGAAATTAGTTTTCTATTATTGCTGATCAAAAATTATGCAAAAAATTTCATCAAAATATATCATAAAAATTTATGTGAATTTGCTATTCAAAAAATGTTGCCTACTTTTAGGATATGTGAATATATCAATATTTATCTTGCATACTTTTAAGTTAAATAAAAGTCATTGCATACTTTTAGTTGATTAACTTGTGCACAAATTGCAGAATATTTCTGAGCATTTCGCATATCACCCTCATAGTTGTTGTTGATCTATATATACATACATATATATGTGTAATAAACTGAATGACTATCTGAGGCGCTAGCGAATGGTTGCAGTGGTTGGAGTTCAAACCACTGCCATGACAGAGTTTCGCGGTATTTTTTTTTTTTTTTTGTATTTGTTCATCTCTCACTGCTGTTGTTTTTATTATTGATGTTTCGGTTGCATTTAGGTTTTGCCGCCATGCTCCATGTTGGGTTTAACACTGAGGTTAAAAAAGTGTGCTACAAAAAACATCAACAACAACTCCTTGATGCTGGAGATGATGATGCTGATTGTGATGGTGATGGCGATGTTGATGCCGTCAATGTCGGTATATAAACCAAAGCATGGCATATCGTATCACATCATTTCAGTTATTACTGATGCTGCTGCTGTTGTGAATATCATAGCTTTGATGCAGTCGCTTTTTTCCACATTCGTTTTTGTTGCAGTTCTCCGTCTGTAGCATTTTTTTCAATTTAAATTCTTGCCACAGTTTTCTCCTCCCCCGCATGTCCAACACACATTATGCTGTTGTTTGCTGTTGCAGATTTATTAAGACACTTGCTGCTCTGTGTTGGCCCTTCACATTTCATATCTGGGAAATGCTGGTAATCTTTAAATCTCAGTTTTTGTAATGGTGTCAAAATTTTTTTCCCTTCAAGCCCTAAAGTAGTACTTTTTTCAATTTGAATGAATGGAATTTTAGTTCTTTGTAAAAGCAAAAAAATGGTGAAAAGGACCCCTGCCCCCTTGCAATTCTACTAAGTACAGTTTGCTGAAGTCCAAACGCATTTCCACACTTTCCATTTTTGCTGACCCACTTTTTCGCCATATCATCAGTTCTTTTCATTTCATTTTTTCGCCAACGAATTTTGCTTCACCGATGCTTTTTCTGATGATTTTGTAGCCTTTTTTATGCTGTCTATAGCAAAGTATGCTGTTAAACATTGTTAATTAACTGTTGCTGTTAAATAAGGGGGTGCCCCACTCCCCAGTTCTAGGGAGTAGTCTTGCCAAAATTGCAACGAAATATAATTTCCTGCACTATTTGCGTTTTTAACATCCCTGAAAGTATGCAATGGAGGTTGAGCTATTTAATATGCTAAAATAAAGAAACTTTGTAATGGAATTTTTTCATGACTCGAAATAATTTGCCGGATAAGCCACGCGCAAGGTAACTGCTGATTTTGAAGGTTGTGGTTTAAATTAAAAAGATGCAATTAGTTAAACAAGGATCCTCAATATGCTGACAAGGAAATAACGCTAAGGAATGCTTCGAGCCTGCGTCAGAATATTTTGTAAAGCCATTTTAAATGTTAATTCTATTCGTCTGTTGGTCTCCCAAAAATAATAGATAATTATGAGATTATGTTTAAGAGCAATTAAATTCTCACAAAGAGTTTTTATCGATCTTTTGGGATCCACTTGATATATAAAAACTTGTTCTATCCCTGAAAATATGCAATTATTCTTGAAATCTTAAATTCAATAAAAAAATTAATAATTCGAAGTGTGTCTGGACGTAGTAATGACAGTTCATTACGCCCTGCATTATTTTGAAGTATGAAATAATTACCTTCATATAATGGTTTAAATAAGAAGTTATTAGTAAGTTGAATTTCATAGAACTTCAGATATTAATTTTCTACATTTTTGTGGTGAGTTAGTTGTTATCATGTTATCGCAGCTTAGTATCCGTATTATCTGTATTCAGCTTGTTAACAGGTAGATACAAAATATATAATTTAATAGAAATGTTGTTTTCATCACTTGTTATACATTATTGGCTAGTTATCGGTAATGACTTATTTTTGTATCTTTCTGAGGCCACTTACTTTACAACTCGTTTAAAAGTACTTATTTATTAACTTTTCGTAAGCGTGCATGGAAGTACTTATTTCTCAACTTTTTGTAAGCGTGCGTGGAAGTACTCATTTTTTTACAATCCCTTTATAAAAATAACTAGCTGAACCCCCGACCGCTTCGCCAGGCAAAAACAAACAACAAACGGTAAGATTAAAATCATTGATTTTTCTCCTGATCGGTAATATATGTACCAATTATAATCAAGATACTTCCCTGAGATACTAAGGAAACGGATATGTTCCCTGGAGAACGGCGAATAATGGAAGAAATGTCAAAAATCAAATTGATTTTTTGTTAAGTGTGATTCTCCCCTTTCCATCACCTAAACAAAAAACTTCATTCGTAAGAAGAAATTACATTACATTCAAAACACATAGAAAATCAATCAAATTTGTCACTAATCAAACAACATAAAAACTAAAAAATTAATGTAATTTCCGCTTTCTTGACTTAAATCGGCTGATGATGAATGAATATTTCTCTTTTTGTAAACTTTCTTTACAATTGCGCTAAGAAATTCCAAATAAAACGTGTAATTTACATAATTCAAATCAAAAATGCCCCATCTTTCAAATCCCGCCCATTTGTATATTGTCTAAGCAGGTTACAACTAAATTAACTCACACAACAATATAGGACAGTCGGTGTCGAATATACTCAAAAAAAATGTTTTAATTTCTTATGGGAAGGGTCACGGCCACTTTCCGCCCATCTCGGTGTCGAATATACTCTAAATCCGGTTTTAATTTTATATGGGAAGGTCACGCCCACTTTCCGCCCATCTTTGCACAACTGTTTACACTGGATCAACTCACACAAATTTTCAGCACTCTAGGTGTATTGGACCATATTTGATAATATGTTTTAACTTCGTATGGGAGGTACCAAGACCACTTTTCAATACCGCACATTTTATGGCACGTTACGCACATTGATGTCATAGAACTGAATATATTCTAAAATGGGTTTTAACTTCGTATTGGAGGTGCCACGCACACTTTTCAAATACCGTCCCTTTTTTGCACAGCTATACACATTAGAGCGTACCAGGTTACAAGTAAAAAAAAAAAGTTCGCCGTACACCTTCGAATATGAAGTATTATTGAAAGGTAGTTTCAAAAAAATTTTTTTTATTTTTTTATGCCGAACGTAGGGGTCGCGCTTTTACATTTTTCTATATAACTTCTGCATTTATAAACGGATTTTAAAGTGTGATACATCGATGTTTTTGTCCGATTTTTTTGTCTTTGAAGTCATTGAGCTCAAACATGATTCATGATTTTATGCGAGCTTTAATTTTCGATTATTAGAGTGGTACATTAGGGTAGTAGCAACTGAGAAATGATGGGTAAGTACCAGAAGGGGGTGCTTGAGCTCAATGACTTCAAAGACAAAAAAATCGGCCTCGTCGAGACAAAAACATCGATGTATCACACTTTAAAATCCGTTTATAAATACAAGTTATATAGAAAAATGTAAAAGCGCGACCCCTACGTTCGGCATAAAAAAATAAAAATTTTTTTTTTGAAACTACCTTTCAATAATACTTCATATTCGAAGGTGTACGGCGAACTTTTTTTTTGAGGTACGCCCTAATACACATTGATGCTAGATGCACTTACAAAAAATTTCAGCACGCTAGGTGTCATAGAAGTGACAATATTCAATAATTCGTTTTAACTTCGTATGGGAGGTGCCACGCCCACTTTCACAAAAATTCAAGGCTCTAGCTGCAACATTACTCCGAATATGCTAATTTATAAAAAAAACGAATAAAACCCAATTTGTGTGGTGCTACGCCCACTGAAAATATCAAAAAATTATATAGTCTATTTTCACCACCGGTTCATCATGAACATACTGTAAAAATTTCATGAAGATCGGTACAGTAGTTAAGGCTGCTATAAAGAACAAACAAACAAACACAGATTCTTTTATATATATAGATTAGAAACGGATCCGAAAAATATGTAATAAAATAGTTTTGCCTTATTCCCCACAATTTTTGGTAATGAGAGATTTTGTTGGGATATGTATAAATGTAGAAGAGTTTGAAGGGGCAAAATATTGAAAAATCAAGATTTTATAATTTTTGATTAAATAGAGAAATAGATTTCAAGAAAATCTATAGATAAATGTAGATATTACGGCGAAGTCAATTTAAACAAAAACTTCATAAAAGATGTAAATTCCCTTACTTCTGCAATAATTGTCATAACTTCTACATTTAATCGTAGCTTTTCTTCAAATTTGTTTTGTTTTCTTAGTTAAGACTCCAGCTGTAATAAAAAACAAGTATGAATAGGTCAGTCGGCTAAACCGACTTATATATACCCTCACTCTGAGAGGGTATATGGATGGATAGAGACAATTGTGTGGGAGGTACAAGAAGGGGCGTGGCTAAAGCTTAAATATTTTTATGTTTAAAGTCATTATAAAAACATTTCCGAATATCAAATTGCACATGATTTTGACTACCCGTTAGGATGTTGTATCGGTTTTATTGTAACCATAGTTTATGCCACATTGTGTGGTAGGTACCAGAAGGAGTGTGGCTATGTCGGCCATATTCCATGCGAATGTAACCTCTACAAAAACATTGTCAAATATCAAATTTCACAGTATTCCGATCATCCCTATAGAAGTTATAACAGCTTTTATTTTACGTAGTTTAGGGTGAGTTGTTTGGGAGGTACTGGAAGGGGCGTGGCCAACCCCGTCATATTTAGTACACTTAAAGTGATTATAAATGCATTATTAAATACCAAATTGCGGCTGGTATCGATGATCCGTGTGGAAGTTACATTAGTTTTAATTTAACATAGGAATATGGGTCGTTTGTGTGGGAGGTACCAGAAGGGGCGTGGCAATTTCACCCATCATCGAACTTAAACTAAGTTTGGCAAAAATATTACCATGTGGAAAGTTTGAATGGATTCCTTAACTCCTTTCGAGAGTTAACGTGTACACCAGCCAGCCAGACGGACGGATGGACATGGCTCAAACAACTTAAAAAGTCGTGAAACGGATTTGGTCCAAACATACTTGGGTCTTAAGTCACTCCTTCAATGCGTTACACTTTGTTCTGTCCCAAATGATATATACCCTCCTACTCTGTAGAGTGAGGGTATAATTAAAGCATTATCTTATCTACAGAAAGAGAGTTTTCGCGCCATTTAATCAAAAATTTAAAAAATCATGATTTTTTAATATTCTTTAAAAAAATATTTATCCATTTACATCTTAAAATTCGCATTCTGGCTTAGAATGTTAGCTATCAAAAAATTAAATAAAATATATTTTCCATTTTTTATATTTTTTGGGGTTTTTTCGCGGGAAATTTTTTGTTTTTGACAAGAATATATATTTTAAATTGATTTGAAGTGGTATATTCTCCTGGCTCAAAACCATTTTGCATTTATATTTTATGGAATGCAAATTTATTTACAAGTGGCATGTTGGCATTTATTACTTGGCTGCAGACTACCATTATTATGGTTTCCAACCTGCCAAAGGTTTCCTCAGGTGGTTTGGTAGCGACTGTTCAACAACATACCCGGCCTCTTTAGCTAAATGATTCTCACAATCGATTTTTTCAACGGATATTCGGCAACTGAGTTGTGCCTCACATCAGAAAGTAGGCCTCCTGTCGAATCTTTGTTACATAGTGTTTTCCGATTGCCTAGGAAATAATTTGAAAGTTTCGTTGTCGAACAATAGGCCACATTGAAATGCTCTAAATGAACGTTCTGTAATATTTCATTGTAAAATGTTTAGTGCCTGGTTGTATGCTAAAAACTCATTCTTGTTCGCCCCTGAAGATATGCTCTTAGCTTTAGTTAGTAAGCTTCAGAAACTACAGTTTGCAGTAGGATAACTGAAGCTTTCCATATTTAAAACGAAAAAAAATATACGGAAAATGCCACCTCAGACCTATATCACAGACATATTAAATATTACATATTATTAATATTTGTAGATTATAGAGGTTTTTTGTAATGCAAACAAAGCAACTAAAAGTATGCTTCGATATTAAGCCAATCTCTCATAAAATATTTGCATTTAATAATTTTCCTCATTTAACTAATATATTTTTGATATAAGATTTGTTTACTTTTAATTTTGTGGGCTTTACCGGACGTTGCTATCTTCAAATATAGTCAAAAGTCAGTATAGTCTGACGGATAGAAAAGTTTTTTTTTTATTTTTTTATTTCCAATTCATTTGCCTAACGCACTTTATTGCCAACTGTCGTAATTGAATATTGAAAAAAATTAATTACACATACATTATGTAGCATACTCTTCGACACATGGACAATAAATAATTAAGCATTTAGATAATTACACACTATTTCGAAACAAATGAACTGAAAACAAATAATATGTTTTAAAATCGCCGAATTTCGCGTCGTTGACTTCCACTTCCCCTTGTCCACCAAAAACACCGTTCACATTCATTATGATAATTTTTTAATTATTTTAATTAGAAATTATTCCATTCATTGTTCGCATTGCATACTTTGTGGCTCTCATTGACATAGTGTGCGGTTAGTAATTGCAGTGGAGTTTGTATGGCACACCACCATGCATTCGAGTATACATTAGAAATGTTAGTAATTGTCATTATCATTATGGCGATAGTTATTGTGTTTTTTTTATTATTAGTGTGTTTTTAGAAATATATTGAATCGAATTTAAAAGCGTTATGTTGACGACGCGTAACATACTTTTAGAGTCAACAAGTTAATTAGTTTTATGGTTGGCTTTCCCATTCAACAAAAGGACTTATTTGGTGATTATATAACAGCATGGCCTTATGTTCCACAATGGAACGACGACACACACACCCGCACTCTCTCAATACCAGAATATGCCAACCAAAATCGAATGTTAATTATTTTCGATAAAATACAATTTCAGACTAACTCTATCAGTTGATGCACGATAACGAGTTTGTAATGATTACGTTTTAAATTTCAATGTTTCAAATTTAAGAATTTTCTACACAAGTACAAAATTGTCTATATGACTATTATTGTCACAAAATGTTTATATAGTTTCCTAAAATAAATTTTAGGCTTTTTTGCATATAAATATGGAAATAATATTCCCCTTTTCTGCTAGAACCCAAATGCCTAGTTCTTAGGTTAACACAGTCATCTAAAATGTATTGCCTACTTTTAGACTTTGCTTTATAACATCGATGTTTGAAAGACATTGCCTACCTTTTGGCCTTGCCTGGTAATCCTTTATTCACACACACTATTTTCCACTATAGAGTTGTATCATTCCTCAACATTGCTCTTGCTCCTTGAGGCATTTGTTCATAATTAAAGCCTATTTAAACGAGAGGCAATTAAAAATCTCAAGGTCCAGGCAAAGCCAGGGAAATGCTGCTTCCAAAGTCATTGTCACTGTTCATCAGTAATTGCAGACCTTTTGCTCGTATTGCGAAATGAAAGACTACAAGAAATGATAGCCTACTTTTACTCTTTTTTATAGCAATTATTTCTTTCATTGTCAAGTCACAGAAAATGTTTCCTTTAATGGGCTGGCATCAATTTGAAATTTCGATTGTCGTTGTCCTGGCCGCATTGTCCTCATTAAGTTTTCGCTGACCTTTTCATTTTGTATTTCGTTAATTGCAATTGAAGCCTCTTCATTCGTGATACCAAAAAGTACAATGAGAATTATTGCCTCCATAAAACGGGGTTTTTTTATTAGTTTCGTTAAAGATATGGCCTTTTGAACTTTGCACTTTTAAATACTATCTTTTGTATTTAATTAAAGTCTTTTTGCCTTTCTGCGAACCTAGAATACCTTTAGGTGTTGTGGATAAAGAAAGAGTGTAGCATACTTCACAGAGTGTAACATCACTAGGGTATTTTTGTATTTTCAGTTTAATTCAAAAAATTTGTAATTTCAATTTCTTTTCCAATTCAACAGCACGCACAATATTGGAATATGTGTTAATGACAGAAGTTAAAAAAATAATTGTACAAAATTTAAATTCGCTAATTATATAGAGAAAGCAACCTAATTGTTTGTCTCACATATCTGGCTGAAAACTTTAAAGGGTGATTTGGTGTACACAGAGAAACTGCTTTTGTAAAAGATTATAATAAATCTTAGTGTGCAATAAATAAAAAACAAAACTAAATTAAAATATAAAAATAACGTAAAAATATAAAAGAATAATCAATATAATAATTACAAAATAACATCAAGAAATTAAAATGTGAAAAAATAAAATATTGAAAATTAACAAAAAATAAAATTAAAAATGTTATGGTATTTTTGAATTTGGGATAGACAATTGAATAATTTAGAATACAAAAATATAAAAATATAAAAATATAAAAATATAAAAACATAAAAATATAAAAATATAAAAATATAAAAATATAAAAATATAAAAATATAAAAATATAAAAATATAAAAATATAAAAATATAAAAATATAAAAATATAAAAATATAAAAATATAAAAATATAAAAATATAAAAATATAAAAATATAAAAATATAAAAATATAAAAATATAAAAATATAAAAATATAAAAATATAAAAATATAAAAATATAAAAATATAAAAATATAAAAATATAAAAATATAAAAATATAAAAATATAAAAATATAAAAATATAAAAATATAAAAATATAAAAATATAAAAATATAAAAATATAAAAATATAAAAATATAAAAATATAAAAATATAAAAATATAAAAATATAAAAATATAAAAATATAAAAATATAAAAATATAAAAATATAAAAATATAAAAATATAAAAATATAAAAATATAAAAATATAAAAATATAAAAATATAAAAATATAAAAATATAAAAATATAAAAATATAAAAATATAAAAATATAAAAATATAAAAATATAAAAATATAAAAATATAAAAATATAAAAATATAAAAATATAAAAATATAAAAATATAAAAATATAAAAATATAAAAATATAAAAATATAAAAATATAAAAATATAAAAATATAAAAATATAAAAATATAAAAATATAAAAATATAAAAATATAAAAATATAAAAATATAAAAATATAAAAATATAAAAATATAAAAATATAAAAATATAAAAATATAAAAATATAAAAATATAAAAATATAAAAATATAAAAATATAAAAATATAAAAATATAAAAATATAAAAATATAAAAATATAAAAATATAAAAATATAAAAATATAAAAATATAAAAATATAAAAATATAAAAATATAAAAATATAAAAATATAAAAATATAAAAATATAAAAATATAAAAATATAAAAATATAAAAATATAAAAATATAAAAATATAAAAATATAAAAATATAAAAATATAAAAATATAAAAATATAAAAATATAAAAATATAAAAATATAAAAATATAAAAATATAAAAATATAAAAATATAAAAATATAAAAATATAAAAATATAAAAATATAAAAATATAAAAATATAAAAATATAAAAATATAAAAATATAAAAATATAAAAATATAAAAATATAAAAATATAAAAATATAAAA
The DNA here is from genome assembly GCA_947397865.1 of Polietes domitor. NCBI lineage: Eukaryota > Metazoa > Arthropoda > Insecta > Diptera > Muscidae > Polietes > Polietes domitor. The sequence continues at coordinate 41,372,322 of OX377618.1, read as the reverse complement.
ATATAAAAATATAAAAATATAAAAATATAAAAATATAAAAATATAAAAATATAAAAATATAAAAATATAAAAATATAAAAATATAAAAATATAAAAATATAAAAATATAAAAATATAAAAATATAAAAATATAAAAATATAAAAATATAAAAATATAAAAATATAAAAATATAAAAATATAAAAATATAAAAATATAAAAATATAAAAATATAAAAATATAAAAATATAAAAATATAAAAATATAAAAATATAAAAATATAAAAATATAAAAATATAAAAATATAAAAATATAAAAATATAAAAATATAAAAATATAAAAATATAAAAATATAAAAATATAAAAATATAAAAATATAAAAATATAAAAATATAAAAATATAAAAATATAAAAATATAAAAATATAAAAATATAAAAATATAAAAATATAAAAATATAAAAATATAAAAATATAAAAATATAAAAATATAAAAATATAAAAATATAAAAATATAAAAATATAAAAATATAAAAATATAAAAATATAAAAATATAAAAATATAAAAATATAAAAATATAAAAATATAAAAATATAAAAATATAAAAATATAAAAATATAAAAATATAAAAACTTAAGGTAATAAAAATAATAAGAATTTATAAATTTGAAAATATGAAAGTTTAGAAATTTAAAAACAATAATTTTAACTTAAATAACATTAAACTATTTTAAACAATAATAAATTAAGAATGAACAAAAAATAAAATTAATATAAACACATTTTATGTTATCTTTGTATTTAGAATATATAATTTATAAGTACAAAAATATAAAGATGTTTTTGTATTTCAATATTGCAATTTATTTATTTATAAATTATAAATAAATATAAAAATTTATATTAATAAAAAAATGGTTTACAAAATAAAGAAATTAAAGAAATAAAAAAATATTAATAATAAAATTAAAAATTACCGAAAAACTGAAATTTAAATATTACACATATTTTATGGTATATTTCGTGTAAAGTTAAACTCTAAATCTCAAGTTGTGGTCAAAAATTGTATTTTGTTGCCTTTATATAAAAAATACATAACTCATAATTTTTTAGAGATCAATTGTTTGGTTAATTATGACTCGTGTTTTGTTAAAATTATCGAAAATTTCGATTTGGTCTTTTTATATTAGAGCAACGATTTGTTTGACTGAAACTCTCAGAGTGATGCGGGGATGAATTTAAATGTCATAAATATTAAAATAGCTGAAAAGTTCATTATTTTAGAGGTTGTTTAATTGGCCTATATCTCGGAAGCCATTGACCGTATTGGAATTTCATTTAGACAATGGAATACAAGTGCTCTTGAAGTGTTTCATTTTCTCAAATCGCGAGGGACATTTAAAAATATTGATATACTGGGGTCTCACATAACTCCAACATAAAGAAAATTTCTAATAGTTACAAAGATCTATTTAATTAAAAATAAAAGACAATTTAAAAGCCAAATTATTCATGTTTGCTACAGCAACAACATGAGTTGAACAATTTTCTAGAGCATACCTTTAGGAACAATATTTTTGCTGTCATTTAAATATGTGTATTCTTTTGTAGCTTGAGACCAACAACAAAAGATTTCAATAGTATTTAATGTGAATGAAGCATTAATTTGGCGAAAGAATAAATTAGTACATAAATTGGATTTTGTCTTCGGCGTACTCCCAGTGTTGGAAATCGGTCGTACGTTGGCACACACAATAGGGCTGCTTTTCTTTAAGTCGGTGTAAAAAGCTGCGATAACAAAAGGTTAATAAAGAGTTAATTTTTTACTCAAAATAAAAAATATTGTCGCAAACTGCAATATAAATATTTGTATCGAAACCAATTTTCAAAAAAAAATACTTTGTGTGGACTTTTTTAACTAACTAACTAACTTTTTTCGCTAACCATACTTATGACTTACGCTGCATAATTATCAATTTTTAACCTAAATTTATTTCGTCACAATTTGTTTTAATACACACTTTGATATTGCTGTTGGCGACAATTAAAAAGTATATATGTATATATATTTTGAGTGAAACTTTAGCTTTTTCTTTAAGTGTCTGTCATCACAGCTGTCAAAACAGCCCTAATATTACATGCATTAACATTTTTAAATATCCATAGCTGGACTACACTACTCTGATTTCTTGCTCTGCAAATTGAAAAAATTTTTTTTTTTCTAAAAAATAAAAATCATTTTGGGTTTTGCAAATATAAAAATTTGACTATAGCCAAAACTTTTTCGTAAAACATCTATAGTCCAGTGTAATTTATATGTTATGGATTTTGATGAAGTCATATGCCAACAATTAAAGCCTACTTATTGGTGTCATTTACACAAACATACATAACATAACTTTGCCTACTTTGCTGTTGTTTATTTTGTGTTGTAAACTCAGCAAATCGCATTCGTTCAATTTGAACTTCATCAAATCTTCACCAACTTTTTGGCAACTTTTGTCATCACTACACGGCCACCCCCTGCTTCACCATCATAGCCATCCATCATATATCCTGCGGGACTAAAAGACATTTTCGCATTTTCGTGACTTGTTGTAAAGATATAATAAAGTTTAACGAATACAGTTTTAACATGATAATGTTGGCAGCAATATCACGCACACACACACTCCAAAAAAGAATGTTACAAAAAGCTAACTTTCAATATTGTTGTGTAGTTTCTTCATGAGAGAAGGTCTACGAACGAACTCACACATTTATGCACACTCACGTTAGCGCAAGCACACTCCATGCTTCGCATACTCTGGCTGGGGTCTGTTCATTATATCAGACCTCCACATTCTCTTCTGTGTGAGAGAAAGGTTGAGAGAGAGAATGGGTGAGAGGGTGAGAGGGAAGCTAGGACTTCTGTTGTCATAAGTGTTTGACATAGTAGTGGTCTTTTGACTGTACCAACACGATCGTGTGTATGTGTGAGTTGCATGATAGTGAAAACTTATGGCTGTTGCATGCGTAACAGGCCAACTAACCAGCCATCTAGCCAACAAACCGAGCATCCAGCACTGGCAGCAAACAGCCAACCAACCAACCAACCTTACAGTCAAGCAAACATGCTGTGGCACCAGCCAGCAAGTGCCATACCAACTCATACATACATATGTGTGCATGGATGTATGCATGGATGTATGCATGTACGTACTCGTACACTGTGTGACATCCTTCAACGAGAGTGAGTGTGCACTTGTCACATAAACTGATAAAAAATAGTTTATACTTTTCACAAGATTTCTAGCTGATGATGCTGCTGTTGTTATTCTGCTGCTGGTGGTGGCGGTGATGTCGGTGATGGTGGTTGTGTTGCTGTTGGTGATGATGTTAATGTTGCTGTTGCCGCTGCCGTTGCTGTTTGCTGATGATGTTAGTGTTACAAATATGAAAAATGGCAACTCTAAGTCTAACTAAAACCATACGACTAAATGTCACATAAGCGAAAATATGTTAACACCACCACTCACATATGCCACACTGGATGGGGGGTGGGATGCCGATATAGATTGCAAGTGCTGTCACACACCAGAGTAGTATGATAAGGCTAAGGTTAAAAGTAGAAGAGTATGTTGGGCAAATCAATTTTTCACTAAAAAGAAGGATTTTGTTTAAAACTTTTGTTTATAAAACGATTATTTTACACTCAATGGAACAATAAATTGATCACGTTGTCGCCAAGTATAAAATAAAGCTCTGTGTATCAAAAAATAATAAATTAAAAACAAGTGAAAATGGCGTAAAGTGCGGCAGGGACGAACTTTATATACCCTCCACCATAGATTGCATTCCAAACCAAAACAAATACAAATATTGAAAAAAAAAATTAAGTAAATATAATATTTTTATTATTTTGAACCACGCTTACAAGCCAAGGCTACCAATATGTTTACACTATAAATATCGAAATAATACTTCAAGTCAATTAAAAACAAATAAATAATCTCATATTTATATTTTCAAAAACATTAAATAACATAATTATTTGTAGATAATGGATGCTACAGTTGGTGGTATTTCCATTCTATTTTAATTCCAAAAGTACAAGTTTTGAAAATCCATTATCTCAAGTGCAAAATAACCTATCTTCATGATTCAACCAATTTTTGCCGTAAAAGTAAAAATTATGAATTTTGAAAAATTTGGTATTTTGCGTGTCTATGCAGTCAGAAGAATGTATACACCGAATTCCATGATTCTAGCTGCGGCCAGTTGGTTAGTACTTTTTATTATCCCCTTCTTCCTATTTCCCCCTTAAGAATACGACTTTCTAAAATCTCTTTATATTAGGTGTCTACGCAATTAGAGGGATCTACACACCGAATTTCATCATTCTAGCTATAGTCGTGTCTTCGCAGTCAGTGGAATGTATATTCCGAATTTCATGACTCTATCTGCGGTCATTTGGTTGGTACTATTTGTATCCCCTTTTTCCATTTTAACCCCAAAAAGTACAAATTTCTAAAAATCCCTTTATTTTACGTGTCTACACAATCAGAGGAATGTATACACAGAATTTCATTATTCTAGGTGCAGCCGTCTGGTGGGTTTCATCTTCCATTGACTATATATAAGACGCATTTATGGAAAATTTGGACATCCTACCTCCTATTGCTTAGATGCTAGCGTGCTTTCAACAGACAGGCGGACATCACTAAATCGTTAGATTTTTACCAGGATACAGAATATATATACTTTATGAGGTTGAATATTTCAAGGTGTTACAAACGGAATGACAAAGTTAGTATACCCCCATCCTGACAGTGGAGGGTATAATAATTTTGTATTAAATTGTACGCCTTAGTCTGCATAACTATCCGATATAAGTTGAATTTATAGCTATCAAAAAATCCAATATATTTTTTTTCAATATATCGTTTTTTATTTGAGTAAATTAATTTAAGTGTTTTTGTTAACGCAACTTGTTATCCCGATTTAAAGAAAAATAGCCTTAATTAATGCTTAAAGGAAATCCAGGGATTAATGTGAAATGTATGGTCTATTGAGAAATACAGATATTTTCAATCTATATTCATAAGTGATTTAAATCTATAAAATCTGATTAGAGGACATCAAAATCAGAAGAACAATTGGTGGACATGTGAACAACACGCAACAAAACAATAAAAAATTATTATTTTTTTGCGTACATTGAAGCATTCTGAATCATAAAATAAGCATAAACAATTTTATATGGATAATTTTTTTACTAAAATTACAATTTTCGTCGATGGTGCATTTCATATTTGTACTCTCATTTTAGAAATATTGGTTCGAGCACATCCGCTTGTATGTCCAGTTAATGCACTTTGAGAAAAAAGTCTGTTATTAACAGCAGCGATTGTCTGCAGCCTATCAGCAGGCACCTTTCTGCTATTACAGCAATTTTTCTGTCATAACAGCAGTTTTCCGGCAATCTTGCAGCGGCATTCACACTGCTAAATAGTTGGCAGTCTGCTAAAAATAGCTGCTGTTAATTAAAACATAAAAATAAACTTTAGCAATTTAGAAGCCTTTCAGAGTGAAGGCGAAGACGAGTTTAGCTCGATTTTCCTTTTATATTAACTTGGGACCATTATGCGTATCTTTCTCTAATATAAAACTATAATCGCGAGACCAGTCGATGCCTTAGCATTTACAAATATTTATTCACTGGGAATTCACTAATCATTACCTAAATAAATTTCAGCCATTCTCTACTTAATTACAAATAAAAGTAAAATAAAATACAAAAGCCAAATCGAATTTATTTAAAAAAGTTAAAAAACTTGTACAGCATACCTTTAAGGGCAACATTTTTCTGGTATTAGATTAAATTAGATTTATTGAGGCTTTTTTGTAAATACTGAAAGATTTTAACAAATTCGTGCTTTTCCAATATTTGGTTTGTATATAAATATTTTTAAAGTAGTATAGCATGTATCGTCCTTGCTTCCGAGACTTTGTTTTTCAGGCATTCCAATTTGTGTTTTCATTTCAACCCTAAGATTAATAGGCAATAAAAAATAAATAAAATAAATAAAACAATTTTTATAAAAAATTTCGAAAATCGTGAAAAAAAAAACAAAAATTGTATGTGGGCGTTGGGCGTGGCACTGACAATTTTCATTTATTTGCGGACTCAAATGAAATCATTGCTAATGATTTGTATAAAAGTATATATTAAAATAGGGAATATATGAGGTTTTTTAATTTTATGTCACATGGGAGGTAGGCATAGTCGGATTTAAACAAAAAAATGATATAATTTGACAATAGGACTGTTTTTATTTAAGCCGGGATAACAATAACTTTAGTAAAAAAATAGTTTTTACTCAGAATGAAAAAAATATATTTGTATCAAAAAAAAAATTTTTGTCTGACTTAGCCTCGATAACCATAAATTTGACTTACACTGGATATTTATTTTTAAAAAATATTTTTTTTTCAAATTCAATGTGTGTATATTAATGTTGGTGGCAATTTAAAAAATATATTTTTTTTATTTTGGGTTAGTTTTAAATATTTACTTATGACTTTGTTATCACAGCTTAGTTATCCAGCCTTAATGAAAACAAAACATACATAAATTAAGGGATATTTCAAGATCCAAGGTGTATTTTTTTTGCTGCAACTTATATGAAAATAATCCTCGTTTATGCTATTTATATAATACCCAAAAAATTAAAAAAATATAAATATATTTGTATTAGTTCAGTGGAATATTTCGTTTATCAGCACTTCTCGTTTGTCATATGTGAACGCTGGTACTAATATAAACCCTGATTTAAGTCAAAGACAAACATTCATTGCGAAAGTTCTGACGAAATGGATCATCGAATCAATGCGCAATCAACTTTTAGCTGCAACAATAAAGGCCTCACTTGCCTTTTTGCTAATTTTGGGCTTCAGCAGAACCTTTGATATTAAACCAAAATAAATGACAATACAGACAAAAATATATTTATGCATAAAAACAATGTTCATTAATGTATTGTATGAATAAATATATATTTTTTAATTTTATTCTTCGTGTTATTCTTTATCCTTTTTATGGATATTTTTATACCCTCCACCTCCAGGATGGGGGTATATTCACTTTTTCATTCCGTTTGTAACACCTTAAAATATTCATCGGAGACCCCATAAAGTATATATATTCTGGGTCGTGGTAAAATTCTAAAACGATATAGCCATGTCCGTCTGTCTGTTGAAAGCACTATAGCGGCCGAACGAAATGAGCTAGGAGGTTCAAATTTGTCGCAAATGTGTCTTATGGTTGCAGATCGGTTGGGATTGAAAGTGGGCGAAATCGGCCCAGAGGGAAACATTTTTCCCTCACAAGGACTGAAAATACCCCTAATATTTAGAGTATTTCAGCATGTTTTTTGAACATAATAGCTTGTATTTACTTGATATTTGCAATTCGCATTCCCTTTATAGCTTAAAAGGGCTCCATAGAGTGATTTTTATTTGTAGGGGGCGAAATGGGACGAAAAGGGATATAAATAGTACCTATCAAACGACAACAGATAGAAACACGAAATTTGGCGTGTACATACCTCTAATAGAGTAGATACATAATATACAAGTATTTTTTCTAAACTTGTACTTTTAAGGGGTTAAATGGGGATAGAGGGATAAAAATAGTACCAACCAAACGGCTGCACTTAGAATAATGAAATTCGGTGTATATATTCCTCTGATTGCGTACACACGTAAAATGGAAAAAAGGGATAAAAAAATGTACCAAACAAATGGATGCAGCTAGAACCATGAAATTCGCGGTATACATTTGTCTGACTGAGTGACACGAAAAAAAACGTTTTTCCAAATTCATACTTTCAAGGGATTCAATGGGAGCAGAGGGATAAAAATGGTACCAACTAAAAGGCTACAGCTAGAATGATGAATGATTTTCGAAAGTCGTACTTTTAAGGGGTAAAATGCGAAAAAGGGGATGAAAATGGTACCAACAAAATGGCCGCAGATAGTATCATGGAATTGGGTATATACATTCCTCTGAGTGCATAGCCACGTAAAATAATTTTTTTCCAAATTCGTACTTTATTTTGTTGCTTTTACAACAAAAAATGGTAGAATCATGATGTTGTCTTATACTGCGTACGTGAGAGATAAGGTATTTTCAAAATGTATACTTTTGAACTTAAAATAGATGGAAATACAACCAACCAAAGGACTGCAGCTGAAAATCCACCCCAATATTTAGGGTATTTATTGAAATATTATTTCCATTCTATATATACATAGTATAAAAATATTGGTAGCTTATTAATTATATTTCTGATTTTCATACATTTGAAGTTTGTTTCGGACATTCCTCTCGTAGCTTGGAAGCACCACAAAGAAAATCAATGTTTTAGCGGACGAAATGGGACAAAAATGGATAAAATATGGTACCAATGATACGACAACAGCTAGAATCATGAAATTCGGTGTGTACATCCCTCTAATTGCATAAACACGTAAAATAGAGGGATTTTTCGAAATTCGTACCTTTAAGAGATATAATTGAAAAAGAGGGATAAAAATGGGACCTTCCAAACCGCTGAAGTTGATATCATGAAATTCGGTGTATATATTCGGTGTGTATTCGGTAGTCTGACTATGAAGACTCGAAACAAAAAGGTTTTTTATTCCAAATTTCAACATTTGGGCGGAGAATGGGGCGAATGGGGATATCTTTAAAATTTGTTCTTTTCTTACCAAAATAATGCAGCCACTTTGCCTGTATCTGAAAATGCTTCTCCCTAATGGCGACTGACAATCGCCTAATATTTTCGGCATGTTCACTTTCACAATTACAGCATTGTATTTATTTATAGTAGTAGATTTTAAACAGTGCGCATAAGTATACATTATAGTTTGAAATAGTAATCAAATATAGTAATGTGCATAAACATATCTCAATTTTCGTAATATGGTTCTGTACTTCTATGTCGACATCCTTTAATCTGCTTGTAATACTGCGGAATTCACTCCGTGGTGGAGGGTATATAAGATTCGGCCCGGCCGAACTTAACGCCTTCTTACTTGTTAATATTTTGTTTCTATATTTTACTTTTATACGGGGACATATTAATTTTTGGTATAGCAATATATTTTATTTATTTTTGAATTTTACCTTTCATCGGAAATAGAAAAATAAACATCAATAAATAATTCCCTTGTCTTATAGAAATTTCCATTTTAGCGTCTTCAATTCATTTGAATTTAAATATTAATGAATTTGAATTAAAAAAAAAAACAATTTTTTGTTTCTCATAAAATTCTGCCTGCCTCTGGCATGACAATCCTTCCTCCTTAGCGCTGTATGTATGGCGCAAGGACATCTTCGGCCACCGATGAAACGAGCCAACGTATAATAAGCAGCTCATACCTGCCGCCCAGCCCCCACTCGCACTTGTGTATGTAGAGTGAAAACACTCGAGCAGATTTCTCCTCTGGCAAGGGTTTCTGTAGTTAGTCATGTTTCTCATACTCATAACAATCTTAGGGGCAAAAAAGAGAAGAAGAAGCTGCAACAGAAGGTGAAAAACCTCTCGACTACAACAAAAACAAAATCACAAGAAATAGTGCGAAAGCAAACTAATGAAATATTTTTGCAAGAGCGGCATTAATGACCGCTTGTTATTAGACATCTTTAAGTCAACTTTCCCCATTTTGTGTGTGTGTGTGTGTGTTCATGAGAAGTCAAGGGAAATCTGAAAAAGTTTTTTCTTTCGCTTGCTTGCCAGACACCTGCTGCAGTGGCAAAAGGACGAGGCAGTACTCTCATCAAAGCAAAAGCAAACATTTACCCTGAAACATGTCATTAACGAGTCTGTTAAATTTCTCTACCTCGTATGAGTAGAAGGGGGGGGGGGGCAGCTGGTGGGTAAATCATTATTATAAATTAGCGTAGTTATATGGTGTGTTATATCTACCCGTGGTTTGCCAGCCTACGACAGCGCAATGCTTGTGTTTCTTTTGCACGGCCCAAAAGCATGCTTTACTCGGAGCAAATGCTGTTAAAGTGTGGAAATCTTATTAAAAACTCGAAATTGCGTTGGAGGGGCATGCAAAGTTCGGAGAATGTGTATGTTTATAATGAGGTTTTTTTGAACTCGTTGTCGTCGTGGTCTCATAATAATTTCATGAAATTTTTATGGTTGCAATTTAATTTGAATGAAAAAGTTCCGTCAAATGTTGCATAGTTTAAGGTGTTTTATTTGTGAAGGGGTTAAGCTGAAATCTGCGTCCTGGGACTTTAATATAATTTAACAGCTGTTTAATTTTAAATTGCTTTAAATATTAATGCTATTTAAGAAGATGACATGTGTGGCATAGGGTGGGCATAATGTTAACCCTTGTACAGAAATATTTGAGTACTCACAATAATTGTGTGGGTTTCATATATTCATAAATATATATTTCCTCGTAATCTTGTTTCACGGTGTTTTCTAAACGAGTATCTAGTCCATAATTTGCACAATGTATGTAGAGCTCGCTATTTCACTCCCCCACCGTGTCACAGCTCAGGGCATTTGCAAAGCCCAAAGATATGCAACAATTCAGCGTAACCTTCATTGCATTTTATACTCAGTTACATTTACTCAAAGAGATACCTCCTACATATGAGTATATCGTTTTATGTTTGTATCCTTTACTTTGTCAAGTATTTCTGTTTTTACTTAAAAGTCGTATGCCGACTGCGCTTGATGGCTGCAGCGACAAGGTAGGCAACATTTTCAGCATAAAGAAAGTTTATGGAAAAATCTAGTACGAGTCACATGAAATGGTGTGAAACAAACTGCTTTCATTTGTTTAATTTTATTGAAATAATTTTAATTTCACTTCATTTCGCTCTAAAAACAGACAACCTTGTGGAATACAAAAGCCTAAAGGTAGACCGATGTTTATTAAGAAACAAGATGAGGGAGGTATTTATTTTTAAACCTTGATTTAAGCTATACAGGAAATTATACATTTTACAAAATGCCTTAGAATCTGCTCTTAAAAATCTAAATAATTTTGTATCTATTAACGAATCATTTATTTTTATTAAGTAATTTTTAAACAAAAAACATGCCAGATTAGGAAAGTCGCGCAGGTTAAGGCAAAAACTAGAAGGAGTAGTGCTAGGATCTAGAAATTTTACGCACATCCTTAATGTGGACAAATTAGATCAAGAAACTGGATTTTTATTGAAATCCGCCCACAACCAACGTAACATAAAATGAAAAATCATCATAAATTCCTTATTTTAATATATATGTTAATAGAACCCATTACCAGTGATTTCATTTGAGCCCACAATTAAATGAAAATTGTCAGTGCCACGTCTAGCACTCATTAGGCCAATTGTTATTTTTTACGATTTTGAAATCTCAGATAAAACTCCTGGTATCTGTCAATTGATGCTAACCAGCTTTTATAACTTAATAAATAACTAAGACTTCATACATCAGTTCAACATTTGCAAACAAATCTGGGAATAATGGCTTACCCATTTTTGTTAATTAATAAATCATTACTAACATCCTGCCAAATCAATCCTATAAAATTACCGACTAATTGCATCGTGTGTATTTGTAAGGCATACTTTTAGGTGTGTCCTTCAATGATTACCAATTGATTTTGTTGTCTCCGATCACTTCAATTTTGTTCGTGATTGCATACTTTTAGGCTATATTAGCATTTGAAGCAAGTACAGTGTGTCACTCAAAATCACACCATCGTTTTAATTATCTCCAACACAGTTTGTGGTCTTCCAACTACATGTGGTTTTAACTTTCTCCCAGATGACCTTAATTTTGGCTGCCCAGAAAAAAAACTTCAAGCAAAACGTATGTAGTCAGCAAACAATTCCGCCAAATCTCTGTTGGAAGGAATGTGGGAGGGGAATGTTTAACCACAATTTACTACAATTAAAGGCAGCGTGTTCAGAAACAAACTTAAATTAAATGTTCCACTTTCCAAAAAATAACACTAGAGAACAAAATGCGGGGAAAAATAGGTTATTGGCTGGAGCTACATTTTTTTAATATCTCTGGAATATAAAACCTGTAAACTACTGGTTGGCAGAACGATTAAACTTCTGATATAAACATGAAACAATCTCGGTTTAAAGAAATTCATGTCATCGCCGTAGTTTAAGTACAGTGGGTAAATCAAAACGAAGTCTTCATTTTTTCACATTTTTTAATATTTTCGTGATCGATATCAACCAATAAAATTAGTTTCTTAAAGCTTAGGTTGAATATGAACATCAATCACACCGCATCATAAGTACAGTGGAGAAATTTTTAAAGATATTTTTTGATAATTTGTTTGAAAATTTGTTTTTTTTGACATAAATATTTTTGGGCAATATTTGTCTTTTATAATTTTTCAATTGTGAAAGGGAGAAAAAATTTAAGAAACCTATATGGGCTGAATCTGAGCATAATTTTTAAAGCATCACAAGTACAGTGGGCAAAGATTAAGAAAAATCTTCTTTTTTGACAAAATCCTGTTTTTATCTTTTTTGATAGATTTTTTACTAATTTTTTTTGAAAGCTGTAAAATTAAATTAAAAACGTAATTTGTAATATTATTAAAGGGAGATCACTTTCAAAGAACCTAATTCAGAAAATAATTTTTAAAACATCACCGTAATATATAGTAGACAAAATTTACGAAAATATTTTGTATAAAACAATTTTGTTTTAGATAAAACATATATACATTTTTAATTTTTGAAAATATATCTTCGCTTGAAAATTTAAAAATGACAAAAAAATATTTTTTTGAAATTTATTTTTACGCCAAAAATATATTTTTTGAGAAAAATATTTTTTAAATTATAAATAAAAAACATTAATTTTTTTAAGAATGCTAATTCAGATCATAATTTTTGAAACATCACCGCAAAAAAATTAAAAAAAAAATATTTTTTTTTTAGTTTTTTCGTTTGTATTTTTTTGGTCTGTAATCAATATTTGATTTGAACTGGGATATTGTCCTGGCTCAAGACCATTTTGCTTCTATATTTAATAGAATGCAAATTTATTTACAAATGGCATGGTGACATTTATTACTTGGCTGCAGACTACCACTATCATGATTTCCACCCTGTCTAAAGGTTTCATTCAGGTGGCTTCGCAGCGACTTTTCAACATCAAACCCGGCCTCTATAAGGAGATGATTTTCACAAACGAAGGAGAATCACAACTCACTTGCCGAATTTGCGTTTAAAAAATCGCACCAAGTAATAAAGTAAAGATTTTTTAAACGCAAATTCGGCAAGTGAGTTGTGATTCTCGTTCGTTTGTGAAAATCATCTCCTTATAGAGGCCGGGTTTGATGTTGAAAAGTCGCTGCGAAGCCACCTGAATGAAACCTTTAGACAGGGTGGAAATCATGATAGTGGTAGTCTGCAGCCAAGTAATAAATGTCACCATGCCACTTGTAAATAAATTTGCATTCTATTAAATATAGAAGCAAAATGGTCTTGAGCCAGGACAATATCCCAGTTCAAATATTTTTTTTATAAAAAGTATTATTAATATTTTTAATTATTTGAAAAAAAAAAAATATTTTTTTGTCCAATAAAAAAATATTTTTTAAATTATATAAAAATTATAAGTTTTTAACTTTAAGATTCCTTTATAGCTAATTCAGAGCATAATTTTTAAAACATCACCGTAATTTACAATAGAAAACATTAAGCAAATATTCTTTATAAAACTATTTTTGTTTTAGATATAAAATATATATTTTTAAAATTTGAAAACAATATCTTTGCTAGACAATTTAAAAAATGGCAAAGAAATATTTTTTATTTGAAATTTATTTAAAAAATATTTTTTATAAAACAATTTTTGTTTTTGATAAAAACAATATTTTTAATTATTTGAAACAAAAAACATTCGTTTGACAATTAAAAAAAGGCAAAAACATTTTCTATTTGAGAACTATTTTTCGGCAAAATTTTTTGTCTAAAAATAAAAAAAAATATTTTTAAAATTATAAATTATAAGTTTTAAATTTTAAGATTCCTTTATAGGCTAATTCAGAACACCGTAATTTACAGCAGAAAACATTAAAAAATATTTTTTATAAAACTATTATTGATTTAGATAAAATATATATTTTTATTTATTTGAAAAAATCTTTATTAGACCATTTAAAAAATGCAAAAAAAGTATTTTTTGTCCAAAAATAAAAAAAAATATTTTTTGTCATTTTTTTTAAATTGTCGAACAATTTAAAAAAATAAAAAAAAAAATATTTTTTTATTTTTTTGGCAAAAAAGTATTTTTTGTCCAAAAATTTAAAAAAAAAATTTCATAAAAATTATTTTTTTAGCACTGTGCATCTTTTCAACAAATATTTGATTATTTTCACAAACAAGAAAATAATTTATATAAAGCATATTTTTTCCATAAAGAGAGGACGAAAAATTTAAAATCTTATATGGGGAGTCTTCATGAGCTAGTCATACAAAATTTGTCTTGGACTTTAATTTCTTCGTGAGATTACTAACTTCATTTGTAGAATAGAAATGTTAAATATTTTTTATTGTTGTTAAATTGTTTTAACATCGCTGTGAGCTGTGTAAAAAATTACCTACATTGTTTAGCTATAACTTCACGTGCTTCGAACTTTATACATATTATTAGAAAACCATTTTTGCCAAGTGTATCCTAAGTAAGTTGTATTTTGTTGCCTTGTGTAATTAGTCCAAGTTTCAGTCTTAAAGTAGGCCTTCAGCTATTTGCTGATAAAGTAGTTTTGTTTGGAAAAATCTCTGTCTCTCTCCCTCTAAATCTCAGTAGAATTTGCAACATTTTGTCAAATTATGCAGATGCTATTTGTGGTAATGCTGCTGCTGTTTGGTTTTCGCTTTCTCTTCGAAAACCTGTATGCACGCGTAGTGTGAGTGTGTGTGCGTGTGAACTCATTATGCCCAAAAGTATGTCACACACAATGGTTTTTCCGGTGTTATTTTGAACTTTCACTGCTATTCGTGTAATTGCAAACATACACTTAGGCGTTGAGGCCTTTTTTTGGCCAACATTTTCTTTTTTTTTCTCTGTGTGTGGTAAGCTCATTTCTCAAAGTGCCAGCAAATGTTGCACAAACAAAAGCATTGGCATAGAGAATGCCAAATGCCTTTCGCACCACATATGCAGCGCAGCAAACACTTTGAGGCAGAAAAGACACAGCGTGAGAGAGAGATAGAAACGATAGAAAAAAACGGGGAATATAAAAGCCAACAACCACACATTGGGACAATTACTGGCATAGACATAGAGGAAGATACGTGGTGGAGGATGGGGAGGAGTATTCCTGCGGATGGGTTTACCTCTTTTAGTTGTACAAGATTTTCCTGTTCATAAAGGCCAGGAAGGATAATTGCGAAAAAAAGAAAAATGTTAACAGGATTGTTTATATCGAGGTTTAATTTTTCAATAACTATTAAATCGTTACAAATTATTGAGATCTGTTGTCAATTTTCACCGCATGACCAGCATTTGCGCCTCACATTCCTTGTCTGGGCACAAATCAACTGGTATTCAACCCACTGTTTTGCCGCATTAGCCATATTTTTGGCTCAATGGATACGGCAATTGGCAAAATTGCTGCATTTGTAATGGAGAGTATCTCAAGCAATCGTTACATCCATAAAAACTCTTTGGTTGATGAGCTTGATCCTCTAAAAATTAGTTCGGCGAGAACGTCTACTATGATCACTGTAAAGTCAAGTTGACTGAAGACGCGATTTTCCGAAGATGAGGACTATATGCCTTATAACTAGTCATACATAGGACTTAGAGAAGGAAACATATGGTGATGGTGTTATTTCTCGAAATGCAACAGTCATTTGGTCATCGAGGTCGTGAAATTGAAATTGAACTACTCTAGATTTATATGAATTTATATGAATTCATTCATTCGTTTGTAACACCTTGAAATATCGATCTGATACCCTATTAAGTATATATATTCTTGATTGTCATAAAATTCTAAGACGATCTAGCCATGTCCGTCTGTCCGTCTGTTGAAAGCACGCTAGCATCTAAACGAAAGGAGCTAGAACGTTCAAATTTTCCATAAATGCGTCTTATGGACGTAGATTGGTTGGGATTGAAATGGGGCGAAATCGGCCCAAAGGGAAAAATTTTTCCCTCTCAAGGACTAAAAATACCCATAATAATCCCTAATATTTTAGCGTATTAAATCATGTTTTTTGAATATGTCTGTTTATATTTGCTTGATATTTGGTACGCGCATTCCCCTTATAGATAAAACGTGCACCATAAAGTGATTCTTATTTGTAGGGGGTGAAATGGGACAAAAAAGGGATAAAAATAGTACATTTTAAACGACAACAGCTAGAAACACGAAATTCGGTGTGTACATTCCTCTAATTGAGTAGATACATAATATAAAAGTATTTTTTCCAAATTCGTACTTTTAAGGGGTAAAATGGGAATATAGGGATAAAAATGGTACCAACCAAACGAATGTACCTAGAATAATGATGTCGGTGAAAGTCTGATTGCATAGACAAGTAATCCGTGTAGGATTTTTAAAAATTCGTGCTTTTTGGGGTTAAAATGAAAAAAGGGATAAAAATAGTACCAATCAAATGTCCGCAGCTAGAGTCATGAAATTCGGAGTATACATTCATGAAAAATTAAAGGTTTTTTACCAAATTCGTACTTTCAAGGGATACAATGGGTACGGAGGGATAAAAATGGTACCAACCAAACGGCTACATCTGGAATAATGAAATTCGGTATGTAGATTCATCTGATTGCGTAGACACTTAAAATAAACAGATTTTTCGATTGGAAAATTGTTGAACTAAATTGATGTATGGATTTTACTCAAATTTAGGAATGGTATTTTTCTGAGTGTGTGAATATTTTTTTTACATGTACCACGACCCAGCCTATTGTTTTGTGCTCCCAATAAAAAACACAATAAATTAGCAACAAATTATTTTAATTATCTAAATTATTAAATTAAATTATTAATATTATCTAATATACTTAGAAATATTACAATTAAGTATATTAACATTAAAAAATATTCAGTCTTATTCAACTCAAATTTTACTCTTCTCACACTACTGTCCCTCGTGCTTCAGCACCATACCTCTGCAATGGCCATTGTCCTGCGAACACTGAAGCTTTATTAATTACATGAACTTTTGTTTGACCCCCACGATGATGTCTGTGCGGGTACAAAAGTTCTCTGTGTGTTTCGGTTTAATTATTGTCGTTTTTGTTTCCGTTTCCCTTTCAATTCATTCTCGCCGTTTGGCCACACAGCCATAGCCTACTGTGACCACACGCACACGCACACGCACACACACTCAAACACAAACACACACGTATGCATTTGCATTCAACCGAGCACCACAGATATCATGGTGGGTTTGTGTAAGTACGCGCGGTATGGTCTGTGTAAATGACTGTCGGTCTGTTGTGAGCATGTGTGGGTGTGTATTTATTTACCCTAATTTTATGTGTAGTGGAGGGCCATTATATGCATGAATCCATGCTCAAACACACATACATATATACCTACCTATACACATATAACAATGGCAAAACCTACAGCTAGACCTGTGAATACATTTAATGACGATGATGCCGTTGATGCTGTGATTCGGTCTTGGTGTTCCAGTGTTCCGTGTTGAAAGAGAAAACAAAACCCTTTCAGCTACAGTTCAAATGACCTAAAAGCCTCAATTTTATTTGTCAGGTGTTGCCATTCTTCATCTTCTACCTGCAACACACAGTGGTTCGATTCAGATCAAATAGGCAAATTTTCCGAAATTCAAAATATTTAATTTTAATTTTCCAGAACTTCTTTATTTGGAAAATCTAAACAGAATTTTTGTAGATTTTTTCAGTTTGTGGTTTTTAAAATAGTTCGAGATAGCAGAAAGCAAACTCTCAGTCATCGAATGTTGACTACTTTTAAGAACAATAGGTACAAATACAGGACCATAACTTCCAGATGTATCCCTAGATGTTCTTGTTTTCTTTCTTTCCCTATTCCCCTACTTAATATGCTTTGGACGAAAAAATGAGTAATTTTTAATAGTTTTCAAAAATGTGGTTGTGTGCGTGGTCTACCGACCCCCTTCGTCCTATCGTGACCTAGTATAGGGTGATTTTTTAAGAGCTTGATAACTTTTTTTTAAAAAAAAACGCATAAAATTTGCAAAATCTCATCGGTTCTTTATTTGAAACGTTAGATTGGTCCATGACATTTACTTTTTGAAGATAATTTCATTTAAATGTTGACCGCGGCTGCGTCTTAGGTGGTCCATTCGGAAAGTCCAATTTTGGGCAACTTTTTCGAGCATTTCGGCCGGAATAGCCCGAATTTCTTCGGAAATGTTGTCTTCCAAAGCTGGAATAGTTGCTGGCTTATTTCTGTAGACTTTAGACTTGACGTAGCCCCACAAAAAATAGTCTAAAGGCGTCAAATCGCATGATCTTGGTGGCCAACTTACCGGTCCATTTCTTGAGATGAATTGTTCTCCGAAGTTTTCCCTCAAAATGGCCATAGAATCGCGAGCTGTGTGGCATGTAGCGCCATCTTGTTGAAACCACATGTCAACCAAGTTCAGTTCTTCCATTTTGGGCAAAAAAAAGTTGGATATCATCTCACGGTAGCGCTCACCATTCACAGTTACGTTACGATTCGCATCATCTTTGAAGAAGTACGGTCCAATGATGCCACCAGCCCATAAACCGCACCAAACTGTGACTTTTTCTGGATGCATTGGTAGCTCTTGCAATGCTTCTGGCTGATATTCACTCCAAAATCGACAATTCTGCCTATTTACGTACCCATTGAGCCAAAAATGAGCTTCGTCGCTGAACACAATTTCTTTCTTTCTGAACTTTCTTAACAGAGCACGCATTTTGATAATAAAATTCAATGATTTGCAAGCGTTGCTCGTTAGTAAGTCTATTCATGATGAAATGTCAAAGCATACTGAGCATCTTTCTCTTTGACACCATGTCTGAAATCCCACGTGATCTGTCAAATACTAATGCATGAAAATCCTAACCTCAAAAAAATCACTCTTTATAACCAGAAGTTAGATACAGTAAAAATCCACCTCCAGGATGGGGGTATATTCACTTTGTCATTCCGTTTGTAACACCTTGAAATGTTCAACGGAGACCCCATAAAGTATATATATTCTGTATCCTGGTAAAATTCTAAGACGATTTAGCCATGGCCGTCTGTCCATCTGTTGAAAGCACTATAGCGGCCGAACGAAATGAGCTAGGAGGTTGAAATTTTCCGTAAATGTGTCTTATGTTTGCAGATCGATTGGGATTGAAAGTGGGCGAAATCCGTCCAGAAGGAAACATTTTTCCCTTTTTTTGAAAATTTCCGATCGTTAGACACATGAGATCTGTTTCGTACCTTCTTCTAGTAACGTGTTATCACCAAAAAGTACAAAAAATGTTTAGCTGGTGAAATGGGACAAAAGGGATAAAAATGGTACCAATGATACGACAACAGCTAGAAACATGAAATTCGGTGTGTACGTCCCTATAATTACGTAGACACGTAAAATAGAGAGACTTTTCGAAATTTGTACTTTTAAGGAATGCAATTGGAAAAGAGGGATAAAAATTGTACCAACTAAACCGCTGAAGATAGAATCATAAAATTCGGTGTATGCATTTATCTGACTGTGTAGACGCGAAATATAAAAGATTTTTCGAAATTTGTACTTTTAGTCGAAAAATGGGGATAAAAATGGTACAAATGGTTAGAATAGTGAAATTCGGTGTGTACATATCTGTGACTGCGTCGACACGAAAAATATCTCTCGATTTTCGTACCTTTAGGATCAAAGCGGGATAAAATTGGTACCACGCAAACGAGTGTAGCTGGAATCATGAAATTCAGTGGTTACACTCGTCTGTCTACGTAGACGCAAAAAAAAGAAGAACGAATTTTTCTAAATTCGTATTTTTAGTGTCAAAATGGAGTGGAATTAGTACCAAGCAATCGGTTGTAGCTAAAACCATGAAATTGAATCTTCAATATTAGAACTTTTCCTAAAAAAATGGTACAGACATTTAGGCTGTAGCTGGAATCAATAAATTGCAAATCGGCCTTGAGGAAGTTTCCATTTAGTACTATTTAAGGCACATTTTTGAAGATTGCTGCCAAATATTCCCTTTTTGAATCCACTTGAAGTTTTATATTTATATAGGGTCCACCATCTAACGTTTTTTTCAACTATTCAACCGTTGGACTATTATTTGTGGGGTGCAGCCATTTGAATGAAATTATTTTCCATTATTAACCGGAAGGATTGTACTTTCAAATAAAAACAAAAATTTGAGAAAATATTCAGTAGTTTTTTATAGCACTTTCAAAAAAAAGTTATTTGGCGGACCCTTTATATAGTAGAGGGTTATTAATATTATAATAATGAAGCATTACAATTTTCCTTATATGGTAGTGCACTTCTATGTATAGTTTATAGCCTCTAATATGTCGGTAATACAGTGGAATGCACTCCGTGGTGGAGGGTATATAAGATTCGGCCCGGTCGAACTTAACGCGTTTTAACTTGTCTAATTTCTAAAGCAGTTTTTCGCTTAATTAATATATTAAGATTTTTTGCAAAAAATCAAAGAACTTCTATATTTACCCCAAGATATTTTAAATATGGAAATTATTTTTTTCGTTCGAATGTTGGCTATTAATAATTAAACAACATATTGTTTTTCATTCTTTTTTTATTTTTATTCGACCAACCAAAAAATATTACTTTTTAACTAAAAAAATATTACTTTTTTCTCCCAAATTTCTGTTATTATGTGATATTGAAATTCGCGACATTTGTAGCCATCATAATTATTTTTGGGATTTTTGTTTATGACCACTTTGTTTTTGTTTTTTGGGTATATTTATTTTATTGGGCTAATTTGTTAATAAAACTAATTATTTCATCCTTCTTGTCGACGTTTCGTTGGCTTTTTTCCAACATCATCAGCAGGAAATTATTTTATTGTAAAATCTGCAGACAACCAATCATTTAAATATATTATTTTATGTTCTTAATATTAGCATTGCGTTTTGATCTACAATTTATAAAAAAACTGGACTTCACGACACAATTAATAAATAATAATAGAAATAATCCGAACGTAATAATTATTTTTAATCGAACGGTTATAATCGAACATATATTTCCACAATGAGAATTCAAATAAAAGGTAACGGGGAAAATTGGAATTTTAGAAAAAAAAATATCCATACATTTTTTTGTTGATTTTAAGAATCGTTGAGACATCTTTGGGTGCCAAAAAAATATATTTTCTGAAACCTAGAGTAGTTGTTTTGTTGACATTATTACCACTGTGCTTCCCTCCCCTCGGGTGATTGTGTTTTTTGCTTTTACTTTGTCGTGGCTGTTTTGCACCCGCTTATGCTGTATTTCCCCTTTCGTTTTGCCCATAAAAAACAAAACCTGTCAGTTATGGGCTGCATTTAAAAAAATCCCGATGAAAAAGGAAACCGAAAGCGATGAAGGCGGAGGACCACAAACTCAGGCTAACAACAACAAAACTATGAAATTAAAACAAAAGCATATGGAGCAAGAGGAACTAGATTTTTATTTATATATACATATGTACAAGTATGTGTGGCATAATGTAAGGCAGGCTGGCTTACTGAATTTTGTGTTCCGCTTTACTCGCTGCCGGTGAGGGAAACATCCTGTTTGTTGTTCTCCTCCTCCTCCCACACCATAATCATATGGCTTTTTCCCAGTTTGGATTTCTTTGTTGCTGCCTCAAAATGAACATGAAAAGTAAACCTCACCAAAAAAAGAAAACACAGACCCTTACACGCCTGCAAAACAAAAACGAAGAATCCACACATTCACACACAACGAGAGAAAAAAAACTTGTAGCTTTTGTTGGCTTTTCACACGTTTTTTTTCGGATTTTGTGGTGTAAACTAACAAAAGCTGGCTGTTTGCTATTGTTTTTCTATTAACAACTGTGACAAGTGTTGCCTAGCATGTAGGCGCAGTAAAAAACTACTTATATACACATACATATGTATATGCATTACATAAAATGTGTCAGACAATGGAGACATTTAAATGTTGCAGCAGCAAGTTTTAGTCTCCTTTTAAGGTTTAAGGCGGGGGCAAAAGGATTGATTAACTTTAGCGAATTTCAACCAACAATCATTTCTATAGTATGGCATAGTTTTAGGTGTTCTCAATAACGCGCAAAGTAAAGCATACTTACAGGTGTTCATTTGGTTTTTCAATATTGACATTGCCCGGGCATTTTAAGTAGTAATAGTTTCGTTAGTTAATAGTTTAACATTTACATATATTAGAGCGGGTTACAATAAAATAATGTTACAAAAAAAGATAACAAAATTTCAAGCAAAAGAGAACTTAATACATTTTATGAGAAAAACTATATAGTGAATAGTATAATAGTAAATAGTTCAATTCATGGTAAGACTGCGGCGCACATTAAAATATTTTCGTACAAACTGCGGCCAAAATTAGAAGGAATAGAGCACACATCCCTTATATCGTCAAATTAGATCAAAAACAATTTCTTATTTAAATCCGCCCAGAACCACGCCCACCTCCCATGTAACATAAAATGAAAAAAAAAACGCCATAAATTTCTTATTTTAATATTTAAATTTAATGTCTTGTCATTTATTTTGGTTCAAGACCATAGGTTGTGCCGAAGTCTTCAGCAGAACCCAAAAATTAGCAAAGAAGGCAAAGTGAGACCTTTATTGTTGCAGCTGAAAGTTGACTGCGCAGTTTCGATGGGCGCTACACCATCTCATCAGAACTTTCGCAACGAATGTATGTCTTTGACTTAAATCAGGGTTCATATTAGTACCAGCGGTCACATATTTCTAATGAGAAACGCTGATAAACAAAATATTCCACCGAACTAAGTCGACACACTAAAAATCTCACTTTGCCAATTCAATGTTTTGCATGTGCTCGCATCGCTCGCAACAATGCAAAGGTTGTTGTTGTACGGTATGTGCCGTCTTCACTGTACCTCGTGTGTGTTGTTGTTGTTTGTATGTATAGTTGGTCTGTTATGTTGTATGTCTTGTCATTTATTTTGGTTCAAGACCATAGGTTGTGCCGAAGTCTTCAGCAGAACCCAAAAATTAGCAAAGAAGGCAAAGTGAGACCTTTATTGTTGCAGCTGAAAGTTGACTGCGCAGTTTCGATGGGCGCTACACCATCTCATCAGAACTTTCGCAACGAATGTATGTCTTTGACTTAAATCAGGGTTCATATTAGTACCAGCGGTCACATATTTCTAATGAGAAACGCTGATAAACAAAATATTCCACCGAACTAAGTCGACACACTAAAAATCTCACTTTGCCAATTCAATGTTTTGCATGTGCTCGCATCGCTCGCAACAATGCAAAGGTTGTTGTTGTACGGTATGTGCCGTCTTCACTGTACCTCGTGTGTGTTGTTGTTGTTTGTATGTATAGTTGGTCTGTTATGTTGTATGTCTTGTCATTTATTTTGGTTCAAGACCATAGGTTGTGCCGAAGTCTTCAGCAGAACCCAAAAATTAGCAAAGAAGGCAAAGTGAGACCTTTATTGTTGCAGCTGAAAGTTGACTGCGCAGTTTCGATGGGCGCTACACCATCTCATCAGAACTTTCGCAACGAATGTATGTCTTTGACTTAAATCAGGGTTCATATTAGTTGTATAACCGCTGGTACTAATATGACCGCTGGTACTAATATGAACCCTGATTTAAGTCAAAGACATACATTCGTTGCGAAAGTTCTGATGAGATGGTGTAGCGCCCATCGAAACTGCGCAGTCAACTTTCAGCTGCAACAATAAAGGTCTCACTTTGCCTTCTTTGCTAATTTTTGGGTTCTGCTGAAGACTTCGGCACAACCTATGGTCTTGAACCAAAATAAATGACAAGACATACAACATAACAGACCAACTATACATACAAACAATTTAAATTTAATTTTAATTTTTAAATTTAAATTTGTATGCATATTTTTCTTCTTCTTCCGACTTTCTTCGAACGTACCTTTAACGTTTGCATTTTCATTTTGAAAATCTAAGTCTGATCATATTCACTTATGTTCAATTATAGGCAACTAACTAACTAACTGATGGTTACTAACCACTATCAGTGGTTTGGGAATAGTCTCCAAAAATGGGGAAAAATAGATTTTTTGCTGTCACGAAAATCCCACAAAAAAAGTAGACAAAATTTGCAAAAAGTTATTTTGTTTAATTTTTTTTAATAGCTCCATAATAGCGAAGAAAGCAATGTCTACATGAAAGATTTGTGAAAAATGTAAACAAATATTTTTCTCAATTTTTAGTTGTTTTTTTTGTACCAGCAAAAAAAAGATTCGAAAAAAAAATAAATTTTGGGTAGACTGTTCCTAAACTAAACTACTGCTTTAATGTGAATGTGATATTCGCACTTGCAAGTGATGTTCGCTATTAAAAAATAGCAAAATATTTTTCCTTTTTTTTAATTTATAGTTTTTTTTTCTCGAAAAATCTAATGTTTCTCAAATTTTCAGAAATGTTTTTAAACCACTGTTTCTATGTGAATGTGATATTCGGAACTTAATTTTCGTTAATTGGACATATAAGTAAGGTGACCATCCATCCCGCTTTTTGATGGCCAGTCCCGCTTTAATCTTACATCCCGCATAACCCCACTTTTTTACAAAAATTCCCGCATGATCCCACTTTTTTGTTTCAAATTATTTTTGTCACTTAATAAATTTTTTCGAATCCGACAAAAGTCCACAATTTCTAAATTATTTAATTAATTGTCCTTTTTGTATATTAAGGCTCTAGTTTTAAGGGAACATTTAAGATTATTAATATCAATTTAATCCATACTTTGCGTTGTTCAATTGGTTAATTTAAAACATATTAATAAGACATAGACTGTCAAACAGTTTATGCAAGGATACCATTATGCTACTAGCTGGTATAAAAATCACTTTCAATAATATAGTCGTATGTTTGACAGTTTCATAAGCACCTTTAGATACCTTTTTACAATTAATCAAAAATATAGACCCAAGAAATTCTAACCTAATCTAATCAGCTCTTTAAAAAACAAATACAAATTATGTGTATTTTTTTCATTTTGAAGATCGCATTTAACACTATGACAAATTTTTCAAAATTCATTAAAACTAGTAAAAAGCGTTAAGTTCAGCCACGCCTAATCTTCCATGGTGGGAATTTCCATGGTGGGAATGCTAGACTTGATGTTTAAATAATTTTAAAGAACACTCCTGCAGCAATCTTCAAAAAATGTGCTTAAGTACCCTAAATATTGTTTAGCTATTTAATTATTTTCAGCCAATTTACAATCCTAACAGTCCACACAATCAGTGGAGCCTGAAGTTCAAGATTCCGGATAGAGCCGTATTGTTGATACAATCTGATACCAATGTGCAAAAAATCTTTTTTTTGTTTTGCACGCCTGTCATAAACATTCTAAACTCAGTCATTTTTATTTATATTGCATTATATAGCTTAGTTTTTATCTTTACGTTTTTTGGTTAAATTTTCACGATCCCGATTTTTTCTACAAAATCTCGATTTTTTAATTCATGGATCCCTCTTTTTGTCCAATAAGAGATGGTCATGTTACATATAAGAGGATGTCATTGGACTTATATATCCATAATGAGAGTAGCGTTATTAAAGGTACCTGATTTTTAAAAATAATCAAACAGTTTTAATATCGTTTTCGAGTTTAGAAAGCCAACATGTAACATTTTGCCGTTCGACAAAATTTTTGTTGCATAGTTTTACAAACTGACAAAATACAAAAAATTGTGAATTGTTTTATTAGTATTATTGTATTTACCACTACAACAATACTCCCTATAATTAAAGAAATCTTTCTATTAGTCTGAATATCAGTTATTGTGCATTTTGTTACTCTAGTAGTGAAATTTCCCAGAATTTTGCTATAATTTTGCTTTATCATTACAGAAAAAGCATTGCCTATATTTAGGCTGCAAACTATACTGCCTAATTTCGAGGTGTGATTTAACTAAAGTCTTACATTTCCAATTCCGGTAGCATACTTTCGGGTGGCATTTGCAAATATTTTCACTGATTTTACGTAATGCACTGTTTGACATTTAATTTACACAATTCATTCTCATATGGACAAATAAACACAGGCATGTATGTATGTATTGTATGTATGTATCGTACATAGCTCATATACTGAGACCTTCCTGTCAAAATATTTGCTTCGTCTTGCTTCATTCACTTATTTGATTGTTGAAATATTGTTAGCTCTTCAACAAATTCTGTCAATAAATGATTTCGTTTTTCATTCCGTTGCATATTGTTAGGCTTTTAGTATTTGTGTGTGTGTGTGTGAGTGTGTCAACACTTCGTAACGAGAATATTTTTGAACAATATGCCAAAAATGTTCACACACATTCACCCTGTCGACGTGTGTATGTATGTGTAGTGGAAGAAGAAAAATCTACCGGAAATGAAAGGAAATGAATTTATGGCACAATTCATTCTTCGTCGGTTATTGTTGTGGCTGCTCCGCCAACACCACAAATGAAAGAAACAACCCCTCTCCGTGTATTCCCCTCGTGCGATACTACTTTCAACTTTCATGTTTCATTTTTTCTCCCTCTCTTTTCTCCGTTAACATGTGAAACGAATCTTTCATGTTCACACTGGCTTTTGTGGCGGTAGGTCCAACGGCCTTATGAAACGCATCTTGGCCGACATAATGGCAGATCCGTTGCCGTCTTTTCAGCTCATTGTTCAACGTCGTTATGTTAAAATTATATTTCACAACTTGTTTATTTAATTTTTTTCTTCTTCATTTTCTCGGCTACGAGCAGTCCTTTTGCTCCTTCAACATGAGGGATTTCGGAACATATTCATTGCTTTATGTTTTCGTATTTTTTTCGGGTTTGACTCACTTAAAGGGAACAAGAGAAAGCTGACAGTGCAGTACATGTGTTCCCATCTATCCATATATGTCACCCTGTAAGCCTTGTATGATTTATTGCCATCTACGATGTGTAAGTGTGTGTGTGCACATCCTTTGTAGAATTGTCAAAATCAGAAGAGGAAAAAACCTGCCAGGCTTCTCCCTTTGTTGAGCTTCATTCTCTTCATTTGTTCGAGGCCTTTTATTATGTTTTCTTTAGTTAAGTTTTATATTTTTGTTCCTTTTCTTGTTTTTTTTTTCGTTTTTTGTAATATTTAACAATGTTAATTTAAAATACTTGTAATATTTCATCTTTACTGATTTTGTCCGTATGCTCTTCATTTCTCGTTTCAGGTATGTACGGACGTACGTGTGATAACAAATATATGGAAATTAAATTTAATGTACTACAGGTAAATTGGGGTATACTCCCAGGGATTTGATAAATGGTTAGCATATAATACTGAGAGGCCATAGATAACAGGAAACACAAAATGTTCATGTATTTGTTGGCCTTTAATCAAATCCGAAGATGTATTTGTTATCATTTTCCGAACAGGAAATTATATTAAGCTCAACACTCTAAGGACTGCAGCTTAATCATTGGACTTTAGCATAAATCATAAATAATTTGGGAAAAACAATCTCCTGCCAGGTGCCTTAAGTGATTTAAGACTGGATAATTTAACTAAAAATTAAACAGCTTAAATGTGATTGTTTCTTGTCTTGTCTTGTCGGTTTTAGGGAACAGGTCAGTAATAAGGTCAGCCAATTAAACTAAAGTTCACAGTGGCCAAACTTTGGAGATCCATTGTTTCCATTGTTTTTTCTGTGGAATATCTTCTTAAAATGCCATGGCTTTGCATCCAGTTAACAATCTATCGCTGTGTTCATTTCAACTTTGCACACACTGTAAAGTCCAATATAGTCTGAAAGAAGGTTTCAAAATTAACCCACAACATGACCCATTTTTTAATGATCAATTCCCTTACTCCTTCAGAATGCAAATTAAGTAATTTGTTTATGGTTTTTTTTGTGTACATATAGTGCTATGGGTGGCATGAGTAATGCTAATACGGAACAATGGGTCGTATGAAGAATCTCAAACAAAACCATCGGATCGTATGAGTTATTTTAATTTTAGTTGATAATGCCACCATGTACAGTACCCCAATAAGAGCAGCTATAAGACCAAAAACATGGTGAAAAAGTACTATAATAATTTAAGGAATACTGTGAACCAAAAAACAGATTCGTTTTGGATTTCTTTTCCGTTTCTTTGAATTGACCACATTTTGACATTTTTGAATTTAATTTAGAGAAAATTGTTTCTGATTTTTTATCTTTTCTAAAATCAAAATCACAAATTACTTGTGAACCATATTTGTCCATGTTTAAATATAGCCCACCTACAAAAGATCCTCCGGTTTTCACTAATACCATTCTACAAACCATATATTTCATCGAATCTCGTTTAAAATTACCACATTATGTTTGATTTGACCTAGGAATACATGCTGTGAATGTGAACCATATTGGCTTAAGTTTTCCTGTAGCCTCCTTACAAATGTCCTTACAAAGTCTGATTTTTATTATTAATGCTCTAGAATCCACATCTTTCCTCAGATCTTGATAAAATGTTCCACATCATGTTAGATTTCGCCTAGGAACATGTAAAGTGAATGTGAACCATATAGGTTTAAGTTTTCATATAGCCCCCATACAAATTGGCCTCAAATTTACACTATTACTGCTCAAAGATCTATATATTTGATTAGATTTTGATCAAATTTGCTAGATCATGTACAATTTTACCTAGAAGTAACTACATTGAATGTGAATCATATAAGTTTAAATTTTCATATAAACCCCATACAAATGTTCATCCGATTTATATTATTACCGGTCTAGAATCCATATTTTTCACCGGATCTTCTTCTAATTTCCCACATCATGTTATATTTCATCTAGGAACACATACTATGAATGTGAACCATATGGGCCTATGTTTGGATATAGGCCCCATACAAATGTGCCTCCGATTTACACAATTATCGCTCTAGAAACCATATATTTGATCGGATTTTGATAAACTTTTGTACATAATGTTAGATTTCATATCGGAACATCTAGGAACACATACTATGAATGTGAACCATATGGGTCTATGTTTGGATATAGGCCCCATACGAATGTGCCTCTGATTTTCACAATTATCGCTCTAGAAACCATATATTTGATCGAATTTTGATAAACTTTTGTACATAATGTTAGATTTCATATCGGACAAGCTAGATTAAATGTGAACCATATAGGTTTAAATTTTCATATAGCTCCCATACATATGTGCCTCCGATTTACACTATTACCGCTCTATAATCCACATTTTCACCGTATCTTCTTCTATTTTTCCACATCATGTTATATTTCTCCTAGGAACACATACTGTGAATGTGAACCATATGGGCCTATATTTTGGTATAGACCCCATACAAATGTCGCTCCAAGTTTTACAATTACCTTTCTAGAATCCACATATTTCATGGGAGCTTGTTTAAATTCTCAACATCATGTTAGATTACACCTAGTAACACCTACATTTAATGTGAACCATATAGGTTTACATTTTTCATATAGCCCCCATACAAATGTTCCTCCGATTTATATTATTACCGGTTTAGAATTCACATATTTAATGAGATGTAGATTACATTTTCCATATCATCTTAGATTTCAACCGGAAACACCTGTTGTGAATGTGAACCAAAATGATCCATGTTTTCATATAGCCCCCATACAAATGTTCCTCCAAATCCACAATATTTTTCTAGGTTATATTTTTAACTAACCTAATGACTCCTTATAAAGGCAAACAACTTGAATAATCATTTGGCCAATTTCTTTTCACAAAATGCTTTATTTCTGATGAAGAATTTTCTTAAATTTTCCTTGGAATATGATTTTAATAAATTTGTTTAACAAAATAAATATTTCACCCCTTTCTGTAGCAACCTGTCACCCAGTGGAAACTCTTAAAACCACAAGCTTAATTTTATTTATTCAAAACAATTTGCTGTATTGTAAAAGTTTTGATTCTTCCGCCAACAACAGCAGCAGCACACTGCAAAAAAATAAAAGGACAACAACACACGAACCCACTAACAAATGGCGAACTTTTTTCAAATCCAAGCCATAAAATGCATACAAATTTAATATTTTACTACAGTTTTAGCACTTTGCGAACGCACAGATACCCACGCATGCAACCTGGCCACTTGCAGTGGTGTGGTGAGGTGAGGTGTGGCAAGGGATTCGGGGCAAAGTCATCAAAGCAAAAAAGTTGCAAATAAAACTTGAACATGGCAGAATAAAGAGAGAGAGAGCGAGAGAGCGAGTGGGTGAGATAAGGACATAGTGGCAGTGATGAAGGGTTAGAAGGGCTGGAGGTAACGCCCCATTCATTTAAAAATTTCTAGTTACAACCGACAGAAAACTAATCTTTGCATTTTTTTGTGTTGCAACCTGATTTTTCCATAAAGCAAAACCAGCAAAAATAATTCCAACTAAAAGTCCTTTCCTACCTTATCTAAAGGATACCACCAGAGAGACAATATTACTTGGCCAACTGGCTTAACAAAGTTTGTATTGGCCAGATAGATCAGCACTTTTATTTACAAACACTGCCACATATTCCCCCTCCCCTGGGAGCTATATGCAAATAGTTTAATGAATGTTGTTATAAATTAAAAACATACATTCTTTTCTTAAATATTTTTAATATTTTCCATGGAGTCGGAGTAAATTGCATTCTGTTCATAATCCAAAGTTTCATTTAACCTATAATGGTTATTTAAAAAAAATTGTGTAAAATTAAAAGAATAATTTGAAACTTTTATGCATTTATTTTGAAATTGCGGCATGTAAATTATCATTAATATGCTAATTTGTCTTGTTATTTATGCCAAAAATCAACATTAAATTAAAAATATACATTTTATTTCACATAGAGTTGAAATAAATTGCAATCTGTTCAAATTCTATTGTATTTACTATTCATTAGCAAAAATAATACAATATTCTTTCAATTCGAAATATTTATGCATTTATTTTTAGATTTCGGTATGCACACGTTGTTGGAATGCGCCTCATCAGTATGCTAATTTATCTTGCTATTTTTGGAAAATGCCAAAAAGTATGCAATGTTATTTTTTGAAGCTGATATTTAATTTATAGCCACATAACACAGTCACTTTTTCGCTGATGAAGTGGCTACTCACCATCACCGGACTAGAATCCTAGCCCATATTTTTATGTACTTTGCCATCTACAGCTACAGCTTCCACTCTACATCCTCAAAATATTGGTCGTTTATCGTTCTATGAACAAAAAATAAAAAATTTACTTTTCGTCAAATAAGAAAGGAAATAAACTTTGGGCTAATTTAAAATAAAGAAGTAAGAAAGGCGTTAAGTTCGCCCGGGCCGAACTTTATATACCCTCCACCATGGATTGCATTCCACAGAGTCTGTCGATTTTCGGAGAAGTGCATTAATATTACAGGACAATATAATTTTTTTAATATAGCCAAACCAAAACCAAATACAATATTGAAAAAATAATTCTATAAATAAATATAATATTTTTATTATTTCAAACCACGCTTATAAGGCGAGGTTACCAATACAATATACATATCGAAATAATACTTCAAGTCAATTCAAAAAAAAAATAAATATTTTTATATCAATATTTTCAAAAAAAGCTTAAATACCATAAATATTGGTAGATAGTGGGTGCTACAGTTGGTTGTATTTCCATTCTATTTTAGTTCCAAAAGTACAAATTTTGAAAGTCCATTATCTCACGTGCATAGTGCAAAATAACCTATCTTCATGATTCAACCAATTTTTGCAGTGAAAGAAAAATTACGAATTTGGAAAAAAACTTTTTATTTTGCGTTTGGAATTACATGATTCTACCTGCGTGCATTTGGTTGGTACCATTTTTATCCCCTTTTTTCTATTTTACCCCCCTATTTTACCAAGCATGATTCATGATTTTATGCGAGCTTTAATTTTCTGATATTAGAGTGGTACATTAGGGTAGTAGCAACTGAGATAGATGGGTAAGTAAAAGAAGGTAGTGCTTGAGCTCAAAGACATAAAATCGGCCTCGTCGAGACAAAAACATCGATGTATCACACTTTAAAATCCGTTTATAAATGCAGAAGTTATATAGAAAAATGTAAAAGCGCGACCCCTACGTTCGGCATAAAAAAATAAAAAAATTTTTTTTGAAACTACCTTTCAATAATACTTCATATTCGAAGGTGTACGGCGAACTTTTTTTTTGAGGTACGCCCTAATGTACACACCGAATTTCATCGTTCTCGTCTGTAGGCGTTTAGTTGGTTCTATTTTTATCCCTTGAAATTACGAATTTGGAACGAACCTTTTATTTGTCGTGTCTACGCAGTCAGAGGAATGTATACTCCGAATTTCATGACTCTAGCTGCCGTCATTTGGTTGGTACCATTTGTATCCCCTTTTTCTATTTTAACCCCGAAAAGTACGAATTTCAAAAAATCCGTTTATTTTACATGTTTTCTAGGTGCTGCCGTTTAGTTGGTACCATTTTTATCCCTCTATTCTCATTTTATCCCTTAAAAGTACGAATTTGGAACATTGCACCAATAAAAAACTTCTGCACAGAATCACTACCATTTTACGTAAAATGGTGACACATTTGACATTTTTGACAAACCGGTTTTACAGGTTTTGTAAACAAACTATAACCGAAAACCGGTTTAAAAAAACATTGAATTTTCGGTTAAACCGAAAACCTTCTTTCTAAAATAACCGTTTTTTGGATACCCTAGAATGTACACACGGAATTTCGTGTTTCTAGCTGTTGTCGTTTAATAAAGGGTGATTTTTTAAGAGCTTGATAACTTTTTTTTTAAAAAAAAACGGATAAAATTTGCAAAATCTCATCGGTTCTTTATTTGAAACGTTAGATTGGTCCATGACATTTACTTTTTGAAGATAATTTCATTTAAATGTTGACCGCGGCTGCGTCTTAGGTGGTCCATTCGGAAAGTCCAATTTTGGGCAACTTTTTCGAGCATTTCGGCCGGAATAGCCCGAATTTCTTCGGAAATGTTGTCTTCCAAAGCTGGAATAGTTGCTGGCTTATTTCTGTAGACTTTAGACTTGACGTAGCCCCACAAAAAATAGTCTAAAGGCGTCAAATCGCATGATCTTGGTGGCCAACTTACCGGTCCATTTCTTGAGATGAATTGTTCTCCGAAGTTTTCCCTCAAAATGGCCATAGAATCGCGAGCTGTGTGGCATGTAGCGCCATCTTGTTGAAACCACATGTCAACCAAGTTCAGTTCTTCCATTTTTGGCAACAAAAAGTTTGTTAGTATCGAACGATAGCGATCGCCATTCACCGTAACGTTGCGTCCAACAGCATCTTTGAAAAAATACGGTCCAATGATTCCACCAGCGTACAAACCACACCAAACAGTGCATTTTTCGGGATGCATGGGCAGTTCTTGAACGGCTTCTGGTTGCTCTTCACTCCAAATGCGGCAATTTTGTTTATTTACGTAGCCATTCAACCAGAAATGAGCCTCATCGCTGAACAAAATTTGTCGATAAAAAATTTCGAACCGAACACTGATTTTGGTAATAAAATTCAATGATTTGCAAGCGTTGCTCGTTAGTAAGTCTATTCATGATGAAATGTCAAAGCATACTGAGCATCTTTCTCTTTGACACCATATCTGAAATTCCACGTGATCTGTCAAATACTAATGCATGAAAATCCTAACCTCAAAAAAATCACTCTTTATGTACCATTTTTATCCCTTTTTGCCACATTACGCCCCTACGAATAAATATCGTTTTATGGTGCACGTTTTTGTTATCGGGCATATGCGCATACCCAATATCAAGTATGCACAAGTAGACATATTGAAAAAACATGCTTAAATATTGTAATATATTAGGGGTTATTATGGGTATTTTTAGTCCTCGTGAGGGAAATTTTTTCCCTTTTGGATCGATTTCGCCCAGTTTCAATCCCAACCGATCTACGGCTATAATACGCATTTATGGAATATTTGGACGTTCTAGCTTCTTTCGTTTAGATGCTAGCGTACATGGCTAGATCGTCTTAGAATTTTATGACGATCAGGAATATATATAATTTATGGGGTCTCAGGTCGATATTTAAAGGTGTTATGAACGGAATGACATAGTTAGAATACCCCCATCCTGGAGGTGGATGGTATAATAAGAATTTATTTGCTATTAATTTGAAAAAGTGCAGCATAAACAAATTACAAGGTATTTTTGGATAACTTTTGGAGGTGTTTTCAGGGACGAAATATTTAGCAAATGATCATGGATCAATTTTTGGTTGATGACCGCATCGATTTTTCAATTTATATTACACGGCAGGCAGGCATGATTGTGGGCGTATTTAAACAAACAAGTTTTTTGAACTAATTTGGCAGTATGAGGAAATTGTGTGATTAATTTCAAAGTCCTAATTTAATTGCAACAGTTTAGCCCATAACTGGGTGTGTATTTGTTGGCTTTTAATCCAAATGGTACAAGAAAAGGATGGAATGGTGCTGCAAATATTCTCAACTCATCGCACCAACACATTACCTAAATCTCAGCTGCATATTGCAACAATGTCACCAATACATAAACACACATCGACAATATGCCATCATATTTCATGGTATTTTACACAAATTCCTAAAATTTGTTTGTAAAAAACAGAAACTACTTTTAATTAAATATATATATTTTTTTTCATTTCATTGCACAAATCCAAATGGTTATTACAAAAAAAAAAGAAAAACAATCAAATAAACTCAAAATTTAATCAAATGTTGAATCAAATAGTTCATATTTCCAGTCAGTTTTATTAGATTGCCGTATTTCTTCTATTTTTTGATTTAATAGAAAACATTTATGCCATAATTGATGTTGTATTGTCAGCAATAAAATTATTTAATCAGCAGCTTTTTCAGTTTTTCACAAAAAAAAATAATAATAACATAACCCCTGGAGGATTCACAAAAAAGCAACGAATTTTTATTGTGATCAAATATTAATTCTGAAAAAGCGTATAAAGGGATAAAAAGGGGAACGAAATAAAAATAATTTTACATATTTTTTTATTAGAAAGCGAGGATTCCAAAAATATTTCTAAGATTAGTCTTCAGATGAGAAAGTAGATTAGCCTGTGAATTTTTCCGGAAAAGGGTTTTGTTTTCAACGATGACATAGCTCGAATTCTTTGAAATTTGGTCTTCCCGTTTCCTAAGTATACAGTGAAAGCTCTCATAAGCGGACACTCACCGTCGGCGAAGTTTTTGTCCGTTTAGAAGAGCGGAATGAGCCATTGAAAACAAAATTTGTCTGCACAAGGGACATGTCCGCTCACTGCAGCTGTCCGCAAGCAGAGCTTTCATTTTATATATTTTGAGTAGGTGCATATTTTTGGCCAGACAACATGTTCATCTGCGTACAGTGTTCTGTGGTCAACCTGTTTCACTCTGTGCGTGTGTGTGTGTGTTTCAGAGTTTTGTGAACTATTGCTCCCGACTGACTTAATTTGACTCTCCTTTTTGTGGCTTTTCAACAATTATATAATGCTCCCTCTGCCCGTACTTGTATCTATTAAAATGTTGTTAACACATCCCCTCCTCCCCACTTAAAACTTCGCCGCAAAAGAAACAACATATCATCAGCTTTAAACTTTCTGTAAATTTGTTAACATTTAATTTAACCTCATACCCAAGGCGTTTCTCGTCGTTAGGAATTTAACAAAAATTTGTTGCTTCAACTTGTCGCTTCTTTTAGTGTATCGCAAATATTAAATAACCTGGTTGTTTCTCCGTGCACACGCTTCCGAAGCCGAGCCGAGCCACCACCACAACCAACCCCTTGATTTGAAGGCAGTTATAAAGTATTTTGTGTTGTGTTTTTCTCACAACATCTCATAAAAAGGGGAAAATACGTATGTTGGCATGACCTCAAATATGTGTACAGATTGTAACTTATTTCCAGGTGACATCACATCGTGTTGTGCGACTGGTTGTTGGAGTTGTGCGGTTTAAAACAAAAGCCTAGGAATTTCATATGATTCCCAGATGTTATTAAATTGCTTTCACTTGGCTAGAAATAGAACTTTTAAGAACAACATTTTTTATGCATTTTCTGAGGACAGAATTTCATTTTTTTTTTGCTAAAACTCAATGTCCAAAAGTTCATATAAAATCAAAAACTAAATATGGGAAACATTGTTTTAAACTCGTGCAATTACTTTACGAGGAAAGGGAAAATCCAATTTATAAAAAATTAAGATATTAAAAAACAAGTAAGGAAAGGCTAAAGTCGGGCGGTGCCGACTATATAATACCCTTCACCACTCCCTGCGTATGTACCTCGCTTTGATTACTAAACCCAGGTATTTCATGAGAGCAATTTTATGTAGTTCATACAAATTATATAAATTATATTCAAATCATTTTTAGTCAAATTTAACGAATATGGTAATAGATCCAATTGTCTGACAGACAAATACAAATTATACAGTAGTTAACCAAAGTCATACCAAAGTATGAACATATGGGCATCACCCAAACAATTCTCATTGCAATTGAATTCGGTAAAAAATTGAAATCGGGAAGGATTTTTGCATCCTGTAAATGTATGTGTTTGACAAAAAATGTTAAATCGGAAAGGACATTTGTATAAGGGTATATTGAAACCTGGAACGTGAAATATAATATGTAAAGTTTGTCCAAAATCGGTTAAACATTCGGGAGCAACATTTGTATGAGGGCTATATCTAAATCTGAACCGATCTTACTCACTTTCATCATAGGTTTTTTAGTTGGATTATAAAATGTTGTGCCAATTTTAAAGAAAATCGGGTACAATATGTGGTTTCTAAAGCGGAAAAAGTGAAATCGGGAGCGACATTTGTATGGGGCTATATCTAAATCAGAACCGATTTCCTCCAAATTCAATACCGATGGTCCTTGTCCAGAAAAAATAAATTCTGCCAAATTTCATGACAATCGGACAACAATTGCGACCTGTAGAGTGCGAACAAGCTTAGATGGACAGCAGACGGACAGACGGACGGACGGACGGACAGACAGACATCGTTAAATCGACTCAGCTGGTGATTCTAAGCCGATCGGTATACTTAAAGGTGGGTCTAGCTCGATTATTTCTTGGTGTTACAAACATTTGGCGCGAAACTAACTTATAATACCCTAGACCACGAAGTGGTGTAGGGTATAAAAATGTATGTGAGAAATTTCATGTGAAGCTCATGTCTCCGATTTTGATGAAATGCACTAGGGTGTATCAAATATAAAGTATTTGCAACGATTTTTAACTACTTTGTGCTATGAGATACATATGAGTCATTCCATGTCAAGTGGTACGATTTTTGACCTTGAAAGCTGCGATTACTTTGAAAGTTTGTGTATGTATTCTTCTCATAAAATTATTGTATACGTATTTTTGTAAAAAAATTGAAAACATTTTTCCACGAGTTTTGATCGATTTAACAATGAAAAAAATACTACATTTTTCAAAAGATGTGTTCATTCAATCGCCTGTAACTGTGATCAATCAGAATTACAGTGAAAAAGCATCAAAATTATAATTTTTTCATTAGTTCATAAACGCAAGGTATAAAAACAATGAAAAATCCAAGAAAAAATAGGTTATGAAAAAATATATTTGTTTGCAATTCTTTCTGATAGTACAATCTCACAATACAAAAAAATTGTTTCGTGGATTTTTTCATTGTTTTTATACCTTGTGTTTATAAACTAATGGAAAAATTATAATTTTGATGATTTTTCACTGTAATTCTGATTGATTTAAATAAAAAATCGTAAAAAATAGAAGCCATCATTTCACCACTTTCAAACTCACACAGTTGTTTAAAAATATACTTTAAAGTTTCAACAAAATGGATTAGTGTAATCATTTCGAAAATCAAAATAAAAGAATTAAAATTGCAAAAGCTTTAAAAAATCTATCCCTGCTATAACACACCACAGCAATATTTTAAAAGCAATTGAAATTACCTTCAAAACAAGGTCTAATACATTAAAATCGGTAAAGTCTGTCTTTCAGGAGTTACAGGCGATTGAATGAACACACCAAAAAGTAGTATTTTTTCACTGTTAATTTGGTCATAACTTGTGGAAAATTTTCAATTTTTTTCCAAAAATACGTATACAATAATTTTATGAAAAGAATACATACATAAACTTTCAAAGTAATCGCAGCTATCGAGGTCAAAAACCGTACCGCTTGACTCATATAATTTTTTTCTAATTTCAAAAAAATTTGTTCTAATTTTAAAGAAAATTTTCAAGTTTTAAAAAATATATTTTGTAAAATTTTGTTCTTTTTTATTTTATTTATTTTTTATAACCCAAAAAGATACATGCATAAATTTGTAGACACTAGGTTGGATCGAAAATAAAGTATATTATTTTCATAAGATTTTTTTATTTTGTTGTGGTATGAGATATAAATAAATTTTTTCTAAATTCAAGCTAATTTCTTCTAATTTTAAAGAAAATTGTCAACTATTAAAAAATATTTTTTTTAGTTTTGTTCTCATTTATTGTTCAATCAAAAAATTTCAAACAATCATGTTTCACGTTTCTTTCAAATGAAGTTTTTGCTTAAATTCATATTTCCAATCAACACGAAATTAAAATATTAAACAAAGTTGTTTTATTATATAAATATATATATATATTAGGTTGGGTCCCCTTATCATGTTTCTCCCGTGTAATATTTGTTATATTTTTGTCCAACTATTTTTTCTGAATTAATAGACCCTTGAAAGCAAGTTAAATATAAATTTTCTTGTCTTAGAGTAACTTATTGGTCGAATTATTTATACAATTTTTTTGTGTATTTTCGTAGTGACAACTGATTTTTTATTGTATAGCTGCAGTCAATACCTTTCGAATGATGCCTAAATGTTGAAGATCGGATGGAAATTGACACCGCAGCGCTCATTTTTTTAAAAAGAGTTTGAAAATTTTGGCTCTGAAAATTCAGCTCCTGTATTTAATTATTTCACAAAAACGGGTTCAATGACGTCATTTTTCGTCCGATATTTATCAGTTGATGTTTTCAAGAAATATAAGTTTTTAGCTGTCACTTGAAAACCACAAAAAAACGATTAAGAATACGACCAATGAGTTATTTTAAGTCAAGAATAAAAAAATATATTTAAAGTGCTTCCAAGTGTCTTTTAATTCTGGAAAAAATTGGACAACAATTTAACATAAAAAAATTACCCGGGAAATATGTGATTTTGAGAGTTGTTTTCAGTAGCGTTTATCTCTATAGATCATTATTAAACAATCCAATCATCATTTTAGGGGGGTGACCACAGCAATTTATTTTCGTGACCCATCCTAATATATATATATTAAATTTTTCGTTAATATTTAGATAGGATTACCTTTTAAAATTTAAAAACTCATGACTAAAGAAAACCTTTCTCCTAAATATTCAGAGTATTTAAAGGGAAGGTGTAGCTATTTGCTGAAAAAATAAATGTTTTTTAAAAGAGATCATTATTTTTTTAATAAAAAATCATTATTTTCTTAAAAAAAAATAAATATTTTTTTGAAAAAGAAAAATCAACACTTCTAAAAAATATTTAAAAAAAGCATGTTTATGTCGTCTAACATGTATCTTGCAATACAAATCGCGTTCACCAAATTTCTTCGAAATCAGATGACATTTGAAGAATTCTCATTGGTTTAACATAGAATTCCTCATTAGCGACAGCTCGTGCAGACGACCATACAATTTTCAAAGCTCGAGCGAAAAAATGGTACAAGAAAATGTTCACCTTACTTCACTTCACTGAGTTTTGCAACTCATCCCTCTAAACATTACCTAAAGCTGCAGCTGCATCTTGCAGCTATATCACCAACGCACAAGAACACATCGACAATATGCCATCATATTTCACTCCAAAATATTCACAGTATCTAGAGTGCAAATGTAGCTACACCTTTTGCTAAAAAATAAATATTTAAAAAAAAATATATTTTTTGGAAAAAATTAAATTTGTTGGTCGTCTACCATATATCTTGCAATACCAATTGCGTTCATCAGATTTAATTAAAATCAGAAGACATTCGATGAATTCTCATTGGTTTAACATGGAATTCCTCATTAGTGACAGCCCATGCCATGCTATGTTCCAAGCTCTTTAGCTTAGCTCTCTGCATTAATGAAAAGTGGTACAAGAAAAGATTCACTTTACTGCACTACACTGGACAGCTAAAGCAGCAGCTGCATCTTGCAGCTATATCACCAATACACAAAAAAACACATCGACATATGCCATCAAATCGCATGGAATTTTACATAAATTCCTAAAATTTGTTTGTAAAAAACTGAAACTACTTTTTATTAAATATTTTTTTATACACTTCTGTGCACAAATCCAAATGGTTATTGGGGGAAAAACAATCAAATAAATTCACAATTTAATAAAATGCTAAATGAAATATTACATATTTTTCTAATCAATTTTATTGCATTTTGTTTTTATGCTAGTACCTCTGTTTTTCATTTAATAGAAAACATTTATGCCATAATTGATGTTGTATTGTCAGCAATAAAATTATATCACCAGAAGTGTTTTTAGCATTTCGCCAAAAAGTCAAATAGTAGCATAACCCCTGGGAGATTCACAAAACAAAACAACTAATTTATTTTGTGGGCAAATATTAATTCGGGAAAAGCCTTTTGGTCGGATGAAAGGATTTTAACGATAATAAGAGCAATAAAATAAGAGATTCACAAAAACAACAAATTTATTTTCTGGCCAAATATTAATTCTGGAAAAGCTTTTTGGTCGGATAAAAGGATTTTAACGATAATAAAAAAATAAAATAAGAATAATTTTATATATAAAATCTCACTACGAAATAATCAGAGTATTTAGAGCACAAATGTAGCTATTTGCTGAAAAAAAATTTCAATATTTTTTATAAAAAAAATCTTTTAACATATAACTAACATATATCTTGAAATACCAAATACGTTCACCAAATTTCATCAAAATCAGAAGACATTCTCTCTGGTTTAACATGGAATCACTCGGCCAGGCAATTTTCAAAGTTCGGTGGCACTTTCTAAACAATTATGAAAAAATGTCTATGCTTTTTTTCTAAATCAATATACCCTTGGAAAACTTTAAATATAAATAATTATATAAAAATTTTAAACTTGTCTTAGACTAATTTTGTATTTTTTTTCATAGTGGCAACTGAATCAATACCTTTCGAATGATGCCTAAATAATAAGCATCGCCAGGAAATTAACAAGTCAGTGCTCTTTTTGCAAAAAGACTTGGCTCTGAAAAATAAAATACGAAATATTTTACCAAATTCACAAAAATGTAGGCAGTGACGTCATCCGATATTCATCATTTTGGCATCTTTCGAAAAGTATTGATTTATTCTGTTTATTTTTCGCAATACTTTTTACAAAATGTTTCCAAGAAATGTGCGTTTTTAATTGTCTTTTTGAAAAACCACAAGTGACTCTAAACGTCCAATAATTTTTAAATAACAAATTTTAATATTTTTTAAATAACAATTTTATGTCCGAAACCTAAAACTATATTTTTAAAAAATCAACATACCATTTTTTAGGAATATAGATTTTTATACATTCCACCTCCAGGATGGGGGTATAAAAACTTTGTCATTCCGTTTGTAACACCTTGAAATATCGACCTGAGACCCTATAAAGTATATATATTCTTGATCGTCATAAAATTCTAAGACGATCATCGAAACGAAAGGAGATAGGGTACATAAATTTTGCATAAATACGTTTTATAGTCGTAGATCGGTTGGGATTTAAATTTGGCGAAATGGGCCAAAAGGGAAAAAATTTCCCTCAAAAGTAGTAAAAATACCTTTAATAACCCCTAATATTTTAGAGTATTTAAGCATATTTTTTCAATACGTCTGCTTGTACTTACTTGATATTGGTTATGCGCATTCCCCCTATAGCAAAAACGTGCACCATAAATTGATTTTTATTCGTAGGGTGTGAAATGGGGCAAAAAGGATAAAAATGGTACAAATTAAACGACAACAGCTAGAAACACGGACTTCGGTGTGTACTAGAGGGATGATTGAGGAGATACATAATATAAAAGTATTTTTTCCAAATTCGTACTTTTAAGGGGTAAAATGGGAATAGCGGGATACTAATGGTACCAACCAAACGGCTGCACCTAGAATAATGAAATTCGGTGTATACATTAGTCTGATTGCATAGACACGTAAAATAAAGGGATTTTTCGAAATTCGTACTTTTTGGGGTTCAAATGGAAAAAGGGGACAAAAATAGTACCTACCAAATGAACGCAGCTAGAGTCATGAAATTCGGAGTATACATTCCTCGGAATGCACGAAAAATAGAAGGTTTTTACAAATTCGTACTTTCAAGGGATACAATGCGAACATAGGGATAAAAATGGTACCAACTAAACGAATACAGCTAGAATGATGAAATTCGGTGTGTACATCCCTATAATTGCGTATATACGTAAAATAAAGAGATTTTAGATATTTTGAGGGGGTAAAATCGGGAAAATAGCCGGAGCTAAAATCCTGGAATTCGGTGTATACATTGCTCTGAATGTATAGACTAGCAAAAAACGATTTTTACAAATTCGTATTTTTTACTTTCACTGCAAAAATGGTTGGAATCATGAAGTCGTGCATTGTCTGCGTGAGAGATAATGGATTATG
This sequence comes from Polietes domitor, assembly GCA_947397865.1. NCBI lineage: Eukaryota > Metazoa > Arthropoda > Insecta > Diptera > Muscidae > Polietes > Polietes domitor. The sequence goes on along the minus strand of OX377618.1, from coordinate 41,329,400 downwards.
AAAATATGTACTTTTGGAATTAAACTAGGATGGAAATGCAACCAACCAAATTGTTGTAGCTACAAATGCTTCCACTATCTTCTAATATGTATGGTATTTAAGCTTTTTTGAAAATTGCAGCCTTATATTTACTTTTTGAATTGACTTGAAGTATTATTTCAATATCTCTGGTATAAACATATTGGTTGCCTTACCTTTTAAGCGTGCGTTGAGATAATTAAAATTTTATATTTATTTATAAAATTATTTTTTTAACATTTTTATTTGTTTTGTCAATATAAAAAGATATTATTTTTCTGTGCTGTTACTGCACTATTACGAAAATCAAGAGCCTCAGGGGAATGCAAGTTCTGCCTGGCAGAACTTAACTCTTATTTTACTTTTTTTTCTGAAATACCAATTTTAGGTGATTATTTGTTTTTTTAAATAACAATGTAATGTCCGAGACCTAAAACTTTATTTTTTGTACATATCAAAAAATCGGAATACCAATTTTTTAGGAATATATAATTTTTATTTTTTTTTTCTAAAATACCAATTTTCGTTGATGATTTTTTCGAAAAAAAATTATTTTTGTTGGCTCGAAAAAATCAAAAAAAAAAAAAAAAGAAAATAGGCAGTTAAAAAATATTTTGTTCTACTTTTTTAAATATTTATCATTCTAAATCATTAATCTAATGTATAGGTGTAAAAGATCTATTTGTAAATAAATAATGATTTACTAATGAAATGAAATGAATAATGAAGCAACTCAATTTGCATTCCTTTTCTATTTTTCAAAAAATTAGAAAAACAATTTATATAAATATCGAAATTTTATTATTTTTTTATTTTAGTTTTTTCGTTTGTATTTTTTTTTTGGTCTGTAATCAATATTTGATTTGAACTGGGATATTGTCCTGGCTCAAGACCATTTTGCTTCTATATTTAATAGAATGCAAATTTATTTACATTAATTACTTGGCCACGATCATGATTTCAACCATGTCAAAAGTCTTTTCAAGTGGCTTCGCAACGACTTTTCAACATCAAACCCGGCCTCTATAAGGAGATGATTTTTTTTTTCAAACAAAAATTGTTTCCACAATTTTGAATTTGTTTTCCAAACCACTGTGCGTCATATAATGTCATGCTGCTCATTCTATGGCATAGCATAAGGCGACATGCAGCCAACATATACGTGTACATAAATACACATTTACAGACACAAACTCAGATGCACGGTTACACAACTATGGTCACGAGTGCCACCAAACATTGGTGTGTACATAATTCACAGAGTTTACAAACACACAACCACTTACCCATACAGAGGCTGTGTGTTTGTTGTTTGTGAGGTGGTATAGGTGGATTTTATGTTTATGTTTTTGCTTACCCACACATATACACTTATGTGTATGTGTATGCCAGTGTACAATCCGGAGGTTGCAAAAGGTGTCCTGGTTATGTGGGGCCATTATTATGGCATTTGTGGATAGCTGAGTGAGTGTGTGTGTGATGTTTGCACATGTGTGAAAACCTAAAGTATGTTGTGGTGCGTGCAGACGATAAACGAAATGTCGTCCCAGTGAAAGTAGAATTTGTGAAGACATTGCTGCTGCTGCCGCCGCTGTTGTTGTTGCTGTTGCCATGTTCAGTCTTGGCCCAAAATTTTCTAGCAGATATATTAAAAATGTTTTTTTTTATTTCATTCAAATACCTCAGAGACTGCTGTCAATTACTTTGTGCAAACCTAAAAAGTATGCCCTAGATTTTGTTTAATTTTTTTCTTTCAAAAGTATGCAAAGAATTGTTGATTTTTTTCTAGGTGCTCTCTCGAAATGTTGCATATTTTGCGGGAGGTATAGAAGACCATGGAATCTCTGTGATTTCCAAACAAATGTGCTCAACTGTAGAGGAGAAGTGGAAATGAAAGGAGTAAAATGAACAACAATTGCAAATATTCCGTCATATTAATATATGCGAAGAGGAGGCAAAAGTCACCGGAAAAAATATTTAAAAATTTATGAAAAAACAGTTTAATTGAATTTTCATTTTTCCCCATAGGGTAGGGATAAGGGCTATTAATCATCTGATTGTCAATAAAATGAAAAATATTTTTTTTTTCGTTTTCTTTGTTGGCACGAAAAACTCATTTTTTAATTCTTTGCGGACCACCCTTACATTTCTGCATTAACTCATAAATATTTGCAAAATATGACACTGCTTCAAAAAACTGTGTTCAAATCTCGGTTTCGGTTAGTTTATTTTTATACAAAATGTTGTCCATGTAGGAATTACAGAATAAATCACAAATATTCGCAAAATACGATAAAATAAGCTATCTGTTTGACTTATGTCTGATTAATTTATGACATAATATAAATTGTTTTAAATTGTCCACTGAATCGATCGAGGTCAAACTTTGAGGATACCAAGACAACAAACCCAAATAAGTACATTTTCAAGGGATGGCTTCATTTAAATCTAAATTAAAGTTTGCAAAAGAGAAGACTAGAATATGAAACCTTTCTTCAGTTATTATTAGCTAAAAAGGTCACTTATTTCCAGGAAATTTTCGATTTTCCAAACAATTAAAAAAATATATATAAAAATAACAATTTGCAAAGGCGATCTGGCCATTTGGAATATTTGCGAATAAAAGCATACTTTAGTCGGCATTATGCTTAGCATACCTTTAGGAACATCAAAGAAGAAACCGAATTCCAGCTAATATTTCCGGTCATCACCTTTACACGCACACACACCCACGCAACTAATAGCTATTTAAACGAACAACCATCTCGCAGCAAGGTTCAAGGTTCGCATCAGTGTTGTATAATATTTCAAGTTATTTGCATTTCTAAATTATATCAAAGCATACTTTCAGGCAAGACGGGAATGTGTTGAACGACTCGCAAGCTCCTTAGTATGATGACCATCAATAAAAAGAAAAAACATGGTCAAAGTTTTGGCATACATATACTGATGTGCTCTTTTAAATGTTTAACTTTTACTTTTATTAGCCATAATTTGTATGGGGGGCGGGGAATATTAATGCAACCTTAATTTTTGGGTCTACTAATGAATACTTAATAATTTTTATTGCCCCGCCATCCGGTGGTCCAGTTCGCACAGAAATGTTGAGAAAATATAGTCTTAAATTAAATTCATTTGGGGGCGATTTTGGGCATAACAATTATCAAGACTTTGCTAATTATTTTTGTGCGCAGTGAAGTGTGTATTTAGAAAAAGTTTGGCCTAATTTAAGGCTGAAAAAGAAAATAACGTCTGGAGAGCAGGATGAAGGGGAAAGATATTTATTTAATTGTGTCAACAAAGATCTAAATTTTGACAAGTGATGAAAAAATCAATTTTTATTGAAATATTTCTCAAAACATTTTTTCCCTAACTTAAAGACGCCGAACTATATAAATATAATGGTTTGTTAGCTTTAGCTATAGTTTAACCAGGTATAGTGAAAATGTTGTTTAAGTTGCAAAACACATTTTTTGCAAAATTTCCTAAACTTTTTTAAATCTGTTTCTATAGAACTATGCAACCAAAAATAAGAATTTCATTTAAGAGGTCTAAAACTGCATTTTTGGTGTGCACTGATTCATAAAATCAGCATACCAATTTTTGAGGAATATATGTGCCAGTTAGGATGATAGTGGTCCAACCCATACTACCCGTTTTGAGATATTCAATGGTTTATGTTTGAGTCAATTGAAAAATTTTCTTCATCGAAGCACAAATTTTTTTCTTAGAATATCCTAGTACTATATCGAAATTTTATAAAAACATTGGTACCTCTAAGGGAACCACTACTTTCAGAAGACCATTTTAATTCTTATCAAAATAGAAAAAATTAAAAAAAATATATGTTAGTATTATTTCCTTACCAAATATGAAAGAAAGCAAAATATTTAATTAAACATAAACATAAATATGTAAAAAAAAATATATATATATTTACAGACTGTTCGTCTGGCAACTGTACATTGAAATTAATATTTACTTTTCAAATAATTTCATTTTATATGTTACTCAAATTATCTGAATCTCTTAAATTGGACATTATAAATAAAACAATTTTTGTTTATATAGCCACACATTAATATCAGTGGATATAGTATGACTTAGCAACTAAACATAATTTTTGTGTACATAAAATGAGAGATGTCATTGCATTTTTTATAGATGTCAAAAAGAAAAGTTCTTAAATTGGAGCCACTTATACCCTCCACCTCCCGTTTGTCATTCCGTTTGTAACACCTTGAAATATCGACCTGAGACCCTATAAAGTATATATACTTGATCGTCATAAAATTCTAGGACGATACGGCCATGTCCGTCCGTCTTTTGAAAGCACGCTAGCATCTAAACGTGAAGAAGCTAGGACGTCCAAATTTTCCATAAATGCGTCATGTAGTCACAGATCGATTGGGATTGCAACTGGGCGAAATCAATGCAAAGGGGAAAAAATCCCTCAAAAGCACTGAAAATACCCATAATAACCCATACTTTTTTACAGTATTTAGACGTGTTTTTCAATATGTCTGTTTGTACTTAAAAGGTGCACCATAAAGTGCTTCTTATTCGTAGGGAGTGAAATGCGGCAAAAAGGGATAAAAATTGTACCTATCAAACGACAACAGCTAGAAACACGAAATTCGATGTGTACTTTCCTCTAATTGAGAAAAAATACTTTTATATTATGTATCTATATAAAAGTATTTTTTCAAAATTCGTACTTTTAAGGGGTAAAATGGGAAAAGAGGGATAAATATGGTACCAATCAAACGGCTGCACCTAAAATAATGAAATTCGGTGTATACATTCATCTGATTACGTAAACACGAAAAATAAAAAGGTTTTTCTAAATTCGTACTTCCAAGGGATACACTGAGAACAGAGGGATAAAAATGGTACCAACTAATGTACCCCTGTAATTGCGTAGATACGTAAAATAAATATATTTTAGAAAGCCGTACTTTTAATAGAGTGAAATGGGAAAAAGGGGATAAATCTTTTATTAACTTTTTGAATTGGCTTGAAATATTATTTCGATTTATATAGGTATTGGTAGCCTTGCCTTATAAGCGTGATTTGAAATAGCAAAAATTGTGTATAATTGATAATACATAATTACCTTTAATTGAAAGTGAAAGCGGTTGTGATCGGGCCCATCCATACACTATCGGACAAAATAAAATGAAAAAATGAAAATACTTTATTTTTATAAATTTTATGTATTTCAGTCATTGTATGTTGTGTAAATATATATCTATATATATATATAACATTTTATTTTAGTTCATTAAGAAACAACAAATAATATTTAGTACTTTGGTGCTAGTCCTTTGTTCTCTATCACTGCTTTAAGCCGTTTTGGCATATTTCGGACCAAATTTTTCAAAACGTCATTCGGAAGTTTTTGTCATTCTCTTTGCATGGCTTCCCAAAAAGTTGTAATGTTTGTTCGCGATTCCATTGGTATTTTTGTGTCTAAAATGGCCCACAAATGTTCAATGGGTTTTAGATCAAGGCTCTGATTGTTTGTGAAAATATTGCTTTGCCAATCTACTAGTATGTTTGAGATAGTTATTCTGTAGAAACATAAACTCTCCCAGTTACTCTGCACTTTCTCGCGCACTTTCCTCGATATTTTTACTCAAAATATTCACGTATCTTTTTGCAATCATTTTCTACTAAGCGACCAACTCCCGCCGTAGGGAAGCACCCCCATTCCATAAGGCTACCACCACCATGTTTAACCGTATGAAGAAGGTTCTTTGGCTTCAGCCTTTCTGAAGGTCCACACCATACTCGCTTTCTTTTTTTCTCGTTCTTTAGTTCAAATTTGGATTCGTCTGAATAAATAATCGTATCCCAAATGATTTCTGGCATATTTATGTACTTTTGTGGAACAAAGGCCGTTTTTTATAATTGTGACAAGCAGTAGTGTTTTTTTTTTTTTAGTCCTAGCTTTCAATCGATCCTGGACCAATAAGTCGTTTACATTCTATTATAAAGGTCTTATGATTATTTTGAACTTTCTGAAAATAACGATTAATTTTTAATGTATTTTTTGCACATATTAACTCATCGATAAATTTAGTGTATGTTTAAAAGCTTTTGTAAAATATTATCACACAAATTTAAACGATTTTATTACAACTTGTTTGCACTTTATTTTGTCCGATAGTGTATATCCAAAATGAGAGTAAGAATTTAATTGAAAATTAGAATTTTAGTTGAAAATTAATATCGTTTTCGGAATTAGAAAGCCAAAAGACAATAGAAAAGCAAGCATTTTGTGGCGTAGTGTGTTTGTGTGGATATATACAGTGGTGGCCACGAATTTAGCACATTCACCATATGTAGCTTTATTTCAACTTCTTTTTATGTTTTTTTTTGCCCGTTATTTTTTCTAAAATATTACGTACGATAAGATGACCATTTAACGTTGTTTTTGTTCGGTTCTTATGTTGCATTTTAGTATTTATTTAGATATGCAATCTAAAGAACAAATAATACGAAAAGCGATTGGACAGTAATTTAGCACAAATGAGAAAAACTTTAATGAATCCGGAAAAAAACTTTTTATTATAAACTTAATATTTGGTTGGATTACCACTATTTTGAGTAATAGCTGTACATCTTCTGGACATACTCTCCACTAGAGACATAAAACGCTTCATTGGAATATCATATCAGAAATTTAGAGTTTCATTCAAGAAATCACGCAAGTTTTTGGGGTTTATTGCTATAATATGTTGTTAAAGTCCATTCCATAGATTCTCAATAGGATTGAGATCCGGTAACTGTTCTGCATGTTATCATAGTATCAACATGTAGATTTTTGTAAATATACTGATCCATTAGTGCATCGATTTTGTGTATCGGACCAATGCCGTGTGCAGAAAACGCACTATACACCAACAAGCTTTACCGTCTCATATTTGTACTTCGAGTTGTGCTGCATGTTTGGAGGGTTAAATTCGTATTGTTTTCTATTAGATCCGAACCGACATGTGTTCGATTCGCCAATTCAGGCGATATTTTCCCAAAAATCTTGGTTTTTTCTAAATGCTCCTGAGCAAATGAAATTGAACACTGTAAGTCATTTTTTGATACGTGTGGCTTATGTTGAACAATGCATCCAAATATTTTTTCCATTGGTTCATCTTCTTATGGTTCTTGAGGAAATGCTAATGTCAAATTTGGCCTAAAGGTCGCTCTGAATTACAGTTGAGCTTGTAAATGGATCTACTACGCGGGTTCTATACATTAAAAAATCCGATTTATTGGTTGTTTTTCCCGGCGTAGGACATTGTTCAAGCTCCCATAAGTGCTAATATGGCTTAGTATATTGCATACAATCTGTCTGGATCAATTTAGAATGTTTGCAATATCCCCAGCGGTACTTCCTGTCGTTCAATTGCATAATAACCTGACGCTGCGCCTCAATACACCATTTTCCTTTAGCAATGTCTAATTATATATTTTGTTAAATAATAACTTCCATTTGAAAAAAAAATTCCCATACATACCAATTAATTAATTTAAACGCAAAAAGAGACAGAAAATAACAACTTTTATCAAATGTGCTAAATTTGTGTCCAGCCCAGATTACGAATTACTTGCAAAAACATGAGAGTACGAGAAAAATAACCAAAAGAATACGAAAAAAATTATTGGGCTTACTGATCACACCATAAGCAACACTAAAAAACTAATATTTTGCGCAGAGTTCATTATCAGAACAAATTATTTGCTATTATAAACAACACTGCCACCACTGTATATATCCCCTTTAGTAGTGATTTGTTCCGAACCAGCTTATTTAATAATATTCTTACAATACCTTTTGTTCCACTATCTTTCAACTCCACAATGTACTCGTCATTTTAGTGATTTCGTACAGCCTTGAAATATGCAATGGTGTGTTGGTACTAACATTAAGATAAGGCTCATCTTAAGATGCTGATTACAACTTTGTGCTTACGGATTTGTAAAATATGGTAAATAGAACTCCTCTCCCTCAAAGTCTAATGCAGACAACTGCTTTGGCTATAATCTTAAGTCTCCTGCATATTCATGAAATACACATCGAAGATATGCAACCGGCATGTAACAATAGTTTCTTCGTCTGCAGCATACTTTAAGGCTTTGGCAGAAATCGTATGTGCTCATGCAAATATAACATATTACCCATTTGCATTGTTATTCATAAATTGCAGTTTAGTCATTTCATTCGCAGCAGCCTTCTGTAAGGTCCATACAAAACATTACTAATTATTATAGTTTGTGCAAAAGTCAAAATTTCCCTAATTGGAATAGCAACTGTTCATAACTACAATATAAGAAGCCATAAGGAGCATAGATGTTGTAATGCTATGCGAGAACAATGGGCACAACATATTTGGAATTTTGGAAAATTATGCAACTATAAAAGCCTAACTTGGCTACGCCATGCCACGCACGTAACCAATGAGTTTCCATTGGCATCTGAATAATAATAATAATGAAGTTGTACATTGTAATATGCACCCATAAAAGTATGCCAAGCATGAAACCCCCTGCAAGTAGGCAACGATTTTTGTACTTATTTAAATTTGTATTAATATTGGCACAATGCACTTGCTACTCAAATATAAGTAATTAATTTTATGTAAATGCAAGTTGTGACTTTTGCATTATGAACTCTTGAGGGATTATTGGAGCAAACATGGAAATCCTAATACCAAGGTTTCATGAATATTTAACTTGATAAAAACGGAAATATTATATTGGGAACAGTATGAGGAAAATTAGTCCCATAGTTTATAACGAACAGAATTTATCGATTTAACAATTACACTGTGGAACAAAAAAAAAAAACAATAAAAATGTTCTGCCAAGGGAAAACTGCTTTTCAATTTGCGCAACAAGCAGTCATATTTAATGTGTGCAGCTGGCATACCCGGAAGGTAAAAACCTTTAAGTCACAAATAACTCACTGTTTTTTCAAATGTTCTTGTTGTAGCCCTTATAGCGAAATCTGAATTTGCAGAATATTCTTTCCATTCACACCACCCCCTAAAATTTAAAGTTTTGTGCGAGAGTTTGGCACCAATTCTGAAAAAAATACGAAATTAACCTTAAAATGAATTTTAAGTTTTGACTTATTTCTGGCATTTAAGTAGACCGTTTAACACGTTAAATCCCTATTATAGTGTGTTTTACAAATTCCACAAAAGGGACCAAAAAGACCCCTTTATTGAGGAAATGTTTCACAGAAATGTTAGTCGTATTGTGTTAAGTAATACAGGGTTTTTTATTTTGTATCACCCCGTATTTCGGTAGCTGTCACTATTGAAGCTTTTATTCTTTGACATTTGACAAGTAGAAACTACGCCATTACTAAAAATGGAACGATACACGCTTCAACAACGCATTGAAATTATTAAAATTCATGAATGAAAATGATCCGGAATTCCATCGAAAAGACATCTTGACTGATGAGACCCATTTTCACCTCGATGGCTACGTCAACAAGCAAAATTGTCGCATCTGGGGCTCGGAAAACCCCAGAGTTATTGTTGAGAAGCCTCTCCATCCTCATCGTGTGACTTTTTGGTGCGGCTTATGGTTCGGCGGGGTCATTGGACCTTACTTTTTCGCTATCGAAAGATGGTTAATGCTTTTTTGTGGTTGGAGTCGGATGGTATTGATCTGGACAACACAAGCAACGAAACCATTGCTCTTGTACAGGAAAAGTTTTCGGACCGTGCTATCTCTCGAAGAGGTGTTCACAATTGGCCACCGAGATCTTGTGATTTAATACCTTGCGACTTCTTCCTTTGGGGCCACGTGAACGATAAGGTCTACGCCAACAGTCCAGCGTAGATTCAAGACCTCAAAGATAGAATTCGTGAGGCTATCGAGGACATAGGGCAGCCACTTTGTGATTTAGTTTAAATTTCATGAAAAGGATATGGTCATGCAAGCGTGGTGGCCATTTGGCTGATGTTGTTTTTCATTATTAACGGCATATCTTCCTCTTTATTATGAAATAAACATCTGATCATTTATCTCAAAAAAATTGAATTTTTCTTTGAATACCAAAATAACACCTCTTGTTGGAAACCCATGTATTTCTAAACACATGCTATACTTAAAATGTAGGGATCACAAGGATTCCTATGCCGATTCATCATAAGAAAGTGCAAAAAGGGGGATATTGACCATCCCCCACTAAAATGACCAGCATACATAAACTTTCAAAACTCCGATACACGTATACTCTTTTTTACCCCCTCTATTATAATACGTTGTCAGAGCCTTGTTACTTTCGTTATTTTGTTGGACAAGTAAGTTTATGATGGAAATTGATCTCACTCACTAAGAGTTGATAGAAAGCATACATTTAGGTTCTCTGATATTTTTAGTACAGCATACTCTTTGGGATAGGCTCTATATATCCTCACAAACGCCTATGAGGATGACTGTAAAAAGAATATTTAGTAATTTTTCCGCCGAACCTTTCAAAATAATGAATAAAATTCCTTACGAGTTTATTGAATGCATACATTTAGGTTCTCTGATATCATTATTACAGCATACTTTTTGGGTTAGCTTTTTTTGCCGCCCTCTCTCTTCCCCCTCTCACCATGACTTGTCACTTAAATGCTGTATGAACTGTAAGGCTATCGAGTGGCGAATGAGTTATTATAATTTCTCGGAAAAAAAGTCCCGAAAGCGAACATGTTGAAATGTCAGAAAAATTTGTTATAATATTAACAAGTTAATTAAATTTGTCAACCTACGACACAAGGGCTTTTAACCATTTGCCCCATTGTAATGAAGAGCAAAATGGTCAAATGTATTGCTGAGCAAAAAATGAAATGAAATGAAACAAAATAGCGAATGACGGCAACGCAGGCAAATGAAAGAAAGAAGAACAGAAAAAACTCAATAAAACGAAGTTGTCATTTAAGTGAAAACGCTGTAGATTGAATTACATTCTGAACTGACACTAAAGCCATAAATTTTAATTTGACACATTGAAGCTTTGAAGCGCTAAGAAAACCAGAGAAAAAATATAAACGTACATATGGCAAAACCATAAAGGAGAGCGAGCAAAATTTGGCCAAGCAACAGTGGGACAAAAGTGTTGGGTGGCGCACACTTTACTTATTGAATTTTGCAAAGAACATTCCTATTAAGCATATTCTACAAGATTTTGCCAATGTCGCGGCTAAATTTAGCTGTGGATCCATTTAAAGTTCATAAATGCCAAATAGTTGAAAATTTCCTCATAAGAGAGGTTATTTTATGGGGATGTATCTCGGAAACCATGTATCGTTTTTATATTTCGTTTATTTCCTAGAAAAGAGGAGCTCTTGAGGTGTTCTTTTGCATTTAGAAAAAGTGTAATTACGTCTTTAGTTTCCTTTTCAGACAGAAATTTACCTGAAACTTGTATTTATTTAGTATTTTTAATGTACTACAGTACAAAGCTATATTCGCGAAGTCGAACGATGCCTCGGCATTTACAAATATTGTTAAACTATTATCTTATTTATTCGTTTTAAAAATAATATTCTGCTTATAGCTGCCAAAATCGATTTAATTACTGAAATGGTAAAACCTTCTAAGCCAAAAAGAAAGCAATACTTTCTTTCTTGTTCTCTGTTAATGTATTTAGGAAAATTTATTTAAAGCATACTTTAGGGATGTAAGGTTTTATGGCATGCTAGCGCATGTAAATATTGGGCCGAAATTAATCTTAAGTTTTTTATAAAGTTATAATAGCCATTGGTCATCAATAAAAAAATAAGGTAATTTTTATCAAAAATTTCGATATTCGTAAAAAAATAAAAATTGTATTTGTTCGTTGGGCGTGGCGCTTACAATTTTAATTTAATTGTGGTCTAAAATGGCACCGCTGGTAGTCTGCAGCCAAGTAATAAATGTCACCATGCCATTTGTAAATAAATTTGCATTATATTAAATATAGATGCAAAATGGTCTTGAGCCAGGACAATATCCCAGTTCAAATCAAATTACTGTAAAATTTGTACATATTATTTGACCATAACTGTATAATAATAATTTTGTAAACTAGTGTAATTTATAAAAATCATCAAAATAAATATATTTTGATTCTATAAATTGAACTCTAAAGCTTTCTAAACAAAACATAATTTTTCATGTAATCCCATTCCGGCCCATTGTGCAACCTATTTTCGCATCCATTCAATCAAAAGCATAATGCCACAAAACATAAGTCTATGAGGAAAAAGTGTAACAGTAGAACAAATTAAATGAACTTTCCCTTTTGTTGGGCCAGAGACCAGACAACCTCCCTCCACCACCACCACCATCACCATCATTTCCACATTTTTCTCTTTGGTTTAACATTTGGGAAAATTCAATTCATTTTAGGTCAATCGTGCGTAAATGTGGAGAGTAACCACAACCCAGACAGGAGTGCGAGGCACGAGTACAACAGCACTAGCAACAAAAATGGCAAACCCTGTTACGAATGGATAATTTGGTAACAGGAAATTTACATAAAAAACTCTTAATTTAAAGTTCATTTGAAACAATTTCTTAAGTCATTTTGATATGCTAAATAAAGGAGGACCTTTATGGTCCTTTTGTCGGTGATGTAATGATTTCACCCCCCGCCACACACAAAAAAGAAAGAAAAGGTCTTTAAAAAAGGATGCTTTTAGTTGAGCAGAATAAAATGATATGGCTATAAAGACACTGTCGCATCTTACAAGGGTAAATTGAAGTATAATTTGAAGTGCCACAAATCGATTCCATTCTGAATAATAAAAATGAGGTTTTAATGGACTGCAAAACGGAACCCTTAGCCAGAGTTACAAATACTGAAATATCACTTTCAAAGTTTCCTGAGAACCAAGGTTTGCAGTTTTAAGGCTGAAATGTTATTTGTGGACCCATGCGAAGTCATATCGAGGGGATATATGAAACTTCGATTCAGAAGGATTTCAATTTTAGACCCTCACTGCTCGGCTTCGGTTAGTTCCATAGGCCTGTGTTAAACTTCATCATGTTTTTGGTTGTCAAAAATTCACCAAATCAGCTCAAAAGACTCTTTACCAAATCAATATTCTCCCATATATTGTATTCACATATTGTTACCCATATATAAAAAAAGACTCAACTAAAATTTTTTGCAATTCGAGATTTTTGGTTATTTTAACAAAAAACGCAACAAATTCGGTCATAATAAACAAAAATATCGATTTGCAAAAAATGTTAGTTGAGTCTATTTTATATTTGGCTAACGATATATATTGTATTCATCGACAAGCATACATTTTCTATAGAATATTGGACAATCCTAATTTAATAGAGGAGTTAAATAAGAATCCGTCATTCAATATAAGACTTGTGGAGGAGGTCGTGATAAACTAAGGAAGTTAAGTAAGAGACTGTCATTTGATGAGGAGGTTGTGAACCAATAGCGGACTTGAGGAGGAGGTCGTTATCTACTAAAGAACATGAAGAGGAGGACGCAATTTAACAGATAACTTGAAGAGGAGGTCGCAACTTAACAGATAACTTGAAGAGGAGGTCGCAACTTAACAGATAACTTGAAGAGGAGGTCGCAACTTAACAGATAACTTGAAGAGGAGGTCGTCTTTTATTAGAAGACTTGAAAAGTATGTAGATAACATGAAAAGAAGGTCGTCGTCTAATAGATAAATTACAGATGAGGTCGTCGTCTAATAGATAACTTGAAGAGGAAGTCGTCGTCTAAGAGATCACTTGAAGAGGAGGTCGTCATCTAATAGATAAATTGAATAGGAGTCGTCTTTCAATAGAATACTTGAAGAGGAGGTCGTCGTCTAATAGATAACATGAAGAGGAGTTCGTCGTAGAATAGATAACTTGAAGAGGAGGTCGTCATCTAATACATAACTTGAAGAGGAAGTTGTGTTTCCATAGAAGACCTGAAGATGAGGTCGTCGTCTAATAGATAACTTGAAGAGGAGGTCGTCGTCGAATAAACAACTCGAAGATGAAGTCGGCGTCTAATAGATAACTTGAAGAGGAATTCATCGTCTAATAGATAACTTGAAGAAGAAGTCGTCGTCTAATAGATAACTTGAAGAGGAAGTCATCGTATAATAGATAAATTGAAGAGGAAGTCGTCGTCTAATAGATAACTTGAAGAGGAAGTCGTCGTCTAATAGATAACTGGAAGAGGAAGTCGTCGTCTAATAGATAACTTGAAGAGGAAGTCGTCGTATAATAGATAAATTGAAGAGGAAGTCGTCGTCTAATAGATAACTTGAAGAGGAAGTCGTCGTCTAATAGATAACTTGAAGAGGAAATCGTCGTCTGATAGATAATTTGAAGAGGAAGTCGTCGTCTGATAGATAATTTGAAGAGGAAGTCGTCGTCTAATAGATAACTTGAAGAGGAATTCATCGTCTAATAGATAACTTGAAGAGGAGGTCGTCGTCGAATAGACAACTTGAAGAGGAAGTCGTCGTCTGATAGATAATTTGAAGAGGAAGTCGTCGTCTAATAGATAACTTGAAGAGGAATTCATCGTCTAATAGATAACTTGAAGAGGAGATCGTCGTCGAATAGACAACTTGGAGAGGAAGTCGTCGTCTGATAGATAATTTGAAGAGGAAGTCGTCGTCTGATAGATAATTTGAAGAGGAAATCGTCGTCTGATAGATAATTTGAAGAGGAAGTCGTCGTCTAATAGATAACTTGAAGAGGAAGTCGTCGTCTAATAGATAACTTGCAGAGAAGTTCGTTTTTTCAATAGAGGAGGTCGTCCTTTAATAGAGGCATTAAACAAAGAGTTGTGCTCTCTCGTCTAATAGATAACTTGAAGATGAAGTCGTCGTCTAATAGATAACTTGAAGAATAAGTCGTCGTCTAATAGATAATTTGAAAAGGAAGTCGTCGTCTAATAGATAAATTGAAGAGGAAGTCGTCGTCTAATAGATAACTTGAAGAGGAAGTCGTCGTCTAATAGATAACTTGCAGAGAAGTTCGTTTTTTCAATAGAGGACTTGAGGTCGTCCTTTAATAGAGGCATTAAACAAAGAGTTGTGCTCTCTTTTCTTTTGCAGAAAAGCACCCGACCAGCATCAGGGCCTCTTTGCCAACTCACACTTCTCAAAAAGTATCTGTTGCATTCATTTTCTATAGAAATATTCGGCATCACATTTTTTCCAACATTTTTTCACTACTGTTCGGTGTTGGGCATTAAAATAAAAAGTCATGGTCTCTTTTCTTTTGCAGAAAAGCACCAGACCAACACCAAGGCCTCCTTACCAACTCATTCTTCTCCAAAAGTATATATTCTATTCATCCCCAGGCTTTCATTTTCTATAGAAATATTCGGCATCACTTTCCGATAGAATAATGTACGTATAGCTAAAACTTCATTAGAATAAAGTATACCCTTAAGTCATTGGCCGGGCGATGAGAGTTTTCCAGAGTAAAATTGAAATGAGCCTAAGTAAATTGGTTTCTATGTAAACTATTCCTTTTGTTCCCATTGATACCACACAAATCCAATCACTTGACATTCGTTTCTGTAATATCTCTTAGTAGTTTTTCTTCTTCTAAGGATCCTAACTCTAAGAGAGTGAAGAGAAGGTGGTTAATGTAAGGAAAATGAAAACATTTTCTTGATAGAGAATAACCGAAATACTTTGATGACCACAAAACTGTTTTTACAGGACCCATTTGCTATTCTTTTCTCGTTTCTATCCAACATTTCCCTATTTGTTTTGTGAAACCCCCCATAGTCCTACTCCTTTCAATGCGAACCCCACTTATGGCACCAGCTATATCTTTCGTCCACCATTTCCTTTGATAGCCCTTTCGTTGGGTATCCTATACCCATTTACACTTGCACTTAGTGAAATTTTCACACTTTTTCCAACGAAAAACAAAATAAATAAAGGGAAATCGACATCGAATAAGATGTTCGGCGTTGGTGAATGGGGTAGGGAGATGTGGACAAGGACAAACAACGTCTCTTTTCATTTGTAACACTAAATAAGGGTTTGTTTCCAGCACATTTTTAATGGAAATAACCAAATATAGAAACTCTCTGCTTTTATGTCCTTTCGTGCCACGAACGAGCCAACAACTATTCGTAGTGGTGGTCGATGAGGTTTTGCGGAGAGCATCCTTCCTCACCCTCATCCACGTAACCAGCCAGCAGTAATGACATTTTAGCCATGCGTAAGAATGCCCCAAATGTACATTTAGCTTAATCAAGATTTTAATATTTAAACAACTTTTTGAATAAAACAACTACAATGACAACACTATGCGAATGTATAAGTGAGTGTTGTGGTGTGTGCGGTCGAGTTGGTTTAGTTTGGTTTGCTATGGTTTGCCTGCCAACAACCGAAAACTTACAGATAATATATCTCTGACAAATCTTTTTTGTGTTAAGCAGATTTGAACGTAGAATATTTGCTTTTATACTCAGGTCCTTTTTTTGTTTTTGGAAAAAGCATGCTTCAGCTGATAGCCAGATATCAGAGATATCACTACATAGCAAAGGGTTATGGGAATTGGTTGGATATTTCAAATGCAAATATGGACATTAACTTCTTAGGAGACCGGTAGCAATAGATGAAACGTTAAAGATCAAAATTAAATAGGGTTCATCTGTGGATTGCCAAACATTTTGGAAGCTTGCAAATAGGATTTGAAATGTAGGCTGGACTTTATCTTTAAATAAAGAGAACTTGAAGAAAGTGTCGTCACCTAATAGAGAACTTGGGTAAAAAGTCATCATCTAATAGAGATCTTGGGGGAAAAGTTCGTCATCTAATAGAGAACGTGGGGAGGAGGTCTTCATCTAATAGAGTACTTGGGGAAAAGTCGTTATCTTATATATAACTTGGGGAAAATGTCGTCATCTAATAGAGAACTTGAGGAGGAGGTCGTCATCTAATAGAGAAAATGCGGAAAATGTCGTCAGCTAATAGAGAAACTGAGGAAAAGGTCGTCATCTAATAGAGAACTTGAGGAGGAGGTCGTCATCTAATAGAGAAAATGTCGTCAGCTAATAGAGAAACTGAGGAAAAGGTCGTCATCTAATAGAGAACTTGAAGAGCAAGAAGAACGTGAGGAAAAGGTCGTCATCTAATAGAAAACTTGAAGAGGAGGTCGACGTCTAATAGAGAACTTGAAGAGGAGGCCGTCGTCTAATAGAGAAAATGAGGAAAAAGTCGTCATCTAATAGAGAGCTTGAGGAGGAGGTCGTAATCTAATAGATCAAATGAGGAAAATGTCGCCAGCTCAGAGAGAACATGAGAAGATCGTCATCTAATAGATAAACTGAGGAAAATGTCTTTATCTAATAGAGAAACTGAGGAAAAGGTCTTTATCTAATAGAGAGCTTGAGGAGGAGGTCATCATCTAATAGAACACTTGAGGAGAAGATCGTCATCTAATAGAGAATCTGAGAAAGTCTTCATCTAATAGAGAACTTGAGGAGGAGGTCATCATCTAATAGAAGAAAGTGTCTAATAGAGAACTCTAATAGTGGAGGTCGTCATCTAATAAAGGAATTGAAGACAAGGACATCACTGAACTTGAAGAGGAGGTCGACGACCAATGAAGAATTTGAAGAGGAGGTCGTCGTCTAATGAATAATTTGAAGAGGAGGTCGTCGTCTACTGAAGAATTTGAAGAACGTTAAGTGGAGGTCGTGGTCTAATAGAGGAATTTTAGAGGAAGTCGTCATCTTGTAGAAAACATGAAGATGAGGTCGTCATATAATAGAGAACATGAAGGGTAGATCGTCCTCTAATGGAGGAAAATGTCGTCACCTAATAGAGAACTTAAGAAGGAGATCGTCATCTAATAGAGGAAGATGTCGTCACCTAATAGAGAACTTGAAGGGGAGATTGTCCTCTAATAGAGAATGATGTCGTCAGCTAACGACGAACTTGAAGAGGATGTCGTCAGTTGAAGAGAAGTCCATCTTTTAACAAGGTACTTGAATAAGAGTTCGTAATTTAATATAGCAATTGAGTAAGAGGCCGTCACTTAAGAGATGTTTTGAATAAGAGACCGTCATTTAATACAGAACATAAGGAGGACGTCGTGATCTAATAGAGCAGTTGAATATGAAGAAAACAGCAGTTCAATAAGAAACCGTCATTTATTAGAGTATTTAAATAAGGAGATAACGCTTAATAGAGGGGTTCAATAAGAAACCGTCTTTGAATATAGGAGTTGAACAAGAAGCCGTCATTTAATAGAGGTGGTGAACTACTAAAGTAGTGGAGTAAGAGGCCGTTAGCTGATGGACAACTTGATGAGTAGGTCCTGATCTAATATATTATTTAATAAAGAACTTGCTGAGGAGGTCGTGATATAATAGAGGACTTGAGGAGGTCATCATCAAATAAAGAACTTGAAGAAGAGATCGTAATCTAACGAGAACTTGAAGAGGGGGTCTATGTTGAGGGGATTTCAAATGCTAAAATTACCACAAACCACAAACATCCCCGTATGGACAAAGATTTGATTCTCTCAATCAATGAGCTGGGCGCGATATAATCTTGTGTTCACGAAAAGAAAGAAATGATAAAGTCACCTTGTTGTATCTGGAGTTGAACCTGCACTGTCAGTGTGACAATCGTACACACTTCTTACCATACCAATAAACCATTGATTTCATAAATCGATGAACATTATATAAACAACGAAACTGTTAAGTTTTCCTGGATATTACAGCCCAAGGATGTCCATCCAACCTTTAATCTCCCAGCCATCCTTTTGTCTGTCCGTCCGTATATTCTTTCTGTCCACCGTTAATTGTCCTCAACTTGTATTGCAGTTGGACATAATGTGCATGCATCTATTTTCTAACGGCGATTAGGCCGAATAATGAAGATGAATCCTGGAAGTGAGAATAAGAAGTATTGTCCTTGTTTCACAACCCTTTGTGTTCGCTAAACCCTAACACACACATGTACGTACATAAAAAGGACACCACCACCAACCACCACCTCATTGTATCCAAAAGTCCCCTCAATTTAAAGTTAACAGCTTTACTTGAAATGTGTCTGTCCAAACCAGGACACGGGTAGCAGCACCGAATTTTACATCTTTTCCGATTGTTTAAAGGTTTTTCCTTTGCATGTAGAAAATTAAGCAACATTTGGAATTCGCACAACCAAAGATATTCCAAAAAAAGAAACCCTAAAAACGATTTGCTGATTATAAAATATATTATTTTATACCAGTAAAAATGTATGCATTCATTCATGGGTTCGTTTTTTTGCTCCTTGCCGAGAGATTTTCGGACAGACGGAACTTAAGGGAAAATCTGATTTGAAAGGGATATTGTTTTCGGTGTGTGCGAGTGTGTATCACACAGGGAACATAAGTCATCATTAAACATTTAAAGTATACTTTCGGTGCTGCAGAGGATTATTGTGTATTTTAATATTTAAAAAAGCATACTTTTAGGTAGGGATTTATTTTCAATTTATGTAGAAACGAAAAGGTTTATAAACCCCTCCTCCCCCCTTTCACACAAAATGTAAATGCAGGATTCGTAATTGATTATGCCACAATATATGATACTAATACTGTTTTGCAAAATGGTTTAGCCAACTTAAGTAAGCAAATATTTAATCATATAACAAATGCAGCAAGGAGTGCTTAAAAAATAAAAAAAATATGATAGAAAGGATTTTAAAGGAAAATTGAAATTTCCCAGGTGGCAATTTCTCCTGTTTCGCAATTTCATGGAAATACGGTTTTTTGAAATCTCAAATCTTTTTGAATCCGTGACACGTGACAAAGAATGTCATTTAATACAGGAATTGGAGATAAGATCATTTCTTAATAGAAGAGTTGATAAGGATATTATCTGTTTAAACCTGTGACACGTGATTCATTACTTAATAGAAGAGACGAGAAGGAGATTATCTTTTAATGGAAGACTTGAGAAGATTTTACTATTTAGCAGATGACTTGAAGAGGGATCGCTGTTTAAAAGTGGACTCGAAGAGGACGTCTTGAGGAGTAGCATTCATTTCAGTTGACTATGGGAAGAGGTCATTTTTTAATAGGGGTCTTTAGAAGCAGATCGTCATTGAACCGAGTACTTGAAGAGAACATCTTTATTTAATAGAGGACTTGATGAATATATCGTCATTTAAAGGTGGGATTAGATGAGGAGGTTGTTATTTTACACTTGAAGGACCGGTCTTTTAACAAAGGATTTAAAGGGGAGGTCGTCATCTAATAGAGAACTAAAAGAAGAATGATGTTGCCATTCATTAGATGACTAGAGGAGGATGTCGTTATCTAATAAAGAACTAGGGCTCGAGGAGGAGATCATTTATCAGAGAACTTCATGAGGAGGTTGCTATTTTATAGAAAACTTGCGGAAGAGGCAGGATAAAGATCGTGATGAGCAGGACGTCATTTTATAAAGGACTTTAGAAGCTAGTCGTCATTTCATGGAGGACTTTAGAAGCTAGTCGTCATTTCATAGAAGACTTTAGAACCTAGTCGTCATTTCATAGAGGACTTTAGAACCTAGTCGTCATTTCATAGAGGACTTTAGAACCTAGTCGTCATTTCATAGAGGACTTTAGAAGATAGCTAGGTAGGACTTGTGGATTAGTTCGTTATTTTATAAAGAACTTGGAGAAGGTAGTTATTTAATAGAGGTGTTGAGTATGAGTCCGTTATTTTATAGATGAATCTCCCTAACTGGTCGTTATTTAATAGCGGACTTCCTAAAATTATTAACTGCTCGTTATTAAAAGAGGAGGATGTCGTCATCTAGATGAGAAATTTAGGAAAAGGTCTTCATCTAATAGAAAACAGCCATCTTGAAGATGAGATCGTCATTTAATAGATAAATTTAGAGGGAGGTCGTCATCTAATAGAGAACTTGAGGTGGACGTCGTCGTCTAATAGAGAAAATTAGGAAAATGTCGTCAACTAATAGAGAAAATGAAGAACGTGAAGTCAACTAATAGAGAAAATGAGGAACATGTCGTCAACTAATAGAGAACTTGAGGAGAAGATCGTCATCTAATAGAGAAAATGAGGAAAATGTCTTCAACTAATAGAGAACTTGAAGAGAAGATCGTCATCTAATAGAGAAAATGAGGAAAATGTCTTCAACTAATAGAGAACTTGAAGAGAAGATCGTCATCTAATAGAGAAAATGAGGAAAATGTCTTCAACTAATAGAGAACTTGAGGAGGAGGTCATCATCTAATAGATCACTTGAGGAGAAGATCGTCATCTAATAGAGAACATGAGGAAAAGGCCTTTATCTAATAGATAACTTGAGGAGGTCATCATCTAAGAAATAACTTGAAGGCAAGGGCATCACTGAACTTGAATAGCAGGTCGTCGTCTAGTGAACAATTTGAAGAGGAGTTTGTCGTCTAATGAAGAATTTAAAGTGGAGGTCGTCGTCTAATGAAGAACTTAAAGTGGAGGTCGCCATCTAATAGAGGAATATGTCGTAATCTAATGGAGAACTTAAGAGAAGATCGTCATCTAATAGATAAACTGCGGAAAATCTCGTCATCTAATGGATAACTTGAGGAAAAGGGTCATATCTAATTGAGAAGTTGAAGACAAGGCCATTCTCTAGTAGAGAACTTGCCTCACCAAATGGAGAACTTAAGACAAGGCCGTTGTCTAATAGAGAAGATTATAGAGGAATTTAGGAAATGGTGGAACTTGAACTTGCTGAGGCCAGTCTACACAATTTGAGAACTTGTAAATGAGATTGTCGTTTGTTAGAGAACTTGTTAAGGAGGTCTTTACCTTATATATAGTCTTTATATTATATGGTACTTGAAGAGGAGTCACTTATTTAATAGACACTGGATGAGAGGTAGTTATCTATAGGGGGCTTGAGGAAGAGTTTGTTATTTTATAGATGATCCCCGAATCATATATAGTATTTTAATAGAGCAGTCGATTATGAGACTTCTTAAACTTGTCGTTCTGTAATCTTCCTTCCTAAGGGTGATCTTTCGATATTCATAGTATAATTGCTGAAGATAGTCTACGGAATTTTAAGAATAATTTTAGTGTGGGTATTGTTTTAAAATATAACTCCCCTTAGTTTCTGTTATTTAAGTATAAATTCCAACAAATTGTATGTAATTTGCTTTACCAGGTATAAACGCCGACCCACTCTAACCTACATGGCCTAGATATCAATTTTTAATTATAATGGCATTGTACATTGTGTTGTATAGCATATTAATGACATAATTATGCAAAGCGTAATTGATTTGTTGTTGTAATTAAATCATTATTATCAGTAAACTGTTATTATTAAGACATATTTCACAGTAATGATACAACCAGAGTTCGCTGTTGTTTAAACACTTTGTTGGCAATATAAATAAATGTTATAAAAAAATATTATAGGAAAAATAAATATTTGATTTAAAGAGAAAATAAACACATATCATGGGGGTATTAAAGAGAAATTAAGGAAATTATTTATTGTATAGCAAATTCGCCATTAATTGTATTAGCCTGTTTCGTAAATTTCAATCCGTCTAATTAATTACTTTAACACAATTGAAAATGTCTCCGTGATAACCAAGTGAAACTTTTCCTTCCTTAATGAAATTGAGGAAGCTCTATTAAAAGGATGCAAAACTAAATAAATACAAAAAAATAAATCCTTTTTGTAAACACAAGACCACAGGTAAAGGCACCGGTGGGTGCTTTCACCAAGACGATGATATATTAACGAGGACTTTGTTTGTCATTTTTCTTTGCTTATTCTCGTTGCCTTTATCTGCCATGCACAACAAAAGGATATGCGGCATACAATTAGGCTGAAGGATGTTTAAGTGGGGAATGGGGATGACGAGTGTATGCATTGTGTGTGGAGGTTTGCTGATGATGAAGAGGATGTTGTACCAACTTTGCATAACTAATTAAAGTTGTTGTCGGCTTTGTATCCTTCTCAGACACAGGCTCAGTGCACACACGCACAAGTGTAGAATATCCGCTTTATGTTCGTGGCGTGGAATTAAACAAAATGCCCAACATAAAAGCCATACATCCGCTGCCATTGTGCGATTGGCTACATAGGACGAGTGTGCCGGTATTTGAGCGTACTAGTGCACTACAATTTTTCTTCCTCTTCTTCTGCTCATCTCGAGAAATAATCAAAAACTGCCACAAGTGTCGTTTTTATTGTGGCATTAAGTGTTAGCACTTTTCGTGGCTCTTTTCTCACGGACATGCAGGTGGTTCTTCCCGAAGAAGGAGGAATTGCATCTGCAAACCCTTTTATTTATCCGCTGTTCTTTTCCAGCTTGCAAATGAAGTTATCAATACAAAGTTTTATGATTTGCTATTTTTCATTGGCTTTCTTTACTTCAACGTTTCGAAATTGTATTTGTCTACTAAATATTTTTGTATATTTTTCTCAATTATTTGTTTGCCATTCATTCACCGTGATTGAAATTGAGTTAGTCAAGGCGCATTTCATTTGTATTGCATACTCATGGGGGAGGGACATTCCTATCCACTGTATTTGGCTTTAGAAAAATGTTAATAAAATGTTTGTGAATTTCATGAATGATTTGGCGAACTTTAGCAGCACATTTCATGACATCATTCCTTGACTATCGCATCTCTCAGTTTAATATGCTCTTCACAATACGTTTTGGTCCAAGTCATTGTAGTGCATACTTTTTGGCTGTAAATCCTTTTCTGTCAAATCTTTTGTATTCTATTATCTTGTTTTCTTGTAGTTCGTTGAAAATTTTCCTTAGCTGCGTAGTGCTATTTGTCAGACAAGCATATACATATGTTTACATACAACCCATGTCTATTCACAATTGTTGCATACTGTCGGGATATCTTCGCCCTCTTTTCTGTAGTTTCTAGTAATTTTTTTCAGTCAGTGCTTTTCCCAAAGCTTACAACACTGTTCTATTGTGAAAACGTTTCTATTAGTTTTGCTCGCATTTTTTTCTCGTTGAGTTCCCTAGCAACCTTTTGACAGAAAATGTCACATTTTTTGTGTGCAGACAATACTAAAACTAACTATGTATTCGAATTTGGTTTTTATATTTTTTAATACGAAAAGAGTGGGAGAAAGTTAGGAAAAATTGCAAAAAAAAAATGTTAAAATAACGAACAATTGGCGTGACTTTCCATTTGATGGAGCTGTCCTTCCATTTCGGGGAAATGCAACAAATGACATTTTCCATATTTAATAGAATTCATGTTGAAATGCATTTCTTTTTTGGGATTTTTTTCGTAAAACATTCGCACCAGTTGCTCCCAATAGCATTTTGTTCTTTTTCTTGTTTGTTTGAAGGGAAAAACGTGACTTTTCCCAATATCATGTCAGTGGTAAACTTTTGCTATTTTCACATACACTTACACACGAGTACTCCTGCTATTGTCCACATTTGAATTTCTATAGAGTTCTAAACTTCATATTAAACTTTGTCATAGTACGTGCAACAGTTTCCGTTTCCGTTCTTTCGTTGTCTGTAATTGTGTCATACTGCAACCCTTGTTGCGGTGTGTGCTTTGGAAAAATACAACAACAGCAACAACACAGTTTGCCTTTTGAGCTTTGGGGAATCTTCAATGAATTTTTAATTTTTTTCTCTACAAACATAATTGTTGCTTGTTCTTGCTCTTTGGCTATTTCTGTTGTTCGTTCTATTTCTCTTTGTCAGACTAAAAGTTAATTAAAATTTCTGTGTCAATTTGAGCTTATGTTTCACGTTTCGTTTCTGTTGCGTGTCTGCTTTGAAGTGCAAAGTTTGCCGAGAGTTTTTTCTTGGTGTAGCATTGTAGCCTTCAACGTTTAGGTCTGTCAATAACTGAAATGGCCAATCGTTGGGGACCCACTAAACGAATGAATGCCAAGAAATAATTAAATAATATTTTATTGTCGACGACGTGCCTTTTGTGTGAAAATTATTTCCAGAAGTTGACAAAACTTTTGGGGTACACACAATTGATGAGGAATTCAATGAATATTAATGATGTATAAGCTTTGATAAGAGATTTAATTTGGCAGCTAAATACATTTGACCTCTAAACTAATCCGAATATGGTTGTCCAACTCAGAGTGACATAGTTAAGCACATTGATTGAATATTTCAATGGAACATGTATACCCTTATCTCGACATTTTCTTATAAATTCGATAGTAGAAGTGGATATATTAAAATGTATCAAACAGGCATTGAGAAGGCATATTTAGGAGAACATTTTATCCATAGATCTTTATGACTTTATGATTTTATGATTTTATGATTTTATGATTTTATGATTTTATGATTTTATGATTTTATGATTTTATGATTTTATGATTTTATGATTTTATGATTTTATGATTTTATGATTTTATGATTTTATGATTTTATGATTTTATGATTTTATGATTTTATGATTTTATGATTTTATGATTTTATGATTTTATGATTTTATGATTTTATGATTTTATGATTTTATGATTTTATGATTTTATGATTTTATGATTTTATGATTTTATGATTTTATGATTTTATGATTTTATGATTTTATGATTTTATGATTTTATGATTTTATGATTTTATGATTTTATGATTTTATGATTTTATGATTTTATGATTTTATGATTTTATGATTTTATGATTTTATGATTTTATGATTTTATGATTTTATGATTTTATGATTTTATGATTTTATGATTTTATGATTTTATGATTTTATGATTTTATGATTTTATGATTTTATGATTTTATGATTTTATGATTTTATGATTTTATGATTTTATGATTTTATGATTTTATGATTTTATGATTTTATGATTTTATGATTTTATGATTTTATGATTTTATGATTTTATGATTTTATGATTTTATGATTTTATGATTTTATGATTTTATGATTTTATGATTTTATGATTTTATGATTTTATGATTTTATGATTTTATGATTTTATGATTTTATGATTTTATGATTTTATGATTTTTTGATTTTATGATTTTATGATTTTATGATTTTATGATTTTATGATTTTATGATTTTATGATTTTATGATTTTATGATTTTATGATTTTATGATTTTATGATTTTATGATTTTATGATTTTATGATTTTATGATTTTATGATTTTATGATTTTATGATTTTATGATTTTATGATTTTATGATTTTATGATTTTATGATTTTATGATTTTATGATTTTATGATTTTATGATTTTATGATTTTATGATTTTATGATTTTATGATTTTATGATTTTATGATTTTATGATTTTATGATTTTATGATTTTATGATTTTATGATTTTATGATTTTATGATTTTATGATTTTATGATTTTATGATTTTATGATTTTATGATTTTATGATTTTATGATTTTATGATTTTATGATTTTATGATTTTATGATTTTATGATTTTATGATTTTATGATTTTATGATTTTATGATTTTATGATTTTATGATTTTATGATTTTATGATTTTATGATTTTATGATTTTATGATTTTATGATTTTATGATTTTATGATTTTATGATTTTATGATTTTATGATTTTATGATTTTATGATTTTATGATTTTATGATTTTATGATTTTATGATTTTATGATTTTATGATTTTATGATTTTATGATTTTATGATTTTATGATTTTATGATTTTATGATTTTATGATTTTATGATTTTATGATTTTATGATTTTATGATTTTATGATTTTATGATTTTATGATTTTATGATTTTATGATTTTATGATTTTATGATTTTATGATTTTATGATTTTATGATTTTATGATTTTATGATTTTATGATTTTATGATTTTATGATTTTATGATTTTATGATTTTATGATTTTATGATTTTATGATTTTATGATTTAATGATTTTATGATTTTATGATTTTATGATTTTATGATTTTATGATTTTATGATTTTATGATTTTATGATTTTATGATTTTATGATTTTATGATTTTATGATTTTATGATTTTATGATTTTATGATTTTATGATTTTATGATTTTATGATTTTATGATTTTATGATTTTATGATTTTATGATTTTATGATTTTATGATTTTATGATTTTATGATTTTATGATTTTATGATTTTATGATTTTATGATTTTATGATTTTATGATTTTATGATTTTATGATTTTATGATTTTATGATTTTATGATTTTATGATTTTATGATTTTATGATTTTATGATTTTATGATTTTATGATTTTATGATTTTATGATTTTATCAGTGTATGATTATTCGGTGAATTTAGTACAAAATTTCCTGTTTACTTGATAAATGTGTATTTTTTGTTGCTACATTTTTAATGTTGAAGACTATTCGCACCTCAATCCCAATCCCTTGTGTTGTGCATTTACCTTAAGTACCGCAAGCTTTTAGTTTTAAAACCAGTAAGGAAAGGCTAAAGTCGGGCGGGGCCGACTCTGTGATACACTCCACTTTCAATCGGAATACAATTCAATTCGGTGAAAAAGTGAAAAAGACAAGGTTTTTTGTATCCTGTAAATGTATGTGTTTGACAAAAAATTTTATATCGGAAAGGACATTTGTATGAGGATATATTGAAACCTGGAACGAAATAGGTGAAATATAAAATATATAGTTTGGCCAAAATCGGTTAAACTTATGGGAGCAACATTTGAATTTGGGCTATATTTAAATCTGAACCGATCTTACCCACTTTCATCATAGTTTTGTTTAGTTAGATTATAAGATGTTGTGCGAAATTTAAAGAAAATCGAGCACAATATGTGGCTTTTAAAGCGGCTGAGGTCAAATCGGGAGCGACATTTGTATGGGGGCTATATCTAAATCTGAACCGATCTTACCCAATTTCTGCATAGGTGTTTCTAGTAAGATTATAAGATGTTGTGCAAAATTTAAAGAAAATCGAGTACAATATGTGGTTTCTACAGAGGAAAATGTCAAATCGGGAACGACATTTGTATGGGGGCTATATCTAAATCTGAACCGATCTTACCCAATTTTTGCATAGGTGTTTATAGTTGGATTATAAGATGTTGTGCCAAATTTAAAGATAATCGGGTACAATATGTGGTTTCTAGAGCGGAAAATGTCAAATCGGGAGCGACATTTGTATGGGGGCTATATCTAAATCTGAACCGATCTTACCCAATTTTTGCATAGGTGTTTCTAGTTGGATTATAAGATGTTGTGTCAATTTTAAAGAAAATCGGGTACAATATGTGGTTTCTAGAGCGGAAAATGTCAAATCGGGAGCGACATTTGTATGGGAGCTATATCTAAATCTGAACCGATCTTACCCAATTTTTGCATAGGTGTTTCTAGTTGGATTATAAGATGTTGTGTCAATTTTTAAGAATATCGGGTGCAATATGTCGTTTCTAGAGCGGAAAATGTCAAATCGGGAGCGACATTTGTATGGGAGCTATATCTAAATCTGAACCGATCTTATCCAATTTTTGCATAGGTGTTTCTAGTTGGATTATAAGATGTTGTGTCAATTTTTAAGAATATCGGGTGCAATATGTCGTTTCTAGAGCGGAAAATGTCAAATCGGGAGCAACATTTGTATGGGGGCTATATCTAAATCTGAACCGATCTTACCCAATTTTTGCATAGGTGTTTATAGTCGGATTATAAGATGTTGTGTCAATTTTAAAGAATATCGGGTGCAATATGTCGTTTCTAGAGCGGAAAATGTCAAATCGGGAGCAACATTTGTATGGGGGCTATATCTAAATCTGAACCGATTTGTCTCAAATTAAATAGCGTTCGTCCTTGATCCACAAAACTTACTTGTGCCAATTTTTGTTAAGATCGGACTATAATTGCGACCTGTAGTTTGATTACAACAATAGATGGACAGACAGACAGACGGACAGACAGACGGACAGACAGACGGACAGACAGACGGACAGACGGACAGACGGACATTGCTAAATCGACTCAGAAAGTGATTCTAAGTCGATCGGTATACTTAACAATGGGTCTATCCCGCTTCCTTTTGGGTGTTACAAACAAATGCACAAAGCCATAATACTCTCGTGGAGTGTATAAATATTTCCCACTTAAAAACGCATTTCCGAATACCTGAGCGAAAGAAACTCTTGCTCCGATTTGAGAGCTTTAACAAACAAAATGTTATTTTTATTCTTGATTTTACTTCACTTAAAGGACATAAAGTAAAATCAAGGATGTCGTTCTAAATAAAATATGACCGGCAAACCGGTGTCGGAATGCTATGGTGCTCATGAAACTCTTCTCCGCACATTCCTGAGCTACGTTTCCTAGTCATAGCAAAATGACAAATTACAACACATTATATTTCTTTCGAAATGAACTCAACTTTCTGCAATGGATGAAGTAGAAAAAAGCCAGGATACAAAAAAGTGGAAGAACCTAATGGCACGTATGAAAAACATAATGTTTTCCGCACATCTACATACATGTATACCTACACATGTGTAAGGATACATACATATGTGTTGGTGTGTGTATGGCACATGTCCAAGTGTTCTCCATTTGTAGGGAGGAATCTAAACCCAGAACACCCCTTAAGAAATATTCACAATAAATAAAACATTTCATGAATACTCAAAATGAGTAAGAAATGAAATGAAATGGCAGAGATGAAACAACAAAAGAACAAAACAACAACAACAACACAAACAAACAGCAATAAAACAAATAAACTCTGACATAAAAGACATTGTACTTTC
Source organism: Polietes domitor (assembly GCA_947397865.1). Taxonomy (NCBI): domain Eukaryota; kingdom Metazoa; phylum Arthropoda; class Insecta; order Diptera; family Muscidae; genus Polietes; species Polietes domitor. The sequence continues at coordinate 41,299,655 of OX377618.1, read as the reverse complement.
TTCAAGTTAACATCTAACAAATAAAGCCGGAACAACACTATAGTCAAACACACACACACGCTCATGGCCACATGCAAACGCGTTCACTCCCCTCGGACCATGAACGTCTTCCTAATCTCCTACGACAACCAAGGGGGTGCCCCGGAGTGTGTCTCACGAAAGAACTTCCAGTTGTCGCAGCGTCACATAAAAGGATTTAAAGGTTTTATGTTCCCTTTATGTTTCACTTCACAGATTATCTGTGGAAAATCATAACGCACACAAACACATTATTTGACACAAAAACACACACACAACACATGCACAATCAGACACAGGACATGAAAGCAACGCATCACACTAAAGCCACTAAAGGATTTGAAAATGTCTTTAGACACACATTAAGATGGTTGGTAGTGTGGAACAAACTTACATACTCGCATACAAGTGTGTATGGGTGTGGGTGTGTGTGATTGTATTTATTTATGGCTTCATTTTATTTTCGGTTAAATGTCAAATTCCACATGACTTTGTCGCATGTTAACACAATATTTGCATTAAGATTATATTTTATATGGCATCCACAGAACAGCAGAGGACAGTCGGCTCAGGCAGTCCTTTGGCTTACGAACATTTGCAATTATAAGGATACATACATCTATAAATCTTGAAATATATCGAAGCTATGTGACTAATGCAAGTTCATCTCTCTCTTTTACATTTCTTTGCAGGTATGTAATCTTTTTCGAAATACTGAAATGCTCAATACACATGAATGTAAGTCGATAAAAATATAATCTTTCTTCTTTAGTGTACTATAGGGACATACAATAGTATTGTATTGGGTCTTATTTCTTTATGAGATGCACTTCCTGGCAGATCTCAAATGTAATAGAGATGAGCATTTACTAATAGGATAATTGCGTTTCTCTTTTAGCTGATAATGTTCCTTGTCTAGAGCAACATTTATTCCTCTTCTTTCTTCTTTTCTGAATAATTCAGATTAAATGTTGCAAATACACTTCTTAGAGGAAACATAAATTCGATTTCAATTGCGATATTGTTCTGACTCAAGACGGTGTTGCTTTATAGTTTATAGAATGGAAATTTATGGTGGCTTTTCATATCTGATATACAAGTAATGAATCCAAACGTAAGGTATCCCATTACAATATGCAGCAACAATTTTTACGCAAAGCTATGTACAATATTTTGGCTCTCTATACTCAAAACAATATTAAAAAAATTAATGGATAATTTTTCTAATATTTCATCAAATTTCAGTTTTCGCTCAGAGTGTCATTATTAGTTTCACTCTCTCACTGTAAAATTCCGATAACACCCGCTATGAATTGAACGTGCACATAGTTTTGTATGGTTTAGGAATAGTCTCCAAAAATTGAAAAAAGAAGAATTAAAAAAATCATACAAATTAGGAAAAATCAAAAAAATATTTTGTTATATTTTGTAACTTCTACATTTATCCCCAGATCTTTTACATGTGAGTCACTCCATGTCAACCGGTACGATTTTTGCAGTAATATTACAGGAAAATGTTAATTTTTTTTAATATAGTCAAAAGTAATAAAAATATTGAAAAATTAGTTTCATAAATAAATAAATATAAAATTTTAATTATTTTAAACCACGCTTGTAAGGCAAGGCTACCAATACGTTTGCATTATATATATATCGAAATAATACTTCAAGTCAATTCAAAAATTAAATCAAAAATCTTTCATACTGAATTCCAAAATTCATACGGCCATTTGGTTGGTACCATTTTTATCCCTTCTTCCTATTTTACCCCCTTAAGAGTACGACTTTCTAAAATCTCTTTATTTTACGTGTCTACGCAATTAGAGGGATGTACACACCGATTTGCATCATTCTAGCTGCAGTCGTTTAGTTGGTACCATTTTTATCCCTTGATAGAAAAAAATTGGAAAAAAACCTTTCATTTCTCGTGTCTTCGCAGTCAGAGGAATGTGTATTCCGAATTTCATGACTCTAGCTGTGGTCATTTGGTTGGTACTATTTTTATCCCCTTTTTCCATTTTAACCTCAAAAAGTAAGAATTTCGAAAAATCCGTTTATTTTACGTGTCTACGCAATCAGAGGAATGTATACACCGAATTTCTTTATTCTAGGTGCAGCCGTTTGGTTGTGTACCATTTTTATCCCTCCATTCCCATTTTACCCCTTAAAAGTACTAATTTGGAAAAAATACTTTTATATTAGTATCTACTCAATTAGAGAAATGTATACACCGAATTTCGTGTTTCTCGCTGTTGTCGTTTGATATGTACCATTTTTATCCCTTTTTGTCCCATTTCACCCCCTACGATTAAAAATCATTTATGGTGCACGTTTTTGTTATATGGGGGAATGCGCATACCCAATGTCAAGCAAGTACAAGTAGACATATGGAAAAATATGCTTAAATACACTAAAATATTGGTGGTTATTTTGGTTATTTTTAGTCCTTGTGAGGGAAAAAATTTTCCCTATGGGCCGATTCCGTCCAGTTTCCATTCCAACCGACCTACGACTATAAGACGTATTTGTGGAAAATATAGGACCTCTCTATATCCTTTCGCTTAGATGCTAGCGTGCTTTCAACAGACGGACATGGCTAGATCGTCTTAGAATTTTTGACGATCAAGAATATATATACTTTATAGGGTCACAGGTCGATATTTCACGGTGTTACAAACGGAATGACAATGTTCCTCCATCCTGGATGTGGAGGGTATGAAAAATAAAAAAATGTATCCAAAACATTTCTTAATATCTTTTCGAGTTTAGGCAGGCAAAATACATCAAAAAATTTTGTAATAATAAAAAAGAACTAACTCGTAATTTTTGAGAAATCGATTTTTTTGTTAATTATGAAGTTTGATAAAATTACCCAAAATCTCGATTTGCAAAAAATGTGAGTTAAGTCTGTTTTCTATTAGAGTAACAATATGGCCTGCCGGAAAAAATTTTATGCATTATTTTTTTTGGACAACGAAGTGGGCCACCGAAAGAAGATCCTTTTCGATAAGCGAGCTCGTATAGCTTGAGGTCTCTTTCCTATGGTAAAAGTACTACGTGCTCAATTCTAAAAATATTTCTTGGGATAATTGAGACCTGCGGCCTCTTCAACATATAGAAAAAACATATAACTAGTTATCGTTGTATCGTCAGGCCTTCGGATATTTCCTAGAATTGCCGGAGATCGCTGTTCGCATAAATGCATGAAAATAAGCTGCTTAGTTTGTGCTTTGACTTGACTTCGTAGCAGAAAAAAACTCCATTACTACGATTACTTTGAGACCTCAAAAGGAAACGTGGGCAAGCACCATCCACCTCCCACACCCCTCTCCCAAAACCGCAGGTGATTAATTTTTCACAATTCCTTGGCAAATCACTTCTTTAATTTAACAAAGCCGCAATCATGTATAATCCCATTTTTAAATAAATGTTTTAATCAGACTATTATCAAGGGGGAAGACACAAGCAATCATGACAGCCATGTAAGTAAATCATCATCGTCGTCGTCAGGACGGCAGCCAAACAAAAAGGGAAACCCACAAAACAAATATTCGTAAAAAGCATTTAAGAACTTCATGAGATGCCAGTACTTCAATAGATGTGCTTTTGACGCTCTTATATCCAGGCACACATCTTTAGACATATGTACGTATTTATGTATATCTATACAATTCTGTCTATCAACCAAAGAAAACGCGGTAAAAAAAAATCTGAAACTGAAATTACTTATAAACGTTCACACATAGCCAGCCTGCCAAAGAGCAGGCAGCATCAGCATCATTGCAGACTCTGCCTAGAAGTAGGCAGGGAAAAGTTTTCTAACGAAAATCAACACAGCCATTCTTCCATTCTTCTTAAGCCGGCAAACGACTGCTAAATGAATGAAATGATGATGAAGATGATAATGTTGATTGTGCCAACCAGCCAACCATCATCCACCGTTTTGCCGTATGCAAAAGTTCAACGACAATGAACAGTGGCTCGCAGCCAAACAAATCAAATCAAAATTTTAATTTTATTACACTGTTGAGGAGAATGAAACTTTTTCGAAAAAAACCGAGATTCTGACAACAGGTTCCGATAGATTGATTCAAATAGAATATAAAAGCCATTTTAGAGGAGGAGGTCAATATTTTCCCCTTTTGCACATTCTTCTGATGAATCGGCATAGGAATGATCCTTACATTTGTGATCGTTACATTTTAAGTATAGCATGTGTTCAGCAATGTTACTTAGAACACTACGAGAAACATTTTTGTGGAACTTTTTTACCCTCTAGCTCCTCAATACAGGGGTCTTTTGGACCCCTATATTTGTGCAAAAGGTCAAAAAACACCCCTAAACCAGAGTTTTAACGGGTCAAAATGTTCAACAAAAATATTTGCCATAAAATTCTACTACATGTTCCCGAATACGCCAAAACTCTAAACTCATCTTAAATGCGAGAAATAAGTCAAGAACAAAAAAACCTTTTTAGGGTTAATTTTATACTTTTTCCAATCTGGTGCTGAACTCAGCCACAAAACTGCACTTGTGAGGGGTGATGTGAATGGAAAAAATATTCTACGTCAAATTTCACTATAAGTCACCGAACAAAAGAAAGCTCTAGTTATAATATATTTGAATAAAATATCAGCTCCAATTTGGTTATTAGAATTAATTTTAGGGTTAATTTTGTAGTTTTTCCGTATTGGTGCGAAACTCACCCACAAACCTGCACTTGAGAGGGGTGGTGTTAATGGGAAAAATATTCTACATGAAATTTCACTATAAGCCACCGAACAAAAGAAATCGGAAGATATAATATATATAAGTCAAATATCAGTACCAACTTGGTGTATTAAAAGTAATTTTAATTCTAATTTCGTACTTTTTTCGATTTGGTGCTAAACTCAGCCACAAAACTGCACTTTAGAGGGGTGGTGTTAATGGGAAAAATATTCTACATGAAATTTCACTATAAGTCACCGAACAAAAGAAATCGTAGTGTATTAAAATTAATTTTAGTGCTAATTTCGTACTTTTTCCGATTTAATGCTAAACTTTCCCATAAAACTGCACTTTAGTGTGGTGATTTGAATGGAAAAAATATTTTACGTCAAATTTCACTATAAGTCGCCAAACAAAATAAAGCTGAAAAATATAATATATTTGAATGTAATATCAGAACCAATTTGAATATTGAAATTCATTAATTTCGCACCTTTTCGAATTGGTGCTTCACTCTCGCACAAAACTGAATTTTAGGAGGGTGGTGTGAATGGAAAAAATATTCTACGTCAAATTTCCCTTTAATATATATTTGAATATAATGTAGATATATATTTGAATATAATGTAATGTAAAGTAATATATTTGGGTATTGGTACAAAACTCTCGCATACAATTGAATTTTAGGCGGGTAGTGTCAATGGAAAAAATATTCTACATAAAATTTCACTGCATGTCTCCGAAATATAGAAAACCGTCATACTTTGTAGTTAAAGAATACAACACATTTGTTTATTGCAATGATATTGAATAATAATTCCAAGATTCCTACACCAATTGTGTTTGGAAAGGACACAAAGGAAACTTATGATTCGGTAAAATTTAATTTCAATGTGGATAGATAAATTTATTTTAATTTTTTGGATCTAGACATTTAGCCGGGTGACTTGCGGGAATCGAATCCACAGCCCCCACGCTCATAGCCAACCACGCTAACTACTAGCCTACCGTCACGGTGGCCCAAGAAACTAATTATATATGCTACCGATCCAAATAAATGGCGATTTATCGATTTTTATTTAATTTTCCAAAACTTTGAGTTTTAGTCTACACTCGCCCGATTTTTTTTTTTCGTTAGGCAACACTGTGCTTACGAAATTACCAACTACGGCAAATGAAAGATAGAAAGTGAATATTTAAGTAAATCAAAAAAAGAGTCCATGTACCAGCACAAGTATTATGTAGTTAGTAACTTTATAGGGACCAGCAACAAATCTTGTGACATCATTTCCTTTTTCTTGTTTTTCTACGACTGCTGCTACATTTTTTGTGACGATTTGCGGTGAAAGTTTTTCTTCCTTCATTCCTTGCGAAAAATACACATATAATATATGTGTAAAGAAGTGAAACTTTTCATTGATGGCTCACACACAGAGTCCTACTAATAGAGCAAAGGAACATGACAAAGAGAAAAAAGGACAAGCTCATGAAATTCTGTTTAGCATTAGCTTCTTTTTGTGGTTTATTAACATAATTGATTACTTGATTGGCTTAAGAGTTAAAGCGTTATATGCTAGAAGGGAGGATAACAAATTGAGGGGGGTGGGAATGGAATTAGAACGACAAAGATAAATGATTTGCAACAGGATGTGTAGACGACGAAAGAGGGCGGGGCAGTGTGATAGAAATTTGGTAATGTTGAATTTGCAAATATTAATGATAGCTCTGGCGTTGTCAGGCTGCTTCAACGTCTTCTCTATTGCAGCAAATTGGTCATATTAGACAGCTTGGATTGGTTTAAGTGGTTGCAGGGTGGAAATTTCTCGTGTGACTCTTTTGATGAGGCCATTTAAACTGTGACACAGCCATAATTGACTACTGCCAAGAGTAGGCTGAAATATAGTTTAATAATTGACCACTTCTTTTGCCTAAGTTTAACTCTGCAATTGTGCACACATGGAAAATTCTATGTTTCATTTTAAACAGTGGCCTGAAAGACTGTCAACATTTAAATACCACGTTTTCCTAGATCTATTGTTGTTCTCATATAGATTGCACTGGGTCGTATGAGTAATTTAAATTGTCACGTTGATGGGTGCGTATGAGTGTTATGAAATTAAATTGCTCATAACAACCACTGTATTCCTCTTGAAATTGTCTATTTTATTGTATTAAAGTTTTCCTAGATCAATTCATTTAGTCGTTTAAAATAAAAAATATAATAATATAATTGAATTTGTGTTGTTCTCATATAGATAGCACTGAGTCGTATGAGTAATTTAAATTGTCACTTTTATGGGTGCGTATGAGTGTGATGAAATTAAATTGCTCATAACAACCGTTGTATTCCTCTTGAAATTGTCTATTTTATTGTATTAAATTATTAATTATTCTATGTTTCATTTTAAACAGTGGCCTGAAAGACTGTCAACATTTGAATACCACGTGCTTAACAGTTTTCCTAGATCAATTGTTGTTCTCATATATATTACACTGGGTCGTATGAGTAATTTAAATTGTCACGTTTATGGGTGCGTATGAGTGTTATGAAATTAAATTGCTCATAACAACCACTGTAGTCCTCTTGAAATTGTCTATTTAATTGTATTAAATTATTAATTATTCTATGTTCGATTTGAACTGGGATATTGTACTGACTCAAGACCATTTTGCATCTGTAGTTAATAGAACGCAAATGGCATGGTGAAATTTATTACTTGGTTACAGACTACCACTATCACGATTACCACCCTGTCAAAGGTTTCGTTCAGGTGGCCTCGCAGCGACTTTTCAACAACATACCCACCCTCTTTAAGTAATCGTTTGTTTGTGAGAACAGAAGCACAACTCACTTGCCGAATATGCGTTTAAAAAATCCAGTTGAGTTGCATATATTATAGGGCGGGTTGATTTGTATGGATGAAACAAATCAAAAATCGTAAAGCAAAAACGTAATCTGCATTAAATTCAAAGAAAATTCTCCGAAAAGACCATGGTTCTAAAATCAAACCCTAATCCGCGCCTCTCGACTTGAAAATTTTTACTTGGGTGAATATTGTTTTTTAATGAAAAAAAAAATTTGAGTGCAGAAAAAATATAAAGTGCAACTACCTTACTAAACAATTTTTTCAGAAAATTCGATTTCTTTTTGGAAAAAGCTAGTTTTTCTAACATTTATTTTTATTTTGGCAAAGGCTGCCCGCCTTTTCAAGTCGAAAGGCTCGGATTAGGATTTTATTTTAGATACATGGTTTCTTCGGAGAATTTTCTTAGAATTTTGTGTAGTTTACGTTTTTGCTTTGATTTACTTTGTTGTTGGTTTTAAGGTACAAATTAATACATATATATGAATTACCCAAATTTAAGAGATTTTTTTCAAAATGACAGAGCCAAAATAAAACCTGACTAGGCTACAATTTTTCAAAAATTATTTTATATACTTAATCGCAGCCTATGTTACCGGTAGAAGTGTCAAATTAAAGTAGATAATATTTGCTAAAAATACTTCAAATTACATGCTTCTATCTGTATTACTTTGGCATTGGCAGCCATTTAATTCCCCCTTTATTTTATTTATTTTATTTATTTTATTTATTTTATTTATTTTATTTATTTTATTTATTTTATTTATTTTATTTATTTTATTTATTTTATTTATTTTATTTATTTTATTTATTTTATTTATTTTATTTATTTTATTTATTTTATTTATTTTATTTATTTTATTTATTTTATTTATTTTATTTATTTTATTTATTTTATTTATTTTATTTATTTTATTTATTTTATTTATTTTATTTATTTTATTTATTTTATTTATTTTATTTATTTTATTTATTTTATTTATTTTATTTATTTTATTTTATTTATTTTATTTATTTTATTTATTTTATTTATTTTATTTATTTTATTTATTTTATTTATTTTATTTATTTTATTTATTTTATTTATTTTATTTATTTTATTTATTTTATTTATTTTATTTATTTTATTTATTTTATTTATTTTATTTATTTTATTTATTTTATTTATTTTATTTATTTTATTTATTTTATTTATTTTATTTATTTTATTTATTTTATTTATTTTATTTATTTTATTTATTTTATTTATTTTATTTATTTTATTTATTTTATTTATTTTATTTATTTTATTTATTTTATTTATTTTATTTATTTTATTTATTTTATTTATTTTATTTATTTTATTTATTTTATTTATTTTATTTATTTTATTTATTTTATTTATTTTATTTATTTTATTTATTTTATTTATTTTATTTATTTTATTTATTTTATTTATTTTATTTATTTTATTTATTTTATTTATTTTATTTATTTTATTTATTTTATTTATTTTATTTATTTTATTTATTTTATTTATTTTATTTATTTTATTTATTTTATTTATTTTATTTATTTTATTTATTTTATTTATTTTATTTATTTTATTTATTTTCTTTATTTTATTTATTTTATTTATTTTATTTATTTTATTTATTTTATTTATTTTATTTATTTTATTTATTTTATTTATTTTATTTATTTTATTTATTTTATTTATTTTATTTATTTTATTTATTTTATTTATTTTATTTATTTTATTTATTTTATTTATTTTATTTATTTTATTTATTTTATTTATTTTATTTATTTTATTTATTTTATTTATTTTATTTATTTTATTTATTTTATTTATTTTATTTATTTTATTTATTTTATTTATTTTATTTATTTTATTTATTTTATTTATTTTATTTATTTTATTTATTTTATTTATTTTATTTATTTTATTTATTTTATTTATTTTATTTATTTTATTTATTTTATTTATTTTATTTATTTTATTTATTTTATTTATTTTATTTATTTTATTTATTTTATTTATTTTATTTATTTTATTTATTTTATTTATTTTATTTATTTTATTTATTTTATTTATTTTATTTATTTTATTTATTTTATTTATTTTATTTATTTTATTTATTTTATTTATTTTATTTATTTTATTTATTTTATTTATTTTATTTATTTTATTTATTTTATTTATTTTATTTATTTTATTTATTTTATTTATTTTATTTATTTTATTTATTTTATTTATTTTATTTATTTTATTTATTTTATTTATTTTATTTATTTTATTTATTTTATTTATTTTATTTATTTTATTTATTTTATTTATTTTATTTATTTTATTTATTTTATTTATTTTATTTATTTTATTTATTTTATTATTTTATTTTATTATTTTATTTATTTTATTTATTTTATTTATTTTATTTATTTTATTTATTTTATTTATTTTATTTATTTTATTTATTTTATTTATTTTATTTATTTTATTTATTTTATTTATTTTATTTATTTTATTTATTTTATTTATTTTATTTATTTTATTTATTTTATTTATTTTATTTAATTTTACTTTTTAATGGGAAAACTTGAAATGGTTGTTAGTGCTAAAATAATGCAGACAAAAGTATGCAATTTAAAGTATTTTTAGCAGATATTTTCCTCTTCAGTTTGACACATATATCGGTCATAGACAGCGAAAAATTATATCCTTGGAAACTTTTTAGTCCTTTTAAGGGAGAACAGGATGAGAAAATGAAAAATTAAAAATGCCAATTAACACCATTTCGTCTATAGTTTCAAATGTATATCATCCAGCTCAAGCGTGCTGTACCTATTACACTGTCCGACAGTCCATATTACACTTAAACTGGATGAAAATTTGAATTTTAATAAATAAATTTACAACAAAATATTTTTGTATATCATGTATGCCTTAATGTATATCAATATGCCTTAATGCATTAAAAAAATATTTTTTGGTTTCTGATAATTTTTTTGTTCCATAATATCCAAAGTGTCCAATGGAAGTACATCTCCGGGGCTTAGATCTTAGAGGCAAAAGGAAAGCTTGGATGTCCACAAATATAAACAAAAAGGGTTTTCCAATAATCAGAATGTTTTGATTACATTACTACCTTTAGGGTTAATCCTCCCTATATATTCTTAAAAAAAGAAGAAAAAACTAAAACACCGTCAACATCATGCCACTCAAAACGTATCTTTGACAAAGTATTAAAAGTTAACAATAACACAGCTGAGACCATTATTCGTATTAAAACTGCACAAAGTAAACATCCATGTCAGGGGATGATGACACGGCGCCAAGATAATATGAAAGTGAAACCTTTCAAACAAACTCGGGAGTTTTGTCAGCACTGTTGTCTGGCTGGCGGAGAGGCAAGGTTGAGTAGCAAAGGAACCAGAAAAAACTCACTTGGTTACCCAATGAATGATTTTCTAAAGCAGCCACTGGGACCTCAACATTCAGCTCCACAACAATCCAACCAAAGGCAAACCAGAGATTTAAAGAAAACCAACACAGAAAAAAACGGAATTAGCATAATTTCAAGAACACAGAGGAATGGTGGGTGGTAGACGACAACGCTGAGATGGCTGGGCTGCGCTGCTCTCGGTGGCATTGTCGCAAAAGTGGGCTTCATTGGCACTGCTTGCTCGCTGCAGAACAATTTGTGTTTAAAATGTTGTTGGTGGGTTACACGTTGTTTGTTATTTGCCATCATGATACTTTAGAGCTTACCCGGGAGTACTTGAGGCAGGCAAACAGGCAAGCAAGCGCCAGCTCTGTGCTCTCAGCTGTGGTCCCCATTCGTTTCCTTCAAATTACATGATTGATGACATTTTGAGTTTGTTGTTCTCTTCGTATTTAAATGCTATTCGTTCGCGGTAAATAGGGCGCGCGGAAAGACAAAATGGGGAAAGTCGAAAAAACGACGAAGACGACGACACCACCAAGAGATTTCCAAGGATTTACTTTATTAAAATGAAAACGCATTTTGTTGCCGATGATGGGAAGGCGTTTTCCTTTGGGTGCTAACGCCCTCTCCCCTGCCCCCACCACCAATCACTTCGCCTTTAATGGAGTGCTTAATTTCTCAAATTACTTTTCAATTTGTTTAGTGGCTCAAACAATGAAGAAAACGGCAATAAGAGAAATCAACATAAAATTCTCAACGAAAGAAAAGGACAAGGAAAGCCAAAAGCAATTGGCAAAAAGCATAGAAATTAAATTATTATCAGATAAATGACGTTAATTTGAAGCGGAGGAGGCTCACTCCAGAACTTGAGGATAGAAGGCAAAAGAAAAATCAAATCAAAATTGAACCGGAAGCTGTGGAGCGATATCCGGCTGCTAAATTATGCCATGGAAATTTAATTGTAATTGAAGGAGGTTGAAATTAATTGTCTGTATTTGGCGGGGAAATGGAAAATGTTCAATTCCGAAACAAGATATGAAGTTTATTTTAACACAAATGCGGCTGTTTGGACATATTATCTGGGGACCTTTTGAAAGCGGGGTTTCAATGAGAGCTCAAAATATGTATTTAAACGTCGAACTGTGTTAAGGAAAATGTAAGCTGGAAAGGAAGCTTTAGGTGACAGAGAAAGAAAGTCAAAGAATAACTGAATGCAACGAAAAATTAAAACTTTATTGCAGAGACCTAGAAAATGTTTTCTTGTGATTATTGAGTCATACTGATTCAAAAAATCAATACAAATAACATTTTTGGATTTTTTACAAAAATTCCAATTTAATATTTGTACTATCACTATGGCAGCATAAGTCCACTCATGTCTGGTTATACGTTGAAAATAAGGTAGGGGCAAGGGTTGTAAATCTTCAGAATATTGCCTTTACGTAAAAACGGTAGTTTAGGAACAGTCACCAAAAATTGAGATTTTAAGCTTTTAAAATAAAAAATATCGGAAAAAGATATTTGTTTTATTTTTAATAGCTGGGTTCCAAAAGAAGAAATCAAGGAGAAATCAATATTTGAAAAATACCTATTGAACAAATATAAAATGTATAACCTTTTTACACGAGAAAAGGTAATATATATATATGTTTTCTGGCACAATAATAACTGGCGTACTAATGAAGAAAAAATCTTCCGGTTGAAGAAAATATATATAAAAAATTTAGAAATTTATGTTGGCCCAATGTGTATATTTGTCAAATAAGGTATTTTTAAGCATTTATAATAAAATAATAATTTATAATAAAGCAAAAATTCTTGAAATACATAAGAAACAAATACAAAAAAAAATATTTCAAAATAATACCCATTTTTTTAAGTAAATGATTCTCACAAACAAATGAGACAATGAGACACAATTCAGTTTCCGAATATCCGTTTAAAAAATCGTATCAAGTAAATAAATTTCTTAAATTTTCCAATATTTATATCTCAAAATAATCTTTGGTACCTTTCCTAATTTTTACAAAAAATATTTACTACATATTTTCTACGTTGACAATGATAACACTTTCATCATCGTTTTGGAAGAAATACAACGGTCCCAGCAAACATTGTAGCTTGATGGACCTCATGTGGATTGGTAGAGGCTCAAACGTCTTAGTTTTACTTGTTATCTATGGATCCATCCAAAAAAGGGTATCGTCGCCACAAACGATTTTTTGCTGAAACGGAGTTACAGTCTACATTTCTCTTGCTAGTTTTATCATACTACAGTTCGACACCATAAATTGCTGTGGTGATTTTTGTTTGTTAACTGATAAAAAAATAGAACCCCCTTCTGTAAAAGCGCATCATTTACTTTAGTTTATTGTAAAAAGTGTATAAATTATCCAGACTTAAACCCTCTGTGTGAACTTCCGGTTTTGCAAACTTGAAAGAGATTCACTTCAAAAAATAAACCGAAATGTAGATTATGCAAAAAGATCTTGCAAACTCAGGAAAAGGTAGCTAGAACAACAAGCTGATTAGCTGGCATTGATTTAAGAATATTGTCGGCCTGGTTGCGTATGATTGATATTAATTAAAGAGTATTTTTGAAAATCTTGCTATAACTCAAAAACTAGTAGAAGTATTACAAAATTTCCAAAGGGTAATGCAAGCAGATACTTTGGACTATATCAAAATTAAAAAAAATTTCATTTAAAAAAGATTTTTTGAGGGAAATTAAAAAAAATGTTTTTTAGAAACCTTATAATGGAGTATGACTATAAGGGATGTCACAGCGAATTTTGTAGATAACATTATTAGTTTACCTGTGGAGAGAGGGAAATCAGGGGTCCCACAGGGTAAATAAATTTGGTAAAACTTTTGTGTAGCAAATTCGACCAAAATAATTTTATATTTCTAGTACACAGTCACATCATATAACGAACTGTAGATTACGCAGAAAGATTTCAATTGAGAGCTTAGGAAGAGGTAGCAAGAACCAGCTGACATTGATTTAATGATATTGTTGGCCCGGTTGTGTATGATTGATATTAATTTTGGAGTATTTTTGAAAATCTTTCTATAACTCAAAAACGTGTAGGTGTATTGCAAAAACTCAAACGGGACATACATACAGATACCTTGGACTATGACTGAATCTGACGCATATTACCAAATATGTTGCAATAATATTTAAATAATATTTTATATGGATTTTTTTTTGAGGAAAAATAAAATTCTTAGAATGCTGTGGAGGTATTTGAAGGATTTGAGAAATTGTACTAAAAGAGGGACATCTGGCCTTTAGGTAGTGTTGTGATCAAGTCAAAACGGTGTCTTAACCCTTCGACGATCATAGGCAAGTATACTTGGCCAAGGGATTTTAGCACTTGTCCAGGGGTGTGATAGACCAAAGGTGACCAGAGGTGGTCTATAGATGAGAATTGGGGCAACACAAATGTAATTGGCGGAAATTTTCTATTTGGCCTCACTTCCACAACCAGAGGGAAACATTTTTCTCTAACAAGGACTGAAAATTCCCTCTTATATTTAGATTATTTAAGTTGCATAGACTTATAAATAAGTGGATATTTCGAAATTCATACTTTAAAAAAAAGAAATGGAATGACTTTCCTCTGACTGCGTAGACTCATAAAATAAAATAATTTTTAGAGCTTAGTACAATTTAGAGGGTACGTACCGAAAGTGGTAAAATAGGTACCAAACAAACGAATGTAGCTAGAATAATGAAATTCGATGTATACGCCGCTCTTACATCGCAGACGTGAAAAATAAAAAAAAATACTGTGTGGAGGGTATTAAACATTCAGCCCGGTCGAGCTAAACGTCTTTTTACATGTTAATTTTTTTCTATCTTTGAAAAGTAGTACAAAATATTGAAAACATATGTTTTCACCGGCTACTTATTGAACAGCCCTCGTATTGTACATCGATTTGCTGGAATATGCATAAGCAATTGCATGCCTTAAAAGCAATATGATTTCGAATCCATATTATGTCTACATTTCAATATAACTGTCATTTCGCAAAACGTTTGATAGACATCACAAGGACTGCGCCATTAACCCCACCTCCACCGCACCACTCCATTACAACATCCGTAATCTTGACACACCCTCAGCCGGAAAATGTATATTAAAATCATTCATTCAGTAATATTTGTACAAATAAAGTTTTATGCTCACCTGCAGAGAGAGAGGAAGGAAAATGTCTTTATTTTTCTTCGACATCGACAACAACGAAAACAACATCGGCAGCAGCACCACCACACTAATAACGACAGGAACAACAGCTCAGCAGCGCATCACAACAAGAAACGAACGAACGAAATTGTTTTTGAAGAAAAACATTTTTTAATATTTATAACATTACCCCAAGGTGTTGTTTAGAACATTTACACACACTTTGGCATACGCACTCACACACACACACACACACACACTTACCACTACACATACAGATCTCTACTTAAACACACTTACAGAGGACACTCATACTCACTCTGACACGCATACACATACACATGAGAGAAAAAACACTTAAAGAATTTTATCTTTTTGTATATCCTCCACACACTCGCACACGCATTAAAATCGTCACCCACCAAAGGTCGGTTGGTCGTTCGGTCTTTTGCCAAAAGATGCGCGATGAAAATATGAAAGACAAGAATACCAGAATGTCGTATCATTCCCCTCCACATCCACTATACGCCGCCCTCCTGCATCATAAGAATGTTTATTATCCATAAAGTATTTGAGTTGAATGTTGTTGGTGTTCGTGTTTGTCTTGGATGTTGTTGATATTTTCGGCATAACGCGAAGGTTCCAAAGGAACACAGTGATTCGCAACTAAAAGAAAAACAAATTTTCACAATATCTCTACACGTTTTTTTAAATAAAATCAAGATTTTCAAAATTACTCCATAATTAATATCAATCATACGCAACCAGGGTAACATTATTCTTAAATCAATGCCAACTAAGCTTTCCATGAAGAGTAGTATCGCCAAGATATTTTTACATAATCCACAGCTCTCTCTATGACGTGACTTCTTGTTAAATTTTTTTAATGATGTCGAAGCAATTTTCCTCTATAAAAGTTTTACAACATTACTTGCCCATGTGTGAGCCTTGAAATGCCTGCCTAACCTACAAAATTTCCCATAACACCTCTAATCCTCATAAGTGATGCATGTCTGTGTGCTTTAAGCTTCCCAAAAAATATTTTTATTTTACTTTAGAACATATTTTTAATTTAAATATTATTACATCATATTTCCATAAGTGCTAAAATGTATTTGATACTCCAAGGTGTCTATTTGAATTTCCCGTTTGAATTTTTGTAATACCTCTATACGCTTCTGAGTTATAGCAAGAATTTAAAAAATACTCAATAAATAATATCAATCATACGCAACCATGTTATAACAAGGAACTGTCACGAATGCTGCATAAGCGAATTGGAAAGTGTCAATATTCCAGAATTGATATGTGCCTCAGCATACTTTCAAGCGGTATCGCGATCTAAACCTTAACTGGTTATTAACGGAGGCCTTGGGAAACAAACCTGAAACAAGAAACCTATTCAGTGAAGATTTGTGGAAATTTAGACTAAAACAAGTAAAGTAAATTGTGGGGTGATATCTACAATATATAGTGTTTGGTAAATTTTCCGCATTCAGATTTCCCGATAATTTATTACATTAAAACAATATTGTTTCCAAACCAATCTCCTACTGTTGTTTACGTCTTTCATCCACTGTGCGACAGCAGGAACTGGAAAGCATTTAACCAAATACAACAGGAGAGAAACACACGCATTCCTCTCCTTATGCGCTCACACAACCCCCCACCATATGAGCGCCCTACAGAGGTATTCATATTCATATTGATGTTTATACTGCCGTTTGAAATCATTACAAATTTATGCTAACATTATTATTTTGATATAATATTTATATTCATATGATGTGAATGTAACTGCCAGAGACCACCCTCCCCCCACCAAATCCATCCCCATACCTCTACATCCACACCCTCCTCCACATCTTTCAAACGGCGCACTTCATATCACATCACACCTCCCCGCCGGCAGGCAAATGGAAAACATAAATAAATACTCTCGTTTACCGTGACATATGAGTGTTATTTTATTATATGTCTAAAGCAAATAACTCATGCGTTCCTTGTGGAGGAGAGAGGTGGAACAGGCCTTTGTCAAGGCCTTCATTAATAACAAGCTAAGAGTTTAGATCGGGGTACCGCTTGAAAGTTTTGGTTAACAAATGTGAAAACAATCAAATGTGTAACTAATTAAATAATTTATAACTTTGTCAATGTTAAGAAATATATACTTCTTGTAGTTTTGCAGAAGCCTAAAAATGATGACAAATTTTCATTGAATAAGATCAATAGTTTTTGTACAGTGAAGCTCACCAGCGTATACGTATAAACTCTTCTAAAATGTAATTTCTGAAATATTCGCATTCAGAAATTCGCTAATAGAGCATTCGTTATAATCCCATGTTAAACATAATTAATTTAGTTTTTTGACATGGTTGCGTATGATTGATATTAATTATTGAGTATTCTAAAAAAACTTGCTATAACTTAAAACCGTGTAGAGATATTGCAAAAACGCAAACAGGAAATGCAAGCAGGTACTTACTTAGATTAATTGTATCAATACTTTTTGTGGAGTGTAGCTCACCATTTCAAATGCTGAGGCAAACAGTGAGGCAATTCATCAATACCACATTCGTTGCAGTCCCACGTTGAAAATAACTGAATTAGTGTATTTGACCTGGTTGCGTATGATTGATATTAATTATGGAGTATTTTTGAAAATCTAGCTATAACTCAATAATATGTAGAGATATTATTAAATCTGAAACACAAAATGCATATGCATATATGATGAAATAGTATTTCAATTTATTTAAAAAATATTTTTTTGAGGGAAATTAAAATAAATGATTTTTTCTTAGATGGAAAAGTATAGTTATTAGAAACATAATAGTTATTAGAAAGACAGATGCGTATCAGAGATGGCCTGGAAAATGTTGTTGACAATATTGAAGAGGGAATAGAGGCGTCTCAGGTCTAAACATGTAGGAAATTGTACCAAAATCATTTCGATATTCAAAATACAACGAACAGTAGATTACGCAAAAAGATTTCAATAGAAGTGGTAGGAAAAACAAGAGGCTGATTAGCTGACATTGATTTAAGAATATTGTTAGCCTGGTTGCGTATGATTGATATTAATTATGGAGTATTTTTAAAAGTCTTGCTATAACTCAAAAACGTGTTGAAGTATTACAAAAACTCAAACGAGAAGTTCAAGCAGACACTTTGGAGTATACTAAAATGTAGAGTTGAATCCTAGTACCACCTAAGAAAATATGATACAGTAATATTTAAACCAAAAAAATTGTTTTGAAGGAAAATGACAAATTTAGTTTTTAACATATTAAGTTAGCCTGTGGAAACGGGGTCCGACATGGTACTTAGTAAAACATTTATGTAGCAAATTTGACCGGGAAAATTAATTGTTACAAAACTAATGCATGCAAAGCAAATATTTGAATCAGCAAATATTTGAATCAGAGACTATCAGTTTTCCTGACTACGCAGTTGAAGCTAGCAATTTTAGTTTGGAAATGGGCTCTGTTGTGCCTGATTTCAGGCTCCATTCCAAAATTGAGGAGATGCTGGGTAATTGTTTCATGAATGTCTCATGTGAAATCTAAATCTGTAGCTACCAAATATTTCAATCACTCAATTGAAGGCACATTTTACCCCGGTCGTCAGTTGAAATGTACTTCCCTGCACAGCATTACAGATTGTCTACATAAAATATTCCCCTACTTTTGTTTCCTTCCTCGTATTGTGTTTGCCTATTTGCCCGAATTTGTAATTTTATTTATTTGATTTTGTATCCTGTGGGTGTTTTTTTTCGCAACTGGCATTATCCTTCGTGCTCATTATGTCTATGTGGGTATTCGTTTTTTCGCATAAATAAATACAAAAATTCATAATCTGTTTTGTTATTACTCTGCATCTCTCCTACTTTCTCATGCATTGGCTGATTCCTGGAAATTCATGGGATCCACTCACTTGTGGTGTGTTTGTGGTAGTGGTAGCGGCCGGAGCTGGCTTTATCCTGACAACGATAAAGAAGGAAATTTCTTTTACAGCAGACAATAAATTGTAAATTTGTGTTGTTTGTTGTTCATTTAGGCCATATTTCAAAGTTATTATTTATTGAAGTGGGTTTATAGATTTGTTTCCTCGTGTGTTTTTATGATGCTCAGGGTGTGTAGACGTTATTGTTATTGTCAGCGTTTGTTTTGTTCCGTCTTGTTTTTTACTGATTCCGATTCTACAAAATATCCTCCGACACAGGATGAGCAAGCTGTATTGAGTTATCTAGATTGGTGTGAATAAAAATATTTATGAGTTCGCTGTTGGAACAATTCTGCGAAATTGAAATTAATTTCATATTTAATCTGTTTTTCTAAGAACTTAATAGGCTGCAATTGAATAAAATGGCAGATAAAGAACACGTTGTCATTATTTCGTAAATTATTGGGGATTTTCGTCGATGCAGTTGTTGAAATGTTTAAGTACGATAACAACGGCGGCAGATACAATTTCCAAAATTTCTATGCAGACAAACTTTGTTATAGAAGAGCATCTTCGTATGCTTCCAAGAGTAGAAAATCTCTATCTTCTTTACTCGATGCAGTCGGGAGAAAGAAAGCAACATTTTTCGATTTTGTACAGCAATTTTACATCAGACTTTAAGATGAATTTGAGCTTTCTCATTGGGTTCCCTTTTTGCAGTGCCATAGTGCGTATGATGTTCAATGCAATTATTATAAATCATACGCCCATAAGTGTTCTCCATTCATATGTAATTTTTCAAAGTTTAAGAATAAATATTATAATTTGCTTATATTAAATATCCAGTATTAAGAGTTCACTATCTTCTTTTCTTTTTAGGTATGTTCAATTCAATGATTTTTAAAAAAATCAAGATTTTTGTTATCACAGAGTAAGTAAGGGCGATGAGTAAAATTTTATTATCATTAGTTAACTAATAATAAGCAATTGATTAATATTATTTTCTTATTAATTCATTAAGAAATATAATTTAGGTTTTTCGACCACTAACAGGCGTTGACATTGGTAAAAATGTTTAAAATATCTATTTTGCAAAAAAAAAAAATCACGAGAGCAATAGTATTTTATTGAAATAGCTCAAAAACTAACGACAGTCTGGCAAGATTAAACCAAAATTGTCTAAATAAATTAGCAGTTACCGTTTACAATAACATTGTCAATGGGCTATATATCATATGGAGGCAAATAGAAATTCTAAAATATTCGCCAATACCGCATTCGTTGCAGTCCCAAGTTGAAAATAACTAAATTCGTATCTTTGACCTGGTTGCGTATGATTGATATTAATTGTGGAGTATTTTTGAAAGCCTTAATCGAACTCAGAAACGTGTAGAAATATTGAAAGAGAAAATGCAAGCCGGCACTTTGGACTATGAAAAATTGCAGAAATGAATCCTGTAACCAAAAACTAAAGATACTGCGACAAGACTAAGCCAAAATTGGTTAAATTAATTAATTGTTTCCGTTTGCACTAAAATTGTCGACGGGCTATATATCATTTGCTGATATTTTTGAAACTCTAAACGATATTAATTTGTTATGGATAATATTTTCTTAATGTCTGTACTCTCATTTTGGAAATATATGCCTATTTATTAGAGTGGCTTCAAAATAAAAGTTGTGGATGTTCCCGACTAAAATGAAAGATTGGTTTGTTTTATGTGTTCTCCCAAAATATTTAGGTTTTATCATTGTCTGTTCGTGAGCTGGACGTGTTCAAAATAACCTCTATAATCGATTTATGTTTTTAGGGGCTCGTTGGAGAGGTATTGATAACCGATTGCAATATTAAGAATTTTCTAACCCATTAAGAGCTGCAATTTTTATTCAGACTGTTATTATTCAATGGGTTAAATGTTAAGTAAAAACTGAATATGGGGTTATTTGCATCGTAAACACTTTTAGTCTTATATAAAGCTAATTTTTGGAAAGAAATTCAACCATTTCAAATTTCCCCCCTTAAAAAATAAAACATGAATAATCTACATAAACTTTTTAAAAGGGAAAAATTAAAATGGTTGTTAATGTTAAATTAACAAAGATAGACGCATGAAATTTAAAGTACATTTAGCCGATGTTCTTCACTTTCATTTGATACCCATATCGCCATTGTATGACACGCAAAAGTACGAAAATAAATTATTGAAACATTTACATCCTTTGGAAATTTAAAGTCCTGTAAAAAAGAAAAAATGACCACGAAAAAAAAAACTGAGTACGAGTTTTCCAATTAGTGACCTATAGTTTTACTTCTATATAATCTCGTTCTTGGGAGGGAAATCATGTCGCACGGTTTTATTGTAACATCTTGAGTAAAGTTTGTCCATTGAAAGACCAAAATTTCAGATGTTTTTTTTTTTTTCAAAAATTTGCTTTTTGTAAGACTAGAATGTGTTACGATGCAAATAACCCCATATTTCCGTTTTTACATCACATTTAATCCACTGAGAGCCAACAGTAAGAACAAAATTGTTGGCCCCTAATGGGTTAGGAAGAACTAAAGATTGCAATTGGTGATCAATACCTCTTTAATGATCCAACAAAAACATAAATCGAACTAAAAATTTGGAAGATATTGCGGTTTTTATAAAAAATGCATCAAAAATTTCACTAAAATAGTATAAATCTGCGCTTTATACTGGGACATATTGTTAGTCGTTAATATGGTTTGATAAGGTTCGCGTCGGATTTTAATTTGTAGCAACAAAAACATAAATCGAACTAAAAATGTAGAAGTTATTGCGGTTTTTATAAAAAATGCATCAAAAATTGCACTAAAATAGTATAAATCTGCGCTTTATACTGGGACATATTGTTAGTCGTTAATATGGTTTGATAAGGTTCGCGTCGGATTTTAATTTGTAGCAAGTTTTTTCCAAATACCATTCTCACCGTGAATTGTATCCAAGAAAATCCTGATTTATTGAGGTTATTTTGAATGCGTCCAGCTCACGAACGGACAGTGATAAATCCAAAATATTTTGGGAGAACACATAAAACAAAACCAATATTTCATTATAGTCGGGAACATCAACAACACTTTTCCTTCCTCACAAAAGAAGCCACTCTACTATTTATATGTTCAATTAAAAAGACTAACATAACATAACATTCATACAAAATCAATATACAAAAAACTCTATGCATAAATGTAGAAGATTTACTGAAATCATGTTTTTTTTAATTTTATTATTTAAATTTAAGTTTATAATGATGTGAAAAGCTCATTTAGGAATTAAATAAGAGAATAATTTTTAATAACAGTTAAACCAAATGAGGAAAATTAAAAAGATTGTGTTTTCTGAGACAGTATATAACGAACATGAGTACTATGAGGGATGACATTAGAAATTTTGTTAATACACATGCACAAGGAATTGTGTCAAACATTATTTTTTTGCAAATCACAAGTGCCATTTCGTAAATATTATCATTCAGATATTTGCTAATAACGCATTCCTTAGACTGACACGTTAAAAGAAACTGAATTATTTTTTGACCCGGTTGCGAATGATTGATATTAATTATGGAGTATTTGCGAAAACTTATTATAATTTACAAACGTTTAGAGGTATTGCAAAAACTCAAACGGGTCATGCAATCAGACACTTTGGACTGTGAAAAAATACGGCGTTGTATAATTTTACCATTTTAGAATATATGATGCAATATTATTTAAATTAAAAATATATATTTTTGGTTGGGAGTTAAAAAAAATCCGATTTCTTAAAAAGCTTCTAACGAACACTTCTGAGTATTAGGGATGGTAAGGGACAAATTAGTGATAGCACTGCTGAGTGAAGACATTTTTCAAATTTCACCAAAATCATTTAAAAAATGTTAGCAGGAAGGCCGAATCATAGACCGAACTGTAGATTAAGCAAAGAGATATTGGAGACACTATTGTCAATTGGGAGGGCAGGAAGAAGTAGAAAGAAGAAGAATTAACAATATTGTTGGCACGGTTGCGTATGATTCATATTAATTAATTTTGCTATTATACCTAGCTTTCTTCGTTATGATCTCAGCTATCATAACACCGTTCGACAATTAAAAAAATCGTTACACTTGAATCGGACTATATACAGGGTGGCGCAGAAGCAGCTATATGGTTTAAATGGTTTATAATTTTAACATAAAGGGTGTTTTTTATTGAGGTATAGAACTTCGAATTGAAATAAAACACAAGAAATTCGTTTTAATGTCCATCAATTTGGCTTTATTGGAAGGATAATTTTATGCCATTAATGTTTAAATATGATTTCGGGCATGTGGCCGCCGCGGCTGGCTCGAATATAGCCAATTCTACAGGTCCAATTTTCAACCACTCCAATTGCTGTGCACGGTGGCGAATCGATTCATTCGGGTCCTCTTCAACACTTTGCTCTACAGCGGCAATTGTTTCTTCGGTGCGCACTGTTCGACGTCTCTGCGAATGCGTATTATCACATAGAGTAAACGTAGTGCGAAAACAATCTATGGTTAACCGAATTAATTGCTCTGATGGACGATTATGTCGACCATAAAATGGACGGAGCGGTGAACTTCGCGAACTGAACCATTACTTTCGAAATAAATTTGCACGATTTGCAAGCGTTGTTCTTTTGTCAACCTGTTCATGATGAAATGGCAAACCAAACTAAATATTAATCACTTGACAGCTGACAAAATGGCCGCCAGTTAAAAAAGTGATGCCAACTTAAAGTTCTATACCCCAATAAAAAACACCCTATATGTGCGAAGCAGAAAATGGACATCACTTTTTTTCATTACTGTATTTAAAAAAATATATAATAATCGCATAAATTATTATATTTTCCATAATATTTTCAAAAAATATAAGCCAGGAGGATACACCGCACCAAACAGTACACATAAGTGGGTGTGATTGTCGCTTATAAACTGCTCCTGAATTTCCCGTAGCCCAAATCCTGCAGTTTTGCTTGGTGGCATACCCATTTAATAGAAAATGGTCTTCATCGCTCATTACCAAATTGTGAAAATAGTGAATTGTGACTGTTGGTTTGAAAAATAAAATTCAATTATTTTGGTACGTTCCCCAAGTCTCCTTCACAAAATGCTGAAAAAATACAAACAAAGAATAATAATTAAAAAAGTCATAAAGAATTCAAGCCATATAGCTCATTCTGTGCCACCCTGTACATGTGAAACTGTAGATAAAATTAACTTCATTTTGGCGTTTTTAGTTTTTCATTTCTCCATACCGTTGCCCCTTCACAGGAAAAGGAAACAATTTAAAAAATGTATATATTTGTTCACAACCTATGATAAGGGTATTAGTGTCAAATTAAAGAGAAGAAAATCTACTAAAACTACTTCAAATTTAATGCTTCTATCTGTATTAACATCTGTTTCAAGTTTACCCCTTAGTTTTTCTAGTTTATTCATATCTTGTTTTTTAAGAGATAAAATTTTAAATGGTTGTTTATACTAAACTAATGCAGATAGAAATTTGATGTTTAAAGTATTTTTAGCATATAAAGAGTGATTTTTTTGAGGTTAGGATTTTCATGCATTAGTATTTGACAGATCACGTGGGATTTCAGACATGGTGTCAAAGAGAAAGATGCTCAGTATGCTTTGACATTTCATCATGAATCGTCTTACAAACGAACAACGCTTGCAAATTATTGAATTTTATTATCAAAATGCGTGCTCTGTTAAGAAAGTTCATTGCGCGCTTCCATTTTATGGTCAGTTTAATCGACCCACTGAAGCGGCTATTCGGGCTATTGTGACTAAATTTCGCACCAAATTTACATTGTTGGACATTAAACCACCAACACGCTTACGTAGAGTGCGAACTGAAGAAAATATCGCAGCTGTATCGGCCAGTGTTAATGATGACCACCAATTTTCGATTCGTCGCCGTTCGCACCAATTGGGTCTCTGTTACTCAAAAACGTGGAAATGCCAAAATTGGACTAAGCGGATGGACCACCTAAGACGCAGCCGCGGTCAACATTTAAATGAAATTATCTTCAAAAAGTAAATGTCATGGACCAATCTAACGTTTCAAATAAAGAACCGATGAGATTTTGCAAATTTTATGCGTTTTTTTTTTAAAAAAGTTATCAAGCTCTTAAAAAATCACCCTTTATTATCCACTTTGATTTGTCATTTATACCGGTGTCATAGGGTGCATAAAAGTATTAAAAATAATTTGTAGAAAATTTTATATTTTGTAACTTTGTAGTCCTCTTAAGGGGCAACAGGATGAGAAAATGAAAATCTTAAAATCGCAATTAACTGTATTTCACCTATAGTTTCCAGTGTGTTTCATCTGTTTCAAGTGTAATATGGACTGCCGGACAGTGTAATAAATTATAAAATACAAAATATATTTTTCGGACATTTGACCAAAAATCAAAGAGAAGTCGTGATATTTCCCCAAAAATTCACATTATTTTTACCAAAAATATCCTTTTTATTTAGGCATCATTTAAAAGGTATTGGTATTATGTTTAGGCTTCTGTAGCCATAGTCAACCATCCTTGTGAATTGCATTCCTTTTAAAGTCCCTCAAATCATTTATTAAATCCCTTCTCTTCCCTTAAACATTTATCAGTCACCAAAAAAAAAAAAAAAAACTTCGATCTATAGTTTCTATCAACCACCCCCCCCCCTTCCCCCACAAAAAACACACACACAAAAAGAAAGCACCAATAATTGACTTCTCTATTTTAATGCCTGACTTAATTCAATTAATTAACAATTGTTTGTTTGTTGCCTTTGTTGTTGTTACGATTTAATTAATGTCATTCAGGAAAAGTAGATTGGAGTCAAGCTACGGGGGAAAGTTAAGTTTTTCCGCTTTTAGTGTGGAAAAAGTGTAATCAAAAACACACAACACATCAATTAGAAATACAAAAGGGCAGTATAAGGGGAGGAGGGCAAGTGGCAAGGTGAAACCCAATGAAAGACGGATAAAAGGTTTTTTCGTAACAAACAAAAACTATTCTTATCAAAAAATCAGTATTTCAAAATTTTCTTAAGACCGTTCCTTAATCACTGTTTCTACGTGAAAATGAAATTTACAACATTTTAATTCATCATAATTATGTTTAATTTAATATATCGACCCTACATTCTCTAAGAGGATAGTAGTAATAATAAAAGATATATCTTCGACGAAAATTAGAATTTTAGAAAATATTTATAAAAGTTAATATTATTTATATATTATAATATATATAAATATATAAATATATTAATATTATTGATTCATGTTTAGGAGATCAAAATACACCAGAAAATTTGATATACATAATTTTCGTAAACTAGTGTTATTTGTGATATTTTCTGTTTTCAGTTTAGCACTCTGTAGGGTACACTATGATCCGACATACTTATATGTCCATATGGGACATGTTCACATCCAAGCCAACCAACCTACACTGGAACACACAGAGCTACGGCAAAGGACCCCCATTAATTGCGCAATTTTCAGAGTATTCATTGTAAGTTGCACTCCTTCGTGCTGCTCCGCTTGTTGCCATGACTGCTGATACACTGGGCGATGTCGTGGTTCTTTCCTGCTGCGAATGTCGTGCTTGCCACAGCCCGCCTGCATGGTTGTGCCATTTTGGTAGGGACGTGTATGTGCGTTAATTACCGTAATATAGCAATAAATAGAAATTAATGTGGGCATTAAACTAAAGGTCCACAAACTAGATCGAGTCAAAAATAGACTACCTACCACCAAACCAGAGAAAAAGCAGAAAATTCATGACACTTTGCGTTTGTACGCTCACAGGAACATGCATAAAACCTACAGCACACACACAGACACATACATTGAAAGAAAACTTTCACACATGTCCACAAAGTTCTCTACAGGGCGTGGGGATATTCGCAGATAGTCACAATCACAATCATTGTCTATATCAGTGTAGCAGTGTTTCCGCCTGTACAGCTAAGTACGGCTGTGCTGGTGAGTTTGTGTGAGAGCGTGTAGTTAAACACACACAAATACATACATGTATGATTTTAATTAGATTTCAGTTCATCATTACCGCTGTTGCTATGGCTTGATTGCTAAGGATATGGTCGTACCATCACCATCATCATCGCCCGACATGTTGTTCTGTTCCATTCACAAAAAGGACAAAAAGCTCAAAAAGGCGACAACTCGTACACACATGCACAACACCACCCCCTCACCCCTCCCCCTTCCTACCACACACACACACACAAAGTCAATTAGAATTAGACCATCCTTTTTTTGCCGCCCCACTTTGCAATTGAATTCATTAAAGTGTTTAAACGCGAAATTATAAAAGGCAGACGGACAGTGGCAGCATCGTCGCCAGAAGAAGCTGTAATAATTGAAAGCTAGCAATGGGAGTCCATAATGTCATTGAGATTTTGAAATGGGTCAACAAAGGATTGTTGAAGGCGGGAGGTAGCACATTTCCAACTAAATGATAAATGTTCCATTGGCATTTGGAAAATAATTGATTTAAGTTATTTGCCATTTATAAAGGGATCACGCAAAGGGTGGGGTGTGGAAAGGCACTGACGCACAGTAGGCAAAAATTCCTAATTGCCTAATCTCGACTTTACTTATTGAATTTTACAAAGAACATTCCTATATATTCTAAAAGATTTTGCCAGTGGACGCATTTAAAGTTCATAAATGCTAAAATAGTTGAAAATCTTTCCTCTCCTTTTCCTCATTTCTCCTCCTTTCCATTACCAAAAACAAAGATTTCCTTGGTAAGAAGAAATTACTTGATCGAATAGCTGAAATTCGAATGTATTACATTCAAAACTTACAGAATCGTCGAAAATTTCATCATAGTAGAGGTTATTTTATTGGCATCTCTCTCGAAAACCATGTATCGTATTAAAATTTCGTTTAGTTCATAGTGAATAGGAGCTCTTGATTTATTATTTTGCATTTAAAAATGTGTAATTACGTTTATGCTTTCCTCTTCGGACAGTGGTTTACCTGAAGATTTTATTTATGTAGTATTGTTAATTTTCTACAGTATTAAACTAGATTCGCGAGGCCGGCCGACGTCTCGCCATTTATTATTTTTATAAATAATATTCTGCTTATAGCTGTAAACATCGATTTAATTACTGAAATGGTAAAACCTTCTCATCCAAAAATGAAGCAATACTTTCTTCGTTGTTCTCTGTTAATGTATTTCGGAAAATTTATTTAAAGCATACTTTAGGGAGGTAAGGTTTTAGGGCATGTGAGCGCCTGTAAATATTGTACCGATGTTAATCTTAATTTATTTATATATTTAAAGTAGCCGTTTGGCAACGATTAAAAATAAAATAATTTTTGTCAAAAAAATCGAAAATCGTAAAAAAACTAAAAATTTTATTTTGACAACTGGTAATGATTTGTATTAACATATAAAGGGTGATTTTTTAGCTATTATCTTTTTGGCAACACTGGTTTAAACAGCTGACGCACGTTTCGTGTTTTGTTTCACAGTCAAACATCTTCAGTTTGGTCTATAGTTTAACCATGAATCGTCTTACAAACGAACAACGCTCGCAATTATTGAATTTTTTTATCAAAATGCGTGCTCTGTTAAGTAAGTTCATCGCGCGCTTCCATTTTATGGTCAGTTTAATCGACCCACTGAAGCAGCTATTCGGGCTATTGTGACTAAATTTCGCACCAAATTTACATTGTTGGACATTAATCCACACGCTTACGTAGAGTGCGAACTGAAGAAAATATCGCAGCTGTATCGGCCAGTGTTAATGATGACCATCAATTATCGATTCGTCGCCGTTCGCAGCAATTTGGCCTCTGTTACTCAAAATAGTAGAAATGCCAAAATTGGACTAAGTGGATGGAGGGGATTTGAGGCGCAGTCAAGGTCAACATTCGCATGAAATAATCTTCAAACATTAAATTATATGGACCGTACTATCGATTCAAATAAAGATTTCATGCATTTTTCTGAATTTTATGTGTTTTTTTTTGAAAAACTTTCCTATGGCTTTTAAAAAATCACCCTTTATATTAAAATAAGAAATTTTTTCATTTTAATCTAATTTTGATTTTTGATTTAATTTTACGATATAAGGGATGTGTGCGAAATTTCAAGGTCCTAACAATAGTCCTTCTAATTTTTGCTGCAGCTTTCAGTATGAAGGATTTTCAATATTTTCTTTTTTTTTTTGGGGGGGGGGCTAAAAATAATTTACACTATGCCACAATAGCCTAAATACGTTATTTACCTATTATTGTTTACTATTTTATTTTCTGGAGAATGGAGATTTTTCTCCAACTTTAATCTAACATTATGCATATAACAACCACTGCCAAATCAACTGCAAATGCAATCCTTGTTCTGATTCATAATTTAGCATCGCATGCAGACTTTTGTGGTATAGTGTATATATTTTTAGAGCCCACAAATGTATATCGTTAGCCTAAATCTAAAAGGGCGCAACTGATATTTTTCCAATGGAATAATCTCCAAACGAGAAAATAGTCCCCTAAAATCAGGGGGTTAAATTGCCGATAATTTCATCTCTATTGTATACATATTAAACCGGAACCAGATGATATACACCTGAAACTGTAGTTGAAATAGAGTTAATTGGCGTTTTTCATTTTTCATTTTCTCATCCTGTTGTCTATAAAAATAACTACAAAGTCCCAATGGACACAATTTTTCAACAAATATTTTTAATACTTATTCCCACCCTATGACACCGGCATAAATGCCAAATAAAAGGAGAGAATATGTGCTAAAAATACTTTAAATTTCTATAATCAGTTAAAGTTTTGTCTCTTGAAGAAAAAAAAACAAGATATGAATAAACTAGAAAACTTGAAATATATTTTAATGCTGTACTAATACAGATAGTAGAATGAAATATGAAGTATTTTTAAAAGGTATTCTCCTCTTTAAATTGTCACTAATACCGTTATCATAGGGTGCGAACAAGTATATCAAATAATTTTTTGAAAAATTGGTCTCTGGCTAATTTTGAGCTTCTTTTAACTATTAAGGGTCTGTTTCTGTAAATTACACTGTCCAACAAATTAAGACTTTTTGAATGGAACAGAACAGCGAACCCATAATTCTGAAAGGGTATGTTGAGTAGATCATTTTTGTAGAACAAACTTATGGTCCAGCACGTCTGAGTTTTTTTTACAGTGGGTCAAAGTTTTCATTTTTTGGTCGAAGGGAGCATTATACTATATGAAGAAAATGCTGTATGTTAATGTCTGAGAGAATTCTTATGGTCAGAGTTGTATTGTGGAATTGTATGAGGATTATTTTTGTGGAAGATCTTAACCCTCTAACTGGTCTCTTTATGGGTCAATTTGACCCTTTTTTCGAGAAAATCAAAAAATATCCTTTAAAAAAGGAATATTCTACCAAAATGTTTGCCGGAAAATTTCAGTGGGGGTCACCAAAGACGCTATTGTTGTAAATAAGGATCTTTACGATTAATTGGCAATTAATTACATATGTACATATTATAATAAACCACTATTAAAACAAAATTATATTTTTTTTATAGAAGTTGGCGTGTAATTTTGCCTATTAATCGTAAAAAGCTTTATTTACAGCAATGGTGTCTTTGTTGACCCCCATTGAAATTTTCCGGCAAACATTTTCGTAGAATATTTTAATCCTTAAATGTCCTTTTTGAAAGGATATTATTTGATTTTCTCGAAAAAAAGGGTCAAATTGACCCATAAAGAGACCTCATACAATTCCACAATACAACTCTGACCATAAGAATTCTCTCAGACATTAACTTACAGCATTTTCTTCATATATTATAATACTCCCTTCAACCAAAAAATGAAAACTTTGACCCACTGTAAAAAAAAACTCAGACGTGCTGGACCATAAGTTTGTTCTACAAAAGTGATCTACTCAACATACCCTTTCAGAATTAAAGGGTCGCTATTCTGTTCCAAAAATGCTGTTGGACAGTGTTATTTTCGTTCGTCTGAGGCGAACCATCAAGAATCACGTAATTATTATATGATGCGAAATATTTTAGCTACGAGCTCTTCGCGATACAACGCATTATAGACTCCTGTGGCTTATAGATTTCTCACGATAATTGAGTTATTTTGGATGGTTCGTCTCAGACGAACGAAAAGAAGTTACAGAAACAGGCCCTAAATCCTGTTAAGCACATATTTCAATAGGAGATCAGACCCAAGCAATAACTGTCTTTATACTGATAATTTTCTCACATATGACAGTGCTAGTGTTATAAAGAAATGATGTTTGGCCCGTAGCCATCCCAGTCAATTATTTCTTGCTAAATATGTCCCAGACGGTTATTTACCCTCTCAACCATGGTTTGCAATAGCCTGCATCCAAGAAATATTTTTGATGGTCATTAGAATATCTAGGCTTGTATTACCATATACATTTTGGTACTCGCTGCAATGCCCACCTCTTGGCGGTTCTTCTTCATTTGCAACTCATTCGTTCAAGTTGCTTGTGCTTTTGACTTGTCTGCTTTGCTTTCAAATAACGTCAGCTTTGGCGTTTTTCTGTTGTTTCTCCTGTTTTGGTAGTAGTTTTACACCATTTGCACCATTTAAATTAATCTGTAAAACAAATAAACGTACAAAACGACAACAACCATGACAACGCAGAGAAAGAGAGAGAAAAAGGCGGAGAGAAAAAATGCATTATGCGATTTGAAAACAAGATTTGTGAGGCTATAGACACACACACACAGTCCTGGCGCAAACAAGCCAAACAAAGCCAGGCAAAAACAACTATTGTTGGCTGTGGCTTATCCTTACATTTACACAACACTGAGTACATTTGAAATTATTTGCAGTCATGGCACAGCTACGGTGCCAACGCAGAGGGAGAGCCCCAGTAAGTCTGGCTAAAGGTTGGCTGGTGTGCTGGGGCATGTGTGTGTGTGCGTGTGTGTATCCTATTGTGTTGCGAAAGGGTTTCCACGAAAAACTGGCACACTATGCTGGTTTAACTAACAAGACCTAAGCATAAACTATAGAGTCTCCAACACACATACTCTTGCACGCCGCTATAAATACTTTAACAATCCTACACACACCTTAGATACTGTGCTGTGTATGTAGGTGTTAAGGATAACACTATGTTACATTACCTTTGCACAGATTTTTTTCATGTTCCAGCTCCTTCTCCAGCTCATCGCTGTAGCTGTTGTTGCTCTTATTGTTGCTTTTGTTGTTTGTTGTACAACAACATGAAAATAAAGTCAAGTATGCAGTATCAGCATTATTATGCTTAAATATTGTTTAAGGAGGAGTTTCAATGGGGCGGAGATGGCGGCTATGTTGTTGAAGGCATAAAAGTCATTTTGCCACTTCACAATTCTTCCCTTTCCCATGTTCCCTTTTTTGTGTGAATCCTTTAAAAAACCCTGCAACCCCTTGGGTAACAACAACGGCTGCCATTGTTGTTGCGGACATTTGCACTGGTAGACCAGAGGCGTGTAGTATGTTTGAAAAGGCCCTAAGGAAGGCTATTCATGTGGGGGTCGGTCAATGGGTCCAACATAAAATCTTAATGTTAGTAAAGGAAATGTTGGGCTCCACATTCTGTTTTGACTGAGTAATATTTCCACCCCTTTTTTTGTGAAATCCACACTTGCTTGTTTGTGGTATTCCGAAAACATGCTCTATTCATGTTGTTAATTTTACAATAACACTATGAAAAAAAATTAAATTGCTACCAAAAACTGAATATTTTTTGTGCGAAAAATTTTTATGAATATTTGAAAAATACCATTTTCGTCGTAGGTACCTTTTATCTATGTGCCAGTTAGAATGATAGTGGACTAAGTCACACTTTATCCGTTCTGAGATATGCAATGGTTTATGTTTGAGTCAATTGAAAAATATTTTTCCACCGAAGCACAAAATTTGTTCTTGGAATATCTAACTACTATATCGAAGTTATATAAAAAATCAACAACATTGGTACCCCCAAGGGAACCACTACCTTCAAAGGATGTACCGACTAGACCACTTTCATTCTTCTCAAAATTGAACACACAAAATTTTTAATTTTTTCGCAAAAGTAATATTTCCTTGCCAAAAATGAAAGAAAACTAAAATATATTTAAAAAAAATAAATATAAGTAAATATTTACAAGTTGTTCGTCTAGAACCTTTATATTAAAATTATTTTTTACTTTTCAAATAATTTCATTTTATATGTTATTCAAATTATTTGAATCACCTAAAATGGACATTATAAATAAAAAATGTTTGTTTGCATCGCCACACATTAATATTGGTGGATATAGTGTGACTTAGACCACTTTCAAACTAACACTAAAGACAACTTTGGTGTGCATAAAATGAGAAATGTCATTTTTATAAAAGTCAAAAATTAAAGTTCTTGAATTAGAGATCTGATCAAACTAAAGAGAAAAATTAGTATATTTATTGTTTTGGATTTTTGACTTAGACCACTATCATTATAAATGGCACTTATGTACTGTCATGTACGTTTAACTGAAGGTAGTAGGGACGAAGACTATAAATCTTCAGAAGACGTGGTTTAGGAACAATCGTCAAACAATTATTGAGAAAAAATGTTTTTTTTTTTGTAAAAATTTGTTGTCACTGAAAAAACTAGAAGAAAAATCTGAAAATTTTTTTGTTCCATATATTAATAGCCAACATCTAAAAGAAGAAAATAATGCCCA
Source organism: Polietes domitor (assembly GCA_947397865.1). Lineage (NCBI taxonomy): Eukaryota > Metazoa > Arthropoda > Insecta > Diptera > Muscidae > Polietes > Polietes domitor. The sequence goes on along the minus strand of OX377618.1, from coordinate 41,265,746 downwards.
TTTAAAAAATCTCCACAAATAAATGTACAAATTATGGAACTCTCTGCATTTAAGTTTCATGTTTCTACTTCTTTTGATATATCGTTTTCCTGGTACGATAAAAAAACAATTAAAACAAGAAATTAAAATACATTTGTGTATTCCCATAGATCTCATTATAACCAAGAAAACAAGCCCTGGTTGAAGAAAATCTATTAAGATATTATATTATTATTTTCGTATTTGAATTATTGGACAAAATATTTGCTACATCGTGACCACCATTCCTGAAAGGTGGACGTGAAAAGATCCAGAATGGAACTATTAAACATGAACCATAATACGGGATATTTCCATGCTGTATACATTGGAAGATCCGATCCTCTAATAACGTCTTCAAGTAACTGCTGTGCGCCATTCCAACAGAAATTCATAATAACCACAATTGGCATTGTCATTTCATGTTTGTGTTGGGCGCCATTTTCATAAAATTTCCATTTCCTTTTAGAGAGATGCTAGAATCCGTCAGAGATAAACTTGGCGTTTTATAAAAATTTATTTAAAAATAAATGTACAAATTATGGGCCTCTCTGCAAGAGAGAATTTCAAATTTAAAATTCGAATTTTTTATTTTTTTAATTTTTTGTATTTCTGGCACGAAATACTGGACCACCATTCCTGAAAGATGGACGTGAAAGATCCAGAATGGAACTATTAAACATACATTATAATACGGCATATTTATAAGCTGTTCACATTGGAAGATCTTAACGAAGATCCGATCTTTTAAAGCCTGACTTCAATGATGGCAGTGAGGCGAAGAGAAACAGGGATTTTAACTATGAAACACCATTAAATATATATAAAATTAATCAATTAAAATGTATCATTTATTTATGTTAGGACTTCTAATAAATTCATTATCTTAATGATATATGAGAAGATTTAAAATATAAATTTAACACCGCACGACAATTTAAAAAAAGTCGTTACTCTTTAACCGAATGACATACGTATAAAACTATAGGCAAAATGGTTAGTTTTTCATTCCCTCATCCTGTTGCCTTTCACAGGACTACAAATATCCAAAGGATACAATTTTTCAAAAAAAAATTAAAAATACTTTAAATATCACGCTTCTATCTGTATTAGTTTAGCATTAAAATATATTTCAAATTTACCCCTTAGTTTTTGTACTTCATTTCATATCTTGCTTTTTAAGACACAAAATTTTTAATGTTTTTTAATACTGAATTAATACAGATAGAAGCTTGAAATTTAAAGTATTTTTATCACACATTATCTTTTTCGATTTGGCATTTATACCGGTGTCATAGTGTGCGAATAATTATTAAAAATAATTTTTGAAAAATTGTAACCTTTGTAAATTTGTGGATGAGAAAATGAAAAACTAAAAACTTCTATTAACTCTAACCTACACCTTAAGTTTCAGATGTATGTCATTTGGTGCAAGTGTAGTGTGGACTGTCGGACAGTGTTACTTTTGAATTTAATATTCATCAACGCAAAAGAACGTTAAAAAAATATTGTAAAAAATTCACATTTATCATAGGTTCCCTAATTGGGCGCAATTTCTTTTAAAAGTGCGAAATGCTTTAATCCTCTGATTTATTTGTTGTTGCCTTCGTTGTCGCTTCAAAAAATATTTAAAGCTCTGAAAATGATAATTCTGTCGGGCGCCAGTGGAATATTTTCATACAAACTACGACCTTGAAATTTCTCACACATTTCTTATATCGTCAAATTAGATGAAAAATAAATTTTTGTTTACATCCGCCCACAACCACGCCTACCTCCCATGTAAGACAAAATGAAAAAACGTCATAAATTTCTTATTTTAATATATATGTTAATAGAAATCATTACCAGTGATTTCATTTTAGTCCACAATTAAATGAAAATAGTCAATGCCACGCACAGAGGGATTTGTTCATACAAAGTTTGGAAAAAAATATAAGGAGTGCTGGTAGAATGTTGAAATCAAAATTGGCCACGCCCAGTACCAGCCGCCCATAGAACCCAAAATTTATTTTTGGCCCAAATTTTCTGAAATTTGGCACAGAGCCGTTTATTACCTCAATTTAGAATAAAATAAAGTTTCATCAAAATTGGACACGACCACCACCCAACGCCCATAGAATCCAAATTTATTTTTGGCCCAAACTTTTTGAAATTTGGCACAGAACCTTCTATTACCTCAATTAACGCTCATCGCCTACATGTCCCATATTATATTTATCCCAAAACTTTTTGTTTCTTTAGCAAAACTAATTATTTTATAAATAAATTTCAGTACATGCATTTAAATCTAGACTTTTATTCATCATCTATCATTTCTGTAACTATATCATCAAGTTCTAGAACCTTTTTACGAGGCTGACATCTAATGCTACTTACAAAAGGATCTGACGATACTAGAAGTCGATGAAAAACATCTGTATTTGATGCAGCTCTATCACACTTTCTGGAGGACTTTAATCTATAATTTCCATAATCTTTTATCTTTTTCTATATCTTTTTGTAATTTTTTTTAATTAAAAATTTCATGAATTTGCAGACAAATTTTATGATTTTATAAAAGATTATTAATTATTTAAACTTTTTTTAATTTTAATTGATTGATTTGATATTCCATGCAAGTCTAGAATCCTTCATAGATAAACTCGCCGATAAATAAAATAACAAAATATTCCAACAGAAAGTTGGGCGCCATTTCCCTTTACCTTGTATAGACGAAGGGAATTTCATTTTAATAATATTCTTATTTATTTATTTGGTACTTGTAGCAAATTCTTAAGGAATTTAATCATAATTATAACAGAGCAATTGAATTTAATATTCAACAATGAGTGAGATGAAATGATGAATATTTAAACAGAATTTCGACAGACTTATTTCTCTTTCGAAGATCATGGGATCGTTAGAAAGTAGAAACTTAAGAAAGGTTGACTTTAGAATTATTGTTACGATGGCCTATAAATGATGACATTATGGTAGGATACTAAAATAAATCCAAATGTCATGATCAAAGGGGAATAAGACAAGAAACGGAAAAACAAAAATGATATTTTAGAAATAGAAGAAGACTTCCACAATCGATTATTATAAATGCTTTAATATATGATTCTTTATCAATGCATTTATAAAACTTAAAGATGAATTGAAAAAAATTCTATTAAAAAATGATATTTTGACCTCAAAATGAATTAAATATTATCACATCATGTATATGTTTAAAACTAGATGCCAGTATTGCCTGAAGGCCTTCTATGGCTAGGCCTTACACATGCCTCCCTTTGGCAACTACACATTCATTCAGCCGACCTAAGAGGCGAGAAAAAGGTGGATTTGATTTGTTGTTACTTTAAGCATAAAAGGCAGGTTTATTACTCGTATTAGTTTAGTTCGGTTGAGCTGAGTTGAGTTGAGTTGGCGGCGTGGGTTTGGGTTGTTCTTTGGATTTTCAGTTTCTTTTGAGTTCTGTTCACACTTTCCACGATGGCTACAGCTGATTGTATTTGTATTTTATATGGGGCGTTAAGCAACACACACCACAAACAACGAAATCGGCGAAACAACAACAAAGATGCCAGCAAAAGGCAAACAAAAGCGAAACGGAAACGGATGAAATAAAAAACACGAAGCGAATTTACGTCCGCCTGATTCTTTCCGTTCCGTTCTGGCTGCCGTAGTTATTATGGCATCGGCATCATTCTGATGATGCTGCTGCTGCTGATGATGCTACTTCGGCGATGGTGCTGACGACGTTGTTAGTGCTGGCAGCCTCTAACGATTCTGATGACGATTGTTTTGATGAAAACACCTTTCATATGTTGTTGATGTATGTAAAGATGCCATAAACGTTTATGCCCGCATTTATAACAGCTTCATGCCTCGCCTTGTATGCCATGTGTGTGTGCCTGCCACACAAATGTTCTTTCACCTTTTGTTTTTTGATGTTGCTGTTGTTGTGCCAGACAAGGTATTGCCAGTAAAATTCAATCGTAATCCTTTACTTTAAATTGGTTTTATTTTCATGTGAGAGGGTACGCATTTCATGTGCGTGAATTTTTTATTTTGTTTTCTTTTGTTTATTGTGCTGACTTGTTTGTTTTTTTTTTTTGTTTTCGTTTATATGTCATTGCTGTCAAAGAAAATAAAATTTAACAAGAAGCTTCATCGTACTCATTTAAAAAATCGAGCGAGTTACGTTAGATTAAAATGTGAAAAATAAAATTTAAGAGCGAGCTGTCGTCGGTTTTGACAGAAATCATTCAAAATAACATAAAAATTTCAAAATTAAGAACGCCGGGAACAAAGAAGAATACGATAATTTTTGCCTTATTTTTCAATAAATTTTTTTGCAATTAGTTAAAAAAAATTAAATAAGTAAAATAGTGACAAAATTCGAGTAAAATACGACACAGTTTCTTAGTATTTTAATGTTGTTTGTCGTTGCTTTGTGCTGTTTTCTTTAGTTCATTCACAATTAAACAAAAAACACGAAAAATATTCATTTTGAAACACCCATTCTTCACCTAAGAGTGGGAAAATGAGTGTCGCTCTTATATTTACATTTTAATCTAACGTAACTGTCAGAAATCAAAGAGTCGGACGGAACATCTTAATAGATTTTATTATTTTTGATTGCTGTTACATTTTTATTTATTTGACTAAATATGATCCGTGTGACAACCTTCTGTCATATACTGATATTTGTGTACTTAATTTATTCCCAAAAGTAAAGCAAAATATGGCATTCGTTTCGAGACGTGAGACCGACTGGATATTCCCGCAGACCATAGAAATATCCCTAACATATCCATTCTCCAGGTGTCATTTTCCTTCTTATCCATTGGACTTGTTGGTCTAAGCCTTCTATACGATATGGGTGATTGTCCTCTGAAGACGGGACACAAAACACATACCACCTTTCACGTTTTCATAGTGAGAAGTCACTGGGTTCTTTTTGTGCGAAAACAATAGAAGTAAATTTGAAAAAGTGTCACTTTTCTCGAGCATGTGTCTGCGTATCTGTGGATGTGGTTGAAGAAGGGGCGAGCAAAGAAAACTGGAAAAAAGAAATTGTTGAAAATTTAATTTGTTCACATGACGAGGTAAATGTCAATAAAAACGACATACAAACGACGTTTACTTCCACCGTTCACATTTCCCCCAAAACGACAGCGTAGGAAATAATTCCCAGTTTAAGGGCAACGCAGCAGCAGCAGCATCATAGATATGGATGGATGGATGAATGGATAGATGGTGAAGCAGCCAAGGAGTACCGAACAGCGAATCCTTCAAGTTTCACGTAAACAACAGAAAAGAAGATGAAGAAGGCCCAGGGAAACATAGAGCCAAAATTCGTTGAACTTTTACCCAAATGACACTATATCAAAAACACACCATCTCTGGTGACAGCCAACAGCAGTGCACAGCAGAATACGCTGGTGTTCCATATCCTTGAACAAGCAGAGAGTGAGACTTTCATCCTGGTTGCCAGCGGAAAGGCAGGACCCAATGTGGCAATATCAACTCATGCAGCTCCCACACACATCCGCACCATCGGTTTTCTTTTCTTGTAACTCGTCGGTGTCCTTTTGTAAAGGATATTGCTAGCAAATTATGATTTCTAATATTGTGCTGTTCTTCACGGTGTTTTGAGCCCCACAAAAACAGAAACAACAAGAAAAAGAGCTACAAAAAGGACTTTGAAACTCTTGAGATTTGGGTTAATAGCTGGAGGCCTACTAAAACAATCTCACCTACACACAATAGGCGCCCACACGCGTCCGTAGACACAAGAATTGTGTAAAAGTAGAAATAGAAATAAATTAAGACAAGCAAGTTGAAAACTTGTGGAAAATAATTGTGAAAATCTTTCAAGAAAGGGCGGGTGAAAGTGACACCGCTCGCTACATATTACATTGCCCGCTACATATTCAGAGCAGGGATTTCACTTCGATTATAAAAAGACGTAACAGACATTTTTTTGAAATCGCGTTTTTTACATGTTCCGGTAGAAAACACTGGAATGCATAAGAAAATGTAAAAAACGATCCCAAAACAAAAATGAGTTACGGCCTTATAATATCAAGGTAACGATATGAGATTCACACATCTGTGAAAATCGGTTGGTTGAAAAACAAGAATTTTAAATACTGGTTTCTCAGATATGTAACATGATAGTGTCAGTTTTTTTTTGAGAATTGAAATCGGAAATATCCGGTTTTGAAACCGAGTTTTAATATTAATTAAATAAAATAAATTCCTTATGATTTTTGGGTGTTTGTGAAACATTTTACATTAAAAACCCGGTTTGTTGAAAACCCGGGTTTTAAAACCGGTTTTTTAATATAAAATTTGTAATTAAATATTAAAAAATAATAATATTACATAGTAATTATTTTCTGGTTCATGTATTTAAATCGCATATCTGCGTAAGAACCGGTTTGTTGAGAAACCCGAATTTGAAATCCAGATTTCTCAGGGATGTGGAACGATAGACACATTTTTTAATGAACAGAATTCAGTTTGAAGTGTTGAAAAATCCGGTTTTGAAATTTATTTAACAAAACAAACTCCATGATTTTTTTTGTGAAATATTTTAAATTTAAAACCCGGTTTTTAAAACCGTTTTTTAGAAATATGAAACTTTAATTTTTACCTTTTTCCCTTATTTAATACACCTAAATATTATCCGGTTCATATACAAATGTATGTATTAGAATCACACATATGCTAGAAAACCGGTTTTGAAGTGGTTTGAAGTGGATTTTATGTGTTGAAATATCCGGTTTTATAAACTGGACTAAAATTAAAAACAACAAACAAAACATCCATATGATGATTTTTTCGTTGTTTATATTTTCAATAAAACCGGTTTAAAAGCCCGGGTTTCTTAGAAATATAACTGATAAGAACTTTAATTTAGAATTTCGTAATTGCTGATAACATATTTTATTTATTTTTGGTAAACCCGGTTTGTTGAAACCCCGTTTTTTTATCCGGGTTTCTCAAAAAATTTGTCTGATAGACACTTTTAAGGACCATACACTGGTTTTAAGTATCGAAATTTACAGAAATGTGACAGATTCGTCCAAATTAGTTAGATTGTTTTCAACGTTGATCAATTTTGTAAAGAAGATTGCGAAGAAGATTGCGAACCGAAGTGTCTGACTTGATTGATCTGTTTCCACTTCAAGCAATGGATTAAATAGACTTAGACTACACTTTTGGATAGGTTTTCATGTCTACTTAAAACGAAAAGTATGTGTTAAAAAATATATCAAACATTATTTTTTTTGCTTTTGTTGAAAACCCGGGTTTTATATGCAGGTTTCTCAAAAAATGTATCTGATAGACACTTTTAAGGGCCATACACTGGTTTTAAGTATCGAAATTTTCAGAAATATGACCGATTCGTCCAAATTAGTTAAATTATTTTCAACGTTGATCAATTTTGTAAAGATGATTGCGAAATATCAGCCTTTAAAACCGGAGTGTCTGACTTGTGTGATCTGTTTTCACTTCAAGCAATGTAAAAGTAAGTAAAGTAAATGGACTTCGACTTCGCTATTGGTTATGTATTCATATCTACTTAAAACGAAAAGTATGTGTTAAAAACTAGATCAAACATTATTTTTCTTACTGTACTGAATTAGTATAATAAAGCAATTTTGTATATTACAAAAAGTGTACTTAAGATAATTTCTAAAATAATCTAATTTCTAACAGTTTCCAATATTTAATTCTCAAAGTAATAAGATAATTTCAAAAATAATGTAAGATATCTAAAATTCTCTAATTTCTAACAATTATATTTTAAAATCTAATTCTCAAAGTAATATTTTATCCGTTACCAACAATAATTCTTTCGAATTTTAATGTTCAACATATGACTTCTGGTCGATGGAAAATGTTTGTGTAGGTTTTAAGGTTCTTTCTTTTTCTGACTTTCATATGTGTAAAAAGAAATAAGGTTTTTATTGGTTTAAAATAAATTAGAAAAACGTCCGAAATCAATGCATCTCAATATACAATTTAAATATAAATGCTTCTTTTTATTTAGCTGTGTTAGTGAAATAAATAAATTAATGCTGTTTTATATTCTGGCAAGGAATGTAAATAAATCTAGCTTTCTTTCTTCGAAAGCTAGAATTTCTAATATTTTTTTATTCTCCTCTGACAAGCCAAAAATTCTTAAAATCGACACTCACATGAACTCCTATACGTATGATTGATAATAATAGAATGCAACTCCGTTGAACCACACCTGTGCGTATGCGTGATATTTAAATAATAATAAGTTTACAAAGTCTTCAACGCAAAAAGTTTTTAATATTAAAAATATTGCTAATACCAACTGAGTGGCACTTGTGCAGTGTTTTATGGATAGATTTTCACCAAACTAAAGTTGTTACCAACGCCATTTATAATAAATTTGTAGTTGACAAACATCCACCACCCCCCCCCCCAAACCTTGTCCCACCTGTTAACAACTGCTGGCCGCTGGTGACACCATAGGACAGCGTAAATCCTAAACGCCCGAGAGTTGAATGACATCCAGACTTTGCCATTCATAAAATATGCATGAGCATCACTAGTAGTGGAGGATGGGGGGGCTAGGTCCATGGTTCGCTCCCTGTATATAACTGTGTATTATGTTCATATTTTGTATGTGTGTGTGTGTCTTTGTATTGCAATTATGCTTTTTATAGGTCTCATGTGCTGTTCCGCCCCATTCCATTCCACTCGTTCGTTCATTTTGCCACAAATCATGAAAAATTCATACGAAATTTATGTCTGATTTTGTTAAGTACTACGTATCTGAATTTGTTGTTGTTGTCGCCATTGTGTATGGCACAATGTTCCATTTCGCACCCCCACCCACCCCTCCATCCCTCTGTCCTGACTCACTCAGTCACTCCCTCTGCTTGCCTATTTCAGCTGTTTTTGTTAACAAAGTTTTTTAATTAAGAGTTCAGCGTGAGTTGTGCTGCTCTTTCATTTGCCTCACGCCATACCACGTGTCCGTTACAAGCGTTACAAGGAGCTACAGCATATCTATCTGAAATTGAATCAGGTGTGTTAACTGTAACAGGGGATTTGAATGGGTATTAGAGATGTGAGTGTTTAACAAAATATTTCATTTTTCCGTTTTTTGCCATAAAATGACAACAACAACATCAGGAAAAAAATGAAACAAAAACTTTGGTAATAATCTCTGGCAGAATGACAATGTTTTTGTGCTATTACCGGGAATCAGGTGAACTACAATGCAGCAGGCGGATATTTATATAAGGAAATTTTATACAAAACTTGGACTTGTTACGAGGAAAAAATATGATTGAGTAAAGGGGATTTTCATAGTTATATTATACTAAACGATGAGTTTTTGCGGGTTTTACAAACAAATGAGCAAAAATATATGCCACATTCTGGTAAATTGTATACAAATGATATGATTAGATTTAATTGTAAAATTTTTAATGGCGAAAATATTTACGATTTTTTTTTTTTTTAAATTCTGTTTATATACTGTTTTTTACCAGAATTTATATGTTTTGTCTGGTTAATGTGTGACGTATAAGTGATATTAATAAATAATATGGGCACCTGGATACGTATAAGTGATATTAATTAAAATCAATTTACAAATGCAACTATCTATTTCAGCCAAATCAAAGTAGCGAAATTGCCAGTAGAATAAGAAATTAAATTTGAAATCGAGAAAATGCAAATTGAAATTCAGAAATGAAGATTGAAATTGAGAAAATTAAAATTGACAATAAACAAATTGATAGTCAAAAATATAAATTGTCATTAATTCGTATTTTCTCATTTTCAATTGTTTATTTCTCAATATCTCAATTTCAATTTACATTTCTGAATTTCGATTTGTTTTTATTCAACTGTGTAATTTCGATTTGTATTTTCTCAATTTCAATTGAAATGGCGTAGAAAATCATGATATTTTTGATATATTTTTCGAAAAGGAACTTGCTGAAAATCATCGAAAGTATTAAAACTAACTTCTTATACATCAAAGTAAAATTTTGACAAACTTTAGTATTATATACATTCATTTCTTCATTTCTTTATTTCCCCCTCACTCAAACTAAAATTCGTGCTAATAATAATTTCTTATATATAAATAGCAAAAGCGTTCCATTTGTTTTCTACTAGAGTTTGGTCTGCAAAGTCTAATAAATACAAGTATTTTAGTGTTGACCTAAACCTTTGTATTCTCAAGTACCCATAATTTCGTTACGATTATTTTTAATTTTGATCTGATTATACCATTTTGCCAAATGAGTTATATTTAAATATAACCAACTCATACCATGACCTAATTAATATTTAAACTGTGGTTATCCTACGACATTCTGGGTCAATAACCCAACACTAACTTAAATATCACTCATACGTGTGAATGGCCTCGGAAGTGTCATTTGTATAATATTACTCATACGTATACGTAGGAGGGTTCATGTATTCATATCACTCATACGTTGCCACACTGGCCACATATCAGGCAACTTTTCAAACCCAAAAGTTTGAAATTGTTAACATATTCTCGAAATTGTGATCAAACAACCAGAGCAAAATTTAATTTCCACACAGATCTGGGGAGTGGTTAAATGATTTTTAAATGAATTATATTAAAAAGTTTAACAGGCTCACTTACGCACACGAATCAAGTAAAGTTGTTCTCACATCATTCAAAAGACAAGGACGAACGGGCGGACATGCCGCACAAACACACATTCTTATACTGTTCATTTCCCGCTTAGGGTTACATTTCACAAGTGTTTGGGCAGACGTACAAATATTCACAAAATCATAATTCAAAAAACTTATACTTTTTCCTTTCATCCCTGAAGCCTACCGCCCATCCCAAATCAACTGGCTAGCAAAAAACAACAACAACAACGACATGTCAAAGGACCAACAAAAAAGCAACTATATGAAAATCATAACAAAGTGACATTTTATGTCAAACACAAAACTTTTCAATTTTTATATGCTGAGGGTTGCTGGGAATACAAAAGTGACTTGGAATGACACAACAACAACAACAAACATGAAAAAGGTCAAAGTTTTAGGGGGTTGAGGTGGGGGTGGTTTCGAAACAATCTGGTGAACAATCTGGATGATATTAAATTTTATTTAAATCATAATTAAAGTTCAACAAACCATAAGAAGTGAAACCTGGCTGGCTGGCATAGGGGTTGGAAAACTGGCAACAAGAGCAAGCATGTTTGTAAATATTTCCTGCCATGGTTGACATTTTCTAACAGTATCCTTTTGCGTTGTGTATATCCTGAACTAATATTGATATTAAAAGTTATGTAGCAAACTATTAAGAGAAATTAGAACAACAACTATTTCAAATGGAATTCTAATTCATTTGTCGTAGTGAAATCTCAAAAATGTGACAAGTTTTGTAATGTTTAAAGGAAGGCATTAGTTCCTCCATGTGAAGGCTAAAGGGAATGGAATTCTAAAAATATCATAATTATAGAAGAAGATTGTGCATTAATTACACTGTAAAGAAAAGAAAAGAAAAGAAAAGAAAAGAAAAGAAAAGAAAAGAAAAGAAAAGAAAAGAAAAGAAAAGAAAAGAAAAGAAAAGAAAAGAAAAGAAAAGAAAAGAAAAGAAAAGAAAAGAAAAGAAAAGAAAAGAAAAGAAAAGAAAAGAAAAGAAAAGAAAAGAAAAGAAAAGAAAAGAAAAGAAAAGAAAAGAAAAGAAAAGAAAAGAAAAGAAAAGAAAAGAAAAGAAAAGAAAAGAAAAGAAAAGAAAAGAAAAGAAAAGAAAAGAAAAGAAAAGAAAAGAAAAGAAAAGAAAAGAAAAGAAAAGAAAAGAAAAGAAAAGAAAAGAAAAGAAAAGAAAAGAAAAGAAAAGAAAAGAAAAGAAAAGAAAAGAAAAGAAAAGAAAAGAAAAGAAAAGAAAAGAAAAGAAAAGAAAATTCATTTGCCATTTTAAATAGTTTTTAATAGAATACTAAGACATTGATATCTATAAAGCAACCTAGTACCTGGGTACGTATAATTGATATTAATTTTAATTTAAATATTAATTTCCGGTATAATATAGTAAAATTTTTATGATAAAAGATCTACGAGGTTATGTTTCAAGACTCCAAGTGAAGGCTGAATGGAAAGTAATAAAATGATTCTTTCATTTTTTCGCAGGTACGAAGTAACCCTTTAAAAAATAAATAGAAAACTGGAAAAAATATTTCGTTTTATTTTAAATAGTTTACATTCTAACGAAGAAAACACTGCTTAAACGTTAATGATATATGTATAAATGTAGAAGTTTTGACACTCTTTGTGAAAGCAAAAAAAATAATATAAAAAATCATGACTTTTTATTAAAAAACGTGAAAAATTGTTTTAAAAATTAGGTACCAGGATATTTAATTTTTATTTTATTTTAGCAGGGATTTTAAGAAAGAAAATTGGTAGATAAATATAGAAGCTATGGCTTTTCTTGTAGAAGTATATGTCGCCTTCAAGTATGACTAAATCAATTTGAGCAAAAACTTGGTAATGATGGCTTACGATTACATCTACCATGAGGATCATAACTTCTTCATTTATTCATATATTTTCTTCAAATATGTCTTATTTTCTTCGTTAGGATTCTAGTTGTTATAAACTATAAAAGAGAACATCTATTATCTAAGGAGGCTTTTTGTGTTATTTAAAAAATGGAAAAATCAAGTTTTAAAAAAATGTGCGCCTACAAAGTGCATAACTTCTACAATTATCCAGATATATTTTACATAAAGTCATTGTTTTCTTCGTTAGAATATTAGATATTTAAAAATAAACCAAAATTTATTTTACAATTTATAATTTGATGTCTTTTTCGCCAATTAACTTCTTTGAAGGCTGGCCCTAAACCACTGTTTCCATAGTAAAGGATAAAATCGCAACATTTGTAGCCATCATAAGTACCTTTAAGTGAAATTTCGGAAATTATAATTCATCGAAATTATTTGTACTTAGAGTACAAATATTAAAGGTACGTTCGACAAAAATTGGAATTTTAATAGAAAATTTAAAAAATATATAAAAAATATTTAAAAATATGTAAAAAATTGTGTGGGCTTCTAATCAGGCTCGGTATGCTTCAATTCAAGCAAAACTTATTTTTTAGGTCTCGATGATGAAGTTTTCAATAGAACAAGAAGAAAGAGCTTATACAGCGAGTTGTAACGATATTCAGTCGTTAAGTTTTCCATGGAGTTCATGAACTCCTCATTTTTATGTTATACCAGGATTCGGTATATTAAATCCTCCATACTTCATAAAAGAGTTTTTTTTTTTATCATTTCTGGACGTATTTAGCATGACAAGGTGTTGTGTTTCCCAAAAACTTTCCATCCCATCCTCGTTGACAAAGATAAAAGCATTCATGTTCATAGGTTTACGCCTAAATCCTTTCGGGCACAACGATACAAGCCAGAGGTAAACAAACTGTAAAAAAGCAAACGAACATGAAGCAAATGTTGACATGATTTGTTTTTCTTTTTTTATGATGTTACACCTCCCCACCTCCCAGCGTCCTGACCCACAAGGCATCGAGGCGATAACATGAGCACGTCGCGTCTGCCATGAATAAAAATATAACAGCAGCAAAATTCGAAAAACAATCTACTAAATTTGCATATGATTTTGTTACGAGAGCCGCCGCAATAGAGCTAAGGACTGTCTCGATGGGCGGGGGAAAATCAACCTTTTCCATGTTGTATGACAGCAACAAAAATCCAAGAATTTATATTTAAATTTCGTGATAATTTAATATTGGTTTTATATGTGGCCATCTTCAAAACTTTGTTCGTTTGAGAGACTGAACATGTTTTTGATTAGTTTTTGAAAGTCTGCAATACTTTTTTCTTCGTTTTAAAGAAGAATTATTTTTTTTTTCGTTTTATTGATTTTTAATTATTTTTTAAAAAAAGTCTGCAACTCTCTGGGTTTTTCACAAAAAAATTATTTACAGTCGTTCCATCCGAAGTGGAAAATCTCCTCCCCCGACACAGTCCTTAGCATTACATTGCGTTTTTTATGCATTTCCCTTTTGTTTTGTGTTTATGTGCTCGTGTGTGTATGTACGTGTTTGCACTGTTGCACACATTTAGAATTGTTTTTGACTGCTTGGAAATAAAACCAAAACAAAAAAATACATATGAAACAGATATTAACATATGTATATGTGTGTGTGTGTAGACACACTAACACGACTGCATAGAAAACATTTCCGGTTGTTTGCCGGAAACACAAACCACGGCTCTGTAAAGTTTTAATGTTGTTGCAATACTTATGAATATGAATTTTTATTAAACGCACATACATGCAGAGCATAACAAGGTTGCCTATACATTAGTGTGTCTCAGCAAGTGTAGCGTGGGGGTAACTTTGTCAATCCTTTACTAAAATATCGAAAAATCTAAAAAAAAAAAACTATTTTAATAATTTTTTTTTCATTTCCAATTTTTCTTCAACATTAGTTTTTTTTATTGTTTTAACAACCAAATTTAGCAAAGAACCGAAGGACCATGTATAACATTTTCTGGCGTATTTTTGCTTTCTAAACTCGAAAATGATATTAAAAAAATAAATAAAATTAATTTTCAGATTTTTACTAAAATTCAACTTTCGTCAAAAGTACCTTTAATATTTGTACTCTCATTTAGGATATACACATACGATTATATGTTCAATTAAAGGTAATTATGATGGCTACAAATGTTGTGCATTTCACATAGACACGGTGGTTTAGGAACAGTCTTCCAAAAATAAAATAAAAAATAAACGATTTAAAAAAAATTTACTGGCACGAAAAAAAATATAAAAATTAAAAATGGAAAAAGAAGAAAACAAGTCCTACATGGAATAGACCAATGGATAAATGTAGAAGTTACGATCCTTCTTAAAAACGCAAATCAAAAAATCCTTCACAAATCAGATATCAAAAATTATTTAAATCTTAACACGGAGAATAATGCCTATTTCACGGAAATCTATGAATAAATGTAGAAGTTATAAATAAGCCTTCTTGCATATGTACATTAGGATGGATCACGAAAATAAATTACAGCGGTCACCACCCTGAAATGAAGATCGGATTGTTTAATGGTAATCTGCAAAATATTTCGTCACTGGGTCAAGCCATCTGCGAGCTAAACGCCCCTAAAAACACCTCTAAAAATCATGTTTTTTCCCGTGTAATTTTTTTATGTAGCATTTTTGCCCAATTTTGTCTGAATTAATATACCCTTAGAATCACTTTAAATAAAAATTTGTATACACTCCACGAGAGTATTATGTCTTTGTGCATTTGTTTGTAACACCCACAACGAAACGAGATAGACCCATTGTTAATTATACCGATCGACTTAGAATCACTTTTTGAGTCGATTTAACGATGTCCGTCCGTCTGTCCATCTATTCTTATAATCACGATACAGGCCGCAATTGTAGACAGAACCAAATTAAACTTTGCCCAACGAAGTTTTTCGGTACAACGACGAACGCTATTTAATTTGAAAAAAAATCGAATTTACGAATTTCACTCCCGATTTGACTCTTTTCACTCTAGATACCACATATTACAACAGATTTTCTTTAAAATTGCAAAACATCTAATATTTCAGCTAGAAACACCTGTGGAAAAAATTTGTTAGATCGGTTCAGATTTATATATAGCTCCCATACAAATTTCACTCCCGATTTGATTTTTTCCGCTCTAGAGACCACATATTTCACTGGATTTGCTTCAAATTACCTTGTATTACCTTATAATTCTACTAGAAACATCTGTGTTGAAAATGGATTAAATCGGTTCAGCTTTAGATATAGCCCCCTACAAATTTCGCTCCCGATTTGACTTTTTCCGCTCCAGAAACCACATATTGTATCAGATTGTCTTCAAATTTGGCAAAACATCTTATATTTAAACTAGGAAGACCTATGGTGAAACTAGGACAGATCGGTTCAGGTTTATATATAGCCCCCATTCAAATTTCGCTTCCGATTTGACTTTTTTTGCTCTGGAAACGACATATTTTAACAGATCTTCTTCATATCTTGCAAAACATCTTATATTTAAACTAGGAACACCTATGGTGAAAATACGACAGATCGGTTCAGATTTTTATATAGCTCCCATAGAAATTTCGCTCTCGATTTGACTTTTTCCGCTCCAGAAACCACAAATTGTATCAGATAGTCTTCAAATTAGGCGAAATATCTTATATTTGTACTAGAGGCAGCCATGGTGAAAATGGGTCAGATCGGTTCAGATTTTTATATAGCTCCCATAGAAATTTCGCTCTCGATTTGACTTTTTCCGCTCCAGAAACCACAAATTGTATCATATAGTCTTCAAATTAGGCGAAATATCTTATATTTGTACTAGAAGCAGCCATGATGAAATTGGGTTAGATCGGTTCAGATTTCCATATAGCTCCCATAAAAATTTTGCTCCCGTATTGACTTTTTCCTCCCCAGAAACCACATATTTTTACCAAATTTCTTCAAATTGATTGCGAAAGTTAGCCACTTCATTCCATGTTTGGATATAGCCCCGATACAAATATTCTACTCGATTTGACAAATTGGACTAGGTCATATTAGTCTGTGATTAGGAAACATACAAAAATTCTTCCCATTTTCACTTTTTTACCGAATTGAATTGTATTCGGATAGAAAGTGGAGTGTATCATATAGTCGGACCCGCCCGACTTTAGCCTTTCCTTACTTGTTATTCTTGTCTTAGAATAAATCATTGGTAGAATTATTAAGCGTTTATATTTATTGAAAAGCTCATATTTCTTGGAAACATTTTGTAAAAGGTGTAATGAAAAATAAATAGAAGGAATCAATACCATTCGAATGATGCCTAAATAATGAATAACGGACGCAAAATTACGTCACTGACTCCATTTTTGTGAAATAATTTAATACAGGCGATGGTTTTCACAGCCAAAATGTTCAAACACTTTTTACAAAAATGAACGCTGCGGCGTCAAATTCATTCCGATGTTAATCATTTAGACATTATTCGAAAGGTATTGATTGCAGCTATTTAATTTTTATAATGTTCTACCATTAAATACGAAAAACTTTTCAGTAGTCACTGTGAAAATCTACAAAAAATTACTATAAACGTCCAATAATTCGACCAATAAGTTACTATAAGACAATAATCAAAATTTTTATTTAAAAAGCTTTCAAGAGCCATTGATTTCAGAAACAAAAATTGAGAAAAATGCAACACAAAAAAACACGATTTTTAAGGTTATTTTCAGAAGCATTTAGCTCACAGATGGCTTGATCTAGGAACGAAATATTTTGCAAATCATCATTTAATACTCCAAACTTTATTTTCGTGGAGTGACTGGAACTTTTTTCCATTTGTATGGACGGCGACCCAGCCTAATGTGCATGTCCTTATCACGTTATCAATTTAAGCGATTATTTTAGATTTCCTTACATCTACAATAAGGGTCATAACTTCTACACACATTTTCTTCAAATAAGCCTTGTTTCCTTTATTATGATCCCAGCTATTATAAAATAAAATAAAATGTTCCCATGTTAAAATGTTTTTCGCGCCATTTAATCTATAATTTAAAAAATCATGCTTTTTTAAAAAGATCTTTTGCATCTCAAAAGACGGCCAGAACTTCTGTATTTATCTTTAGAACTTTTATATATTGACATTGTTTTCTTTGTTAGAATGTTAGGTATTAGAAACTAAAACGGAATATTTTTTCCTATTCTTTTCTATACTTTAATTTTTTTTTGTTTTTTTTTTTCTTAAAAAAAAGGATTTTTTCTCAATTGTTTGGGAACTGTTGACAAACCACTGTTTCTATGTGAAAATGAAATTCGCAGAATTGTTAGTCATTACTAGTGGCTTTAAGTTGGCATATACGCGGATGCATATCTCCAAATTTAAAGTAGAATTATTATAGATACCTTTGCTAAAAATGGGAATTTTTAGCTATAAAATTTAAAAAGAAGAAATATCCATAATTTTTTTAATGTAATTTTCGACTTTAGAAAAATCCAAAATATATTAGAAAATATTATTCACAGCCCTTCGGCATAATTTCTGTTGAATAGAAATATTAATCAACCCATTGGCCTAGCTGCTCACCACCTGCTGCTGTTGTTTTATTTAAGTGCAATGTTACCCAACATAAGTTATATTAAATGGAAAATTAGTGCGTATTGTGTGTGTGGTAGCAATAAGAATTTTACATCTATAAATCCCCATACTCTAAAGCCCACCCTAGTGTGTATTTTATTGCTGTTGTTATTTTATGCTTTTCACATTTAACGTTTGTTTTCGTTTTTGGTTTCTTTATAGGATTTACAGTCGGAAATTGAGACACATCGTGTGGTTTATGATCGTCTCGATGGCACTGGACGCAAATTGTTGGGTTCACTCACCTCCCAGGAAGATGCGGTTATGCTCCAGCGACGTCTGGATGAAATGAATCAACGTTGGAATAACTTGAAATCGAAAAGTATTGCTATAAGGTGAGTGAAGTAAATTTGTAAATACGGCCGGTCGCGTTTCCCATGTGGTGTGTAGTATGTGGCATGTGGCAACGACACACACACATCCTTACATATCCTTATGCGAAATGTAAATGAGGGAGAAAATTGAATTCATACGATTCACAGGACAAGAAATGTATTTCGGTTTACCCAGTTACTCTTTTTCTCGTCGGAAAAAGCATGTGTTTGTGTATGCGTATATGTGTGGTTATGGTTGTGGTTGTGACATAAAGACTATCATCCTTCATGTTGTATTTTATGCATATTTTACGATTAATATGTTAAACAGATTAAGTGGGTGTCATGGACGGAGTGCTGTTGTCATGAACTTTAAGGCTATTTTTAAATAACTTCTCATGGCATAGGACGGACTCCTCCACGGCAAATTTAAAATCAACTCAATTTTTTTACTAAAATTATATCATATAGACACAATCGTTTAGGAACAGTCCCTAAAAAATTAAAAAAAAATCATTTTTTGCTGACATGAAAAACCGAAACCAAAAACAATAGGTTTTTTTAAAGAATTTATTCATTTTTATTTTTAATAAAAAAAAAACATTCTAACGAAGACAACAATGCATGTCAAATGGGCTGGGTCGTGGTCCATACAAATGGAAAAACCCGAAAATAAAGTTTGGATCGTTTAAAGATGATTTTCAAAATATTTCGTTTTCAACCAAGCCGTCTGTAATGTAAACGCTCCTGAAAATACCCCTTAAAAACATGTTTTTACAGTGTATTTTTCTTTTTGTTCTGCATTTTTGTCAAAATTTCTGAAATAATAGGCACTTGAAAACAATTTAAATGTAAATTTTGAATCCAGTCGATTTATTGGATTTGTGTATTTTTTGCGTTGTTTCACAGTGACAACTATAAAAAACTTTATGTTTGGTGCTAGTATTTTTAAATAAATAGCGGCAGTCAATACCTTTCGAATTATGCCTAAATGATGAACATCGGAATGAAATTGACGCCGCAGCGCTCATTTTTGTAAAAAGAGTTTGAAAATTTTTGCTGTGAAAACCATTGCCTGCATTAAATTACTGCACAAATTGGAGTCAATGACGTCATTTTTCGTCCGTCATTCATTATTTAGGTATCATTCGAAAGGTATTGATTTCTCCTATTCATTTTTCATTACAATCTTATAAAAAGTTTCCAAGAAATATGAGTTTAGCTGTCACCTTGAAAACCGGCAAAAAGTCAATAAAAACGCCCAATAATTCTAACAATTAGTTATTCTAAGACAAGAATAAAAATTTGTATTTAAAGTGCTTCCAAGGGTCTATAAATTCAGAAAAAAATTAGGCAAAACATAAAACAAATTACACGGAAAAAAACAAGATTTTTAGAGGAGTTTTCAGGAGCGTTTAGCTCCAGATGGCTTGACCCAGTGACGAAATATTTTGTAGATCATCATTAAACTATCCTATCTTCATTTCTGGGGGCGATGACCGCTGCAATTTATTTTCGTGACCCACCTATTACATCTGATTCTATCAAGTCTGATTTATTTTATCTTGTATGTGCACATTTTAAAATCAACACAAACCATATGGATTTTTTTTATTTTTTTTGACTAAAATTCAAATCTTCGTTGAAGGTACCTCAATATTTCTACTCTCACTTTGGTAATATAGATTCGATTATACCCGTTTACATGTTCAACAAAAGACAATTATTATGGCTACAAATGTTGTGTATTTCACTTGCACATAGAAACAATAGTTAAGGAACAGTCTCTTAAAAATTGTGAAAGAATTGTTTTTTTTAAATCACTTTTGCTGGCACATAAAACCGAAACCGAAAACAATAGGATGTTTTTTTTAAAGAAATTCTTCTGTTTTATTTTTAATAGCCAACATTTTAACGAAGACAACAATGCATGTACGTTAAAGAGGTTAAATTTACAAGTTATAGCCCTCTTTGTAGACGCGAAAGAATTAAAAAACTCCCGATGTGTTAATTTTTGGTTAAATTAGATAACAGAATATTTTATTTTATAATAGCTGGGTTCTTAAAAAAGAAGAAAGTCTATATAGAAAGTATGAAGTAGAATTAATGCAACTTCAGAAAATCGTGTGCCATTTTCAGTCTACAAAGATTGTCTTGACCTCTACATTATTCATACATATTTTACATTTGGGCTTTATTTTCATTGGTAGAATTAGATATTAAAAAAATAAAATCATTTTTTCGATTTTCTTCACGTCAGCAAAATAATTGTTTTTTTTTTTTTTTCAAAAAATAAAAACAAATTTAGTCCTCAATAAATTGAGATACAATTCTATAGATAAGTTACGTATAGACACTTATTTCTTCGTTATAATGTTAGCTATTAAAATGTTATACAAAATATTTTTTCCGATTTCTTTTTCCATTTTCTATGTTTGCACGGGATCAAGCAAAATAAGATTTTCTTAAAAAAAATTATCTAATTTTTTGGAGACTTCTCCTAAACCACTGTTATTATGTGAACGTCACATTTGTTGCCGCTATAAGTAGCTTCAATTTAATATATAAGTGCGTACCATCGGTCTTTTATTTCCCTAATGAAAGTACTAATATTAATGGTACCTTTGATGAAAATTGGAATTTTAGTAAAATAATAAAAATATAAAAAATTGTTCAATATCACTTTCAAGTTTAGAAAGCAACAAAACTTCAAAAAAAACATAATTTTCATAAGCAAAGTGGAATGTATTTTTTTTAACTTAATTTTGCAATCATCGAATGTATATTTTTTATATTTTAAGGATTTCACATTTTTCTGTAAAACTACTCCTTTTCAAGTTTATAAAGAGAAAATGTAAATTATAATCAGAATATGTAAATACAAAATGAGAAAATTAATATTGATAATGAGAAAATATAAAGGCTGTTTTTCTTTAAGACTGGTTAACTAAGCTGCGATAAGAAAAACCTAAATAAAAGGTTAAAATTGCACTCAAAATAAAAAATTCTTTTTTGAAATTATCGCCAACAGCAATATCAATGTGTGATACAAATATTTATATTGTAGTTGGCGACAATGTGAAAAAAAATATTTTTTATTTTGAGCAAAACATTAAATTTTTATTAACGTTTTTGTTATCGCAGCTTGTTATCCCGGCTTCATATTCAGGAAATATATATTCATAATGAGTAAATATAAATTCATAATCAGAAACAGTCAAATTTATAATCGAAGCTATGTATGTACGTTCTTCTATGGATAGTTTCATTGAAACATATATTTTATCGATGTTCTCACAGAGTTACAAGCCGAACCAGAATTATCGGCGGCGGCTTTCGGCTCGTTCTGTCATTCGATCACTTCTATTTATTTGACAATTTTGGGAAAAGAGAAGGAACAATTTGTATTGGTTTTTAATACCTTTTCTTTTATTTTTTTTGGCAAGTAATTCAATATTCGTAAATATTATCCAATATTCCCATAGCTTCATATTATTATTCCATAAAATTATTTGTTTGGAGTGGGAATCCATTCCTAAAATTTATAATATGGATGAATTTAATAAATAAATGTAAGCATATTTGATCAGACTTTGACTTTGACACATTTTGTTTTTTATAGGAACACATGGAATTGACTTATATAAATGCGACTTTCAAATCAAAATACAATCATTCAAAGATCCATATATATCACAGTAGTTGGTTGTCTAAGTCGGCAGTTATATTTTCTTTTGTAATTTTCGACTTTTGTAAATTTCGGCTTCAACCACGGCGGCGTGGTTGAAGTCGATGTGAGCCGATGAAATCGGCGGCGACGCGGCTCGTGCAGAAACATGGGCGGCGGCGGCTTGTCGGCTTAAAATCGGTCGGCTTGTATCTCTGTGTTCTCATTATAAATTTATATTTTCTCAATACGATATTATATTTTCTCATGAATTAGAATTTAGATTTTCTGATTTCTCATTATGAATTGGTATGTTCCTATTATGCATTATTAGTTCTCAATATAAATTAACAATTCTCATTATGAATTTATATTTCTTATTATGAATTAACATATTCCTAATATAAACTTACATTACCCATTATGAATTTATACATTCGAAATATGAATTTACATTTCTCAATATAAATTTGTATGTTTTGAATATAATCTTGAAAAGGTGTAGAAGAAATTTTCTTAAAAGTAGAAAAGTAAAATATTTGTAGTATTTCATACCACAAAAAATATATATTTTTTAAATTACCTTCGTTTGCGATTCACGTCAGTAATTTGTTATCTTTTGAAAATCGGGAAATACAGCGTTTTCACCATATAGCAAAGTATATATTCAGAAAAATTGAACAAAATCGGAGAGAAGACCCAAGATGTGTATGTGCGTGTGTGATCGCTTCACATGAAATTACTCATAAATTAAAAAAAATTGAAATGTGATTTTCTTACAAAATAAAAAACCAAAACAGGATTGATTCATCACAGATGTACATACAGACATATGTATGTACACCACCATCGTGGTCGTCGTCATGCAGATTTTGACAAATTGTTATTTTTTGTGCATAATTTTCCCCAAAATCAAATGAATATAAATGAGCTTTGGCGGAGTAATTTGTCATGGAATCTAATAACAAACACGACGACGACCACCACAAACAACAACAGCGTTATCTTGGCTCATATTTTAT
Source organism: Polietes domitor (assembly GCA_947397865.1). Lineage (NCBI taxonomy): Eukaryota > Metazoa > Arthropoda > Insecta > Diptera > Muscidae > Polietes > Polietes domitor. Next base: position 41,242,508 of record OX377618.1, on the reverse strand, counting down.
CTCTAAACAATAACCACAACGATATACACTCAACCGGCCATCAGCCACTATCCTTCTACTCGATCTACCACTTAAACCGAAACAATAAACTCCGCCAACACCAGTCCCCCGTGAAGGGGAAGAATAACAAGAAATAGATAACAGCAAAACCTAGGGACAAATGATGTTTAGCTTGTCGAGCGTATCCCTCCAGAGTGAAATTGTCGCTATGTCTTACTCGCTAATTGATTAAAGCCATTGTTTGGTTGTGGTGGGGGAGAGTGGGGTGTGGGTTTGTTAGTGTGCTTTGGTCGGTTTCTTTACCACTGGAATGTCACCTAAAGAAGATGCCTGCCTGGGGGGCAGGATGGATGATGGTGTAGAACAAAACAAAAAGAACTGTTAGAACAAAGAATTTCATTTCCTGTTCATACCAATTTCATTTTGGTCCTCATTACCGACATTATCAGCATCATCAACGCCGTCATTATTGCGATGGCGGTGGTGCTGGCGATGGCCATCGTTACCATCAACATTACCGAGAGAGCTCTCGCATAAACAGGCACCCACCCTAACCACAACAACCACATTAACGACCAATTGTTGTTGGTCGGACGGTCGGTCGGACGTTCAGTCTTAAAGCCGAGTTGCTTTTCGGGAGCAGCAATTAGTATTCTTTTCCATCACACTTTAACTTATACAAATGTGAGAGTGAGTGATGCAGAGCGTTAGCGGAGAGGGAGAGTGAGTGAGAGATGGAGCCGAAAGAAAGTAAACAGGAAAGCCACTTTGGCTGTCAATGACATTTGACAGTTTTTGTGGTTTAATGAAATACATACGCACACACACACACACATATCAAAAGTCCGTGTGGCCCAGTGTATTTGTTGTATAAGGATAATGATATAATGGGAAATTGTTGTTGTTGTTGTGGCTGCCTTTAGAACAAAAACCATTATTTTGTGTCCCAGTATGGGTGTGAGCGAGTGCCTACATCCTACACATTAGACGACATGCAATTACAAATGACAAATCGGACATTAAACACATACTTACGAACATACATATACACGTACACCTTAGCCGGTTGTAGGGAAGACCCGCTTGAGAGAGATAGAGATAAAGAGTGAGGAAGTTGTAGATTTTCTCTCAAATAATAGTAAAAATTAATGATAATGTTAATGACAAACATTTGTTTATGGTTTTGCCGTGGCCCGAGTGAAAGTGAAAAAGACGAAGACAAAGACAAAGGCAACACCAGCATCATCATCATCCACGACACCAACAGCAACAAATGAGCGAGATAATTGCAGTAGACTGAGTAGAGATTACGGGAACGGAAATGAAACAAGTCCTTTTAATTGATGGCTGTGCCGCCACATCAGTGCAAATACTCTTTGGATTATGCCTTTGCCAAAGGAAAGAGCGAAAGTGAGAATAATTGTGGGATAAATTAAGAAATGGAAGAAGAAGGACTACAAATTCCACTCCTTTTAATGGAATACAAATGCACTTGTATTAACTCCTTTTTGAAGGGTTTCGCCAAATTTAATACTTCTATTCGACTAATGGCATATAATAACACAGTAAGACAATTTTCAATTTTTTATTGGACTTGAACAAGACCATATCGATGGCTATGAACAAAAACCCAACTTTTCAGGAGAGCGAAAAAACTGATTTTCCCCTTAATTTTAAAAGTAATTATTAATTCTTCTACAGTTTAATCTAAAGAGGATAACTAATTGCGACGATTAACAAGTTTTCGTAATTTCCCATTATTCCCGGTTTTATGGTTCATAGCCACGTTTGCACGTTTAAAATTGAGCACTATGAATGTTGAAATAAGCACACAGCCATTAATGCTCAAATATATAAATAAGACTTATTGTAAACTCGATAACGTTTATTTATGAAATGTTGGCAAAGTTGTGTAGAAAACGCATTTTCTGGGATGTACACTGCGAATTTAAAGATTCCAGCTTCATCCGTTAGATTGGTACCATTTTTATCCCTTTTTCCAAATTTTTTACAAAAAGTGGATATTGCGGTAGGGCATGATTGATTGAAATGATTTTCACACATGACATTTTTGTTTTATGATTTTCTCGCGATCTATCGAACGGATCCGACTGAATTTTTGTTTGTGTATTAAGAACCAATGTCGCTTGTAACATATATGGAGCCAGTGCGAAAATCGCGGCAATTGTTGAAGAATCCAAAATTCGCGGTTACAATTGCTTATATTTAAACTTTCTCTGTTCAGGATTCTGAAACTATTCTGACACAAATATTCCGAATGAAGTCAGCAATCATATGTCATACAAATATTTTGGTATTCTCAATATGATAAAAAGTTACGCGGGTTTTTCTAAAGATACTTTTCACAATGTTTGACTTTACAGCCACTATTTATCCTATTTTACCCGGTAACTTGGCAACCAAAATGCTATTAACCGCGTAATGATGGAATTTGATAGTACGATAAGCCCTAAATCTAGAAAAATGTTTTAAACAAAATTGTTGTAGCGAATTACAACCCTCGGTTATATGTTGCTCCAATTTTGAACTATTTTATTTCTATTATTTTTATGTTCATAGCCACTTTTGCAGTCACAGATTAACATGTGTGTAGATAGTCAAATCAGAAAAAAATTGAAAAAAATGGCTTTAGAAAAAAAAATTTTCTCCATATTTATATGACAGATGACATCCAAGTCTGAGAATATTTTGGCATCAAAAGCTCATTTTCGAGAAAATGGTTCATAGCCACTTATGAATATAAGCCCTCGATATACACATGAAACTAGAGACAAGCCAAAAAGTGTTCTAGATTTTCCATTTGGTGATCTTTTCTCCTTTTACTGGACTTCAATGCTTTGAGGATATAAGCATTTCTAAAAATTTATTTATATTTTTTAATTCATGTCTACACGTGTATCAAATGGAAGAGACAAATCTCGGAAAATCGGAAAAGATTTGTCTTTTTCCAATAGATAAATAATGTTCAAACTAAATTATTATTTAAACATTTTGTAAAATGTTCTTCTTTAAAATTTAAATAAATTTTAAGGGCCGAATAAAACACAAATTATTTAGGAAATTATTGTCATTTCTTTTTGTTATGTTAATATTGGTATGGTTCAATTATGTATGGAACAAAATATCGGCCAAATAGCCGCCGCGACCTCGGCGACACACGTCCATCCGATGGACCAAACGCTGAGGCATAATTGAGGTTCTATGACGTTAATGTGCCGAATTATCTCATCCTTTAACTCTTGAATTGTTGCTGGCTCATCGACGTACACCTTTTCTTTCAAACAAACCCCAAAGAAAGAAGTCCAACGGTGTCGAATCACATGATCTTGACGGCCAATTGGCATCGCCACCACGTGAGATAACATGGCCATTGAATTTGTCGCGCAAAATAGCCATTGTTTCGTTAGCTGTGTGGCAAGTGGCAGCCACATATAGTCCACATCCATATCCTCCAATTCGGGCCATAAAAAGTTCGTTATCATCTCACAATAGCGAAGTCCATTCACAGTAACTGCCTGAATAACTTTAACGCGTTGCTCGATTGTGTATCTCTCCATGGTTGAAATTGAGTTAATCTGAAATTGAGAAATGTGAAATGAAATGCAGAAAAAAACTTGACGTTTAGGTGTGGTTGTTCCACATTCAACATCTGCCCTTACAATTTAACCACCATTTACAAAAATTAATTAAAAATAATCTTTTTAAGAAAACTCAAAATTCGTACCACTCCTCAGCAATTCAATATTTACACGATGACTTGAAAAATTAATTTTAATTTTTCAGGACTAAAAATTGTAATGTCCTTTGAAATTGTATCCCTTCATGTTACTGAAAATTTTATATATTTTTTTGCTCAAAATATATATGAGTCATTCCAAAACAAAAATTATAAAAAAATCGTATGGGGACCACCCTAAGGGTTTACGATATAGAAAAATATGGGGGTTGAAAAAATATTGGTGGTCGGTCATTTAACTCCACTAGCGGCCTCCTTCGGCCAGTAAGAGCGGTGGGAAAAAATTTTATAAAAAATTAATTTTTGTATGGGAGCCCCCCTAACGAGTGGATATGTTGGAGAGGGAAAATTAGTGGGGACCGGTCTTAACTCCTCTGGGAATGAATCCGAGGTAGTTTTGGAGCTTTTTGTGCATTTTTATCCCTTTTCCCTCAGCTTTGACCCCCTATGAGGACCCTCTAACACTCACCACACAACCCCTATTTTTTGGCTCATTCATTTTCATTCCGAACCTTACAAAATAGGGTTCTAGCATATCCAAATCGAACTGCTGAAATTCCCATACAACACTATCCCACCCCTAATGTGTATTAAGAATCAATGTCTTTTGTAACAGACATGTATGTAGTAAGTCCCAAAAAAACAATCGATATTGGTGAAACTGGGTGATATTGTTGCACTGGCTCCAGAAATGAAATGATACCAGTTTAAGACAAATTGAAAAATCGTAACCCTAGCCAATTGATCTAGTTCTTCTCTTGAGATTGAGATGGATACTATAGAAAATTACTAGAAACTTCGGGCATACATTTTATAGTGGCGGACATCAAATTGGTTTTTTATTATATATACATATGTATGTATATATTTCACTATCTGTAGGCGATTTTACAAAACCATTAGTTTTCATCTCCGTTTCTTCTCTTCATGTTTTTACACCAACTCATTACCAATAACTTAATGTTCAAAACCTGTCTAAATTAGTCACTCCTAGATAGAACGTTCCATATTGCCAACCTATATCGGCCAGTGAAGTTATCATGCAATCTCTTCCATCAATCAGCATTGTTCATGTTCACTTTCTTTCCATAGAGAGTTTGTGTCTTTTCTTTCTGGACATTTCGTCGCCTACTTCTTTGGTTTTTGTTCCTGCATTTTCCTTTGGAAATCATGTCAGACCTTTTGTCTCTACCATAGCCTTGTTATATTCGTACTTTATGACACAGAACAGCACAGCACATCCTCCCATCTAATCGTTGTAATTAAAAATATTCATAATCATAGGTCTAATCTCTGCTTTCAATTATAATTCTTTTATGTGCAGCAGAAAACATAAAAGATGCCCCCGTAAAGATAAAAATACGGTATTTTTTATGTCCACGATATAAAAATGCTAAGACACAAAAAAAAAAAAAACAAGAAAAATGTAAAAAGAAAAAACCGAGAATTCTAACATAAACATTCGAATGGTTGTTAAAATGGAGGATGGGAAGAAAGACTGGCAAGAAAGTGGCCAAAAAGGCCAGCAGGCATAAGGAAAACTAAAATGGTCACATTTCTGGTACATTAATTTTCACACCGGAAAATGACCCAAAGAAGATGTGAAAGTTTTAAACTTTTTGCTTTTTTATTTTTATTTTTTAATAAAGTGTTAATTAAGAAAATTTCATAGTTTCAACTTTATGAGGGCTTAATTAATTTAAATGAAAATGTCTTTCTTTTCTCTTGCAGAAACCGCTTGGAAAACAACTCGGAACATTGGAATGCTTTGCTGTTGACTTTGCGTGAACTAACCGAATGGGTCATACGCAAGGACACCGAATTGTCCACGCTGGGCATGGGTCCCGTCCGAGGTGATTCGGCCAGTTTACAAAAGCAATTGGTAAGTTCAACCTTAATTTCCTTGGTTTTTCGTTAAATTATGTTCTTTAGAGGTGGTTAAACTTTTTTGGTGTCAACGTGGCTGGGTATTTTTAACAGTGAATGAATGCTTCTGTCCATAATTCTTAGTCTTAGTCTTATTCTTATTATTGTTTTTTTTTTGCATTTGTATTCTTATCCTTTTCTTCCTTTCCTGGCTTAGTGTTGTACAAAGTGTCTGGGTTGAAGAATATTTTTATGGCTTTGTTTGTTTCAATTGTAAGAAATATTGCAATGCAATGTTGCCAACAGCGTCTTCGACACAAGAATGAATGGAGACAACTCATTATTGGATTTCCTTCCTTTTAAATCGAAAAACAAGAAAAGCAGTCAACTTTGATCTGATTTCTAAAATATACCCGATTCGGGCGATACTCCATATTTTTAGTGCTCTTTTCTTTAAAACCAGATAACTAAGCTGCGGCAATAAAAAGTCAAAATTTCACTTTTTTATGTTTTTTAGAAAATAGTTTTGATGCAAATATTTACGTTGTATTTGGCAACAACGTGAAGAAATATTTTTTATTTTAAGTAAAATATGAACTCTTGCTATTTCGGCCTAATATCTCATAATAATCCTAGCATAATTTCAGTTTTTTTACAAAACTCAAAAATGTTTGTTAAATCGAATGTTTGTTTGTGCGACGCACAGTAGTTCAGAATCAAAATCCATAGAACAAATTCAATAACTTTTGTTCTAGTAGACATTTTCGAGTTGTATAAAAACCAAATTACACAAGGACTCCAGGATTATTTTGAGATATTAGCAATAAAAATCGGGAAATCGAATATATTTTAGAAATCGACCCAAAGTTGTCTACTTTTCATATTTTTCGATTTTTTTTTCATGTTTTTTTAACATACTTTTACGAAGAAAAAATATAATTCTGTTTGCATTACAGATTTTCAAGTTTTTTAGATTTTGAAAATTAAAAAACGTATTTCTTTTACTTTGTTTCTCACACTATTTGAGAAATTTTGCACTCAAATTAGAAATTGTGGTTTCTTAGCGTTGTTACGATGCCAAAACTATGTTTGTGCCAAATACAGTTTGGTTGTAATGAATATTGTAAAAAATATCCTTTTTGAACAAATGTCTGACTTGGGGCCAACAATTTTTTTCCTTCAAAAGCCTTTAACGGAACGGTATACATATTTGGAAAGTTTGAAGGGTTCCCCGTTTTCGTAGTGTAATTTTTGCCTGCACGAAATTGCACGCTTGGAAGGTAGGATACATTCAGTGCAAAACGTCAGATTTTTTAGTTCCAAAACGCAATTTAGTAATTTTTTCACTTCAACTTCTGAAAAGTATTTACACAGATAAAAATATGAGTAAATTTCCCTTATCCTTGGGTCCGTGTCTAATTTTGTTCTTTTTTTACAAAACCCAAAAATGTTTGTTAAATCAAAAGTTATTGAATTCTGGCCGATGGAATTTGATTCTGAATCGCTGTGCGACGTTCTATCACTTCGTTGTGGTAGTTACAAACAGTCACAATCCACAAATCGTTATAGATATTTAAAATATATGCAAGATTTTAGATTGCAAGAATATCAATTTATTTGAAAATATCCAAAACTGCGTAGAACTGTCATGGTCATGGACTACATATAATTATAGCCAAACTTGAATTTTTCATGATTTTTTCTTTCATTCTCTTATTGTCATCACAAATTCCATCCTGGCCTTAGCCAGGAGATCTTACCCCTTTTTTATGGGCCACATTACACAAATGCATCATTCATTTTGGTGTTGTGCTGTTGCTGTAGTTTACATTTTTAAATGGCATTTTGTGGTTTGTGGATCGTAAAAAGGCGACTTCACACACATGAGGTTGGGCGTGTAGTGGTGGTGGTGCTCCGGTGCTGGTGGCAGTGTTAGTGTGAATAAAAATGAAATTTCTTTCCGTTTCCTACGTGCCAATCGTACAGCTACAATGTGCATGCATATAAGCCACACATGAATGTCTGTGAGTGAGTGTGTGTGCGTGTGAGAGCTTATAAAAAGTCTAAGTGTGCGTGCATGCGAAACAAAGTATTGTGTATGTGTGTTCATGTTTTTATTAATGGAATTTCATACTTTGTTGTACGCCGCCCCACATATGAGAATCGCGTTGTTGTTTCCTGCCAATAATAAATACATGTATATGAGTATGTGTGTGCCACTACCTACACACCTAGTAGTAGTCGGGGTCTGAGTTTGTGTGAGTCTGTGCGAGAATTTATGCGTGTTAATGTAGGAACATACAAACATACATGGGCGGGTTATGGTCACTTCCGCAAAAACACACAAGTTTCTTCTTTTCTTTTGTGTGCCGTGTGAAGGAAGAGGGTTATAATTAATTTTCATATAGAGAATTGCTCTTAAGGAAGCACACCCACCCAGCCATCCCGCCCACTCAGTCTCTCTCTTTCTCTCTCTGCCGTTACTTTTTAATTAGCTATCGTGGCGTATGAGTAACATTAATTATTGTTTTCATTATTAAATAAAGCATATACGATATTCTGTATGTGGGGAGGGGGTTTGGAGCAGGCAGGCAGTAATTAGTACGACCAACACCGCCATAAACAACTAATTAAGTTATTATTCTTTATCATCCTACCACAATGTTGTCGTTGTTAATTCTTATTTATGCGTGACGAAAAACAACTCAAGGATTGGGTTAATTGAATATAAATTAGGCATAAATATTTGTATCGAAAGAAGAAAGAGGCCAAAACAATGGTCACGTAATATCGAAATGTGAACATAGAAATATTTAACGTTGTCATTGAAGAATTGGATAGACTTTTTCTACATCCTTCGTCCTTGTAGGGTTACTAAACCAAAAAATAATAATTTCGCGCATTCTCATGCAACATTAGAGATATCCCCACCCTAAAGCCTTGGAAAGAATATTGGGGATGGTGGGTGGTAGTCTTTTCCTCAACTTTCTAATGATTTCCCAGCGTTCACTACACAGTGCAACAAAAATAACTGAAGAAGAAATACTTATGGAGGTCATTTTAGAGGCAGTTCAATATTACCCCCTTTTGGACATTCTTATGATGAATCGGCATAGGGAATGTACTCAGCAATATTGCTTAAAACACTACAAGGAACATTTTTGTGGAATATTTTAACCCTCTATCTTCTCCATGTAAGTGTCTCTTTGTTCCATTTGTGAAAAAGGGTAAAAAACAGCCAAAAACAGTGGTTTAACGGGTCAAAATATTCTACAAAAATATTTGTCGTAAAATTCCACTAAAGCAAAAACTCAACTTAAATGGCAGAAATAAGTCAAAATTTTGTACTAATAGGGTTAATTTCGTTAATTTTTCATAATTGGTGCTAAACTGCCCCACAAAACTTAATATGTGGGACAGTGGGTGGTGTGAATGGAAAAAAAAATGTTCTATTAAATATAGATGCAAAATGGTCTTGAGCCAGAACAATATTCCAGTTCAACTCAAATATTGATTACAGACCAAAAAAATACAAACGAAGAAACTAAAAAAATATTTTTTATGTAAAGTCCGAGTAATTTATTTAATAAAAATAAGTTCAAGTAGCACCGTTGAATATTGAATTTTCAGTTTTGCCGAAAATCTCTAATTATTGTGAAAAATTTGATTGGCTTTTATATATCTGGAATACAGAGTTAAGTTTTTATGTTCCACAGTGTTATTTAAGTAAACTTGATAAATGTGTCTGTGTTGTTTCAAAATGTTCAGCATTTCGTAAATTTGGTAATATTTCTACACATTAGTTTATAAGATAATATTTATTTAAAAACGACATTTAGTAAGGAGTAAAACGCAATTTTGCTTTTAAAAATCCGTCTATAATTGACAGAGCTATTGAAGATTTCGCTGAAAATAAATTTTCCCAAAAGTACAGATTTGGTCATTCCAGTTCACATCTCTCATATTTTTACGAATTTGATGTGTAACAAATATAACTAAAATCATTAAAACAGATAAAAGCGGCAAATAAGTTCATGACGACCACTTGTGCAAAAAAAATTCCAAATTTTCGAAGACAGTTTCCCCATTTTAGGAATTCGGCTCTTTTTGACAAAATTTTGTTTTTTATTTGTTTTAGTGAATTTTGGTACCTCAGAGGGTAACATAGTTGGCTAGCAACTGATTCAACAACATTCTCGTCGGATTTGAAAAGAAGAAACCTGAAGCTTTCGATCGATATATAGCTTTTTTCACAAAAATTAAGAAATCCAGCAAACACATTTTTAAAACAATTTTCAGTCATTTTTCAACCTTGACAATATTTTGTTTGGTAACCGTGCCAATTGCAAATATATTTAAAAACACATTTAGAAAAGAGTAAAATGCCGTTTTGTTTTTAAAAATTTGTCAGTAATTGTCTGAGTTATTGATGTTTTCGCTAAAACAAATTTATTACTAATATACAAGTTTTGGTAATTCCAGTTCAAATCTCTCACAATTTTGAGAATTGAAGTCCAATAAATATACTCTGCGTAGGAAGGTGAAAATCAAACGAGAACATAACTATCAACTATTTGATTTTTTGCAATTACAATTTTTATCTTGCATTTGCATCGCATACCAAAAACTGGACATGTACGAATTTGAGATTAAATAAAATATTGGCAGGATAATGATTTTGGAAAACATCAGAATCCCAACATCAGATATCTACAGATATCAAATAGAGAGTCATACATTGCATATGTATCATTCACGAGTAAATGTTGACATTGTTTTGAGTGTGATCAATGAAAAAGAAAAATTTACATGTCCCACAAATATGCTGGACGGATTTGTTTGAAAAAATCAGACTAAATATGTTTTTTTACTTTTTAAGCAAGGCTCTTTGAATCATATCCTCTGGCCGAACATATCAAATATACTATTTGCATGACACTGGATGCTTTAAGCTTTCAGCTTCTGCTTTAAAAAAATTTCATAAAAATGTATAAGCCAAAATATTTATGAATTGTTTGTTTTTGTTTAAAGCAGAAGCATATATATCACAGAATGAATGCGCGTCCTCATCGGCCCTTGTCCACCTCAACTATTCTGCAAATTTATTGCCATACGAGTGGGTCAACGTTAGGGTTTCAATTTCAGATGTCATAGAATTTCCCGCCGTCATCTAACACGAAATATGTGGCCGTACAGCAAGCCAAGTCAATATTTATGTGACATGTCTGTCGAAAGAGGGTGGATGGGGGAGGCGGTAGCATCGTTAAGCCATACGAGTTATTTACACATACACACACACACAGACGCCCACACACATACTTACATGGAATTGTATGTTTGTGTAAGAAGCAGAAATGTGTTGTGTTGGATAGGTACAGTGTACCTGGTACACATTTTTGGTGTTTGATAGGGCTGGCGTACCACGTGACGTATACGTCATATAAACTACACTGACAAATAACCAACAAGTATACGCTACCAAGTACCTCGTAAAATAATCAAAAGCTACATTACGAACAGACTGAAATGCATACATACACACACTCACATTTTATAGGCATGTCTGTTTGTATATAATGTATATTAAACCGGGTCGCTATCAAAATAAAATATAAAAATTTTACGCAAATTGCTGCAAAATTAACATTATCAAGGTTAGAAGTTATGAAAAATAGTTCAAGCTACACGAAGTTAAAAGCTATAACCAAAATATTTTCGTGGTATTCATAAACAAACCAATCTTTAATTTCATTACATTTGCGAAAAATTGCAACTTTTTTACGACCCGGTTAATTGTATATAAATATACGCATTTTTCTACGTAAAAAACACCAAGTAAATGAAGTAAAAAAAGCCAATAATGTTTTGCTATAAACCCACACATACATAACTACATGTGTATGTATGTATACATATGTATACAAACATTAACTCGTCTGCATATCTACAGCCACAGCTATATACAGCAGCTTAACATGTAGGAACACTTAAAGTCAATTGGAGTGAAAGAAGCAAAAAAAACCAACAGAATCACTTAAAGGCATTATAGTTTTATGAAATCTGACCAACTCTTGAGGGATCGATTCGCAGCACGAGGCAAACTTATTAATGTGATTACAAGAAATCGACTCGGGAAATCATAAATTAAAGGGGACAAATCTTAAAGCTACACAACGATGAATGAATGAATGAATGATGAACGATGACTTTAAGTACATTAATTTAAATCGATATTCGAGTTTTTCTTGCGGAATTTATATTTAAATATTAGTATTTTTCAATGAGAAATTACAACCATTTTCCAAATAGAACACCACGGTTTTCTTTCGGAATTTATTTTCAAATATTGGTATTTTTCAATTTTGTTAGAGGGGAGAAATTATACAATCGAATCATAATTATCTTGTTCTCATGTGAGAGCGTTTATTTGCCTCTTGTGGATGCTGGCACAGTTTCTTTAGTGGTTACATTCGCATGTAATATGAGCGAAATTGCCACACCCCTTCTCGTACCTCCCACACAAAGTGGCATAAACTTTGGTTACAATAAAATCGACATAACATCCATGCGGGTTGCCAAAATCATTTGCAATATGATATTTAAAAATGTTTTTATAACCACTTTAAACCTAAAAAATATTTACGCTTTAGCCACGCCCCTTCTTGTACCTCCCACGCAATTGCTACTATCCTAGGTAATATTAACTTGTACACTGGTGCATGGGATCCACTATGACTTGATATTTGATCATGTTTTTACAATTGTTTTATAAATGTGGAAGCTGGGATCATGTGACACGAACCTCCTAGCACATTCCACACAAATTATCCTGCCCTAAATAAAATTGTATTCCCTATAACTTCCGTATATATATTCTCTGAGGGTATATATAAGTCGGTTTAGCCGACTGAAGTTTACTTACTTGTTTGTTAATAGCTAACATTTCAACTAATAAAATTGATCTATGTATAAATGTAGATGTTATGGTCTTCTTGGTGGACACAAACGATTTTTTTAAGAATCCGATTTTTTTTGAATAGCCCCAAAAAAGAGATATAATATAAATATAATATATGATTTATATTATAAATAATATAAATTTGAAAGTGAACTTATCGGTTAAAAGAACAATTTATGACATTTACTGCTCGAAAATTATTTGTTGTGAGAACCATCTTCTGTTCACCAGCAACAGTAAAATTTCAAGTGAATCGGTCCACCGGTTTGGCATACAGACAAACAGACACACATTGATTTACATATATATAAATATATAAAGATTTGCAATACTTTGAGGTATACAAACTATGTAGGAATGGTTTTAAATAAATTTACGATTTCTATCAATTCTTTGTTTTATAATTTTTTTATTTCAATTAATATTTATTATAATTAATCTCTAACTAAAATATGTGTGGCGATTGTACCACATGGGTGGGGTGTTCGGATGTTTTTAGTTAATTAAAAAAATAAATAGAATAGTTCGGAATCACTGCTATAAAAATAAAAGGTAATCTTCAAATAAAAAATAATTTTTCAAAAAAAAAGAATGGTTTCGTTGCACCAGTAGTTTGAAATCCATAAAAACTTTTGTATTGATTTTGTGTTATTAAAATGAATATATGTTGCTAATAGTACTACAACACAATTAGATATTAGCATCCTTCAAAGATAAATTAAATTGTTTTGTTCGATTTGCTTCCAATTCTTTTTCGACTATTATTTGCTGGCTGCTTGCTAAGCAGCCTTAAGCATTTTCTAATTTAATCCAATGTTTTCATATGTAAAATTTAAGTCGTAACTTGTTATTGTGGAAAATTCTAATTTATTCGACCTTCTTTTCACTTCATTTCACATGCCGACTTGCGAAACCCGTCTAACCGAATAAATATCTTTATCCTTAAATTGCCCGTGAAAATACCGGCAAATGTGCCATTTCCATTCGGACTTCGCACACTTTTGCCCCAACTATTTGGTCAACATTTGCAAGTCCTGCTGCTCGTGCTTACATTTGCTTTGGTTTTTCCGTTTCACTACGTCCATTGTTATTGTTGAGCAGTGGCATTATTAAAGTGGCCACCTTCACTGTGTGTGTGTGCATGTCCATGTGTATGTGTGCTTGTGTCATTTTCTTTATTTGCCCAACGCTTTTCCATTTACGTTTTTTTCCTTTGAATTTCTGTCGAAAACTTTCATCCGTTAAGTGATTTTCCGTAACAAGTCCTGCCTTTTTTCTTTTTCTCTATTGACTGGCAGTCAATGTGTGTATATTGGCCGGGCGGTGTAGATGTGTGTGTGTGTTTTTGTCGTCCCTGTTATTTGTTTGTCGAGTTGTGTCACTTCCTCCCTGCCAAACGTTCGGCTGTTTATTAAATCTTTGGCAAATTTCATGTGTGCGTGTCCTGGCTGCCTTATCGTTACTTTCTGATTGTTACACTGATTGTAGCGTGTGCGTGCGTGTGTGTGAGTGCGTTTGCTTGTGCTGTTGTATGTATCCTGTTAGCACTGGCTATGAGTGTTTGCTTGGTTGTCCGTACATGTCTGGGCCGTGTTAAGCATCATTAAACAATTACCCATGAATAGAGTGTCGGATGATTATAATGAACTTACACCACCGTGCAACGTTAAGTGGCACTTGTTATCTGTAAATTATAATTTGGCCAATAAAAATGACAACTAGATTTAATTTGAAGCTTGTGCTGGCATAAAGCTTATTTATTATTGATGCTATACCTATTCAAAAGAATCCCAGAAGAAATATATGTTTTTCGGGGAGAAATATTTTATTAAATTCTAGGACAAGTCCGCCAAATGTGAAACCCATTCATCTTTGTTAGGCCGTTCTAGCTTTAAGCGCCTCATTTCTATTTCATATTTCTTTAACTTTTCTTATTTATATTTAACCATTCTTCCATTTGCTTTCTTTGCAGGATGATCATAAAGCTTTCCGTCGTCAATTGGAGGATAAACGTCCAATTGTCGAAAGTACTTTATTGAGTGGCCGTCAGTATATAGCCAGTGAACCACCTGTCTCGGACACCAGTGACACAGAAGGTAAATATTTCGCTCACCCTCTCAAACTACTTCCCATTTCATTGCCTTTCCTCATTTCCCATTCCCTTATGGGCTGTAAAATCATATAAAAAACCCGAACGGTCCGGTGAATCCCCAAATCGCTAAACAATTTATAAATTGCTTGTGAAAATGTATACCAGAAAAATAACTATAAAAACATAGGAGGATGAAAATAAAAGCCAGAGAGAATCATCCATTAAACATCGAAAGGAAGGGAACATAACACTCAAAACAACCACCACCACCATCCATCCCTGGTGTCTTACCCTGTGCTGGTCTATGACTATTCCCGCCTTATTATTTGCCAGTTTCCGTTAAACTGCACAAATGTTTACCGAACTGATATCGAAACGTAGCGAGTCCGCAATGTTTGTGCTCGTCCGTCCGTTCGCTTGTTCTTCTGTCTGTGCTTGCTGGCATTTGCGCCGCTAACTACTAACACAACATGACCGTTAAATATCAGGGGATTTATTGTTGCAACATTTACAAGTTGTTGTTGCTACTTTTTTGCAACATTTTGCCTTTGTCCATCCTTACATTTGTGTTTGGCAAATGTTTTTATGGCTACATTTTTTTTCGTCTGTTTTCTCCGTGGCAAGGATATGAGCAAGTCCTTTCATCATTTCGTTCGTTGGGTACTACCCCCTCCCCTCGGTGTTTGTGTCTGTGTTTTAAATGATAAAATAATATAAAACTTTATGTTGTTTATATACGTTTCTGTGGTTGTGTATTAACTATAATATTAAAACCATTTATATGACCACTATATATGTGGCCTATATGTTGACATGTTTGTGTGTATTAAAAAATTGTTAACAGCTCCAGCATAAACACCAAACAACACTCATTACTGCCATCGATTTAATGAACAGGTCCAGTCGAACAAGTTAATTTAACATTTAAACATTTGTGTGAATTCATGAGTTGTGGAATTTAAGAAAATGAGAATTGAGAATCCTGTCATATATACGACGACGACCACCACTATCAAGGGAATTAAGCTGACACTTTTGCATCTCTCTTTAAGTATGGCTTTACTTTTATATTTTGTGTTAATAAAGTAAAGAAGAAATTATCATTTTTTCACCGAAATTTTTCACCGAAATTTTGATTGATTTTGGAAAAAAATCGAAAAAAAAATAGATGCCATCATTTCACCACTACGAAACTCACACTGTCGCTAATTAATGTAATAATTTCGAAAATCAAAATAAAAAATAAAAAAACTTCAAAAAATCTAACTTGCGATAATTAAACAAACTCCTTACACTTGATCCGGATGATATAAAATAACTTCATTTTGGCGTTTTTTATATTCTCATTTCCTCATCTTTCGCAGGACTATAAAGTTACAAAAGAATACAATTTTTCAAAAATTATTTTAAATGCTTACTCGCAGCCTATGATAACTGTATTAGTGTCAAATTAAAGAGGAGAATATCTACTAAAAATACCTCAAATATCATGCTTCTATATGTATTAGTTCAGCATTTACAACTACTTCAAATTTACCCCTTAGTTTTTCTAGTTTATTCATATCTTGCTTTTTAAGAGACCAAATTTTAAGTGGTTGTTAATGCCAAACTAATACAGGTAGAAGCTTGCAATTTAAACTATTTTTTGCACATATTCTCTTCTTTAATTTCGCACTTATATCGGTATCATAGGGTGCATATAAGTATTTGAAATGATTTTTGAAAAATTGTTTTTTTGGAAGGATGAGGAAATGAAAAACTAAAAAGCCAATTAACTTTATTTGAGGCAGTTTGAGACGTATATCCTCTGGTTCAAGTATAATATGGATTATATTATCTTCAGAGTAATTGAAATTACAAATTCAAAACAAGGTATATTGCATTAAAAGCGGCTGAGTAATTAAGGAGTTACAAGCGATTTTAAAAAAACCACTTTAAATTGGTCAAAACTCGTGATTTTTTTATTTTTCCAAAAATACGTATAAAATATTTTTATGCCAAGAATACAACCAAGCTATCGAAGTCAAATTCTTGCCTCTAGGCGTGGAATGACTCATATTAGAGTGACTTCAAAACAAAAATTTGTCGATGTTCCCGTCTAAAATGAAAGTTTTCGGCGTTCTATGTGTTTACCCAAAATATTTCGTTTCTATTACACTGTCGAACAAATTAACATTTTAGGAATGGAACTGAATATCGACCCTATAATTCTGAAAGGGCATGTTGAGTAGACTATTTTGGCGGAATAAACTTATAGTCCAGCTGGTCTGAGTTTCATTTTGCAGCGGTTCAAAGATTTCATTTTTTTTTGGTCGAAAGTGTTGTAAGTTAAGGTCTGAGAGAATTCTTAATGTCAGAACTATATTGTGGAATTTTATGAGGAACGTTTTTGTGGAAGATCCTAACCCTTCAACTCCTATCTTTATGGGTCAATTTGACCTTTTTTTCGAGAAAATCCAAAAAAGTCATTTCAAAACGGACATTTAAGGATTAAAATGTTCTGCGAAAAAATATATATATTTCAGATTTAGATATATCTTCCATACAAATGCCACATACGATTTGACTTTTTTCGCTCTAGATACCACATATTTTAGCCGATATTGTTCAAATTTGACACAAAACGTTATATTTCAACTAGAAACTTTTATGGTGAAAGTGGGTCACGTTGATTTAAATTTAGGTGTAGCTCCCATACAAATGTCGCTCCAGATATGACATAAAATTGTTTACCCAATTTTATTCGCATTTGGCACATAACATTATATAGTACACCTACAAACAGCTGTAGTTAAATTCCGTGACATCGGTCCATTGTTTGATAAAGCCCCCACCACCCACCAGATTTGGTGACGTTTGCTCATAAAAGACATTCTTTGGAATGTGTCCGGCATTAAACTGTCAGAAAAAAATTCATACATCTAGAATTGGTAGTAAATAACTTAAAATAGGGTAGATGATGCAGGGATGCACAATAGCCGACATCACCCGACTTTAGTCTTTCCATACTTGTTTTTGTATAGGGAATTTTGTAAGTTAAGATTTTTTGTGCATCTTGGAATCTCATTCTGCTTCTTTGAATAGTTTTTATTATAAATAATGGTTTCATTTAAGAGTTAAGTAAATAAAAAACTTATTTTTATTTAAAAAATGTTAGCTTTCGTCATAATCTAAATTCCAGTTGTACAATAAAACTATGTGACTATTTTAACAATTTATTTAATAAAATAAATTGACGCAAAAACGCGCATCATGTGATTGTGGAATATTGAAACTAAGACATTGTAATTTAATCAGAAATTCACCATCTGGCAGTATGTTACAGAATTCACATTAAAAACTTCACATATATTTTGAAAATACCTTAAATTTTGATATATTTTCAAAAAATTTTTAAAAATATTTCTATAACATTATCGATAAAACATTTTTTTGGTAATAATACTCTAAAATAACTGAACTCGAACATAATCAATGTGTTACTTTTTATCAATGGGCAACAACATATTAACCTTTCAAATATGTCAATTTGAACTTTTCACAACTAATCGCGTAAATCTCAAAACTTTCTTGACTTTAAGACAGTGCAACTGGGCAAGTAAATAAGACATGTCATTGAAATTTTCAGTAGTGAATGGAATTTTAATTCCTTAATCGTATAATGAAAATTTTTCAAAAATATAAATTTTGATTTTTGAATTAATCTCCATTTTTTTGGCGATTTCAACCGTCTGTGGGACAGTTGGGTCAACCATCATTAATTGACTGAGAAATTCCAAATTTTTGCAAAAATACAAGTTTTGGTCTTTCCAGTTCAATTCTCCGAATTGAAGTCCAATAAAATGCTTAAAAATCATCAAAATAGATAAAAATTGTAAAAATAAACATTTTACCATTTTAATTAAAAAATCCACAATTTTGGATCATATTCTCCCCACTTTGGGAATTCGGGTATTTTTTGGGGAAAATGGGAAATCTGGTAATATTTTCATAGTTTTTGTCATTTTTGTGAATTTTAAGTATTTTTATTGGACTTCAATTCGTAAAATAGTTAGAGAAGTGAATGACCAAAACTTGTATTTTTGTCAAAATTTGGCATTTATAAAAATTTAATAAATCAGTCAATTTCAGACGGATTTTTTTAAACAAAGCGGCGGTTTACACCTTACTAAATACTTAAGCAAGTTTACTTGTGGTACGGTTACCAAACAAAATAATGTACAAAAACATTGCCTAAGTTGATAAATGGCTAAAAATTGCTTTAAAAATGTGTTTACTGGACAAAAGTACACAGATTTCTTAGGTTTTCTTATTTGAGATATCAAGGTTTCTTCTTTTCAAATCCACAGAGAAAGTTAAAATCGGTTAATAACCAAGAAAGTTACAGCTTATAAGTTTGCAAAGGTACGAAAAACCGGTTTTTTTACCCGTAACTCAAGATTTTGGGGATATCTGGCAAATTTCAAATACAGATTCCTGTTCTACTCGGCAATACCTACCAGAAACATACTATCACTTTCCAGAGTTTTCAACTTTATTCTTTTTTGTAGCACTGTGTAATCAATGTCGCTTGTAACATATATGTCAGACAGTCGCGAAAATTGTTGCAAAAATCCAAAATTCGTGGTTACAATTGCATTTATGTCAACTTTCTATAACTGGGTTTCTTAAACAATTCTCGCGCAAATATTCCCTATTTAGTCAGCAATCATATGACAAAAATATGTTGGTGTTCACTAGATGATTGTAAGGTACGCGTATATTTCTACAGACACTTTTCACAATTTTTGGCTTTACAGCTAACATATATCTTAATTGACTATTATTTAAGCCATATTTAAAAAAAATTCTAGATTTAGGATATATCGTGTTATCAAATTCCATCTTATCGCCGTTTATAACGTATTGGACATGAAAAGAATTCACGGTGAGAATGGTATTGAGTATACATAGAAGAAAGAAACATGACTCTATTAAAATATTTACAATAGCGCCAAAAGGTATGCAGTACTTTTCGCTAATAATTCCAACAATACGAGAAAATAAAGAGTGATTTTTTTGAGGTTAGGATTTTCATGCATTAGTATTTGACAGATCACGTGGGATTTCAGACATGGTGTCAAAGAGAAAGATGCTCAGTATGCTTTGACATTTCATCATGAATCGTCTTACAAACGAACAACGCTTGCAAATTATTGAATTTTATTATCAAAATGCGTGCTCTGTTAAGAAAGTTCATTGCGCGCTTCCATTTTATGGTCAGTTTAATCGACCCACTGAAGCGGCTATTCGGGCTATTGTGACTAAATTTCGCACCAAATTTACATTGTTGGACATTAAACCACCAACACGCTTACGTAGAGTGCGAACTGAAGAAAATATCGCAGCTGTATCGGCCAGTGTTAATGATGACCACCAATTTTCGATTCGTCGCCGTTCGCACCAATTGGGTCTCTGTTACTCAAAAACGTGGAAATGCCAAAATTGGACTAAGCGGATGGACCACCTAAGACGCAGCCGCGGTCAACATTTAAATGAAATTATCTTCAAAAAGTAAATGTCATGGACCAATCTAACGTTTCAAATAAAGAACCGATGAGATTTTGCAAATTTTATGCGTTTTTTTAAAAAAAAAGTTATCAAGCTCTTAAAAAATCACCCTTTATTTGTATTTAGTTTTTAGACCACTCCTAGTGCAACGAAAATGTTGGACTGATATCTTTCATTTGGCCCAATTTATGCAAACAAATCCTCCTTGTTGTGGTCGAGCAGCATGTTCAAATTTTCACATTATTTTTAATCAAAGTTCTCATATTATCCAATATTTCTTTGAACTTTATCAATTTTGTTTGTAGTATCTTATTTGGCCCAATTTCGACGAGCAGATTATTTTCACATCAAAGTTGCCATTTATTCGGTATTTCTTTGAATTTTCTTTGAAATATCTTATTTGGCTCAATTTCGACGAGCAGATTTTTTTCACGTTATTTTTTAATCAATTATTCAATATTTGCTTTCTCACTAGATAAGTAACAAAGTATCAATTTCCTTCGGTTGATGTCTCCTTGCAGCTATGACACATTTTTCTTTCAGCCTACAAGTATGCTTCCCTTCAATCTTATTATTAGCAGCCGCAAATATTCTACAAATTTAAACGCCTTGATTTTTCATTTCATTTCTTTTTTTCTTTGCGTCATTTTCATTTCTTTAGCTGTTTCCAATGTCTCATCACCAGGGGGCGACTTTCAAACTTTCCTTATAAAATATTGCAAGTCCAAAGGCAAGAAAAAGAAGGCAATGAAGACTGGAAGACCTCACGGAAATGTGACAAAAACTAGCTTCTTGTGATTTAATAGCTTTCTCTTTTTGCTTGGCTTCTGTCCTTATGCAAACTCAAATAATCAATTTTATAGTTTTTTTTGTTCTCTTGCTGCCGCCTCCCAAGCAAACTTTCCTTTTCTTCGACAGGCACTTTTTTCACATTTGTCATCGTCGTCATCAATAGTTTGGCATGATATTGAATAAAAACGTGCACTTGTTTCTTTAGAGTTCGTCGTTTCTATTTTTATTATTTCCTGTTGCAGGCTGCTTTCTCGGGACTACGTTTTATTTCCTGCACATCTGCATTAAACTGAAGAAAATTGATACTTGCAATGCAAAGAAAGAATAAAAGAGAAAACCTAGATAAACTGTATTGAATGTATTGCAAAGTGGAGAATTAGAGCGTAAAACTTTCAAATGAAAACAGCTTAATTTACTTTTGGCATAGCTGCTATGAAACGAGCATTTGTGATAGATAAACATTTGATGTACTTTTAGTTTTTCGATATCCTTTGGAAATGAAATGATAGTTTTCACAGAAAGGTATTCAGGTTTAAAGTAAATTTTGAAAAGAGATTTTTAAGGTTATTCTATGAACGAAGCATTATCCTTTAACAGAGAGAGAGAGAGACAAATAGGCCTTTGATAAGGATATCAACATAACTGTAGACATAGGAGCCAGAGCAAAATACAGGGACAACTTTAGTGCCCTAAAAATACGAGTATTTATTAGGCTGTGTCGCCGTCCATACAAATTGAAGAACAAATAAAGTTTGGATTGTTTAATGATGATTTGCAAAATATTTCGTTCCTATATCAAGCCATCTGTGAGCTATACGCTCCTGAAAATAACACTAAAAATCATGTTTTTCCGGTGCAACTTTTTTGGTGTTACATTTTTTCCCAATTTTTTTTCTGAAATAATAGACCCTTGAAAACACGTTAAATAAAAATTTTGATTCTTGTCTTATAGGTCGAACTATTAGACGTTTATAGTAATTTTTTGTGGATTTTCACAGTGACTACTGAAAACTTTTTCGTATTTGGTGGTAGTATTTTATAAAAAATAAATAGCTGGAAAATTTTGATTCTTGTCTTATAGGTCGAACTATTAGACGTTTATAGTAATTTTTTGTGGATTTTCACAGTGACTACTGAAAACTTTTTCGTATTTGGTGGTAGTATTTTATAAAAAATAAATAGCTGGAGTCAGTGCCTGTCGACTGATGCCTACATGATGAACATCGGAATGATATTGACTTCGGAGCGCTCATTTTTGTAAAAAGTGTTTGAACATTTTGACTGTGAAAACCATCGCCTGCATTAATTTTTCGTCTGATATTCATCATTTAGGCATCATTCGAATGACATTGATTCCTCCTATTTATTTTCCTTTACACCTCTTAGAAAATGTTTCGAAGAAATATGAGTTTTTAGCTGTCACCTTGAAAACCCACAAAAAATCAACATAAACGGCCAATAATTCTACCAATGAGTTATTCTAAGACAAGAATAAAAATTGTATTTAAAGTGCTTCCATAGGTCTATTAATTCAGAAAAAATTCATCAACAAAAATACACGGGAAAAACATGATTTTTAAAGGTGTTTTCAGGAGAGTTTAGCTCACAGATGGCTTGACCCAGTGACGAAATATTTTGCAGATCATCATTAAACAATCCCATCCTCATTTCTGGGGGTGACCGCTGTGATTTATTTTCGTGACCCATCCTAGTATCTATGCTAAGTAGTGGAACGAGTGTCCTTTCTGAAGCAAATATTGAAACTGATCCCCTTTCCTTACTATGTACTGCAACAGTTGTCCTTACTAAGTATTACATTTGATTTACTTATTTCAACATATAATTCAAAGCCATAGCGCCGATTTAAAACAAATTACAACGTACATATGAGTCATTCTATGTCAAGCGGTACGGGTTTTGACCTCGACAACTGCGTTTTTTTTTTCAAAGTTTGTGTGTGTATTCTTCTCGTAAAAACATTGTATACGTATTTCTGGAATTTTTTTTCACGAGTTATAACCAATTTAACAGTGAAAAAATAGTACTTTTTCACAAAGGGGTGTTCATTAGAGCGTACCAGGTTACAAGGAAAAAAAAAGTTCGCCGTACACCTTCGAATATGAAGTATTATTGAAAGGTAGTTTCAAAAAAAAAATGTTTTATGCCGAACGTAGGGGTCGCGCTTTTACATTTTTCTATATAACTTCTGCATTTATAAACGGATTTTAAAGTGTGATACATCGATGTTTTTGTCTCGACGAGGCCGATTTTTTTGTCTTTGAAGTCATTGAGCTCAAGCACCCCCTTCTGGTACTTACCCATCATACCTCAGTTGCTACTACCCTAATGTACCACTCTAATATCAGAAAATTAAAGCTCGCATAAAATCATGAAACTCTTCCTAAGGAAGTATGTCGATTTTCAAAAAAATCGGTCTCGTCCAGACAAAAACATCGATGTATCACACTTTAAAATCCGTTTATAAATGCAGAAGTTATACAGAAAAATGTAAAAGCGCATAAAAAAATAAAAAAAAATTTTTTGAAACTACCTTTCAATAATACTTCATATTCGAAGGTGTACGGCGAACTTTTTTTTTTGAGGTACGCCCTAGTGTTCATTGATCTTAAGCGGATGCTTTTGTTTTTTTTTAATTCAAATTTTTGTCCATGTTAATTTGTGGCATACTTTAGGTATTTAAATAAAAGCAGAAATCATTGCATACTTTCAAGAATTTTAAATGTTTCCCTAGCATATGCCAAACGAAAGCACAAAAAAGTAAAAATCAGTGAATTTAAAAGCTATATTTAAATTCCTACTCAATTCTCCTTGTCCAAACGGAGAATGTAAAAAGTAATTCATGAAATTACATATCCTTAATTTTCAAAAAGTTAAAAAATTTTCACAAGAATTTCACCACGAACTACCCACCATCTTCCCCAAAACAATTAATCGTTTAAAGTTATCCTTGTATTCAAGCGGAACATGTTTCATTTGTAGACTTTGTAAAACTGTAATAAAGTCATTTTTATTTTGTCTACACCCCCATTTCAATCCAAAATCCTTACAGTCTACGAAGTCTGCCAGGACGACATAACACGTCCTTAATTTATTATTTATCTCTCGTTTTTTGCTGCTACGTTCCATGTCTAAAATGTAAATGACACAAAAGCGTATGCCGCGCGACACAATCACTGCCAACTGTAATTTTTATCTCTATGTCTATCCATTTGTATCTATTTGTGTTCAATTTTCCTTTTTCTTCTTTTCCTCTTCCACCATTCATTCTCCAACAGCAGCACATGATACGGATTCGCGTTATTTAACTGCCGAGGAGCAAAGCCGTGAATTGACACGCAGCATTCGGCGTGAAGTTGCTAAACTCTCAGAGCAATGGAACAATCTCATCGATAAATCTGACAATTGGAAACATCGTTTAGATGAATACATGACGGTAAGTTTTACAAGAGTTTTTTCTTACTTTTTCTTGTTTTTTTTTTTTTTTTGTTTGCTAAATCACAAGCATCGCTGAACGACAAATGAAAGAAAAGTTTAAAGATGGCAAAACGACAGACAGCAGCGAGATGCTTAAAGGACGCTGAATAATGGATTCAATTATGGTTATTTAATATGAAATTTAAATTTAAAGAGTTAAAGAATGCTGAATATTTTGAAATTTGTTTTAGCTTAAAATTTATCCGGGCAAATGTCTTAGTTTGACTAGTTACTTATGTGCCTCGTAACCTATCCCAGATACTTGCCTATTCAAATGTCTCTTAATCTAAATATTGTGTTTTAAATCTGAATATACTATCGAGTCTTAACTTGGCAAAAAAACACTTTTGTTTTATCTTAGTAAAGACACTTGCGTCAGACTATAACGGTATCTTGGATTATGCCCGACACTTGCGTGTTATGAATATCCTCGGCACTGATTTCTCAGACCATCATCGGCTCTTGTCTCTTAATATTGTTCGTCGCTATTTAGTAAAGACACTTGCGTTTCTGATTGTCCTCTACCCTTACGCTTCAGACTTTCCTCGACACTTGCGTCTCAAGCTTTCCTCCAACTTTCACCTCAAACTTTCCTTGCAATTATGTCTCCGAATTTTTTTGGTACTTGTGTCTCCAACTATCCACGACACTTGTGTCTTAGGCTTTCATCGAAACTTTGCGTTTCAGAATTTCACCGAAACTTGTGTCATAGACTTTCCTCGACACTTACGTCTCAGAATTTGCTTTGCACTTGTACCTCAGACTGTCCTCGACACTTGCGTTCCAGACTCTCATCGACACTTGCGTCTCAAACTTTCCTCTGCACTGGTGCTTCAGATTTTCCTCGACACTTGCGTCTCAAACTTTCCTCTGCACTGGTGCTTCAGATTTTCCTCGACACTTGCGATTCAGGCTTTCCTCCAAACTTGCGTCTCTGACTTTTCTCGCCACTTGCGACACAATTGTTTCTCATCATATCCTCTATACTTGCGTCTCAAACTTTTCCAGACACTTGTATTTGAAACTATCCTATAGACTTGCGTATCAGACTTTCCATCCACTTGCGTCTCGGACTTTCCTCGATACTTGTGTGTCAGACTTTCCTAGTACTTGCATCTCAGGCTTTCCTTGACACCTGTGTCATTCCTCCCACTTACGTCTCAGACTTTCCCCGACAATTGTGTCTCAGGCTGTCCTTCCACTTGCGTCTCAGACTATCCTCGACACTTCCGTTTCAGACTTTCCCGACACTTGTGTTTTAGACTATCATTTACACTTGCATATCAGACTTTCCTCGTACTCGCGTCTCAGGCTTCCCTCGACTCTTGCATCTCAGACTATCCTCGACACTTGCGTTTCAGACTCTCCTTCCACTTGCGTCTCAGGCTTTCCTCGACTCTTGCGTCTCAGACTATCCTCGACATTTGCGTCTCAGGCTTTTCTCGGCACTTGCGTCTTAGAATATTCTTGACACTTCCGTCTCAGACTATCCTCGACACTTGCGTCTCAGACTTTTCGCGACAGACTTTCCTCGCACTTGCGTCTCAAACATTCCTAGCAATAATGTCTCCGACATTCCTCGGCACTTGTATTTCCGACATTCCTTGGCGCTTGTGTCATCGACTTTTCGAGACTTTCATCGACACTTGCGTTTCAGACTTTCACCGACACTTGTGTCTTAGACTTTCCTCGACACTTGCGTCTCTGATTTTTCTCGACACTTGAGACACAATTGTTTATCATCCTATTCTCTACACTTGCGTCTCAAAATTTTCCAGACACCTGTGTTTGAGACTATCCTTTATACTTGCGTATCAGACTTTCCGTCCACTTGCGTCTTGGACTTTCCTCGATACTTGTGTGTCAGACTTTCCTCATACTTGCGTCTCAGGCTTTCCTTTACATTTGTGTCTCTGACATTCCTTCCACTTACGTCTCAGCCTTTCCCCGACAATTGTGTCTCAGACTCTCCTTCCACTTGCGTTTCAGGCTTTCCTTGAATCTTGCGTCTCTGATTTTTCTCGACACTTGCTACACAATTGTTTCTCATCCTATCGTCTGCACTTGCGTCTCAAAATTGTCCAGGCACCTGTGTTTGAGACTATCCTTTATACTTGCGTATCAGACTTTCCGTCCACTTGCGTCTCGGACTTTCCTCGATACTTGTGTGTACTTTCCTCGTACTTGCGTCTCAGGATTTCCTTTACACTTGTGTCTCTGACATTCCTTCCACTTGCGTCTCAGACTTTCCCCGACAATTGTGTCTCAGACTCTCTTTCCACTTGCGTCTCAGACTATCCTCGACACTTGCGTCTCAGACTTTTCGCGACAGACTTTCTTCGCACTTGCGTCTCAAACTTTCCTAGCAATTATATCTCCGACTTTCCTCAGTACTTTTGTCTCCGACATTCCTCGGCACTTGTGTCTCCGACTTTTCGAGACACTTGTGTCTTACACTTTTCTCGACTTGCAATTATGTCTCTGACTTTCCTCGACACTTGCGTTTCAGACTTTCCTCGCACTTGCGTCTCAAACTTTCCTCGGCAGTTGTATCTCAAACTATCCTAGACAAGGAAAAGGAAGAAGAGACTTCTTAAGCGACTGCCTAGTTCTAATAAACCCGCGGCAGTCTTTCAGGCTGGATATAACAGACCTTTCCGAGTGGTGTGGTCTATTCATTACCGGGCCTTAAGGCACTAAGTGACACTCCCGTGAGAGCGGCGACCTAAACCAACCAATCGTCGACTCTTTTTCTCCGACTTTCCTCGACTCGTGTGTCTCCGAATATACTCAACACTTGCGTCACAGGTTATCGTTGTGTCTCAGACTTACACTTTGCCTCCGACATTCCTCGAAAATTGTTTCTCAGGCTCTATCTTCTATATGACGTTGTCACCGTCTAGACAGCTCAAAGTAGCCTGCAAAATTTAAAACTGTAAGAGCAAAATTAAATTGATCTCCACCTTCCCCTTACTTACTCTCTAACCTACCAACTACCATAACAATTAACACCAAACCCCAGTAATAGCACTTTCCAAACATTAACCCTGGTCCCTCTTTAACATTTAAAACTTTGCGCAAAAAAATAAGAAAATTCCAAAACTGAATCAAAGCTCCGAGAACGACCACAACAACAGTAGACTAGAGAAGTACGAGTACAGACAACAACAAACACTACCGGAAACCACAAATGAAATGTTAAATGGAATGAAAAGTAAAATTAAAATGAGATTTTGTTGTTTGTTTCGGTCTTTGTTGCAAAGTGAGGGTGGACTGGTGTAAATGCCCAGCATGTGGAACTGCAAAATCGTGTGGCAGGACCGTGTGTGGCATGCAAGGACGTCGACGAACGAACGAGTGAACGAAAACAACAACGCACCAGTAACAGAATACAAAACTAAGTACATTTTTTGCACATAATAAACTTTGGAATTTTTCTGTGTTGGCTGTTGGTTGTTGGCTTGAGTTGATACGAGCAATGTTGATGTGAAGAAACCCACCGAGAACAACATATCTGCCAAGGGCGAATGAGGGAGGAAAAATCTGGTCAAATTAAAGTAAGAAAAAAAATAGTTGAGAATTTTTGGGGGTGGACTAGAAATTAAATTGTTTTCTCAGAGCAATAAGAGCTGAAATTTCCAAAAAAAAAACTAAATGAAAAATATTTACTTTAATTATTGTCTAGGAGGTTACTTGGAATTTTCAATTCCAAGTGTATGAAGTGTATGAATAATAAATTCCTTGGAGAACAAAAGTGACTGTCCTTAGAACAGTGCTTATGCAAATAATACAAGTGCCACTTGGATTTGCCAAGTCCGAGTTCTAGTCAAGTAGTTCGAGTGTACAATACAAAAGGCTTAATAAGGGCTTAGCCATGATTGCTAAGCTGCATCTTTTCATAGCAAAAATACAAGTATTCTTGCGAAACTACTAATTTGCTATAAGCTGAGTGCCAAACGTTCAGTAGAGGCTCGCCTGAGCTAACCTAACAAAAACTACCAATTTTGATGCGGCACAAACTCTTGATTGAATTCTGCCAAGAAGATTCCAATCAATCAATTCCATCTTTGATTTTAGCGATAGTGAGGAAAAATATTGCTGCGGAAGCATTTAGAGTTCATAAATGTTCAAAATAGCCGAAAATTGCATTCATTATTTTAGAGGTTGTTTTATTCGCCAATATCTCGGAAGCCATGTATCGTTTTTGAATTTCGATTAGTTCATGGAATGCAAGTGCTTTTGTGTGTTAAAAGAATTTAATTTCGTTTTCCTTAACAAACAGTGTTTTACATGAAGGTTACTCTTACTCAGTGATTCAGAATCAAAATCCATTGGCCAAAATGCAATACCTTTTGTTCTAGTAGACATTTTTGAATTCTATAAAAAACACAATTAGACAATTAGATTTGTTTTTCGATTAGACGTTTATTTGAAAACAAAGAATTTCCAATAAATCGAATAATAACGTCGTACAGTGATTCAGAATCAAAATCCATCGGCCAAAATTCAATACCTTTTGTTCCAGTAGACATTTTTGAGTTCTGTAAAAAAACCACAATTAGATTTATTTTTAGGATTATTTTGAGATGTTAAAATTAAATTAATCGGGCAATCGGATATATTTCAGAAATCAGCCCAAAGTTGATTACTTTTCGTATTTTTCGATTTTAAAGAAAATTAAAATTTTTATTTTTTTGTTTTTATATTTTTTTTAACATATTTTTACGTATTATTTTGAACAATGCGAAGAACAAATTTTAATTTTTTTGTATTACAGATTTTCACGTTTTTTCGGATTTTGAAAATTAAAAAAAAAAACCTATTTTTTTGACTTTGTCGAACTGTTTCTCACACATTTTAAGAGATTTTGCACTCAGATCTTTTTATTAGAAATTGTGGTTTCTTAGCATTATTATGACGCCAAAACTATGTTTGTACCAAGTATAGTTTGTTAAAAAATATCCTTTTTGAACAAATGTTTGACTTTGGACCAATACAACTTTTTTCCTTCAAAAGCCTTTAACGAAATGTATACATATTTGGAAAGGTTGGGTAAATTTTGCCTGCACGAAATTGCACCCTTGGAAGATAGGATACATTTAGGGCAAAAAGTCAGATTTTTTAGTTCTAAAATATATCCGATTTCTCGATTTTTAATGTTATATGATGTTATATAATGTTATATATCTCAATATATAATGTTACAGATCTCAAATCTCTACTAGAACAAAAGTTATTTGTTAGATTTTGTTAGATTTTGATTCTGAACCACTGTGCGTCGTGAGTTATTTGATTAACCGATTAATTAATAATTGCCCACTTAAATAAAATATAATTAATAAGAGTTAAATAAATAGAGATAAAACACGCCAGTTTAGGCGCAGTTCAATTATATACTGAACGTTTGTGACGCATCTGATTTTATTTAAAAATTGTATTTTCAAATTCGTTGACAAAAATCTTAATTTCTTGTCTGAATAAAGTACCTTCCCTTAATTGAGCATAATTTCAGAAGTTATCCACTGACTTTTTTCGAATATGGATCATGTGATCTTTTCTATGAATTTACTATTCTTTAAATTTTAAATATTTCCGAAGCTATTGGCCAGTTTTTGATATTTTTTATATGAAGTTGGATAAATCGTTCGCGAGTTATTTTAATATCATACATGTCAAAAATAGTGGTTATTGAATTTTATATTTGGTGTTTCATAATTGTTTACCCAAATGGCTATTCAAAATAAATTCAAAATTCATTTTTTAAGGCAAAACTTATAATATCGATTAATCGATTATTAGGGACATTTTATTCGAATTATTCGTTATTCGAAAATCATGAGTTTTTAATTTTTCGGACAAATATTTGACTCAATTTTTTTCCATTAATCGAATAAAATATAATCGGTTGGTTACTCAGTATGTTTAATTTTCTCCAGTATGAAACTATAATTGCGAGACCGACCGATGCCTTGGCATTTACAATTTTTACAGTTAATTATGCCAAAAACAAAATTTCAGCTTGTAGTTGCAAACATTTATTTAACAACACAAAAAACTAAAACAAAATGCAAAAGCCAACATGAGATTATCCGTGTTTGTTTCAGCAACTGCAACAGTTGAAACATTTTTTGTACAACATCCCTTTAGGAGCAATGTTTTTCTGGCATTCATATATGAGTCGTTCCATGTCAAGAGGTACAATTTTTCACCTCGATAGCTGTCATTTTTTAATTTTGTGTATGCATTATTCTCATAAAAATATTGTATAGGTATTTTTGAAAAAAAAAAATAGAAATTTTTTTCACAAGTTATGGCCAATTTTATTCCTGAAGCACTTGACCGATTTTAATGTGCCATACCTTGTTTTGGAGGTAATTTCAATTACTTCTAAATTATTAATGAGACATGATATAGTCGCGGTTTTTTGAAGTTTCGCCAGTTTTATTTCATTTATTTTGATTTAGCAAATGATTATAATAATCAATTTTCTTGAAATTGTAAAGTAGTGTTCTTAGATGTCTTTTAGCGACTGTATGAGTTTGGAAGAAGCCATCATTTCACTTCTTCCAAATTCACACAATCGTTAAAAATACATCTAAGAAACCCACTTTAAAATTTCAAAAAAATGGATTAATGTAATCATCATTGGAAAATTATCATAACGATCATTTTTTACTTAGACTATTAAAACAAGTTGTACAGACAAAGAAAAACAAACAATTCGCAGCAATTACTCATA
Source organism: Polietes domitor (assembly GCA_947397865.1). Lineage (NCBI taxonomy): Eukaryota > Metazoa > Arthropoda > Insecta > Diptera > Muscidae > Polietes > Polietes domitor. The sequence goes on along the minus strand of OX377618.1, from coordinate 41,211,259 downwards.
TGTTTATTCATTTGTACCTGAAGACCAATAACAAAATATCTCTATAGTAATTTTTAATAACCCTAAAAGTAGGCATTGCAAAATACACATGTTCCAATTAGTCGATCAATTTATGGCAATGATTTGCCAAATGAAATCACTGCTAACACTGTGCGACAGTACCTTTTGGACCTGAACCATACCATATACATATCAAACTAGAGATAATGTGTAGATAAACTGTGTACTCTGTTTTTCATTGGGTGAACTTTTCTCATTTTTACAGGACTTTTTATGTCCAAAGGATATATCTATCTTAAGAATTTCTTTCCATACCTTCGAGAGCCATACACGGACTATCAAATAATAGTTAAAATATTTACATGCCTCTATAAGTATAAGTTTAGCATTAAAAAAAAAATCAAGCTTTCCCCCCTTAAATAGTAGAAAATGAATAAACTAAATAAATAAGTGGGAACTTGAAATTGTTGTTAATACTAAACAAATACAGTTAGAAGCATTATATTTAAAATATTTTTAATAAATATTCTTCTCTTTCATTTGATACCCATAGGATCGTTAAAGTATGAAAATAAATTTCCTAAACATCCATATCCTTTGGAGATTATAAAGGGTGATTTTTTAGCTATTATCTTTTTGGCAACACTGGTTTAAACAGCTGACGCACGTTTCGTGTTTTGTTTCACTGTCAAACATCTTCAGTTTGATCTATAATTTAACCATGAATCGTCTTACAAACGAACAACGCTTGCAAATTATTGAATTTTATTATCAAAATACGTGCTCTGTTAAGAAAGTTCAAGAAAGCCACTTTCTTACCGAAAAATTGTGTTCAGCGACGAAGCTCATTTTTGGCTCAATGGGTACGTAAATAGGCAGAATTGTCGATTTTGGAGTGAATATTAGCCAGAAGCATTGCATCCAGAAAAAATCACAGTTTGGTGCGGTTTATGGGCTGGTGGCATCATTGGACCGTACTTCTTCAAAGATGATGCGAATCGTAACGTAACTGTGAATGGTGAGCGCTACAGTGAGATTATATCCAACTTTTTTGTTGCCCAAAATGCAAGAGCTTGACTTGCATGACAAGTGGTTTCAACAAGACGGTGCCACACAGCAAGCGCAACAATGGACTTATTGAGAGGCGAGTTCGGTGAACATTTTATTTCACGTTCGGGACCGGTCAATTGGCCGCCTAGATCGTGCGATTTAACGCTTTTAGACTATTTTTTGTGGGGCTATGTTAAAGCTCATGTCTATACAGACAAGCACGCTTCAATTGACGCATTGGAAGACAACATTGAAGCATTTATTCGTGGGATACTGGCCGAAATGTTGGAAAGAGTATGCCAACATTGGACTAAGCGGATGGACCATTTGAGGCGCAGTCAAGGTCAACATTTCCATGAAATAATCTTCAGACATTAAATTATATGGACCGTACTATTGATTCACATAAAGATTTCATGCATTTTTTCTGAATTTTATGTGTTGTTTTTTGAAAAACTTTCCTATAGCTTTTAAAAAATCACCCTTTATATCCAAATGAAAAATTGAGTACATAGTTTTTCTACACACGATATCTAGTTACTCATGTATATTCTTTTGTTCAGGTCCAATAAAATAAATATAAAATTGTCGCACGGTGTAATGAGTTGGATTAAAAAATAAATATTAAAATAAGAAATATTCGACAATTTTTCATTTTATGTTACACTAGCAGTACCCGCTGCTTCGCACGCGAACAATCAAGTTATTTGTTATTAGTTTTCCGTCTCTCTTTTTGGATAGTATTTATTTGATTTTCTTTTGGTGGATATAGATAAATCTAAATTTTAATTGGGAAACCTCCCATTAGATACAGTCAAAGGAATGAGCTTGTCGATGTGCACTATTTTACCTGAACTCTTTTCGTCTGTATAATTTTTCATTTTCATCATTTTTACCCAGTTTTGGACAAAAAATGTATATCCTCGACCTCATGTTTCTAGTTGCAGCCAATCATTTTATAACTTTTTGCACCTATTTGTTAAAAAAAAACACATTTTGAAAATTCATTATAGGTTTTTTTCTTCCCCTAAAACATGTACTTTATTTGGTACCACGTTTATCCCTTGTCGTCCCGCATCCTCCTTATAAGTAAACAATTTTGTAATATCCATTTATTTTCCGCGTTTACGTAATTAAAGGATTGTACACCATTTTGATCCCTTTTTTGTCCCGCGCGCACTTTAAAAGTACAAATTTCGACAAATCCAATTTGACTGTGCTTCTACGTGGTCAGAAGAATTTACATATTAAATTTCACGATTCTAGCTACAATACTTTAGTTGGTACCATTTTTATCCCTTTTTGTCCCACTCACCCCTTATAAGTACAAATTCGAAAAATATAAATACCGAGTTTCACGTTCATTCTAGCTGCAACTCTTAAATTGGTACCATTTTTATCCCTTTTTGTCTCCTTTCCCCCATAAAAATACAAAATTGCGAAAAATCCCTATTTGTTGCTCGTCTGCATGGTTATTGCAAGGAACTCACCGCATATCATGTTTCTAGCTACTGCCGTTAAGTCTGGACGAAGGATCGATGTTTATCCCTTTTTGTCCCATTTTACCCCATAATGTACGAATTTCGTAAAACCCTCCTACCTTATATTTGGGAACTACCCTGAAGTTCATGATCGTGGCTTCTGCCGTTTGGTCTGGGGGCTGGTCAATGATAAGTCAGTTAGTCAGTCAGTAACGCAACTCTTTTATAAATATATATAGATGAAAGGCAGGCGGATTTATCTTCTAGTATCTAATTTGACAGGAATGTGTTCGAAATTTCAGGAGCCTAACATCATTCCTTGTAATTTTTGCGGCAGCTTGTATGAAAATATTCCACTGTGCGGCATATGTTTTTGAACAGAGAACAAACGCTTACTAGGATTCTTTTTACCTTTATAATTATTTCCTTTCAAACTATGCCAATAATGATCCTTTGCGCCGCCTGCTTGTTCAATTCAATAAATTCTATAACATTATTGAATTATCAGAAAACAGAACATCTATTAAAAGATAAATTAACCTGTATTTAAATACTTTCTTTGTAGCATCTAAGTGTATATATGTATATTTTTTAGTCTGTAGGGATATTTGTATCTATAGATTTAGTAATTCAATTCACTTCTCAAAAAAAGGCCATATCAGTCGACTTAATGTAATATCTTCGGAACGATTCTCTACTTTCTGGCGTTCCATGTTCTACAAAACCCTATCACCCCATTAAACCACCCGCTGCCTTTTCAAATTCAAGTGATAATTTCATTTCAAATTATCACTTACATTTCAAACTTCGCATCATTATTATTTTGATTACGCCACAAGGGAGAACTCAAATTTCCACCGAAACGGTAGGGTCGTCATCTTTTGTGTAAATTTAAGAATTAATTTGATTAGAATTCAGTGTAGATGTCATAATCAGTCGGTACAACAAGTGCGGAAGAACAAACTCGACGTTTGTTTTTATTGCAAAACATTTGTTTTGTTCCGACTTCACGATTTTCCCAACAATTACAGAACATTTTTAATGCCAACCAAACTTTGGCTGGCGCACTTTAAATATTTTATGGCTCAATTAAATCTTGCGGCCCCTCCCTCAATTCCCGTTCCCATTCCCATTCCCATTCTAGTTACATTTCATTTGCAGACATTTGTAATAAGTTTGTTGTTTTTGTTGTACATTTCTCGTTTGTTTCTTATTACTTTTTAATTCAATTAATTAAAAACGCATACAGCCCTGGCATTTCAAAACTCTGCTCCGCCCTCCACAAATCGACAACCCAATCTTAACTCATGGCCTCATGAATAACTTCCACTTCATTTGTTTGAGGGTAGGGTATTGTAACATATTGTGAGTGGGGAATGCCAACAAGGGGGGGGGGGGAGGTGGTGTAAAGAATTTAACCCATAACATTTTACGGCAATTTGTAATTCACCTTTCCTTGCCGCACTTGTGTTATTCGATTTCACATTGTAATGCAATTCGAATTTGTAATTCGTTCCGTTCTTTTTGTTGTTGTTGTTGTTACTTTTAAAGGATCTCAAAATGACGGAGGAAGCATACAGTTGCAATTTCCGCAAGCATAAATGCTGAACATTTTTTTATATCCCTCGAAGGACCAACTTTAGTGCCCGCGAGGGACTCTCGACGTTGGCTAAATTGAAATTTGTTTATCAATTTCATGTCAATGTCAATTTTATACGCATTTTTAGTCCAACGGTGGTTTTATGTGGTGCAGAAGAACCATATTGGGAAATGACACTGTGCAACAAAAAATAAATAATTTGTGTTTGAAACCCAAATGAAAATGCTTTTTGTTTGCTTTAAGGCCTTAATTTTTTTACTAAAATTTCGATTACCTTTAATAAAGAGTGATTTTTTTGAGGTTAGGATTTTCATGCATTAGTATTTGACAGATCACGTGGGATTTCAGACATGGTGTCAAAGAGAAAGATGCTCAGTATGCTTTGACATTTCATCATGAATCGTCTTACAAACGAACAACGCTTGCAAATTATTGAATTTTATTATCAAAATGCGTGCTCTGTTAAGAAAGTTCATTGCGCGCTTCCATTTTATGGTCAGTTTAATCGACCCACTGAAGCGGCTATTCGGGCTATTGTGACTAAATTTCGCACCAAATTTACATTGTTGGACATTAAACCACCAACACGCTTACGTAGAGTGCGAACTGAAGAAAATATCGCAGCTGTATCGGCCAGTGTTAATGATGACCACCAATTTTCGATTCGTCGCCGTTCGCACCAATTGGGTCTCTGTTACTCAAAAACGTGGAAATGCCAAAATTGGACTAAGCGGATGGACCACCTAAGACGCAGCCGCGGTCAACATTTAAATGAAATTATCTTCAAAAAGTAAATGTCATGGACCAATCTAACGTTTCAAATAAAGAACCGATGAGATTTTGCAAATTTTATGCGTTTTTTTTAAAAAAAAGTTATCAAGCTCTTAAAAAATCACCCTTTATATGCTCTCCTCAGCCGCATATATATTAGGTTGTGTCGCCCTCCATACAAATGGAAAACAAGTTCCAGTCACCCCACGAAAATAATGTTTGGATTGTTTAATGATAATTTGCAAAATATTTCGTTCCTAGATCAAGCCATCTGTGAGCTAAACGCTCCTGAAAATAACCCTAAAAATCATATTATTCCGGTGTAATTTTTTTGTGTTACATTATTTCCCAAAATTTGTTTTCTGAAATAATAGACCCTTGGAAGCACTTTAAATAAAAATTTGTTTCTTGTCTTAGAGTGACCTATTGGTCGAATTATTGGATGTTTATAGTAATTTTTTGTGGATTTTCACAGTGACTACTGAAAACTTTACCGTATTTGGTGGTAGTATTTTATAAAAAATAAAATGATGCTTAAATGATGAACATCGGAAGGAAATTGACGCCGCAGCGCTCATTTTTTGTAAAAAGAGTTCGAACATTTGGCTCTGAAAATCTATCTCCTGTATTAAATTATTTCACAAAAATGGAGTCAGTGACGACATTTTTCGTCCAATATTCATTATTTAGGCATCATTCGAAACGTATTGATTCCTCCTATTTATTTTCCTTTACGCCTCTTACAAAATGTTTCCAAGAAATATGAGTTTTCAGCTGTAACCTTGAAAACCCGCAAAAAATCTATATAAACGACCAATAATTCTACCAATGAGTTATTCTAAGACAAGAATTAAAAGTTGTATTTAAAGTGCTTTCAAGGGTCTATTAATTGAGAAAAAAATTTAGGCAAAAATGCAACATAAAAAAATAACATGAGAAAAACATGATTTTTAGAGGTGTTTTGAGTAGCGTTTAGCTCACAAATGGCTTGACCCAGTGACGAAATATTTTGCAGATCATCATTAAACAATCCAATCTTCATTTCGGGGAGGTGACCGCTGTAATTTATTTTCGCGACTCATCCTAATATACATATGTAACTTTAAAGCTAACAGTGTTTTTTTTTTTTTCAAAAAAATATTTTTTGCTTGCACGGCAAAAACCCTTTATGGACCATAAAGAGACAAAACTTCTACATTTTTCTATAAGTTTTCTTCAACTAGGCCTTGTTTTATTCGTTAATCCACCCTCTCTATTATAAAATAAGACTACATATCGTCGCAGTATGTATTTTTTCCCAATTGTTCAGGGCAGCATAAAAACTGTCTACTTTTTTCATTTTGCGATAATTTTGATATTTTTTGATGGATTTTTGGTTTTTTCTTACATCCATTTCTCAATTTTTTTCATTAATTTATGCCGTTTTAGCGTTGTTAAATGATTTTCTAAAAAAACTACACATAGCTACTTTTACTACGGAATTTATTGAAATTTCTATATTTCATACATCGCTGAAAACGATTTTGTGAATCTAGGAGATCGTTAGACATGGATGTTTAAACAATTCATTAATAATATCATTATTTAATAAATCTTTGATATAATATTAATGAATTTTAGCGTTTTAAGACGAGATGCTTGGATATAAGTTACTTCAAATGGACAAATATTATCTAGTAAAATAATTTAAAATTTTAGATCCATAATTACTTAATTTTTATACCCTAAACCAGAACGTGGACTAGGGTATTATAAGTTAGTTCCACACCAAATGTTTGCAACACCAAAAAAGCTTATGATCAAAGAACAGATAGCAACTGATGTGGGATCACCGTGAAATTCGAAAGGAGTTTTTTTGTTAAAATTCGGACCAGATTTATTCTTTCGATTTACTGATCCAGAATCCACATTTTAATTTGGATCTTGATCAAATATATATAATATCTACAGCAAAAGTGGAACAGGTGATAAAAGTGGAACATACACGTTTTCATATGAGATAAAATCGTTCCAACGCACGGGTTCCAAATCGATTTTTGAGTTAATTCCGTAATTTCTAAACGGATAAATATATCCCGACGAAATTATCATGTCCAGAGCAGAAGTATTTTCCAGATGATTTGCAAAATTTTGGATCTCTAGTGCGTATGGGGGCACTGACTGGTTAACATTCCAAGATTGGTAACCTCGACCATGCCAAATTTTGAAATGAATGTCAAAATTACAATAATGCACCGATTGCACAGATACACAGTGATCATCACCATCATAATTTTCCGTTTGACTCCTTGCGGAGCATAGGCCATCAATGATAGTGCTCGTAAATGTATCAATATCTAGTTTAAGATATATATATATATATATGTATGTGAGTTATAGGAGAAAACGTCATATTTTTTTGACGAGGTTGGTTTGGTATTCTTAACCTTCCGATCTCATTAGTAGCCCTATTGATCAAATTATATAGTTAGATTGCTTCTAAAATTTTAAATGAATTAGTTAAAAGATGGGTGTCAATTAGAAATTAGAATTTACACGCTTCTGAACACAAAACTTCCAAGAAAGGTATCATTTTAAATCGTTGGTTTCCAAAAAGGCGACAACATTATTACGCAGGTGCAAATTTCTTTTATTTTTAAGTAAAGATAGTAATTTAGATATATTTAATGTCCTTCATGAATCATTCTGTGAGCCGACCTCCCCAGTAGGCCCTCTCTAAAATTTCCAGCAAAAAAATATTTGCAAAAATTCTCAAAATGCAAAGCACCGATTAGAAACTGAATACTTACGTTAACGAATGCCGTGATTATGTCCCAGCTTTTTCATTCAAAATAACTTGTTCGACGTCAGTTTTGGTACAAAACTCTAAACTAGTGGTCCATGTTAGAATGTGTCGTAAAACACTATTAAATCGTTCAAAGTTATCCTTCGATTTCATTCCAAATTTCAGCGAGTAAAAAATGTTTATTTTTTCATTTGAATTTTGCTCAAAAAAAAAATAGCTATGTGCTGGAGAACACATAGCTACTTTTGCTACAATTTGAACCAATGAAGATATCGCAAAATGCTTTCGTATCATGGGCTTAGATTTCAAATGCAGCAATACAATTTTTTTCGAAAAACTACACATAGCTACTTTTGCTGCGACGACGACGATATTATATTATTCAATTTACATACCACAAATTTAGAAATTTCTTGAATTTGACATATAAGATGGTGTTATCGGACTTATATAAAGAGTGATTTTTTTGAGGTTAGGATTTTCATGCATTAGTATTTGACAGATCACGTGGGATTTCAGACATGGTGTCAAAGAGAAAGATGCTCAGTATGCTTCGACATTTCATCATGAATAGACTTACTAACGAGCAACGCTTGCAAATCATTGAATTTTATTACCAAAATCAGTGTTCGGTTCGAAATTTTTTATCGACAAATTTTGTTCAGCGATGAGGCTCATTTCTGGTTGAATGGCTACGTAAATAAACAAAATTGCCGCATTTGGAGTGAAGAGCAACCAGAAGCCGTTCAAGAACTGCCCATGCATCCCGAAAAATGCACTGTTTGGTGTGGTTTGTACGCTGGTGGAATCATTGGACCGTATTTTTTCAAAGATGCTGTTGGACGCAACGTTACGGTGAATGGCGATCTCTATCGTTCGATACTAACAAACTTTTTGTTGCCAAAAATGGAAGAACTGAACTTGGTTGACATGTGGTTTCAACAAGATGGCGCTACATGCCACACAGCTCGCGATTCTATGGCCATTTTGAGGGAAAACTTCGGAGAACAATTCATCTCAAGAAATGGACCGGTAAGTTGGCCACCAAGATCATGCGATTTGACGCCTTTAGACTATTTTTTGTGGGGCTACGTCAAGTCTAAAGTCTACAGAAATAAGCCAGCAACTATTCCAGCTTTGGAAGACAACATTTCCGAAGAAATTCGGGCTATTCCGGCCGAAATGCTCGAAAAAGTTGCCCAAAATTGGACTTTCCGAATGGACCACCTAAGACGCAGCCGCGGTCAACATTTAAATGAAATTATCTTCAAAAAGTAAATGTCATGGACCAATCTAACGTTTCAAATAAAGAACCGATGAGATTTTGCAAATTTTATGCGTTTTTTTTTTAAAAAAGTTATCAAGCTCTTAAAAAATCACCCTTTATTAAAGATACCTTGGACGAAAATTAGAATATTAGTAAAAAATTAAGAAAAAGTTAGATCGATTTCCAGTTTAGAATGTTAAAATATTTCAGAAACTATTGTATATTGGCCTTTGGCAAAATTTTTCTTACATAATGTTATAGGGTTCGGTGGCGTTTGTTTTAATTTTGCTTCGAAGGACCATTTTTTGTCAGTCTCAGATTTGCACCATTTTATATTTGCTAATTGTCTGTGTTCATGGGGTCGTAAACTATACATTTGGAATATTGAGATGTTGTGAGAGATGTCTATAATGCGAGTTTAGGTTTCACTTTGAAAGACCAATTTTTGGCCCGATATTTTCGTCAATTTAGAAAATTTGAATTGAAACACTTTTATGAAAGAGAGCTGGGAATAATGTTTTCCAGGTGCTAGGTTTTTACAAATGTTTCTCTTTTAATTTTTTTTTTATTTCCCATTGTCAACATGCTGCGCTTTAGGACCTTACCACACCAGCGGAGTAGTGCCACACAAAGCTTTTATGTTCCCATTTTTTAATCAAGAGGTCCTTTTCTCTCCAGCAGACATCGTTTGCTTGAGGTTTTGCTTTGTTATTCTTATTTTACCAACTTTTTTGCCGTTGCGTTTTTCATGCAACAACAACGTTTATTTGTGAACTTTAGAATTTGTTTGCCATCTAAGAAGGCAATGACGACGACGACAACGAAAGCGGTGGTGGCAACGACGACACAGAGGACAATTGTAAAATGTTGTTGACTCTATGACGTTGAGTGCAGAGCAACAAAAATAGGAAAAACTTGAGAAAATGTACACAGGTCGACATTAGTTGTGGACTCAAAATCTATAAAAAAAAATATTTATGAACTCAAATTTTTACGGCGCAAATTAAAAAACCGTTTCTAAATATTTAAAAACTCGGGTTTGAAAATTGAGTTATTGAAAATAATGCACAAGAAAATTTTTGAATATTTATTCGCGTCAAATTATCGCGATAGCCGATTTTAAATATGAAAAATTTACCAAAAGTGCCATATTATCGAAAGAAAAGGTTTGAAATAATGAAAAAATACGGATTTTGAAACCGGTTTTCTCGAAAATGAGATGATTGAAATTTTCTGGAAGCATTTTCGAGTTGCAGTTTCGCAAAAAAAAAATATTCCATAAATTGAAAAACTCAGGTTTCTGCAATATAAAAACTAGAAGACTTATTCGCGCCGAATTTTCCCGAAACCCCTTTTGAAATAAGGTAAACTGTTCGAAAGTCAAATATACTTCTTTTTTTAATGTGAATCGAAAGGGTTTTTTATTCATTAACGTGACATCAAGGAATACAAATATGTTCTCAATATAGTTCACCGTGTCGTATTTTCGAAAGAAAAGGTTGGAAATATTGAAAAAAAATGGGGGTTTTAAATCCCGTTTTCTCGAAAATAAGATAATAGAAAATTTATGGAAGTATATCGTGTCGTATTTTCGAAAAACACTTTTATAAAAAATAGGGTTTCTCCAATATAAGAAACTAGAAAATTTTTCGCATTTTTCGAATAATGGAAAACTGTTCAAAAATCAAATAAGTTGGTTTTTTCATGTGAACGGAAATGTAATTTTTCATATTAACTTTACACTGCTAAATAATAGTTATGTCATATTTTCGAAAGAACAGATTTCAATTGTTATATAAAATACGGAGTTTACAACCGGGTTTCTCCAAAATATGATGATAGAAAGTTTCGGGAAGCGTTTTCGCATTTTCAAAGAAACAAAAACTATTTTGTATTTAATTTTGAAAATCCTCAGATTTGCAAACCGGGTTTCAGAAATATATGATATTACATCTCAAAATAGTTAATCGTGTCATATTTTAAATCGTTATAAATCGGGTTTTCTCGAAAAAGAGGTGATCGAAATTTTCTTGAGGCATACTCCTGTTGCTTCTTCACATTTCTGAAATCAAATATTGCCTCAAAATAGTTTAGCGTATTAAATTTTCGGAAAAAAATGGTTTGGAATTTTAAAAAATCAGGTAAATCAGGTTTTCTCGAAAATGATATGAAAAAAATTTACTGGGTGCATATTCCTGTCGCATTTTCGAAAAAGAATTATTTTGTGTACAATTTAAAAAAAAACCGGTTCTAAATATTTAAAAACCCGGATTTAAAAACATGGTTTCTCCAAATTATGATGATAGAAAGTTTCTGGAAGCGTATTCGCATTTTCAAAGAGACAAAAAACTATTTGGTGTTTAATTTTGAAAAATAAAGCGATTCTAAATATTGAAAATCCCCGGATTTGAAAACCGGGTTTCAGCAAACTATGATATTACACCGATTGGAAAATAAGATATTTCACATTGCTGAATGCGAATATTGCCTCAAAATAATTAATCGTGTCATATTTTCGAAAGAAGAGGGTTGAAATATTGAAAAAAAAATGCGGTTTTTAAATCCGGTTTTCTTGAAAATGAGATGATTGACAATTTCTATAGGCATATTCCTGTTGCTTCTTCACATTTCTGAAATCAAATATTGCCTCAAAATAGTTTAGCGTATTAAATTTTCGAAAAAAAAGGTTTGGAATTTTAAAAAATCCTGGGTTTAAATCCGGTTTTCTTGAAAATTATATGAAAAAAATTTCTGGATGCAAATTTCTTTCGCATTTTCGAAAAAGAACTATTTTGTGTATAATTTTGAAAAAAAAAAAACGGTTCTAAATATTTAAAACCCGGATTTAGAAACCGGGTTTCTCCAAAATAAACTACCAGAAGACTTATTCGCGCCAATTTTTTCAGAAAATTTTGAAAAATAAAGCGATTCTAAATATTGAAAATCCCCGTATTTGAAAACCGGGTTTCAGCAAACTATGATATTACACCGATTGGAAATTAAGATACTTCACATTGCTGAATGCGAATATTGCCTCAAAATAATTAATCGTGTCATATTTTCGAAAGAAGAGGGTTGAAATATTGATAAAAATGCGGTTTTTAAATCCCGGTTTCTCGAAAATGAGTTGATAGAAATTTTCTAGAGGCATATTCCTGTTGCTTCTTCACATTTCTGAAATCAAATATTGCCTCAAAATAGTTTAACGTTTTAAATTTTCGAAAAAAAGGTTTGGAAATTTAAAAAATCCTCGGTTTAAATCCGGTTTTCTTGAAAATGATATGAAAAAAATTTCTGGATGCATATTCCTGTTGCATTTTTGAAAAATAACTATTTTGTGTATAATTTTGAAAAAAAAAACGGTTCTAAATATTTAAAACCCGGATTTAGAAACCGGGTTTCTCCAAAATAAACTACCAGAAGACTTATTCGCGCCAATTTTTTTCAGAAACCCAAAGTCAAAAGGCAAATAATTAGTTTTCCTTGTAAATTCACTAGAGGCTTGTAACACTGTCCGACAATAAATATTAAACTTGAACCAGATGATGTACGTCTGAAACTATAGGTAAAGTGTTTCTAATTGGCGTTTTTGGTTTTTCATTTTCTCATCTTGTTGTCCCTTAAAAGGATTTCAAGGTTCCAAAGGATACAATTTTACACAAATTATTTAAAACACTTATTTGTACCCTATGCTACCGGTATAAGTGTCGAACTAAAGAAGAGAATATGAGCTAAAAATACTTTAAATTGCAAGCTTCTGTCTGTATTAGTTTAGCATTAACAACCACTTCAAGTTTTGCCTCAAGATATGAATAAACTAGGAAAACTAAGGGATCAATTTGGAATAGTGGTTAATGCTCAACTAATACAGATAGAAGCACGATATTCGAAGTATTTTTAATAGATATTCTCCTCTTTAATTTGACACCTATACCGTTATCGTAGGCTGCGAGTAAGTATTTAAAATAATTTTTGAAAAATTGTATCCTTTTGGAAATGAAAACTAAAAACGCCAAGTAACTCCATTTTACCTATAGTTTCATGAATATAGCATCCGGTTCATGATTTTTTTATAAATTTTCGTATAATAAAGAATATTAAGTTCCCATTTACTATTCTCCTTTCGAATTTCTTAATAAAATTTAAAACACATTTGAAGTCAGCAATGTCAAATCTATTCCGGCTTCATTATCCATCCTTCCTTTTTTCGTAGGCCTGTGTTGTAACTGCAAAATCTTGCGTTGCGTAAGGAACGCCATAAATGATCATTGTGGGTATAATAAAGTGCTTTTAGTCCGCAGTTTCTGCGTTTATTATGGGAGGATCTGAGAAGTTGTTGTTGTTGTCTACCTCAAATCCTTTGTTATAACCGTAAGTCTTTATGAACCAAACTAAAAGGAGTAGAAAGTTTTTGTAATTCTTTTTTTTGCTTCCTTGTTTTCCTCGTTGTTTAGATGAACAACAAGCTAGAGTTCAGCGTAAGTTTGCGCAAAACTTTGATTGTTTATGTAAAGATGAAGTTGGGCGAACTAAAAACAAAAGTTTTTCATTAACTCCACCTAAAAGTTGACTTTGGTTTGGCTGCTCTAATGAAACCCTAAAAGTATGCCGCAGACTCCGCATCGCTGTGAAATATGAAAAGTCACTTGTAATGCATCCGTCGTTTTGTGTTGCGGCAATTTCAACAAGTCTTAATTAAAACACAACTATTTCAGAGAATATCCTCGCGAATCCAGACATAGCTGCAGAAATATGAGTATTATGAATTGACCATTAATTTTGCACAAAACGTTACATTTTCCATTTTCTTTCCATGTTTGAACTGTGTTCACTCGTTGTTGCTCTCTCATACCCCCCTGCTGATGGTCATTGCTGGCGCTGGTGTTGTCCACTTGGTATCGCAACAAATTGAAAAATTGTTCATGCCAATTTTTCATTGTAAAATAATATGAAAGGCAACGCACGTTTCCATTGGTTATTGTTTTTAATATCGTTACCAACAATGTGTCAATACAATGATTTATAATGGTTTATGGCAAAACTGATCAAATGGCTTCGCCTCGCTTCGTCTGGCCCCGGTTCAAATGACTGCAACGTTGTTGGCCAGCCAGCCACTCGGTCAGCCAGCAACCGGAGTGAAATTCAGACCGGCATTTGTTAACGCAATGTTTAAATATTGATTAAAATCACACAACCTCACTTTACATTGGTTATTTTAAATGGCTTAAATAGGGGAGTTGTAAGGGAGCCCACAGTTTATTTAATGAACTGAAACAGGATAACAATGGTATTTAATTAAGAGTGCTGTATACCTTTTTGGAATACATTTAGGAAGTTCTTTAAAATAACCATATTTTTATCGACAATTTTATTGAAAGTTTTTAGATTTTGTGCAGAGAATTTTTCTCTCTTGAGATTAGATTTCTATAGAATGAATACTAAATTCTAGTTCAATGAGATCAAGATTTTATTTAAACAAAACTTGCAAACTAACTAAATGCAAAGATGTTGTTGCAGATCGATCATATGGTCGATCTCAACTGATGAATTTATGGCAATGCTAGAAAATATATAATTGATAAATCCGATAGATGGCGGTATCGTTTTTGTTACGGTTGTCAAATGAGTAGTAGTTTTGTGTACTCCGTACGAAGCAGCAACACTTGCTCAAATAAAATATTAAAAAATCCAAATTTGTATTGTTTTTATAAATTGTCTCCAACAGGGCCACCATACTGGTTGGAACCTGTTCAGAGGTGTTTCTCCCAGTCAACTGAGCTGATCCATGATCGATAATAGATTATTTCCGAGGACAAGTTCACTTAAAGAAAAAATCGTTGCCCACAAACGAAAAATTTGGTCAAAATAAATTCGTTTGTCGCAAACGATTTAGTTTTACTCCAACCTTGTGCAACGTTCATGACAAATGTTTGGTGTGCTTACTGCAAATGGTTTATCGTAAACTTACAGGGTTTACGATGTTTGTTGAAAACTGTTATTTCATTTGCCACAAGCGCTGTCTGTAAACGAAAGGTTTTACAAGCGGAATGATAACTTAGTAAGTAAACTAAACAAAACTACTTCGATTTAATTCGATAGCTTTTAAGCTAAGAAGATCAGAGTAAACTTTCATCTCAATTTCATAGATTAAAGAATTCCTTTTCCTTAGTACATATCAACAGCGTAAATTAAGGTTTTCATGGACAACTTTGGTGTCATCGGCTAATATTAAGATTGTCATAGAACAAAAGTTTTCATAGAAAACTTATCGCCGCTGCCGGACATGGTCAAAGTTCTAAGGTTTCTAAATGACCCGGTCACAGCCAATGGACACTTAACTGGAAAGAATGATGGAAATGTGATAATAATCATCATTGCAAACTTCATTATTTGTGGCCGAGCTTTAACACATGCCTTGGCCAACCACAAGAATGCACTTTGAGTGGTGGGTGGTGCATTATAAGAAAACAATTTGATAGCCTCCTCCCCCTCCCCCTCCCCCACAAAGGTCGGTCAAAGGAGTGAAGACAAACGCCAGCAAGAACAGACAAGCCACAGAGAAATGGACCCTGAGGCTGAGTACTGCTGCCTTCATTGTCTTCTTTAGTTAACTGTGCGGTTAAGTGTAATGGTCAATAGACGTTGGCTGGTTGAATGGATGTGGATGTGGCCGTCCGTTCCTAGGCTACAGCAGATACAATGAATAAAACCATAAACAATTGTTCGACACACGTTCCCGCCAACCAGACGTACGGGTACGTAAGTGTACGTGGTACTTTCTGTACGCCCTGTTGTTGTTGTTGTTGGTACTTTCTGAGCTTTTATTGAACTTTGTAGTTGGCATTGTTGTTTCGCATAACTTTGCTCTCTGTATCAAGAAGATTTGTTTGTCTTGTTGTTGTCATACATACATATTTGCCATACAGGAGATGGTGGTGGCATGTGTGGCTGGCTGGCTGGCTGGAAGGGCCATAATAAATGGGGTTTGCTCCATAAATTTGTGGTTTCTTTTTATGTGATCTGGAAAGTTATTTCTTTTTTTTTCTTGTTTTGGTCGAAAGTGTTTTACATTACATTTTATTAAGGCTATGCCAGGGTATATTTAACCAATTCATTTGGCCACTTAAAGTGATTCATACATTGCCAGTCAATGGCTGGCTGGTTGGCTGGCTAGCACAAGAGTAACGCACGAAAGGGAAAATTAATGGTTAGAGCCACCAAGAGAAATGTTGCATTGGCCCTGAGTCGGGGATTTGTTTGTGGCTAAAGATATATTTGGCTTTAGAATAGAAGTTAATTTCTTAAATATATGAAGAAATTGGGGCGTGGGGGTTTACAAGGTTCAAACAATTGTTTATCCAATGGAAACTTTTTAGATGTTGGAGAAATAATGACAAAGTACTTGAAGTCTTCGCATATGACTAAATCAATTGATGCCAAAAAGCTTCAAGTCACGCTATGAAAGGATTGATCTTACCTAACATCAAGTAAATGCACAGCAGAAATCATTGCTCTAGCTGTAGCCGTATGGTTGGTACCATCTTTATCCATTTACCCCCTTAAAAGTGCGAATTTGAAATACACATTTTACTTTACGTGTCTACTCAATTACAGAATTGTTTCTAAGTGTTTTCGTTTGATAGATACTAAAAATAGTATGCTTTTGATTCTTCAAAACGTTTTGCGTTTCAAAAATATTTTTTTAACTGTCCGATTTGTCGTGGAATGCCCCATATATATCCCAGCAAAAAGAGAGCACCCGAAGAAGTGAAAAATATGTTCATCTTGTGATTCCTATGACATGAAGTTGTCATAGGAGGGATGTCCTTTTAATGTGTTGCAAAGGAACCACTTTTCCACTAGTTCCCATTTCTGTTTTAAAAAATCCGCCGCTGCCGGGGTAGAACAGCGGACCCTCTGGTTGCTACTACGGCACTCTAACCATATCAACTATCATCTTTTGTGAGTGCTGAATAGCTAAAGCAAATTTGCTGAATAGCAAATAACTTTTTTTTTCAAAATTCTATAAAAAAACTACTGAATATTTTCTCAAATTTATTTTTTTATTTGAAAGTGCAATCCTTCCGGTTAATAATGGAAAAAATGGCTGCCTCGGCTGGCCATGAAGTAGCCTACACGATCGGTTCAATTTTTAAGCACATTATCGATTGTGTGCAGCTGTATTTCACCAATGGCTTCACGAATATTGTCCTTTAAAGCGTCAGTTGTCTCTGGCTTGTCGGCGTAACACTTATCTTTGAGGGCACCCCACAAATAATAGTCCAACGGTGTAAAATCGCAGCTCCGAGGTGGCCAAACGACATCAGCTTTGCGGCTGATAATGCGATCTTCAAAAACAGGGCGCAAAACATCGAGTGTGGCTTCGGCTGTGTGGCACGTAGCGCCGTCCTGTTGAAACCAAATGTTGCCAATATCCTCCTCTTCAATTTTTGTGAACAAAAATTCGTTCAACATGGCCCGATAACGATCGCCATTGACTGTAACGGCCACTCCTTGCTCATTTTCGAAGAAAAATGGCCCAATTATGCCTCTGGACCAAAATCCGCACCAAACAGTGACACGTTTTGGGTGTATCGTCTTTTCAATGTACGCGTGCGGGTTTTCTGTGCCCCAAATGCGACAATTTTGCTTGTTTACATACCCGCCAAGATCAAAATGAGCTTCATCTGAAAAGATGACTTTTGGGCAAAATCATTACCATTATTTTCAAAGTAATGTTCTAATATTTCCCATCGTTGCTGAAGCGTATACACAACCATATTCGTTCAGCGGAAGGATAAAATTAATCATCTGTCAAATCAGACATGAGCTAAGTGTTACCATTCAGGAAATAAGCACTAGTTGAAAAAAAAAACGTTAGATGGCGGACCCTTTATTAGCATTAATAGAAAATTGAAATATATGAAGTACCTTAACAAAGCAATAAATTTGTATTTAAGAAAAATTTTTAAATTATAAAAATTATAAGAAAATAACATTGTTTATTTATAAAAGTAATAAAAAAAAAAAACAAAAAAATAGGAAACGAGATAGATCTATCGTTTATTATACCGATCGACTTAGAATCACTTTTTGAGTCGATTTAGCGATGTCCGTCCGTCCGTCTGTCCATCTATTCTTGTAATCAAAGTCCAGGTCGCAATTGTTGTTAGAACTAAATGAAACTGTGCACAACGAAGTTTTATGGCATAAGGACGAACGCTATTTAATTTGAAGCAATTCGGTTCAGATTTAGATATAGCTCCCATACAAATTTTGCTTCCGATTTTACTTTTTCCGCTCTAGAAACCACAAACTTCAACAGATTTTCTTCAAATATTAGCTAGAAATAGCTCTGGTAAAATTAGGCCAGATAGGTTCAGATATATATATATATAGCTCCCATACAAATGTCTCGTATGATTTGACTCTTTCCGCTCTAGAAACCACATATTTTAGCAGATTTTCTTCAAATTTGGCAAAACTACGTATATTTCAACTAGAAACAACTCTGGTAAAAATTGGCCAGATCGGTTCAGATATATATATATATAGCTCCAATACAAATTTCGCAACTGAATTGATTATTTCCGCTCTAGAAATATCATATTTGAACAGATTTGCTTAAAATTTGGCAAACCAGCTCATATTTCAACTACAAACATCCATGCGAAAGTGGTTCAAATCGGTTCAGATTTATATATAGCTCCCATATAAATGACTCCCCGATTTAATTCTCTCCGCTCTAGAAACCACATATTTAACAGATTTTCATCAAATTTGGGAAAGCGTCTTATATTTCAGAAAACCTATGCTAAAAATGTGTTAGATCGGTTCAGATTTACATATAGCTCCCATTCAAAGTTTGTGTTCAAATTTTCTTATAAAAACAGATAAAAGTATGAAATTTGTAGTATTATATACCAGGTTCAAATGAAATGACCTATATCACCTGTGGTACCCTATACCACAGGGTATATTGACTAGGTGTAGGGTATCATATAGTCGGCCACGCCCGACTTTAACCTTCCTTACTGGTTTTTCTTAATATATATAAAATGTAAGTATATATACAACTGATAACAGCAAGTATTCCATACAGCAGGATCACTGATCATTTGTCTCTACACAGGACAATGAAATACGTATATGGTCAAATGTAACCATTCAAAATACATAGAAAAGAAGAATATAAAGGGTACGCAAATACCTTTTTTTTTTGAAAATGCTATAAAAAACTACTGAATATTTTCTTAAATTTCTTTTTTTGTTTGAAAGTACAATCCTTCCGGTTAATAATGGAAAAATAATTTCATTCAAATGGCTGCCCACAAATAATAGTCCAACGGTTGAATAGTTGGAAAAAAAACGTTTGTTGGCGGACCCTATATATACTTTATAGGGTCTCAGGTCGATATTTCAAGGTATGATTGCCTTAGTGGAGGTGGAGTTTATAAAAAATGTAATAGACGTGAATTCAAAAAATCTCTTGCATCTAAGAAAAGGATCGTAACTTCTACATTTATCAGATCTTTTAAAACTATGTATTGTTTTCTTCGATGGGATACTAGTTATTGCAAAATAAGTCTACATAATGTTCTGCAATTTTCTTTTTTTCGATAACAAAATCCGTTTTTTTGAGACTGTTCCTGAGCCACTGTTTCTATGTGAAAGTAACATTCGCATTGGCTGTAACCATCATAATTGCATTGAATATATAACCGGTAGTGATCAGACTTTTGTTTCCAAAATGAGAATACAAAGGGGAACATTGACGAATGAAAATTGGAATTTTAGTCACCTTTTTATGAATTCTTAATTATCCACACAAAATGTGTTGATTTTTTGAATCGATGTACAAAAACATAAATTTTTCGGTCTCAGATTCAATTTTATTAGATACTAGTATTTTGTACCTGGCGTTACACGGGTCCTTATTCGCCTTACTTTGTATGCTTTGGAATAGAAAATGAGTAATGTTTGATAGTTTTAAAATATGTTTTGTGTGGGAAGTACCACCCCCTTTGTCCTATCATAACCTATTATATGCAGGAACCATCCTCTGTCCAGAAGTTAGAAAATTGTAAGGGGAAACGGTCCACCCGTTTGGCGTCCTATACGCATCATGCAGACATATATATATATATATATACATTACAGACATACATACATTGATTTATATATAGATAAACGGCAACCATTTTAGTAAAAATCTTAAATTTTATAACAATTTGTTCCCATTTTGGGGATTAGGATATATTTTTTGTAACAAAAATAGATTTCCAGATTTAACACTTTTTCAATTTATTCTAATTCCCAAAATGGGAAAAATAAATTTCCAAAATTTGCCATTTTTATCTGTTTTCACCTGCATAAAATTATCCAAATATAATTTGCTGAAAACAATATTGATCTAATCTATTTTATACACCACATTAATTCGTATTTTAAACCCGAAACAAATTGATCCAGAAAATGTGGATGACAGAGACATAGCATTATTACTTCTTCTTTCGGAATATCTAGGATATTCTCATGTGTGCAAGCAAATGTTGTTGCCACATTAAATTGAATCTACGTTTTTAAAAAAACCTAAAAACGCGGTTCACCAACCGTGATTTATTCTTACAAAATTGCCGGAAAAATTCTACACTGCTTTTGATATCCGTTTCCCTTTTCTGGTAAATACATATATTTTCTGATATCAAACACCACCCACCGAACTTATTGTGTCGTGTTTATATGCCCCCTTACCCCCAAAAAAAACTTATTGTTTTCTCTGTGCTGCATGTTTCTCAGTGGCATTTGTCTAAATGTCCAAATAATTTCTTAAGTTTTATTGTTTGTTATTTTTCGCACATTGTTAGGTGGCAAATAAGAAGGAAAGACGAGCGAAAGAAAAGTTTTTTAGCAACAACGACATCAACAACAACACCAAAATCAATTGTTAAAGAAGTTTGTGTGTGTGTTTTACAAAAAGTTTAACAAAACAAGTGAAAAAAGGAAAACAGAACAAACATTTAGACAAGACACTACAGTAAAGAGGGAAAGTTTGAGAGGGTTTCCCCGAAAATAAAAAATTTGCACCCCATACCCCAACAACTTGACAGGCCCCCGAAAGAGCCTAAAGTGTTTATCTTTTTGGTGTTTGTGTGTGTGTGTGTGTTTTTTTTTTCTAGAGAACAAGTGTTGTGTTTGGATTTCCCAAAAATGGAACAACAAAAAGTTTTCTCTAACAAATTCAATTAAATTTAAATTCACACAAAATGCCCAGGTTTGTGGTAAAAAATAATACAAATATTATTACTCAATGACTTTGTCACACGATGTCAATTTAATTTAATGAAATTTTGTATTTTTTTAAATCCCACTGTCCGCTGCTGAAGGCACAAAGTGGAAAAAACGGGCAAATCCTTTGGCATTTGTTGTATGGGTTAGTTAGTCGGTTTATTTTTTGCTGGTCCTACCTCAACACATGCCACCATATAAGCCGCCACATGTGGAAAAATCAAACGAGTTTTCTGGTTCCTGGAGGCTTTGGCATCGACCAACAACAACAATCCATTGATTTCCCCTGTGTTTGCTTCAAGTGTTTGCTTGCAAAAGTTGAAACGAACATTTATTGTTTGCTGAAGGCTCATGGCAAAGGATTTTTCGTAATAGAATTGTTAGTGGGACAATAAAAAAGATAAAATCATATCACTTAACCCAAATTAGTCGACAAATGTTCAGACTTTTTCGATAGAACTTTGTGATAAAATGCCAATGCAAATCATTGCTTGGCATTATTAAAGGCATTCAATATGAATGGCATCGCGGCTAACCTTGCAATCGGGCATTCACTTAGCCATTGACACATGATGGAAGGGTTTATCGATGGCACTTAAAATATTTGTATGCGTTAACAAAACTGGAACCAGAGACGAGAATTTTGTTACGGTTCACTTTAGGTAGCTTTCAGCGATCTGCTCTAAATCTCCAATTACACTATGCAACAAAAATTTTGTATAATAGTTTCTGGTGTATTTTGGCTTTCTAAATCCCAAACCGATACATTTTATTATGGCTATGCTAGGGTATATGCAACCTATTCATTGGCTGGCTAGCCAATTAATTAATTAATGATTAGAACCAAGTGAAATGTTGCATTGGCTCTGCGACTGGAATTTTATTGTGGCTAAAGAAATATGGCTTTAGAATAGAAGATAATTTCTTAAATATCTGAAGAAATTGAGGTGGGGAGGAATACAAAGCTTGAACAATTGTTTCGCCATTCAAAATTTCATGGCTAAATTTAATTGAAACAAAAACTTCCATTTTATTATTTTTTACTCAACTTTTAATTTGCTCCGAATGTACTATCAATATGTCATCTTAAAGGTAATTATGTAATTATCAATCTCCAAGAATTTTCGCCACTCATTCCTGTTGCGGGTGGCTGTCTAATAAGTTCATGGGAAAGGGCTGTATCGAACCCATCAGCCTACAGTAAATGTTTCAGGTAGAACACAGCGCTCTTCGAAACATTTTGCGGAGAGTTTTTCGGATGAGGCATTCCACGACAAATCGAACAGTTGAAACAAAAGTATTAATATCTAGGAAAAATTAAATTAAATTTTAGAAAAAATGAAAAAATATTCACATTTTTGTTAATTTTATGACACAGTATGCCCTTTTTAGGTTTCAGACTCAGCAAAACTTAAATACTAATAACACAGAGCTTTAATTAATTTATTTTTAAATTAAATGATTTAAACTTAAATTTAAATTACTCATACAACCCAGTGTTTTCATTATTTATACTATATTTTCCAGCTCTATTCTCTACGCTGTTAATGTTTGTTTCCATTGTAATTGTTTATTTAAAACCTTTTATATATATGCACATTAATCTGCTGGAATATGTGGTGTATGAGTAATTTTAATAATGTAATTGCAAAATGTCTATGGGTGGTATGAGTAATTTTAATTTATATTACTCATTGAAATTTGTTTCGCAACTTTAAAACATCCTTTTTAGAAGACAGTTTGTTAATAAAGGGTGGTTAAATGTCAAGGGCGGATGTTGATTAAAAAAAACACAAATTATTGTCATTTCTTTTTATTATTATTGGTATGGTGCAATTATGTATGGAACAAAATATAAAAGGCCGCCGCGACTTTGGCGGCTCACCTCCATCCGATGGTAAAATTTTCGATGAAGTTGAGGCATAATTGAGGTTCTATGCCGTTAATGTGCCGAATTATCTCATCTTTTAGCTCTTGAATTGTTGCTGGCTTATCGACGTACACCTTTTCTTTCAAATAACCCCAAAGAAAGAAGTCCAACAGTGTCAAATCACATGATAACGCGACCATTGAATTTGTCGCGCAAAAGAGTCATTGTTTCGTTAGCTGTGTGGCAAGTGACGATATGCTTTTTAATTTGAACGCCCGTTTTCATAATAAGCCTGAATAACTTTAACGCGTTGATCGATTGTGTAGTTAGTCTGAAATAGAGAAATGTCAAATGAAATGCAGAAAAAAACTTGACGTTTAGGTGTGGTTCACATTCTACATCGACCCTTACAATTTAACCACCCTCTATATGGATACTTCCAAATCTTTTCTGGAATTCACAGAGTTAAGCGTTTTTCGATTTGAAATTATTCTTCATTAATTAATCGTTGCACTGGGTTTGCGGTTTGGATTAGAAGAGTACATTAGCTATTTCTTTCCTAGATTTCTTTCCAATTTATTCCTTATAGTCCCCCAATAGATTTGAAGCATAACCAACCATATTCCCAGTTTGTGGAAATCATATGTATTCCTTCCTGGTTAACTTTATTTCTCCATTATTGCCATAATTTAATGTGCAAGTCTATAACCACGGCAACCTCTAATCCTTTGGCGTTTTTATGGCCCTGACATCGCCATCGCCTTCGCCAGCATCCAATGCATTTCTATCGTAAGTTGCAAGCCAAACAACCAGCCAGGCATTGACATTAGCCACGTTTTTCTTTTTCGCCCACCACCCCCCATTATTGTTAGCCATTAATGTACATTTATTGTAAGATAATATTATTTCTGCAAATACAAAGCTATGCCAGCAACTACTAAGGCTCTTGGCCCCGCAAGGCACACAAAAAGCCGTCCCCCCTTGCCTTTTAGACAACGACAACAGAGGAATTTATTTCAGCTCCATTTAAAACTAAATGCTCAGGATATTTTCTTAAGTATACCCCAACATGACTTTCAAGACATGCCAACCAGTCAACCAGACACTAACCACATTGCAACAGTCCTTGACTGAGTCCTTTTTTCTATCTCTCCCCCCTCCCAGCCACCGTTTGATATTATTCTTTCTATAGCTTTGGAGATCTTATAACACTTTTAAAATTATTTTACTGCTGCTGCCGTTTTTCTTTCTTATCCTACAAGAAATGCAGCAGAAGAAGAAGAAGGAAAATATTGTGGCAAAATAAAAGAATGGCAACAGAGTACATGGTGGTTGGTGGTTGGTGGCAGCAACAAATTCATTCGTGTTCGTTACACAGTACATGTTAAGTGGTTTATGCCTTTGATATCCTCTACAAATACAAAACGGATATTGTGTGGCACAAATGCAGTGGTGGCGCAGCAGCCACCACTTGCCTAGTATCCTGTTTTTATTTAATGCATTGCAAAAATATTCGCTTGCCAAAGAAACATACATTTATTTCGAGCACGAAATCAGACAACCGCAGCTGAGGAGTGAAGGAGCTGCGCGAGAGTTATCGCTAAACTTTGGCACATAAAACTGAAGTCTCGAGTCGCTGTTGATTTGTGCAGTACGAAGACGCCGCAGACAACTGGGGACACTTGTAACATATCCGCAACGTAGTGCTCTCAAGATATGAATAGAAACTCAGAGGCTGGCATAGTAAATATATTTCACATCTCAGAAATGAGGATTATGGGAAATATAATAAATTTAGTATCAACTACAGACGGCACACTTCTGTCGGAATATGTACATGATCGTTTGGCATAAATACGGCTGCCTTTTGCAGATATTCAAACTCAATTTCCACCCCCAGAGCGTGAAACGACTTCAAAAACAAACCCCAAACAAATAATTCAAACGGTGTTAGATTGAATGATCGGTGGAAACATGTCCTCCACAGACATATCCTCTAATTCAGACACCAAAGCCATATTATCAAGTGAACGCTTATGCGGAGAGCCCAAAAATTTTGAAAATTAACGCAGTCATCAAAATGAGAATGAGTCTTTTCGCTGTATTTGTTCGAAAAATCTTGCGATATAGCCATCTGGTCAAAATCGACACGGAACAGATGCATTTTGTGGATGAATGGATTTTTGGGACAATTTTGACAATTAACGAAGCCAATCAAGATGGCTTTCCTTACGATCAATCGTGGATTTTCTGACCCCAAATGAAACAATTTTGACAATTAACGAAGCCATCAAGATGAGAATGAGTCTCGGCACTGATTTCAATTAAGCCTTCTGGACTAAATCAAAATCAAATAGATGCACTTTGTGGATGTATTTATTTACCCACGATTAATGGTGGATTGAATCCCAATGGAGACAATTTTGACAATTAACGAGGCCATCAAGATGAGAATGAGTTCGGCACTGATTTTGTTTTGGTCAAAATTTTGCTCTCAACACCAAACAGTTGATCTTTGTGGTTTTATTTTTTTCCCTGCAATCGTGGACATTGGGTCAATTTTGACAATTAACGAAGCCCTCAAGTTGACAATGAGTCGGCGTTAATTTTGTTCGCAAAATCTTCTCCTTAAGCCTTCTGGTCAAAATCAACACCAAGCCATGAAAACATCGTTTTAAATTTCGAATTTGATTCACTTAAACTTAAAAATAGTCTCAATTTTTTGAATATGATTTTGATTCGAAAACCTTCATTATTTCAAAAAAATGTGATTAGCGATGTAAACCCGATTGTTTTTAGAAAATTTATTTCAAATACATATTTTGGCTTCAGAATATCTTAAATAAGTCAGACGTCGTAATCCCAAAAACCCAAAATATTTTTTTAAAATAATTTTATAATTTTTTTTATTTTAGTTTTTTCGTTTGCATTTTTTTGGTCTGTAATCAATATTTGATTTGAACTGGGATATTGTCCTGGCTCAAGACCATTTTGCTTCTATATTTAATAGAATGCAAATTTATTTACAAATGGCATGGTGACATTTATTACTTGGCTGCAGACTACCACGATCATGATTTCGACCATGTCAAAAGACTTTTCAAGTGGTCGAAATCATGATCGTGGTAGTCTGCAGCCAAGTAATAAATGTCACCATGCCATTTGTAAATAAAAAATTTGCATTCTATTAAATATAGAAGCAAAATGGTCTTGAGCCAGGACAATATCCCAGTTCAAATAATTTTATAATTTTAATTTTTTTTATTAAACAAAAATAAAAATCCGAATTGTTCAATTTGCCATGGAATGACAGATATGTGTAAATTTTCAGCGAAAATAATACAGATGATACCAAAAAGTTTATTTGCAACATGTTTGAATTAATGTGCCTAAAATCTCATACCAACATGTTGCTTCAACAATGTTTAGCTTCTTGTTGATATAATTACAACATGTTTAATTAAATATATTACATAAGGGTGGATCGTATTTATTGCAAAACCACTATTGCCAGACATATCGTCACCTGAGATGCGAAATGATAAAATTCACATTTTCGTAAGTTTCAATAGAAGGTTAATTATGATTGTTTTATGTTAATAATTTCTATATATATTTTGAGAAAAAGCCTATAATTACTAGTTCAGTCATAATAATAAATATAAAATGCATATAAAAATGTAAACGTTATTGTAGTAGTCTCCACTGCTGAATATGATTTTGATTTGAAAGTCTTCAGTTTCGTCATCGTTTAATTTGTCGTGGCAAAATCGTCATTTTTACTCGAACAAGTCTACAATTGTATCTTATTGTGTATTTTTTCAAATGGTATGACAATCATTACATTACTTGAAGACAATATAATGAATCAGTGTCAAATGTTATGACAATCAATACATTACTCGATGACGATTTTATATGGCCAAAAAGGTTTTTGAGTCAAATAATTCATTTCGTTCTAAGACTTTTCTTCTCAAGCTTATATTACCAAAAGCTTATCAATTTCCCAAAAAAATTGAAAAGGGCTGTCCCCTTTTAATACGTTTTCTATATTTTTTCCAAATAGTTCAATATTCGCAAAAATCAGCTAATTTCCAATGTTCCCATAATATCATAATAGCGGGAATTCTCATTCGCAAAGTTTTTATAATAGGGGTGGTTGAAGAAGTCAAACTCCGCATAATTTTAAAAAATGCGTAAAATGATCGAACACTGAGTAAAGTTTTGCTTTTTGGAAAAAATCAATAAAATATGATTGTTTAAATTGACTTAGTCAAAGAATATAAAAATATAAGGAATATACAAAATTTAATTATTATTTTGCTCACATGTATCGAACAGCTTATTAATGCCAACAATTTCCAACAAAAAATATATAGGAACACTTTTTTTGTTGAAATGCCCTATAAAAATAAAAAAAGTCAGCGTCAATAAAATGCATAAATAAGGAATTATTTATTTATTATTTTTGTATTACTTTTTTATTTTTTTTTAATTTGCCTTTACAAACAGCTACATTTATGCTGTACTAATTCCAGAGTAATACCAATTCCTATAGTTTCCGAGACATCAGTAAAAATGTGAGTTAATAGACCCATTGAAAACAATTTTTTATTATTCACTTGGAATAGCTTATTGGTGGTATTATTGGAAGTTTAGAGTTTTTTAGGTTTTCAAACTGACAAGTAGAAACATTCCAGCAAAAAAGTTTGAAATACATTCTAATCGCATCTCAAAATCCAAATGTGCATTTTTCCCGCTTTTGAGGAAGTTCTTTTAAACAACTTCCAAAAATGTCGATAATATATTAATATCCCATAACATTTTACGAATAGCATTTTCACAACAGAATGTAAACGAGTTTTTAGTATGGGATCACAGAGGTAAGGTTTCCGCTTTGTACTCAGAAGGTCTCGGTTTCGAATCGTGGCTCGGGAAAAAACTTTTTTTGTTTTTTTTTACTTTATAAATAAACAATGTTTAATTTTGTATGATTTTAACAATTTAAAATATTTTTCTTAAAAAATACAAATTTATTGCATTATTAATCTACTTCAAATATTTCATTTTTTATTAATCATTAATGCTACAATATCATTAATACTAATATCAGTCAAATTGAGTAGTGTCAATTTATTTAATGCTAATTTAATTTAATATTAATTTGCGTTTTATAATGTCATACAAAATAAATATTTTGTTATGTTTCGTATTCACAATTCTAACGAACAAAATGGTTTGCTTTAGTTATACAACACTCACAGCAGAGGATAGCTGAGATGGTTAGATTAGGAAACTAGTGAAATAGTGGTTCCTTTGCAACACTTTAAAATAACATAAGTCTTTCAAAATAAAGGGCATCCCTCCTATGACAACTTCATGTAAAATTCAGTGATGAAGAACCCAATTTTCACTACTTCCGAATCACAAGATGACTATTTTTTCACTTCTTTGGATGCTCTCTTTTTGCTGGGATATATTATAAAAATTGTGAAAAATAAACAAAAGGAAAATGTTTTTGAAAATAGTTTAATAAAAAGATGTTTTTTCAGAACCGAAATTTTCAAACTCTTTTTACAAAAATGAGATCCGAAGGATCAATTTCCATGGCCATGTTGGCGATGTCCATCATTTAGCTATCATTCGAAAGTTATTAATTACAGCTAATAAATATGAAAAAGTTTTCATTTCTCACTATGAAAAATCACAAGATTTACTATAAACGTCCAATAACAATATGCAACAAAGAGTGCTACATTTATCCGTAGATTTTTTCGAAAAACATTGTTTTTTTCTCAGAATCTTAGCTAAGGGAAAAAGAAAAGGATTTTTTTCGAAAACAAATATCTTTTTATTTTTTTCTTCTAAACCACTGCAATTGATTTTCTGTATTTCCGAAACGATAGTACGAATGCTAAAAATAGCTTCAATGGAAATTGGAATTTTAGTAAACAGTTATGCATAAAAATTGTTTGTGTCGATTTGGTCTTGTTTATGCCTCAATACACACAAAAGCATTTTTTATTTTTTTTTAGTTGCCTAGACTAATTCGACCAAGAGTAAACATTTATATCAATCAATATTTGGGATATTGTGCTGGCTTTAGACTATTTTGCATTTATATTTTATAGAATGCAAATTTATGTACAAGTGGAATGATGACATTTATTACTTGGCTGCACACTACCATTATCATGAGGCTTCAATGGTCTATTGGACCAGAAAACAATTTTGGACGAAAATGTAACATAATCAAATTACTCGCACAAAACATGATTTTTAGGCAAGCTGAGACAGAGTCAGATGTAAAATTTTGCAAACCATCAATAAACAATCTAAATTTTATTAATGGGTGGTGAAAATAGCAGCGCAAATATGCCGAATTTACATCAGACTTTATTGATTTTAGGGTAGTGTTGTGCATATATTTATAAAATGCATATCAACGATTTAAAAAACCTGCTCCCAATAATGATACCCCTATTTTAAGTTAATATCCATATTCACACATACACTTTGCTAGGCAACCTCGTACAATAGATTTGGCAACAAGTTTAAGTTTGCAACATGGTAGTCTTTCAGTCTATACCAACATGTTGCAGTAACAGTTCACCAAATGTTGCCGTTCCAACTCAACATGTTCCTTAGGGGGAGCTAGTGGAGCACATGTTTATGGGCATTTCTAACACATACATTTTGTATACCAGTTTAACCCCACCCCCCAAATAAACTTCAAGAAATATTGCCAATATCTTATCTAATTGATTTTTCCGGCCACATTTCCCCAGCAATAAACCTCCCGCACCAAGTCGTGACAAAGTGGCTGCGCTCTTATATTTGTGTTTCTCCTGTCCAAACTCGTTTATTAATAATTCATGTTTGTTTAGTTTGTTGTTGTTGTTGTTGTTGATTTTTTTTCTGATCACACAAGCCAACACCACGGCCACAACCACCGCCACCACCCACCATGGTTAACCCCGTTGATACCCCATAATTCACAATTAATTTTTCCCTCATATATTTCTTATCACGAAATAAAAACGAGTGAAAAATCACAAACGCCTTTCCCAAAGGAAAAACCGACAACAAAAATCGGAAAATACTTTAAAATATGAACGGCCGGCAACACACACACAGACTGGCTGTGCCAATCGATAAATTGTTGTGGAAGGGGCAGGAGCGAAAAAGAGTTAATCGTGAGTGAGTGCCTTTTCCAAGACAACAAAGTGACCAGATGGTCAACAGGAAGGAAAGAATAATAGTGGTCCTTATGTGACGATTCTTCTTTCGAAAGTGATTAAAATTGGAACAATTTGTGTAGATTGTGGGGCATTTTGTGGACTTAATTCGGAGCCAGCACAAAATTCAAGGTTTTTAAAGATAGTTCATCCAAAGTTCAGAAATAATAATAACACAGTACAACACGAAAAAAATTACGGGGTTCTGCCAATGGATTCTGAAAGAGGAGACTAAAAAAATATACCTGTTTTGACAGATCACATCGGTATTTCATTTTATAGGCGGTTAAAGTTTCCCAGCTCTGGCGTGTTCTTGCAACATATCGGTATATAAAACAATGTTTTCTTTACATCTGAGTTCCAGGGTATGTTCAGAAACTTTGTAGACAATGGTATGGCAAATATTTTTGTAGAGCATATTAACCCTCTAACTTTCCCTTATATCGGTACTTTGTGGCTTTATTCTAACAAATTGTAAAAAAAACACCCCGAAAAAGGGAAGGGCTGGGATGAAATGATCTACAAAATTGTACTATATATGTCAGAGCACACCAAAACCCAAAACTTAACACAAAAACCAATCAAATTCAAGATTGCTCATTAAGGGTTAATTTAGTTATTGTTTACTAGGGGTGGGATAGTACACGACTTTTCGATTTTGATTAGCTTGAACCCCCTGTTTTGTGAGGTTCTGAAAAAAGTTCATGAGCCGAAAAATGGGGGTGGTGGGGTGAGTGTAAGTGGGCGCTCATCAAGGTCCATGATAAGTGGTAAAAATACACAAAAAGCTCCAAAACTGCCTCGGAGTCGCCCCCAGAGGGGTTAAATGTAAGACCGATCCCCATAAATTTTCCCTCCCCGAAATTTGTTTCGAACACTTATAGCCCCTATCCCCACTCCTTAAGGGGGCTCCCATATAAAAAATTATTTTTTTTTATAAAATTTGTCCCCGCCGCTTTTACTGGCCCCAGGAGACAGCTAGTGGAGTCAAATGTAAGACCAACTCCCTATATTTTTTTAGCCTCAATATTTTCTCAGAGCACACCTACCATTCATCTTCAACCCTTAAGGTGGCCCCCATACATTTGCCTATTTTTTATATATTTTTACGAAAGAAAGGCCCAAAACTGCCCAGCAGTATACCTAAGATGGGAGAAGTGTAGGTATGTTTGGAGAAAATGTTAAGGGGGGATTATTTGGGGTCAGTTGCGGAGCAGTTTTGGGCCTTTCTTTCATAAAAAAGTATAAAAAATAGGCAAATGTATGGGGGCCACCATCTTTATGGCTTCGTTATACGTCAAAATTGTTGGATTTTGGTTTCAGCATATCCACGAATAAACGTCGAGAAATAAATAACGACCCAAGGTTTGAACTGGAAGCATAATTCGGAAGTAAATACTCATCTTGCTGGCTTCGTTACTCGTTAAAATGGTCTCTCTTGATTATGGGCAACTTCACTGTTGAAAATAAATAGTCTCCCAATTGAATTATAACAGTTCTTGTTATTTTTTGTAATTTGAAATTTGATCATTGACTTTGTTGTTAGCGTAGTCCTTATTAAAGAACCCCAGATCGTCAAGGTATACGTATCTAAGTCGTATTAGCCGACTCAATCATTTGTTGTTAGTTTTCTCTGTCTTGTGATTATTTAAAGTCTCATTATAGACGACACTTTATGAAATTCTCAATTTTCCGTACGCCTTTTGCTACGTCGCGAGTAGGCGGGTGAAGAAGTCAGACAAAAAAGCAAAGCAGACAAAAAAGACACGAAGAAAAATTACATTTCATAAATTTGTACTAAAAATATGCAATATGCATCTGCAGATTTAAACAAAAATATACTGAGAATAACAACAACAACACCAGGAACACCACAATCAGAGGCCTGAACTTATTGCTTAGATGCATTACCGAGACAACAA
Organism: Polietes domitor; assembly: GCA_947397865.1. NCBI lineage: Eukaryota > Metazoa > Arthropoda > Insecta > Diptera > Muscidae > Polietes > Polietes domitor. Next base: position 41,178,987 of record OX377618.1, on the reverse strand, counting down.
TACGACATACGCCTACTGTTGTGGGCAATGGAATGGAATCACATACACTCACACACACCAAACGAATATCTTCTTTCCAGGAGTATAAAGATACAGACGGAAAGTCTAACTGACAGACAGACAGACACTGGGACTGGGAGACCAGAGGTGGTAGGGATGTATGCATGGTTGGCTGAATCCAGCAACAGCTTCATTGCCACAAATTATTTTTGTCTTTGAAAGTTAAACTGTTGATTATGTCTCCGAACGTGCTGATGATGCAGCGGCGCACATTTGCCAGGCACCAACAACAAGTGCATTTTTGTGCTGCTCCACACAGCACACAGGCACACGCCCGAAGAATCAATCTTTGCCGGGCCAGCCACAACCAAAGGTCGTGGCGAATGCATATGCGCGCGCCACCAACCAACATTAGACACAGATTTGTTGTTGGTGTCTGCAGTGCAGTGCTTTCAACTTCAAATGGAGGATTTTCTTCGTCTTTTTCTTCTTGTTGTGCCTCTTTCATTAAGAAAATTGCTGCATGTGCTCCATGTTACTATTGTTGTTGTTGTTACTGCTGATGCTTGTTTGGATTCAAATCTTTGGCGCGACACTGATGATGCAACTCATTGCACATTTTTTCTTTGTGGCTGTTGCTGTTGTTCTGGTAGTCCTCAGCCAGCAGCAGCAGCTTCCAAAAACGGAAAGACATCTATAGGCAATGATGATATATGGATATATTTAGACATTAAGTCTAAATACAGAAAACTTGTGTTAGAGTGACCAAAGTGGCCGGTTAGAAAAAAAAAACAACAACAAAAAGAATCTTGTGGAAAAAAGACTTTCCGCGAGATAACTTTATTGGGTTGACTAGAATAGAAAACATAAGAGTTGTATTCCTAGAAAACTGCATAATATACTAATAGAAAATACGTCGTTGTATTAATGAAATAAATCATTAACAATCATTAGCCAAAGAAAGATTTTTCGTTAATACAACGAGATTTTCTTTATAATTATGATGATTTGAGTTATAGATATTGTCCTGGCTCGAGACCAGTTTGCATCTATATTTCATAGAATGCAAATTTATGGTGGCACAGCGACAGGGTGTGTGCTTTATTACTTGGTGCGATTTTTTTGATAGATATTCGGCAAGTGAGCTGTGCTTCTCATTCGTTTGGGAGAATCATTTACTGTTGTAGGATTTCACAGGCCACAAATCATGATAGTGGTATTGTGCAGCCAAGTATTAAATGTCATCATGCCATTTGTTAATAAGTTTACATTCTATAAAGTATAGTTGGAAAATGGTCATGAGCCAGGGCAATATCCCGATTCAAATAAAATATTGATTACATAATACAAATGAAAAAATTAAAAAAGTATGAGAAATTATATATTTTGTTTTATTAACGAACTAAGTATAAAAGTGAGTCAACTGCATGTAGACGTCTAGAGCTTTTAATGAAAATATCATAATAATGGGCAATTCCGCAAGATTTCCACACAGTGCGTACTTTGACCTTTTTCGATTTTATTGAAATTTGGCACAAATATTCTACTCGTTCATGCGGGTCATCGAGCGTTTTGGCTTAGATCAAAGTAGTACGTCGTTCGAGTTTTACAGAGTGTAGGATGGGTCACGAAAATAAATTACAGCGGTCACCCTCCAGAAATGAAGATTGGATTGTAAAATTATGATCTGCAAAATATTTGGACTCTTTTTAAAAAAATGAGCGCTGCGACGTCAATTTCTTTCCGATGTTCATCATATAGGTATCATTCGAAAGGTCCTGACTGAAGCTATTTTAAAATAAAATAAATAAAATAAAAATAATTAAAATAAAATAAATTTTCTGTGTATATTGCGCGACATGCAAACACCGCTTCACAAATATTTATAAATAAAAGTGCTGATTCAATTTCCATGATATCCCATCGAAATCTTGTATAATAGCCCTGTATATAAATGTATTTATTTACTGTAATAAAAATTAAACGATTTTTTCTTGTTTCTTTTTAGGTAAGTTTTTCCTGTTATCATTATATAAATAAAGTGGTAAGTGGGCAACAGCTGCTACAAGCACTGAAGTGAATTGACTTCAAAATTTTTTAAATTAGTTTTTAACTTTTGAACAAAAAAAAACCTGTTGATAGGGTTTACAAAATTTTCGAACTCAAAAATACAATTACATACCGATTGCATAGCTGTGATCTCACTACTAGCTGGATTTTCAAATTATTTAAACTGTTACATTTTAAACAAAGTACTGGAAAAATTCTTGTGAATGTGTTACGGCAATAGCAAGATATAAACTGTTATCAAAAAACGCAACAACATTATTTCGCATTTATTTTTTTGTTTCTTCTTGCAAGACATAATTAAATGGCATTCCTGAGTATTTTTGCCATTCTGCCAAAATTGCCAATTTTTCAATAAGAAAAAAATTTACTAGTAAAAATTCTCAATTCGCAAAGCACCGATTGGAAAGTGTGTAGAAAATTTTTAACCCCATATGTTGAATTCATATTGAATTTAGTAAAAAAAAAATCAAAAATTTTGGAACATATGTTCCCCACTTTGGGAATTTACGTATTTTGTTGCCAAAAAATGCTAAAACTTGTTAGTGATTATTTCTGCATAATTCAGTACTTTTTGGAGCTGAACAAGACCATATACACATAAAACTAGACGACCCATATAGGAAAACTTTCTATTTCATGATCTTTTCTTATTTTTGCTGGACTTTTAATTTCCAAAAGTTAGAAATGTTTTTATAATTTATTTTCATACTTTTTCGACCCAGACATGGATATCAAATGAAAGAGAAGTATATCTGTTAAAATAATTCATGTTTCTAGTTTAGCATTAGCAACCCCTTCAAATTTCCCCCTTAAAAATAAATAAATTATAACTTTTTAAGAGGGAAAGCTTAAAATGGTTGTTAATGCTAAACTAATACAAATCGAAGCATATAAGGTGTGAAGTGTTTTTAAGAGATATTCTTCTATTTCATTTTACACCCATATAGCATGAAAATAAATCATTATCCTTTGCAAATTAAAATTCCTGCAAAAAGGAGAAAATACCTCTAAATGGAAAACGGAGTACACAGTTTTTCTACATACGATATGTATATTAGAATGGATCACGAAAATAAATTGCAGTGGTCACCCTCCAGAAATGAAGATTGGGATGTTTAATGACGATCTGCAGAATATTTCGTCGCTGGTCCACGCCATCTGTGAGCTAAATGTTCCTGAAAACACCTCTAAAAACCATGTTTTCCCGTGTAATTTTTTTATGTTGAATTTTTGTCCAAATTTTTTTCTGAAAGCACTTGAAGCACTTTAAATAAAAAATTTTACTCTTGTCTTAGAATAGCTAGTACTATTAGACGTTTGATTGATTTTTTGTGGTTTTCAAGTTGACAATTAAAAACTCATATTTCTTGGAAACATTTTGTAAGAGGTGTTATGAAAAATAAATAGAAGGAATCAATACCTTTCGAATGATTCCTAAATAATGAATATAGGACGAAAAATGAGGCCACTGACTCCATGTTTGTAAAATAATTTAAAACAGGAGATGGATTTTCAGAGCCAAAAGGATCGAACTCTTTTTTACAAAAATGAGCGCTGCGGCGTCAATTTCCATCCGATGTCCATCATTTAGACATCATTCTAACGTTATTGACTGTCACTATTTATTTTTATAAAATACTAGCAGCAAATACGAAAAAATGTTCAGTTGTTACTACGAAAAACACAAAATATTACTATAAAGGTCCAATAATTCGACCAATAAGATACTCTAAGACAAGAATCAAAATTTATATTTAAAGTGTTTTGAAGGGTCTATTATTCCAGAAAAAATAATTTGACAAAAATGCAACGCAAAAAAATTACACGCGAAAAATATGCTTTTGCGATATTTTTAGGAGCGTTTAGCTCACAGACGGCTTGATCTAGGAACATTATTTCCAAACTTTATTTTCGCGGGATGACTGTTAATTGTTCTTCGCAAAGCAGTGATGTTAAAAGTAAAAATTAAAATTTAACCGCTGCTAAAAATAATTTCCTTCTGACCTTGATCGATATTAAGGGCTTCTTTCTAATAAAATTAAATTTTTTGGATTTACTTTGCCCGTTTCAGGAATCGAAATCGAAATTAAGGGCATCTTTCTAATAAAATTACATTTTTGGGATTTACTTTGCCCGTTTCAGGAATTGTGTTGTGGGATGTGGTGATGTATGAGTTATCGTAAGAATTCCAAAAAAAAAAAACTATTTATAATAGGGATATATTGGCAGATTATTGAGTAATCTTTTGTATCAATTTTAATCTTCATTCGGCCACATCGTGTATTTCCACCCCCTAATGTTTTATAGTTTTCTTCAAAATGGTTTAAATGCCAAATAAACCTTATTTATGGAATATAAAAAACCCATCTATGATATCTATTTCCAATGAATATGCATTCAAAATATGTATTTGTACTCGGAAAAACACATCGAAAACAATTTAAATCCATTAAAATTTTTAAAATTCTTAGTCTACCGCCGCCGCCGCCACACACTCACTCATTCGCACTCTCCCTTTCATGCTATGCGCGCGGCATATCTTGATTCATTTTTCAAAATTTCCTGTAACACATAAAAATTATTACCGAAAATTAATCAAACGAAAAAGAAGAAAAAAGCTACTTTCGGCAAGTTACATTATTTACGACAAAATGTAACATAATTTATACACATTTGTGGGGGGAGATAATGATCTTTTGCACGGTTACAGCGTGCGAGAGAGAGAAAACGTACTTCGTAAGTAGCCTCTCAATAACTAAAGAACACACTCAAATGATCACACTCGGCAAAAACCACTTGAAAGCACTCACAGTGCAAACGATTGTAAACAAATCTCAGGGCAGTGGCAAAATGTAAACAACCGTCTGCCCCCTGTAACCACTACAACATCAAGCTAAAGCAACAAGTACGAGTTCGAAGTGTGGACACTGTGTTGGTTGGGGTATGTTCAGTGGCCGATAAAAGAACCGGCAACCACAGCCATAAACGCACTTTGTTTACAAACAAAACGGTCAAACTGAGTACACAAGTGTGTGTGTGTGAGGCGGCGAGTGAGAGGCAGAGAGTAACGGAGTGCCAGAGATAATCACTCATTCACTGTATGCGTTCACACTCTCTGGTCTCCGACTGACAAAGAACTTCCACACACTGTCATGCTAAATGTTAGTGAACACTGACTGTGTGCTGAGAAAAACTACTCAATATTTGTGGTCTTCTGATTAGCAAGCGGCAAGTAGCTCTACGTTGTGGTAGAGTGTTCCGTTTTGGCAGTTTTGAGTTGAGTTTCGTTTCGTAGCGTGCCGTATACGCAACAGTGACGCGGTTGTTTCTTTTTACGGTTATCGACTTTTAACGTTTACGTGTTTAAACGGATGTTATGGTGGAATTTTTGAATATTGAACAACAAAAAATGGATATAACGAAAAGTAAATTAAATAAAACACATGCTGGGCAAATAAAGCTCTTTAGCTCAGGCTTTATATTAAATATTAAACAAATAAATACAACAAATGGAAATTACAACGAAGTCAATGATCTAGAACAACAAAAGGAAAACAACAACAACAAAAAAGAAATTAGGAAAAAAACCTGATGAAATACTGATATCAACTAAAAATCTGATTAAAAAATTGAAAAAAATAATATTTCAATAAAAAATAAATAAAAACAAGTGCTGTTCAAAATTGAAAAAAAAATCATCTACAATTATATGCAAAATACAAAAAATATTATCATCTGATGACAAGCAAAACTAATTTGTTAATACTGTGTTTAGACACAAAATATACAAATAAATTTTGCACACATTTATCTGGGAAAAATTCAAATATTATGCTTCGTATAATAGTATTTTTTTGAAAAAGAATAATACAAAAAAAAATAATTTTCTTCTTGAATGTGTGTCTTGGATAACCAAATGTTATCTGAACCAGGATCTTATTGGTGATATCGAGTTTATGTTGTTTCGAATTTGGAATAAAGTCAAATAAATCACAATCTAGGAAGGACTTAAGGACCAACATGTTTGGATTATCACTTAAAGATCACGTGATGGCGCCATCATGATGCATAGTTCAAAAAAATCTCGTGAGAACAGGCATAAATGACGAGAGTTTTTTTTAATTTTACAAATATATACAATTATTTGTTTTGTATATTTCTCTAGAAGAACAAAACATTTTCAAATACTTTTTTTAATTTTCACTGAGATATATAAATTTTCCAAAAAAAAAGAAAATTAAAAATCTTTTTATTTTCCCCGAAATTCATGATTCTGCTTGCTTGGTACTATTTTTATCCCCTTTCGTCTCGTTTTTTTTTTTTTTCTAAAAGAAAAAAAATTAGAAAATTTTCTTAATATTGCGCTACTACATGATCAGAGAAATGTAGAGGGTGGGCCATTTAAAATTTTATTTTTTTTTAATTTTTAAGTTTTATTTCTTAAATTTAAATTTTTTCAAATTTCTGGTTTTATTGGAAAAGTTGAACTTTGTGATTTAAAAATGGAATACAATATCATTCATATGACTACCACGACTGGCTCGGCAGTACCTCATCCGATCAAGTATTTTTTTACGTGCAGCCCAAAATCCACAACAAACAGTGACTCGTTATGGCGTCTCAATAGTCACGTGTTGGTTGGCTGAACCCCATATGCGACAGTTTTGCTTATTGACAAAGCGACCGAGATAAAAGTGAGCTTCATGAAATGGACTAAAGGACCATCTTTTCTCAAATTTCTTACAGTTTGCGTTAAAGATCCAACTTTTAATATTTCCCAATTTTCTTCAAGTCCCAATTTGCAAATGTCCAACATAATCTTGAAAGTAAAAATGAATGTTATTCTACCTTTCAAAGTCAAAGTACTCGGTTGTTCGAATTTCAAATGACCCACACTATACATAATGAATTTGATCGGCAACAATTTTATCCCTTTTTCCCATTTTCAACCTAAAAATGTGAATGGTCTCGTATCTCGCATCTTATTAATTAGTCTAGCTGCATCCGCTGTGTTCTGTACCATTTTTATCCCCTTTCGTGTTGGTTCCCCTAAAACAAAAAAATCGAAAATTTCATTTATCTTGCGCATCTACACGGACAGAGGAATTTGCATTCAGGATTTTATGATTTTAGCTGCAGCCATTTGTTCTGCACCAATTTTATCCCTCTTTCCAATTTTCAGCCTAAAAGTACAATTTAGAAATATTTCTTATATTTCACGTCTACGCAGTCAGAGCGATACTTACATCCTTTGGGTAACATTTTCAACCCCTTTCGTCCCATAAAAGTACAAACTTTGAAACAATCACTAATGTTGAGTGTCTGCAAAGTTTACATACTGAATTTCAGATTTTAGTTCGGTACAGTTTTTATCCCTCTGTTCCCCATTTACACCCTAAAATCAAAGAGGTATTTTAATTATCGCGTTTAAGTAGTCTCATATACCGAATTTCAAGCATTTTTTGTGGTTGGTACCATTTTTATCCCATTTCGTCCTGTTTTCCCCTAAATTTCAAATTTCGAAAAATTGCACCGAATTTCAGGATTCAACTTTAGCCCTTTTTTGGTACCATTTTTATCCCATCTATCCTATTTTACCCTATACCATTTTCATTACACATATTAAACGCACTATTGAGGTATCATTACCTTCTAGCTCCTTTTGTTTAGATGCTAGCGAGCCATATCAACAAAAGGGATATGGCTAGATCGTCCTCGAATTTTATGATGAGCAAGAATATAAATTTCGATATTTTAAGCTGTTATAAAAAATATAAATTAGAATACAAAAAAACGCGAAAAAATAAGTTTCAAATAAAATAATAATATATAACCTATAACCGAGAAATACACTTGTATATGTGAGATAAACAAAAAGAAACATACAAACCAATGCTAGTTAAATATTTCTTCTCTTTAAAACTAGATGATCTCCTAAAAAAATAAATACGATTTTAAATACTGCAAATCACCACAGCCATAACTTGTCTAAAATGCAATTCAACAATATTAATAAATAACCAGCAAACAACAGCCACAACAACAATGTGAACATATGTACTGCCACCCTATTACTGCGGCTACTATGAAATTAATTACACCTGATGTGCAAGTGTTCTGGTTTTCATTTTGTGATAAATAAAATAATTACATGTTGCGACGTAGAACGAACGAACGACGAACGATCGAAAAGAATATTCAATCAGCTCGTAATTGAAGATAAAGCGCCACAAAACATGCAACTATTTTTTTTTATTTGTGAGAAACACAGAATGCCAAATCGGCAAATCAGCAAAATATGAAAACGTGTTGTTTGTATGCCACTATTTAAGTAATTATTTCGATCGTGCAACGAAAATGTGTAATTTGCTACCCGTATGTCGAGCAAAAAATAATCTTGATAATGAATTCTCACACACATACCAGAATCCCAGTATCTAGCTGATGATGGTGGCAAACGTATTGGATGTCATGTGAAACTTACACATGTCACAAAACCGCATTCAAATCTGTTATTCGGCGGAAATTTCAAATATACGTATTGACTGGTATCAATTAATATTGATCTTAAATATAGAGAAACGCAAAATGGTTTTTTAATCACAAATTTAAGGCTAGGTCTGTGCATTTCAAAATGAAAAAAATTGATGTATGTGAAAATAAATTCGAATACAACTTGCAATAACAGAGCTGTTAACAGAGCAGCGCTGTTAACAGAGCTCTGTTAGGAGTTAACAGAGGAAACAAATTCTGATGGAGGGTAACTATGGGAGTTTATAGTATCCAAACGGAAAATATTGGGTGAACAAAATTTATAGCACAGATAGCCCTGGGCGTGCCCTATCCGAATTTGGCTCCCACATATTTCAGATGTCTCTACAATTCATACAATCTTGAATTTTGTAGATGAATATTTTTGGGCCCATCGAGCTCAAAAAATGAGCCCACCGAAACCAAACGGAAAATATTGGGTGAATAAAATTTATAGCACAGATAGCCCTGGGCGTGCCCTATCTGAATTTGGGCCCCACATATTTCAGATGTCTCTAAAATTCATACAGTCTTGAATTTTGTAGACGCATATTTTTGGGCCCATCGAGCTCAAAAAAATGAGCCCACCGAAACCAAACGGAAAATATTGGGTGAATAAAATTTATAGCACAGATAGCCCTGGGCGTGCCCTATCCGAATTTGGCCCCCACATATTTCAGATGTCTCTACAACTCATACAATCTTGAATTTTGTAGATGCATATTTTTGGGCCCATCGAGCTCAAAAAAATGAGCCCACCGAAACCAAACGGAAAATATTGGGTGAATAAAATTTATAGCACAGATAGTCCTGGGCGTGCCCAATCCGAATTTGGGCCCCACATAGTCCAGATGTCTCTAAAATTCATACAATCTTGAATTTCTTAGATGCATATTTTTGGGTCCATCGAGTTCAAAAATATGAGCCCACCGAAACCAAACGGAAAATATTGGGTGAATAAAATTTATAGCACAGATAGCCCTGGGCGTGCCCTATCCGAATTTGGCCCCCACATATTTCAGATGTCTCTACAACTCATACAATCTTGAATTTTGTAGATGCATATTTTTGGGCCCATCGAGCTCAAAAAAATGAGCCCACCGAAACCAAACGGAAAACATTGGGCGAATAAAATTTATAGCACAGATAGTCCTGGGCATGCCCAATCCGAATTTGGGCCCCACATAGTCCAGATGTCTCTATAATTCATACAATCTTGAATTTCGTAGATGCATATTTTTGGGTCCATCAAGCTTAATTCACATAACACATGTAAAACCAAGGGCGTCTGCCACCAGGGTGTTTGATTGCGCGTCGACTCTTCGCGGTAATCTTTGAGTGAGAGAGACGCTCTTCTCTTTAGTGTACGAGTTCGTCTGTGCGAGAATTGAGTGGAAGAGTTGAAAACGGATGTTTGTTTTAGCGAAGCTGCACTCACACTTGTCAGTGTATGTTGATGTTAGAGAGCCTGTAACGTGCGAGTTTTTGGGCAATGGATTGTATAGACAAACTCTGTCTTACACATACTGACACTGGTACATACAAATACGTAAAATAACAAAAAATGTTACGCCTTTTACAGATTTTCCTGAGAAAATTAGTATTATAGGGTTTTCATACTATCATTCAATATCGACGATAAAATCTTAACAGTGGATTAAATATCACATTGTACACCAAAATTATAACGTATGCATCACCATTTTGGGAATGTTCGATGGTATTATACATATTTTGCGAATTACACGTTCATGTGACCAAAATATAGAGAAAAAATTGAAAAAATTATTTTCTTGATATGTAATTATTGTAATAGGTGATTGATAGTAAATTTTTCTGCAACAATGATATAACACAATAAAAAGCTATTGCAGAAAACGAGTTTTAAATTTTCATTTTACCCAGCGATCAGAGAAAAAGACGACAGATTCGCTCAGTATTTTTTAGCTCGGTGGGCTCAAAAATGTCCATCTACTAAATTCAAGATTGTATGAGTTGTAGAGACATCTGAAATATGTGGGGGCCAAATTCGGATAGGGCACGCCCAAGGCTATCTGTGCTATAAATTTTATTCACCCAATATTTTCCGTTTGGTTTCGGTGGGCTCATATTTTTGAACTCGATGGACCCAAAAATATGCATCTACGAAATTCAAGATTGTATGAATTTTAGAGACATCTGGACTATGTGGGGCCCAAATTCGGATTGGGCACGCCCAGGACTATCTGTGCTATAAATTTTATTCGCCCAATATTTTCCGTTTGGTTTCGGTGGGCTCAGTATTTTTAGCTATATGGGCTCAAAAATATGCATATACAAAATTCAAGATTGTATGAGTTGTAGAGACATCTGAAATATGTGGGGGCCAAATTCGGATAGGGCACGCCCAGGGCTATCTGTGCTATAAATTTTATTCACCCAATATTTTCCGTTTGGATACTATAAAATCCCATAGTTACCCTCCATCAGAATTTGTGTCCTCTGTTAACTCCTGTCAACAGTGCTCTGTTAACAGTGTTCGATCTGTGATACAAAATCAAAGATTGTATGAATTTTAGAGACATCTGAACTATGTGGGGGCCAAATTCGGATAGGGCACGTCCAGGGCTATCTGTGCTATAAATTTTATTCACCCAATATTTTCCGTTTGGTTTCGGTGGGCTCATTTTTTTGAGCTCGATGGGCCCAAAAATATTCATCTACAAAATTCAAGATTGTATGAGTTGAAGAGACATCTGAAATATGTGGGGCCCAAATTCGGATAGGGCACGCCCAGGGCTATCTGTGCTATAAATTTTATTCACCCAATATTTTCCGTTTGGATACTATAAACTCCCATAGTTACCCTCCATCAGAATTTGTGTCCTCTGTTAACTCCTGTCAACAGTGCTCTGTTAACAGTGTTCGATCTGTGATACAAAATCAAAGATTGTATGAGTTGTAGAGACATTTGAAATATGTGGGGGCCAAATTCGGATAGGGAACGCCCAGGGCTATCTGTGCTATAAATTTTATTCACCCAATATTTTCCGTTTGGTTTCGGTGGGCTCATTTTTTTGAGCTCGATGGGCCCAAAAATATGCATCTACGAAATTCAAGATTGTATGAATTTTAGAGACATCTGGACTATGTGGGGCCCAAATTCGGATTGGGCACGCCCAGGACTATCTGTGCTATAAATTTTATTCACCCAATATTTTCCGTTTGGTTTCGGTGGGCTCATATTTTTGAACTCGATGGACCCAAAAATATGCATCTACGAAATTCAAGATTGTATGAATTTTAGAGACATCTGGACTATGTGGGGCCCAAATTCGGATTGGGCACGCCCAGGACTATCTGTGCTATAAATTTTATTCACCCAATATTTTCCGTTTGGTTTCGGTGGGCTCATTTTTTTGAGCTCGATGGGCCCAAAAATATGCATCTACAAAATTCAAGATTGTATGAGTTGTAGAGACATCTGAAATATGTGGGGGCCAAATTCGGATAGGGCACGCCCAGGGCTATCTGTGCTATAAATTTTATTCACCCAATATTTTCCGTTTGGTTTCGGTGGGCTCATTTTTTTGAGCTCGATGGGCCCAAAAATATGCATCTACAAAATTCAAGATTGTATGAGTTGTAGAGACATCTGAAATATGTGGGGCCCAAATTCGGATTGGGCACGCCCAGGACTATCTGTGCTATAAATTTTATTCACCCAATATTTTCCGTTTGGTTTCGGTGGGCTCATTATTTTTAGCTACATGAGCTCAAAAATATGCATATACAAAATTCAAGATTGTATGAGTTGTAGAGACATCTGAAATATGTGGGACCCAAATTCGGATAGGGTACGCCCAGGGCTAGCTGTGCTATAAATTTTATTCACCCAATATTTTCCGTTTGGATACTATAAACTCTCATAGTTACCCTCCATCAGAATTTGTTTCCTCTATTAACTCCTAACAGAGCTCTGTTAACAGCGCTGCTTGCAAGTTGTATTCGAATTTATTTTCACATACATAAAAAATTGTTATTGGTAGTAAAGTATTGATTTCAGTTTGGATTGGGGTGGGGAAGTAGCGTCTAATGGAGCAAACAAACAAAAACACAACAGTTTCCGTTGCTCAAATTTGCAATGCTTGTGAGGTTTCACTTTTAAAAAGTGCTATAAAATGAACCCTAAAAATATTTACACAGTAGCTTCTGTTAGGAACGAATACTTTCCACATAATATTCCCATCAATTAAGTTGTGAACATGGCACTACTGTGAGCTTTCTAGACTCACGAACCTTACTAATTCGTCCTTGAGGTTGGTTGTCGTCTGATTTGTAGCATTTAACCCTGCCTTCTCTTTTGCCTATAACTGGTTATTATCGAACTTCTACTGACAAAACAAAAACGAAAAGATAGACAAAAGAATTTTATGTTTATCACAAACTCGATGAAACGTTTATCACAAACGGTTATGTTGAAGCACATGGAACTCATTGCTTGAGTGTTGGTTTAGTGAAAAAAATCGTTAGAAATCGAAAAGTTGGAAAAAATAAAAAATAAAGTTGTCGCAAAGGATTTATGTTTATCACAAACCCAATGAAACGTTTATAAGTAAGTTTGTTGTAAAAGATTTATGTTTATTACAAACTCGATGAAACGTTTATACAAACGAAAAGTTAGACAAAAGAAATTCCTTTGCGGCAAAATATTTAAGTTTATCCCAAACGGTTATGACAAACGGTTATATTGAAGCATATGAACGCATTGCGTGAACCATTTTGTTGCATCTTCGAAGGGCAAGCGGGGTGAGCTAAAGAAATACCCTCTACTACATTTATGTTGCCCCAAACCTACTCAACAAATCATCTTTGATCATATTTGGTCTATCTTTCACCTAGATAATTATAAGTGCTAAAAACATAGGTGCGGGTTCAGTGGAAAAAATGTAACACAAACGAAAAGCTTGACAAAACAAAATCCTTTGTGGCAAAGGATTTACGTTTATCACAAACCCGATGAAACGTTTATGACAAACTGTTGTAATGAAGCATATGGGCGCATTGCGTCCGTAATTTTGTTGTATATTCGGAGGGCAATCGGGGCCAGATAGAGAATTACCGTCCATTACATTTTTGTTGCCCCAAATCTCCTCTATAACTCACCTTTAATCATATTTGGTCTATCTCTCACCTTGATAATTATAAGTGGATAAAATCCTCGACAAAGGATTAAGAAAAGGAGAAAAGGATTTATTTAAGTTTTGCTGGCCAGTGTATTTTAGCTAAATTTATGAATCACGGACAATATCATGATTTCATCGTTTTTGCCATCAGAATTTGATTGAAAAATACCTACTCTACTCTCACCTTGATAATTATAAGTGCAAAAATCCCTTAGTCGTCAAAGGATTAAGGAAAGGAGGTAATTTTTAACCTATGAGAGACATTTATCCAAGTTTTGTTGGCCAGTGTATTTTAGCTACATTTATGAATCACGGACAACATCATGATTTCATCGTTTTTGCCATCAGAATTTGATGAAAAAATTCCTACTCTACCATTAAAATGTGACAACTCAAATCGAGTCCACTAAATTATCATAATCATGACAACATCATGATTTCCAAATGGTCAATATGATATTCATATTTGAAATGAGACATCCATGCTTATCGAAGAAATGACTGTTTTTATGACACTTTAAACATGTGATGTCTCTATAATGTGGTTAAACATTTAGGGTATAAATTGAAAAATGAAAGTAAAAGGTCGCCTGGAAGTGTTTAAGAAGATCTCTCGTGCGCCACAAAATGTTTAGGTAACTGTTTGGGTGTAAAGAAACGATTAAAAACCAATCATTAAAATATCACATTTCTGATAAATACAGCAACAAAACAAAATATAAACATTCAATACTGCTGGTATTGAATGTGAACGAAATGAAACAAAAACAGAAACCATAATCAGCCAGACAGATATCAAGCAACACGAATGCATTCTTCAAGCCCCAACAAAAAAAGCCATAAAACCCAGTGATTCAAATGCTCCTTAAAGTCGTAACCTCACGAAACCAACAAACAAACATTCTTTCATTCATTCTCAGTTGAACTCTTTGTATAGCAATTTATTTGTGAAATAAAAAATAAAACAGCGGAATGCTTAACATTAAACCGAGAAAAGGAACACAAAGACTGATCTCGGATAATGATAAATAAATAACCAAGTGTAGCGCGTACACATAACAAAACAAGCAAGAAAAAGAAACTCCGCTCAAAACGCAAATAAAATGAGGCCCGACCCGCCCGGCCAAGAATGAATCATTCATTCAGTCTTGTTTTGGTTAACAAAGTAACAAGGGTTAAGGCAACATAATTGTTTGCACTTTTTCTTCTTTGAATTTTGAAAATTTTGCCCATTTAAAATTATTGTTGCTTGATAAGTGGCCTATTTTTTGATATACAACATGTAAAAAATTCTTTTTTGTTTTCTATCATTATAAATAGGTCAACGTTTGCGATTTTCTTACCCAGTTTTGGTTATAGAGGTTTTTAATTTCCACTAAAAAATTTCCTTATAAGCTGTTTATAGCTGAGAGACACAATAAAAATGTCTAAAAATAACCAAAAGATAGACAGACCGGCGGACAGTCAGACATAATATTTTGTTTTATATATGGTTGGTGCGGCTATGGCGGCGTTTAGCTTAAAATGCTTATTAATGCAGTTTTTTTCGCGTAAAAAAACTTCTCTGTATGTCAGTTGATATTTTTTATAAGTAAGTCCCCTAAATGAATATGTTTAAACAAAAAACGCAAAATGTGTGCAATACAGATAAGCCTCCAACAAAATACATGAAACTTCATTTCATTTCATTTTTCATTTCATTTATTAAGTCTATGGATATAAATCCTTACAGACCAGCAATGTTTTACATTATTTATATTAAAATTAGTATAACAATAATATATTTAATTAATTATATTATTTAACAATTTTTTAAACATAAGACTAGAAATAGAAAAATCTACAAACTCACAAATAGTGTTATAAAGTTTCATCGATTTAATCAAGGGTTCATTAGAAGCATAATTAGAAAAATGTCTATCGATATGAAAAGGGTAGTAATGTCTCAAAGATCGGGCCGGCGCACTAAACTGGATGAGTGATAGCAACTCTGGACAATCCACAGAAGCATTAATAATACCATGTAAAAACACCAATGAAGCTATATCTCTCCTAGAAGTCAAAGATTTTAAAGATAGAAGCAAACATCTACTTTCGTACGATGGAAATGGTGCAGAAAAGTTTAAAGAGTTTAAAGCAAACTTCATAAACGTCTTTTGAACTTTCTCAACACGATTAATATGTACTGATGCATTAGGGCTCCAAATGAAAGAAGCATATTCAATTTTTGATCGAACAAAAGAGCAATATAAAACCTTTTTCACATATGGGTCTGAGAATTCAGCAGTGTTTCTACGTATGAAATACATAACTGAATAAGCCTTAGGGATAATATAATTTAGATGACTGAGGAAAGTTAGCTTATAGTCAAACAAAACACCTAAATCAAGCTTTTCAAACACAACATCCAAATTATAACTTGAAATATTGTATTGTGAAATTATTGAATTACGGCATCTGTGGAAAGTAATTTGTACACACTTCGAATGGTTGATTGCTAGACCATTATACGTAGACCAACGGGAAAATCTATCAATATCATCCTGCAATAATTTAATGTCACTAAAAGATCGAATAGCTCTGAAAATCTTTAGATCATCAGCATACATGAGATGCCTAGAATTCAAAAAACAGTAATATCATTAACAAAAATATTGAACAACAACGGACCTAATACACTACCTTGAGGGATACCGGAAATTGGAATATAATTATCTGAATAGAAACCATCTAAAAATACCGAACAGTGTCTATTTATTAAATATGTTCGGAACCAATCAATAATTTCAGAACGAAAGCCAATTCTCATTAATTTATACAATAATACATTATGAGGAACTCTGTCAAAAGCTTTAGAGAAATCAGAATAAATAGTGTCCACTTGAACACCACTCTCAAAATTCGAAATGCAGTATTTTGTAAAAACTGCTAAATTGCTAGCTGTAGACCTTCCATGAAAGAATCCATGTTGAGAAGGACTAATATAGCTCTTAAATCTAAAAGACAATTTATCACAAATTATGTGTTCAAAAAGTTTGGCAATATTTGACAGCTTTGAAATGGGTCTATAATTAATTACATTATTTTTTTGACCAGATTTAAATATCGGAACAACAACAGTATTTTTCCACTTTTGTATAAAATAGCCACAGGATAAAGATTTCGTGAATATTATCTTAAGTGGCAAGATTAACGATTCACAACATTTTTTTAAAGCAAAGGAAGAAACTCCATCAATATCATTTCTGTATGAAATTGACAGTTTAGAAATTCCTGAATAAATATCTTCATCAAAAATGCGCAGGTTGGAATTATCTACAAATGCAGTAACATTAGAAAACATAGATTCATCAATATGAGGAGACACATCACAAAAAGTAGACTGAAAATAGTCTTTAAAAAGATTGGCTGATTCCAACAGAGAATTGGAAATCCTCTGTTCATAGAACATAGACGAAGGAATAGAAGAACAATTTTTCTTCGATTTAATAAAATGCCATAACCTTTTAGGATCAGACTTGATACTGTCGCTATAACCCATAATGTATTGATTATATAAGAATTTATTGAGAAAATTAAATTCTCTCATATAATGAAAATACAATCTTTCATCATTGACATCATTATTCGCTTTAAATTTCTTATAAAATTTATTTCTAAGATTTTTCAGCTTTTTCAATCCCTTAGTGTACCAAGGTAATTTGTATACCCTAGGTTTTACACGAGAAATATTGCTATCAAAAATATATGTAATTATTTTTAAAAAATTATCATAACAAATTGCTATCACTGTCTAATACAACATTCCAATCAAAATTAGAAAGTAATGAGTTTAATAAATCAAAGTTACATGAGTTATAATCGTAATGAAAGTCATAACGATTATAACTAGGTAAATATTCATAAAACTTTATTCCAATTTCTAAAGCCGAATGGTGAACATTCACAGGAGAAATTGGAAAGGCACATTCCGAAAACGAACAATTTAAATCTGAACTTACAAAAACTAAGTCCAACATTTTCCTCAGTCTATTATAAACACAATTTATTTGTTGCATATCAAGACTAAATAGAGAATCTATAAAGTTAATTTCAAAAAGATTATTTACATTATCTGGATAAAACCTCTCAGAATTTTGAATTCTAGACCATATAACACCACTTAAATTGAAATCGCCAAGAAAGCAACAACAATCAGTACGCCTAATACTCTCCGCCAAATGCAAAAAATTCTGAATATGACCCAAATATAGAGCATCAGAACTATTTGGAGGAATGTACGAAACACACAAATACAAATTAGCAGTTGAAGATTCAATTACGACAGATAATTGATCATACAATAAGTTTCCATCATTTAACGGAACTACTTTAGAAGAGATACACCTTTTCACAGCTATTAAGACGCCACCACCCCTACTACAACCCGTAGATATTTCATCCCTATCCTTTCGATAGACATTGTACAAATTTGTATTAAAAAATTCATTATCAAAAAAATCACTATTTAACCACGTTTCAGTAATTACAAATACATCAAAATCACCATGATATGTATAAGAACTAAACAATGACGTTTTAGTTCTCATACCAGAAACATTGTGATAATAAATCCTTAAAGAACTACACTTCAAGCTATTACTTGAAGAGGCTTCTTTGCCTGAAAAACCTTAAATGGTCGTACTTTAACGTCTGCAGTCCATATGGGTTATGGATAAATTCTTAAATATATAAATCTATATTTGATATGAATTTATAGAGCTGCAGGCAGTTAAACAAATTTTTGTCGATGTTTTCTGGATTTCGAAAATCGAAAACGATATTAAAATTGAGTGGCGCTGTTGGTCTCCCCTAGACGTAGTCTAGTTTACAAAGACACAAAAAATAGTTTTTCCAATAGTTTATTTGAGCAGGTATTTCTGCTTCGTATGGAGTACAAAAATTGCTACATTGACAGTCAGAAGAAGAACGATAACGATCATATGGTCGATCTTCAACATTTACGATTTTTTTTTAATTTTTTACAAAAATTTTATTTTTGAACTAAGATACACTTAGTATTAGTACCGTAATTTTACCAATCACCGGATCCGAACTCACTCGCTTACAGTTAAACTAAAGATAATTATGACCGCTATTAATGTGGTGATTTCCACATTGAAAGAGTGGTTTAGGAACAGTCTCCAAAGAATTAAAAAAATGATTTTTTTAAATCTTTTATTGCTGACACGAATAAATTCATAAAAATGGAACAAAAATCGAAAAAAATATTCTGCTTTATTTATTAATAGATAATATTCCAATGAAGAAATCGATGTATATGATTTTTTATTTTTTTATAAACAGCGCGAAAAACCCATTTACAATTTAGATATAATATGTAATATATATTATAAAATATAATTTTGCGATAACTGACACCTTCTAGTCGGAGAAAATCTATGGATATATGTAAAAGTTATTACCCTTCTTGTAGAAGTAATAGAATAACTTCTAAATTTATTCATATGTGCCCGGACTTAACGGCACGGCCATAAAGCCCAAATATTTTATTATTTTTATATATTTTTTCCGGGCATCCCCAGATATCATATCATGTTTTCAAACATTGGGCCGGCTCCACAACTTGTGGCCTTTTTGCGACCGCTACTTCCTGCGAGCCCTACCCGTTGCACGTAATACGAGGCCTTTACGATTGTTTTTTTGCTTTCGTTGTCATTGTACCGCAAAACTTTAAAAATGACCAAACACAAATACACATTAAAGCATTACGATTATTATTAAATCAAAAAAAAAAGAAGAAAAGGAGAGAAAAAACAATATGGTTTTTGTTCGGCTGCCATACAGCAAATCCTGTTTCTTTTCGCTTGATTTCAATAATCCATAGCGGAAATCTTTCTTTTCATTGATTACGAATGCAAATTTTCAACAGTATTTATTCGCACGCGGATGGTGGCTAAATAAATACGCTTACACACACGCAAATTAAAATGAAACTGAAAACTGCGTTTTATGGAAAAGCCGTTTTTTATAGCAAATTTATAGCCGTAAATTGTTTGAATACAAATATTTTATGTACTTTGCAGAGTACTCGCGGACTTTTGATGGAAAAAACACAAATATATTAATATATTTATGTACATAAAGATCTGAGTATACAGGCCGGCCGGACGCCACATATATAATTATATTTTATTGTTTGTTAAAATATAATGAAAGTATTTTTTTCGCTTTTTGTGAGTTGTTATCCTCGTGTCATCGTTGCAGAGAAGAGCAGCGATAATTCAGAATATGATAAATATATATTTTTTATTAACATTTTTGTAATTATAATCTGCTTGTTTTCATTTTTATTACTTTGACCCAATTAATGACTGTGTTTAAGTGAAACGGAAAGCAAAAGGGTTTGGCATTACCATATGTACTGAATTTAATTACGGTAGGTTCATTTGTGACACCTTTTTTCACAAAAAAATATCCATAACAATACCGGATGAAAATCACTTTAATAACATTATTCTCTACACGAAAAATATGTGAAAATAATGAGATTATTTCACATTTCGAAATGGCTTTCATTTGCAATCATAACCAGTTCAAAAATTTTGTTAGAATTTTGTCATTTGTGCTTTTTAATGTCGTATGAATTAGAAATTATAATACACACAATTATATTTTACAAATTTAGTCATTATCTTGCACACACAGTTTGTCCTTAAAAAATTCTTTTTACAAACTATAAACCCAAAGTAAAAGTCGAAAAAGACATTAATTTGAGATTTGTGATGTAATTTTTTATTTGCCATGAAAATTGGCGAACCGGTTATGGACCGGTTCAAAACGGTTATGAACCGGTTATTTGCGATAAAGGGCTAAAATGACAGCTACGTCGTTGGGTGATACAACAACATTAATTTAAAATATTTTCAAGTAACAATAATACCCGAATATTGAAACTGATTTTTATACAAAGTACTTGCCATTTCGACTTCTAAGTAGCGTATATAAAGATATCTAAATACAATTTAGATTTTATTACATATGTAATGAATTTAATTATAGGTATATTTGTGGCACCTTTCTCACAAAAAATATGCATCGCCATACCAAGTGAAAATAACTTTAATAACATTAAAAATATTAAAATTTTGAGATTATGTCACATTTCGAAATGACTTTCAATTGCAACCATAACCGGTTAGAAACGGTTTATAACCGTTTTGAACCGATTCACAGAATTTTCCAATTTTTTGTCATTTGTGCTTTTTAATGTCGTATGAATGAGAAATTTTAATAAACGCAAATATAATTTACTGATTTATATGAGTATCTTGCATCGCACTTTGCTCCTTGTCTAAGAAGTTCAACTTACAGACTATTAACGCAAAGACAAAGTTGAAAAATACTTTAATCTCAAAATTGTATTCAGTTTTATGATAAATTATGATGTAATTTTGATTTGCCATGAAAATTGGCGAACCGGTTCAAAACGGTTATGAACCGGTTATGTGCGAAAAAGGTCTCAAATGACAGCTACGTTATTGGGCGATGCAAAAACATTCATTTAAAATATTTTCAAGTCACAATAAGACCCTAAAATTAAAATTGGAACAGTTTTAGAAGTAAAATACTTGCAGTTTCAACTTCTAGATAACGTATATAAAGACATTATACACATGAATTGAATTATAGTATCTTCACTTAGGCAGATAGCGTATATAAAGACATTATATTCATGAATTTAATTATAGTAGGTTCACTTGGGCACCTTTTTCACAAATTATATTCATCACAATGCCAGGTGAAATTCACTTTAATAACATTATTCTCTAAAAATATAAAAATAAAAAATCTTCTCTAAAAATTAAAAAAATACATGCAACCTTTGGCAATCATATCCGGTTCATAAACGTTTTGAACCGGTTCACAGATTTTTATTTTATTTATTTGTAATTTTTACTTATTAATGACTTATTGGGGAATTATAATAATTACATTTATAATTTACAAATTAATATTAGTATCTTTACTGTTTGTTCTAAAAAGTTTATTTTACAAACTATTAACGCAAAGAAAGGATTGAATAATTCTTTAGTCTGAGAATTGTTTTCCGTTTTATAATAATTATGAGATAATTTTGATTTGTCACAAAAATTGGCGAACCGGTTCAAAACGATTATGAACCGGTTATAACCGGTTAAGGTTGCAAATGAATGCTATTTCGAAATATCACATAATTTTAACATTTACTTATTTTTTCCGTGAACACAATAATATTATTAAAGTGATTTCACCTGATACTGTGTTATATGTTTGGTCATGTGCTGTAAAGATGATATGATGATTTTGATTTTCAAGTCACAATAATACCCGTAGCTTTAAGTTGGAACATATTTATATACAAAATGTTTGATGTTTCCAATTCTAAATAGCGTACATATAGAGCTATCAACATATAATTCAGATATTATATGAGCGTTTCTCATTGTGCTATTGGCTTTTGACTCTATGAAATTTTCCAAAAAAGAGATTTTCCAAAAATGTACATCTTGCGAGCTATTATTACTACAGCTACATTATTTATTTATTTTGCGAATGTATCAGAAATATTTATATTAAATTCACACAATTGTGGCACTTTTTAAATGAGCATTTATTTGAAATGAGAGATAACCTCTCCACAAGTACTTTTTTGTTGATTTCAAGCCTAACATTTATTTACAAAGCTATTACATAGCACAAAGCGCCGTAAACACTGAAGGCCATTTTTCATTCGAACTAAAATTCTCCAGGGTTTCACATAATGGTCCACTCACTGCATTGCAGCATGTAAAGGCCACAAAACGTTTAACATTTTCCTCTTTCAAAGCAACGACCATCATCATTGAAAGTGTATTATCTTTATAATTAATTGTTTATTTTACACAGACCAAAAAGTAAACAAAACAACGTAGCGTAGATAACATTTAACATTTTTTAAATGATATCACTTCTTCTTCTTTCACTCGCATGTCTTTGTCTGTGTTATGTTTTATCATTTCTTAGTTTCGTAAGTGAAGTACCAAAAACTCATATTTCCGTAATATGATACCGAATGATGGTGTCGAAACTCTGTTAAAACGCAATTTATTACTTATCTAAAGATAATGAAATTAAATGGCAACCGAAATGAAAAGCGCAACTCTCATATCGTACAAATGTTGCATTTAAACTTGAACTTACCATTGCACTCATATCTGCTTTCACACTTCCTTTTGCTCGCTCATACAGATATGATACAATCAATTAAAAATATTGTGCATAAATGAATGAATTTCGCATACATTTTCCATGATCTCATTACAGATTGTTTGGGGTGGGGGTTGCTTGTATGCATATATACTTATTCGCATGTGAAACGATTTTTTATTTGCATTGCAAATTTTTTACGATACATAATATACATATGCAAATATGCAAACTATGGCAAGATTGTGGTATTCGTAAGGGAATACAAAACGAATATTAAATATTAACGAGATTTAAAAAGGGCTTAAACCCATCAATGGATTTTATAGAGTGCTTTCAATTAATATGCATTTATTGAAAATGTTTTGATAGTGCATCGCAGTAACAGGTTTAAATAAGATTTACTGGACATTTACATATATTTTTAAATACGTGCCAGAAACTGTCAAGTGTATGTATTTCAGATTATTGCTAGTTTGTGTGTATTGTATTGCGAAGAAACTGTCATTTCAGATACCAAAATTGAATAATCGATTTTTTTAAATTCGGTGATTTTAACAAACAAATGGATTGTGTTTTCAGGAAATTGTAAAGGGTGATTTTTTAAGAGCTTGATAACTTTTTTTTTAAAAAAAACGCATAAAATTTGCAAAATCTCATCGGTTCTTTATTTGAAACGTTAGATTGGTCCATGACATTTACTTTTTGAAGATAATTTCATTTAAATGTTGACCGCGGCTGCGTCTTAGGTGGTCCATCCGCTTAGTCCAATTTTGGCATTTCCACGTTTTTGAGTAACAGAGACCCAATTGGTGCGAACGGCGACGAATCGAAAATTGGTGGTCATCATTAACACTGGCCGATACAGCTGCGATATTTTCTTCAGTTCGCACTCTACGTAAGCGTGTTGGTGGTTTAATGTCCAACAATGTAAATTTGGTGCGAAATTTAGTCACAATAGCCCGAATAGCCGCTTCAGTGGGTCGATTAAACTGACCATAAAATGGAAGCGCGCAATGAACTTTCTTAACAGAGCACGCATTTTGATAATAAAATTCAATAATTTGCAAGCGTTGTTCGTTTGTAAGACGATTCATGATGAAATGTCAAAGCATACTGAGCATCTTTCTCTTTGACACCATGTCTGAAATCCCACGTGATCTGTCAAATACTAATGCATGAAAATCCTAACCTCAAAAAAATCACTCTTTATAACACTTGACTTGTTTGTTAAAATAATCAATATTTGGGTATTTAAATTTACAGCCACTCAAAATTATTTATCATTTTGTTTTGCATATTTTATGTTGCATTTCCAAAGGCCGCTTCATACACAAGTTAAATCGGTTTTTTTTTTCATAAAAATGCAAATATCCCAATTGTTTTAGTTGCCTACCTAGTTCTACGAAAATAGTTTTATATTAATGTTAAGCTTGTTCTCATGCTCCGAAAAAAATATTTTTGTTAGTTTCATATGGTATTTGAAAGAAGCTGTTATTTGAGACCTCAAACTTGAATAACCGGATCAAAACCGGTTTGAACCGGTTAGCCAAATTGTAGGGCAAATCATTACACTTATGCCATTCCAAAGGCCACTTTTTTAACAAAGTTCAACCGGTTATTTCATAAAAATAAAAATACACATATTCTATTAATTGCTTACATGGATGAAAATAGTTTTATATTAATATTTAAGCTTGTTTGCATGCTCTGAAAAATTTATTTTTGTTAATTTTGTATTGTATTTTGAAGAAGCTGTCATTTGACACCTCAAACTCGAGTAACCGGTTCATAACCGGTTTGAACCGGTTCGCCTAATTTTAACGCAAATCATTGCACTTATCAAAAGGTAGCATAAAAACAGACTCTAATTTAAAAATAATCGATAATAAAGTATTTAAATGACATTCAAAGGCTACAGGTGGGTTTACGTTGCCGCGGGAGCGTCAATTAGTGCCTTAAAGCATCGTTTCCAATTACGAAAGTTTTTGTTTCGCATAGATTTTCTGTCATTTTTCGATTGAGTGCTAAAAGGTCTATAAATACTTCATAAACTTAAAGTAAATATAAATAAATTGTATTTATTACTAAAGCAAAAAATTAAGAGCAGTGAGATCTTCGAAGAAATTTGCTTCTCAAGAAATATATCTCAAAATAATGTATTGTAATGAATTTTTATTCCAATTCTATGACTATGATTATTGATAGATTTCATCATCACTAGCCGAGGGCTGTGAATTTCGGAGGGTATGTACATAAACTCCAAATACGTCTGGATGTTAATCAAACTTAATTAAAGTGATTTCTTTCGTTTGATTTGTATTGAAATTGCCATTTCATTATTCCCAAAATGTTTGTGTTCTTTTTTTGCATCCTCTCCCCCTCCCCATTCCCTTCTCAGCATTTTATTTATTTCCCTCAATAAATCTTTCATTGGCGTGTCTCATTGAAACTGTCAGTTGTTGGTTTCGCCATCCGCACAACGTTGAGTCCATAAACGTCAAAAGGCGTTGCCTTGTGTAACCCCTTCGGAATGAATGACTTCATTCGTCATCACAAAATAAAGTTTAATAATTTAACAAAGATATGATTTGTATTCGCCAGAAAGAAAAAAAAAAACGGAAAAACTTGCAACTGGGAGCAGAATCAGAACAGCAAGGCTCGCCAGCCATGGACGGACAGTCGGGCATAGGCGTGCAAAGCACATTTGTTTGTTGTCGATTTCTACATACAGACGGACAGCCAGACATACATACATATACGTATGCTTCATATGAAAGAAAAGAAACGTTGTGGTCTGTCTGTTTTGTTTTGGGTTTCGCTCGAAAGGGGGAATAGATACTATTGCATTCTGTGTAAGTTTAGTGCGAAGTCCACCATATGTCTGTTTTTAACCATGAAATTCTTGTTCTGCTGTTCATTCTCTCTAACAGCCAAAATGAATTCTTGAATAACACACACACATATACACATCAAAAAAACAAGCACACGATACTACAAAAGATATCACAAAAAGGCAAAAATAAACATAAAACAGTCATCGCAGTGAAGAAGCCTGAAAAAATTTCAGATTTTTTTTTTTCACTTATTTTGTTAGTTTTGGAATATGACCATTTATGGGTTTTGAGTTGCACGACACACATAAACGACGACGACGTCGATGACGATGGCAAAATAACAAGAAACGAAAAATTACATAAAAAGGAGGAAAAATTTAAATTGTAAATATTTAGAACTTTGTGGAAGAATTTTCTTGCGAAGGCGCATAATGACAGTGTATGCATTAAAATGCCTCGAAGAAGTCTTTAATTTGAGAAATTATTGCAGTTTTATGATAATTTATGATGTAATTTTTGGTTTGCAATGAAAATTGGCGAACCGGTTCAAAACGGTTATGAGCGGTTAAGGTCTTAAATGATAGCTATGTGGATATGTGATTCAACCACGTTCAAGTAAAATATTTGCAAAGTACTCAAAGGCCTTAAAACAAATTTTTAATTTGAGAAAAACATTTCTATTTTTTTATTTAATAATTTAGAAAGTATTTTCAGATTTGCATTGACAATTTGTGAACCACTTCAAATTAATTTGAACCGTTTAGGATCTTAAATATAAATATAAATCAACAACTAAATACTTTCAAGTTCAAGCAAGATAATTTCTAAGCTCATAAAGATTTTAAAAGTGTAATCGAATTATAATAATTTAGAGCTATGACATTTTCATAATATTATTTTTGCCTTGAAAAAGTCTTTAATTTGAGAAAATTTTGCAGTTTTATGATAATTTATAATGCCATTTTGAGTTTGCAATGAAAATTGGCGAACCGGTTCAAAACGGTTCCGAACCGGTTATGAGCGGTTAAGGTCTTAAATGATAGCTATGTGGATATGTGATTCAACCACGTTCAAGTAAAATATTTGCAAAGTACACAAAGCCTTAATAGAATTTTTTAATTTGAGAAAACATTGCTATTTTGATTATGATAATTTAGAAAATATTTTCAGATTTGCATTGAAAATTTGTGAACCACTTCAAATTAATTTGAACCGTTTAGGATCCTAAATATAAATATAAAGTTCTAGCAAGATAATTCCAAAGCACATAAAGACTTTAAAAGTTTAATCGAATTATAATGATTTAGAGCTATGAAATTTTCATAACATTATTTTTGTCTTGAAAAAGTCTTTAATTTGAAAAAATATTGCAGTTTTATGATAATTTATGATGTCATTTTTGGTTTACAATGAAAATTGGCGAACCGGTTCAAAACGGTTCTGAACCGGTTATGGTCTTAAATGATAGCTACGTAGATATGTGATTCAACCACGTTCAAGTAAAATATTTGCAAAGTACTCAAAGGCCTTAAAACAAATTTTTAATTTGAGAAAACATTGCTATTTTGATTATGATAATTTAGAAAATATTTTCAGATTTGCATTGACAATTTGTGAACCACTTAAATTAATTTGAACCGTTTAGTATCTTAAATATAAATATAAATCAATAACTAAATATGCTCAAGTTGAAGCAAGATAATTTCTAAGCTCATAAAGATTTTAAAAGTATAATCGAATTATAATAATCTAGAGCTATGACATTTTCATAATATTATTTTTGTCTTGAAAAAGTCTTTAATTTGAGAAAATTTTGCAGTTTTATGATAATTTATAATGACATTTTGAGTTTGCAATGAAATTTGGCGAACCGGTTCAAAACGGTTCCGAACCGGTTATGAGCGGTTAAGGTCTTAAATGATAGCTATGTGGATATGTGATTCAACCACATTCAAGTAAAATATTTGCAAAGTACGCAAAGGCCTTAAAAGAAATTTTTAATTTGAGAAAAACATTTCTATTTTGATTATGATAATTTAGAAAATATTTTCAGATTTGCATTGAAAATTTGTGAACCAATTCAAATTAATTTGAACCGTTTTGGGATCTTAAATATAAATACAAAGTTCTAGCAAGATAATTCCAAAGCACATAAAGACTTTAAAAGTTTAATCGAATTATAATGATTTAGAGCTGACATTTTCATATTTTTGTCTTGAAAAAGTATTTAATTTGAGAAAATATTGCAGTTTTATGATAATTTATGATGTCATTTTTGGTTTGCCATGAAAATTTGGGAACCGGTTCAAAACGGTTCTGAACTGGTTATGAGCTCTTAAGTTCTTAAATGATAGCTATGTGGATATGTGATTCAACAACGTCCAAGAAAAACATTTATAAAGCACACAAAGACCTTAAAATAATAATTCAAACATTTATATGCATAACAATGTATTGGAATATGTTCGTAGTTTTTTGAAATAATGATTTTAATATAAATTCAGGCAACACTTTTAGGTTTTCAATTAAAGTTATAAAAGGTTATAAAAAATTGAGACATCAAAACATCATATTAAGTTGGAATAAAATCAATTTTCAGCATATTTTCCCTTGGGAACTTCCAATTCATCCTATACAAATATTGTTCCATCCTTTCCCTAAAAACATTTAAAATTTTTGGAGGCCGAATGATATGTATGTACATCAATCACTTCAATTACATTCATTATCTATTGCAATTAAGAACATATTTTCTATCTCTTGACAAATTACAAATTTCCACGGAATTTCAGTGCTAATTGATATTGTTTGTTATGGTGGTAAAAACAAACAATTTAACTTTTTTCATTTGCATTTGTAGCTGTCTCAGTTTTGATTTATTCTAAATTTTATTTAATTTGTTTAGCCATTGAAAGTCACACGAAAAGGATATCATTCGTTGACAAACGAAAGCAAATATTCTATCTAAATTGAATTAGATTGAATTAGCAGATGACATACAAGGCCAAATCAATGTATTCGCATCACAAATTATAATGCGTCATTTCCATAAACTAAATATAAAAAAAGTTTAGAATTGCAATAATAGTTGCGATGAGATGAGAAACTACCTCATTAGGTATGATTAGAGTATATAACTTTCTGAGTTTGAATTCATATTTTATAGATTTTATTTTTAGTTGCAAACATTTCATTTGGACTGGGATTTATTGTGTATTAAACGCAATTTCTCACCTTATTCAACTTTGATCCACATCTTGGTCAAAATATTGACAGGAAGATTTTTTTTTGTTTCTTGGAAATCGAATCGAGGAAACAAATTATTTCAATTTTTCTTTGGAAAACGAAAGTTAAATCGCTTGGCTTACAAATCAAAGGAAATTTGTATTTGTTTATTGTTGATCAAACCAATTGTTGATAGAATCAATTGAAGTTTGACATACACATTTTTTTGGGAATAATGAAAAACTGATTTCTGTAGAATATTAAAACTAAACATAATAAATTCTTTATTATTTGCAATTACCAAAAACTTTCATGTTGATCTATGATTGAATTTGTTGAACACAAACAAAACTCACTTTGCGCGGCAATATCATCCAATAGTATGACTTTCACATTTAACTAGGTTTTCTAGTTAACTTACGAAATTCCCGCAATTTAATGAAAATGTTGAAATTTCATTTGTGCCTTAATTGAAATGCTATTCGAGTATATGTTTGGCAGCGACCAAAACGAATTCAACTTTGACCCAAATCTCTTCTTTTGTTGTGATGTTGTTAATTAGGAATATTTTTATTGGCCGTGGGTCGATGGAAATATTCGTAACAAAGCAGCAATAAAGGGTTTGTTGTGGAAAACCAAATAAAAAAGAACACACTACATCAATTCTTTTTTTTGGGGGGGGGGGAAGAACCGCCACCACTTGCAAACGTTTCGTTCGTTACATTTCAGTATACAAAGTAACATCGAACAAGCGAAGGGGTGGGGGTCGAGAGGTATGTCATTGAAATTCGAGAAAAAAAGTGCTATGTGATAACCAAAAAACCCCGAACGTTTGTTTGGACAAGTTTCACAAGGCAGGCTGTTGTATATTGGAAATATTCTCATTACAAAGAGTTACACAGATGTACAGATACTGTTGTGGCTGTTATCAGCTACAAACGAATGCTGTATCTATTATGTGTTACTAATTAAGGGTGTACACTTTGTTCTCCGCTCGATTCGATTCTGCCGGCAGATACTCGTATGTGCCTCGTCACTTGTTGATCTCCATCCTATAGTATTCTTATAAATATTGACTCCAATAAAGTAAATTATAGCAATCTTTTTTTTTTGTGGTCCATAAAGACACAAAGAATTAAATTCAAATAAAATTGCGTATTTCTGGCAGGGCATTATGTTTGTAAACAGATAATTTATAGGCATAGGTACATTAGAGAGGGTCTCTATAAATAGTTGGGTTTGTTTTTTGTTCATGTAAGTTAATCAGTGTAACAATGAAAGAAGTGGAGTGTCAACCTATAAAAATTACCACAATTTGAGATAGTTGGAGAATAGAAGAATACTCGACAAATGGACTTAAAAAAATACTTCAATGCTGTAGAACTTAGTTTTGAATAACAATATGACAAGAAAGCAAAAGTATAAAAAATAGGCTAATTTTAATGCTAAATATTTAGAACTTTATTGAAATGTTGTTTAATCCGAGGAGTATTTCTGCAATGGAAATTGGCGAACCGGTTCAAAACGGTTCCGAACCGGTTATGAGCGGTTTTGGTCTTTAATTAAAGCTACACTGATATGTGACACAAGAACGTTAAATATTTTCAAATCGCACAAAGTCCTTAAACTATTTCGAAAAAGTATTCATTTTAAGAAATATTGCATTTTTATGCAATATAATGAAGCAATTTTTAGTTTGCAATATAAATTTACGAACCGGTTCAAAACGGTTCTGAACCGGTTATGGTCTTATAGCTACTTGAATAAGTGACTCAACAACGTCCAAGAAAAATATTTTAAAATCACGCAATGCCTTAAAATATCTCGACAAAGTATTTAATTTGATAAAAAAAGGGCTACAAAAATTGATTATATAATTTGTCTTGATGAAGTCTTCAATTTGAGAAAATATTGCAGCTTTATGGTAATTTATAATACCATTTTTGATTTTCAATGGAAATTGTCGAACCGGTTCATAGGTTATGAGCGGTTTTGGAGTTTAATGAAAGCTACCTTGATATGTAACACAAGAACATAAAATTGTAATATTTTCAAATCGCACAAAGACCTTAGATTACATCGAAAAAGTAGTCATTTTTAGAAATATTGCAGTTTTATGAAATAAATGATGCTATTTCTTGTTTGTTATGTGAATTTACGAACCGGTTCAAAACGGTTCTGAACCGGTTATAAGCGGCTATGGTCTTAAAAGATATCTACTTTGATATGTGACTCAACAACGTCGAAGAAAAATATTTTCAAATCACACAATGCTTTGACATTTCTCAACAAAGTATTTAATTTCAGAAAAATTAAGTATTTAATTTGAGAAAAAAAGTGCTATGAAAATTTATTATATAATTTATCTTGATGAAGTCTTTAATTTGAGAAAATATTGCAGCATTATGGTAATTAATAATGCAATTTTTGATTTGCAGTGGAAATTGGCGAACGGGTTCAAAATGGTCCCGAACCGGGTTTGGTCTTGATATGTGACTCTAGAGCATTAAATTACAATATGTACTTTCAATTGGCACAAAGACCTTAAATTCCTTCCAAAAAGTATTCATTTTAAGTAATATTGCAATTTTATGCAATATAATGATGTAGTTTTTTGATTGCAATGAAAATTGGCGAACCGGTTCAAAACGGTTCTGAACCGGTTATGAGCGATTAATGTGTTAAAAAATAGCTAATTTAATGTGTGACACAAAAAAGTCATAATAAAATATTTTCAAATCACACAAAAACCTTAAATTGCTTTGCTTTAAGAAATAATGCTGATTTCTGTCATTGAAAACTGGCGGAACGGTTCCGAACCGGTTACGGGCGTTTAATGTCTTAAATTATAACGATAAAAATGCGTTTCAAATTCACACAAACTTTATTTTAATTTTTAAGTTTACAAATATATTAGGATATTTTTAATATAATTTTAGATTTGCAAAGACTTTAAAATTGAAATAAAATGCCACGCGAAGTCTTGAATTTGATAAGGAACACATTGTTGCTAAAAATTAATTCCTTCGCAAAAATAATTCCAGCAATGTGTTGATTTGACAAGTGTTATGTTCAGAGTGTGCGTCCACTCGACTTACCATACAAATGCGCCACATTGTCTTAAATTATAGACCTTAAAGAAACATCATTAAATAAAATTCATTTCGGTGGTTACCCTATGTGGATGCATCCCAAATGAGACCATTTTGATGATTAGCGAAGCCAACAACAACCATGAAAATATGTTGCACAACGCTTCCACGTAAACACTTGATGCTAAGTGAAATGACATTATTTTCAGTCACGTGAAACACAACCCACTCTTAGGTACATGTTTTTATGAGGAGACAACAAGTTCCAACAACCACTGACTTTTATTTAACAGATGTGTAAACATTTATAATAAAAACGTACTGAGAGAGCGAGCGATACTGTAACAACTACAGATACATGACCCCTCCATCAACGGCAGCGGCAACAACAACATCAAGGGAGCTAAGTGCCACAGATTCCACCAACAACAAAGAGGCAGACGAAGAAACAATGCAGTCATGTTCACTGCTTTTTTATTGACTAAAGTGGGTCTCTTTGTGTGTGTGCGTATGTTGACTATATGTGGCCCTGCGTTCGTAGTAGGCCTTATCCACAAAAAGACACCCCAAACAAAAAACTTCTAACAAAGAAAAGCCGTGTGCTTGTCCGTCCCTCAGCCAGACGAGTCATTCATGCATTCATTCATCCGACCGTTTGTCCGTCCAGCCTAACATTAGTTCATCTGTCCGCACAGTGTTGCAAAACGTAAGGGGAAAAAATAAAGTTTTAATAATTAGAAAAAACCTGTCTAATGTATAATATTTGGGCCATACTGCAAATATTATTGGTTAAATAATAATAATAATAATATATATTTTTATTTATTTGACTGATAAACATTTTTCGTAATATATAGTGTCCGCACTTAAACATTTAAAACCCAAATGAGATTTTCAGAAAATTTAAATTTGTCTATCTACACCTTGCAATTTTTAACCTTGATACTCTATAAAGCACTCTGTGTTCACGAAGAGAAAATTTATTATTATATGTTTGGCTGCAAAAATATGTATATATTTGGTACAGCCTCTAACATCATACATATGGGGCATTCCACGACAAATCTGACAGTTCCAAAACATTTTTTTTTAATTTCCTCCACTTTTTGCATTTTTTTAGTATCAACTAAAAACATCCTCTGGCACACTTTGATTACTCGTTAAAAAGATATAGCTTTTTTAAAAATCGTTAAATAATACTTCTTTTTTTAGTCTTTTGCTCATAACTTCGTCAATAATGGTCCGAATTGGATATTCTTTTTATATTTTTGTTTTTTGAAGTACTTTTCAGAAAAAATATTGAAAAAAATATTCACAATGTGTTTGTATACAAATTTTGATTTTTAAAATTAAAACTTTATTTTTAGTCGTTTTTACTCTTTGATTTTCTCGAATTTTAATTTTTTTATTTAAACATCTATTTATTCTGTACATTTTGAGGCTTGTTTGAAAGTGGGCCTATAGTAATAAATATTTTTTTAATTTTTTGAAAATTTGGAAAACAAAAAATAAATTTAAACTTTATTTTTTAATTGTATGTACTCATCGATTTTGTAGAAAATTTTTTATTTAAACATCATCTACTTCAAAAAAACAAAAAATATTTAAAAAAATTAATATCCAATTCTGACCATTATTGACGAAATTATGAGCAAAAAACTGAAAAAAGAACTACTATTTAACGATTTTTTAAAAAAGCTATATCTTTTTAACGAGTAATCAGAAAAAACTCAAATTAGACCAAGGGGTGTTTTTAGTGGGTACTAAAAAATATAAAAAATGGAGGAAATCAAAAATATTTTTTTTGAACTGTCCGATTTGTCGAGGAATGCCCCATATATATTATAAAAATTAGACAAATATAAAAATACTACATGTCAGTATTTTTCTGCTTTGGGAAATCAAATATGTTTCCACGCAAGTAATTAATGTTTGGGAAAACATTGTTTCTAATAAATAATGATTTGAGTGTGTCCCCAATTTAATGTAATTAAAACAAATGCGTTGCGGAGTTTTTTTTTCATTTACAGGGGTGACCATATATTTATGTTTCCCTACATTCATGCATGGATGGTTCGTGCTTTCATTTCATGCTGGCCACCTGTTTATGAGCAACATAAGTTGCAACCCTTTTTCCTCATTCGCAACCACTGTCTGTCCTCCCGCCAGCCCGCCCGTTCATATGTTCCATCCGTTCCCTCTGTGGGGTAAACAATGCGCTGGTGTATTTCGGTTTCTGCCAGTGCGTGCGTTTACATATTTCATCTTTTCGTTTGTGTTCGAGTGTTTGTCGAAAACGACAACTTGTTAGAATTGTAACTTAATGCGTTTTTTATTGATTGCGGATGTAATTTAAAACTTTTTTCCAGTGGGTTCTTTTGTAACATTGTTCGGCAGAGTCTCTGGCCTTTGTTGTAGCTCTAGTTTGTCAGCTCAAATGTAATGTAATGTTAATTTCAAAGGGAAGTCGTCATATTCGAACAACATTAAAAAACGCACACACACATAAAACCTTGCCCTTTTTCGGATTTGATTTGATTTAAATATGTAGGTATGTTACATATTTCCCAGGCATAGCGGATTTCAACTTTGACCTTCGTCACGGTTTATGGGATTTATGGTGCGGCGGCGGCGGTGGGGTTCGTTTGTTTTCAAGTTTCATTTATTTTGTGAATATTTTCTACAGAAGCAAACAAAAAAACAATTCTTAGAAAAACACCCTGAATTTTT
Source organism: Polietes domitor (assembly GCA_947397865.1). Lineage (NCBI taxonomy): Eukaryota > Metazoa > Arthropoda > Insecta > Diptera > Muscidae > Polietes > Polietes domitor. Next base: position 41,144,109 of record OX377618.1, on the reverse strand, counting down.
TGGACGAACACATGTTTTATATCATCAGATGATCCAAAATAAATGGTACCTCAGCTAAATAAAGCTGAACGATTTTCAAATGTTCATAAAAACGGAATTTGGTAAAATTAATAAATTAATGAACGAACACATTAATGAACAAATTTTACGGGGGTAGAAGTTTCGCTAGATTTCGATGTGAAACAAATCAGATGTACATAAATTGAAACAACAACTATGAAAGCGTTTATTAATCAGGAGGTATTAGGGTGTATTGAAAAGTTTTGAACTATGTAGAAAAATACGAAAATCATTCTGAACAAGTAAAAAGGGTATTAAGTACGTCTAGGTCGGCATCTTAAAGAATCTGCGTTCCACAGTTTTGCGTAGATATGCAGTCATATTTTGGGAAAATTAAAATATGCAAAATATCACAAATGGGTGATTCCACCTAAAGTGACCCTATTTCGCACAAAATTTCTAACTTAATTTATAATTTAAAACAACACCGATAAATATTCATAATTTTAATAATATATTCTCATAATATATATTTTTGATTATATTTCAAAAAATAATGACATCATTTCTTTTTCCAGATATAGAAATTTGACAGAATTTCTGTCAAAATGTCTTGCCCGTTACAATTTAAATATCCTATATTTCTTATGTTCATAAAGATATGTCGGTAACGTATACTTTAGAAGAAAGTGTATAAACTTCTCTTTAGATTAGCAAAAATTAATAAAGTCATGTAATGTAAGAACATTACAGATTTTCTAAGGTCGCAACCGTGACGCTCTAGTTTGTTGTATATTTCCAATATATTTATATATATGTTTATATTTGCAATAATATTCCGATTAACCTGACTGCCAATTGAAAAGGCAATATAAAAATCTCAGTCAATGAATATGGAAGATATTTAAACATATTTAAGCAAAAGTGTCACATCCGTTCCAATGGAATCAACCAAATGAATTTTTCCTACTAAAATTATAAATTTTGTATAAATTTTATCCCTCTAACTCCATTTCCTACTTAAAAGAATGAATAACGAAAAATCTCTAAGTTTTCGCGTCTACGCAGCCAGAGAGGCGTGTATTAGGAATTTCATTATTATAACTGTTTCCCTTTGGTTGGTATCATATTTCTTTAAATTAAAAATTTTGTAAAATATACTTAATGATGAGCTTATAAAGAGTGATTTTTTTGAGGTTAGGATTTTCATGCATTAGTATTTGACAGATCACGTGGGATTTCAGACATGGTGTCAAAGAGAAAGATGCTCAGTATGCTTTGACATTTCATCATGAATAGACTTACTAACGAGCAACGCTTGCAAATCATTGAATTTTATTATCAAAATGCGTGCTCTGTTAAGAAAGTTCATCGCACGCTTCCATTTTATGGTCAGTTTAATCGACCCACTGAAGCGGCTATTCGGGCTATTGTGACTAAATTTCGCACCAAATTTACATTGTTGGACATTAAACCACCAAGACGCTTACGTAGAGTACGAACTGAAGAAAATATCGCAGCTGTATCGGCCAATGTTAATGATGACCATCAATTATCGATTCGTCGCCGTTCGCAGCAATTGGGCCTCTGTTACTCAAAAACGTGGAAATGCCAAAATTGGACTAAGCGGATGGACCACTTGAGGCGCAGCCGCGGTCAACATTTAAATGAAATTATCTTCAAAAAGTAAATGTCATGGACCAATCTAACGTTTCAAATAAAGAACCGATGAGATTTTGCAAATTTTATGCGTTTTTTTTTAAAAAAAAGTTATCAAGCTCTTAAAAAATCACCCTTTACATAGCCAGAGGAATTACAAACTGAATCTAATTATTCTAGCTGGCGGCAATTGGGTGGTACTAATTATATCCCTTTAACCCATTAACGCCCAGAGAAATCCCATTTTCTCTTTAAAGGAACGACGATAGAAAAATCTCTTATTTTTTTGCGTTTACGCAGCCAGAACGACGTATATTAGGAATTGAAGTATAAATTTTGTACTAATTTTATCCCTTTAACCCCATTTCCTATTTAAAATAATGAATAACGAAAAATCTCTTAGTTTTCGCATCTACGCAGCCGGAGCGACGTGTATTAATATTTCGAATTTGTACCATTTTTAACCCCATTCGTCCCGTTTTTCCCTAATAGTACAAATTTCGAAAAATTCTTTAATTCCTGAGCGTCTACACACTCAGAGAAGTGTACACACCGATGCTAATGATTTTAGCTGTCTACAATGTGGTGATACCGATTTTATCCCTTTAACCCCATTTCCTCTTTAAAAGTATGAATATCGGAAGATTTCTTATTATTCACGTCTACTCAATCAGAGGAATGTATACACCGATTTTATTATTCTACCTTTGGTTGGTACCATTTTTATCCTCTTTCGCACCGTTTTCACCTAATAATACAATTTTTGTAAAATTCCTTAATGCTTAATACCATCTACACAGTTTGAGGGTTGTACATTCCGAATTTTATGATTCTTGTACTAATTTTATCCCTCTTCTCCACTTTCACTTTAAAGTACGAATATAGAAAGATCTCTTATTTTTCACGTCTACGCAGCCAGATCGATGAATATATGGAATTATATTATTACAGCTATATCCCTTTGATAGGTACCATTTTTATCCCCTTTTGTCCCATTTTTCGCCTAATAGTACAAATTTATGAATTTTATGATTCTTGTTCTTACGTACTAATTTTATCCCTTTTCTTTATTTTCACTTTAAAGAACGAATAAAGAAATATCTTTTATTTTTCACGTCTACGCAGCCATAGCATGCATGGAATTCTGTTATTATAGCTATACACCTTTGATTGGTACCATTTTTATCCCCTTTTCGTCCCATTTTTCACCAAATAGTACAAATTTCGTAGGATTCTTTTAGATTGTGCGACTACACGGTCAGATAAATATAACGCCGAGTTTCGTTACTTTAATTTCAACCATTTGGTTGGTACTATTTTTATCCCCCTTTTTTCAGTTACACCTTAAAATTCCGTAAAATTCCTTTAATCGTTGTGTCTGCGTAACTAGAGGGATGTATGTACACACCGAATAAATGCTACGCTTTATAGGGTACTTTTCCCTCTGGGTCGATTTAGGCCAATGCCAACCGATCTATACTATTACACGTATTCTTAGAAAATTCGGACCTCCTTTTGTTTTGATGATGACATGATCTCCAAGAATAGGGTTTCAGGTGTTACCAACGGAATGACAAACTTATATTCCATATTATGGAGAAGAATATACAAATGCGGACGGTTCTTGATGAAAAAAATATGAAAATATTCGCAAATTGCTCAAGGACGAAGTCAAAGTTTCTGGGTAGTGGAAGTTCTCCCTTGTATTTGAAAATAAATATATATCCACAACGACATTACACAATTTATGGTATGGCGCCCATACCTTGAGAATTTTCACAGCTTCATATTAATGGCCTAAAAACACCCATAATTAAATGCTTACCTCTGCAAAACGAACGTATTTCCTAGAATTCGTTGAAAACCCAACGAGGATTATGTCATTAATCAATTTCAAGTTTTTTTCTTTCGCTTCTTTACAAACGGGTACAAATTTCAATTCGCTGCAATTTATGTCTGTCTCGGCTGGCTTACAACATATAACCGGCATTTAGGCAGGCAGAAAGGCAGCCATTTATTCATAACATGCGACAAGAAATACCACAGCAGACGACATTAATCTTCCCATACAGAAATAGCCGATAATAAAATATAATTTTAAAGAGAATATCATTTAAATCCTTAGACATTAAACATTAAAATAAAATTAATTTATGCAAACAACAACTGAACCAGCAACGACGAACAATCGAACGAATGAACGAACGAACAGGCGAACACTCCTAAACGTCACTATCGACATCATCAACTTGAAGTTTAGCGTCATCAGCATTTTGACAGTGCCAACCAACTCCATTGATGACATTTACGCTGTCATTTTGAATGTTGCCGTTGTTGGTGCTGTAATTTGTGTGAGCTCCAAACACACACCAGAAATTCCTAAGAAGGCGACACGGAGACGTTAACTAATAGCAAATGGAAAAATCTTTCGCAACAAGTAAAAAGTCTATTTTCTTTCAAAACACAACAACAACGAGGCTGGTATGGCATATAAGGTGGAAATCGAGGCAACATAATTATTTTAAACTGATATAGTTCCTCAACTTTCTATACTGCCTCAGTTAGTGAAGAGGGGAGGGGGGGGGGCAACAATGCAAGGATTGGTGTTAAGAATTCACATTCACACACAATCTCTGGGATACCAAAATGGTCTCAGAAAAAAAAAAAACAATATTGAAATATTTCTTTGGGTATGTTTTTTCTCGTCGCTTGGAATAATAAGAACTCGTGAGACTTGTAAGTTGTTATTACGATTTACTGTCGTTGTTGTTGTTGCTGTATGCAAATAAAGTCAGCAACTACAAGAAAATATCCAGAAAATAATTGCACATTTTAAGCACGCAATTTACATGCATATGTACACGTTGCATGGTGAAATGCCAAAAGACTTAACTATAGTTTTACGAATACAAAAAATATTGGAAGAATTGCTCAATATTTAAGATTTAATTTTGTGAAAACAGAGACATGTTTTCACAGAGACAGAGGAATATATACACCTGCAATTGGGGTGGTTGCAATTTTATCCCTCTTTTCCCATTTTCTCTCTAAAAACACGAATATCGAAATATATCTTGTTATAAGCGTCTACGCATTCAGAGCTTCGTATATATGGTATTTCATTATTCGAGCTGCACCACATTCATTGGTACCATTTTTATCCCTCTTTACCATTTTATCCCTTAAAAGTGCAAATATCAAAAGATTTCTTTATATTTTAAGACTACACATCCAGAGCAACGCATTTAGGAAATTACATTACTCTACACCATTGTCAAGTGTATTTCAAAAGACACCATTTGAAATTCAATTGAAATTCAAAAAATATCAATTGAAATTCAAAAATTCCATTTGAAATTCAAAAAATTTCATTTGAAATTCAAAAATTCCATTTGAAATTCTAAAAATGTAAATTTTTGAAATTCAAAAGTCGTCATTTGTAATTTAAAATACATCATTTGAAATTCAAAAGACATCATTTGAATTTCAAAACTCTTCATTTGAAATTCAAAAGTTTTCATTTGAAATTCAAAAATTATTCCATTTGAAATTCAAAAGATTCCATTTGAAATTCAAAAATGTAAACAAAATTATTTAAGATAAATATACATTAGGTGGGGTAGCATTTATTTTTTTCTACAAATTTGGATATTCTGCAGTTTTGCAAAAAGATTTAATAAAATGTTGCTTATCTTTTATTAAATCCGTCTGCAGAATATATTTATAATAATTAATAATTATAATGATGTAAAATGTCGGTAATTTCATATATAGTTTATAACCTTCAACAGCTCAGAGAGCATCTGCATATAATTTATAAGGACTTGGATTTTACTTAGGGTCGGATTATTTGTGTGGGAGGTACAACAAATCATAACTATTTTACACGTATAAAGTGATTGTAAAACCATTTCCAATATTAAATTGTTACTGATCTGTTTTATTTTAACCAAAGCTTATGCCAATTTGTGTGAGAGGACTTGCAATACCGCTCATATCATGTATGTATATACCGTCTACGAAAAACATTACCGAATATCAAATTCCAGAGTATTCCGATCGTTCGTATAGACGTTATAAAATCTTTAAATTTAAATAGGTTAGAGTGATTTGCATGGGAAGTACGTGGCAAAATCATCAGTATTTCGTACGCTCAAAGTAATTATAGAAATTGTATCAAATATAAAAATATAACTGATTCCGAATATCCGTGTGGAAGACACATTTATGTGAAAGGCACCAGAAGGCGTGTGTCAATGTCGCCCTTAGAAATTTGTGAAATGGATTTGGTCCATACGTACTTAGGGTCTAAGTCACTCCTCGCTCTTTCTGGTGAGGATGTAAAAATAAAAATATTACCCATTGAGAAATTTGTTTCGATTTTAGAATACACACCCAGAAAAAGTGATGTTATAGAGATGAGTTTAAATTAAAAGATTCATAATTTTCTTTTATTAGTTTATTTAATAATCAGCAGAATATTGTTTTCTAAACAGCAGAATATTAAAATTTACAGAAATAAATAAATGCTACCCATTTTAAATTTCAAATGACATTTTTTGAATTTCAAATGGAATTTTTTAATTCAAAAGACACCATTTGCAATTCAAAAATTCCATTTGAAATTCAAAAAATATCAATTGAAATTCAAAAATTCCATTTGAAATTCAAAAAATATCATTTGAAATTCAAAACTCGTCATTTGTAATTCAAAACTCGTCATTTGAAATTCAAACTCGTCATTTGTAATTCAAAACTCGTCATTTGAAATTCAAACTCGTCATTTGTAATTCAAAACTCGTCATTTGTAATTCAAAACTCGCTATTTGAAATTCAAAAGTTTCATTTGAAATTCTTTTTTGAATTGAAAAAGGTGTAGTATTTTATGAGTGTCATTTTTACCCCCTATCGTGCCGTTTTCGCCTAAAAGTAAAAAATTACTTTTATCTTTTATGATTCTAGCGGCAGTCATGCGGTCGGTACCAATTTTATACATTTTTCCTATATTCACCCTAAAAGTGCGAAAATCGAAAGATATGTGATTTTTCACGTCTACGCAGTCTGGACGGCGTCGAATATATGGAAATTCAAATTCATTATCCTCTTTTTCCTCTAAAAAAATTGAAATTGAAAATTTTACCTACATACACCGTATTTTTTGATTCTAGCTGCATCCATGTAGTCGGTACCAATTTTATCCCTTTTTCCCATTTCCGCTCTAAAATTGCGAAAAATCTCAGATTTATCACATTTATTCTTTGGTACAATTTTTCCCTTTTGCTCCGCTTTTCCCTTAATGTACAAATTTCGCAAAAATTCAAACCGATTTTCATGAATTTACTCCAGCCCTTTGGTTGGTACCAATTATCCCTTTTCCCATTTAAAAGTACGAAAATCGAGAAATCTATGATTTTTCATGTCTACGCAGTGAGGGCGTCTTATATACGGAATATTATTCTAGCTGCATCAGATTCATTGGTACTATTTTAATCCCCTTTCGCTCCGTTTTACCCCAAAAGTACAAATTTCGCAAAAATTCGTTATGTTACACGAATACATGATCAGAACAATGTATAAACCTTGTTTCATGAATTTAATCCGGACCTTTGGTCGTTGTTGCGTTTTCTTGGTACCATTTTTGTCCCATTTCACTCACTAAAAGTGGGAAAACGTGTTCAAGGTGCGAAAAAATCTAAATATTATGGATTATTGGGATATTTTATGTGAATGTTAGGGCTGATTTCGTACATTTTCAATTGTAAGCGATGTACAACTATTATACATATTCTTGATATATGTGGAGCTTGGTTAGATCTTCTTTGAATTTTATGACGATCAAAAATATATATTTTATGGCGTCTCTTGGCGATATTTCAAGGTTTTACTAGCTGAATAAGAAAAAAAAGTATATCTGAATAATGAAACTGCTCTCTGGAGTACCTTTAAAAAAATTTCAATTTTTTTTTCTTTTATTCAAAGTCCCGATTTTGAATATTTTTGTTAGTTACGCCCATTGGCATTCCGTAGCGTTTTTGTGCTTTGTTTATTCATTGGGAGGGGACATTGCATTGTAATGTCTGTAAGTGTCGCCAACGATTGTCATTCTGCAACAGTTCCTCCGGCGTTCCATTGTCGCTGTTGGTCGGTGAGGAACACGCACGCAGTCATAAATATCAATTGCTGGCGCGACGATTAGGGGATTATGAAAATCAACTCGAAATTCTTAAGAATTGTTTTGAATGCAGCGCAACGCACCACAAACGAAAAACGAAGCTTAAGTTCACCACTCACAAATCTTTGTTTTGAAGTGAAATGAAGTGAAGTGACTTGAAGTTCAAGAAAACCAAAAATTGAACTTTTGCATGGACACGAACAGATTCTTGCTGTGGCTGTTTGGCGAGTACTAAGCTGTAATCAATCATTCTTTGTTTATGTTTTCTGTTTGTTGAAAAGACAAGCTCATTGTTAACAAAAATGTGACTATAAAAACCAGAAAACTCGTTGGATTTTCTACTCCACTTTCCATCATCGAGCTGGCTTTGGTTTGCCCAGCTACAAACAGCAAAAATAATAAAGAGAACTTTATTTAAGTCAATCAAGCATAACGTTCTCTATTAAGCCAGTAATTATGCTGTAATTTCAGTTCAGCGTTTTTCTTGTTTTTTTTTCATTTTGAAATTCGTCTTTTACTTCTTCTCGTAGTTTTTGTATGTTTTGTCTTTCGGAGCAAAGCAATTGAAATGATTGTCAATTAATGACATGACAGCAGATACGTACAAGTATGCATGCATACTTGTCATGCCTTTGAAGAACTCTGCAAAAGGGTTGTCAGGGAAGAGCTCTAGATTTTGGAAATATCCAAGAAACTAGTAAGTCAAGCATTACAAAAATTACAAATTGTTCCTACCACGAAGCCATTTAACCTAAAATGTAACGTGAATTGAATCTCAATAAGTATTTTGTATTAATACGAGTTAAAAACTAATTTAATTTTGATTTATTTACCATTTACAATGTTAGGCTCGTTTTATAACCTTTTATTTGCTGATTTGTTATTGAGAAGTTTTAAATAAACCGCTTTTCCATTGCATGTGAGAGAAACAAAGTAGTAGAGGTTATCAACTCGTTAAAAAATCGAAATTAAAAGTTCCCACACCAAACCCCAAACAGGGAAAAGCAATCTCGTCGTTAAAATAAAGAATAAAACGTTGATTTCCATTCAACTGTTTTAGTCAATTTTTAATTTTCCCCTTAAAGGCATTTGAAACATAGCATGAATTTTAATTTAAACTAAGGGGAAATTTTAAGAGATGGGCCCATACATGGGCCCATAGCCATGTGTTCCATTCAAAACGGTGCCTTCAGGCTCTATTTGATGCTCACGTGATGATGAGTGGCCAGCCAATTAAACAACCACCAAAATGTTAATAGGACAATTCATAGCTTACACTAGTTTACAAAATATATTTTACAATATTCAAAATGCATGTGTTTGTTTTAGTTGAAATTTGAAATTTGAAAAAATACAAAAAGTTTTAAATTTTCTTTAAATTAGTATTGTTCGTCTGAGGTATTTACACTATTTCTACTATATCTTGAGATAGAAGTGGCCAGTCTTGCTCTTATAAAAGCATCTTTTTAAGATCTCAATATGAGCTAAAAAGCGTTCCAACTTAGTTTGATATTAATACAGTGGACATAAATCCAAAAAAAAAAATATTTTTATAAATAAAGGAGCAAAAGCCCGCTACTTCGTTCGCTCCTATTAGTTTCTATACAAAAAGGGGAATTTTTAGTATTTTGTCTCATAATTAATTGTTTTATATTTTCTGTTTGTTTCGGAAATGGTCTAGTCTAGTTTATGCCTCGATGTGCCTCTAAAATTAAATTTTAGAAACATCCATTTATGCCGCAAGGTAGTCAGAGAGATATACATTACGATGGGTCACGAAAATAAATTGCTGTGGTCACGCCCCAAAAATGAAGATTGATTGTTTAATGATCATTTGCAAAATATTTCGTTCCCAGATCAAGGTGTCTGTGAGCTAAACGCTCCTGAAAACACCTCTAAAAATCATGTTTTTCCCCTGTAATTTTTTTGTGTTACATTTTTGCCCAATTTTTTTTTCGGAATTTGTAGAAGCACTTTAAATATAAATTTTAATTCTTGTCCTATAATAACTCATTCTTAGACGTTTAGTTTGATTTTTTGCGTTTTTTTTTTCAAAATTACAGCTAAAAACTCATATTTCTTGGGAACGTTTTATAAAAAATGTTATGAAAAATAAAGAGAAGGAATCAATACTTTTCGAACGCTGCCTAAGTGATGAATATTGGACCAAAAATGAAAATGTTTGTAAAATAATTTAATACAGGAGATGGCTTTTCAGAGCCAAAATTCGCAAACTCTTTTTACAAAAAAATGAGCGCTGCTGCGTCAATTTCCTTCCAATTTTTATAATTTAAGCATCATTTGAAAGGTATTGACTGCAGCTATTTATTTTTCATAGAATACTGTCATCAAATACAGAAAAGTTTTCAGTTGTCAATATGAAAAAACACAAAAACTACTATAAACGTCCAATAATTCGACCAATAAGTTAGTCTAAGACAATAATCAAAATTTATATTTAAAGTGCTTCAAAGGGTCTATTAATTCCGAAAAATTCTAGGCAATAATGCAACGCAAAAAAAAATACACAGGAAAAATATGATTTTTAGAGGTGTTTTCAGCTTACAGATGGCTTGATCTAGGAACGAAATATATTCCAAATCATCGATAAACAATCCAAATTTTATTTTCGTGGGGTAAGTGGAAATTGTTTTTCCATTTTATGGGCCGCGACCCAGCCTAATGTACATACAACATTTTACGATTTTAATCCCTTTTAGTCCTGCTCCCCTCTTAAAAGTACAAATTTCCAAAAATTGATTTATGTTGCACGTCTACGTAGCCTGAGGAGTGTACATTAGAGCGTACCAGGTTACAAGTAAAAAAAAAAAAGTTCGCCGTACACCTTCGAATATGAAGTATTATTGAAAGGTAGTTTCAAAAAAATTTTTTTTATTTTTTTATGCCGAACGTAGGGGTCGCGCTTTTACATTTTTCTATATAACTTCTGCATTTATAAACGGATTTTAAAGTGTGATACATCGATGTTTTTGTCCGATTTTTTTGTCTTTGAAGTCATTGAGCTCAAACATGATTCATGATTTTATGCGAGCTTTAATTTTCGATTATTAGAGTGGTACATTAGGGTAGTAGCAACTGAGAAATGATGGGTAAGTACCAGAAGGGGGTGCTTGAGCTCAATGACTTCAAAGACAAAAAAATCGGCCTCGTCGAGACAAAAACATCGATGTATCACACTTTAAAATCCGTTTATAAATACAAGTTATATAGAAAAATGTAAAAGCGCGACCCCTACGTTCGGCATAAAAAAATAAAAAATTTTTTTTGAAACTACCTTTCAATAATACTTCATATTCGAAGGTGTACGGCGAACTTTTTTTTTGAGGTACGCCCTAGTGTACATATCGAATTTCACGACTACAGTCGCAACCTTTTGATTGGTACCATTTTTATCCCTTTTCCCGCTTAAAAGTACTCATTTTGAAAAATCAAAGGAATCTACATACGGAATTTTACTATTCCAGGTGTCAGTATCATTTAGTTGGTACCATTTTAATCCCTTATTGTAACTCTTCAAAATTGTAACCCTTAAATGTACAAATATCCGAAAACCATTTATGTTTCGCATCTACGTGATAAGAGATTTCTACATACTGAATTTCACTTTGGTTGGTGCCATTTTTATCCCTATTCGTCCCGCTTTAAATTTGGGTAGATCCAAGGTTGCTCGTCTGTGCAATCAGGGAGATGCACATACTAAACTTCTCAATTCTAGACTTCATTTTGTACCACTTTTAATCCGTGTCCTTTCCCCTAAAACTTTAATTTTGGACAGATTCAATTAAATTTCTCGTCTGTGTAGTGAGAATTTCACAATTCTAGGTGCGTGACTTAAGTCGGTACCATTTTTATCACTTTTGTGCCATTTTGTACCCTTAAGAGTACAAATTTAGAAAAATCTTTTTTTTTGTCTCGTATCTGACACGCACTAAATTTCATGTTTCTAGCTACCGCCATTTTTTCAGGACGAAGGTTTCAAATGGTAATGGTACGAATTTAAGGGATCTTGGCTTATTACATGAGAATATCATAATTTCCATCGCCCATCATCATTTTCTTCAAGAATGAATTGCATTCTTCATTAAGATATGAAATGTATGTGCGAAAGATAGAAAAATCTTTCTCTCTTTCGTATTTTTCTCATTTATTTTCTTTCAGATGGATGAATCAATATATATGTAGTTGAAATAGTGAAACTGCTTTTAACGAAAAGTGAAAATTAAGCAAAAGTGAAAAAGTTCCATAAATTATTTTCCATTTTTCGAAATTAATACACAAAAATACATTAAAAATTGTCACAATATCGTTACAAAATTGTTATTTGTAAACTAGTGTTTGCTTGAATGTGTTCAGTCATAGCTATTATATCATTAATTAAATTTAAAATAAAATCAAATTTCCCTAAACATGTAACAACATCTATTAATGTCGTTTATCAATAAATCATATGAAATACATATTTATGCTCACCGCTTGACATGAACACAAATATTAAGATGACTTTCTGTCATGTTCGAGCCATGCCTCTGAACGCCGCACCGCGTCACACCGCATTTTATAAATTTCCAATTAAAGCTCATAAACTATGCGGCAACGATACCACCACAAAAGCCACTACAACGCAAACTTCCTCCGGAGACCAGGTAAAAGTCGTCGTTACGACTGACGTGCCTATGGTCTAAGCAGCCCTTTTCGAGCACAGCCTAACACACAGTAACGTAAAGATGCCCGGTGGCTGGCTGACTGGAAACCACGAAATAGTTCAAATCAAACATATATACATGTGTATGTGTATCGCTTCCAAAAACCGAAATTTTGTGCAGCCACATAATTTATGAGATGTCATCAAAATGTCATTAAAATTTCGAAAACAAATGTCATTTAAATGACATTAATCTCTAATTCCTATGAATTGCCTGGCGTACTCCCTGGGCCCTGTGCGCTCTGTTTTAACGAAATTAATTTAGGCGAACATAAAATCCGGGCAACATAGCCATCAAACACATCGAACGGTAATATACGAGCTGATACTTGCGCAATGTACATATGTATGTCTGTTGCGAACAGATGTAACTGCTGCTCTGGACATACATAGAGACGACGAGGGTGGTCTGATAAATCGGTGTGCAGAAGGTGTAACTTTTGTTTACTAGAGTTTACATTTTCAGACTCAATTTTAGTATGCTCCAGTATGAAATAAATATTTTAAGTGTCCTGGACAACTTACTCTCTTAATTTTTTCCGTTTATTTAAAGGAGGTAATTTTGATTCTTTACGAAGCCGTAAATGTGCTACATAGGAGATGATTATTTAAAGCTTTAAATCATGTAACTTTGACAACCATTCCACCTCGTCTTTTCCGGAAATTTTTCTTCCAACAACTCCAATGTAACGACCGATGTGCGTCGTCCAGGCCCAAGTCATCCCATTGAGACCGAAAAAGTACGCTATTGTGAATCAGTCAATGCCAACATGGGCATTTTTTTCCTTTCTCTCTGAGCGAACTTCAACGCCACACAGACTGTCATCGTGCTTGTTCACCAAGCCGTCCAACCAAAATTGTGTTTCTTTACTGAAGCTGAGTGTTTGGCGCTCCTTGGTAAAATGCCTCAGACATACAATTATACATAGACACAATTAGACATTTAATCCGATTTTCCCTACCTTAAATATTTGTAGTCTCATTTTGGAAATATAAGCCCGATTATATTTCCAATCAAAGGTAATCATTATGGTTACAGTCTCCAACAAAAAATTAGGAAAAAGTCTTTTTAATTTTTTTCTGGCTCGAAAAACCGTAAAAAATATTAAAAAATAGAAAAAATAATTTGTTTTATTGTTTAATATCTAACATAATATCAACCCAGCAAAAACTCTCATTACCAAGTGATGTGGGGAATAAGGCAAAATCAAAAACCTTCACTACTTATTTTTCGGATCCGTTTGTAATTATTTTTATAAAGGGATTGTAAAAAAATAAGTACTTCCACGCACGCTTACAAAAAGTTGAGAAATAAGTACTTCCACGCACACTTACGAAAAGTTAATAAATAAGTATAAAAGTATGTATGACAAGTGGCCTCAGGAAGATACAAAATAAGTCATTATTGATAAGTAGCCAAATAATGTATTATCAATAATGGGCTTAATAAGTGATGAAAACAACATTTTTATTAAATTATATATTTTGTTTCGACTTGTTAACAATCTGAATACAGAATTTAGGGTTGTTTTTCTTTAAGTCTGGATAAAAAAGCTCACCACACAAATGTAGAAATTTAATTTTTAAAATCTGAAGTTCTATGGAATTTAACTTACCATTAACTACTTATTTAAACCATTATAAGGAAGTAATTATTTCACACTTCAAAATAATGCAGGGCGTAACGAGCTGTCATTACTATGTAATGCTAAAAATAATGAGGCGTCATTACCATGCTTTTGCTGAGAAGAAAACAATGTCAACAAGTAGACATGTTGACGTGTTGAAGTTATAGCATTCAAAGATTTTTAAAAAATCATGATTTTCTAAATTTGTGATTAAATAGTGCAGAAAAAGTATTTTTTAAATTAACTAACAAAATATTTAGTTTAATTTTATAAAAGTTGGGAATTTACAACAAGGCCTATTTAATGAATATATGTGATTTAATGTAGAAGTTATGACCCCCTTATTGTAGAGGTAAGGCATTTTCAAAAAAACGTATCACTTTTTTACGAGTTTTTGTTTAAATTGATTTAGTCATAGATGAAGAAGAGCCATCACTTCAACAATTATCTATTCAATTGTTTTTTTTTGTCAAGACTACTCTATATTAGAATATTACCACACTCAACATACCATCCTCGTGTGTAGTGTAAGTAGACATGTTTGTTTGTAAATTGGTAAATGGTATACCCAGAGGTCATCATCGTTTCACTTCAATTTTCGTTAATACCATTTACGGAGATTTTTCCCCGGTTAAATGTATTAACATCAAAAAAAAATCAGCCCTGGATACATGGTATTTAGTGGATACTTTGGCTGCTGTGTGTCATCGTAGAGTAGGTAACATTTGTTTAGATTCCCCCCGCCCGCGTTATGTCGATTGGTTGGCGTGTGTAGTTGGGGGGGGCTATCTCTTTATCCACATAGATTTAACGACCCCATCATCAGGCATAGTTTCGTTTCATACATTGTAGCAGGCCGGAAAGTGCCTGGGAAGGCATGTAAGAAAGTGATGTATAATTTGTTGGGTTTTAACAAATTAAAAATGAATGATTGTCCAATTTTTATTCTGTTGAACTCAACTCCTCGCTCTGCTTTCGGTAAGCCATTTGTTGTCTTCCTTCTCCCCCCAGCAATCAGCATTTTGCTGAAATGTATGCTCTGATGTTGGGGAATTTGATCATCATCATATGCCAACAAGATAAGAAATTAACTACATTCGAGCTTACCCATAGAAAACTATGGAGAGAGAAAAAAAGACCATTAGAAACTAGAGTAAAAAGGTGGAGCAATGAAAATGATTTATAGGGAGGAATATGGGTCGACGGCAGCTGCTGAAATGTAAATGTACGCAACTAGCAAAATATAAAAAAATAAATACAAATTTTAAGTTTACTTTGATTCAAAATGGAAGAGCTATGATTTCTGCCACCGTATTCAGTATATGATTGGGTCTATGGTCGGGGTAATCATAGTGCGGCTGTAGTTAATCATAATACTTGCAACAATCCTATATCTTCTCTTTGTGTAGGAAAAGGAAATATTCCGCTTTTAAATCAAATAGCCGAATTCCTAAAGTGGGCAAAATGTGTTCCAAAATTTGAGAATTCGCCAAAACAGATAAAAATTATGAAAATTTTATAAATAAGCAGATTTTAAAATTTTTCCCCCAATAAATAGCCGAATTCCTAAAGTGTGGAAAATGTGTTCCAAAATATGGGAAATCGCCTAAACAGATAAAATGATGCAAATGTAATAAAATTTTAGATTTTGCATTATTCCAATAAATAGCCGAATTCCTAAAGTGGGAAAAATGTGTTTCAAATATTGGGAATTCATCAGAAAATGCTATAAATTTAGTAAATTTGTAGATTTTGAATATCCACAATAAATAGATGAATTCCTTAAGAGGGGAAAATTTGCGGATCAAAATAATAAAAATTTACTAAATTCCCAAACTGGGGAAATATGTTCCAAAATTTTACACTTTTACTTAAGTGAAAAATGCATTAATTTGTCGTGTTTTATTTATTTTGATGATGATCTAGATATTTTTATAGGACCTCAAAGTCGTAAAATTGTGAGAGATGTTGCCAGGAATGATTAAAACTTGAATTTCTACAAAAAGTTAATATTAATGAAAACTTCAATAAGTCAGTCAATTCCAAATGGATTTTTAAAGCCTGTTCCTCCACAATGGAACTTCAGTATAGAAATATATTTTTTTAATTCTAATATGGATTACTTCGAGCAGCAGAGTCCGACGATTTCATCACACATAAGCGCGTATTGAATAGAGCTATAAAGGCAAGAATATCCATTCTCTTATAACTGTCATATGATGGGCATTTTGTTTGCCCAAATTAATACTAATATATTATTTAGATATGTATTAGTTCCGCGATTTATAGTGAAATTTGACGTAGAATTATTTTTCCTTTCTCACTACCCTCCAAAAGTTCAGTTTTGTAGGTAAATTGTTCTAATTGGGAAATAGTGCAAAATTAAAGCTAAAATGAATTTTAAGCTTTGAATTATTTCTGTCATTTAAGTTGAGTTTTGGTGTATTCAAAGACTTATAGTAGATTTGTATGGCAAATATTTTTGTAGAACATTTTGACCCGTTAAATCCCTGTTTTAGGGGTGTTTTTACACTTTTGCACAAAACGGACCAAAAATACCCCCATATTGTGTTCCACAAAAATATTTCTCTCAGTGTTTTAAGTAATATTCCTGAATATACCCTATACTTAAAATGTAAGGATCGCAAGGTTTCCTATGTCAATTCATCACAAAAATGTGAAAATGGGGAAATATTAAACCCCTCATAGGTAAACATTGAAATTGTCGATGCACGTTTTTTTTTGTTTTTTTTTACCTCCTTGTCCGTCCTCTTGTTTTTTGAAAAAGTTTAATTTTGTTCCACAGTGTCTATTAGATCCATGCCATTTATACATGTATTTTTATTCTAGAAAAATATTTTCTTGTTCCGTTGTGTATGTGTGAAAATGCGAATCTATTTGAAAAGAATTCATTCCATTTTATGGCATTTTTAAATTTTGAAGATTGTTCAAACATTTGTTTTTCAACGTATTTGGTAATTTGCTTTACATCAGAATTTGATTATAATTCAATAACACAATTGTTTACTTAAGTCTTTTTGCTTTCCAGCTAACGAAACTTGGGGAAAGATTTCAAAATTTAACGTTATTCGGAATGTTTTTTTTTCTCTCCTGAATATTGATTAAATTTGCCTTCAGCTGGAATTACTAATGATGTCATGGATATCAGCCATAGGGTGTAATAATTTGTACGTAGTAATCTCAAACCAAATCGGATTAATTTTGTTGGCTCTAATTGCTATACACACGAATCGAGGAAGTAAGAGGGCATTATAAATTCTTGCTTTATTTTTTATTTAAACGATTTATTACCATGAAGAAGATAGTGAAGGGAATATTTTTTAATAATGAGACAAAATTATTAAAGCTGCAATAAATTTAAAAGAAAAATACCAGCGAAGTTTTCACATTCTTTCAAAAGGTTCACATAAATCTCCTACGAATTTTTCATTTGTCTCTATTATTTCAAATCGAAATCGCCCAAAAAGAAAGACAATCCCATGAAAGAACTACAACACTACTTCTAAAAAAATTTAACACAATTTCACTTTTAAAACACTGTCTCTGGACTACCTCATTCTCGAACTAACCGTGTCGCAATCCTTCAGCTACTCCCAATTAAAACAAATTGTTAAATCCGTTGCTATAATTTTAATTATCGTGTTATCCTAGCACCATCTAAAATTGTGGCGAACGGACAAAAAAAAAACAAATAGGAAATTATTAACCAGACTCGAGAGAAACATTTAACACAACACGCACCGCGTGAAGAGAAAAACTTGCGTAAATGATCAATGTTTTTATTTTCAATTAATTTTAATTTACACATAAAACCACTTTTCTCAACACTTTTACGTTATTTATCGAAACACTGGAGGTAGAGGAGAAACAACTGAAGTCAACTGGTTTTTCATACAAACAGCTAAAACTTCCCTAATAATAAATTGCCAAAATAATATACACACATGAAAAAAATGAGCAACAAATGTTGCTGATGTTGTTGTTAAATATTATCATAAAACTATAATTCAAAAAAAAGTGAAATTAGCCACCATGTCCAACATGGAAAATTGAAAGGAAGGAGATAAACAAACAGCATTTTTTGCGTACGGATGACATAGTCTCCTTACGCCAACGAGAGTAACGAAAGAAGTGATTTTACCCAAAAGCAACACATCATAGTCGCACAACAAAAATTAATCATGTCTCATAAAAGTAGTAACAAACATTTCACACATGCCCCCCATTGTCGTCCGTCCGTCCGTCCTTCTGTCTGTCTGTCTGTCTGTGAATGAATGCATGTTAAAATATCGAAACGAAAGCCAATGGTCCCGTCCCGTCACTGTTTTCAGTTTCCTCGTGCATTCGCTGCGTGTTTCAAATGCTTTCATTTTGCAGTCTGACCAGCAGCAGTGACAATTATCCACCGAAATGGATGGCTACTGCAATGCAATCCCAGTCATTGCAGCTTTAGGTGGTGGACACGCATGCGCGCGCCTCCATCATTTCTCCTTTTTTATTTCTTTTCGCATGGCTATACAGCAGCAGCAGACGGCGATGTTGATGATGATGTCTGTGCATGCTGGAATTACTGATGACTTTGTTTGTTAATTTTTTTTATAACATTTAAATATTTGCTGTTGTCATAGGGGCCATCATTTGACAGTGATTTGTTTATTTGTTACAATTTCCAACCAACAAACAGCCAGATACGAACATTAAACGACGACATGGGTATTTACTTAGAGGCAATTGTCATACCTCTGGGATAAGTACAGTCACTTCGATATATAGGGAGTCAGTCGTAGCGAATTGTATACACACTTCTTTACATAGAATCATAGAATTAATTATTTAATTATTTAATTATTTAATTATTTAATTATTTAATTATTTAATTATTTAATTATTTAATTATTTAATTATTTAATTATTTAATTATTTAATTATTTAATTATTTAATTATTTAATTATTTAATTATTTAATTATTTAATTATTTAATTATTTAATTATTTAATTATTTAATTATTTAATTATTTAATTATTTAATTATTTAATTATTTAATTATTTAATTATTTAATTATTTAATTATTTAATTATTTAATTATTTAATTATTTAATTATTTAATTATTTAATTATTTAATTATTTAATTATTTAATTATTTAATTATTTAATTATTTAATTATTTAATTATTTAATTATTTAATTATTTAATTATTTAATTATTTAATTATTTAATTATTTAATTATTTAATTATTTAATTATTTAATTATTTAATTATTTAATTATTTAATTATTTAATTATTTAATTATTTAATTATTTAATTATTTAATTATTTAATTATTTAATTATTTAATTATTTAATTATTTAATTATTTAATTATTTAATTATTTAATTATTTAATTATTTAATTATTTAATTATTTAATTATTTAATTATTTAATTATTTAATTATTTAATTATTTAATTATTTAATTATTTAATTATTTAATTATTTAATTATTTAATTATTTAATTATTTAATTATTTAATTATTTAATTATTTAATTAGTTAATTAGTTAATTATTTAATTATTTAATTATTTAATTATTTAATTATTTAATTATTTAATTATTTAATTATTTAATTATTTAATTATTTAATTATTTAATTATTTAATTATTTAATTATTTAATTATTTAATTATTTAATTATTTAATTATTTAATTATTTAATTATTTAATTATTTAATTATTTAATTATTTAATTATTTAATTATTTAATTATTTAATTATTTAATTATTTAATTATTTAATTATTTAATTATTTAATTATTTAATTATTTAATTATTTAATTATTTAATTATTTAATTATTTAATTATTTAATTATTTAATTATTTAATTATTTAATTATTTAATTATTTAATTATTTAATTATTTAATTATTTAATTATTTAATTATTTAATTATTTAATTATTTAATTATTTAATTATTTAATTATTTAATTATTTAATTATTTAATTATTTAATTATTTAATTATTTAATTATTTAATTATTTAATTATTTAATTATTTAATTATTTAATTATTTAATTATTTAATTATTTAATTATTTAATTATTTAATTATTTAATTATTTAATTATTTAATTATTTAATTATTTAATTATTTAATTATTTAATTATTTAATTATTTAATTATTTAATTATTTAATTATTTAATTATTTAATTATTTAATTATTTAATTATTTAATTATTTAATTATTTAATTATTTAATTATTTAATTATTTAATTATTTAATTATTTAATTACTCAATTATTCAAGTATTATTCAATTTTTAAACATTACTTTGTTACAAACTTATTGACAATTGTGGTTGCTTTTAGAAAAAAAGCTAACTTCACTATCTAAAGTTTCCACTTAAACAAATCTCGTGGTAGTTTAAACACATGTCTGACTGCCCCATTCTTTGTTCCACATAACCATCTGATGGCTGTGCGTTCATCATTCCATCTGCCCGTTTCTAGATTTGTTTTTGCTGTCTCCCGCTTATCATTTCATTAAGTTTTTTGCTCTTTCCGAGAGTAATCAAAAATAAACCCACTTTGGAATAACAACGGCACGCAACTGGAGATGATGTACAATTAACAGTAAATGAACAGCCATGTGAACATCCAGACCAACATATGTGGGCAAAATGATTGACATAAATACCATAAAAGATTAGCAAACAAAAAAAGTAGAAAAATCCGGACGGGAGGAAATGATAAAAATGCGGATGACACAAAAGCATAGTGCGGACCGGACCTGAGGTATTATTGTTTCGCTTATTTTAAATCCTTTTTGATGAAGGATAATTTTGCGATAGCAGAGTCTAGTTTAGAGTTGGCTCGGGTCGGTGATGACATTAAGGTTAAACTTACCCGGGGTGACTTTGGACAGAACAGTTGGGTGTGGAAGATTTTTCAGCACGTGGACATTCCCAGCTTGAAGAGGTGATTAGGATGGGGCAATGTACATTACTGGCTTAGAGCAGTTTTCTCTACATCGACATGACATATTTTTTGAACAATTTGAGAAAAATCTTTAATTTATTATAAAAAATTAAAACCAATTCACCACATGACATGTTGTACGGTCTTGTTTTATGTTTTCTGTTAGTTTGCACCATGTGTGCTCTAAGGCAATTGGCTGGCTGTTTGGCTGGCTATAAGATCAATATGTGCCAGTTAGAGTTGCTCGTATCCAATGGATGGCCTGGAATGAAATAATTTTCTCTTCACGTTGATTGTGAAATCGAATATGTCTTCCTTAGTGTTCGATCTTATCGCTCCTACGCTTCATAAATTAATTGAAATTGAAAATGGTTACTTAAAGCTTTAAGGCAAGAAAAAAAAACACGAGACACAGACGGACACAGCCATAGACACGGACACACAGCTACAGTTTCAGGCTCGAAACAGGCAATCAAAATGTCAGCGTGTGTGTGTGTGAGTTTTGAAGTTGAAGCCACGAGGGTGTCTCTAAATGTTTGTGAGATTGCCAAGGGGTTGCTTGAGAGGTTTTGCCAGTTGGTCGAGAAATGGTAGTCCCGCAATATATGTAGATTAAAACTGGAAGTATTAAATTTGCAATGAAAAGGACCGGTCTTTTTCTTGGAGCATTTACACAAGTCTTCTTTGTTACTGCAGAAAATGTTGCACCGCCAAAGGGAACTATTTTAAAAATATCACCCTTTTTTTTCAAAATTATGTATACTTTTCAAACAAATCACCGAAATGGATTAAATTTTATTTTAAAGAAAATATTTTTTATATTTGTTTTCACGGCCTGTTCTTTTAATTATTTTTCAAATCACTCAGTTATTACGATATATTTATAAACCACAGGAGTCCATAATTCGTTATCTTTATAGGAAAGCACGTAAAGATCTCGTAGTTAAAATGTAGTTAAAGTACATTGTAACTGCGTTTTATAGAAATCAAGTAATAGTTGAGTGATTTTTGATCGAAAATAATAATAAAATAATGGCCCTCAATTTGTATCCTTTTTTAAATGCAGTTTTAGTGGAAAGTTGGTGCGCACTTTTTCAAAAAACCTCGATTTGATTATCTTCCAATTTCATAAATGTGAAACCTTTTGCTGCGACCCTCGCTGGTTTGATGGTTTGAGAGTTTGTCTAAATGGCAAATTGAGAAATTTATTTGTTCATACATTTTGCGTTCAGTGCTTGTTTTTCTGTGTGAGTGAATTTGTAACAAATTTCCAAACAAAATTTTCCTGTTTGTATAAATGTGAGTGTGTTCAGCCAAATGAAAAAGTGGCAAAATTCAAGCGGGATTTGGTTTAATAATTTTAAAAGCTTTCAGCTTACTTAGTGCTGTGGTTGCCTTAGTTTTTGTTTTGTTTTTCCACTTTTCATTCATTCTTTCCATTTCAGTTTTAGTTTTTGATTACGGTTTTCCATTTCCTTTTTGTGGGTTGCCTGCCCGCCTGCCTATCCAGGTTGTTATGCCTGATTGGTTAGTGGCCTGGGTGCCTGGTTTATTTTTGTAGTTGGTTGTTTTTTTTTTTCAAATTTCATGGCATTCAAAACGAAATTTATGCATTGGATTGTTGTTGTTATTGTTAGTGTTGCTGTCGATGACGGTGGCTTTGGTTGTTTCCATTTCTTTCTTATGAAAAATTCACAAATTTTAATCTGATACTGTCAATGTGTCAGTGGGTTAATGGTTGCGATTTATTTCGAATGTCAAGCCCATCCCCTCACTCGCAAAAAAATCCCCGGGGTGGGGATAACCTGCAGGTTAAAAGTATCGATTACAAACAGCGCAAAATTTAGGTGGGAAATCGGAAAAGGTTTTCAGAGAACTGATAAAATTTGCTCAAGCTAATTGCCAAATTTTCTTATAAGGGAGGAATTATAGCAACAGTGGCATGTCATGTCCGATAGGAAAATCTTAAATTTCATATTAAATTCATATTCAAGCAAATCTAAAATTTATCAAGCTTTAATTGGGACTATCTGACGAAATAAACCTGTAACAATAATTTTCTAAACCACAATTCTTTTGCTTGAAATCGTCCAACAGGCTTTCCCCTTTTAATTCCTTGTGAATCCCTAGAGACTACGTAAATAAATTAAATACAAATCTTGGCATGTATTTTGACCATAATTATGGCAAACTAAGCGAAACGAAATGCTGCTCTAATCATTTGCAATTTCACTGCAATTGCTCATATGGTTATTATTGTTGTTTAGATAAATAAATCTTTCTCATTTTGTGTTTGCTGGCGGTGGTGGTGGCTGTTCACCGCCGTTCCATTGGGAAACCAAAAAGACCTCGTGATAATTTGTGGTTAACCATTTTGTTGTTGCTGTTTTTTTTTTGCATTTTACGTATTTTACTATTTGTTGTAAAGTTTGCCGCCACCGCTGTTGATGTTTTACAATTGATTTTTACTGCCTTTCAATTGCTTCCAAGTTTCCTAACACCCTCTCCCCCCACAAACATCGTCCCTTTCCCGTTTAGAAATGTTGTGTATCTAACGATTTCATAGCTCAGCACGCACGCAGTAGTTGGTTGATGTGGACGACGATGAATGGGTTAGATATGGCCATAAATGTGTGGGCGGAATTTTTAATGAATATCTTTCATATCTAAATATAATGCAAAATGGGTAATTTAACGCGCTTTTATGAATATTGATGCGGTTTTCTACGATTTTTTTGTTTTCAATATTATTTTAATGGCTATTTATGGGTTAAGGAAATATATTGCTTTTGGATTGAGTGTTCAATGCAAAACAAAACGAAGAACGAAAGGATTTTCCTATATATAGTGGTTCATTTGTAATACTCTAATTTTTATTTATATCGATGATGTTAGGAATTATGTCCATTTTAACCTACTCAAATAAAATACTTCTGTGACATTTTGTACACGAAAATCGTCTGCTGTTGATGACAAGTTCAAATAACATTATTTGGTGCAATATGGCGTATGATTAATATTAATTAAAAACTTGAAATATCTCCATGATTTATATTAATTAGAGTGATCAAGCCCGAGACCGAAAACCGGGCCAACCGAATTTTTCATCTGGGACCGTTCGTCGGGTTTTTTAATATTGCGGTTTTTGGAAAACCCGAATTTTTTACATCGGTTTCAACCGGTTTTTCATAGTGCAAAACAAAACATCTTTTTCCGAGCGAATTTATTTATTATAACCCACTTTTAATATTATCTCAAGCCTCACATAACGCTTTTAGTCAATATGACGTTTACCTTACGTCAAAGTTGAACCTTGTTGTAGTCCAAAGTTGGTACTTTATTTTCTTATTTTTTATGTATTTTAGCTGATTTTACTCTCTACAAGATATCAGAATTGCAGAATGGGGTAATTGGTTCAGAAATTATAGTTTATTTTTTCAAAATGATTATCTATTTCAGCGAGACATAATTTGTATTTGTACTGCGTTAACACCTGTTCTAAACTGATATTTTTGGAAAAATAGTTGCAGGACGAAAATTAATGATGGGGTTTCCCTATAAAAACTAAAATTTAAAAAATATATTATTAAAAAATCGCCAAATAATTTTTTTGGCAATGGACCAAAATGTTCCTCAAGCTAATTCAGACAGGAATGTTTGGAGTGAATTTCGAAAGATTTCAGTGTGAAAATGACTTTAGAATTGTCCTATCTCCAATGGGTTAACATTTTGTGGAATTTCTCTATAATGAATAATTTCCTCATTTTATAATGTTTCAAGTAAAACCCGAAAATACCCAGTCCGACCGTTTTTTTTTCATAAAAAGAAAACCGGGCAACCGGGTTTTTTGAAACCACGAAAAACCGACACTGCATAAAACCCGGCTTGTTGATCACTCTAATAATAGTGCATATGATTTATATTAATTAAGAATTCATTATAGAAATCTTGAAATATCTCGAACACTACTGAAGGCAGGAAAATAGGAAATGTAATTTAGAATGAGGCTGAATTTTTAAAGATATTTGGAAAACCTTGAGACCTGGTAACATAGAATTGAAATCCTGTTTGTATGTTGAATTTATTTTAACTCTATAAATAAACTTTTTTAAATACATAGAATTTGAAAACATTTAGAAGTAAATTCGTCCATAAAGTGCAGTGGGATTTCTCTCTAAAACACCACGCTGTATGTACAAGAACTGCTAGGAGTGTTTTATTTATTTTACAAACTATCAGATTTCCCGCTTAGTGCTATTATCCGATAAATTGTCAGGGTTTTACAAACTTCAGAAAATGTTTTTCATAAATCATCCTTTGATTTTTATAAAATAAGTAATAGAGATTAGATATTGACAAATTCTGGGTGGACCAACCTTTCCACAAATGTTGCACCGTGTTGCAAGTAGCACCATATCTTATCTTTAGAATGTAATTTAAATGTGCATTCCATTGTATTTAGTTTAGAAAATATGACAATTAATATACATCATCCTCCTAATTAATATTACTCATGCGACACATGAAACAAAATTCATATTATTCGGTTTATCTATATAACTTATTATAACTCTAAGCAGAAATTTTTAAAAATAATCAAAGCCTGTTCATATATTTCTAGGTGAAGGAGTAGGGTAGTGAATTCAAACAAATATTGCATTTGTTACACTACTATTTAGACTCCAAAACTGTTTCCATTTTATTCTCAATTCTCCGAGAAATTTTGACTATTTACAAAGTCATCCAAATCTGTTTCCATTTTATTCTGAATTCCCTTAGAAAGAAAATACGATATGGATAAACTCCAACTGTGGCAGTTTTGACTATTTACAAAGCCATCAAGGCGCGAAAAGAATAGATTTCAACAGAATAATCGACAAATCAAATGATAGGTCTTAATCTCTGGAACTGACCTTCACTTTTAGCAGACTCCGTGTCGCTTTCCGGTCAACGTTTCTGTCTTTCGTACTGCGACGACCTTAACCTCCTGTTGGCTTTGATTTACATCATCATTATAACCCTTCAAAATCAATTTAAACCAATTTAAGCATGTATTAAATTTGTTACTTTTGCCTTTCATGAATAAGAAAATTATTCTATTAATAAATTGTACATTAAATATATATTTTTGTTTACTCTGTAAATAAACCCAGCAAGAACGACAACAACAACAACATTAGCAACGAGAAACTTTTCAGTTTAATGGCCATTTAATTGGCTAAACAATGGTTTTTAAATAAATACTCTCACTGAAATTGTGTTTAGGTTTGACCCAAAATCCCCACAACACCAAAACAACCAGACACCAGTGCCACCACCGGAATGCTTTTGGCCGTAAACAAATTTACGTAGGCATCTCCCACCCCCAACAACCAACAACAAAAAAAACAAAGCTGCTGCTGTATATTCTCCAAAATAAATATTTAGACAAAATGAAATTGCTATAATGTTTATCGTTCCCGAGAGCTAAAAAGCAACAACAACAAAAACTCAACAATTGTTTATGTTTTTTGTTTTGTTTTAAAAATATTTCGTTAAAAATTGCACGTTTTTCGGGTATTTTAAATTAAACGCCAAAACCACAGGAATTCACACTTTTCTTTTAAAAGATTAGCATAAGCGCCAAGGGGGGAGATCTGATACCTAGACGGGCAGTTGGGGGTCTTGACATTAAATAATTTGTGTCTGTGCGTTACAACAACAGCTGTAAGAAGCTGAAGTACACTCAACTTTAGAGAATTATGAATGTGATGTCAAGGCCTCCAAACGAATACAGACCATCTAGAATTAAGGCGAAGAACAAAAGAACTATTAACGCATCATGACGTAGTGGCAAGTTCAAGTGAATGAGGCAGAAACACTCTGCGATGTTGTTTTGTGTTTTAGCTGTTTTGCTTTAGTCTAATTAAGAAAATAAACATTGAAATTTAATTGAATTGAACAAATTTTTGAACGGAGTTCTTCTTTTGATCCGGCAAAAAAATCGTCTAGATTTTTTAATACAATGAGTCATGGCCAAATAGCTGATGGATGGCCTTATAAAATATCTCAAATTCATAAGCCCAAGAGTCATGTGGCGTATGATTGATATTAATTTAGAGGTAGTGTGAGAAAATCTCAGATATAAAAATAACTTCAATAGGTAGAGGTACATGTTGATGCAATAACAAAAGCTACACCTCAAAGGTGTTTGGATTGATGTCACGTGCCCAAATCCATTTTCTGAATAAACTTTTAATGCTAGACTATGGGAAATAAAAAATTTACAATTTCTATCTCTCTTACAGGGTAGTAGAATTTTAAAATTTATATTTAATTTATTAAGCTAAATTTCAGACAACTCTTTTGTAGTAATTAGGTAAGGTGTCAAGGGAAAAATCATAGCTTTACAAATATAATATAAACCCAAAAGGGGTTGGAGATATATATACATTTTTCCAGTTTTCGAAAAGCATTCAGACCATTGCCTGAGGATAATAGTTTCTATATAAAACTTAAAATTATATTATTGGGTTCGGTGTGGCGTATGATTTATATTAATTAAGAATTCATTATAGAAAGCTTGAAAAATCTCGAAGACTACTGAACCAGTCTTGAAAAATGAAGCTTAGACTTACGATAAATTTTTAATGCTTTTAGCAAAAACCAGAAGCCATGTTAATGGTGAAATTGAATTGCATTTACTTTATTTTGTCTCCAGATTGTTCCAGATATCAATTTTGTTTGTTAACAAATTCTAAATTTGCAAACGCTTAAAACTAAATACATCCGATCTTTCAGCAGAATTGCTTACCAAATACAAGAATTTACACTAATTTATGGCATTCCCTAAAGAATGCCATAGAATAGTCGTTGAACGTTGGTTTTCATTAAATCTTTATATCATGTGGTCCCACGTGGTATAATTATCTGCTAGACTGTACATGATAAATAAATGGGGAGAACCTTTTAAAAGGTCGTCAAGTGACTTAAATTATGTTAGAACCATGGACGTATGCTTTATATTAATCATGAGATCGTTTGAAACAAATATTGATCTCATGTACTTTCAAAAAGATTAAAACACAAGTAGATATATAAACAAAATCCATGGTTTGTTGTGAAGATAATTTACTTTGATATCTTAATAGACTTTTAATCTTTATAAAGAATCTTCCTTGAACCAATGAAAGGCAACAGTTTAAATTTGCAGCTGATATAAATGTTGATTTTTTTGGTGTCAATAATTTGCCAAAGAGCTAAGTTTAGTTTATGAAGTAGGACCGATCATCTCCAACATCTCTATTTGATGGCCCTATGTTCATGCTTCATATGTTTCAAGAATAAATAATATATTGCTTTTAAACACTTAATTATAGTAATACATCGCATAATACGAATTTTGTTTCATGTGTCGTATGAGTGATATTAATTATGAGGTTAATGGAAATAAATTGTCATATTTTCTAAACTAAATACATTGGAAAGAAAATGTAAAGTACATTCTAAAGCTAAGATATAGTGTTACATGCTGCACGTTGCAACGTTCAATATGTGCAAAGGTTGTGTTTATATCTAATCTCTGTTGTTGATTTTATAAAAACCCTGAATGTCACAGTGCAGTCGTAGTCCAAATAATGATTTATCTTATAAATTATGAACAATAAATTGCCAAGAAAACCTTAGTTCACATCTGCATGACATTACTCATTATTCGAATACTTTTATTTACTATCATTCTCGATATTTTACAATAAAATCCGATGCTAATCAGAGCTTTTAGAAAAAAAAACATTGAAACATATCTAATCCCACTTTGCCTGACATGCAAATGTCTCGACTATGTTACTGCTGAAATCCAAAGTGGAACATGTAGCACAATTTACAACGACCATTCACAAGTGATTCATGGCTACTGACAAGCAAAATAAATACGCACTATTTAAGAAATTTACATCAATTGTAATTGTAATTCATATGTCATGATACCATTTTCTGGGTGAGGCTAAATGAAAAGTACAACGGCAGTCCCACAAAAAAAACCTGACAAAAACGTTCAACGGCTCACACATCAAATTCTCGTTTAAATCGAAACTGAGCGGTTTTTTTTCAAGTTGTTCCCTCCAAACTAAAGTAATTGTGTTTGGCATGCCGACCGGTATCGTGGTTCATTGATTGTCAATCCAATGACAATTTGTGTGCTGGGAAAATAAATCCGACTACCGATCAACCAGAACCGGCGCATATTTTTTGTTCGCCCGTTCAACTCATGCCATGGCCTGGCAAGCAAATGTTCAGTTTTGCATAATTATTTAAAACCAGAGAGAAAAACCATTTGAAAACAT
The DNA here is from genome assembly GCA_947397865.1 of Polietes domitor. Classification (NCBI taxonomy): domain Eukaryota; kingdom Metazoa; phylum Arthropoda; class Insecta; order Diptera; family Muscidae; genus Polietes; species Polietes domitor. The sequence continues at coordinate 41,114,617 of OX377618.1, read as the reverse complement.
TTTAACAAAATTACTTTTTTGTCCTACCTCCCTCCATCCATCCGTTAGTCATGTAAAAAAAAGTTACAATTACAAGTGGTTTTGCAGGGTTCAATAATTTCAATATTTGCTGGCATGATTGAAAAGGATGGTTGGGTGGGCGGGTGTTGGAGTTCAGAGTGTTTGTGTTCGTTATTAATAAATGAAAATTTAATAAAAATAAAAAATATGAAAGATATTTGCGTATTAGGGGGGGGGGGGAGAATGGTAACACGTGTTAACTAAATTATGTTTTCACAGCAGTTATGAAAATTTGAAAACAGGGAAATGTTTTTGGAAGTATGAAATGTATTGTTACAAATTGTTTTGTAATGGCATTGATGGGGATTTGAGGGGAGAGAGCAGCCGGCTAAACTAAGTGCTGTAAGATAATGATTAATAAAATATTTTACAACTAATGACATCAAAAGACTTTTACAGTTAGAGCTAATTTATTGCTTAACTTTCCAAAAATAATAAATATCAGCACTAAATATTTTAAGTTTAGAATTTAGGTGATTTCTCAAATTCTCAGCTTTATTTCTTGTCGAAAATGTTTAGTCTAAAGGGTCTAGTTAATGAGATATGACTGACTGATATGTTAAATGTTTATCACTTACTTTATTTGTTCTTCAAAACTATCCGAATTAAAATATTTAATTAAGCTAAATACCATAAATTTTCAAATGTTTTAAGTCTTTACTTTATCTTCCATCAAAAATTTTAACTTCGTCTTGTTTAGTAACCAAAATATAACTTGATTTCTATGAAAACCTCATAATCAATATCAATCATACGCCATATGTGAATTTTATTGAAATTTTAAATTTCTACAAAATTTATGTATACTTCTAAAGCTTTTCCTATTTAAACATTATATTGTTTGCTTGTTTTATATATTATCAATGTACAATATCCTCCATCGCCCATACTGTCAATCTCTGGCTGTTCGCATCAATATAGCGGGCCTTTCATGACAATTTTCTTCAAAACTTTAGGATTTTGAAGTATTAAAAATGTAAGATACACTTTGTTTACAAATGCTTGTAGTCTTTGCTTTATTTTCCATTTAAAATTTAACGTTGGCTTATTTCGTTTTCGAAATATAGTCTGATTTTAAGAAAACCCCATAATTAATATCAATCATACGGAAATCAATTTAACGGAAATTGTAAAATTCTACAAATTTAGGGGAATTTTTAGATCTTATCTTATCTTATCCATCATTGTCCAAATTTTTAATCTGACTTTTTTTGACCTCTGTCTACAAAACTTTAGGATTTTGTCTTCAAAACTTTAAGATGCATTTAATTTGCAAATGCTTGAAGTATTTGCTTTATTTTCCATTTTCTAAAATGTTCAGGAATTTCAAAATATTTCCCTGTTTACTATGTAAACCTCATAATTAATATCAATCATACGCCATATATGAAATTTAATGAAATTTTAAATTTTTAGAAATTTAGGGACATTCTTGAGGTATATTACAAATCCGGAATCTCTTCCATCGCCCAAACTTTCAATCTGCGGGTAGTCGCTTCAATTTGCATTCTTGAATATTTTCTTTAAAATTGTAGGATTTAGAATTATTGAAATTTTAAGATGCACTAAATTTGCAATGGAATGCAGTCTTGGCTTTATGTTCCATTTAAAATTTTTGCTCTAACTTGTCTGGGTTTCAAAATATTTCCCTGTTGACTATGCAAATCTCATAATTAATATTAATCATACGCCATATATGAATTTTAGGGAAATTTTAAAATTCTACAAATTTAGGAAATTCTGACGCGTTTCTTTTTTAGATCTTTTTGTATAATCCCAATACTCAGTCTCTTGCATTGTCCAAATTTTGAATCTGCCGGTGTTCGTATCAATATAGAGGACCTTTCTTGACATTTGTCTTCAAAACTTTAGTATTTTGAATTAATAAAAGTTCAAGATTCACTTAATTTTCAATTGCTTGCAGTCTTGGCTTTATGTTCCATTCACAATTTTTGCTCTAAATTGTCTGGTCTTCAAAATACTTCCAGCTTACTATGAAAGCCACATAATTAATGTCAATCATACGCCATATATGCATTTTAGGGATTTTTTTATTTTCTACAAATTTAGGGTCATTTCTGAAGCACTTCCATGTTAATATTTTTGTTTGTCTTCTTTGTGACATCATTATCCTATTATCTGTCACAGAAATCGCATAAAGTCCTTAGCACTATGGTATCTGTTGATCTTGGATACCATAGCATTGTGAAATTAAGACGACTATCTTCAGTTTTCGTAAGCACTTGTAAATATCTATCCCATTCTTATTATTCTTAAGTCACTTGTTCTGAAAATCCCTAGAATCCTCGTTATTTCCGTAACACAAAATGTGGTGGGAAAATGTGTCGTAGGTTAAACAATATCTGCCGTTCTGCCCAGGGCAATGGACAATTATTGGTCGGAACAACGAAGTTTTTTTTTTTATAAAACTTTTTTATTTCATTTTTTGCCAAAAGCTAGAAAACAACATAAACCGACCAACGTTTTGCCTCGGTCACATTCACAATGGCATTCAGGGCATAACATCATCAACAACAACAACAACTACGGTTAAAAGTACAACGTGAAAGACTTTTGACCTGGATTTTCTTCTTTGGCTCCGTAACGTAACGAAAAGAATTTGAAAAGAAAAAGTAAAAGTGTTTTACGCCCCATCACAGCAACCAATTAACGAACACATTTTGCCACTTAGTCGGCTAGCCGACTTCTCTCGCAGAATGAACTATATACAACAAAATCGTATTAATAAATTGCCATGGAACCACAAAACGGGAACAACAACTTGGTGCTGCCGTGTTCTTTCGGCTACAAAAAGGCACTTAATAAGTCATTAAAATAATTTAAAGGCAAAATATTATGATAACGTGTGGCTACAAATGATTCGCTACAACCCTCCGCAGACTAATAGGCTATGATGCCGTAAAGGGTGTTGAAGTTTAGGCATGGGGTATGAATCAAAGTGAAGAGTATTCTGGATGGGAAACGTCTGAGCTGTTTTTCTCTTTCTCGTTGCAGCCGTTTCATGACGTTACCAAAAATATCATCATTTCAAATTAGAACACCATCATTCTCTCCCAATTTGAAGTAAAGTTTGTCTACCCCCTACTACCACCCCTTGGGGAATAGTGAAAGTACATTTGTATGTTCTCACTTCCCCCGCCTCCTCTTCTGCTACCCCTTCCCAAAGAAAACAAAGCTATTAAACTCATTGGCCTTCTATGTAATGCAAATGGGTGTTAAAAAGTGTTAAATAATGTCTATTATTTGCCATATGACTGAGACGTACAACTAGCAACTTGGGTCATGGCGATAGGTTTTGTCTGTGGGCCCTTGAGATGGCTGCAACGGATGCCCGGATGGGTAATTTGGCTCAAAGCCAAAGAGCTTTGTTCAGCTCAAAAGTTCATAAGCATAAGGTTAATAAGTGATGCTCGTACTATTGTGTTAAAATGTTTCGGGGCAGAGGAAAAATTAAGATGGCAATTCTGAGTGTTACGGCAATAAAAAAGTAGGCAGCAATGTCGGATGTTTGGCAGTGGTGACCCAAATGAGATTTAAAGTTCATTTTGCAGTGGCTAGAGAAGGCCACACATGAAATTAAAATATATTTTAACACACTCCGGAGTGATTTATATAACCCTTAGCCACAGGATTCTTACAACCTGCAATTACTTTAATGAATATGAAATGTGTTTGCTAATTCTATCACAACATTTTTATCAATATTTTTCTCTTATTTCCATAGAAATACCAGTTCAACATTTAGTGGATTGGAAGCCTAATTTGTTAGCTTTAGATTGATGTTTTAGGGTTTTCGTTGCGATATCTTGTTCTTGAGATATTGCCGCTTATCTAAAAGGACCACTCTATTAAAATCAATCATACGCTCCATGTGGCATATATGTTTAAATTCAGTTATCTCCATATATATCTACAATTTGATGGCATATTAAAGTATTCCTTACTTTTAAGGTCATGCAGAGAACATTCTGATTCATTCTATAAAGAAATTGAAATTTGGTCTGTCATTATTACTACCCCTTATTACTTGCACCAATATTTGCAGTTAATGTTATTCTGTCATTTTTCAACTATTCCTTGTTTACTATAAATTCTACTTGAATAGTAATTTGGCTCATTTTCTGAGAAATACTAAATCCCCCTTGTGTATTCATCAATTCGGGAATTTTCCATTTTAATCTTAAAGTTTCCTTATCTCGAAAGTAGGACATACGAGGGGAGAATAAGAAATAAATTAAAACTATTTTAAGACAAACCAGCTTTTATCCCTACCATTAACTATTCGAAATTTTTGACAACATGGTACACAATAAACAATTCATTGGATAAATATCAATCATGCGTCCCATATAAAAGAAATACGAGATTTTTCAAGATTTTAAATTTACTAAAATTTAAAGATTTTCTTAATTTTATATTTAATTTGAAACTTTCTTATTCTGCTATCCTTCCTTAACACCCTGCATCTTAAACACCAGTATTTATAAAATTATGCATATTAATCACAAAAATATTAAATTAAAAGAAAATCTTATAGAATTTATTATTTCTCCCGAATCATTAAAATGCAAAATCGCAGCTAAAATAATTACAGTCTCGCGTTAATTCTTAGAAGAAAAAAATTAACATTCATCATAATTTTTTTAATAACTTTGCAACAATCATTAAATGCACTTGAATTACCCCGTTATGCCGGAGAAGAGGAAACACATAAAGCAAGAGCATATAACAGCTCAAACCCACGCTTTCAACATGAATGCAGGCACCAACAACACCAGACAACTTTTCGTTCCAAAGAAATGCGAGATAAACGCGATAATGGTCAAACGTTTTATTCTTTAGTGAAGGAATACAATTTCCAGTAAAAGAGCCTCGAATTCACGAGCGAAAAAAAACTACCACCAATTCGTCGACTTTAGCCATGAAGCATAAGCTTCATAACCATGAAAACCATGGTCATCAAGAGCATCATCCTTGCCATAGTCGTCATCATTAAAATCATCATCACTTGCAACAGCAGTAGCAACAACTACAAGTGCAACGCTGGTTACGGCAAACATTACAATAATGAATTCATCCCCATCCAAACATCAGCATTGCCATCGTTATCTTTCCCAACCAAAACTGTTGTTTGCTGCAAGTGAATCCTTAACTTTACACTCCGTTTGCAAAATAAGAGATCAGAGCTCGTTTTCTCGCAAATTTTTATGCGATTTTTTTCTCCGTGCACATACATTTTATATTTACTGTTGCTGCACGCTGAAGTGGAATGCAAAGTGGTTTTCCCCTCGCCTGCCATTGAACAAACGCCATTGCCATGGTATGTTTAAAGAAAATTCAAATTGTTTTTAAAGAGTTGATATTTACTTAAAAATATTAAATGTCATGTTCGTAGTAAGTAGTATAGCTGCATTGAATGTCAGAATTTAAAAAAGGATTAAAAATTGTATCAATATGTTGTATATTTTTGTAGATTTCTCGGGAAAGTTGTTATACGCCTGCATATTCAAAAGGCCTCTGAACAGAATCCCGAGTCCTTAAAGTATGAAATTGCATAGAAAGTTCCTAGCAAAGCTTATTTTCTATGCTAGAATTAAGTAAATAATTCTTCTGGTGTAGGATGCGTATGATTGATATTAATTTATGAGTTACTGCAGAAAAATGCATGTATCTCCAAAACTAATTACACTGAAGACTAAATTTAAAGTAGCAATTAAAGTCAAGGTTTGCATGGATTTTAAACCTCAAACGAACAATATTGTTCGACCGTACCCATTTGGTAGTAAAATTGATTTGATTTTGAAATATGAAAATTTAGAAAATGTAAATATAAATTTATGTCCACAACATTTCGAATATGGATAGTACTATGTACTACAGTTTTATTCGAGTTTTATTGATTGTGGTTTAATAAATCGGGGTTTTTTGTCAAAACATTTAAATACAATCCATATTTATGGGTAATAACTTTTTACTTTAACTCTGACGTATAATTAATTTCATGTTGAGATTTAGCTAAAGTTTTCCCGAATCTGAAAATACTATACAATTTAAAAAATATATAGTCTAACCATTCTTTTCAGTTATAATTCTAACAATTTCTCTATCAAATCACTTGGCATCCAACACAAGTTTAGTATGATATTTCTCATTAAATGCTTTCCATTCAATCCGTATATAAATTTACTTGCCATAGTTATTCTAAGTCCTGCACATGTTTTCAACATTTCCCTACACCATTCAAGTATGTCTACAATAGTCAAGCGGCAGGAGTTATAACTTAAAGCAATAAATTTCTAGCATTCAATAGCATAACATAATTCTCTACAAGCAAGCATACCTTCTACCCTCGGCGTAGTTTGTTCTATTTGATAATAATACTCTTATTTTATAAGTATTCTTGTACAACAACAAGGACGACGAGGACCCGATATGCAATGTTAACGTGCTGTGGAAAATTTACTACAATTGATTGCACTTTGCACGCTGATGCTGTTGCTGTTGCACTCAAATCGCAATTTTCCATAAACAGCATCTCGCACATTGTGATTATTTTTGTATGTATGTGTGGCATCAGAATCAGCATGTAAACCCGACATGACGTTGCTACTATTCCTTCTTCTGGCGAAGAAGACAAAGGCAATGATAATGATGGTAAATCGAATTAACAGTAGCCCATATGAATTTAAACTTCTAGTTTTCCATATAATAGAAATTGAGATATACAAGCTTTAACAGAAATAAGATCGACAATCCTAGTGAGATCGGCATTTTTATTGACTACCGAATGAGTGGATGGCCCACCCGCTTCGGTATTCTAGGAAAGACCATCTAGCAACATAACTAATATTAAAGAGAAATATCGCTTCTAATAATGGCATTGGCGATGTACTGATAGCCAATTGCTATATTTAGATTAATATAGCAATTAGTACGGTGATTTTTATAAGAAAAGCTGAAAATAATAACTTTTGAAACTCTCAACCAAATTAAATCCATAGGATTCTTACAGCCTGCTATTACTTTTATTATTATGTTTTCTAACTCAGTTCATAACATCACAAAATGTTTACCCATATTATTGCCTTATTTCCATATTTTCCACATAAAAACCAATACAAAATTGCACACAACATTTAGTGGATTTTTGGCCTATATGTTAGGTTTAGATTGATGTCTTAGGGTTTTCAATGCGGTATTTTGTTCTTGAGATATTGCTGTTTATCTAAAAGGGCCAATCTATTAAAATCAATCATACGCTCCATGTGACATATATTTTGCAATTTATTTAGATTTAAATTTAAAATCGAAAAAAACTTTGGCTGTCCTGTGAGGAAGTTCATTACGTACTAGCTTTCCTTTGATGTAAATATCAATATTTTTGTTATTGTTTTTTAATTGTTTTTGTTAATTGGTTAATTAATATGAAAAGTGATTTCTAATTCAATTCATAACATCACAAAATGTTTACACATATTATTTTCTTATTTCCATATTTTCCATATAAATTGCGCACAACATTTAGTGGATTTTAGTAATATGTGTTATCTTTAGATTGATGTCTTAGAATTTTCATTGCGGTATTTTGTTGTTGACATATTGCACTTTATCTAAAGGGACCAATGTATTAAAATCAATCATACGCTCCATGTGACATTTATTTTTAAATTTATTTAGATTTAAATTTAAAATCGAAAAACTGTGGTTGTCCTGTGGACGTTCATTACATACTAGCTTTCGTTTGATGTCAATATCAATGTTTTTGTTATTGTTTTTTAAACTGTTTTTGTTAATTAATATGAAAAGTGTTTTCTAATTCAATTCATAACATCATATCATACACTCCATGTGACATCTATTTTTAAATTTATTTAGAGAAAGTTCATTACCATTTCGTTTAATGTAATTATCAATGTTTTTGTTATTTTTTTAATTTATTGTTAGATCCCTTGAAGATGACTAACAATGTTAGTCAAAATATTGAGCAGCGATAAATAAAAAATTAAAAAATAATACTAAGTTTTTTACTCATTAAGGGCATTGAGCCAAACTATAACATAAAAAATTAAAATTATAAGGCCAACTATCAACATCTTCAAATTTATTTAGAAATAAAACTACTCTTTAAGGGATATGCCCCTTTTAATGATGATATCATCGATGTACTTATAGACTATTGCTATATTTAGAGTAAACTCGCAATTTCCCCCATGATTTTTATAAGAAAAGCTGAAAATAACAACATTTGGTATTCTGAACCACATTGCGTATGATTGATATTAATTAGGAGGTTGTTATGCCAAACTGTAAATATCTCAGGGAGTATATGCTACAAAAAAGAAATCCGAACAGTAAATGAAAGCTAAGCATGTTATCTTTCACAAATGGTTACTAGTTAGAATTGTTCTCTAATAAAATCAAGTGTAACATTTTCGCCAAAAAAAAAAAAAATAACCAAACTCATCATACGAAATCCATAAGTTTCTTATATATAAAATATGTACATGGGAGCTCGTATTGCTTGTTAAGTATTTTCACTGAAATTTTCCTGTTCTTCCTCAGTAACTTTATATTCAATTTGATGTTTTTCCCGGCGAACATATGTACACTGTTTGAGATAAGTTAAACATGTATATATATAGTATATAAAGAAAGTACAAGCATAATACAAATTACTTTTACAGCAACTTCTTTTCATATGCAAACACTTATTGATGCATATATGTATACATAGATTTTGTACATCCTTGATGTATTTACCGCCAAATATTGTTAAGTTTTTCAATTTAATTTTCTTTTTTCTCGCGCTCTCTTTTTACCTGGAGCTCATGTTGCACAATAAAGTGCGTTTGAAACTAAATTTTCTATTCCGGTCTTTTGCTACTTTTTCCGCAACTGAAATGTGGGCGTGAGTGGTTGGATGTTCCAAAGGTGTTATCAGCATTACCCCGAAACAAACAACAACAACAACAATAAGTGTTACTAGTACGAACAAATGTTTGTTGTAAATTTGATACTGCTGGTTGTTACCGCGTTGCCGCGCTATGCGAGAGAGCGATCATGGAGGAAATGTAATTTGTGTATCAGCACAAAACTACAACACGGAACAAGAACCGGAATAAAAGAAATGAAACGAACGCTAAAATAACAGAGCTGGCTGGATGGAGGCGGCACTAGGTGGGTGTTTCTGTAATGCATTTGTAACAAATTTGTTCTAAACGCACACTGAGCGACTGAACGACAGCGGGCAGACATACAAACAGACTGACAGACATTGTACGAATGTACGTACCGCCAAACGATACGTATAGTTTGACATAAAGGAGAATAATACCATTTGAATATGAGTAGGGGGTGGGCTTGTAAAACAGTTACAAGGTAAAATGTGATGTTAAAAATGTTGTAAAAAATATGATAAGATTACACATAGTCAAAATAATGGTTGCGATAAATGGAGCACGAAAAACACTCGCACATACATCAACAGACACACAGCTAGGAGCGGAAATTGCGGAAACTAGTTACGGCATCGTAATTGTTGGCAAATGCTTAGTTTCTTTGTGAGAATTCAAAGTATTAGTAACCGCTTGAGACCATCTGCTAATTGGTCTTTGAACTACTTAAGTGCTGGAATGCAAATATGTTTAAATTGAATGAAAAGTAAAAAATGAGCATATTTATACACCATTGTGTATAATACATTTCTAAAAGAGTTGCTATTTTTTTACTATCACAAAATAAGCGTTAATCGTTAAAAGAGAACATTTAAAGAAATTAATAATGTAGTTTTTATATTAACAGTTCATTTCAATATTAAAGTTAGTTAGTGTTAAATATAAGGTCGGGGCTTGCTTTTCATAGTCTGATTTAATTAAACTTTTTACAATCATCATATAAAGAAATAGCTTTAGGAAATACGAGGGAGGGACGATTAGATTTTATTCATACAACGGCATGTCTATATTTTCTTCGTAGTTCATAAGAGTTCAAATTATACAATCATATCATCATAAGTTTTAAAAATGGTACGATAAAACTCTAAAAATATATGAAATTTAAGATTGAAGAGCTTACAAACAAACTAGTTTCTGGTAATAAGGTGCGTATGATTAATATTAATTTGTCAGAAAAATTCAGGGTTACAGAGATCTAATTGCATAGCGTCAAAATTTAAAATAAAATGGACGTAGTTAGGAGTTTATTTTTCATATAAATTTTTTGTATATCCTTCTCCCGCCCCTTATTTTCCTTATTCATTCCAAGAATAAATCGTAAACTTATAATGTTTCAATTTACTACAACTTTTATCTTACTCTCTAGACATTCGTCATATCAATTGATGCTTCTATCATTAAAGGAGAAAATCTAGATCATAAACATGAAATTAATTCTGCTGATATTTATAAATAAAAATTCTTTGAAGCTTCAAATACACAAATAATCCCAAATCTTATTCCATTTACTGAGATAAAATTCAAATATACCATCTGTTTAGCGCTGTTTAGTATTAGTCGCTCGGAGTAATACTTTTTAGAGGAGCTTTATCAAGATTTTTGGTCATATAATTGTTGCTAACGTTTATTCCGCTGAATAAAAAATGTCCCCACAAAAATAACTTTAAACAAATCAAATTTGTACAGGAAAAAGCTCATAGATTTATCGGATGTGACTGCAGAAAGTGTTTTTAGTTTAGTAATTCCATGAGAGGACTCAATTTTATGGATATTAATGAAATGTAGATTCATGCGCTACCAATCCCAGTCATGGCTTCCATTGTCAAAATATTATTTAAAATAACTAACTATCGCAATTAAATTCTAAGCAAAAACCTCTCAAAAGGTCGTTGTTCTCTGGTGTTTATTAGGGAAACTATTTTTTGTAATAGGTGACGTATGATTGATACTATTTACGAGGTTACCTCAGCGAAATGCAGATATCATTGAACTTAGTTGTTGTACTGGCAATATTAAAATTAAAAACTGAAATTAATACATACATTTTTATATAAAGATTATATATAATAGTTTAAGTAAGATTTGTATGACTCAATCAATTTAAGCCGCAATATTTATGAACTGCAAAATCAAAAAATATTATTATCACAATAGAAGAAGTAATTCGTAAGGAATTTGCACAGAATCTATGTTTTCTCTATATTTAACTGAGAGTTATTTTTCGACCTGGATCATATATATTTTTTTTGGACATATTGGGACGTTTACTTCTTCAATGGGACATTCAATTTTGCATTACTTCAAGAATGGTATATTTAAAAGATGAAATTGTTATTAACAATATTTTTAAAAATATATTTAGAATGTTGAATATATAAATGTTTTTGTTAAATTGTTTAGTAGTAGTACGTCATATTTGCGAAACGTAAACATACCACACATGGTAGGTCTCAATATGGAATACTTTGACTATCAGACTATCCCACTTTTTTGTTATTGAGAACTTTTGCAAGAATATGGTTAAAACCAGATTTCCAGTGTAGTCGTCATTATTTTGAAAACCGTGCCTTAAGGCACTAGTTGACGCTCCCGTAAGAGCTGTCACGTTAACCCAACTAAGCAGTCCTTATATCTACAAGGATATTATCCCTTCAACGAATATTTTTCTTCGAAAATTTACTTCAATAATAAATCCTTCAAACATGTCAACAAAGTACTTGTATCAGTTCGCAAAAAAAAAAGCTAAACGTGTAAGAATTTCAAAACTTCTGTAACGTAAACGTACGTAAGCGCCATTTACATTATCCATAAATACATACCTCAGCAAACAGCCGGCAGAGGCAGAGACGGGCAGGGCAAATAACGAAACTATAATCTTTTCTAAAGAAACTAAAACTGACCTTCCTTGGATCAAGCGAAACCAGACCATGTATGAAGGAGAACAAAAAAAAAAACAACATGAATATCGTATGTAATCTTAAGAAGAAGACGAATACGAAACAACGTGTAGCAAAATATGTGGTACGCGACGCTTAAGATGCGCCAAAATAACTCGTTTTCGTAACGAATTTTACACGTTTCGAATTTTTTTCTTGCTGTTCAACTAAAACTACAACAAGAACTGTGACCATAACTATGCATCTCACTACACTTCTGAAGTATGTAGACGAGGGCGGGCGTAATAAGTGTGGAGAGAAAATACTAGTGATGTTTTTTTCATATTATGAATGATTTTTAGTTGTACAGTCTACACTTTTTTGCCAGTTTTTACCGAATAACAAAAATAAATAAAAATAAACATTTTTTGGCTTTTTAGCTCTTATAGTTGCCCAGGTGATTGATAGAGCAAATATGACTAGAAGTGATTTACAGAGGAGGTTTGGGGCAACAAAACTGTAGTGGGCGGTAATTCTCTAGCTGGCCCCATTTAGCCATCAGGAAGCCACAAGGTATTTTCCTCTGCTTAAAAAAATAGACAAAATTGCTTCGGTATCAAAAATTTAATTTTTTAATTTTTTTTACTATTTACTTAAATTGTAAATAAATTATGTTTCGATTTATTTGATTTTGAAAAAAAAAAACGGTTTATAGTAGCCCAGCTAAAAGGGTAACAAGGAGGATGTATAGGGCGCCAAATTTTTAGGACATAACTATTATTTGCAGATCACGAATATTAAACCGTACTCAAATGTCTTAATTACTCATATACAGACACAAAATGATATGCAGAAATGTTTTATTTTTATATTTTTTTATAAAATACTAGTATACCCGGCGGTGCACGTGTTCACTTTTCCCTATTCCCTTACTTCGTATGCTTTGGAAGATAAAATGAGTAAAGTTTTGATAGTTTTAAAATATTTTTTGTGTGGGAGGTACCACCCCCTTTGTCCTATCATGACCTAGTATATCCAGGAACCATCCTCTGTTCAGAAGTTAGATACAGTAAAATTTTCAGACGAATCGGTCCACCGGTTTGGTGTGCTATACCCAACATACAGACACACATTGATTTTTATATATATGTATAGAGATAGATAGATATATAGTTTTTATTTTTTGGTTGTCAATACTTTACAGCTCAAATGACAGCAAATTTAAATTTTGAAAGCATTTTTATAATTGCCGGTAGTAAGACAAACTGTGCGGAAACCCTAACCAACTACTTCAAAACCACTGTGCTTTGCAAATTTCGTCGGTCTGTCAACTATATATTGAATTCTAACCAAAGTCATTGCCTGTGCCATAAACTTATTGCTCTATAATTGCATTTTACTTCACTGCTCTTACAGTCCTCGTATCCACATGTCCTCGTACTTGAAAATCAACTGAACCGAACTGAACTGAAGGCTGCGCGAAATGTGTAATCATGTTACAACATATTGAGGCACGTCTTATGCTTCAACATAACGCGTTGCATTACCGCTGTTGTTGTGTGGCTGTGGCTTTAACATTGACTTGGCCAACCAACCGACCGACCGAAAAAGGAGAAACATTCTTATCCAAAGATATAAAAACAACTGGCTGAAAAAAGTAAAACTACAAACGGCTACTACACTAGTTCTACTTAAAAGCTTAGCTATGCCATACAACCGCTAAGAACGTACGATTTCTTCGTCTGCCTCTTCTTCGTTTTGGTTGTCCTGATAGCAAGAGCTTGTCTCTCTGGCTGGTGGTTTGGTGATTTGCCCGATCATGGAGTTATTATTCTTTCTCTGCTTTGCTGTTTTGTTTTTTTTTTTTTTTTCAATCAACTGCCCCAAGAATTTTACGGCTAAAAATAGTCTCTACTCATGCTGCGTTAATGTGGTCATTTAATGTTGATGTGTTATATGTGAGTTGGCATAAAATGCAACATAATTTGCCCCATCATTTTTTTTCGTTTCGTTTTGCCTTCTTACTTCTCATTTCTGAGGTTTTCGCCTCATTCCATCCTTATCAGCTAACTCTACCTTTGTGATGTGGATTGGGCCAACCAGGCCAGGGTAAAGGCGGGCATCGTATAAATGCGTGGTGGGAGGGGGCAAGGTCCCCGTGGAATATGATATCTCAACGCACTAACCATTTATTGATATTTTAATTAAATGATTCATAAAATACCTTAAGACCTCGTGGAATGGTTGGTGCGGGGAAACGTGCAGATCACATGCTTTTTGTTTGTGTAGCAGGTCATTTTTGAGGAAATTCAAGGTTATTGAAACGAGTTTTCGCAAAAGTAAAGTTACCACAAATGTTGACAAAAAATACCCCAGGATACTACCAGTCTGGTGGCCATGTTGGTCTCCCCGAGACGGAGTCTAGAGTAGAAAATTTATTTAAACAAACAAATTGTTTTTTTTTTAATAATTTATTTCAGCAAGTAATACTGTTTCGTACGGAATACACAAATCTTTTGATTTTACAATCATAAAGGATAGCTTACCGCCATCTATATGTTGTCATAAACCATATGGTCGGTAGTACAGATTCATCACAAAAGTTGTTATAAATACCAATTAAATTATATTTTTTTTTACAAAAATGCTCATTGATAATTTTTAAGACATTTTTTAGTAAAATTCCGATTTTACAATCATAAAGGATACCACGCTGCCGTCAATATGTTGTCATAAACACATAAACACCAATTAAACTTTATTTTTTTTTTGATAAAATCAATTAAAAAATATTCATAGATAATTTTTAAGATATTTTTAATAAAATTCCAATTCCCTTCGAAGGTACCTTCAACATTTGTACTCTCATTCTGGAAATAAAAGTTCGATTTTATGCTCAATTAATAGTAATTAGAATGGATGTTTCGATATCCTGTGCTTCAAGAACAGTCTTCAAAAAATGGATTTTTTTGAAAATGGTTTTTAAAACCATAATTTTTTACAATATATCTTATATTTTATTTTATAATAACTGGCATCTTAACGAAGAAACCAACACCTATTTGAAAAGATTTTGGCTACTCTCTTATTCGCAATGATTTTCCACATATATTTCACTAGATTTAGTGAAACAATGCCAATGCTATTGTGAAATAGCTAGACTAAGTTATTGCCATAACGAAGATTGTATTTTTCATGTGAAAGATAGACCCCCAAAATTCAAATTCAACAAGCAAGTCTCCTGATTGATTGATAGCTAGCTTTAGTGGTTGTCATTCCCCCTAACTCTGAAATCTAGCTGTGATCTATTATCACCGAATATCAACATAACCACCCCTCCCCCCCAAAAAAATCATCTATAACACGAAGGAAAACACCTGTTATCTAAGCAACAGCCCAGCAACAACCCCAACACCATCCATATCCAAGCGAACGTGAAATAATTTAAATGGGGAAAAATGGCTTGGTTAAAACAAGCCAGCCTCGAATAAAAAATTCAAACTGTCACCTCAAACATCATTAGTCATCAATTTCAAATCTACTGCGACGCGTCGTCCCAACAAAAGAGCAGACAACTGAAATTTTCATTTCAGCCCAAACCCAAGCTCACAACAATAAAAACTGAAAAGTCAAAAAACAAAGACCCTTTTTCCAGCGACTCATGACGGCGAGCTGGTGTTGTTATTGTTATTGTTCAAATAAACATATTATATAACTTATTAGCATACAAATAATGGCCTATCATTGCATTTTATTGTGTCTGAAGGGGGGGGGGGGGGTAAACATTTAATGATATGTAAGCAACCAAGCGACCGACCCACAATCAACCAACATACATATGCTTTGGAAAGAATAAAAATTGAATGAAAAATGTCCAAAAATGAACACAGAATGATTTGTCGAAAATTTGACTGAATTGAACGAATGAATAAATGAATGAATGGCCAAAACGAATGTGCAAGCTGTTGTTTGTTTTGGAAAATCGCATAAAAATCCATGATACAGATGATGTGATTTGAGACTTTGTAAACAAATATGTACGTAATTAAATACATACATACATAAGTTGTTAGATGAAAACGCAAACTGATGTAACTAGCAAAAAATATTATACATATATATAATATATAACATGTGAAATATTCTTCTACCTTAGAAAAACCAAATAAAACTAAACAGTGGGTGGGGCAGTTAGTATTTTAGCCAACGATATGAATATACTAATGTTCGTTACAACAACACTAAAAAAACTAAACGATAAAATATTTATTGATATCATAGTAAATTCATAAATTTGTTACACATATACATACAAATTACATTTAAATAAAAAGCGAAATACGAAATATTATTTATTTTTTGCCGATTTAATACAGACTTTGTGATGTTTGTAAATATTAAAATCAAATGTGGGCCAGAATTTTTAATATCGGTCCTAAAAGGGAACATTTGTCCGATTGTTTGTTATACCCTACACCTATTCGTGGAATAGGGTATTATAAGTTAGTTTTCCGCCAAATGTTTGTAACACCAAGAAATAGTCGAGCTAGAACCACCAGCTGAATCGATTTTTCATTTCACAGGTCGCAATTGTTGTCCGATTGCCGTGGAATTTGGCAGAAGGAGATCGGTATTTGGAGGTAATCCGTTCAGATTTAGATATAGCCTCTAGGGTTTGCATCCCGGGATTTCCCGCGGGAAAATTCCCGGGAATTTGCACATTTTTCATTTCCCGTATCCCGGGAATCCCGCGGGGATTCAGTAGAAAATTTTACATATTTCTTTTTAAGCTGCGTTTGGATGTAGACTTAAAATCCACTTTTTCGGATTTTCAAGCTCCATATGGAAAAAATTAAAATCCGGGAAAAATAGATTTTGGGCGTGTATCCGAACGCCAAAAATAAAGAATTTAACGTTTTCGAAGCGACAGGACGAAGAACAAACATTTTATTTAATGCTCTACTCACTATTAATATGAACAATTGTTCTTCGTCGCGTCCACATTTTCCAATAAAATAAGAAATATCTGATCCTTAGTTACTTTTGAAACTTGAAAAGATGTTTGAATTGATCTCACATTTCGCTTTATTTATTATAAATTCTGTAACAGGTTCGTTGTGAAATATATATTTTACTTTAATAAAATGTGAATGTTTCATTGGAAAAATAAGCTTAACTCATGGTAAACAGTATGTTGACGATTTCTCGTGCTGTCCCGGGAAATTGAAAAAATAATTCCCGTTTCCCGGGAAATAAAAAGTACGGGAAAATGCAAACCCTAATAGCCTCCATACAAATACCCCTCCATTTTACACTATTATCGCTCTAGAACCCACACCTTACACTGGATCTTGATAAAAATTTGCAGATCATGCTATATTTCAACTAAGAATACATACTTTGAACGAAATCTATATGCAGCGCCCTTACAAATGGACCACCATTTTTTACTATTACCCCTCTAGAAACCATATTTTACATGGGAAGTTTATTAAACTTTGCAGATATTTCAACTAAGAATATCTACTACGATAGTCAAATATATGGGTCCATATTTTGGAGTAACCCCCATATACTACACAGTTTGCACTATTACCATAGTAGAACCTATGTATAACCTTCATATTACATCGGATCTGGATCAAGTTTTCCAGAACATGGATTATTTCACACAGGAACACTTACTGATGAAGTGGACCATGGGGCCAATTTCAATAGGCCTCCAACACGATTTTAGACGTATTTTCCATATCACGTCATATTTCAGTTAGAAACACGTAAAGCAAAAGTGGAGCATTACGCAAAAATATTGCCACCGCTCATTATCATCTACTGATTTGCTTACATAACATTCTAGCTTCAACTTAACAGATCCAATCTTAATGAAAATAGTCGTTATATTTTTCACTAGTCGCAGCTACAATAAGATAGGATCACGCCGCCGACTTTGTTTGTGTATATGTAATAATTTATAGTAATAATTCATATATAAACTACATACAATTGCCCCCATTAAACACGTTGTTTTAGAAATCAAAACCAGGTATATATATATATATATGCAGTGAGTGGTGTAGGGTATCATATAGTCGGCCCTGCCTGACTTTAGCCTTTCATTACTTGCTTTTGTTTGCTTATTTTGGTCTGTAATACATTTTTGATTTGAACTGGTATATTTTCCTGGCTCCAACAATTTACAATCATCAAAATAAAATTAAAAAAATATATTTATACGAATCATTCAATGTCGCCAGCATTAGTAAAAGCATTTCAAGTTTTTTTTTTTCACTTTTTTGTAGAACAACAGAAATAAACAAAAATAATCAAATTGAACAATCAATAGGCTTTGATAAGAAAGCCAAATATTTCTACAATACTTAGCAATCAAAGAAATGCTTTCATTTAGTGTTTTTGTGTTTTTATCCATTCTTTATCTTTTTTTATATTTTGCTTTAATTGCTGCAATATTAACATTCGCTGTTATCCTTTAACATTGAGCTGGTAATAACAGAAAAAGGTTGCTCCGTTATTCTAGGAGAATTCGTCATGTTATATGTGACTATCCATCGAAAATTGAAGTTTTCACCTGGAATACTGTGTAGAATACTTCTGGAATACTGGAATACTTCTGTAGAAGAAAAAGTGACATGTGCATTATATGTTTCTTGTGCCCAAATCTACAACAAGCACCTCAAATAACTCACTACTACTGTTGTATGACTTCTTCTTTTACTCCAAAGGAAAGTGTTGCTCAAATATACCTAAACCCATTCAAAAGGGTCTACACTAATGCGAACAACGAACCGCCTCCCTTCTCAAGTTCCTCTGTAATTTCAAATGTCATTGTAACACTTGTAAACCGCTTGGCAAAGAAAACAAAAACTTTTTGACATTTAACAATTACTTACAATATACAACACTTATGTTAGAGTTAGTGTAGCTAATTCTCCCAGTTCGTCTATGCGCTGTGCAATTCCCTGTTTGATGGTTGATGTTCTTTGTTTTAGAGATGTAATTTTAATTATCCTCAAATTAGACAAAACTTTTAATTACCTCGACAGCGACGAGGAGTGAAACATGAGGAAGAAAAGAAAAACAAAATTATATTTCATTTACATACCTTCGTCGGCAGAGGACAAAAGAGCAGAAGACAAATGTGTTTGACAGATATCACTAAGACCAGTCTTGGGGCTTAAAAAGTTATGCATACACTTAAGAATGATAGAATTTGTAGATGAAGATACGGAATAAATTGAACAATTTTTATTTAAACTGAAAAAAATTGGATGAAAACTAAAAGGGCTGATGGGGACTAACAATATATTTTCGAAATCGCGTTTTTTACATATTCCGATGTACTCCAGTGTTTTGTATCGACATATGGGCATCTCCCAAAAAGGGTCTACCAAAAAATGAAATCAGACCACACTAATATATTTTAACTTTACTTTTTCCTTATTTCGACAACTTTTTTTATTAACTTGTTCTCTTTTATTTTTTTAAGTGTTATAACGAAAATTACTACTTTATTACTACACGTGGAAATACTTGTAGCGTCCGTTTTGTCGCGTCCGTATTCCTGTTGTGGCTAATTAAAAAATCTAAGATATAATTCTAATATTTCATAAATCTACGATCAAAATATATCCTCTGACCTTCATTTACATGTATATAAGGAAAAACAAAGTTCTCAAAAAATCACTGAACTTTGTATATTTGTATAAGACCTTCAAAAGCACTTCAATTGGCAATATAGTAAAAATCTCAGTCAATGAATATGCGAGATATTTAAACATATTTAAGCAAAAGTGTCACCCCGTTCCAATGGAATCACCCATATGTAAAAAACGCGAGTTTTTTAAAATCTCACTTAGGCTCTTTTTTGAATCAAGCTAAGATTGAAGTAGGTACAAGTTGACATATCATCATAATTTCAACGAAGCTATGAATTTATGCTTTAAATCCATAAATAGGAAGTTATATTTTGCCACATTTTAACGTTTAAGTTTTTAGTGCGCTTTTTGGTTTGTCGTGCGCCACTGTGTCACATTTAGGTCAACTTCCACTCACAACTTCTGTCATTCCAAACACCAAATCGCTATTCTAAATATGTGCATGCAATTACAAATTTACTAGCTATGACGTTTATATGCCCTGACACACTCATTAGCACACAGCACCAGTGGGCATCGTAATGCAACATACATACATACATATTTGTAAAAATATTTTGAATGACAGAACAAAGTTGAAAAGAAGAAGAAGATAGAAGAAATGTGTATTATTTACATAAGAAATTCTTAAGTGTTTTGACTTGTACACGACAACAACAGCAACAACCCAAAATATAAAAGAAACATGTAAAAATTCTTGATGTTTTCCACCTTCCATCTCACACCACCAGCACCGGCAACAACACTTGACACAGGTACACACGCACATACACACAGCAACAGCAATGGAAATGAACGGTGGGATTTGTCAACAAATAAAAACGAAAACAAAACACAGGAATTACTTAATCTCGTAGTTGTTGATGTTGCTGTTGCTCAAAGGGGTTTCGAAGTTTTTAACGACAACGACGTCGGCGGCGCCGTCACTGTAACAATGTAACTCATTAACTATGCAGAACTGTATTTTTTGTGAAACTCTCTTTCTCTCTCTATCTCTCCCGCAATTCAGCCTTTCCCCACACACGCACACAATGTGCAGTACTTGAGACAATCCGTGAAAAAAAACATGCAACAACTAAAAACAATACAAAGTTCGACTACAGAGGCAAGTTTTATTACTAAACACAAACCGAAAGAGAAGTTGACAAAGGCGAAGAAGAAGAAGAAGGAAAAACAAACTGAAAATAAACAAAGTCATTGACAATTAACTTGTTCGTTATGTAGATACATATATGTATGTATGTACATATGGGTGTATATAGAATGACCCTTGTTAGGTTTGTTTAATGCGTAACAATTTCAAAAACCAAATGTTAACTACATAATTGGCCTAACGGTAGTTATTATGACACTTTAATTTTTTTCGGGGGCGTCTATGATGTTGACGTGAAAAGAGGGGGAGGGAGGATAGGAGGGGTTAATGCGTGAGACATGCCATAAGTAACTAATTAAGACGCTGCAAACAAATAATAAATATTTATTTTATTGCCTGTCTGTCGATGTACTTGTTGCAGTGTGATTGGATAGGTTTTATTTGCTTACATATCATATTTACTCGATGGATTAAAGAATTTTCTGTTCGAACCCTTTGGTTGTAGCAGTTGCTGGTGCTGTCGATGTACCTGTGTGTACACTCAGAAAAAAAGTATACTAAATTCCAGTAAAAATTTACTTAAATTAAGGAAATTGGTATCTGTTTGGCACCCAGTATGACTTTACTCAATTTAAGTTTATTTTTAACTTAAATGTAGTAAGTTCATACTCAAATCAAGTAAAATTTATTCAAAATGAGTTTTATTTACTCATTTTAACTACAAATGTACTTATATTGAGTACATTTCTCAGACTCAATTTTAGTATGCTTCAGTATCAAAAATTTTTTTTTCAGTGTACGGTGTGTTAATTTGGTTATTTGTTTGGCAATTGCCTGTGGTATTGTTATGACGAAATGAAGCGTATTTAAATGGAACTCCAATTTTAACCATGACATTCCTTAGGGCATTGAAAATTATATAAAAAAGTATAAAATAAAAAAAATAAAAATATAATCTAAAATTAATCTATACACACACATAAACTAAAATTGAGCATTAAGGCGTCCAAGGAAAGAGCGTATAACTACAAGAGGAGCAAACTCGTTATTTCTATGTTAACTTGCAGAAAGGCGGGACAGAGATACTTTTTTCTTCTGCAAATCCCATTTGTTTGTCGTTACTTGACTATTTTCTATAAGGTTTCGCTAGATATTAAATATTTAACAATCAAATACGACGTGTATTAATTTCGTTTTTGTGTATATTTACTTATGTTTTTATCCATTGTTTACCTTATATTATTTGTGTTGTTTTAACATTCTAACATAGCTGCAAAGTCAACATTCGCTGTTATACCTTAACGTTGCAAGAGCTAACTTTCTGTATTGAGTTATAGAAAGTCTTTGGTATCCACAAGGTTTAACGAACGCCAGATAGAACCTACAGCCGAGAGTGGATAATTTATTTTATTCATTTTTCAAATTTTTAAATTTTATAAATCGCCTTCTAAATTTGTCTTCTTTTTAACAACATGCGTAAATAATTGATTTTTAGCAGTTAATCATGTTAATTGATTAACTTAACATTGGTGATGTTGCTTCAAACCTAACGTGTTAAGAGTAAATTGCCCAATCTCGCTTGTAGATTCTCTCTAATTGTCACTTTCAAGGGAACTTTTGGTTTATTTTTTTCTTAAATATCTTCAAGTGTAATTCATATATTTGCTATACTTATTGAAGTGACCTCGTTCTATTTAAAATTTAAATTATTATAATTAACTAGGCCTAGCATTTTACAAAATACGATTTAAATGTGGTATATCTTGGCATTTACGAAATTTATGGAAATTTAAAAACTTTCAAAAAAATATTCATTGTTTATGCTTTAAGATTACATATGTAACAATAAACCATGATTGTGGTCCCACATCTCCCCATGGAACCAGTATATATGTACATATGTATGCCATATTTTTGCTTGGCCAGGGTATAAAGGGTCTGGTTAATCTGTTATGTATTTGTTTTGCCATCCCCAACATGCGAGCGTGCGTGCGTGTTAGCATTTAATCACTTTATCTAAACAATACCATCGACGGATCAAACCAGACCAGACCACACCGCACGTTTGTTCACTCACATGTATGAACAACAGCAATAACAACATAGAGGAGGTACATGTGCATACAAGCGACGTAACGTCACGTGAATGACGGAGTGGCTGCGTGCGTGAATCTGGTATAATCGCACACGTGTGCGGCCGTGTATGTGTTGTTGTTTTTACACTTCATTCAATAGCAATGCTCTTAATTTTAAATCTATTTGATTGCGTACAGAGAGCGCTAGAGAGATTTGAATACAATTCTGACGAATGTGGTCTTGACACTCGGCGGATATAAATTGCTGAGAGGGAGGGGGAGGTAGGCAGGCTGAGTGTGAAACGTCTACACCCGAGTGATACAAAAACGGATGGCAGTGTCACGTCTTAACACACAATCCCACAATACGGACGTGAGCAAATTAATTACAAACGAATTGTTTTCTTGTTTTTTTTCCTATTTCAAAAAACAATCGCAATACCTTTTCATACCGCATATGTATCTACATTAGGTTGGGTCGAATTTCATGCAAAAGAGTTGCTTTCTTGTTTTGCACAATATTTCAAAAATATTAGCAAGCGCCTTATCATACCTTTTTACAGCGCATATGGGCATCTTCCATCTTCTACTCAAAAAACAAGAAAGAAACTGAAAAAGTCGATCAGCGTTTTTAGTGTTCTAAAGCGCTTAAAGAGTACTACATTTTAAAAATATATAGTCAGGATTTAGTACAAATTAGTACAAAATTATAAACAATTTTACACGGAAACGGACGCTACAAAAAACAGAAGTACTTTTGAAGCTCTTATAGAAATAAACAAAGTTCAGCGATTTTTTGAGAACTTTGTTTTTCCTTATATACATGTAAATGAAGGTCAGAGGATATATTTTGTTCGTAGATTTATGAAATATGAGAATTATCTCTTAAATTTTTTTAATTAGGTACAGCAGAAATACGGACGCGACAAATATTTCCACTCGTAGTAAAAAAGTAGTAATTTTCGTTATAACACTTCAACTTCTAATAAAAATAAAAGAGACCTTCAAGTTTCATTATAAAAAAGTTGTCGAAATAAGGAAAGAATAAAGTTAAAAGCTATTAGTGTGGTCTGATTTCATTTTTTCTTGTACACCTTTTTTGGGAGACACTCATATGTTTCCAGTCACCTCGTGGAAATAAAGTTTGGATCGATTACTGATGATTTGCAAAATACTTCGTCACTAAATAAACACTCCAAAAACATCCTAAAAAACATGTTTTCCCGTGTATTGCTATCCAAATTAATAGACTCTTGAAAACACTTTAAGGATACATTTAAATTCTTGCTTTAGAATAATATTTTGTTTGTGGGTTTTCATAGTGATATCAGAAATCTTTTTGTAAAAAACTAAATAACTGCAATCAATACCTTCGCATGATGCCTAAATGATGAAAATCGGTAGGAAATTGACGATTCAGCGGTAATTATTGTAAAAAGAGTTGGAAAATGATGGTTCTGAAAACCCATCTCTCACATATAGATTTTCTTCAAGTAGTATTTAGTATTAGAAAATTTAGTATTTAGAAAATCTTGATTTTTAAAAATCTATAAATCTGCAAAGAGATTCAAAACTTCTACATTTATCCATAGATCTTTTACATGATTATTGTTTTCTTACCTATTAAAAATAAAACAAAATATTTTTTAAGATACTTTTTATTTTTTATAAAAAATTTCGAAAAAAAAATCTATCTTTTTGGAGACTAAACCACTGTTTCTGTGTGAACGTGATGTTCGGACATTATTATAACATTATTGCACAATTTATCCAATCTTCATTTCTGAGAGATGAACGCTCCTTCTTGTGTTTCGTGGCTCAGCCTAATGTACATACTCATGTATCTACAATGTGGATTCAGTCTGTCACACGCCTGAGAATATTGCGCGTAAAAATAGCACATACTGTATGAAATAAACACCCTAAAAACCCTCAGTTCCGAAAATAAATGCTTTTATTTTTGCTGTTTCCCAAACAATTCTGGGTTAAGCATGGACGTGCGTTTCGTGTTTGCCTGAGTATTGGAAATCTGCATTACCCCCCATTAGGTCATGTTGAGGAGAGTTTAAGCAAAATCCTATTCGAATATGAAATTCAATTATTATTATGATGATGCCGATGATTATTGTTATGGTTATGGTTATGGTTATGAATTTACCATCGCCAACATCATTAATATCACAACATGTTGTCGCGGCGGCGTCTATTTAGGTTAGAAAGTCTCAGCAGACCTTACATTGGCATAGGTTGGAATACATCAAATGCACGAGCGATATTGCCTCAAGCTTTTAAGTATTTCTTGGATTTAAAATGAATCGTTAGAATCAGACCTTACTCTACCAGATTAGCAAAACTTTTTAATTTCTGTTTTGTGTTGACTAGATTAGGGAAATATGAAATATTTCGGACACATTTTTTCAATTCAGTTGAAACTGAATTGAAGTTATTCCAAATTTTCTAGTCAACAAAAGGTTTGGAGCGAACACGCTAAAAAAGACTTCCCTTTTGTGATGAATTCAAAAAATGCATATATACCTTGTTGTCTGTCGGTTTTTTTCTAGTTTTCTTCATTTTTTCAAATCTTCGAAAAACCTCACATGGGTGGCTAATTAAGTACAGAGAGCTGAAAGCGCTATAAAATGACACGACAACTTTTATTTGGTTTCTGTGGTGTTTTCCAATATTTCATTATCCCCACAACACCGTCATCGCCGCCATCCACATGCATCCATCCAACACAGTCATCATCATCATCGACATCAAACGCCATTTCAATCACCATTAAAATAATTATTCACACATAATTTCTTCTTGTATTTCTACACCATTTGAATTGAATTTGGTGGTGGAGAAAAACTGGAGGGGACTCAGCTCTCTGTTGACACCCCACCGGCAGCCATAACACATCATCATCAGCAGCATCATGGGCATCCACGAATTTTATGGCTCTTGCTATGAGTACCCCACAAGAACCATCTTCCATAGAAGATACTTGAAACTTCGTAAATGGAAGAAGAAACAGAAGATGAAAACAAAAAAAGGAAACGTTAGCATTGTCATTGCCTCGTTTCTTAAGCGGCTTAACGTTGGACTTTTCATGTCCAAATGATAGTCATTGACATTTATTAGATGCTTTTTTTAATGAATTCCAAATTTACAATTTATAAACATTTTCGTTGAGGAGAGGGAGCCTGAAGAGAAATTAATACGATTTGGAAATGTAATGCCTTTAAAAAAAGCAATCAATTAAAATAGAAACAAGATAATGAGCTGCAAAAAAAAGAAACTAGACATAATATTCCAATACAGAACAATCAATTTGTAATATAAATTTATTACGCTATGCAATGAAAAGTTATGCACGAGACATAAACAATTACTGCTTCATAAAATCAATATTTTATTTAATTCTTACCAAAATTCTAACTTTCGTTGAAAGAATATTAAATATTTGTACTCTGTTAAAATTAAGGTAATTATGATGGCTACAAATGTTGCGAATTTCACTTTCACATAGTAACAGTGGTTTAGGAACAGTTTCCTAAAAATTGATTATTTTTTGCTGGCGTAAAAACCTATAAAAAAATTGTAAACATAATTTTATTTTAATTGTTAATAGCTTAGATTCTAAAGAACAACAGTGTCATATATATAAAGATCTATTAATAATTATAGAAGTTATAGCAGTCTTTTTACATGCAGATGTATTTAAAAAAAAAATCATGATTTTTTTAAATTTTATTTAAAAGCGTAAATCTTCTTAACAAAGTGGATACAATAATATTTTGTTGTATTTTATAATAGCAGGGATCTGAGAATAGAAAACAAGGTTTATTTGACACTCTTTGAAGAAGTAATTAATTAACAAATCGAGTCTTTGTTCATTCTTTATGTTCATTTAGTCAGATCTGAAGACGACATGTACTTCTACAGCAAGAACAATAACTTCTACATTTATCCAATTATGTTTTTCATATAGACCTAGACCTCTTTTCATCGATTCCTCATGTCAGATATTAAAAAATAATACAAAATAGTCTATTATCTTTTTATAAAGGTGTTACTCCCGCATTTAAACAAAAAATTAAAAAAACGGCATGAGTTTTTAAATTCTTAGTCGTATGCATTTATTCATAGATTGTTATACCCTCCACCTCCAGGATGGGGTATACTAACTTTGTCATTCTGTTTGTAAATCGACCTGAGACCCTATGAAGTATATATATTTTTGATCGTCATAAAATTCTCAGACGATCTAGCCATGCCCGTCCGTCTGTTGAAAGCACGCTTGCATCTAAACGATAGGAGCTAGGACGCCCAAATTTTACACAAATGTGTTTTATAGTCGTGGATCGTTTGGGATTGAAACTGGGTGAAATCTGCCCAAAGGGAAACATTTTTCCCTCGCAAGGACTAAAAATAACCCCCAATATTTTAGAGTATCTCATCATATTTTTGCAATATCTCTGCTTGTTCTTACTTGACTTTCCCCCTATAACAAAAACGTGCACCATAAAGTGATTTTTATTCGTAGGGGGTAATACAAATGGTACATATCAAACGACAACAGCTAGAAACACGGAATTCGGAATATAAAAGTATTTTTTCAAATTCGTACTTTTAAGGGGTAAAATGGGAATAGAGGGATAAAAATGGTACCAACCAAACGGCTGCACCTAATCAATCTAATTAGCGTAGACACGTAAAATAAACTGCTTTTCGAAGTTCGTACTTTTTGGGGTTAAAATGGAAAAAGGGGATGAAAATAGTACCAAGCAAATGGCCGCACCTAGAGTCATGAAATTCAGAGTATACATTTATCTGACTATATAGACACGAAAAATAAAAGATTTTTTCCAAATTAGTACTTTCAAGGGATACAATGGGAACAGAGGGATAAAAATGGTACCATCTAAACGGCTACAGCTAAAATGATGAAATTCGGTGTGTACATCCCTCTAAGAAAGTCGTACTCTTAACGGGGTAATATAGGAAAAAAGGGATAAAAATGGTACCAACCAAATGGGCGCAGCTAAAAACATGGAATTCGATGTACACATTCCTTTGACTGCAAAATAAATAGATTTTTCGTACTTTTTACTTTTACGGTTTACTTTTAAAATTGGTTGAATTGGTGAAAGTTAGGTTATTTTGCACTATGTACGTGAGATAATGGATTTTCAAAATTTGTACTTTTGCAATTAAAATAGAATGGAAATACAACCAACTGTAGCATCCGCTATCTACCAGTATTTGAAAATATAAATATAAGAATAGAATAGAATTGCAATTAAAATAGAATGGAAATACAACCAACTGTAGCATCCGCTATCTACCAATATTTGAAAATATAAATATAAGAATATTTAGTTTTTGAATTGACTTGAAATACAATTTCGATATCTAAACGTATTGGTAGCCTTGCCTTATAACCATTAGGTTTGGAATAATACAAATATTATGTTTATTTATAAAATTATTTTTCCAATATTTGTATTTGGCTTGGCTATATTAAAAAATTTATATTTTTATTTATTTTTTGTAATATTATTGCACTTCTACGAAAATCGAAAGCCTCTGTGAAATGCAATCCATGGTGGAGGGTATATAGAGTTCGGCCCGGCCGAACTTAACGCCGTTTTTTACTTGTTTACATATAGACTTTTTTCTCCACTACAATGTTAGTTATTAAAAAATAAAACATAATAAAATGTTTTTTCGGTCTTTTGTCATTTTTATGTTTTTTTTCGTAACAGCAAAATTTAAAAAAAATATCTCCAATTTTCTGAAAATCTCTCTATGTTCGTGATTAAAAAATATTTTGACACGAGTCTTAGGAAAAAATCTTAAAAATTGCATTTGCATAGTTATAGGCATTTGAATTTGCACAAAAATTGAAAATACTGCAGAAAATATTTAAAAGTTCTATATCTACGTTTTACAAATATTTAAATATTTTTAATTTTTGTCTTGATTATTTTTATTTTATTTATTTATTTATATTCCCAAAATTTACTAAAATCATTCTAGATATGTTTTCTATGTTATCTGAAAAATCTATGCTGTAGGTTTAATGGATTTTTTAAAAAAATCTACGTAACCTATACAAAAATATACAATAGAAATATTTAAAACATCCAGTTTTTTTAGCTGGCATCAACCAAAGTTGTGAATACTCCCGAGTAAAATTAATCTTTGGCTTATTTTATGCGTATTTCGACTTTATCGCTGTCAATTCGTGGTATTTTTGAGACATTCTTTATATATAAAAATAATACAATTTTCGATCTCGAAGACAATGTTTTTCTCTTTCTGTATTTTGTTTAAAAATTATAATTATTTTCCCATAATCTTACAACAGTCTTTCAATTTGAACGGAGTTAAAATATATCGAACTTTGTAAAGATTGAATTTGCTTCAAATTAGTTTTTTGTTCAGTTTTTACAATTCCTCTCTCATCATTGGTATGCATCGAATGTTATCATAAATTAACAAATAAACAAACGATCAAAACAAAAAAACCTTACACAAAAACTTCAATAAACATTTTCTCTTATGCAAATTGATATGATGTGATGCGAGTATTTACCTCAACTTTAAATGCATTCGTAATTGCTTCGTTGTTGTTTAAACAATTTACGTGCCAAAAATATCAAAAATATATCAACGCCATTTGCAACCACTAAAAAAACGAACATTTCACTTTCATTTTATCTCAGATGACTTCTTTTTGTTTTCCAAAAAAAAAAATATCGCTGAGAAAACTAAAAAACAAATTCACAAATTCAAATGAAAGCATTTCAAAATCCCATTAAATCACAGAACTTCAAATGAATACGAAAATAGTTTTTGCCAAAGTTTTGAGATATTTTTAAGTGCAACACCGCAAATGTGCATCGTACAGTGGTTCAGAATCAGAATCCATCTGCCAAAATTCAATAACTTCTAGTAGTCTAGTTCTAGTAGACATTTTTGAGTTCTGTAAAAAATCAAAATTAGACAAGGACCCATTAACATTAAAAATCGGGAAATCGGATATATTTTTCTTACTTGTTTTTTATTATAATTGAGTTGTTCGTTTTAATAATCAAGAATTAAAAAAATATATTTTGAATATTTAATGGAATGCAAATTTACTTACAAATGGCATGGTGACATTTATTAATTGGCTGCAGACTACCACTATCATGATTTCCACCCTGTCTAAAGGTTTCGTACAGGTGGCATCGCAGCGACTTTTCAACCCGGCCTCTTTAAGGAAATGAGTCTCACAAACGAACGAGAAGCACACCTCACTTGCCGACTTTGCGTTTAAAAAATCGCACCAAGAATAAAGTACACATGCCATCTTACAAGCATCTCATTCAGTTGCATATGTAAGTATGTGTATATATATATATATATATATATATATATATATATATATATATATATATATAAAGGGTGATTTTTTAAGAGCTTGATAACTTTTTTTTAAAAAAAAACGCATAAAATTTGCAAAATCTTATCGGTTCTTCATTTGAAACGTTAGATTGGTCCATGACATTTACTTTTTGAAGATAATTTCATTTAAATGCTGACCGCGGCTGCGTCTTAGGTGGTCCATCCGCTTAGTCCAATTTTGCCATTTCCACGTTTTTGAGTAACAGAGACCCAATTGGTGCGAACGGCGACGAATCGAAAATTGGTGGTCATCATTAACACTGGCCGATACAGCTGCGATATTTTCTTCAGTTCGCACTCTACGTAAGCGTGTTGGTGGTTTAATGTCCAACAATGTAAATTTGGTGCGAAATTTAGTCACAATAGCCCGAATAGCCGCTTCAGTGGGTCGATTAAACTGACCATAAAATGGAAGCGCGCAATGAACTTTCTTAACAGAGCACGCATTTTGATAATAAAATTCAATAATTTGCAAGCGTTGTTCGTTTGTAAGACGATTCATGATGAAATGTCAAAGCATACTGAGCATCTTTCTCTTTGACACCATGTCTGAAATCCCACGTGATCTGTCAAATACTAATGCATGAAAATCCTAACCTCAAAAAAATCACTCTTTATATACCCAGCAATACTTCTGCCGTGCCAACGCTCATTTGTTTTAGTTTTTTCGTTTGTATTTTTTGGTCTGTAATCAATATTTGATTTGAACTGGGATATTTTCCTTGCTCAAGACCATTTTGCATCTATATTTTATAAAAATATTAAAAAAATTATTTTTGAATATTGGATTATATTATATTTGAATATTTGCATGAAAAAGCAAATCTTGTGAATGTTGTGTTGAATTTCTGCTTATTTTGAAACGTTTTGAGAACTTTTCGATAAAAAGAATGGTTAAGAACAACCAAGGAATTGTCTGCGAACATGAATGAAAGCAAACAATTATAGTCGTGGCGTTTGAAACATGGGTTTATCTCCGCTTATCTCTGACACTAAGTGTGTGCGTGTAAGATGTGTTGTGAGATAATTTGAAATGGTGTCTGGCTGGATGAGGATCATAAATAAAATTTATGACCAGGACAAGCGATAAGAAGACTACACCAATGTGGTGTTGTAAAAATAAATACTACCGTAAACACGTCTCAAGGATGTCTGTCTGATGTCTCTGTCCCAGTCACTGTCTCTGTGCGCGGGTGTGTGAATAACTACCTGATGAGGTTATTTTGAATATACCCAGGCAGCCACACATGTTTGACATATGCATAATGATCGCGGTAGGGATTTTTGGGTTGATAACACATAGACACACACATATACATATACAGGCAAGGATGTGAAAATTGGGCTTCTTTCAAACTAACCAAGCAGTATTCAGTTGTAATTTTCAATACAAAATAATTACTCGATGGGAGAGGTTGTAGACAACAACTCCTTTTAAAATTCTGAATATTTTTTGAAAACTGAAAGAATATTTAACAAACAACTGAAAACTTCGTAAACATTAATTAAATACCGAAAAAACTATATTTAAAAAAATATTAAAAACCTACAACATATGCTAACAATCAACAACTACACAGCAATTTAATTAAAAACACATTCGAAGAGAAAAAAACGCTTCGCAAACGTACATTAAAAATATTAAAGTGAACCCAGCAAAGTGTAAAAAAGTGATGTAATCTTTTTGCAAAAGCAAAAAACAAATCGTATAATTAAAAAAATCCTGTTTTTCCGCTTCCTCTCGCTCTATTTAGAATGAACATAAATAAAAGGAACAACTGAATGAATATGCAAAAGGCAAAAGTAAACTGAGACAACAGAAAAAACCAGTAGTTTGACTTTTTAATAGGAAAACTATTTCGAAAATTAATAACTTTTGTGTCTGCACATAAAAGCAGTGATTAACAACAGTGCAACCAACAGCAGCAGCAACCACTAGTGCCTCCAACAAAACTTACCCTGCAACATTTTTGTTGTAATGTTCAGCGGACAAGTTGTATTTACAGAACCCTAAGGGTCTAATAAATAATTGCCGCAAAAAAGCCAAACGAGAATTTAACAACAGCAATAGCAACAGCAAGAACTCATCGTAAAATAACAAATTCACAATAGACAGCAAATCATTTGCCTCCGGGGGCAAATCCTCCTCCTTCCCTCTTTTAGACACACAGACCACAGCGCTTGACGGCAGAAAAACTTATGACACACAATGCGTTTATTTGCCTCATCGCCGTGTAGAACATCCTCTGTGGAACATGCCAATGCCATTATAGCCAACGACATGCATGGCAGCCGGAATGGAGGCCTGCATCTGGACCACAATGCCGGCGGCGGCAGCAGCATCATAGAAAACACACACATTATGCGCGACATAAGTCGCAAGTCATCGCCATCATCAGCAGCAGCAGCGGCGGCTTATCGTCCGCCAGCAGGTGGCGCTGGCAGTTACAAGAAACATAAAACCAACAATTGTCATGTCGATGACTGTGATCGTGACCGAGGTCGCGGTCGCGGTGCCGGCCGACGTCACGAGGAAAGTATTCACTGTCCCCCTCATCAGGAGGAATTCAAATCAAGATCGCTGGAGCGTTATGCCAAGCCGCCGCACACTTTGGCGGCCGCTGCTGCCGCCGCTCTCGACCATGAGGACGGCGATGATGAAGATGAAATCTATGCGGCGGCCCGGCGCACCCTATCGCCCTCGTTGGGCACTCAGCGCCGGCGCCTGCTCTCACCGTTTGTGTCCATGAAGCGGCGCAGTCGCAGTAGCATAAGCAGCAACGGCAGTCGCAACACCACCAGCGCAGCCCACAGCGAATCGCGGGAGGTGAATTTCAATGTTATGCTGCCGCCGCTCAAACTGCCCGGTCGCATGCACGAACACATCATGGAACACCAAAAGTCCAACACCAACATCAACTGCCTCAAATCGAAACATACGGGCGGCAACTCGGCCAGTTCACAGAGTGGTGACAGTGGCACGGGTGGCACTGAACTGGAGCAAGACTGCAGCCGCACCTCGGCCGCCGAGAGCAGCCAACTGAGCTTGAGTTACTCCCAGCTGAGCAGTGCCTCCAGCACACACAGCCTGTCCAAAGATATCAGCATAAAGAATTCCCACTCGAATGTGTCGATGCGTATGGAGCCGCAACACAATTCCAGGCCCAGCAGCAATGCGCACATGTTGCAACTGCCGCAGCAACATAATTCGTCGCCGCAGCATCATCATGTTCAGTTTGCGGCTGAAGAGCCTCGTCTCCAACGGGCGGCGTCCCCAAATGACTACAGCAATCGCGAGTTGACCGTGCCCTACAGCAGTGAGGGGCGTAATTATAGAGACTCGGTTTTCTCATCGGACGATTTCTATTGTGGCGGCAATATAACCTCGCTGGTCGATGACACCTATTCGAATTATGAGCCGGAAAATGATGCCGAACGTATGTTCCTGCAGGTGGTGAGCATCTTGAGAGATGAAAAAGAGGTGGGTAATGCCATAATAGTATTCATATATAAACTACCCCCCCCTATTACTATTCTAAGAAGCTTGGACCTTTTCACAAAGGGCATTTTTTGCCGTTTCACACTGATCGACTAGAAACTTAGAGTCAACATTATATACATACACGATTTTGAAGTACTTGCTATCCTAAAAAATTTTATGCTTTTGAATCAGCAGACCAGAAAATTAAAGTTCACAAACATTTTGTCGGTGGGCTGTGTATAGCATATTCAGGTGTATTTCGCCTTTCTATAACCGAAAAGGGCATTAAACCAATATGTACGCCTATTTTTTCTAAAATTCAAATTTTCGTTAAAAACACCTTTAATAACTCTCATTGTGGAAATATAAGTCCGATAACGCTCAAAACAATTAAAGGTAAATACGAACATAATAAATGTTGCGAATTTCACTTTCACATAGAAATAGAGGTTTAGGAAAAACCGCAAAAAATAAAAAAAGATTTTCTTCAAATATCTTTTTCTGCGACAGCCCATTGAAAATGGGTGACTCCACATCAAGTGACTCTTTTTTCGACAACATTTCAAAATTAATTTATAATTTAAAAAACACCGATAAGCTTTCGTAATGTTATAAACATTCTCATGTTATAAACTTCTCATAATATATATTTTTGATAATATTTCAAAAACAAAAAAATACAAATGATCAAAATGAACAGAATTTCCGTGAAAATGTCACACCCATTACAATTAAAATATCCTATATTATTTATATTCATAAAAGTCGGTGACGTATACTTTAGAAGGAAGTGTATGAACTACTCTTTTGATTAGCAAAAATAAATAAGTCATGTAATGGAAGAACAATACCGAATTCAAGAAAATAAGTAAAACCTCAAGATTTTCTCCAAAGCTAAGGTCACACTCAAAGAGCGTAAAAATACAAGAGGGGAAATCTCGCTCTTTGTCTGTTAATTTGTAGAGAGGCCGATCTATGCCACCGATCAGCAATAAATTTGGCTTCTGCAAAGTACAATTGTTTCAAACATTTCAATTATTCAATTATTTCAAACATTTAGCAATCAAACACAACGGAATCACCCAAATAGAAAAATCTGAAAAAAAAAAATATTTTTTTTTTATAACTCGCATTCATTCTAACGAAGAAAACTTTATCTATTTGGATTAAAAAAAATCGTGCTTTCATAAATAAATATTTTGTTTTATTTTCTAAAGCAAAGAAAACAAGGCCTAATTGAAGAAAATATCTAAATAAATGTAGAAGTCATGGCACTTCTTGTAGAAGTACTTGTCGTCTTCGCATATGAAAACAAAAAAAACGACACACGATTTTTCTAAATTCCCTTACTTCCTTCTACAAATAGGGTCATATATAAATTATATAACTTATACATAGACCTTTTATAAATGCACTAAGGTTTTCTTTGTAAACTATTCAAAATTAAACCAACAGCAATTTTTTTTCGAGTGTTTTCTATTTTTTCGCGTCTATAAAAAAAGTCACAATTTCCTCATTTGTCCATAGATCTGTTACAAATAGTCATTATTTTCTCCTTTAGAAGCTAGATATTAAAAAATAAAACAAATAATATTTTCCGATTTTTTTCTAATTTTTAAAGATTTTTTCGTGCCAGCAAAGAAAAGATTTAAAAAATCAATTTTTTTGACCACTGTTTCTGCGGGAATGTAAAATCCGCAACATTTGTAATCATCACAAGCACCTTTAAGTGATGCGTTCGCGATGAAAAATGAAACTACAAATATTATAGGTACCTTCGTCGAGAATTGGAATTTTAGTAAAAAATTAAAAAAATATCTATATTTTTTTAAAAACCTTTTCGAGTTTAGAAAGCCAAAATCCACCATAAACTGCTATACGTAACCTTTGGACAAAATTTGTGTAAACTACATAATAAACTATTTTAAACTGTTTAAATATGAAAATTTCTGAAATATCAACTCTTTCCAAAAAGAGTTTTATTCCACTTTTGCTCAATATTTTATTTGAAGTTCATATATATTTTTCTAGTCAAATCGGTGACAATATATCCTCTGGCGAACATCTTGGAGGAGCGAAAGCCGTTCTTCAAACCTGTTCAATTGTGGATAAAGTATTTTAAGAAAAAAAAAATAAAAAAATTGAACATAGTCAACCTTCCGATTTTAAAATGGTTTCAATTCAATATGAATTAAATTGGAATTAAACATTGAGCTACTATGCAATGTAATATTATATTTTCTAACTTTGCGTTTTCGTGCAAATTCCCTGAATTTCCTGCCAATGCAACCACCACCTCAATTTGTTTTTAATTAATTTAGCAAACTTTGTCATAAAGTTTTTTATCGTTCTTTTTTTGATGTGGAGTTTGGTTGTTGAAGTATTCAAAAACAAATCACTTTATGATTGAACTCAGAGATCGGAAGAAATAAACATCGACCGCAACAAGAGCAGAATATAAGTATTTTGTGTTGCCATCATTCGACTTTGTGCCAACCTCCCTCACCTTGTTGGGGGGCAAAGTTTTCTTATTCCACCCCCTTCGCCCCTCGCTGTTGGCAAAAAGGTGAAGTTTTTCTTTCTTCTGCTTCTTTGCGAAATAATTTATTCACAACTTCCGCCGGAATATTTGAACAAAGCTACAACAAACTGACAAGCAACATTTTTTGTCAAGATTATTTTTTCCCTCCCTGTGTGTAAAAAAGGTACCGCCGAGTTTGTTTTAACTTTATTACGAGGAAACGTGGAGCAACGAAAAAAGTGAATTATTTCCGAAGTTGTAGCGTTTTTTTTTTTGCTTCCCTGCCACACAAAATATTGTGTAACTTTTTAATGTAATTTCCCAAAAATAAATGAACATTATTAAAAGAGTAAGAGGAGTTGTTCATAGCTCAACAAAGTTTGTAAGGCTTTGTTCGATGTTACGAGATATGATGAAATAACCATGGGGATTTGAAAGGGCGTCTCATGGAGTGTGTAGCGAGTCTCCTCTGGTATATGTTCCCAATAGGCGAAGCAAAAAATCTGCAAATCAAGTAATTTGTTCATCATATTTATCTGTTCTGGAATGACCAAAATAGTTATTTTTGCAAAAAATTAGTTTTAATGGAAAACTCAATAACTCAGACAATTGTCAACGGATCTTTAAAAACAGATTACTAAGCTTATTGTTTAAATAAATTCACAAGTTGTACGGTTACCTTACGAAATAATTTTTAAAAACTTCGACAAATAAAAAAAAACGATTTTTTAAATGTGTTTCCCAAGTTTTCTTAAATAATGTACTTATGGTTATCCTTTAAAAATATTTGATCTTTACTTTAGAGAACAGTAATAAACCTAAAAAATAATTTTATTTTTTTTGTTGTTGCACACTGGTTTTTTAGGAAAAATGTATATGGGTTTTTACTTAAATGTATATCCTATTTTGGTCCTTTCTTGAGTTTGTAATTTTCATTTTGTTAATATTCAGTGGGATCCACTTCAAATATTAATTTTACCATAAAATTGCATTCAGAGAATATGACAGTCGTTGAAGGATGATTTACTTGTAATAATATAAAATTAAAGTCTGAACCAATCTTAAGGACATTTAAAGTCATTTCGTGTCCCCATACCCTCTCAAGCATAATATTAATGATGATGTTTTTGTCATTGCAGTCATTTGAATTTATAAATAGAGCTGCAAACGCATCGCTTACATTTCCGTTTCCCCCATCTTGTTCTGACACATTCTTATTAAATATTTCTTTTTTCAATTATCATTATTTACTGTTTACTTTAGTTTCTCTCTTTTTGTCCAGCCATGTTCAGAACATGGTTAATAATAGTATCTTCCCCGTCCATGTGATCATGGTTAAGCTCTTTGGGTTGGCGGCGGTTTCATATTCCAAAAGGATTTGCAAGCCAACGAAAGAAAGTTTTTGTCTGCTGTAAATGTTGAAGAGTTTTTTAATAAATATATATCTATGTACATACATATGTTTTTGTTAAACTATAGTTAAACCTGTAATCTGGTGTTTCCGCTCCTCTATTCCTTCTGCTGACTGCTCTTGTTGTTGTTGTGTTAACATATTGTTGAAGTTTTTTAATAAGCTCAATATGCTGTCTGTCCGTCCTGGTGAACGCCTGCCTCCTTAGTTGGCTTGCATGACGAGTCTCTTGCGACGCGACGCCTTACCGTGTTGCCTCGCATTTAACGGGCACCGACACAGAGATACCATAAAACTATTTGCGTTTCTTTGTCGACTTATCCGCAGGATAAACTCGTACTGCATACATAGCTAACCAACTAAGTACGAGTATTTATGGAAATTGAGAGCCATGTTAGAAATTTCAAGTATTAAATTCCAGCTAATAAGATATTGAATTGTTGTTGTCCCATGCGTTTTTTTGTTTTCGTTAAATCCAATATGTAGGGATGTTGTTGTAAATGCCTTTAGAGATGTGAAAACAAACAACGAAATACTCGGAATTAAGTTGAAAGGAAATGGCCCTTTAAGGACGAACTTTATTACGGCGTACTCAGAAAAGATCGCTGAATTCAACTGCCAGGAACTGAACTGCTAAACAGATTTTAGGGAAGCAATTCACGTCACGTTTATGGAAATTAATTTCAATAGTTTACAAAAATGTTGTCGATGTATCTTGGCTTTCCAAAGCCGAAAATAATATTCAAAAAATGTTTAAGAATATATGTTTTTTTAATTTTTACTAAAATCTCAAAACCCTAAAACATCTTCAAAACTTCCTTTTTTATTTGCTCTTTTTTAATATTTTTTTATATTTACTAAAATTCCAATTCTCGACAATTTTTATACTTTCATTTTGGAAATATATGTAAGTCCCAACACATCCGCTTGTATTTTCAATTAAAGGCAAATGTTGCGATTTTATATAGAAACAGTGGTTTAGGAATTATCTCAAAAAATTGTGAACAATTTATTTGATTTGAACTGGGATATTGTCCTGGCTCTAGACTATTTTGCATCTATATTTAATAGAATGCAAATTTGTTTACAAATGGCATGGTGACATTTATTACTTGGTTGCAGACTACCACTATCATGATTTCCACCCTGTCAAAGGTTTCCACAGGTGACTTCGCAGCGACTTGTCAACAACATACCCGGCCTCTTTAACTAAATGATTCCCACAAACGAACGAGAAGCACAACTCAATTATAATTAAAAAGAAGTAAGAAAACGTCAGTCGGTTAAACCGACTCTCAGAGAACATGTATATGGAACAACTGAAATTTAGCTTAGTGGGAGGTACTACAAGTTTGGACAAGCTGGACCCAGCTTCCAAAGCATGATCAAATATGAAGTCATAATGCATTTCATGCTCCGGTAAAGGAGTTTTATAACAATTGATTTTACCTAGGATAGGACAATTGTGTGGGAGGTACAAGAAGGGGCGTGGTTAAAGCGTAAATATTTTTTGTGTTTAAAGTGATTGTAAAAACATTTTCAAATATCAAATTATCTACCCGTATAGATGTTATATCGGTTTTATTGTAAACAAAGTTTATGCCATTTTGTGTGAGAGGCACGAGAAGGGGTGTGGCAATATCGCCCATATTCCATGCGAACTTCTATGTAACTTCTATAGAGACACTGCCAAATATCAAATTTCACAGTATACCGATCATCAGTATAGAAGTGATAACAGCTTTAATTTTACCTAGTTTAGGGTGGTTTGTGTAAGAGGTACTAGAAGGGGCGTGGCAAAACCCGTCATATTTACTACATTTAAATTGATTATAAAAACATTATCAAATACAAAAATATAGCTGATTCCGAATATCCGTGTGGAAGTTACATTAGTTTTAATTTATCATAGGAATATGGAGGTACCAGAAGGGGCTTCGCAATGTCACTCATCTTCGAACTTAAACTAAGTTTGGGAAAAATATTACCATGTGCAAAGTTCGAATTGATTCCTTAACTCCTTTCGAGAGTTATCGTGTACACCAGCCAGCTAGACGGACGGACGGATGGACATGGGTCAAACATCTTAAAATCGTGAAACGGATTTGGTCTAAACATACTTAGGGTCTTAAGTCACTCCTTCAATGCGTTACACTTTTTTCTGTCCCAAATTATATATATGTACCTACTACTCTACTCTGTAGAGTGAGGGTATAAAAAAATTTTCTATTTTTCAAAAATTATGAGTTAGTTCTTTTTGTATTAGGGTAACGATATTTACCAAGTTCTTTTGGTTTCTTTCAGAGGTTTTCCAAGCAACAACAAATACTGATTTTCAAAACGTCAGAGGTCACTTGTTTTTTTTTAATTTATCCTACTAGAAGATATTACCTATATTTGGCTAAACATATTTACTTTCCCTTATCAATGGAGCCAACTCTTAGAGTTTTCAAAATTTCCATTTCAAATGAATATGAAATGCCACCTTAGAATGGGTACTGTGTATTTATATTGCAAATTCTCTCAATTTTTAAATTCGTTTCCCATTTTAAATTGCAGCTGTCATGACAGCAGTAAAGTCTTCCATTCTGCTAGGATTGTGTAACCCCCGTACTCATGTGCCATCGATTTCCTTTTCGTTCGCTGCGCACTGTTCTCTGGAAATTTCTAATTTTAATTTATTACATTCTCTTCTGTAGATGTAACATTTCTTGGTAATAGTACCTGTCATTTTCATAAATTCAGGCATTCATCCATGCTGCTCTTAACATATTTTTCAAACGTGCTGCCTTTGCCCGCCTTACTCCACTCCCCATCCACTTAACCCATCCTTTCCCAGATGTCATGAATAAATGCAGTAATGAAGTAACTTTTATAATTTTTCCAGTATTTTGCATACATTCATTCATTCAAGCGAGAGAGAAGACAAGCAAGACGGAGAAAACTTATTATTTTTCTTTCTAATTAGCATTTTTAATGTGTTGCAGAAAGAAACCTTTTGCTCCTGGCACAGTGCTGCTGAACTGATTCAAGTTTTTTTCATTTGATTACACCTGAATTGAATGTATTAAATATTACAAAATTGCAATCCATTTTTTCTTTAAAAATAAATATAATGACACGATTTTTCCCAACACTTTGTGTTGGGTAACCAAAAGTTTGGTAAAAAGTACAGTAATATTTGCGCAAAGTAGTTTCAGGGATATCCCTAAACTCGTTAAATATTTCGATCACAAATTGAGCAAAATTAATTTGCACTAATGTTTGATGTGGCTAAATTAGGTTAGAGAACTCCCTTGTACATAATGTTGTCCTATGTCAAATATTAAAATATAAATAAAATGCAAAATAATTTGTCAAATAATTCCGATCAGAATTTATGCAAGATGACTTTGAGTAAAAGCAAAGGCGTTTTGCACAAATATGTTGTGCGTTTCGTACAAAAGCTCTGTGTTCGAAAAAGTTTGGATTCTCGTCCTCAAACACTAATTGATTTCAACTTTCAAATAATATTATATTCCAAATCGAACTTCTTCTACTTTTCCCTGCATATTCGAAACATACATCCTGCAACACCGGCAACCACTGTGCATCATCGCCGACTTCACTATCTCTAAAGTATTTCAAACTTGACAACATTTTTCTTTAGTTTTACCCGCAAAATGCCTCCATGTCCGGAGGGGTTGGGGGGCTGAACGTCTAACACCAGCTATGTCTGTATGTAAGTGCATACTTACCTGATGCATAACACGAATGTTGAACATGACAGGAGGCAGGCAGGCAGGCAGCACAAGGAAGAAATAGAAACAGAACTTGAAACTATTAGTTGGGGTTGTCCTCGTATTCAATTGGACTGAAGTAGTGTGTACGAGCACTGTACAGCAGTTATACATCAAACTGACGGACTGACACAAGTTGAGGAGATGAATACACAAATCAAAACAACAACACAGTGAAAGGCAGAGAAATAAAATATGCAACAAGAAGAAAAAGGAATAGTTTTCCTTGTCTGTGACTCTCCTCTATCCATTTGTGACGAATATGAAATGTGAATATGTCATCTATTAATGTTAATTTATATGCAAAAACAACAACAACAACAAGAAGACGACAACGAAGAGTAGGAAATACAAATAAACTAAACCAACCTAACGTAATATTTATGGTCGTGCTACAACGACAGGAGTGAAAGGGGAAAATATCCTTGAATGTCTTATGAAACAATTAGTCAAATGCAGGCAGTAGAATCAGTAGAATGACAGCAAGGAACAACCGATGATGTATAGAGTTGCAATCCTTGCTGTAGATGAAGGATTCCTCCTTCGTGAAGAATAAGCAATCAGCATTTTGTCAATATGCCAATGTAAAATGGAAATATTTATTTTCCTTTTTTCTTCACTGGATTTTTTTGCGTCTGATTTCCTTGTAGGACATTAGTATTGCACCAAACACACAATAAAAATGTCCCACAAGTAAATCAGACACAAAAAAATCAAGTGAAGAAAAATAAACATTTGCCAGATCAAATACTAGTTTACATTAGCCGAACAACAAATGGGACATTTTGTGTCGTATACATACACGGAGAAAATGTTAAATGTTTGCAGGCAAGAAATGTATACAAGCTTAGTAGAAATAATGTTTGGCAAATATAAAAATTTTATTTGTAAATCAAATTCCGATAAAAAAACAATAAATGATATATTATCCAGAAAAAAGTGGGGAAAATGTGTTCCAAAACTTTTGGATTTGTTTTAGTTTTTTCGTTTGTATTTTTTTGGTCTGTAAACAATATTTGATTTGAACTGGGATATTGTCCTGGCTCAATACCATTTTGCATCTATATTTAATATAATGCAAATTTATTTACAAATGGCATGGTGACATTTATTACTTGGCTGCAGACTACCACTATCATGATTTCCACCCTGTCTAAAGGTTTCATTCAGGTGGCTTCGCAGCGACTTTTCAACATCAAACCCGGCCTCTATAAGGAGATGATTTTCACAAACGAACGAGAATCACAACTCACTTGCCGAATTTGTTTTTAAAAAATCGCACCAAGTAATAAAGTACACATGCCATCTTACAAGCATCTCATTGAGTTGGATATGTAAGTATGTGTATATGCAGGTATAGTTACCCAGCAATACTTCTGCCGTGCCAACGCTCATTTGTTTTAGTTTTTTCATTTGTATTTTTTTGGTCTGTAATCAAGACTGGATAACTAAGCTGCGATAAGAAAACCCTAAATAAAAAGGTAAAATTTCACTCAAAATAAAAACTTATTTTTTTAAATTATCGAAAAAATTAAATTTTTGAAAAAATTATTTTATATTAAAAAATATTGGACTTAGCCTGGATAATTATCCAGTATAAGTCAAATTTATGGTTATCGAGGCTAAGTCCAAAAAAGTCAACACAAAATAATTTTTTTGAAAATTTGTTTTGATACAAATATTTATATTGTATTTGGCGACAATGTGAAAAAATATTTATTTATTTTGAGCAAAAAAATAAATTTTTATTGACGTTTTTGTTATCGCAGTTAGATGTCCCAGCTTAAAGAAAAACAGCCTTTATATTTAATAGATTTAATAATGCAAAATGGTCTGGAGCCCAGTTCAAATCAATTTTTTGAATTTTTTACAAAAATGATCGCCTTTATTGCAATTGTAGTGGCTTTTTTAGAAGCAGTGGTTTAAGAATAGTCGCCAAAACTCACAAAAAAGAAAGAAGAAACTTGGAAAAAATTTGGTCCATTATTGAATAGCTAGCTAGCATCCCAAAGAATAAATTCAAAGGATGCAAAAAATATATATTAGAAAATTGTAATTATAAATTTTCTTCAAAGGTTGTCAGCTATTAGAAAATGCAAAAATACATATTAATTTCTGGTTGTAATGTATTTTAGACAATTGTAATTATAAATTTTCTTCAAAGGTTGTCAGCTATTAGAAAATGCAAAAATACATATTAATTGTTGCTGCCAGAAAAAAACGAAATATTAAAAAATAACGAACACAATATTTTAAAATGTTCTTACGTTATATTTTTCGAATAAACATTGTTTTCTTCTACTGCAGAATATAGGTACCATCGACGAACTTTTAATAACAAAAAATATCCATCAAAAATCTTTTCGAGTTTAGAACGTCAAAATTCATCAGAAAGTATTATAGACAGTCCTTT
Organism: Polietes domitor; assembly: GCA_947397865.1. Taxonomy (NCBI): domain Eukaryota; kingdom Metazoa; phylum Arthropoda; class Insecta; order Diptera; family Muscidae; genus Polietes; species Polietes domitor. The sequence continues at coordinate 41,070,817 of OX377618.1, read as the reverse complement.
GACAACATTTTTGTCGTATATTGCAGTGAGACAAAATACTTCAGGTATTTATTAATATAGAATATAATAGGCCTGTTTTTAAACGATGACTGAAAGTAACTGTAAACGAGTTAATGTTGATACGTTTTTAATAGAAATAATTGAATACATTGTATTTCCCCAATCGCCCGATGTGGGATGATCAAAAGGACAAACAAAAATAAATGGGGACAGGGGATATTTGTGGGAATTTCATAAAAAATGTGGGGATCAAAATATTTTGAAAAATATTTAATATTTGATTTTAACTGGGAATGCAAATTTTCAGAATTAAAATCCATCGGCCAAAGTTCAATAAATTCTGTACTAGTAAACATTTTTAGTTATGTTGGATAATTTGAGATATCTACATTCAAAATCGGGCAATTGAATATATTTTAGAAATTAGCCCAAAGTTGACTACTTTTCGTATTTTTCGATTTGAAGAAAAATTTTAAATTATTTTGTATTTTTTTTTAACAATATTTTACGTATTTGTTTGCAGTGCGTAGAACAAATTTTATTTTTCGTATTACTGATTTTTACCTTCTTCAGGTTTTGAAAATTGAAAAATTTTAATTTCTTTTTTTCGACTTTGTCGAACTGTTTCTCTCTCATTTCCAGAAATTTTGCACTCAATTTTTTTTATAAAACAACATTTCTATAATTGGTTTATATTTCATGACTATTTTGGGGACACAAATGCCCAAAATATTCCATGGTTATTGACGAATACACAAATCTGTCATAATTTGTTTTTGTTTTGGTGGAAATCTTTGAAATAAGAAAAAACTTTGTTTTTTATAACAAAGAAAAAATTCATCTGGCAAGCCTGTCTCCAATTACTATATTTCTGCCATTATTATTATAATTTTTTTTGCAAAAAACGATTCACAATAACTCGAAAACGCCCAAATGAGCAAAAATTACAATCTGACAACATTCGAACAAATAAGACAATGCTCTGTGAGTCACTGCAAATGCCGTGAACAAGCATTGTCATTCCGTAAAAAACTAAGATACATTCTGATGGCAAGTGGCCTAATCCACACATTGTGTGTTAGAGTACGACAAATGTACATACTTCTAATGCCCAGTGATTAAGTGGTTAATTATCTTTAAGTTACATTTAAGACACGGTAGTAAATCATTTAAGAAAATGAGATATATAAATGTTATACTTTCGATTGTATTTCATTGAATATCAATCGACTTAGGACCAATCCGCCAAGACTTAGAGAGTAAAATGCAAGCTGAAAACCCGACTTAATATGAATATGATTTCGGCATATGGCTGCCTCATTATTGGTGATTTTCGGAAAATATTTCCGTAATTGCTAGTGGCTTGTCATCGCTTCCTTTAAAGTACCGCCCAAATTAAACCATATTTTTCAAAATAAATTTGAATAAATTGCCAATTTTGCCAGTCCAAATTACAGAGAACCAACAACGAACGAACGGTTGTCACAGAAAACCGTGTTGCCAGCCTAAAGTTATTCGCCCTTTACATTTGTTGAATTTAAGTTTTTAATTAATTTATTGCTTCATTAAAACATCCATTAATGTGAAATTATTGTTAAAAAAAAAGAAAATAAGATTTCCATTCTCCTCTGTTAGCATCACTCAACATCGTTGGCGTCGTTGTTAAACCGTTATTAAGTGTTAGTGCGAGCGCGTATGCGTGAGTTGTGCAAAAATGTAAAGAATTACAAGACATTATTTACATGTGTAAGTGAATGTAAATACATATGCAGTAGTGCTATACAATGTCAGCTGTAGTTGTGGTTGTTGCTCCAATTGACGTTTAACAATAAAATAAATTAAAATGTTTGTTTGTTGTTGTTGTTGCCATTGTATAAGTAATTACCATTGCTATGTGCTGCTGATTTCGTAATTGTGTGCGCGCGGATGCGTTCATTGTTGCATGCAGGCTGCACTTGAATCCTTATCTGTGAGTAACTACGCAGATAATGTATGCATGAGTGTGTGTGCATGTGCAGTGAATGAAGCTTTACCATAAAATACCAAATTAAAGTAGTCATTGTTTTGCCTGCGTTTGGTGGCATCTTTTGTCTGGATTTATGACAGTGACGCTGTGTGTTGGTTTCTTTTTTATTGTGTGTGTTGCGGGGAGGGGGGAAGCTTTGGGTGTGGTCGCCCAAGCCTACCCTTAATCTCATTGTTCCACTGACAAATTCACACATACACACTCCTCCTTGATGTCATGTGAATGTTCTTGTCGTCGCCGTTATCCTCCGATTGCAATGCGCGACTGGCATCGTGTGGTGTGTTGTTGTTGCTGCTGCTGTAACAAGTGACACTTACACCATGAGCAACAACGTGTTTATTATCTCCTCGAGCAAGGATGTGGGCCTCGATTTTTCTCAACGTCAAATGATGCCAACAACAAACAGCATCGGTCTGAACAATGACAGCCTGCAACTTTTGTGAGTTAATACAATTATGATGGTTAATTTCTTTTTCTTTTTTTTTGCGCTCTCAGTCAATTTGACGATTTTTTTGTGTTCATTTTGGCATGTAAATGTAATAAATTTTCTGTCAGTTTACATATTTATTAACACATTTTTGACACCATTTCACCATTGTTGTTTGGCTGGTTGCTTGGTTGGTGGGTAATGCAGTTGTCTTGTTGGTGGCGAGACTCTGCAACAAGGAGGAGTGGTTTCTGAAATGGGTCAAATTTATTGCCATAATAATCGGTGTACAGCAACAGCAAGTATGATGTGTTTTACAAGATTTACGATGGCAGTGGTGTAAATTTAAAAAAAGTTTGAAATTTAAACTTCTTTTCCGAGAATTGAATCAAAAGATTTGTTTATGGAAATTGGAAATTATACCCCAACGCTATTTTTTAAACCAAAAATCTCTCCATATGTAACTTCTTTCTTTACGACTAACTCAAAGCGTCTGAAATTCTCCTTCCCTTCTTGTAAAGGAAAGTTTTTCCCTTTCGAACCGATTTCCTCCATTTGCAATCGAACCGAAAGCGTAGTTCCTTGAAACAAAATCATAGTCTAAGCAGACGATAAGATCTTATATGTAAAGGATAGGCCTCAGTCAATTCAGTCATTTATTTTCTAAGCGATAATTATATCTCGGACAAATGAGACAATACATTTCTATCACAACTCCTTTCATGCACACAGAGATTGATAAAAATACAGCTAAAAGCGCCAAATTGTATCAGTCAAATAGGGCAACCGTTTTATTTAAAGAGTGACTGGAACTATATTTTTTTTCATTCAGATCAAAGCACTTTGAGCTTCTTTTCTTTGAAGTTCTCGCCAACTACCTCCATGAATTTAAACATGTGCTAATTACCTCTCACATGCACCCAAAGGAAGACAACATGTGCAGGCAAATTTAATAGGATATCACAGAAAAGAAATCTGCAACACAGTTTTATGAGCTCTCTTCCGGCTAACTTCCTGTGTATGGGAGTGTGTGAGAGTGACATCCTTTCTCTTGCTACAAGTCATGCCTCCGGTCTTGGCCAAATATTTATTAACATTTCTATCACTTTGGGCTCTTTTTTTACTTCCTGCTCTGCCCCGCCCTGCCCGGCCATACTTTTCTTTACTTTGGTATCATAATAATGAAGACATTTCATTTAACTATTTCATTAAAAGCAGCCTTTGCTGCTTTGAGTTCTTCCTTCCGTTCACAGCATACTTTCCTTTGTATCGTAAATGCTGTTGAAAGGACTGCCTGGTTTACCCAACTGACATTCCAAGAGGAAGACGAAGAAGAAGCCCACCCTAGATGCAGACATCTATGAGACATTAAAAAGACATTTCCTAATTATATGAAATACTTGCAACAGAAAAAACAAAGCTCAAAGATAAAATAAGGACGAAAGTGAGAAAACTTAAGTAAATACGACGACGAGCAAGTTGCCTAGAGATACTATATGCAGCAGGCAGTTGCACGCAAGAACGAGGCAAAGGATTCTTGTGGATCTGTGTGGTTTAATAGGAAAATGTGTCTGCCGTTCCCAGAGCCAAGAACCAGAACTAAATGTAAATGTAAATTAAATATTATAACACTTCTTTTTTTTTTTGTTTAACTGGAATACGAAATTGCGGATGTAGTTGGCTCCGGGAGATGCATATTTTTCCGACAACTTTTGCTTTTATTACAGCTCAAGTTGAATCATGCCATAGTCCTTTTTTTGTTTTGTTATGATAAATGCAAGTCGTATTTACTTAAATTCAATTATTTTTTACATCTACCAAATGAAAGCAAAGAGCTGAAACCGACTGCGGCCAATGACATGTTCTATTGACTGCAGAAAATGAATTTAATTAAATTGTGGTTATTCTGGGAGGAAATTGTACAAGAATCCTGAGAAAACATTACAACAGGACATAAGAAAAAGTTGTCAACCATCAATGATCAAAAGAGAATAATTTCAAGAGACTTCTTAAAGAGCAAAATTAATTGATTGCAAATTGTAAAAGAGAAAAACTAAAAACTGACAAACTCTTTTTCTATACAAAAAGTATAAACGTATCGCTTGTAAGCTAAAAAACAACTTCTCACGAGGAGTTTATTTGAAAGAATATTGAAAACTCGTCTGAGTTATTACAAATAAATCGAATATATCAATAACTTTAATGCAAATATATCCACTACAATTCACTATATAAGATATGCATTGCATTATATATATTATAGTACGGTCATCACTGAATAGGTGTGTGATGCTGAAATTAACACAAAAGGCAAGAAGAATATTTTAGTTTTGCAACATATTGTAAAACTTCATTAAGTCGCAACCAGGAGAATAAATCCTTCCATAACTTTAAGTGCAAATATATCCACACATAAAATTCATATCGTAACATTGCTGCATGTAGATTGGGATAAAATCTCATGTTCCCCATATCGTGACATACTTCCAGTTTTCAAAAAATGTTAAAATATCAAATTAATAGAAACCGTAATCATGGGAACTAAATATGTGTTTCCAAGAATCCTTCAATAACTTTAAATGCAAATATATCCACAAAAGAGACATCGTAATATTCGTGTTTGGGAACTAATACCATGTTCCCTCTACCGTGACATGAAATTAGAAATAATCGTTGACCGTTTAAAATAACTTTTCTTTCTTTCGTCCGTAAATTCTAAAAACTATTACCACATATTAATAACACATCGATTTATTTTGTTCTTTTTATAGAAAATGCGCCAATTCCAAAAAGTCCTGGAAGACTTAAGCTCTCGCATTGCATCGGCGGAAGCTACCAAAAATGCATGGGTCGTTCCCGCTACAAGTGCCGAGGCCAGCGAGCAATTGCAGCACTTGCAACGTCTGCGCGATAAGATGACCACAGCGGGAGCTCTGCTCGACGATTGCAATGAGCAGCAATCCTTCTTCACAGCCAATCAGGTATTGGTACCGGCAAATTGTCTCTCAAAGCTGGAGGATTTGAATACCAGGTGAGAAAACCTAAATTAAATCACATTTTGATCTTTTCGAATGAAGAGAAACAGGTTACCGCTATAAATGATCGCGACAAAAAGGAAAGCACTTGAAGGACACTCGCGTTTACGCTCTTACATTATTCTAAAGAAAAAGGGGTTATTTTTAATATAAATTTTGTGCATGGAGTAGCAGTGTTGATGAAAACAGAAGTCTTTCGTCTTTATTTTTGAAGACAAATCAAATCAAAAAAAAATAAAAAATATAATTTTTTAACTCCACTCTATTTTTAAGGAATTCAATGGTAAAATTACAAAACGACAAAAAAATAATTTCGTATTGTACCCAACACTAAAAATGATATAGAAGTAATAGCGAATACAATTATTGACAACACTTATTAACAGAAAATACTTCCAGTATTCGTTTCCTCTTTCTCACGACCGAAAGACGAACTCATAAGCCCTCTCTCACTTCTGTATGTGCTAAGGAAGTGAATTGCTCGAGTGCTCCTTAACTTAAAAGGGCTCGATGTTGTTTGTGTGAAAACTTTTTAGTGAATCGAATGCGAGTCCAGAATTTCAGCTGGGGATCTTGAAAATTATATATCTTCGCGGATCTGTTCTCTACTTTACTATAAGTAGGCGCTCAACAAAAAGTCTTACACGAGAGGCTTTCTCACGCCGACGTATTCCCACATAATTGCTACATCAGTTGGTGTCAAGGAAGAACCTCTCCAGTGTAATGTATCACTCTATCCATTTATTTATCTTCTAGAGCGCCCCGGGGTGGGGGTTGTGGTTACGATTGCCACCAGAGGCTCAAGTCTGTCGCTGTGAAAACTAGCCCTAGACCCTAAAGTAGAATATAAATTTACTTTGTATTGCAATTAATTAAAATAAAATAAATTTCTCTTCCTATAATATTGCAGAATGAAACTATTACACATTGCTATGGATGAACGACAAAAGGTCCTGCTGAATGCCGGCGGCAATCAGACAATGGAGAACGGCGAAGATGGCCGTTTGACTTCCAACAGTGGTACAATTGGCCCAATACCAAATCTGGGACAAAGTGTCAATCCACCATGGGAGAGAGCCACCACAGCCTCCAATGTGCCTTATTATATAGAGTAAGTGGAGAGAACCGCTATCACGCTCTGGCCCTTAACAATTTTTTGTTTGTTTCTTCTCTCTTTTTAGCCATGAACGTGAAACCACCCACTGGGATCATCCCGACATGATCGAACTGATGAAGAGCTTAGCCGATCTAAATGAAATACGTTTCTCCGCTTATCGCACTGCCATGAAATTACGCTCCGTACAAAAATCTCTAGCTTTAGATCGTATACCGATGGCGGCGGCCATAGAGTCATTCGATCGTCATGGTTTGAGGGCACAAAATGACAAATTGATCGACATACCCGATATGACTACCGTCTTGCATTCGTTGTATGTCACTTTGGATAAGATCGACATGACAAAACTGTTGGATTTGGCCATTAATTGGATATTGAATGTTTACGATTCTCAGCGTACAGGACAGATACGAGTATTAAGTTTTAAGGTGGGTAGCGAAAGAAATGTGGATTGATTGTGAATGAAATGAATGTTTCGTTTTATAGGTGGGCTTGGTTTTATTATGCCGCGGCCATTTGGAAGAGAAATATCGTTATCTCTTCCGTTTAATAGCTGATCCCGAGCGTAAGATAGACCAAAGGAAACTGGGTTTGCTGTTGCATGACTGTATACAGGTATGTCGAAGGGTCTTTTGTGGTAACGAAACTGTTTAACGAAATTCTCGTTTCGTCGTTTTTAGGTGCCTCGTCAATTGGGCGAAGTTGCTGCTTTTGGTGGTTCAAATATTGAGCCTTCGGTGCGTTCCTGCTTAGAGAGAGCTGGTATTTCTCAAGAAGGTAAGTTGAAATGTTTTACATTCACTAAAAACAAAAGATTTTATAATGTTCATTTAATCAGTGCAATCTTCCGATAACTTTAAATGCAAATATGTCCGCAAATGGAGTTCATTACCATGCTAATGAAAATGGACTGAGTTATTGCTAAGCACATTAATTTCATTATTCAATAACTTTAAATGTATATAAATCCACAAAGAAGTCTCAAAATCGAATCTTATATTTTCTGCATCAAGAAAAACATTCAGCTGAGTTGTTATGACTATCACTGAATATATTTGGCTCCACAAATCTTTACACAATGTGTTCCTAAACTTCTTGGTGATATGAAGGGTCCCTCCACTTCATGTCACTCCAACCTTCATTAAGTCACAACTAGGAGAATGACAACTCCTTTTAGGATCTTAGATCGAAACCTTCAATAACTTTAAATGCAAATATATCCACATATAAAATTCAAATCGTAACAGTGTTGGATGAGGATTGGGAATCGAATCGATCTTCACCTACTTTCAGACTTCAATAAAATTTAAAATTTCAAATTCATTTAACCCGTAATCATGGAAACTAAAAATGTATATCTTGGCGTTGTGTTTCCATGTATTCTTCAGTAACTTTAAATGCAAATATATACACAAACGAGACATCGTATTATTCCATTATCGTGACATATTTTCTGCTGAGTTGTTATTCTATCAAATACAACTGCTTCCCCTCACTCAACAGATTCGCCTCGAAAAATATGCACACAAATGCTTACCTAAACTTCTTGTTGAAGTTGAAAGGGCCCACAACTTCATGTTAACCTATGAGACATGAGCACAATTTTCTATTTTTAGCAAAATATCCATTTATCATCAGCATGCCATTTAACACATTGACACTAATTACAATTTAAACATTTCTTCCACTTCCACTCCAACACCACATCCGACTTGGCTCTTTCCTGGACCTAAATGTAAACGACGATGCAGCAATTGATTCCAATCAAGAACTTACGATTGAATTACATCACTTCCTTGCTTGGTTGCAACATGAACCACAAAGTTTAGTTTGGCTACCGGTATTGCATCGTTTGGCAGCTGCTGAATCTGCTAAACATCAGGTAAGAGAAGGCTGGCCAAGAATAGCCAACCACCCCGACTCTGGGCATTTGGCTGGGCTGTGTACAGTAACTTGGTTACTTGGCACTTAATTAACACTTTCGTGTCTATGTGGATGTTAAATAATGTTTTTCCTGTTTCTCTTCTCGCCCCTCCCCTCCACACTTGTTTCTGTTTGTGGAAACTTTAGGCCAAATGTAACATATGCAAAGAGTATCCAATTGTTGGCTTCCGTTATCGTTGCCTTAAGTGCTTCAATTTTGACATGTGCCAAAAGTGTTTCTTCTTTGGACGTAATGCCAAAAATCACAAACTAAGTCATCCCATGCATGAATACTGCACAACGGTAAGTAATCTGGACAAAATCCCAAAATGCTGGCGCAGCGACATCAACGGATATTGGCATCATCGTTACTGACTTCTTCCTTTTGTTTTCCCTCTTTGCAGACCACATCCACAGAGGATGTACGCGATTTCACCCGAGCTCTCAAAAACAAGTTCAAGTCACGCAAATACTTTAAGAAACACCCCCGTGTGGGCTATCTGCCTGTTCAGAGTGTTCTGGAGGGTGATGCTTTGGAGAGTCCTGCGCCCAGTCCTCAACACACCACGCACACACTGCAAAACGATATGCACTCAAGACTGGAAATGTATGCCACACGCTTGGCCCAGGTGGAATATGGCGGCGGCACCGGCTCCAATTCCACACCCGACAGTGATGATGAACACCAGCTGATCGCTCAGTATTGCATGGCCTTGCCTACGAACAATGGTGCTGCTCCCAAATCGCCGGTGCAAGTGATGGCCGCCATGGATGCCGAGCAGAGGGAAGAACTGGAGGCCATTATACGAGACTTGGAGGAGGAGAACTCGAATCTGCAGGCCGAGTACCAGCAGTTGATGACTAAACAGCAAAGCACCACACCCGATGACTCGACGGGCATGCAACATTCCAATTCCTCGCTGGGTGCACTATCGGCGGGAGGCAATGGTCAGGGCGAACATGGTCAGGTATGAAGATTGTAGTCGTGTGATTAAGAAAACCGCCACCTAACTTAATTTTGTGTGTGTTCTTCTTTAGGATATGATGGCCGAAGCTAAACTTTTGCGCCAACACAAAGGCCGTCTGGAGGCCCGCATGCAAATCCTGGAAGATCACAATCGCCAGCTGGAGGCCCAGCTGCAACGTTTGCGTCAATTGCTCGATGAGCCCAACAATGGCGGCGTGAGTACACCCGGTTCGGCTTTGAACTCCAAGCCGAATACCCTGCAAACCCGTTCAGTGACCGCTTCACAATTGAATACCGATTCGCCGGCCAAGATGAATCAACAGAATGGCCACTATGACCAGAACACAAGTGAGTATTTTGAGAGTGTTTCCTGAAAGGGGAAATTATAGACAACAATTTTTGGTACTTTTCGCCTATTTCTCTCGGCAAAGCAGTTATTATCGCTTTGGAATTTAATAAGATTTATGAAAACATCAACAAATTAATGAATCCATGAACGTTGTCCTACTACCACCCACCAACATCACCACCACCGCCACCAAATTGTTTCCGTCCCCACACTAGCCTAGATTGGTTTCGAAATAATCGCCATCCATTGGTAATAATTGATGTCATGCGCCTACAATTCATACAAAATCCACCAATTTGCGAAACTTTCGTTCATTTTCAATGCTTAAAGAAGCATGATATTCTTTAGAGCATCCCACTATTTTTCACAAATACTAGTATTTTCTTGCGAAAATCCCTGAGAGCGTTTTAACGATCAAATTACGAAATATCGAAGTCATTGCATGCATTTTTGCTTCATCATATATAATTTTGAATCAGAAATACACGCCCCCATACTTACTTACTACAACCCAGTATTTTTTTTAGAAAAAAATCTGAGCGTTTTACCAAATCCATGCATGATTCCTACGAAAAGCTTGAGCACAAATGTTCAATAAGTAGCTTAAGAGCTATTTGGAAATTCTAAAACTATAATTGAGCTGAAGGGCGAAGGGCTCAATGTATTTAGTCTTGTGAAATTTTATTGAGAAGCAAATAAGGGTCTTTAGAAGCTGTATAAATTCCTTAAATCGAATCCTTCAATAACTTTAAATGCAAATATATCCACAAAAAAAATCACTTTGTAACATTGTTGAAAGAGGACTGGGAATTTTATCTTGTTCCATTTATCGTTACATATTTTCAAAAAACAATGAAATTAAAATTTCGTTGAGATCGTAACCAATAGAATTAAAAATGCTTTTCTAGGCATTGTGTTGCCATAAATCTTTCAGTAACTTTAAATGCAAATATATCCACAAATAAGACGTCGTAATATTTTTGAGCTACAACTTTCTTCTCTTGTAGAAATACTTTTCTTTAGAAAAACCTTCTCAATTACAAGCGAGCACTATGAATGTTCTTTGAATACTATCGAGGTCTATTTATAAAAAGGATGAGTGGCTCAAATATACTTGAAGTATAATTTTCTTTTGAAAATCATTTAAAAATTTAAATAAAATAAAGTTTAAATAAAAAATAACTCTGAACAACTTTCTCGTTGAATACGCTTTTGCCTATCCACCCACGCCTAAGCCGGCCCAAAATACACTCGAACAAAACACTCAGTCATTTGTTCATGGAAATCTTCAATCATCGTCGTGTCTTTGTTTTCATGTTGTTTATCTCGTTCTCCGTTTGTTGTTTTCTTTCTCCTTTTTCCTTTTGTTTTCTCTTGTGCTAACATTTTGCATACCACATACATACGTTCGTTGCATACCACCAACACAAATCGCCCAACAACGAAAACAATACAACGACGACATCCACTCACAGTGGGTCTTATGTTGCCCGGCATGAATGATCATCATGCTGCAGCAATGGCCGGTGTTGGCGGCATGGGAAAACTTCATATGATGGGAGCAGCAGGACCAGGAGGAAATCCAGCACAAACGCAATTACTTGGTTTACAACAACAACAGCAGCAGCAGCGCAATATTTTGAGTGGCAATGGTGGCATAGATATGAATCCGGGCAGTGGTGTTAATCCGGGTGGCCTAATGAGTGCATATCTCACAGATGATGGTAGACCACCGCCACCACCGCACAGCAGCATGTTGCAACATAATCAGAAGAGTGGTAGGGCTGAGAAAATGCTGAAATTTCAATTTGAGATTGCTTTTGAGTTGGAATTGTTATTTGAATTGCGCTTGCGTTTGAATTTGAGTTTATTTTTGTTGTTCATTTTATTTTGGTTGGTCCTTTTGAAGCTGTTTTTATATTTTTTACTTTAGATTGCATGTGAAGCGTTATAGTTTCAAATTTGACTTTAATTCTCAAAACATTAAACAATGTTTTGGAAATGTTCCAATTTTTTTAGAGTTCTGGTACAATACGAAATTTATCGTGAGAGAATTGATGCTAAAATCAATATCCATATGATTTTCGGTATATAATATCAATCGATCAGTTTATAGTCTTTGTGCAATTTCCAACTTATGAACGTTAGAATGGAAATATGACAAGATTCCATTTTTTAATAAAACTTGAAGCTGCAGGACTGTGTTTTTTTACGAACAGATTGTCCTTCAAACTTATGAACATCCATCCCACTTCTGAACACATATGACGCGCTGTCGAATTGATATAAATTTGTTTCAATTTGTTGGTTGATTTTTCTTCTAACCTTTGACATTTAATTAATTGTACGTGAAGTGCTATAGTTTCATATTCGAATTTGAAAATGTTGCACTTTTGTACTGATTTGGTGCAATAAAAAATGTATCGATCGCTAATTCAATAAAAGATGCTACAATTGATATTTATACGATTTATACGTATCAATGAATTAGTTTCCCTCTTTTGAACCTTAATATGGAAATATAACAATATTCCATTTTTATAAAAAAATGAGACTTTTTTGTACGACCATAATGTCAATCCAACTACAAATAATCCGTCATTCCGTTGCATCGCTTATGGAATATTTTAATGAACATCCATCCCACTTCTGAACACATTTGACGCGCATAAAGCAATACTGGCTTAAGCAACATTACTGTCAAATTTTTGTATGATTTTCTTCTATTCTATGGAATTTACCGACAGATTCGTTTTCTTTTATCAACGTCGACCTATCGTTTCTTTAATCTAGTCCCACTTCTGAACACTAAAAACAACACCGTCTTGCATGCTACCTAAATCGCTCTGATTTAGGCCATTTTATTTGTATTCTTCAGTTATTCATTTCTGGTTATCATTTTGTTTGTATATTTATTGGTTTCAAACTCCACGATCATCCTGAACTAAATCGCTGATTTCTTCTTATTACTCTTCTTCTTCTTCTATTTATGCCAACACCAACGTGTGCGGATTTTATCACTACCACAGAACATAATTAAATTTCCATTAGAAAGGAAATTTTTCTTATAACGACGATGAAATAAAATGGTAAAGATTGAAATATTCTCTATCAAAGAAAAAATCAAATCTATGAATGTTGTGTGTTTAAACTGTATGCATTAATAAACTACATGAAATATATTCATCCAAAGAAAACATCAACAACTAAAACTATGTATGATAACACTGTGCAACAAATTTTGGTTAGATGAGGTCTTGAGACAGATGCAGGTATGAGTAGCGTCCTTAAATTTATTATTAAACAAGATATAAAACTTAAACATTAGAAATTAATAATAAATATTTTTTTCACGATTTTTAAAAACTCTAATTTAATTATAAAAATATTTTTTAATATAAAAATTTTAATGACCATTATTGATAAAATTTTATATTCGTGTTTTTATACCTAAAATAATTTTAATGTTATTATTTCGAAAACAAATAATAACAATAAAAAAGAACAAAAAAATACAAAAGTTTTTAAGCAGTTGCAAACACTTTTTTCAAAATATGTATTTATTAATAGCGAATATAAAACACAAGATATTAAAAATATTCTTTATGGAGATTTTCATTTCGCGTGCAATATTTTATAGCAAAAATCGCGATTTAAATTATTTTATATCAAACAAAAAGTCTGAACAAAATTAAAAAATAGAGTTTATTTTTCCGCCAAATTAAAAACTATTTTTTATACAATAGCAAAATTCTAGTTTAAAACTATTTATTTAATTTTATTTTTTTCTCTAAGGCTGGATAACTAAGCTGCGATAACAAAAACCTAAATAAAAATTTCACTCAATTTCAATAATTTTTTTTTTAAATCGTCGCCAACAGCAATATCAATGTGTGTGTGAAAACAAATTTTGAAAAATAATTTTGTGTTAAAACTTAGCCAGTGTAAGTCAAATTTATGGTTATCGAGGCTAAGTCCATAAAAGTCAACACAAAATATTTTCTTTTTTGAAAATATTTCTACAATGTTAAAAAATATATATTTTTTATTTTGAGCAACAAAATATTTTTTATAATATTAACGTTTTTGTTATCGCAACTTATTATATTATTAAATTGTTAATAAATTTAAGTCTGAAACTAAAAAATATTTCTTGAAACGCGATACTATTGTTGGTTTTATTATTTCTAACAAAATAATAAAATTAAATAATACGCTACCAATATTTTTTATACAAATTTAAAAAAATCTAGAATCGCTTCGTTTGCAATATTTTATATTACAAAATTGTATTAAAATATTTTCGTAATATAATAAGTAGCAAATAAAAATAACAAATTATAAACAACTACACAATATGACATACATTTAAAAAATAAGCAACTATAAAAAATATTTTTGTTTTCATAAAAATTTTTGAAAAAATTTAGAAACAACTCGTGTGCAATATTTCATAGTACAAAATCGTGATTAAATATTTACTTAATAAATATAAAAAATATACAATATGACTTAACTTTAAAAAATGTTTTTATGGAAAAAAAGTTTATTTTGTGATTCACAAATATTTTTTAAATTTTTTATCTCAAACAAGTTAATAAAATTAAAATTGCAAACAAAATATAATTATTCAATTGATAAATTATTTCAAAATATATTAAATATTATATAATTCTTGAGAAAATTTCAAAACCCTTCGTTACGAATTTTCTTTAGTAAAAAACTTAGAAAAAGCTAATGTAAATACAAAATTAATATTTGTATGCCAATCTCATAGGCAGACCAGAATCATCCAGTCACAATGACCCAAAATTTGTTGCAAAAAATATATTTGAAATTAAATTGAAGCATGTTCCTGTTGTGGTGTAAAGGAAACTAAATGTTTTACAAAAATTACAATTTCCAAAATTATAACTAATCAATTGCATTTTCTCTTCCCCCCATTTTTCAAACGTCCTTTCTACCAAATAGAGGCCATTGGCAAAGCTGTTGAAGAATTGGTGACCGTCATTACTGAACAGGAAATCGAGCAAACTTTAGATCATGGACAAGATCGTGACGACGACGATGATGATGTAGATAATGACGATGACGAGGATATCGATGGCATGCATGAAACCACCACTACAACTACAACTAGCAATTTAAATAATTCGACGAAAACGCCCAAGGCAACATCAACGCCATTTGCGTATAAAAACTGAAGGATAACGATATACAAATGTACATCAGATATTCTTACAAAAAAAACAAACAAATAAATTCCGATTTACACCGATAGCAAATTAATTAAAAGCGCCAACAAAGAAAGAAAACGAAACGAAAAAATTGCAAAACACAAAAAACCCACAGATTTCGCCAGAAATTCTTTAAACAAAAACTTAACCACAATTACATATATACATACATATACATATGATATAAGTTAAAACACAAGAAAAAAGTACTTGTATTGTATTTTGATTTATTAAGATTGTCAACAATCACATAATCACTGCATATTTGTTATAAAACATGATAATGATGATGATGGAAAAATGCGAAAGAATAAGAAACTGATAAATATGAGTAAGACAACAAAATTGTGTAATATTCAAATGAAATGAAATATAATAATACAAATACAAAATAAAAGTAAAAATAAACGATTCATCTAAGAACAAAAAATAATCAATAACAGAATGAAAAACAAAAACCGAAAGTAAAACACATACAAACAATTTACACTAATAATAATATATGAAAAATAATTAATTATAATTTTCTTTTTTTGCAATATTTATAAAATAAGCAATGGAAACAGAAAAAACAACAACCACACAAAATTTATTTAAAAAAGAATACGAAACATTTCGATTTGAAGAAAACAACACAAAAAAATGCGAATCAAACTAGATCATGTGTTAAAATGAAAATTTATATTATGAAAGAAAAAGAATTGAATTCTTCTGTTTTAGTTTGTTAAGTTTTATATTTAAATATACGCTATTATATATTCTCTTTACGTTTAATTTTGATTTTCATTATGTTTCTTTGCAGCTATTTTTTTCTCCTCCACTTCATTTTGTCTTTTTTTCCTTGTAAATCTTAAAATCGAAAAAATGCAACAACCAACCAACTACAAATCATATCAGAAATTGTACATTTTGTTCTTTTTAAAAAATAATTGCTTCTTATTTAAATCTTTAAGTTTTAAAATAAATAATTTTTAATTTAATTAAAAAATTATGTTGACTTTATTTTATTCTCATTTTTTTTGTTGAATATGTACGAGTATTTAGGACAAACATCAACATTTCTTCTCCAGAATGATATTTACAGATATCATCTTTGGCTTGGCTTTTAGTTAGCGTACATCAAACGTTTTATTATTAATGGAATCTGAATCTTTTTTTTGTGATGGTACTTTGGATCCCCACAAATAGTTGAAATGTACATATCTGTGAAACGTAAACATATTTAAAATATTGAATTTTGTTCCAATGGTAATTTTTCACCAAGATTTTTATTAAAAAACAAAGAATCTCAAATTCAGAATATTCAAAGAGAATTTTTGAACCTTTTCTTTGTGACTTCCGAAGGCCGTTCGTGGAGTTAAGATCAGCAGTATCTAACCTTGAGGTATATCGAAGTAAAGGCAATAAAATAACAAATATAGTGAACATTATTTTCCTATCAGTGCAATAGACTGAAATATTAGAAAAGATCGGAAAAAATAAATCGTTACTTAGAGTCAATTTCTCCATTAAGAATGTTACGACAAAATTTATATATTTTTGAAGATTACCGATAGATAAAATCCGTTGATATTATTTTTTTTAGGATTTTTCAAATTAGGTCTTTGAGCAAAAACCGATTTTTTAATATTTTTGTCTATTGCTCTTAACTTACAATGATAATGAAAGGAATGCACAATAATTTATTTGATAAAATGTGATCTTTATCATCACCCACGAATCCTAATATTAGGTTATTTTATCTGCCACATTTTTCTTGTCTAGCTAAATTTCTTCGATAATTTGTCAGGATTTTCAAATAACACAGTTTTACAGCTTCTAAATAAATTCAATTTTAAAATCTGACCCAAATATATTTATATATAATTATTTTTCCAACTACATTGACTAAGTCATGATTATTCTCAATTTTTTTAGAGACGAGAAAGAACTGCATCGGTTGGTAAAATCGTAACGTTACTGATGATTCAGCTAATGTCTACAAAAACCAGTTGATAACAATTCTACCACTATAACAAGTCTTTTTGTAATAAGCTATTAAGCCAAAAAAAACACAAACACCTTTGTATTATAATGTATTCCCTTTATGAAAAGTATTTCTATCGACTTATTGAATAAAATTAAGAGGGCAGGTAAATATAAAATGAAGTAAGGACAGTTTGATGATAAAGATTAAATGCTTCCAACAAAAGAATACTATTACCGGAGAGAATATGATATCCGAGGCACCAAAATCTGACTATATTTTTGATAGAGCACCTCAAAAAAAAAAATGGTCGGCGGGTTATCGATATATCGCATAGTTATCAAGTTATTGGACGTTAAAGTTTGAAAAAATCCATTTTTTTCGTTTCAATGAACTCAAAATCTAAAATTAGAATAAAAAAATCGGTAACTTTTTTAGTTATCGATAGCTGCTTTTGTAATCAATAACTTTTATAGTTATCGATTGTGGAAATCAATAAAAAATTATACGTGTTTTCAGTTAATGGAAAATTTAAAATTACATGTTTATTACAAAAATAATCATTAAATAAAAGTAAAATAATTAAAAACCGCGCGACTTTTCACCTGCTCTTTAGAGGTTTAAAATTTATTTTAAAATAATAATTTATAATAACCGCGCGATTGGGCGAAGAAGCGTCCTTATAATTATACCCTCATTCTAGAGAGTAGGAGGGTATATATCATTTGGGACAGAAAAAAGTGTAACACATTGAAGGAGTGACTTAAGACCCTAAGTATGTTTGGACCAAATCCATTTCACGACTTTTTAAGGTGTTTGAGCCATGTCCGTCATGGCTAAGGAATCTATTCGTCGCAAAAAATTTTGCAAAACAATCAGCAATCGCCTGATCATCACCAAACTCTAAGCCATCCATTCTAATCCTTGTCGGCTTAGTTGAGGATCTGCGTTTCAAATTCCCAAAGTCCTAAAAAGATCTAGGGTTCTTCCTAAAATCATTCTTTAGTTTTTCCAAGTAGATCCTATAACATCTCTGAGACTCAATGCTATATTTCGACCTAGCAACGGAATATTTGACATAATCTGAATTCAAACCGGTCCTCTTAAATTTCTTAAAAAGTCTATTTCTCGAATTCTTCATGCTAGACAACTCACGTGAAAGCCAAGGCAGTCTTCTAGAGTGCCCAACACGAGTTTTCGGTACTGATTGTAACAAAAAGTCATTCAAAATTTGAAAAAATCTATCCACGACATTGTCAAGATCAGTATAGTGAGGACAGCTACAAACAGAATTCCAGTCAACATCCAGAATAAGTGTATTAAGCTTTTCGAAATTGGTTCTCTTGAAACAAAAAGAGGTTCGATTATCTTGCGAAGTAGAGGGAGAAGATTCACCAGAGTACAACATCGATATATTCAAGGTAGGATGATAGTCGTCCTCCGGGGGTGATATGGGAGGAACTCTACTTATTTCAAAGTAATGGGGATCATCGACAAATACTAAGTCTAGTTGCCTAGCATTTACATTTCCCACATAATTTATCTGAGACAAGTTAGGATCAGTAAAAGTCAAAAAAGTTAAAATCATTAGCAATTTTATATTTGATTATTTTATATTTTATGTTTTTTTAATCACTTTAAACCTAAAAATATTTACGCTTAAGCCACGCCCCTTCTTGTACCTACCACACAATTGTCTCTGTCCTGGGTAATATTAAATCCTTCATAAGTTCTATACTGGCGCATGGGATCCACTATGACTTTATATTTCATCATGTTTTTGCAATTGTTTTATAAATGTGGAAGCTGGGACCATGTGATATGAACCTCCTAGTACCTTCCACACAAATTATCCTTCCCTATGTTAAATTTAATTCCTATAACTTCCGTATATATGTTCTTTGAGAGAGTGAGGGTATATAAAGTCGGTTTAGCCGACTGAACCTTAGTAACTTGTTTTTTCCACAAATTGTATAAAATTGTATATAATATATATTGAATTGTACTTCTTGGATAATTGAATATTTAAATTTTCCCACAAATTTTCGCTAAAAATATAAAATGCAGCAATAGCGATTTTACTCCAATTGCTGAATTGTGCTTTGCGCTAATCATTCCAAATTTCTTCACACGTCAAACTATTTCGGGAACATTGTACAATATATCGACAACTACGCCATTTATCAAAAATGTTTACTTTACTTTTGCTGCTTATTTTTGGTTTCGATACCTCGAAAGTTTTCTATAATGTTTATCTGATTTTTCGCTTTTTCCTAAAAATAGTAAAAAAAATTAAAAACTCGATTTTGTTAATTTTCAATTTCTATTAATAAGAGTCGATTTTTTTATCTTTCTTATTTTACAAAAGAACTATATTTTTCGATTTTTCTCAAACTTAAACGTCCGATATCTAGGCAGGCAGATCAATTTTGTTATTTTTAAGGTCCTCTTTCCAAAAATATAGACATATGAAAACGTCATTCGATCATCGAAAATGCATGGGTTCCTGAGCGAAGCATTCTCTTTATTTCTATAACCTCTACAATACGAAGAGTTTGTCTGTTTCAAACACCTCAAAACACACAAGATGGCTGAGAAAATCGTTTCTAACGAAGTATTGTTTCCTTTCAAAACTGGATGATCCTTGAAAAGCAGTGCTTATTTAACTTTAAATGCAAATATAACCCCATCGCTATCAAGAGCGGAAAAAATGTTTCCATTCAACTCTGGATCATCCTTGAAAAGAAGTGACATTTTTAAATTTAAATGCAAAAACTCCACAAATAAAAATCATTTACTTTGAATAATTCATTTATTGCAAATTTAATTCAAAATATTTTAGTCCCTCATTTGCATAATTAGAAAATATTAACGCTAAGTTTTTTTTTTTAATTCTTTAAATGAACAATATAATTTTTGAACTTTAATTTAAATATGAATTTACATATCATTAACAAAAAACCTTTAAGTTGTTCTCTTATCCTTACATATATACATCTCTATTTTCAAAACCACCTTTCCACCCCACACTCACACCCAGTTTACACGTGAACTCAAATCAATACGCTGACGAATACGATCATTAAATGGACCACCTTTTTCTACTTAAAAAAATAATAACAACAAAAACTCTACTATAGACATTAATCTTAAATATGGAAACAACAAGGAAATCATAATGAAGTTAAACAATACAACTTAAATGAAATTTTCCTCGATTCTTAAAACATAGCAAACAAAATAGCAAAATCATATCATCATATCAAAATTATCGAAAATATTTCTAAAAACAGAATGCCCAAGACAGCAAAAAATTACAATGAAAAACGTCGTATTATACATTTTGCTCATCCTTATTAGTAAAATATTGAAAATACAATTTAAAGTCTAACCAAAACAAATATGAATGTTTAAAGCCCAAATTTAAATTTAACACCTAAATATGATACACCAACAAGAACAAGAACAACAACATCTAAAATAACCATATTCAGTGTCTATTTACATGATATCCACACAGAAGAAACAAAGAAGGAGGTCGAAAATTGGGAACGATGGGTTTGTTTTTCGGGGTAATGGAGAAGAAATTCTTACTAAATGAAGATATTTACATTTGAACTGAGAAAGTATATTTCTAAAATGGGGAAGTCTTGAATTGTGAGTTCATTGCTAAATAATCACAATCCCAGGAATTGTGCTGAAATTACAATGCAATTGCCAGGCTTTCCTCCAATGTCATTTCATAATGCCGTGTATTTTGCACAGCAGATTCGAACGTAATAACTTGAATAAAATAAACGTACAATATTTATTTCTTTTGCTGGTTTCAGACTTCTCGGTCCGAAAATTTCTTCAGTGTATTTATGTCTTCAAGGAAATGTTACGTTAGTGCAACTGACTATAGACCATTGTAGTCAACCATAAGCATCGAGAATGAATTAAAAAATAGCTCTGACTGGTGTCTCCGGCACTTAAATCTTTTTAATATTTTTGAATATTTTTATAGCCTCCAACTCCGAACAAACGACCTCACTGCTCCATTCTACAAACTACATAATCCCACTAAATATACAACATTTATAAAAAATGCAAGAAAACAAAACAATATTTTTAACTAAACTTTGTGACAATATAAACTATACATACAAATTAGAACAAAATTTAGAGAAATTAAAAAAGATCTACTCCAAAAAAATATATCTAAACCAAAAAATTATATCTAACGCAAATTTATGATAATGCAAAACTAAAAACGAATTTAACAATTACACAAACATACAATTTGGAAAAAATATATATTCGGGAAATATCAATTTATGAATTAACATATCTGCCATAATGCAAGAGAACAAGAAAAATCCATATGATTTGTCTTTTAAATCCACACAAAAAGGAACTTTTCAATTTTAATACATAATTTTTTACAACTTTTTTACATTTTTCGTTAAACTGCCAATAGAAATTTGCCATAAAATTGCGGAAACTTAAAACATATCCCCCAAACAAAACTAAATAGAACATAGTCTTCTAACAACGATTTTTTTATATAAAAGAAAATAAAGAAAAACTTAAACTAAAATTATAATTAATGCAATATTAAGTACGTACCACTTATTTAATTGTTAATTAGCTCCATATTTAATAAATATTATACATATATAAATTGCGCCTCATCATAAAGAAACGCGAATTATTTACAAGCAACAGCCAACAGTTTTATTGAGATCAAAAATTGATGTTGATGCAGATTAAACGATTTCTTGGTACCGACTGAGACAACGCATGTCTTTTCTAAACCGTTAGTCCACGACGAGGTGGCGAGAGAACAGAGCAAGAGTGTCATTTACTCTGCTCTGATGGCTTAACATTTACCATAACATTAGTAGAGAGCAAATAACAAAGAAATAAGATAAATGCTTGCATTTTATGTCGCATTGAGAACAAAAAACAAACAAACACCCCACAGTATTGCATTTGATGTTAAACAAAAAACTCTTTTTTGCATGAACTACCGAGAAAAAAACAAACTAAACAAAATAAAGTAGCTTTTAAGCTTTATACACAATCGTAAGAGAATCATTTTCTTAAGAGAACCAAACCACTTTGTGTAGTATGTCGTATTCCCTTAGTTAAATTAATCTGACCCCTAACACCCCCGCCCTCTTAACAACTTAAGTAGCTTTTAATTGAACCAAATAAAACAAAAAACATGAAGAACGAATGAAAATCAAATTCCAAACAAAATAAAAACTCTCCTAAAACAAGGCTTTATTTATTGTCTACTTGTACTAATCTTAAAACGAAAAACTGAAAACCTATGAGTTGTGTCTCAAAATACTTCTAATTTTCCAAAATCTGAGTTTATTTTATAAATTGTACCTATAACATCTAAAAAATCTATCTTTTAAAAACATAACAAAACATACACACACACAAACACACTCGTAAACCTTTTGATACCACTGATCGATAACAAATACTATGACTATACATATATCCTTTAAAGCAAAACTTCATGAAGAGAAAATCCTATCATAAATATGATTTTAAATGGGAATTTAAGAGAAACAAATACCAATTAAAAAGAAAATTATAAACGAAACCTACACACATACATATTTATATTCATATCCTCTCTAAATAATAATACACAAAAATATTGAAATAAATATAAAACAAAACTAAAACTCTAAAATTAAATTCTAAACAAATATATACATATAATTATAATAAATAATATTAAAGCAACAAAAATAATCATTCATATATAAAATATATAAAAATTTACTATATGATTATATCAAATAATACAAAAAAAGTTTATACAATAAATATAATAAAAATCGTTAAATATTAAAAAACTCACACGTCTTTCACTTTGCAGTTGTTATTCCAATAAATATGAATGGAAATTCAAAAGTGATATCACAAAAATGAATGAAATTCAGAACTGACATCCACAATTATTAAAGCGTGGAAAACAAATCCCAAATCAAATTATTAAATTCTATCGAGGATCAGACGAAAACGTTTTAATTTTAGCTGCTATGTCCGCGAAAAAACTCTTATGTGAAACGTCATATAAAAAACCCACGTGGAAAATAAACCGTCAGTACTTAATTTCGATCGAGGATCAGAAGAAACAAGTAAGTAAGCTTCAGTCGGCTAAACCGACTTGTATACCCTCACCCTCAGAGAACATATACCCTCACTCACAGAGAACATATATAAGGAAATAAATTTAACGTAGTGCACGGTAATTTCTGTGGAAGGTACAGGGAGGTTCGTATCACATGATCAAATATCAAGTCATACTACCATGCATCAGTATAGAAGTTATGAAAGATTTAATATTACCAAGGATAGAGACAATTGTGTGGGAGTCCAAGAAGAGGCGTAAATATTTTTATGTTTAAAGTGAAATATGTTTATGTCAAATATCAAATTGCAAATGATTTTGACTACCCGTACAGATATCCAGAGGTACCAGAAGGGATGTGGCAATATCGCCCATATTCCATGCTAATGTAACTTCTATAAATGCATTGCTAAATATTAAATTTCACAGTATTCTGATCATCCGTCTAGAAGTTATAATAGCTTTAATTTTACGTAGTTTAGGGTGATTTGTGTGTGAGGTACTGGAAGGGGCGTGGAAAACCCCGTCATATTTAGTACACTTAAAGCGATTATAAAAACGCTATCAAATACCAAAATAGAGCTGATTCCGAAGAGCTGATAGGAATAAGGGTCACTTGTGTAGGAGGACCAGGAACTTAAACTAAGTTTGGGAAAAATACCATGCGCAGTTTGAATTGATTCCTTAACTTCTTTCGAGAGTTATCGTGTACACCAGCCAGCCAGACAGACGGACGGACATGGCTCAAACATCTTAAAATGTTGGGAAACGGATTTGGTCCGTGGTATGGTATGTGGTATCTAGAACACTAAAAGTCAAATCGGGAGCGAAATTTGAATGGGAGATATATATAAATCTGAACCGATCTAATACATTTTCACCACAGGTGTTTCTAGATGAAATATAATATGTTTTGCCAATTTTGAAAACAATCTGATAAAATATGTGTTTTCAAGAACGGAAAAGGTGATATTGGGAGCCAAATTTGTATTGGAGCTATATATAAATCTGAACCGCTCTGACCCAATTTCACCACAGGTGTTTCTAGTGGAAACATAAGATATTTTGCCAAATTTGAAAACAATCTGATAAAATATATCATTTCTAGAGCGGAAAAAGTCAAATTCAGAGCGAAATTTGAATGGGAGCTATATATAAATCTGAACCGACCTGACCTATTTTCACCACAAGTGTTCCTAGTTTAAATATAAGATGTTTTGCCCAATTTGAAAACAATCTGCTAAAATATATGGTTTCTAGAGCGGAAAAAGTCAAATTGGGAGCGAAATTTGTATGGGGCTATATATAAATCGGAACCGATCTGACCCATTTTTATCATGGGTGTTTATATTGGAAAAATAAGATGTTCTACCAAATTTGAACCAAATTTGTGGTATCCAGCATGAAAAGAGTCGAATGGAGTGAAATTCGAATGGGGGGCTATATCTAAATCTGAACTGATTTTCTTCAAATTAAATAGCGTTCGTCCTTATCCCGAAAACTTCGTTATGCAAAGTTTCGTTTGGTTCTGGCTACAATTGCGACCTGTATCATGATTACAAAAATAGATGGACAGACAGACGGACGGACAGATAAACGTGATTCTAAGTCGATCGTTATACTTTACAATGGGTCTATCTCGCTTCCTTTTGGATGTTACAAACAAATGCACAAAGACATAATACTCTCGTGGAGTGTATAAAAATATGAGATTTCATATTGAACGCGAAACCAACCCTTTGGATTGAATTAAAGTTGTTCCATCTGTTTTTATAATATCTTTACATTGTTGTTTATTTACTAAAATGTTATTACAAATTAAATTGTCAAACATCTAGCTGTGTGTGAATAAATAAATACAATACATATTCATGTGTAAACACCCCTAATGTTTCAAATCGTTCTAGAAACATTCGATTTCTTTAACTTTAGCATTTACACAAACAACTTAAAACCGTGTTCAGTGTATTGAACAGAACAGGGGTACAGTGTTATATTATGGCTGTCTTTTCTCTAAGCCGGGACAACAAGCTGAGATAACAAAAACGTTAATAGAAATTTATTTTTTTTGCTCAAAATAAAAAATATATTTTTCATATTGTAGCCAACTACAATATAAATATTTGAATAAAAACAAGCTTTCAAAAAAAAAAACTATTTTGTGTTGACATTTTGGACTTAGCCACGATAACCATAAATTTGACTTACACTGGATTATCCAGGCTAAGTTCGAAATTTTTAACATAAAATAATTTTTTAAAAATTTGTTTTCATACACACATTGATGTTGCTATTGGCGGGAATTTTAAAAAAAGATTTTTTATTTTGAGTGCAAGTTTAACTTTTTCGCAGCTTAGTTATCTAGTATCCGTGCAGCTATAAATATTTTTTGACTTTTTAACAAAAAATGGGGGCTATAGCCCCTCAACAGAATATCTCTCCTACGCTAATGGGATCATAAGTCACTCATCAAATGCGTTGTATGTCCAAATGTCCTCTGTAGAGTGAGGATATAAAAACACACACCTAAATTACGTCTTCTTGTCGAAAAATAAAAGAACACACATGGAAACAAATAAAAGCGAAATAATGTTGTCGCTTTTTTAAGAAAACAGATAAAAATGAGAAATTTTTATGAATGTTTTGTCTATACAAGTGTATAACATCTGATTGAAGTAATCTATATTCTTTTAATTAATTTCTCCACTTCTTTATTAATAGCAAACTAGCACTACAAATAGTTTGAAAACGAGATCGCAATGTTAGAAATATTTGAAATTTATTATTGTAAATTAAATATATCTCAAAACGTTCGAGTACACATATTTACCAATTAAGGCCAGCTGAATTTGGAAATTTTGATATTTTAAGAACTGATTTGTTAATAAAAATATAAAAAATATGTGGTAGATGTTCCGGTGTGTTTTAACATTTTTAATCACAATCGGTTAAAATGGGGGAAGAGTCAAATCAAGAAGGATATTTATACAAGAGCTTTTTCAAACATTGAGCCTTCATGATAATTTCGATTAATCAGGCGAGATTTTACTCCATTTGTCATGTCTGGAAGTAATGTGCCTTTCTCTGATTTTCTTGTTCAGATGTTACCACATGTGACTGTGGCCTGGGGGCTGCGGACGATGATCTAGTGTTTTGGGAGTCCGATAGAGCAACCACTCCTTCACAATTTTCGACGAATGATTAGGAATAGGTCGTTAGGACCTTGTTGGAATATCAATCTCTGGAATAAACCCAATTTGACTACACTAGGTGCAATATTGTTTTTTAATTGCTTAGATAATCATCTTTTTTCATTATTTACTCAATAAATACTACATTACCAACCCCTGATGCCGCCATGCATCCCCTCTGAGAATATGATATTTGCACTCAGAAAAATAGCATTCCTAAATCTTAGTAAAATCCGTACTCCAATTTAGTTCAACAATTTTGCTCCATTTGAGTAAAAATTTTAAAACTAGTAAAGAATTCTTATAATTGAGTAAATTCATACTTGCGTGGAAGAAAATTTCCAATATTAAGAATTTTCACAACAACAATTCCATTTAGGAAATTTTAACTAAAATTGTGTTATTTTTTCTTAAAATTATGGTAATGTATATACTGAAATTTATGCCGAGTTCTTCATACATTTAAGTATTAATGAACTTATAAAAAATCACTTGAAAATGTTTATAAAATTATTGAATATTAATTCGTTTGCAGATACTTATTTCTTAAATACTTCAAGTATTTATCTAAACGCATCAGTCATGGTGTAATACCTCAACTCTTTATGACAGAGGTATCATGAAACTTTTGAGAAATATTTCATGTTTCCATTGTTTGTACTAGTTTTGCATACTCTGAAGCTAAAGCTTATTTTTAGTTAAATTTAACTTCTTTTAAGTTCACCTTTTTCCTTGTTTTGAGTAAAAATAAACTTAGTTTTAAGAAAAATTTAGCAAAAATTTACTTAGATTTTTTTTACTTTGTTTCAGTAAAAACTTACTAAGTCTTAGGAAAAATTTACTTAAATTTAGTAAAAATTTACTTAGGTTAAGGAAAATTTCAGCAAGATTTTACTTACATTTAGTAAAAATTTACTTGGTTTGATGAAAAACTTACTCGAATTTTCCTCAGTTTGAGAAAATATTTACTTGGTTTGAGGAAACTTTAACTAGAATCAAGTTCGAAGCATGTACTACTTTCATGAAAAAATTTGAACTTGATATAAGGAAATATTTCTTTAGCGCTATAC
This sequence comes from Polietes domitor, assembly GCA_947397865.1. NCBI lineage: Eukaryota > Metazoa > Arthropoda > Insecta > Diptera > Muscidae > Polietes > Polietes domitor. The sequence continues at coordinate 41,043,370 of OX377618.1, read as the reverse complement.
AAAGTTCAATTTTCCTAAATTTTAGTTCATTTTAAATCATTATAGGATTTACTTTTTTCTGAGTCTCTAATAAAAATTTGCCGATATCTTTTCAGTGTCGTGTAGTAATTGTTTTTCAAGGTCCCTGTATCATTGGCTTACAGAGCGTAGCTTCGGCAGTGATCGTTGTATTGGAGACAGTTTGTCTGGATATTTCACAGGTGTCAATGTTTTGCCATATGAAATTAGTTCGGTCTAGGTAGCACATGAAAGCACAAATTCTATCGGTGTTCGCAGCCATCATAAGCACATTTAATTAAACATATAGGCGAGTGTTGTCGTTATGAACGAAATAAAAATAAATATTAAAAAATCCATATTTTTATTTTTTAAATTTCTCGAGTTTAGAAAGCCAAAATACACAGACAATTTTATATATGGCCCGTTAGAAAATGTTTGAGATTTATTTAGTTATGTCAGATTCCGTTTCAGCATTCCCGTGCAAAAATTGGGAATAAAGTGTAGGAAGTCCAACTCTCCGAAAAACCTATCTTTGATATACATATAAATAGACAATAGTTTGAAATTCTACTTAAGAAGAAAACAAGATTTGATGCTTTTGAATGAAATACATTCGAATAATGCTTGCATACAATTTTAAAAATTGTTAATAACTTGTGTACACAAACAAGACGACGCTATATATTTTAAACTTGTTTTTACCCCTGATAATGGTTGACGAAGGCAAATGAAATATTGGGAAAAATTAGTGAAAATAAAATAAAATACATAAAACAAATTACACCAGTTTTCCATGGTATCAAGCTGAACAAATCCAGAAGAAAGTTTTAAAATTTTCCATACAACTAATTAAAGTAGTTAAGTAAATATTACTTAGTTCCCATCATTATTCAGGCGTACTTTCAACGTATAATTCTCAATTGTAAAGTCATAAAAATCCATCAACTCGATATTACTTATTAAAGTCACAGTATGTCGCAAAAGTCTGCAAACGATATTAAATTATGAATCCAAAAAGAATTGCTGTTCAGACATTTTTGTATGTGATCAGGAAGTAGTTGTTATATGCATAATGTTAGATCATAGTTGGAGAAAAATAGTCATTCTCCAGAAAATAAAAAAAGTGTAAACAATAATGGGAAAGTACGTTCGCAGACTTCTGTGACACAGTGTATAAGTAATTACCTGTCGGTGCAAAAGGTAACGACATGCACCGACAACATTGAAATTTAAAAACATAAAACAGTTATTTTCTAAAACAACAACACACACATTGTCTTTTATTATTAATTTTAGTTTCATTACAATATACATATTTATATAAAAAATATTTAAATAAAATAACAGTTGTAAAATTAAAGGATAGAGAAGAACAAGAGAGAATAGCTAAAACACAAAGGGCATAACTTACACACTGATCTGAATGAACCATACTTCGTGGATAGGTGCAGTGATAGACAAAAACAATAACAGAACGAGAGACATAATATGTGAGAGACAGTGAGATAACGAGAGGTAGTAGTTAAACTAGGCACAAATATATAACGAGAGAGAAATACAAGTAGCATAACAGTTAAATAGAGATACACAAGAGACAGAATAGATCCATTAAAAGAGGAAAAGCCGTAGAGGATCGTGATAAAAATCGCCGTATGCTGTTTAAAAGTCAAATGAATTATTGGTATTAACCGTAGAAAGTTCAAGATGGAGAGCCAAATGGTCAGATTCTTCATTTGTGATAGTATCCACCATAATGATGAGGATCAGCTGGTGGTCCATACGGGCCATGTACCAAGGCGGGATAGGCGGCATGGAAATGAGGACCTGGCAAGGGTCCTGGCAGAGGTCCTGGACCGGGAGCAGGTCCTGCATGATATGCAGCCGGATAAGCAATTGGCAGCGGAACGGGAGCGGGTGCTTTCGGTACTGGAGGTAGTGGTGGTGCTGGTGCGGGAACTGGTGCCACAGCTATGGGTGCATGTGCTTTATAGGCCAAAGGTTCCTTGCGTACGACAGCATTGAAACCATTGTGAGGATCAGCTGTATAATCCACGGTACGTTTAGTGCCATCAGGATCGACAAGGGAGTAACTGCCCTTGACCACATCGCCGTGCCGTGTTTCATGTTGACTCTTCGAATCACCGGTGTATCCATCCTGAATGTCATAGCCGAAACTATACTTGGGAGCAGGATCATAGGGTTCGGGGGCGGCGGGTTTGGGAGCTAAACATAAGAGTTAGCATAAATTCATTTAGTTTAGTTTAAATTTGTTGTCGAATTCTTACCGGGTGCTACATGTGCCACTGGTGCTGGATACGGAGCATATGGTCCGTAATGCAAGGGACCTGGTCCTGGTCCATACGGACCATATGGGCCGACCACCCCACATTGGCCAAGGGCCAATAACGTTGTCACAAAGAGTATCTGGAAAAATTTGAGTTATTATGATCTTTAAAGTTGTTGGAGTGCCTCGAAAGCTTCAGAGAGGAGGGGTTATGTACTCCCTATGTATAAATGGTCATTGGGACCTACTGACAGAAGCCGAAATGATCCGCCATGATCGGATTCATACTTCCAAAATTGTAATGAAACAAGTAAGTTTTAAACTCTCAGCGAGCATATGTATGGAATTTATAAGGACATATGAGCCCAAATTCCACAATCCTTATCAAACCGAACGATTTTCGCAATAAAATACGTTTACGACTCCGATTTTTACGATTTTGCCCAGACATATTCCACTGTGAAAACAATTTTATTGTTATTTAAAATAGCGGAAACGAAATTTGGAGGAAATGGGATCATGAACTCTAAATTTTTATTTAATTTTTGTATAGTGTTTTACAAGCTTCAAGGGTAGAATGATTTGTGTGGGTGCTACTATTTCGTATATTAGATTATAATTAATCAAAAATTGGTTTTAATTTGATATAGGAATATACCAGAAGGGGTTTGAAAATTATTACTACCACCCCGAGCCATTTAAAATTTTAAATTTGAACTACCAATTACTTTAACTTTGAAAGGTAGAATAACATTAATTTTTGTTTGACATTTGCAAAGTGGAACGCTATACGCTCGAACAAAATTGGGAAATATTAAAAACTTGCTTCCAAAGTAGTGATTCTTTAACGCAAACTGTAAAAAGAATCATGTTTTCAGATGTAGCTCATTTTCATCTCGGTGACTATGTCAATAAGCAAAATTGCCGCATATGGGGTTCAGAGGACCCACTAGTGATTATTGAGAAGCCAATGCATCCAAAACGAGTCACTGTTTGGTGAAGACTTTAGGCTGGTGGCCCTTTGGGTAATTTTTCTTCGAAAATGAGCAAGGAGCCGCTGTTATCGTCAACGGTGAGCGTTACCGTGCCATGCTCAACGAATTTTTCTTTCCATAAAATCAAGAGAATGACATGAACGACGTTTTGGCTCGGCCAACGCAACCATCGCACTGTCTTTGAAAATCGAATAATCAGCCGAAATTGTGATGTCAATTGGCCGCCTCGGAGCTGTGATTTGAGCCCTGTGGATTATTTTCGGTGGGTATCGCTTAAGGATAAATGTTACGCAAACCGTCCATAGACAATTGAAGCGTTGAAACATGAAATTGAAGATTGCCATTGAAGGGATTCGAGCCGGAACAATCGAAAATCTATTGAAGAATTGGATGAGGTACTACCGGGCCAGTTGTGACAGTCATATGAATGATATTGTGTTCCATTATTAAATGACAAAATTCAGCCTTTCCAATAAAACCAGAAATTTGAAAAAAAATTATCATTATTTTTTATAGCCGATTCTAATTTAAAATGGCCCACCCTGTATGTGTAAAGTTTGAATACATTCCTCCCTTCGAAAGTTATCCTGTACTCCAGACAGACGGAGTGACATGGTCCAAACAGATTAAAAAGTCGTGAACCGGATTTAGTTCAAACATTCTTCAAAATGTTAAATTTTTTCGTCCCGAATGAGGGTATATCCCTTCTACTTTGTAGAATGTATTCATGGGAAGAAAATTTGTAGCCTTTTCCGAAGATGCAAGATGATGTCCAGCTCACAAAATATCAATCAAAAATATTGTGAGCTACACTGAAAAAAATGTCTTCGTTTGTATCAACAAAACGGATTCGTTGGATCATTCCAATTCGCAAGTTGGATCTGAATTAGATCAATCCTGAATTAGATTATTATGAATTACAATACAAAGAACATTTATATTTTAATTTTGGGTCCAAGTATTAAGCTGACTGACTAAAACCATTTTTACTAGTCATTGCTGCGACAGACCAAAGTCTATGGTGGGAATCCTGAATTACATTATTCCGAAGTACAATACAAAGCAATTTGTTATTTTAATTTTGTGTCCGAGAGACAAAGACCAATTTTATGGTGGACCAAATCCTGTGCTGGGAATCGAAATGAACTCAACTACAGTAGCGCTTTCCTTTTTTAAATTCGTTGTGAGCCTTCAATTGATTCACTTTTAATGATACACAACGAAGGATTTGCTATCAGTACAAAATTGGTTTTATTTCTATGGAAACTTCCTATAGAGTATTCCCTGCAAATCTATTGAAGCATGGAGTGGCCACAGTATGTTTGTACTAAACAATGCCAAAATAATATTGTATGGCTTAGAAACTTCATAGAAATCAGGACTACATTTTGGAAAACCGCACTAAGATCCGTACTGCATTTCTAAACGTGCAGATTTGAAATATCCGAATTTAAATTTTCCAATTAAGACAGCTTTAACCGAAATTTTAGTTGAATTTCTCAAATTATTCATACAGTTCTCTTTCACAACACAACCGAATATAATAAACGCCGAACTCTGAAGCTTTCCTCGAAGCAAGTCCTCGAATCATAATGATTCAACACATTACACACACCTTTAACATTAACATATCACCAGGATATGTTATAATCTTCTTGCCGAGTTTTCTCACAAGCTCACAAATATCGCCTTTTTCCGTTTATCCAAAACCAACGTTTCAACTTCACTTAATCGCACTGTCCGTTCCCAAAAAAAGTGTCTTTTGCTGGGTGAAAAGCGTTAACAATTACTGAGACTGTTGCCTTAACGATTCTTAACTTTTATAGTCTAGCGTTTAGAAGCCACAACTGGCAGGAACATAACAATAACAACAACAACGAAAGCAACTCTTTTCGAGTTTTCTGTTGCTGCTCACTCAGCTGCTTTTCTTGTCAGACATTTGTGTTTTGGGCTTAAATGTCGCCAGCTTCACATGCTGCAAAATAACCAGCACGAATCGGCGGCTTGTACAACAATTCTGCTGCGGAGCGCTATTATGTTTTTTTTTTTGGTTTTCGTTTAACTAACCATCGAATCAGCCACAAAAAAAAAAACACACACAAAACTAGACATTTGCCCATTTGGTATGGAATGGTAAACAATGCGCTAATTTAAGTAACAAATCTTACAAAAAAACAATAACAAAACTCATGGAGCATGGTACAGTGGGGTGGAAAGATCAGGATGTACTGAATTTTGGGTATCCATCTTCAGGCCAACTTATCATGGAATACACATATTCAACATATAAAACGGAAAGTTACTCCAGCGATTGGAATTATGTATAACTTCAAGTATAAATTTGGTGAGAAAACTAAACTATTAATTTGCAATAGCCTTATCCGCAGCCATCTGAGTTATCTGCCCATAGTTTGTGGTTACAAGAAGTGTTCAGAATTTCGGAGTCTTCAAAAGTCCCAAAACAGGGCTCTCAAACTTATAGTAACATATGTAAAACGGTCTTACCTGTATATGGCTTGCACAAAATGCAGTTACTTATGTTCATGTAAAGAGTGATTTTTTTGAGGTTAGGATTTTCATGCATTAGTATTTGACAGATCACGTGGGATTTCAGACATGGTGTCAAAGAGAAAGATGCTCAGTATGCTTTGACATTTCATCATGAATCGTCTTACAAACGAACAACGCTTGCAAATTATTGAATTTTATTATCAAAATGCGTGCTCTGTTAAGAAAGTTCATTGCGCGCTTCCATTTTATGGTCAGTTTAATCGACCCACTGAAGCGGCTATTCGGGCTATTGTGACTAAATTTCGCACCAAATTTACATTGTTGGACATTAAACCACCAACACGCTTACGTAGAGTGCGAACTGAAGAAAATATCGCAGCTGTATCGGCCAGTGTTAATGATGACCACCAATTTTCGATTCGTCGCCGTTCGCACCAATTGGGTCTCTGTTACTCAAAAACGTGGAAATGCCAAAATTGGACTAAGCGGATGGACCACCTAAGACGCAGCCGCGGTCAACATTTAAATGAAATTATCTTCAAAAAGTAAATGTCATGGACCAATCTAACGTTTCAAATAAAGAACCGATGAGATTTTGCAAATTTTATGCGTTTTTTTTTTTAAAAAAAGTTATCAAGCTCTTAAAAAATCACCCTTTACAAATCGATACATCATTTTGGTTATCATACTATAGATTTTTCTAGAAACGAATCGGTTTTTAATACTAGAAACAATTTGAATTTGCGTGTGACAAGGTGTGGGCTGGAAACCACGAAACAACGTATTGAATACATCGGTTGCACTGAGTACAATCACTCTTAAAAGTATATCGAGAATTTCAGAATTTAAATCTAATTTGAAATCATATCTTCTCCAACGTATAGAAATGCTTCTATTGTAATTTTAATCTATCGCAATTGTATACTAAAAATTCAAAATTGATGAATTATTACTCTTTTTTTTTTTGAATGAAGTCATAAACATATGCCAACTCGCCCCTATAATGTCCAAGTGGCGCTGCGGCACTTATTAAATTGTAAATTGTTATCATTGAAATAAATGGATTTACATATATAAAAAATTATTTGCAGACAGCTGGTCAAACTGGATGAAACCCTCTGTATATCCTCACCCTACAGAGTTAGATTTGATGCGGATCAAAGAGTTTAAGTTCGGAAAAGGGTATTGTTTCCACCCTTTCTGACACCAACCACAAAAATTACCCGGACAATACGGATATTCGGATTCAGTTATAATTTTATATTTGACATATGTATGTAAAAAATCTTTGGATAGATGCAGAAGTTATGATGATTTTTTATTTTTTTAAGCTATTTAAGCGTAATTTGAAATTATATAATACTAGCTGAACCCCCGCCCGCTTCGCCAGGCAAAAGAACAAACGGAAATTAAAATCAGGTTTTATATTGTTTTTCTTGTGATCGGTAATATATGTACCACTTATAATCAAGGTACTTCCCTGAGATACTAAAAGAATGGATATGTTCCATGGAGAATTTTGAAGATTGTCAAAAATAAAATTGATTTTAGGTTGAATGTGATTCTCCTCCTTTCCATTACCAAAACAAAAAAAATTCTACGTAAGAAGAACTTACTGGAATACGGAATACTTGGAATTCGAATGTACAACATTCAAACACACATAAAAAGTGAATCAAATTGTTCACTAATCAAACAACACACAAACTAAAAAATTAATATAATTTCCAGTTGTTGACTTAAGTCGGCTTTTGACGAATGAATATTACCTTTTTTAACCTTTCTTTACTATTGTGCTAAAAAAAGAAAACGTGTAATTTTACAAATTTCTAATAAAAAATTCCCCATCTTTCAAATCCCGCCCATTTGGATATTGTATTGTATAAAGGGTGATTTTTTAAAAGCTATAGGAAAGTTTTTCAAAAAAAAAACACAAAAAATTCAGAAAAATGTATGAAATCTTTATTTGAATCGATTGTACGGTCCATATAATTTAATGTTTGAAGATTATTTCATGCAAATGTTGACCTTGACTGCGCCTCAAATGGTCCATCCGCTCAGTCCAATTTTGGCATTTCCACGTTTTTGAGTAACAGAGGCCCAATTGCTGCGAACGGCGACGAATCGATAATTGATGGTCATCATTAACACTGGCCGATACAGCTGCGATATTTCCTTCAGTTCGCACTCTACGTAAGCGTGTTGGTGGTTTAATGTCCAACAATGTAAATTTGGTGCGAAATTTAGTCACAATAGCCCGAATAGCCGATTCAGTTGGTCGATTAACTCTCTTAACAGAGCACGCATTTTGATACTAAAATTCAATAATTTGCAAGCGTTGTTCGTTTGTAAGACGATTCATGGTTAAATTATAGACCAAACTGAAGATGTTTGACAGTGAAACAAAACACGAAACGTGCGTCAGCTGTTTAAACCAGTGTTGCCAAAAAGATAATAGCTTAACAATCACCCTTTGCTATTTCTATATTATATTTGTATTAACTCACACAACAATATAGGAATCTTGGCATCGAATATACTCTAAAACGGTTTTTAATTTCGAATGGGAAGGGTCACGGCCACTTTCCGCCCATCTTTGCACAACTATTTACACTGGATCTACTAACACAAATTTTCAGCACTCTAGGTGTTATAGAACTGACAATATATACGAACGTATGTGAGTGAGTGAGATGCACTCACACAAAATTTCAGTATTGTATCTGTCATAGAACTGAATATATTCGAAAATAGGTTATAACTTCGTATGGGAGGTGCCACACGCACTTTCCCAATAGCGGGCATTTTTGGCACAACTACGCACATTGATGCTAGATGCACCCATATAAAATTTGGGCACTCTAGGTGTCCTAGAACTGACAATATTCAAAATTGGGTTTTAACTCCGTATGGGAGGTTCCACGTCCACTTTTCCAATACCGCCCATTTTTGGTACAACTACGCACATTGATGCTAGATGGACTTACACAAAATTTCAGCACTCTAGGTGCCATAGAACTGACAATAGTCAATAATAGGTTTTAACTTCGTATGGGAGGTGCCACGCCCACTTTTCCAATATCGCCCATTTTTGGCACAATTACCCACATTGACGCTATATGCACCTACACAAAATTTCAACACTCTAGGTGTCCTAGAATTGACAATATTCAAAATTGGGTTTTAACTTCGTATGGGAGGTGCCACGCCCACTTTTCCAATACCGCCCATTTTTGGTACAACTACGCACATTGATGCTAGATGGACTTACACAAAATTTCAGCACTCTAGGTGCCATAGAACTGACAATAGTCAATAATAGGTTTTAACTTCGTATGGGAGGTGCCACGCCCACTTTTCCAATATCGCCCATTTTTGGCACAATTACCCACATTGACGCTATATGCACCTACACAAAATTTCAACACTCTAGGTGTCCTAGAATTGACAATATTCAAAATTGGGTTTTAACTTCGTATGGGAGGTGCCACGCCCACTTTTCCAATACCGCCCATTTTTGGTACAACTACGCACATTGATGCTAGATGGACTTACACAAAATTTCAGCACTCTAGGTGCCATAGAACTGACAATAGTCAATAATAGGTTTTAACTTCGTATGGGAGGTGCCACGCCCACTTTTCCAATATCGCCCATTTTTGGCACAATTACCCACATTGACGCTATATGCACCTACACAAAATTTCAACACTCTAGGTGTCCTAGAATTGACAATATTCAAAATTGGGTTTTAACTTCGTATGGGAGGTGCCACGCCCACTTTTCCAATACCGCCCATTTTTGGTACAACTACGCACATTGATGCTAGATGGACTTACACAAAATTTCAGCACTCTAGGTGCCATAGAACTGACAATAGTCAATAATAGGTTTTAACTTCGTATGGGAGGTGCCACGCCCACTTTTCCAATATCGCCCATTTTTGGCACAATTACCCACATTGACGCTATATGCACCTACACAAAATTTCAACACTCTAGGTGTCCTAGAATTGACAATATTCAAAATTGGGTTTTAACTTCGTATGGGAGGTGCCACGCCCACTTTTCCAATACCGCCCATTTTTGGTACAACTACGCACATTGATGCTAGATGGACTTACACAAAATTTCAGCACTCTAGGTGCCATAGAACTGACATTAGTCAATAATAGGTTTTAACTTCGTATGGGAGGTGCCACGCCCACTTTTCCAATACCGCCCATTTTTGACACAACTACCCACATTGACGCTAGATGCACCTACACAAAATTTCAACACTCTAGGTGTCCTAGAACTGACAATATTCAAAATTGGGTTTTAACTTCGTAAGGGAGGTGCCACGCCCACTTTTCCAATACCGCCCATTTTTGGCACAATTACCCACATTGACGCTAGATGAACCTACACAAAATTTCAACACTCTAGGTGTCCTAGAACTGACAATATTCAAAATTGGGTTTTAACTTCGTATGGGAGGTGCCACGCCCACTTTTCCAATACAGCCCATTTTTAGTACAACTACGCACATTGATGCTAGATGGACTTACACAAAATTTCAGCAATCTAGGTGCCATAGAACTGACATTAGTCAATAATAGGTTTTAACTTCGTATGGGAGGTGCCACGCCCACTTTTCCAATACCACCCATTTTTGGCACAACTACCCACATTGACGCTAAATGCACCTACACAAAATTTCAGCACTCTAGGTGTCCTGGAACTGACAATATTCAAAATTGGGTTTTAACTTCGTATGGGAGGTGCCATGCCCACTTTTCCAATACCGCCCATTTTTGGCACAACTGTGCAGACTAACAATAAGTGAACTTTCACAAAAATTCAAGGCTCTAGCTCCAACAGTATTCCAAATATGCTAATTTATAAAAAACGACTAAAACACCAATTTGTGTGGGAGGTGCCACGCCCACTGAAAATATCAAAAAATTATATAGCCTATTTTCACCACCGGTTCAGCATGAACATACTATGAAAATTTCAAGAAGATCGGTCCAGTAGTTTAGGCTGCTATAAAGAACAAACAAACAAACAAACACAGATTCATTTTTATATAAAGAGTGATTTTTTTGAGGTTAGGATTTTCATGCATTAGTATTTGACAGATCACGTGGGATTTCAGACATGGTGTCAAAGAGAAAGATGCTCAGTATGCTTTGACATTTCATCATGAATCGTCTTACAAACGAACAACGCTTGCAAATTATTGAATTTTATTATCAAAATGCGTGCTCTGTTAAGAAAGTTCATTGCGCGCTTCCATTTTATGGTCAGTTTAATCGACCCACTGAAGCGGCTATTCGGGCTATTGTGACTAAATTTCGCACCAAATTTACATTGTTGGACATTAAACCACCAACACGCTTACGTAGAGTGCGAACTGAAGAAAATATCGCAGCTGTATCGGCGAGTGTTAATGATGACCACCAATTTTCGATTCGTCGCCGTTCGCACCAATTGGGTCTCTGTTACTCAAAAACGTGGAAATGCCAAAATTGGACTAAGCGGATGGACCACCTAAGACGCAGCCGCGGTCAACATTTAAATGAAATTATCTTCAAAAAGTAAATGTCATGGACCAATCTAACGTTTCAAATAAAGAACCGATGAGATTTTGCAAATTTTATGCGTTTTTTTTAAAAAAAAAGTTATCAAGCTCTTAAAAAATCACCCTGTATATAGATATATTGTTTTAGTTTGTAATAGCTGACATCTTAGCGAAGCAAACAAGGCACTTTTGAGGAAAATCTATGTATAATTGTAGAAGTAAGTAAGTAAGTAAGAAAATTTAAAACAAGTAAGGAAAGGCTAAAGACGCACGGGGCCGACTATATAATAACCTACACCACTCCCTGCGAATATACCTCGTACTTACTATATTTTAAAATTATATATATATTTTAAAATGTTCGTTCTTGAGGGGTAAAAATTAAAATGGGGCCATTTGTACGGGCTATACATTAAAAAGTGGTTCCATATAGATAACTTTCAAAGTAGGTATTCTTAGTTGCAATATGACTGTATGATTTGTATGGGGGTTATAGCAAAATATGGACCCATATATTTGACTTTCATAATATGTCTTCTTAGTTGAAATATAATACAAAATCAAAAATTTGATAAACTTCCGATGTAAATTGTGGGGCCTAGAGGGGTATTAAAAAATGGGGGCCATTTATTTGTAAGGGCGCTACATTAAAAAGTTGGCCCATATATATCACTTTCAAAGTAGGTATTCTTAATTTGAAATATGAATATAATCTGCAAAATTTGAAAAACTTCCGAAGGAGGCAACAATTCAAATGGGGCCCACTTGTAAGGGAGCTATATTTAAAAGTGGGCATTTATAGATCACTTTCAAAGTAGGTATTCTTTATTGAAATATAACATGATCTGCAAAATTGTATCAAGATCCAATGTAAGATGTGGGTTCTAGAGCGATAATAGTGTAAACTGGGGGCCCATTCTTATGGGGGATATTCCAAAACATAGACATATATATCTAGCTTTCAAAATACGTGTTTCTAGTATAAATGTAACATTGTGTGAAAAATTTTATCAAGATCCGATGTAAAATGTGCATTTTAGAGAAGTAATATTGTATATCGGAGGTACATTTGTATGGGGGCTAATGTGGACCACATTCCCGAGAACTATTTCTAGTTCAAATATAACACGATCCTGAAAATTTGGTCATGATCCCATGTAAAATGTGTATTCTAGAGCAGTAATAGTGTAAATTATAGGGATATTTGTATAGAGGCTATATCTAAATCCCCATTGGCCAAAAAAGTAAATTCTGCCAAATTTCATGACAATTGGACTACAATTGCGACCTGTAGAGTGCGAACAAGCTTAGTTGTACAGCAAACAGGCGGACGGACAGACGTCGTTAAATCGATTCAACTGTTGATTCTAAGCCGATCCGTATACTTAAAGGTGGGTCTAGCTCAATTATTTCTTGGTATTACAAACATTTGGCGCGAAGGGTTAAAAATCGTGTGTCTTTTTTACGATTTTTTTCTATTTTTCTTTTTTTTTCATTTCGCGATATTTTTAATATGATTGTTTTTTGTTTTTTCCTACACCCTTTTCTCAGACCACACTAATAGCTTTTAACTTTATTTTTTCCTTATTTCGACATCTATTTTTATTAAGAATCTTGAAGTTAACTTGTTGTCTTTTATTTTACTTTTTTTACTACGCGTAGAAATATTTGTAGCGTCCGCTTTGTTGCGTCCGTATTTTTGGTGTACCTAATTAAAAAATCTATGAGATAATTCTCATATTTCATAAATCTACGACCTTCATTTACATGTATATATGGAAAAACAAAGTTCTCCAGAAATCGCTGAACTTTGTATATTTCTAAAAGAGCTTCAAAAGTACTTATTTGTAGCGTCCGTTTCAATTAGAGTGATCAAACCCGAAAACCGGGCCAACCCGTTTTTTCAAGTGAGATCGACCGTCGGGTTTTTTTAAAATCACGGTTTTTGGAAAACCGGTTTAACCGGGATTTTTAAGTCGGTCTCGACCGGTTTTCCATTTTTAAAAATATTCCTGTATTTGTGTGACTTAATAGGCCTGATCTATTGGGCTTACCAGCATATTTTTTTATGCAATTTACACGCAATTTACAAGAAAGTAGCTTGCTACTCTCTTAGTTGTGTTGCCAGATTTTCCCTGTTAATCCATAATCCAATCTCTTAATTGTAAGCTAGTAAGCCCAATCGAACAGGCCTATATGCACATAAGTAAAAAATCTATTGAAAAATTATGATTAAACAAACTTTTGCGTTCATATATAATAACGTCTACATTTATCCGTAGATTTTTTACATATAAACATTGTTATTTTTTCGGGTGCTATCGGTCTTGTATTTCCAAAAAAATTAAAAAGAATTAATATAGTTTTAGAGTTCAGAATGCCAAAATACTTCTGAAAATGATAGACATAATCCTTGGACAAAATGTACTAGATCATGATAGGACAAATGGGCGTGGCCGCCCACACAAAAAATAATTAAAACTATCAAAAAATACCCATTTTACCTTCCAAAGCATACGAAGTAGGGGATTAGGAAAGATTGAACCCATGCATTGCCGGGTACAAAATACTAATTCACTATAAAACAAGTAAGGAAAGGCTAAAGTCGGGCGGGGCCGACTATATAATACCCTACACCACTCCCTGCGTATGTACCTCGCTTTGATTACTTAACCCAGTTATTTCATGGGAGCAATTTTATGTAGTTCATATAAATTATACAGTATAAATTATACTATAAATTAATCTTTAGTCATATTTAACGAATATGGTTAATAATATGGTAATTGATCTAATTGTCCGACAGACAAATACAAATTATAAGTCATTCAAAGTATGGACATATGAACATCACCCAAACAATTCTCATTGCAATTCAATTCGGTAAAAAAGTGAAATCGGGAAGGATTTTTGCATCCTGTAAATGTATGTGTTTGACAAAAAATTTTAAATCGGAAAGGACATTTGTATGGGGGTATATTGAAACCTGGAACGATGTGACCCGCTTTCACCATGTCTGTTTATTGGTGAAATATAATATGTAAAATTTGGCCAAAATCGGTTAAACAGTCGGGAGCAACATTTGTATGAGGGCAATATCTAAATCTGAACCTATCGTACCCACTTTCACCATAGATGTTTCTAGTTCGATTACACTGTGCAACATTTTTGAAGTCATTTCAAAATAACCATATACGGACACCGCTACATGATAAAAGACCAAAAAAAAAAAGACCCGTGTTTTTTTGTTTCCCCCAAAGTCATGCACTTTTTTTTATGGGCCCCCAGAGATTTGAGGCCTCGGTGTAATTTTTGGAAAAAAGTGATCATATTCTCAGGCTCATATCTTGCAAACCGTTCGGAATTTTGATTTACTCTCTGAGGCAAAGTTCTAGCTCTTGTCATTTTTGGAAAAAAGTGATCATATTCTCAGGCTCATATCTTGCAAACCGTTCGGAATTTTGATTTACTCTCTGAGGCAAAGTTCTAGCTCTTGTCACAAAGAACAAAAATTGTAGTTGATTGTTTCCCTGAATTTTCAACGGTTTGCTACCTATGGACCTGAACAGGGGAAAAAAGGTTAAAAAAAATCGAATTTTTTTAAGTTTTTTGCGATTTTGACCTTGAAGGTGAAGTTTTTTTGATTTTATATGTTCACAATTTTTGTTCTTTATGACAAGAGCTAGAACTTTGCCTCAGAGAGTAAATCAAAATTCCGAACGGTTTGCAAGATATGAGCCTGAGAATATGATCACTTTTTTCCAAAAATTACACCGAGGCCTCAAATCTCTGGGGGCCCATAAAAAAAAAGTGCATGACTTTGGGGGAAAAAAAAAACACGGGTCTTTTTTTTTTTGGTCTTTTATCATGTAGCGGTGTCCGTATATGGTTATTTTGAAATGACTTCAAAAATGTTGCACAGTGAAATTTTTGGGAAATTTTTCAATTTTGCGGCTACCTAAGCGCTACCTAAGCGCTACCTAAACGGTGTTAAGAATAATTCCTAGGAAGTTCATATGTTCTAGAAAGATGTTTATTGAGATCTTAGGTACATTTTTGTAGTTGATTGTTTCCCTGAATTTTCAGCGGTTTGCTACCTATGGACCTGAACAGGGGAAAAAGGTTAAAAAAAATCGAATTTTTTTAAGTTTTTTGCGATTTTGACCTTGAAGATGAAGTTTTTTTGATTTTATATGTTCACAATTTTTGTTCTTTATGACAAGAGCTAGAACTTTGCCTCAGAGAGTAAATCAAAATTCCGAACGGTTTGCAAGATATGAGCCGGAGAATATGATCACTTTTTTCCAAAAATTACACCGAGGCCTCAAATCTCTGGGGGCCCATAAAAAAAAAAGTGCATGACTTTGGGGGAAACAAAAAAACACGGGTCTTTTTTTTTTTGGTCTTTTATCATGTAGCGGTGTCCGTATATGGTTATTTTTTTTCGTGTTGCACTGTGTTATAAGATGTTGTGCCAATTTAAAAAAAAACGGGTACAATGTGTGGATTTTAGAGCGGAAAAAGTGAAATCAGGAGCGACATTTGTATGGGGGCTATATCTAAATCTGAACCGATCTTACCCAATTTTTGCACACGTGTTTCTAGTTGGATTATAAGATGTTCTGCCAAATTTAAAGAAAATCGGGTACAATATGTCGTTTCTAGAGCGGAAAATGTCAAATCGGGAGCGACATTTGTATGGGGGCTATATCTAAATCTAAACCGATCTTACCCAATTTTTGCATACGTGTTTCTAGTTGGATTATAAGATGTTCTGCCAAATTTAAAGAAAATCGGGTACAATATGTCGTTTCTAGAGCGGAAAATTTCAAATCGGGAGCGACATTTGTATGGGGGCTATATCTAAATCTGAACCGATCTTACCCAATTTTGGCATACGTGTTTCTAGTTGCATTATAAGATGTTCTGCCAAATTTAAAGAAAATCGGGTACAATATGTCGTTTCTAGAGCGGAAAATGTCATATCAGAGCGACATTTGTATGGGGGCTATATCTAAATCTGAACCGATCTTACCCAATTTTTGCATACGTGTTTCTAGTTGCATTATAAGATGTTCTGCCAAATTTAAAGAAAATCGGGTACAATATGTCGTTTCTAGAGCGGAAAATGTCAAATCGGGAGCGACATTTGTATGGGGGCTATATCTAAATCTGAACCGATCTTACCCAATTTTTGCATAGGTGTTTCTAGTTGGATTATAAGATGTTGTGCCAATTTAAAGAAAATCGGGTACTATATGTGCTTTATAGGGCGGAAAAAGTCAAATCGGGAGCGACATTTGTATGGGGGCTATATCTAAATCTGAACCGATTTCCTCCAAATTCAATACCGATGGTCATTGGCCAGAAAAAATAACTTCTGCCAAGTTTCATGACAATCGGACAACAATTGCGACCTGTAGAGTGCGAACAAGCTTAGATGGACAGCAGACGGACGGACGGACGGACGGACGGACAGACAGACATCATTAAATCGATTCAGCTGGTGATTCTAAGCCGATCGGTATACTTAAAGGTTATTTCTTGGTGTTACAAACATTTGGGGCGAAACTAACTTATAATACCCTAGCCCACGAAGTGGTGTAGGGTATAATGATCGTAATATGATACGTGGAGGTTGTGATCATGATATGCTTGAAGGTAAGTAATATGATGAAGGTAAATAAGTATGCTGAAGGTAAGTAATATTGACTGATATGATTAATAGGGGTCACGTTATGTTTATTTAGGGATCATAATTTGATTGCGCGATGGCCATGTTATGTTGACTTTGAGATCATAATGTAAATTAAGATGAATTTAACGTTTTAGGTATACGTATCATATAATTATACTTTTATGATTATTTCGGATAATAACATTATGAATAACCTAGCAATTGTCATTGTCCCAAACAAAAAAAAATCTTCGAGTTTATCCCACTGTGCTCCCCCAGACCAAAATAATCGCCAATTTAACAAACACCATAGATAGATTTGAACTCGTATTCTCTTATACTCTTTAGGGATTTTTCGTAAAGACCATTCAAACGTCAACCACCTACAATTTAGTCCGAAATCCAAACGTAAGAAATCTCAGCGCCGCGTTGTTTAAACAGGCAAAGGTTAGTTTTACGCGACTAAATAAAATGCCAGGAAAGGGTTTCACTTTTCCATTGCATTGCAAGCAATACTGTGATGATTACACAATTGTTCACACGGAGAATAATTGGGAGAAGTGTTCAATGGGTCATTGGGTAGGGAAATCCTCCACCATCCCCTCCCCATACCCATAGGAAAATTTGAAGAAATATGTGTTAAAGATTTACTTGTGGAAACTGACGAAATGCAAAATCGTCTTCAATTGTCTTGTAATTGTCAGTGATTTACATCTCCGCTTAGCTTCTTAACCTTATTTGTATGTCTTCATTGTTGTATGTCTTCCGAAAGAGTAAAGATCGAGTGGTATTGGGATATTGTTTCATTCATGCCTGCTTCAATGTGGAAGGGGGGGGTCATCATTAAAACGTTGTCAGAAAGATCTCAAGATTATTTCTTGCGGAGATTCCATGGAGAGACATGTCAACTTCAACATTGATGGCAAATAAATTAAATTATAAAACAAAACGTAACAAAGCATCAAAACAACAATAACCAAAAGCGGAGTTTTGCATAAAAACACACCAGACAAGATCATATGCGACACGAATACGAAGTACCCGGTTGTTAAGGGCTGTCCTCGAAAAAAAAAAACATTTATTCTGTATTTAGTGACAAATACAACATTTAAGACTACACCATTTCCAATTGAAATTGAGAATTTCCATTTCGAAATGAGATAATTCCAATTGAAATAAAGAAATTTTCATTTCACAATGAGAAAATTCCAATTTCAATTGAGAATATTTCTGCCTTGACATAAATCTTATGTGTTATGAAGTGGTTGGTTAAAATTTAAAGAATAGTAAATTCATAGAAAAGTGATAATAGCAAACAAAATTGAGGTTAACACCGTGATAATACAGTCAGTTCTGTAATAAATCACATGATCCACATTCGATACCTTGTAATATTATGCTCAATTAAGGGAAGATTCTTTATTTTGCCAAGAAATTAAGATTTTTGTCAACTTCTTTTGAATTTCGAATTTGAAACTACAAACTGACATTTATTGTCTATACAACTCTTATTCATTATCTTTTATTTAAGTGGACAATTGTTTGATTAATCGGTTAATTGAATACCTCTCGGCGTCATTATTCGATTAATTGGAAATTCTTTGTTTTCAAATAAATGATTAATCGAATAACATAAAAGTCCGCATAATTGGAATAATTCCGTAGCTGACGGAATAAATCTTTTGAAACTACCACTTGTATCTTCATAATGCTACCGTAGTTATTCTATCCAAGGCTGTTGTAGTGCCAAATGTAGGACCACAGAGAATTGCATACAGAGTACACATGTTTCAAAATAGCATTTGAAACTGTTTATTGAAGAAGGCAATTCAACATTTATTTCATGGAAAAGTGGAAATTAGATCAAAACCCTGGTTTTTCTGCATGTCGGGTTTTCGGGTTTTTCGAAAAGCGTGATTTCAAAAAACCGGGTTGCCCGGTTTTCTATTTATAAAAAACCGATCGTTCCGGGATTTTCGGGTTTTTCTCGAAACAGTAAAAAATGGGGAAATTATTCATTAAGTCAACAAAATGCATACTCGTTCTTGGGAATAGGTCAATTCTGATGTCATAATCAGATGCACTGAAATCTTTCGATTTTTTTCATAATATATCAACCCATCATTACTTTTCGTCTTGCATCTATTATTCCCAAAATATCAGTATAGAACAGGTGTTCACACCTTAAAAACTACAAATTATGTCTTGCTGAAATAGAAATTCATTTTGAAAACAGCTATAATTTCTGGACCAATTGCCCCATTCTGCGATTAGATATCTTGTAGAGAAAAAATAAGATAAAAAATATAAAAAATAAGAAAATAAATCATAAGTTTGACATGAAGTACTTATCGCAAAGTTCATCACCTACAAGGACGAGTATTGCTGCGTCACCCCCAGAAATTAATTCTGGTTTATTTAATGATGATCTGCAAAATATTTCGTCCTTTGGTCAAACCGTCTGTGAGCTAAACGTTCCTAAAAAGTGGCATATTATAAAAAAATTAGTACCGAAAGTGGCTTTTTTTGCAATATTAAAAAACCGGTTGAGACCGACATAAAAAACTCGGGTTTCACGGTTTTCCAAAAACCGCGATTTAAAAAAACCGACGGTCTATTTCAGATAAAAACCCGGTTGTCCCGGTTTTCGGTCTCGGGTTTGATCACTCTAGTGGAAATGTCTGAATTTTCTCAGTTTCAATAAGAATATTCTCAATTTCAAATGGAAATATCACAATTTCAATTGGAATTTTCTCAATTTGAAATGTAAATTATCATTTTCAATTGGAATTTTCTTAATTTGAAATCGAAAATCTCAAGTTCAATAGGAATTTGCTCAATTATAAATGGAAATTCTCAATTTCAATTTGAATTTTCTCATTATAAAATGGAAATTCTTAATTTCAATTGAAATATTCTCAATTTCAAGTGGAAAACCACAATTCCAATTTAAATTTTCTCAAATTTAAATGAAAAATCTCAATTTCAAATGGAATTTTCCCAATTTCAATTAGAAATGGTGTTGAATGAAAAGTAAAAAAAAAGTAGAAAGGAGATAAGTTCGGCCGGGCCGAATTTTGTATACCCTCCACCACGCAGTGCCTTCCACAGTATTACCGGCAGGATAGTGTCTGTCGACTTTACATAAAGGGTGATTTTTTAAGAGCTTGATAACTTTTTTTTTAAAAAAAACGCATAAAATTTGCAAAATCTCATCGGTTCTTTATTTGAAACGTTAGATTGGTCCATGACATTTACTTTTTGAAGATAATTTCATTTAAATGTTGACCGCGGCTGCGTCTTAGGTGGTCCATCCGCTTAGTCCAATTTTGGCATTTCCACGTTTTTGAGTAACAGAGACCCAATTGGTGCGAACGGCGACGAATCGAAAATTGGTGGTCATCATTAACACTGGCCGATACAGCTGCGATATTTTCTTCAGTTCGCACTCTACGTAAGCGTGTTGGTGGTTTAATGTCCAACAATGTAAATTTGGTGCGAAATTTAGTCACAATAGCCCGAATAGCCGCTTCAGTGGGTCGATTAAACTGACCATAAAATGGAAGCGCGCAATGAACTTTCTTAACAGAGCACGCATTTTGATAATAAAATTCAATAATTTGCAAGCGTTGTTCGTTTGTAAGACGATTCATGATGAAATGTCAAAGCATACTGAGCATCTTTCTCTTTGACACCATGTCTGAAATCCCACGTGATCTGTCAAATACTAATGCATGAAAATCCTAACCTCAAAAAAATCACTCTTTAGAAGTGCGGAACCATGTAAGAAAAATTGTGATATTTATATGATATATAGTCCATTGATATATATAAATATAATACTGTAATCAAAAAGTGAACATGAGGCAGCAATCTTCTAAAATTTGTCCTAAATATAAGGTGTCAGGCGTCAATAGGAAGACAAATTTCCCCCTATTTGCGATTTGTTGTTTCAGCTACAGACAAAGTGACTGAAAAGTAAAAATTTCAAAGATTCGTTATGTTTCGGGTTCAAATTGGAATTTCATGATTCTTGGTACATCTGTTTGCTTGATGTCAGTTTTATTATTTGTTCACGTTGACCCTAAAAATACACATTTAATGAAATACTCATATTTTGCGTGTCTTCGAAAATAGACGAGTGTAACCACTGAATTTCATGAGCCGCACAGTGGCAAAAACTCCCAAATTTCATGCATCCAAATCTCAACTTTACTGATTGAATTTTGCAAAGAACATTCCTATTAAGCATATTCTCAACGATTTTGCTGTGGATCCACTTAAAGTTCATAAATGCTAAAATAGTTGCAATTTTCCTCGTATAGAAATTTCGTTTAGTTCCTAGAAAATAGCAGCTCTTGAGGTGTTCTTTTGCATTTAAAAAGTGTAATTACGTTTTTGCTTTCCATTTCAGACAGAGGTTTACCTGAATGTTGTATTTATTCAGTATTGGTAATATTTGCGAGGCCGACCGATGCCTCGGCATGTACGAATATCGTTAAACTATTGTCTTATTTGTTCGTTTTAAAACTAATATTCTGCTAATAGCTGCCAAAATCGATTTAGTTACTGAAATGGTAAAAATGAAGCAATACTTTCTTCGTTGTTCTCTGTTAATGTATTTTGGAAAATTTAATTAAAACATACTTTAGGGATGGATGTAAGGTTTTATGGTAGGCGAGCACATGTAAATATTGGGTCGATATTAATCTTAAGTTATTTATAGAGTTATAACAGTCGTTTGTCATCGATTAAAAAATAAAATAATTTTTATAAAAAATTTCGAAAATCGTAAAAAACCAAAAATTTAATTCGGGCGTTGGGCGTAGGGCGTTGGGCGTGGCACTGACAATTTTCATTTAATTGCGGACTCAAATGAAATCACTGGCAATGATTTCTATTCACATATATATTAAAATAAGAAATTTATGACGTTTTTCTTATTTTAACTTACATGGAAGGTGGACGTGGTTATGGGCGGATTTAAACAAAAAATTGTTTTTGATGTCATTTGACGATATAAGGGATGTGTGCAAGGTCATGTTCAAGGTCCTAGCACTAATCCTTCTAATTTGTGCCGCAGCTTGTATGAAAATATTCCACTATGAGGTGTTTTTTTGGTACCAATATTTGATCCTAAAGGCGTGAATACCGAAAAATATATTTATTTTTCGCATCTACACACCGAATAGTCTAACTGCAGAATTTAGTTTGGTACCTTTTTAAACCCTTTTGCCATTTTCTACTAAAAGTAAAAAAAAAATCCTTCGCGTCTACACAGTCTGACTGTGACAGTCAGACGAATGCATACACTGATTTTCATGATTTTAACTTCAGCGGCTTCGTTGGTACCTTTTTTATCCCTCTATCTACGAATTTCCAAAAATCCCTCTATTTACGTGTCTACATAAATATAGAGATGTACACACCGCATTTCATGCTTCTAGCTGTTGTCGTATCATTGGTACCATTTTTATCCCTTTTTGCTCCATTTCACCCGCTAAATCTGTTTTGTGCGCAACAAATTTTAAGTGTGTACAGAAAAAAATGTCAAAATATAATGTAGTATTAAGGGTTATTTTGAGTCCTTGTTAGGGACAACTTTTTCCCCCTCTAGAATTTCGAACTTTGAAATTCACTTATTTTACAAGACTACGAAATTAGAGGGAAGTTCTAACCGAATTTCATGTTTCTACCTATTGGTAGAGTAGTACAATTGTTTCCCCTATCGGCTAGATCCCTAAAAGTACAAATTTCAAATAAATATTTTATTTACGAGTTGAAGCAGTCAGAAGAATACAAATACACAGAATTTCATGGAAAAAATCCCTCTGGAACGATTTATATTCTGACCCAAAAACATTTTCAGACGGGCTTGTCTTGATCGTCTTGGAAATTTACCATGACTAAGAATATATATTTGTTCTGACCCAAAAAAAAAGAATAAATATTTTCTTTAACAGTCCTTATGGTCATATCTGTCCATCGGTCGCATATTCGCAGACAGATCTGCAGTTCCCCTTTTAAAATATTTTATGTTTTTGTTGCCGTTGTGCGATTCTGTTACGGCTCATGGAAAAGCATGACATTATGCCTCGTGACCTTTTCCTCGAAGCGAGCAAATTCACAGATATATACGACGAGACGTCGGTCGGTCCACGCTAGCACAGGCATTACTCAGGCGGCCGAGAATGAATGGCGGCGACTGGTGGCTGCTGGCTAAGTACTTGGTTGTGGCACACATCTAATACGTATGTGTGGCATGACTTGGATTGCTGTGGCCGTATCGCGGCAAGTGCTCATATTAAACTCTTTATTGGCATATATTGAGCTGTGCTTTTGGCATCGATATGCGTTTTTGTGTTGCTGTTGGAAATCTTTTATTTGTCTGTTCGGGCTCGTACTAGCTTTTGCATTTGCATTCAAATTCACGCTTTTCCAAAGCCCAGCGTTAACCTTTTTGCTGTGGCTATTATTTCTCCTTCTTCGCTGTGATCCCATAAAAACAAAAAGAACATGAGACAACAACAATTGCATTGTAAATTAGTTTTATTGAATGTTTTGTTATTTTTACAATTTGGTTAATTTATTGTCTGCTCTTTGCAGTGCAGGTGACTTTTGTACAAACATTTGATTTGCACAAAAAAAAAACACGAAGTCATGAATACTAAGAGGATGTCACGCAAGCGCTTTGGCCGTTCCATAGATTGATTCCAATGATTCAATTAAATAAAGCAAACAGAAAACATATGTATGTGGCAACACATGGAACTATTACTAGAGGCATAGTGAAGGTATATGAGTCATTTCAGTTTTATTCAATATTTTATAAGGTGACGTGCCGTTAAATCGTAAGTGTTATAAATTTTACAAACTTTTAAAATATATAATATAATGATTAAGATCCAATTAATTGTAGGAGAGGTCGAAATATATCAATTTTCTCCATTTTCATTCCAACTGGCATTTCAAAATGAGAAAATTACAATTGAAATTAAGTATTTTCATTTCATAATGAGAAAATTAAAATTTAAATTGAGAATTTCCATTTCATAATGAGAAAATTCAATTGAAATTGAGAATTTCCATTTCAAATTGAGAAAATTCCAATTGAAATTAAGAATTTTCATTTCATAATGAGAAAATTCCAATTGAAATTGAGAATATCCATTTTCAATTGAGAAAATTCCAAATGAAAATGGAAATTCTCAATTTCAAATTGGAATAATTCCAATTGAAATTGGGAATTTCCATTTCATATTGAGAAAATTCCAATTGAAATTAAGAATTTTCATTTCCCAAAATGAATGAGAATTTACATTTAAAATTGAGAAATTTTCAAATGTACGTAGACGTAGACATGTAAAATTGAGGAATTTTTCAAAATTCGTACTTTTAAAGGATACAATTGGAAAAGAGGGATTAAAAGGGTACCAAGCAAACCCTCAGCGGTTGAAATCATGAAATATGGTGTATGCATTCATCGGAATGTGTAGACGCGAAACATAAAGGAATTTGTCGAAATTTTTACTTTTAGACTGAAAATGGGGCGAATGGGGATAAAAATGATACCAACCAAACGACTGCAGTTAGAATAGTGAAATTTGGTGCGTGCATTGCTCTGATGATGATGCGAAAAATAAAGATATCTTTCGATATTCTACCGACAGTCGACAGCCTCAAATCTACCCGTAATTCTATGGAATGCACTCCGAGGTGGAGGTTCTATAAGATTCGGCCCGGCCGAACATAACGCCTTTTCTCTTGTTCATATTCTTTCCGATTTTTTGCATTAGGCCTTTGTGAGTGAGCTCTGAATTACATATCCCCCCCCAAAGCACAAGATTGTTAAAATATTTTTTACCAAGAATTTCAAAAAAAAAAACAGAATTGAGTTTCTACGATCGTCATAAATGTTCTTAATTATTTATTTCTTTGGTGAGGATTGTTGGAATTATCATATTGTGTACTTAGCAGTATAAACCAAATAACCATAAACTAATACTTAAAAATGGTTAAAAATAAGCAGATGTATCCGGATGATGGTTGGGTGCAGAAGTTGAAGTGGACAATGTATCAATCGATTGTGAGCGTCTTTCCATAAAACTGAAAATGTACCAACGATCATTTTTACCAAAATTCTCACCATCCTTTAAGGAAGTGGGAAGTGTTCTGCAAAAACAAATAAATAAAAATCAAAGCTATATTTAAAAAAAACTATGATTGCATACCTATTCAAAGTTTCCGGCAAGAGAAGACACAATCCGCCACCCAGCAAAGAAATAAAGCCCAAAATAATTTCCGGCAGAGGAGAGAAAAATTGACGCGTGTGTAGGATATACGAGCTGAAGAAGGTGAAAGCATAACCCATGACATGGACTGCTGCCACACCTTGGCCCCTCACGCAGGTGGGTATCAATTCGGTGGCATATTGAGCGCCCGAGTTGTAGGCCACGGTAACTCCAAAACGGCCAATCACCGATAACACCACCACCAAAGTAACACCTTTCGAAATGCAAAATAATAGAAAAGATGATTTTTAATTCATATCTTCACCGAGGACGAGAATCAACAACCAGTTCCAAGGCACTTACTTTGTTCAGTTGAACTATCCACATTGCGAAAGAGGATCGCTCCCGTACACGAGATGAATATGCCGCTCAGTAGCAACGACATTGATGCCATGGCTTTGCGACCGATACGATCTTGCAGAGCAATTAGAAGCAGACAAGCCGGCAATATCGTTGTGGCACTCAGCGAAAACATGACAAATGGTGAAATGCCAAGACCTTGTACGTTACGTGAGACAGCATCGTAGCACAGTGTGATTACCATTCTGCGACAGCATCAAGTTGCAATGCAACATCGTCGTCACGTTGCCACCGACATTAATTGAACATTAATAACAACTCATTAGCCCAACCAAAAATAAAAAGAATTGCCTAAATGCTGCTGCATGCAACATTTACATACGTTTACTTACGATTTGAAAAATAATATCAACGTGTTGCGCCTCAAACGTGGCGTTGCAAACAGCCCCAGCAGATTTGGCTGCACTTTGTCGTGCGGCTGCTGCATCTGGCTGCGCTTGCACTCCTCGATGAAGTCGCGGTAAATTGATTCCTCAACAACTTTGCCATTTATTTTGGCCACACGTTTCAAACAGTCCACGGCTTTGTCGTATTTCTGCTTTGATATCAGCCACTGAACGCTTTCGGGTACAATGAAATAGAATAACGGCACCAAAACGAAGGGCACAGAGGTGGCGAGCAGGAAACCTCGCCAAGATTGCATCAACACGGCTATCCAGGGTGCGGCAATGGAACCCAGACAATAGAAGAAGCCAATACAGATACTAAGGCCGATGGTGCGTAGGGAGGGGCGAAGATATTCCATAACTAAGATGGTTTGGCGGAAGGGAGTAAAAGAAAAAATTAGTCAGCTATTTGTTTGTTTGCAAATTACTTTAAATTGATGTAGTTGCGACAAACGAAATGGTTCTTTGGAAGAGTTCCCAAAGCACCCAATGCATATACTAAGACCGATGGTGCGTAGGGAGGGGCGAAGATATTCCACAACTGTGATGGATTGGTGGGAGGGAGTAAAGAAGAAATGAGTCAGCTATTTGTTTGTTTGCAAATTACTTTAAATTGATGTAGTTGCGACAAACGAAATGGTTCTTTGGAACCACCGAATACAGATACTAAGACTGATGGTACGTAGGAAGACGCGAAGGTATTCCACAACTGTGATGGACTGGGGGATATGAAAAGAAGAACTAAGTCAATGATTAGTTATGTACAGGTTACTTTAAAGTTAATGCAGTTGTGATAAACGAAATGGTTTTTGGAGGAGGGACGATGAATAAATATGATGTATGGGTGTAGATGAAAATTACAAACGAGTCAAAAATTCGAATCCTGCATTACCAAATACCGCGAAAGATTGTGAGTAAAGTAAATAAATAAGAGTTATCGTATTGTTCCTTACCCAAAATGTACATCACAAAATTACTAACCGTTGCCAGACCGGATATGAATCTGAAGAAGCTAAAGCTAATCAAATTCGTGCCGAAAATTGTTAAAATATTGCCAAACATGGCAACCATATTGGCCACAATTAAAATAGGCAGTCGACCTGTAAGCAAACATCATTATTTTATTTTAGATCAATTTATCTTTGCCGTACGAACCCACTACATCCGCCAGAATTCCAAACATTAAACTGCCCACCACTGAACCCACAAAGAACATACTCTGGCCCAAAGTCAACTTCCAGGCATCGTCACAGATCCAGTTCAATTCACTGGTTAGACTCTCGTAACCCATGTAAAGATCATAATGGAAATTATCGCAAGTGTTCGTCGAATCGTTATGAATGGGAAGACAAGACGATAGCAGAGGAGCTGGCGATGAAGGATCTTTGTTAATATCAACGTCATACTCACTGACACACCTGTTGGGGAGGGTGAAATATACAACAATAAATATCGATCAAATTCATAATTTGTTTAACATTCCATAAATTATTATAAAGTTGATCCGTATGGATTTAAATAGTCCATCTCCGATTTCGGTTATTTCTTAGTTAGTTTAGTGGCACAAAGTTCATAGTACAAAGAATACTGTGTATAGGAATTTATGTAATTCTAATTGAAATTGAGATAATTCCACTTGTAATTGAGAATTTCCATTTCAAATGAGAAAATTCCAATTGAAATTGAGAATTTCCAATTATAAATGAGATAATTCCAATTGAAATTGAGAATTTCTAATTATAAATGAGAAAATTCCAATTGAGATTCTCCATTTATAATTGAGAAAATTCCAATTGAAGTTGAACAGGTTGGTCTTAATATGATATTTAGAAGGGAAATTTTTCATTTTCGCCACTATCCTCCGAGGATGCTACATACTCGTTAATACAAAAAACTAAAAATATAAAGTCTGAGATAACACAGAACTTGTTAGCATTCACCTCACTAACTTTGATATTTAATGCGAATTTGAGTGTATTTTATTAGTTCATAGTTTATTTTATATAACAAAGTTAGTTAGAAGTCAGGTCATTTTATATAACTTTTTATTAGTTCGACCGATCATTGGCAACATTTTAAAGAAATTAGGTTATATAACTTGAAAACATGCTAAGTCGATTATTGTTTAGAGACGTCGATATGGACTTTAGGACCTTGGTTAATCAAAAAAGTTGAGCTGACAGTGAAACTATTTGACGTATGTACATCTAAACATGAAACCGCCAAAAACAAACTTTTCGAACTGATGTTGAGCTAGGAGCAACAACGCCCTAGAGCATTATATTTTATGCCGTCGCACAATGGTTCAGAATCAAAATCCATCGGCCAAAATTCAATAACTTTTTTTCTAGTAGACATTTTGGAGTTCTGTAAAAAACCAAAATTACACAAGAACCCAGAACAAAAATGGGGAACCCTTCGAACTTTCCAAATATGTATATATTTCGTTTAAGGCTTTATAAGGAAACAAGTTGTGTTGGTAAAAAGTCAGACATTAGTTCCAGAAGAATATATTTTAAAATATTTATAGCAAACAAACTATATTTGGCACAAACATAGTTTTGTAATAAAGTAATAAAGCTAAGAAACCACAATTCTTAATAAAAAATTTGAGTGCAAAATCTCTTAAAATGTGTGAGAAACAGTTCGACAAAATCAAAAAAAGAAATTGTCAATTTTCAAAATCTGAAAAACTTGAAAATCTGTAAAATACGTAAAAATATGTTAAAAAGACATAAAAACAAAAAATAAAAAATTTAATTTTCTTTAAAATCGAAAAATACGAAAAATAGTCAAATTTGTGCTGATTTCTGAAATATATCCGATTGCCCGATTAATTTAATTTTAACATCTCAAAATAATCCTTTGGTCCTGTCTAATTTTGGTCTACTAGAACAAAAGTTATTGAATTTTGGTCGGTGGATTTTGATTCTGAACCACTGTGCGGCACTCGCATAACAAAACTTATCGCTTTTGGTGCGGGTAGTGAATTCTCTCGATTTATATCGAGCTTCATCTGAGATCGCACATTAAGTGCTGTTGCAGATGACATCTCGGCCGATGAGCATAGGAGTATACATGGATCTGTTTTTCTTTGACGACTCCTTGGATCAGACTTTGAATCCAATCTACTTATTCGGGTATGGCGGTAACTTTTTTCATTCGTATTGTTGTGACCATAAACCAAGAGGTGAAGATAAAAGGCGGTAGATGAATGAGAAACTTGTTGAGAATATAGAAACATTTTCCGAATGTACATGTGTTCAATTTCAATTGAACAATCAGATGCTCTTGATGTTCTGGGAATTAAGATGTTCGTTGGACAAAACATGTATTCGATGTGGCGAACGAAGCGTTCAAGGGACTAGGGACTTTCTAAAGCGGCGTAGTTCTGATCTTCTCAGTATATACACCACATACATCAAGGCCTAAGTTGGAGTGCAACTCTCATGTGTGAGCTGGTGCTCCAAGATCATCCTTGGAGCTACATGACCGTGGAGAATAATAATAATTGTGAAGATATATGTTCAGTTGTCGATTGGACAGTCATATTATAGAATGAATTTGTTTTTCGTCCGCACAATTTCCAGCCAATTATGCCATTTAAATATTCTAAACAGAGTTTAATAAACATTACTCCCTACTTCCAATTCGTTATCATTCCTCTGCGAATGTAATGATCTTCATTTATAGCGGAGTATTGAATCAAAAAACATTTTCTTGGAAATTAATAGTCATAAAAATGTTTCTACTTTATAAGAAACTACGTTTGAACGATACTTATAGGACTGTTGATTTATAGCACACTTTCAGGGATAAATATTTTCGGCATACTCTTCGGCATTCGTCCATTATTAGTTGGAAAATAAATTGAACTTTGGCTATTGTGGAGTATAATTAATAATAATTACAATATATTTTACAAAATCCAGATGTAACTCTTTAACTATAGATGATATTTGTATATAATAAAATAACTATTAAAGTAGACCTATTAGACATAAAGCATGCTACAGAAATATGAATGTATTGCTCTGCGACTAAGGTTCGCGGAAATTTTAAATATTTTTTTGTACAAAACCATAAAAAAATTATTTCCATATTCACCGACAATAACTTTCATAAAACCTAACCAACGTATTCGACTGCATAGTAGAAAATTTTAAGCTTTTCCTTGGAAAATTGTTTTTTTTTTTTTCTGAAAAATGTTCTCAACGACAAACTTAGATTATAAATTTTACGAACGAAAACGACAAAGTATTAAATTTTCCATAACAAGGAACTGTCAAGCTTTTCAAAATGCTGAAGTATGTGTTACAAAGGTAGAAGCGAAGAAACATGAACAAATAACCATAAATCGCGATTGGAAATTTAAGGGAACAATTCATTCCCGGGGAAATTTTATTCGCGATAGATAGATATTATCCCATACAATTATTTCTGGGGAGTGGGAATCCATTCCAAAATTTATAATATGGATGAATTTAATAAATATTTTAGTTTTTTCGTTTGTATTTTTTTTTTTTGGTCTGTAATCAATATTTGATTTGAACTGGGATATTGTCCTGGCTCAAGACCATTTTGCATCTATATTTAATAGAATGCAAATTTATTTACAAATGGCATGGTGACATTTATTACTTGGCTGCAGACTACCACGATCATGATTTCGACCATGTCAAAAGTCTTTTCAAGTGGCTTCGCAGTGACTTTTCAACATCAAACACGGCCTCTATAAGGAGATGATTCTCACAAACGAACGAGATGCACAACTCACTTGCCGAATTTAATTAAATAAATATTTTTTCAATTACAGCATCTCATGTGAGAAATGCGACTTTCAAATCAAAATACATCATTCAGCTATCTATATATGTCATTATTTCAGAGTAGTAGATTGTCTACGTCGACAGTTATATTTTCTTTTGTAAATTTAAGTGGGTTGTCTATTCTGGTAGTAATATATGACGGAGTTAGAACTCGGTGGCGTGGTTGAAGTCGATATGAAATCCGATGAAATGGGCGGCGTGGTTGAAGTAGATGTGAGCCGATGAAATCGGCGGCGGCGGCTTAAAATCGGTCGGCTTGTATAGCTGCTTATATGTCCAATTAAATGTACTTATGATGGGTACAAATGTTGCGAAGTTTATATAGAAATGATTTTTCGAAAATAATCTTGGGAAAATACTTTTGTTTAATTTTTTATTGCTAACATTAGGCCTGTTCGATTGGGCTTACTAGCTTAATTATTGTATGGAATTTATTCGCTTAACAAGAAAATAGCTTACTACTCTCTTAGAGTTGTTGCCAGATTTTTCATGTTGATTCATTTAAGAAAAACCGATGGGTGGAAACGTAGCCACCTTATCAATTACCTTAATCATAAGCTAGTAAGCCCAATCGAACAGGCCTAATGTCGACAGATCTATGGAAGTTATGACTCGTTCGTAGACGTAAAAGATTTGTTTAAAACATTATTTTCTTAATTTTGGCATAAATAGCGTGAACATCATTTGTAAATTAAATAACAGCATGTTTAGTTTTATTTTATAATAGCTGGGGTATTAACGAAGAAAACAAAGCATGTTTGAAGAAAATCTAGTTCGGCATCATATTTATCATTCTCATGGTCAGTAATATATATGTACTAATTTTCAGCCTTCTAGCTCTCAAAAATACTTTTGCCACGCCCATTCCGCCCACAAAACGAAAATCCAAAATACACCATCAAATTCATCTTTGTCATGATCAGTCATATATACGTTCCAATTTTCAGCCTTCTGGCTCAATAAAACACTATTGCCACGCACACTCCGCCCACAAAACGAAAATCTAAATTTCGGCATCATATTTATCATTCTCGTAGTCAGTAATATATATGTACCAAATTTCACCCTAAAAAACACTATTGCCTCCGCCTACAGAGCAAATTTTTAAAAATTCTATAGCCTAGAATTCCTTCCAGACCTGCATCTATACGTACTGAAAATTTCCACAAAATCGGTTCAGCCGTTTACGCGTGATTGCGGAGAAAACTGACACACTTACACTAAGGTTTTATAATATTAATAGGGATGTGGAAGTTATGGCTCTTCTTGTAGAATACAATTATGTTTAACAGTAGGTTGTCAGGATTCTATTCCCAGAGGGTAGAATATTAGGATATTAATGACCAAAAAATATAACAAATCGGAGATGCACCAGTTAAATCGGTTAAGTCACACAAACATAATTATGTCGGCATTCACCGTTACTCTTATCATTCTCATTCTCTCTTTGCTCTGTTGCAGTTAATACACACTCACCAATACGTGGGCACAAAACTGATGATGGTCTGCGAATAATAATGCATGGCTGAGAGTAAATTGATGACACAAAACAACACCAACATGATGGCCTGCAAGCGATGACGATCGCCGCACTTCTCGAGAATCTTGTCCAGCTCCAACATTTTTGTTTATATTCTGTCAGTGTCTGCCGGTAGTGATGTGATGTCACTGTTAGCGTGCTGTCAAATGAAACGTCACTTCTGAGTTTGCTGTTAAAAGCAAATGTGTTTCTTCTTCTTCTACTTGCCTACAGTTCAGCGGCAGTAAATGTTTGTTTTTGTTTTTAATTTATTTATGTATGCATGATTTGTGTTGTTGTTTTTGATTGTTTTGTTTGGTTCTAGTTTGTTTTTATTTGATTATAATAGAGCAGATGTGTACTGTGTGCGCGGTTCCCGTATTACAATTTAGTTAATTATTGTGCTGTAGCTGTATATATGTATGTAACGAATGTAGGCGTAAGCAATAACTGCATTTTTTTAAATATATTAATTTTAAACAGACAACCGTATTATAGGGATTGTATCACATGGAAGCGTTTTCAGAATTCGAACTTAAATACTTTTTTAACTTAAAAGAAGAAAATGATATGGTTTTTACAAAGTCTATTTCCGAACTGACTGTCAAATTCACAACAATTTAAAGCACATATTTTTATGGTTTTACATGGAGACTTCTTTACAAACCCTTGATACAAGTCTACGACTTTGTCCTTGGTGTAAATTTATAAATGTGTTCCGATGACAAGAGTGAGAGAAATATACAAAGTTCTTGGCAAAGTTCGTTGACGCTGCTGCTGTTAAAAACAAACAGATACAATATTTGATCATTTCTTGGTGTCGCTCTCTCCATGCTCTACCAGCTGCGTAAATAATGAGCTTTGGATAATATTTTTCGCCACAAAGAGCGGCCAAATAATAACATCTTGTTAATATTTTTGGAATCTAATCTTCCTGTTGTGCCTCAATGTTTCCTTCAAAAATTTGGATAATTACTGAAAGATTAATACGCGATTCTTGCTGGCAATAAAAAAATAAAATTATAGGTTTCGCTTTTAGACTGTATAATGTGGTTGTAATATCTTCTTACTTACTGGGCACGGATTCCGCGATAAATCCGCGAATCTATCTAGCGAGCAATCAGAACGGGAATATTATAAATAGGAAAGCAAAATTTCTTTAGTAGAATATAAACAAAATGTTCCAGTGAATATACGCCTTATGATACAGACCAAATAATAAGAAATTAAAGCCCCGACTTCAAAAGGTTTTACTATTTATGTCATACATACAGTGTCAGACAAAATTATAACACTAATGATTAATTTTTTAATTTAGTACTATAAAACATTTATTATTTCACTTATGCAAATTTTTTTATTATCGCAGTTTTCCAATACATATGAATGTATTCTTCCTGGGAAATTTTTAGCTTCTCATTTTGTTTTGTACCACAGATAACACTTTTTAAGGAAACATCAAAGCTCGAGCATTTGAAATAAAAACACATATTGTCGTCAATAGTCAATGCAATACTTACTATGCATTTTAAACGCTTGCAAGTAGCTGCAATTTTAAAAGCATGAATATAGCTGAAATGTTCGGAAGAAATGGAAATTGACAATCTGCTTATCAATTGCAATGCCAGTGCCTTGTAAGACATGAAAACTTACAAGTAGTGAGTATCTACAGTCGAGAGTGGAAGATTTACTCTTATCGTGTTAAAAACAATTAGGAGCACATGTTTAGAGGTTATGTAAAATTGTTATAGCCGAAATATTTTGGGGGTATTCACCAAACAAACCAAGCTTTCATTATAGGTGCGGAAATCGCCACTTTTTATATCTTCCACCTCCAGGATGGGGCTATACGAAGTTTTGCATTGCGTTTGTAACACCTTGAAATATTATTATATTCTTGATTGTCATAAAATTCTAAGACGAAGCACAGTAGGGCCCGTAGAGCTAACGAGGTGGCAAAAATCAAAATTTTCATGAGCGCCGACGAAGTTTTGAATAAACCCATGTTATAGGAAACTTTTCAACGATTTCAAATCTGCCACTCTTAATAATATCACATTTTTAGTTTAGAAGATATAGCCGTTCAAAGTTGACCGACTTTCGGTTTTCAAAAAAACACACAATTTTTAGTGAATTTGTTGCGATTTCAGGTGTAATATCACGAAAAATAGGTAAAGAATCGCCTTATTTTTTGTTTGTATTGATTGATGTATTTATTAAATGTATAATGATAAAAAATTAACTGTTTGCTTTGTGTTTCTCCTGGTAAATCACTATTTAAAAACTATCCGTTTTTTCACTAATTTTCAACTTTGACGGAAAATAAAAAAATCTATATTTTTCTATATTTGCCATATTTGCAAAACCTGTTCATTGATTATTTCTTTACATAATTCAAAAATTTTAGCTGCCCGTACGTGCCCGTTTGGCTTCTAGAGGTAAAAAAGGTTAAAAAGACATGGTTGCAGAAATTGTATGGCGTCCATCCCTTTGACTGACAGTAGTTTGATCTAATAGTTTGAAAAAAAAAACTACTCATTGAAATTAGAAGGTACGTACCTCACTTAAACAATACTTTGGCGTACAAATGGTCAAGAACACTATTGACTTATGGTCCCTACAGGTAGGCACAAATCTTATTTGGACACGTGCATAATATCAAAATTGCATTATTCAGCCGAAATCCATATGTATGCAGGGAACAGGTAAATTTTTCGGCATGGCCTATATATTGCAAATGGTCAAGAACAATATTGACTTATGGTCCCTATTTTTATTTTTTATTTTTAGGCATGGTAGCATAAGCCTATATATTGCAAAATAAGGATAATGCCCGGATTACTCTACGACTGAAAGTTGGCGCAACAATTACTGAAACCGTTAAACAATTTAAGTACTGAAAACATGGCGTTGAACAATTTGAAATTGTTTGAACTGTTTAGAAAGTCAACCACACCAAATTTTTTCACGGAAGCTGCTTTAGAAGAACTTGATAGCTTATACGGAAATATTGAGAGAAGCGAAATTATAAAAAATAAATTTTATCTGATATATGCAAATATTAAGGCAAAATGGGTGAAATCTAATCGAACCATTCAGAACTTCAACTCCAAATACGAGGACTGGCTTAATGAAGACACCATCCTGGATATATTGGCAGTAGATAAACCCACCACATCAACCAGAGGAGCAAAAGGAAGGCCAAAAAAAGTATTGAGGAGTGTTCAATTTTCACAAGGAAGAGGAAACTTGCCGATGCCACCAATGACTTGACCACGAAGCAATTATCGGACGCGCTGTCTATTAAATTTACAAATCACTATTTAAAAACTATCCGTTTTTTCACTAATTTTCAACTTTGACGGAAAATAAAAAAATCTATATTTTTCTATATTTGCCATATTTGCAAAACCTGTTCATTGATTATTTCTTTACATAATTCAAAAATTTTAGCTGCCCGTACGTGCCCGTTTGGCTTCTAGAGGTAAAAAAGGTTAAAAAGACATGGTTGCAGAAATTGTATGGCGTCCATCCCTTTGACTGACAGTAGTTTGATCTAATAGTTTGAAAAAAAAAACTACTCATTGAAATTAGCAGGTACGTACCTCACTTAAACAATACTTTGGCGTACAAATGGTCAAGAACACTATTGACTTATGGTCCCTACAGGTAGGCACAAATCTTATTTGGACACGTGCATAATATCAAAATTGCATTATTCAGCCGAAATCCATATGTATGCAGGGAACAGGTAAATTTTTCGGCATGGCCTATATATTGCAAATGGTCAAGAACAATATTGACTTATGGTCCCTATTTTTATTTTTTATTTTTAGGCATGGTAGCATAAGCCTATATATTGCAAAATAAGGATAATGCCCGGATTACTCTACGACTGAAAGTTGGCGCAACAATTACTGAAACCGTTAAACAATTTAAGTACTGAAAACATGGCGTTGAACAATTTGAAATTGTTTGAACTGTTTAGAAAGTCAACCACACCAAATTTTTTCACGGAAGCTGCTTTAGAAGAACTTGATAGCTTATACGGAAATATTGAGAGAAGCGAAATTATAAAAAATAAATTTTATCTGATATATGCAAATATTAAGGCAAAATGGGTGAAATCTAATCGAACCATTCAGAACTTCAACTCCAAATACGAGGACTGGCTTAATGAAGACACCATCCTGGATATATTGGCAGTAGATAAACCCACCACATCAACCAGAGGAGCAAAAGGAAGGCCAAAAAAAGTATTGAGGAGTGTTCAATTTTCACAAGGAAGAGGAAACTTGCCGATGCCACCAATGACTTGACCACGAAGCAATTATCGGACGCGCTGTCTATTAAATTTACAAAGGATAGTGAAAGAGTTAGGTCGCAGATAACCAAATCTGTTGCTGATGCAAGCCCACTGCGACTAAAAAGGATTAAGGAAAGCATTCCCACGCCCACAAACGCACACATTAAAAAGTATGGATCCGAAGAAGCCTTGGCCTTGTTTATGGACTTAGAACTTTCCAAAGAGAAATATGAGAAACGCAAGCCAAAATAAATTCACGACCACTGCATACGGAGTTTACGGAAGTCTCTGCGAAAGCCAATCTGCAGGATCTCATGGGCCATACAGCAAAACGGTTGTTGGAGAGTCTTCCTGAAAATGAGGTGAAAATTCTTCCTGAGAAGTTGACATTGATCAGCAAATGGGGCTGCGATGGATCATCCGGACAAAAAAAAAATAAAAAAATAAATAATAATAAATAAATTTAAAAAAAAAATATATTTTTTTTTAATTTGTTGGGTAATAATTTAAAACATAAAACCCTAAAGAAAAAAAATAAAAACAATCTAAAAATGTAAAAATATTTTTTTTAGTTACCATAAAATTGATTTTTCTACTAATTTTAACTTTGATAACCCATAATTAGGCCCCTACAGAGCGTAGCACCCTTTCCAAACGCTCATTTCATAGGCTGAACAGTTATCTATCATATGCTGTTTAAACTGTTCAATTATCTTATTCGGTTCAAAAGATATGATTTTTGCAACGAAAAAACTCGAATGGCGCCACTGTGCGACGTAGCCATGTCTGTCCTTCCGCCCGTCCATCTGTTGAACGCACGCTAGCATCTAAACGAAAGGAGCTAGGACGTCCAAATTTTGCATGAATACGTCTTATATGTAGATCGGTTGGAATTGCAAGTAGGCGAAATCGGTCGACAGAGAAAAGATTTTTCCTCACAAGTACTGAAAATATCCCTAATATTTACAGTATTTCATCATGTTTTTTGTTATTTTTTGTTCTGCTTATATTTGATTGATATACACATTCTCCTTACAGCAAAAACGTGATTTTTTTGCAGGGGTTGTAATGAAACAAAAAGGGATAAAACAACACCAACTAGAAACACGATATTCGGTGTATACAATTAAGTGGATACAAAATATAAAATTATTTTTTCCAAATTCGTAAATGGGAGAGATAAAAATAATACGAATTATTGCTTAGAGACGTAAAAAAAGGATTTTTCGAAATTCGTATATGCTTTTTGGTGGGGGTGTAAAATAGGGATAAAAATGGTATCAACCAAATGCCGCAGCTAGAATCATGGAATTTGGTGTATGCATTCCTCTGACCGCATAGACATGCAAATTAAAAAGATTTTCCCAAATTCCTACTTTACTTTCTTGCTTTTACAACAAAAATGAGTAGAATCATTATATCTTACGTACACAGTCCAAGATCTGTTATCTTGGATTTTCAAAAATTCTACTTTTGGAATTTAAATAGGACGGAAATGCCATGCGGCTGTAGCTGAAAATGCGTATTTTGGGTATTTAAACTTTTTTGAAAATTGCTGCCTTATATTTAAAAAAATTACTCATTTTATCATCAAAAGCATAAGGAGTAGGGGAATAGGGAAGAATGAACCCGTGCAACGCCGGGTACAAAATACTATTATAATATAAATATACAGTGGTAGCCAAAACATATGCAACTACCCAATAAGCACAAAGTCGGACTCGGATCCGATTTGAGTCCGATATGTCGGACTCCGCTTTCTCTGTTCCGATTCGGATCCGATTTGAGTCCGAGATGTCGGACTCCGCTTTCTCTGTTCCGATTCGGATCCGATTTGAGTCCGAGATGTCGGACTCCGCTTTCTCTGTTCCGATTCGGATCCGATTTGAGTCCGAGATGTCGGACTCCGCTTTCTCTGTTCCGATTCGGATCCGATTTGAGTCCGAGATGTCGGACTCCGCTTTTTCTGTTCCGATTCGGATCCGATTTGAGTCCGAGATTTCGGACGCTTTCGATTCAGGTTTGCAGTAAAAATTTGGAGTTTTATTTTTATATTTATTAATGAATTTATTTATTATTTTGAATTTATTACTTAGTATATATGTGGTGAAATAAGCAACATTTAGAAGAAAAGTAATATGACATTAAAATTTAATATATTAATAAGTATATGACTCATATCCCAATAAGCACATCGGATCCGAATCGGATAAGGATGACTTACTTTAAAGGTTCTGTAAGTTTATAAATTTGAATTACAAAGAAACCAATGTTGTTAAAATAAATATTAATACAGCTTTAAGATTTCAAATAATTCACATATTCTGTTAACATTTTTTTATTATCGACATTTTTGTTGATAATTATAAAAATCGGTGTGGACAAAACGTATGCAACTCGATTTTGTTTTAAATTACGGCATTTTTTTATATTTATTTTGATTTGTCGTTGTTCGTATTAGTAAGTAATAAGCCTGTGCAGGGAAATTTATAAGAATATTTAATTTTATTATTTTATCTATTGAAGTTAAAAAAGAGTTTGTATTGAAATGGCATCCGATAAATTAGGATCTTAGCTCAGACAATGAATTGTCTCTGCATTTTTGATATAATAAAACACAAAAAAGACATTGTCCAGAAATATAATGTTCATAAAAATTCAATATTTCGCATTATTGCTAATTTTTAAAAAGAAATCAAAAAATGCTGTTCTACACCGCAGTTATTGACCGCCCAAGATAAGTGGTCGGACGGACAATTCTATGAGCAGACTTGTGAAAATAGACTCATTTGTCTCTTCCTATAAACGAAATTAGCAATAATGCGAAATACTGAATTTTTATGAACATTACATTTCTGGACAATGTCTTTTTAGTCAGATTAAACGAATGTGGTAAATAATATTTGTTAAATTTGACAAATATGGTAAATAAATTAATCCAATTTTCCGGCAGACATTCCGAGTAAAGTAAATATAACATGATCTGGAAAAATTGGTCAAGATCCAATGACAAATACATATTATACAGCAGTAATAGGATGAATCGGACGGACATTTGAAGGTGGTCTATAACAACACTTGGGGCCTGTACCAAAACATGGACCTATATTATTCTCATTCACGGTAGGTATTCCTAGTTGAAATTTATCATGATCTGCAAAATTTGATCAAGATACGTTGTAAGATGTATTTTCTAGAGCTGTAATAGAGTAGAATGTGGGCCCCATTTGGGTTATACCAAAGTATGGACACATATATTTATCTTTCATAGTGTATACATAAACGGCAATATATTATATATTAAATATATTATAAACGGCAAAATTCGAAAAACTTCCGATGTGAAATGAGGGTCCTGGAGGAGTAATAATAAAAGGGCGCCAACATTAAAAAGTTGGCCCTTATATATCACTTTCAAAATACGTATTCTTTATTGGAATATAACATGATCTGTAAAATTGTATCGAGATCCAATTCACGATGTGGGTTCTAGAGCTATAATAGAGTACAAATTGGGGACCAATTTGTATGGGGGTTATACCAATATATGGATATTCATAGTGTGCATTCTTAGTTGAAATATAATATAATCTAAAAAAATTGATAAACTTTCGATGTAAAATATGGATCCTAGTAAAAATGGGGGCCATTTGTACGGGCGCTGCGTTAAAAAGTGAGCCCTTATAGATCACTTTCAAAGTATGTATGGTTTATTGAAATATAACATGATCTGCTAAATTTTATCAAGATCCAATGTAAGATATGGGTTGTAGAGCGATAGTAGTGTTAACTGGCGGCACATATGTATGGGGGCTATATCTAAATCTTTAACCTATATATTTCAATATATGTGTTTCTAGTCTAAGTGTAACATTGTGTGGGAAATTTGATCAAGATCCGATTGTAAATCGGACACACATTTGTATGGCGGCTATATCAAAACATGGGCCCATGTGGTCCACTAACCCATTAGCTGTTTCTAGTTCAAATATAACACGATCCTAAAAATTTTGTCATTATCCCATGTAAAATGTGTATTTTAGAGCAGTAATAGTGTAAATTATAGGCATATTTGTATGGAACCGATTTCCTCCACATTCAATACCGATCGTCCTTGGCCAAAAAAATAACTTCTGCCAAAATTCATGACAATCGGACAACAATGGCGACCTGTAGAGTGCGAAGAAACTTAGATGGACAGCAGACGGAAAAAAAATCGGAAAATATTTTTTTTAATAAATAACATTCTAAAGCAGAAAAAATCCATATTTAAAAGATTTTTGTAGTCGCAAAATTAAAAAAAGCTTAAATTTTTGTTGGCGCTTTTAAGTAACAATTTAAAAAATTCGTTTGTGATATTTTATATATATAAGCACTAGAGATGGTGATTTTTGAGGATCGTCAGCGGCAGTCATTTGCAAATCACCGTTCATTTAAAGAGTGACCGTGTTTTTAAGATTAGACATATTTTAGATTAGAAATTGTAGTCCTATATGATATTTTTGTTTTGCAAATCTTGCATCTTGTATAAAAGTTTTCAAAAGTTTTTACTAAGATCACATGCCATACTTGAGGAAATTGAAAGCAGTTGATTCAGCTTTGTCCGTTTCATTATTTATAACTTTACACATCGACTTTTTCTGCATGGGAATGTCGCGTCCGTTCCTCTGGGAGATGCGCATATGCAAAGTTACAAATGTCTTTTATCATAATTGTGACTAAAGCTGTGCAAATTTAAGTCACTGTAACTTTCTGAAAGTATGTTACCTTTCAGATAACTGTAGAATAGATTTGGGAATCTACCCACATACGTGTCCAGGATGCTCTTCAGTCACACTTAGAGGATGCTAACGCAGAACTGGAGCTCGTCAATTCATTAACTATTTTTGTGTAAAAAATTATCAAAATAGGTTAAGCCACATTAGTATTTTCACTGTGTTGTACAGTTGAGTTCAACACTTTTAAACCATGTGAGGCACAATGTGATGAGTTTAGGGTCTTGAAAATGGAATGACAAATAACAAAGTTAGTGGAAATTAAATATTACATTTTCAGCAATTATTGTGAAATCGGCTTTGTTTTAAAATAATATTTCGATGGAGTATCATTTCGATCGTTGATTTTTTATTGTTTTTAAATGTCTCACACACTTTCACTGCACTGTTTTCAATTTGATTTAATTTCTCTGGTATTTATTACAAATTCCGGAGCCAGAAGAAATGTTCTCAACACCACGATCGGCGACCTAATGATTGCGTTTTCCCCAATATCTGCGAATAGCCGAGCAATTATAATGAATTATGAATGTTTCGAATACATGACGAACAATTGTTTGTCTTTTGTCTCGCAACAAAAAAATAATTTAAATTGTTTAATTTCACTCAATTATTAAAACAATTAAAAAATAAATACAAATGTTTTTATTTATTTTGCATTGGAAAAACTCGATGCAGCACAAACAAAATGAGAAATGTGTTCTTGATTCTCAATATTCTTTATTTGTGAAATTGTTCTTTTTTCTAAAGAGTGCGAAAAATCACCTGCTATGATGCTAAAGCGTCTGTGCCAAACTGAATCGAGATGTGCGCCTATCCAGCTTTTGTTGGAAACATGACATGACGGATGGCGACAAATCCGTGCATTTGTCATGACGGGGGATGATTTGAAATTATAGTTTTTACCTGTTGCTATTGTTGTATTGAACACA
This sequence comes from Polietes domitor, assembly GCA_947397865.1. NCBI lineage: Eukaryota > Metazoa > Arthropoda > Insecta > Diptera > Muscidae > Polietes > Polietes domitor. The sequence goes on along the minus strand of OX377618.1, from coordinate 41,000,940 downwards.
GGTGAAATTTTTAATGAATAACTTGTAACCAGACAAATCCAATAAATACGTTGGCAAACAGAAACTAAAAACAGATGCACGCGATTTATCCACTGTTTTCGGAAGAAAAATCAACGCAATACTATAACCTACACCAATTCCAAAGATGTTTTTTGTTTTGTTGTCAACACGCACACAAGATTTGAATTTTCCACCAGTTCTACCTTAAAGTCTCAAAATCCAGACAAGATTTGAATCTGCGCCAAGCAAAAAATATACAATTGTGCTTAGGCAAAATGGAACACTAAACGAAAGAGTAGCGTAGAGTACAGTGTAGAGCAATATTTTAAAAATAGGGGAGGTTTTTCAAGCGAAATCATTCTGTAAAAATTCTGTAGTGGGACTAATCGGTACTAATTTATTATTATGGCAGTAATGAGTAAATAACGTTTAATAAAATCTTACTGATTTAATTGGTGTAATAGGAATGGGGACAGGTTACAAGTACTCTGTACCAGCATTCATCAGCCACCCTGTATATAAGTACTTCCCAAGTTAAGAAGAATTTACTATTTCGACAAAAACCTTGCACAGAAATAATCAATCAGATTCAGTAAAGACTACAAATACAAATATTTTCTCTTTAAAATTGTACTCATTTCCATCTGAAGATACCCTCCACAATGGAGTGAACTACACTGAAAGAAGTTTCCTTCATAATATTTATGAAGCGATTTCATAAAAGGGTTTTCATAAATTTATTGAATTTTGTCTTAATATGTATGAAAAGTTCATAAATAACATGAAATGTTTCATACAATTTTTTCATAAACATATCATATTTAATAAAACAAAATTGTAAAATTAGTGAAACTTAGTTTCTTAATATCAAAGAAGGATTTCCTAGTATTAAAGAAACAATCTTAAATATTATGAAATATGTCATAACCAATAAAATATTTGTGTTATGATATGTCTTCGTAAATATAATGAAGGATTTAATAGTTTTTATGAAATATTTCATAACTTACAACCACATCTTTAGTGTGTCGACTTTATTCGTTGAATGCTAGCAATTCTCATTTGTGCTCCGTTAACTCTGACATAAGTATGAAGCCTGACCTGAACCCCTGACCCTGCAAAGACTCTCGTAATAGTGGTGTGTGTTGATTGGTTAGTCAACGAATCAGACCTTTTTTGGAACTCGTTCATAAAATTAATGAAGCTTCTTCATAAAATCTATGAAATATTTCATAAATCATATTATGAAAATAATGAATTTTTATGACTAAAGTTCTTCGAATGAAGAACTGCATTGCATAGTTTCTATGAAATGTTTCATAAATTCTATGACACTTTTCATTGATTTGTTCTTTATGAAACATGTTTCATACATTTCATGAAATGTTTCTTCGGCGACTTTGTAATGCAAATTTGCACTGAGGTTAAGACAAAATCATAAATATTATAAAGATAATTCTTTCAGTATACCGACCGTATTTGCGGCAGATTACAGATGAAAATTATTATATTTTTATGTCAATAAATAATAAATTGTGATTTTATTAGTGAAATTTTGGAGAAATGTTTTCTTTTTCATTATTTATTACAATTAAAATTGTAATAAACTTGTACAATAAGGACACTATGAAATACCGGAATATATTATTACGTAACACATTAAAAATTCTGCATTTGTTTTTTTTTGTAACACCCCAAAGAAAGACCCATTGTTAAGTATACCGATCGTCTATCCTATTCCATATATTCTTGTGATCAATTATTGTCCGATCGTTTCAAAAATTGTCACAATTAAATTTTGTGGGCCCAGGGCGGACGCTATTTATTTTGAAGTAAATCGGTTCAGGTTTCCGCTCGAGAAACCATATATTTTGACAGATTTTCTACAAATTTGGCAAAACAATTTATATTTCAACTACAAACATCTCTTTTAAAAATGGTTGAAATAGGTTCAGATTTATATATATTTACCTCTCATAAAAATGTCGCTCCTGATTTGACTTTTTCCGCTCTAGAAGCCACTTCTTTTAACCGATTTTCTTCAAATTCGTCACAACAGCTTGTATTTCAACTAGAAGAAACTGTGGTGAAAGTCAGATCTGTTCAGATTTATATGTATATAGCTCCTATACAAATATCACTCCTGATTTGACTGTTTCTGACCACACATTTTAACCGTTTTTGTTATCATATAGCACAACACCTTATAGAATAACTAAAATTATCTGCCGTGAAAGTGGGTCAGATCGGTTCAGATTTATATATGATTCCCATATAAATTTCGCTCCCGATTTAAAGTTTTCCGATCTCGTAACCATATATTTTGACAGACTGTCTTCAAATTTGGCACAACACTTTATATTTGATCTAGAAACATTTCTGAAAATGAGTCAAATAGGTTCGGATTTATATATAGCTCCATGCAAATATCACTCTGCTCAAAAAACTATATAAATTAACCGATTTTGTCAAATTTGCCACGACACCTTAAATTACAACTAAAATCATGTGTGGTGAAAGTGGGTCAGATCGGTTCAGATTTATATATATAAATTTCGATTCCAATTTGATTTATTTCCGCTTTAGAAATCACATAATTTAACCGATTTTGATCAAATTTGCCACAACACCTTATATTTTAACTAGAAACATCTATAGTGAAAATGGGTTATATCGGTTTCAGATTTATATAGCTTCCATACAAATGTCTCCGATTTTACTTTTCTGCACTAGAAAACACATATTTTAACAGATTTTGATCAGAATAAGTTATATTTCACCTGGAAACATACATTGTGAAAGTGGGTATCATCTTTCCATGATATAGGACAAATTCCAAAATTCTCACCGAATTGAATTCCATTGGCGTAGAAAGTGGAGGGTATCACATAGTCGGCCCCGCCCGACTTTAGCCTTTCCTTACTCGTTTTATATTCTAAATTATCGATATTTCTTCAAAATTTCAACCGATTTTCTGGTGTAACTTTTTAGAAGCTCGCAAAAAAGCCAACACATTTTTTGTCGTATTTTTTTTTTGTTGTCTATTCGATTTTGTTACAATCGTTGTACTTTCTGAAAAAGTATAAAGAACTCTTCCTAGGTGAATTACAATTACAGTCGTTTTGTCGGTGCCGTCTTTATCACTTATTTCCTCATTTTGACTCTAAAAGTACGAATTTGGAAAAATCAATTAGTTTTGTGCGTCCCTGGAGGTAAAAATTTAAAAAAAATCCTTTATGTTGCACATCTACACAGTCAAAGGAATTTTTTGATTTCAACTTCAAACATTTTTATCTCCCTTTTGCCATTTTCATCCTCAAAAAACACAAATTAAAAAATCCCGCTTCAAATTCTAAGACGATCTCAAATTTGAAGTCCAATTCCGCGGGCTAAGAATTAGACGCATGTTTTCATGGATAAATATTCTTCGAATTTTACGTAGATCACGTTTTTGCCTGACGATATATACGTTATGGGGTCTACGATGACTATGGTGTTACTAACGAAATGACAAAATGAATATGCACTCCATCCTATGGCGGAGGGTGTAAAAATGATCATGAAATAACGTCTTCTCTTACTATCAAAGCCGAAACCGAGAACATCACAAAAGCTGCACATCCCTTGAATGCAACTTAACATTTTAACACGATTCCGTAGAGTACTCTGTAGAGATATTACTATGGAAACTATTTCCGATTCGTTCCGCCCAAACAATAACACATAAACAATTTGTTTCGTAGCACCATGGTAACGTGACCTTTAATAATTTTCAAGATAAACAACTTAGTAACCCAATTCACGAATCTGAAACTCGAATTAGATCTCGAATTACATTCATACAAATTTAAAGATTTCTGAAGGTGTAAAGTTCGACCATGTTCGAATGGCATACCTGGGGTCTAATACAATGCAAATTAAACGTTTGTAACATTGAACACATTCGTGCCTTATGGGTTTGGCTAGAAAATATTAAACGGGAAAAATCTGATCATGCGATTGATGTTTGACATATTTAAATTTAAAGTCCTCAAACCCAAATTATATTTATTGAATTTCGTGTTTAAGAGAAAATGGCTAATAAAATCCCCCACTGTTTGGTCTCGGATTATAACAGTTCCATGCTGAATTTATTGATAAGAATTCATTACTTAATTGAGACGGTCGGTTCGTTCACCCAAAACAATCTCATTATCGAATTTCTCCACGGTAATCTACAAGTCTATGGGCTATCAAAGTTGTTGTTGTTGTAGTTAACTAGTACCATTTTTTAAGCATATCAGCAATAGTCTTATATAGTCTGCAGGCATTGCTGTCATCACATTAAAGTGTTCCAATTTTAGCACTCAGCAAATAACTTCCCTCGTATGTTGGCACAAAAAAACTTTCCGACAATCTTTCAATTTAATTTTTTCTAATGGAATCCCTTCATCACTACGCACCCCGCAAAACGAGTCCACAACAAATCTTCAAACGTTTGCAAACCACAAATTTTATTAAATTCAGTCAACTTCTACGGTAATCGTAGAGTAATTAAATGTCATATATCTCTGCTGTTGCATTAGGGCGAAAAACAACAATGCCTTAGAATGATCTCAATTCGGAGTAGATAGCTTAGTGGACAGTGGAAACAAACGAACAAAATGTGGATTAAAATGTTTTCCATAAATGTGTCTTATGGTTGCAGATCGGTTGGGATCGAAAGTGGGCGAAATGGGCCCTGAGGGAAAATTTTTCCCTAACAAGGACTGAAAGTACTTCCTAATATTTAGAATATTTCAGCATTTTTTCTTTTATTTCTGCTTTATATACACTTGAAATCTTTTGCGTACATTCCTCTTGTAGCGTAAAAGCACCAAAAAACAAATACACGTTTTAGCGGGCGAAATGGGGCAAAAAGAGATAAAAATGGTACCAATGATACGATCACAGCTAGAAACATGAAAATTGGAATGTACATCCCTCTAATTGCGTAAATACGTAAAATAGAGGGATTTTTTAAAATTCGCACTTTTAAGGGATACAATTGGAAAAGAGAGATAAAAATGTTACCTACCAAACCGCTGAAGTTAAAATCATGAAATTCGGTGTGTACGTTCATCTGACTGTGAAGATGCGAAATATAAAGAATTTTTTCGAAATTTGTACGTTTAGCCGGCGAATGGGGATAAAAATGGTAGCAACTAAACGGCTGCAGCTATAATAATGAAATTCGGTGCGTGTATTCATTTGACTGTGAAGATGCGAAATAAAAAGGATTTTGTCGAAATTTCTACTATTAGGCGGAAAATGGGGCGAATGGGGATAAAAGTGGTACCAACCAAACCGCTGCTGCTATTATAATGAAATTCGGTATGTAAACTTCTCAGACTGCGGTGAGGCGATTAATAAAGAGATCATCCGTTATTCGTAGCATCAGGATCTAAATGGAATTAAATCTGGATGTAGCTAGAATCATGATATTCAGTATTTGCACTCGTCTTTCTACGTAGGCGCGGAATATAAGATTAAATTCGTACTTTTAGGGTTAAAATGGAAGAAGGAGTGAAACTGGTATCAATAAAAAGGCTGTAGCTAAAATCATGAAATTAAGTGTGTACATTCCACTCTGAAACATATTGGATATTCAATATTACAACTTTTCCTATCAAAATGGTTTATTTTAGACTGTGTGTGTAATCAAGAAATTGCAAATGGGGGAAATCTGGCTGGAGGGAAATTATTTCTACATAATATGGTAGTACACTTCTATGTAATGTCGACCGCCTCTAATCTACCGATAATACTGTGGATTACACTCCGTGGTGGAGGATATATATACATTAGGCTGGGCCATACAAATGGAAAAAACAATTTCCAGTCACCCCACGAAAATAAAGTTTGGATTGTTTAATTATGATTTGCAAAATATTTCGCTCCTAGATCAAGCCGTCTGTGAGCTAAACGCTCCAGAAAATACACCTAAAAATCATGTTTTCCTTGTATTTTTTTGTGTTGCATTTTTGTCAATTTTTTCTGAAATTGTAGACATGAAAGCACTTTAAATAAAAATTTTGATTCTTGTCTTAAAGTAACTTATTGAAAAATTAGCGGCAGTCAATACCTTTCGAATGATGCCTAAATGATGAACATCGGAATTAAATTGACACCGCAGCGCTCATTTTTGTAAAAAGAGTTTCAATTTTTTGGCTCTGAAATCAATCTCCTGTATTTAATTATTTTACTAACAAGGAGTCAGTGACATCATTTTTCGTCCGATATTCACCGATATCATTCGAAAGGTAATAATTCCTTCTATTTATTTTTCTAATTTTTTTTTATTAAATGTTTCCAAGAAATATGAGTTTTTAGCTGTCACCTTGAAAACCACAAAAAATCAATATAAACGACCTATAATACGACCAATGAGTTATTCTAAGACAAGAATACAAATTTTTATTTAAAGTGTTCCCAAGGGTCTATTAAATCAGAAAAAATGCATCATAAAAAAATTACACAGGAAAACCATGATTTTTAGAGGTGTTTCCAGGAGCGTTTAGCTCACAGATGGCTTGACGAAGAAATATTTTGAAGAAATATTTTGCAGATCATCATTAAACAATCCAATCTTCATTTCTGAGGGTTGACCGCTACAATTTATTTTCGTGACCCATCCTAATATACATACATATATATTGCATATTTTTTTATTTTATTTTATTTATTTATTGTGAATTACAATACAAAGTAAATTTATATTATAATTTTGGTCCAGGGATTGAGCCGGGGTGACTAAGACCATTGCAGCGACAGACCAGAGCTTCTGGTGGGAATCGAACCCACAACCCCCACGCTGATAGCCGAGCACGCTACCAAATCGACTACCGGGGCGCTCTTTGCTAATTTTATATATTAGGATGACTCACAAAAAAAATTGGTGCGGTCACACTCTAATTTGGAAATTTAATTCATTAATGATGATCTAAAGGGTGATTTTTTAAGAGCTTGATAACTTTTTTTTTAAAAAAAACGCATAAAATTTGCAAAATCTCATCGGTTCTTTATTTGAAACGTTAGATTGGTCCATGACATTTACTTTTTGAAGATAATTTCATTTAAATGTTGACCGCGGCTGCGTCTTAGGTGGTCCATCCGCTTAGTCCAATTTTGGCATTTCCACGTTTTTGAGTAACAGAGACCCAATTGGTGCGAACGGCGACGAATCGAAAATTGGTGGTCATCATTAACACTGGCCGATACAGCTGCGATATTTTCTTCAGTTCGCACTTTAATGTCCAACAATGTAAATTTGGTGCGAAATTTAGTCACAATAGCCCGAATAGCCGCTTCAGTGGGTCGATTAAACTGACCATAAAATGGAAGCGCGCAATGAACTTTCTTAACAGAGCACGCATTTTGATAATAAAATTCAATAATTTGCAAGCGTTGTTCGTTTGTAAGACGATTCATGATGAAATGTCAAAGCATACTGAGCATCTTTCTCTTTGACACCATGTCTGAAATCCCACGTGATCTGTCAAATACTAATGCATGAAAATCCTAACCTCAAAAAAATCACTCTTTACAAAATATATTTTTTGCTGGTTCAAGCCAACTGTGAGCTAAACGCTCCTGAAAGCAACTCTAAAAGTTATGTTTCCCCCGTGCATTTTTTGTGTTACATTTTTGTCCATTTTTTTTCTGAATTAGTAGACCCTTGGAAGAACTTTAAACATAATTGTTATTCTTGTCTTAAAATAACTCATTGGTCGTATTATTGGAGGTTTAGATTGATTTTTTGTTTTTAAGTGACAGCTAAAAGCTCATATTTCATTCAAACTTTCGAATAAATGACGAATATTGGACGAAAAATGACTGACTTCACTTTTGTGGAATTATTTAATATAGAGATTCGGTTTCGGAGACAAAATTGCATATATATATATATATATATATATATATATATATATATATATGTATATATATATATATATATATTGATTTATGTCATAATATATATATTACGTTGCACTTTTGTCCACAAATATACCCTTAAAAGCACATTAAATATAAATTTAGATTTTTGTCTTAGATTAACTTATTGTTCGAATTATAATATATATAAATATATACATATATTTTGTTGAATTTTCCATCGAAGGTTGCAACAATGTTTTTACTCTCATTTTGGAAGTATAACATGGGCTTATATATTCAATTAAAGGTATGGATACAAAACTTTCACATATGCACAGTGGTTTGGAAGCAATCTTCAAAATATGTTTTTCCATATATACATGTAAATGAAGGTCAGAAGATATATTTTGTTCGTAGATTTATGAAATATGAGAATTCTATCTTAGATTTTTTAATTAGGTACAGCAGAAAAACGAACACGACAAAACGGACACAACAAATATTTCGACTCGTAGTGAAAAATGTACTAATTTTCGTTATAACACTTCATCTTTTAATAAAAATAAAAGAGAACAAGTTAACTTCAAGTTTCATAATAAAAAAGTTGTAGAAATAAGGAAAAAAATAAAGTTAAAAGGTCTGATTTAATTTTTTTTGGTAGACCATATGCAAAAGATCTATGGATAAATGTAGAAGTTATGACTCTCGTTGTAAACACAAAATATTTTTTAATTTTTTTGGTTAAATTGCGTGAATACGAAATTAATAGCAGAATATTTTTTATTATATACTAGCTGAACCCCCGCCCGCTTCGCCAGGCAGAAGAACAAACGGAAATTAAAATCTGGTATCATATTGTTTTTCTTGTGATCGGTAATATATGTACCACTAATAGTCAAGGTACTTCCCTGAGATACTAAAAAATGGATATGTTCCATGGAGAATTTTGAAGAACAGAACTTTAGTTTGCGGCGAATAAAGGAAGAATTGTCAAAAATCAAATTGATTTTAGGTTGAATGTGATTCTCCTCCTTTCCATTACCAAAACAAAAAACTTCCTACGTAAGAAGAACTTACTTAACGGAATACCTGGAATTCGAATGTACAACATTCAAAACACATAGAAAGTCAATCAAATTGTTCACTAATCAAACAACACACAAACTAAAAAATTAATATAATTTCCATTTTTTGACTTAAGTCGGCTTTTGACGAATGAATGTGCTAAAAAAAGAAAACGTGTAATTTTACAAAATTCTAATAAAAAATTCCGCATCTTTCAAATCCCGCCCATTTGTATATTGTATTGTATATTATTTGTATATTATATTTGTATTAACTCACACAACAATATAGAAATCTCGGCGTCGAATATTATCTAAAACAGTTTTTAATTTCGAATGGGAAGGGTCACGGCCACTTTCCGCCCATCTTTGCACAACTATTTACACTGGATCTACTAACACAAATTTTCAGCACTCTAGGTGTTATAGAACCGACAATATTCGATAATAGGTTTTAACTTCGTATGAGAGTTCGCACGTCCATTTTTCCAATACCGCCCATTTTTGGCACAACTAAGCAGGTTTATGCTAGATGCACTCACACAAAAGTTCAGCATTTTAGCTGTTATAGAACTGAATATATTCGATAATAGGTTTTAACATCGTATGGGAGGTACCACGCCCAGTTCCCCAATACCGCCAATTTTTGGAACAGCTACGCATATTGATGCTAGATGCACCTACACAAAATTTCAGCACTCTAGGTGTCCTTGAACTGACAATATTAAAAATTGGGTTTTAACTTCGTATGGGAAGTGCCACGCCCACTTTTCCAATACCGCCCATTTTTGGCACAACTGTGCAGACTAACAATTAGTGAACTTTCACAAAAATGCAAGGCTCTAGCTACAGCAGTACTCCAAATATGCTAATTTATAAAAAAACGAATAAAACCCCAATTTGTGTGGGAGGTGCCACGCCCACTGAAAATATCAAAAAATTATATAGCCTATTTTCACCACCGGTTCAGCATGAACATACTGTGAAAATTTCAAGAAGTTCGGTCCAGTAGTTTAGGCTGCTATAAAGAACAAACAAACACAGATTCATTTGTATATATATATAGATTAATAGCTAAAGAAAATGACCCTGTATTGTGGAAGTAAGTAAATCGAACACAAGTAAGCTTCAGTCGGCTAAACCGACTTATACATACCCTTAGTGTCAGAGAACATATGGGCAGGATAATTTGTGTGGAAGCTACTAGGAGGTTCGTGTCACATGGTCCCAGCTTCCACATTTATAAAACAATTGTAAAAACATGATAAAATATCAAGTCATAGTAGATTCAATGTACCAGTATAAAAGTTATCAAGGATTTTACCTAGGATAGAGACAGTTGTGTGAGAGGCACAAGAAGGACGTGGACAATGTTTAGGTATAAAGTGATTATGAAAACATTTTCAAATATCAAATTGCAAATGATTTTTACAATTTAAAAAAAACGGGTTTCGATTTTTAAAATTTGAAACCCCGTTGAAACCGGTCAAAGCTAATTTATAAGCTAAAATGCAATATTTTATATTATTTTTATACTTTTTTGAGATTATTGAACACAAAAACATTAAACTATAATAATTCAAATACTATTTACTTATCTCCTAATTTCTTTTTCATATTTTAAATGAAAATTCAGTTAAATCGCCGATCTTGTTTATTTAAATTACCAAATTATTGTGAAATTTGTTTTTATCTTATTTTTGAACACCACAAGAAATACGTTAGAGAATCTTAGAGAAGAGAATGCTTATAAATGTCATTTGCAAATTCATATATTCGAAGATTAATTTTTTGTTGGAAATATACAGAAGTTGTTAACAAATTGGCTGTTAATATTATTATTAAATACATATTTCGTACCTTTTCTACCTCCATCAATGCTCTCGAATCTCTTATTTTTACTGTCAGAGTGATATGTTTTAATTTCGAGCTCAATTAGATTTTCGATATTATTAGATGTGAATGTAACAAAATTTGGATCATGGACATAATTCCTTTAGGTATAAATGAATAAAAAATTAGCAATGTTACACATCAAGCTCCAAATGAAGCTATTTGATATCCTACTTGATTGATTTCAACGTCACAAATCAATATTTTGGGAAAATTTTATTTAGAGGTGAGTTCAGTTTATATTCACAGCTAATAAACAAATCATTGCTCTCACATTTTCTTGTGTATTTTTATTGTACAATATATCCACGAAATGCAAATGTTTTGTAATTTAAAAACCAGTTAACCGACATGAAAACACCAGTTTCCCCGGTTTGCCAAAAATGACAATTTTTTAAAAAAGGAGGTACCAGATCGCCCATATTCCATGCGAATTTAATTTCTATAAAAGCATTGCCAAATATCAAATTTCACAGTGTTACGACAATCGAATGTAACTTCTATAATAATTTTACACTTTTTTCTGTCCCACTCTGTAGAGTGAGAGTATAAAAATCGTGTGCCATTTTTCATACATGAATACGATATGTACTTATAAAAGAAGATCTATAACTTCTACATTATCCATAGATTTCCTTTAAGTAGGACTTATTTCTTCTTTAAAAAAATAGGATTGTTTTTGAATATTTTGTGTCTATAAAGAGGGCCATAACTTCTACATTTATCCATAGATTTTTTACATCTAAATATGGTTTTCTTCATTTAAATGTTACCTATTAAAAAATAAAACTAAATAATTTTTTCTATTTTTCATGGGTTTTCCGACGAAAAAAATATTTTTTCGAAAAAAACTGATGGAAACTGTTCCTAAATCACTATTTACATGTGAAACTAAATTCGCAAGATTTTTAGCCATCAGAATTTATTATTATGGAATTAAATTAGATTTTTAGTAAAACTAAAAAAGAAATATATATATACATTTTTTTAATATTGAATTCCAAAAAACATCAGAAAATGTTATTCATATGTATGCCTTCGGCAAATTTTTTATTGGGTAGTATTATGTGGGTAACAGAATTAAACGGAACTCATTCAAACGTGAATTTCCTCACACAACTTATAGTTTTCAATGCATTTTATTTTGAACTATTAGGCAGGCAAGTCAATTATGCCGGTATCATTTAAGCGAAAACTACTGCATTCGAATCGGACCTTTGCTCTAGGTCATCCATAACTACTACCCCTTTTGTTGTTTGGCACCACTGTGAGCCGTTGAGAGAACCGTTACCAACAACATAACTGGCAACACGCTATATTTCAAACCGACATACAGCAGACCTCATGATAAAACACATATTAAGTTTAACAACCTCAAAAACAAATTTACGAGGGCACCATTTGGATTGTTGGATTTCCATGGGCAAAATGGTAAGCAGTTATTCTTTGTGGAATCAGTCGCCGCTGCGTGGTGGGTGCTAAAACGTTGCGTCTAATAAAATAAAACCTATCCAACCTAACCGCCAAAAAAAGTGGCCGGACTCCAAAACCAACAAAAAAAAACATGGATTTTGATCGAGTTCTGGAAAAGTGCGGCAATTATGGCCGTTATCAATGGGTGGTGCTGTTGCTCTACGGCTACACCAACATCATGTCATCGATGCATTACTTTTCGCAAACCTTGATAAGTTTCACGCCGAATCACTGGTGCTATCACCCGCAGTTGGAGGAGAAATCCTACGAGGAAATTGACGAGCTCTACAGCCAATTTAAAAATCCCCAGTGTACGCTGCTGGAGCAGGTGGTGAATGGCACAGCGGTGGCTGCCGAGAACGGAGTGTGTCGTCAGTGGTTCTATCAACGTGAAAATGGTTATGAGAGTATAACCACAGAGGTAAGTACCAGCAGATTTACCTCCAACCTCCTTAATATATGTTAAACGTGTAAGGCCCACAACTATTAGCAACGTTCATCCTAAAACTATGCTCTCATTTTATACAACCAAAATTGTACACTGAGAGAATTTTGTGTTTAATCGTTTCTATCGTTTGTTTGCAGTTAAATTGGGTTTGCGATAAGGCCTTTCGTAATGCTGTGGGCCAATCCTTTTACTATTTGGGCGCTGTTGTGGGTACGATCAGCTTTGGAATTCTGGCGGACAGGATTGGCCGCTTGCCCGCCGTTATATTGAGCACTTTGTCGGGCGGCATTGGTGACTTTGCTACATCGTTTGTCAGCAATGTAACCATGTTTTCGGTTTGCCGCTTCATTTCGGGATTGTCGACGGATACGTTCTTTATGCTGATGTATATTTTAGGTGAGTTTAGAAAAGACTTTCCGAAGTCAATTGTACTCAGTTATTTACTTTTTTCCAAATTATCGTAATTAGGTTAGGCTGTTGTGGCCGTTAGAGAGGCAAGCAAGACCCTTTGAAGTGTGTCTATAAGACAGTCCAACTGACCAAATGACCCGACATTGGCTGATTTTCTGAACTCTTCACATATTCGTTACGACTTCGTACAGAATTCTGGATGACTTGTCGAAGGGAAATTTTATTTATTTTATTCCGTCAGCTCTGAACTCTCCGGTCTGAGGGATTTTTGTTTCTTGCTCAGAGATTTTTTGGTGTAATTGTCATTTGTTCCGACATGCCTGTACGAATTCATAACGAGTTTTAGTCTGAGATAAGAAGGAAGCCAATATAAAAAATTATGTTTATCATCTACCCAACCTTGTTTCTCTGATGTCGTATATGATTATTTTAATTATTAACCGTGATTATTAGATGACTTGAAATAATGTGTAAAACAAAATGATTAGAAAATACCTTCAGAAAAGCTTAGAGGTGGGTAGAACCCGTCGGCAGAAACAACAGAATTTCTTCAGATTTTACGTTGACTTCCACCATTTTTTTCAGAATTCCCTCAGCCCCGTCGTTTGGACTTTGTGTAAACCACTTCAAACGTTTTTTCGTGACGATGTAGGAAGTTTTAGTCGACGTTGTACAATTTCTAATTGTTTTTTTTTGCTGGGACAATTGAAAATTTTCAAGTTGAAGAAGATCATCTTCATGTACATTTGTTGTTAGATAGCACCAGTGCCTTCTGCCTGAGCTGTGGCTTGAATGTCGATAGATGTGTACCTATGCAATCATGTTCCTGAAGCGTCGTTCAGAATCTGGAAGTTCGTCAACTTTACAGCTCCCATGGCCGTCCCTATGCGCTGGCTCCCAGATAAGGTTACTATCGAACTGTTTAGCCATATTCTGAAGAAAAGTATGTTCTTGAATTAGACTCCACCAAGAAGTCGTATCGTCAATAGAATCGTCGTAACGTTGTGACTTAGCCACGCCGCATCCTCTGTAAAATCCAAAAAATTACAGCTTGGCTAAAAACGAGTAGTTTACGAACCAGATCAACATTCAAATCCTTGTAGTGTAGCCCATATTCGACCGTCTGTGTAGAAGTTACAAGTACTACTAGAAATTACAAGTACCAGTAATCCCTGAGACGTGTTAACGAAGAGATGTGACTGTGACGACCCTTGACTTATTTAAATGGACGAGTTATAAATTGCATTGGTCTTCGACCGAAGTTTGACTAGATATCCAACCATTTTTCTCTTCTGCGTTCCTTCTCCAGTTAGCAACTTTTGAAATATTTTGCTCGTCATGATCTTTCCAGCGGAGTATTGGTCTTCCGCTTCTGCGCCTTCCCTCGGTATCGCACTCAAAAGGTTTTTCTGGCTGGAGCATCTTCGTCCAAGCCAATGGACATGTTGTGCGAAAAAACCGATATTCTCCGCCAACACAGATTGGTCCATATTGCGAAGAAATTTTCTCTCAAACTCTCCAGATGACGTTAAAGGTAAATCTTAATATGACCTTCGTCCTTGTTGATTCAAAAGGAAAGAAAATAAAGTCATGATCTTTCCAGCGGAGTATTGGTCTTCCGCTTCTGCGCCTTCCCTCGGTATCGCACTCAAAAGGTTTTTCTGGCTGGAGCATCTTCGTCCAAGCCAATGGACATGTTGTGCGAAAAAACCGATATTCTCCGCCAACACAGATTGGTCCATATTGCGAAGAAATTTTCTCTCAAACTCTCCAGATGACGTTAAAGGTAAATCTTAATATGACCTTCGTCCTTGTTGATTCAAAAGGAAAGAAAATAAAGTCTAATCGTCAATATATACCTACGCTCGATATGCCTTCTATACCGATTAGTAAAGTTATTAAATGCTGTTCTTCTCCTCACATGATGTTTATTTCTAATCATTGTGGTACTTAGAGCCGACTTAGTGATCCAGAAGACCCAACAACTGAACCGAGTTAAATTTTAAATTGTCCCTGGTGGAGAGCAAACACAAAACATTGTTTTGGGAACTTTCCGATAGACTCAAACGTACGACAAGAACGCGATTGTTGTAGCGCCCGTCCAGCCGACGTTAGCGTATAGCCTACATTAAGGCTCAGGCACGCCGAAGTGTTTTCATGTCGTAACCGTCGTTTTCAGTTTTTTTAAGAAAACCTCATCGATGTGCCCGAGCTTTTGTCCAGCTATACTTGAATGTATTGCCATTTATAATGTATATCTCTTTTCAGCCTTTGAATATCTCAATCCGAAGAAGCGCACATTCGGCCTCAATATTATAACCACAACATTCTATTGTGTGGGTCTAATGCTATCACCCTGGTATGCCATGTGGGTTCAGACATGGCGCAATTACCTCTTGGTAGCCTCAACGCCCGTTCTTTTGGTCTTTGCCTACCCCTTGCTGATATGTGAAAGCGCCAACTGGCTATTGACCCGCCGAAAATATGATCGCGCTGTGAAATGTCTCAAACGTGTAGCGAAATTCAATGGACGCCAAGTGGAAGAGCAGGTGTTTGAAGAATTCGTAGAATACTACAAGAAAAAGATGAACGAAGAGGAAAAACTCAAAAATAAGGATACATTTTGGGGTATGTTTAGGACACCTCGTCTAAGGAAGTTCACCATAATTTTACTGATCAAAAGGTAAGTCGTGGTAATAGAGCTGCTTGAAATATAATGACTTCCCACTTGCAGCGCCATCATAACCATGTCCTTCGACATTATTTCACGCAACATGGAGGGCTTAGGCGCTTCGCCTTTCAAACTATTCTCCTATACCTCATTTTGCTATGTACCGGCCGGTCTGACCATCATTGCTTTCCAAAACATCATAGGCCGTAAAGGGATGGCCACAATATCGCTGTTGGGAGGTGGTATTATCACAGCTATTACCGGTTTCCTTATAGCTTTCTTGGACCCGAAATCAAATGTTCTACTGTTGGCTGTTATGGTCGGTCTGGGACGTTATGGCGCTGTCGTGGCCTATGATGCCGAGGTGCAATATTGCACCGAAATTATACCGACCAGTGTGCGAGGACGTGGCGTTGCCAATATTCATGTTGTCGGCTATGCCTGCAGTTTTCTCAATTCATATGTCATCTATTTGGGAACGTACTACAGGCCGTTGCCATCGCTGTTTATCAGTGTCATTATGTTGGTGGGAGCGGCTTTGTGTCTGTGCCTGCCGGAGACTTTGAATAAGTAAGTGTGGAGAATTATTTGAAGTTCCCAGAATTTCGATTTAATTGTTTTATTTTTATTTTTAGAAAACTTCCGGAAACTTTGAGCGATGGCGAAGTCTTTGGCCTTGATGAAAAATGGTACTATTTTCCCTGTTTTAGCAGGAAAAGTAAGGATGTGGAGATTTAGAAAAACAATCAAAATACTCATAGTAAAAATAAAATTAATCCTTAGTTGTAAGTTAATAAAAGAAAATCACAAACTGGAGGGCCAATTTTAAAAAGGGCCTAGGAATGTACATCCATAATAATTGGGATTTTTAAATTATTCGATTAATCGAATTTCCAATTAATCAAAAAACTACCTCAAGATTTATTCGATGAACTGATTGACACTAGTTTACAAACATTTTGTCGAAAGGCTGTACATAACATTCTCTGATGTTTTTTGGCTTTGTAAACATGAAAACGATATTAAAAATGTTTATGGATAAATTAAAAATACTAAAATTCCTATTTTCGTCCAAGGTATCGTTAATACTTGTGCTCTCATTTTGGAAATATTAGCACGATTACTCCCGCCTATGTGCTCAAATAAACGTAATTATGATGGCTACAAGTGTTGCGAATTTCACTTTCACATTGAAATAGTGATTTAAAAAATAAAATTAAAAAAATGTATTATGGATAACATTTTGTGTTGATTTTATGAAAGCACACAAAAATAAATTTTTAGGCGTGGCACACAAACTTTGTTCGTTGCAGTGTTAATGGACGTTAAAGTTTGAAAAATCCATTTTTCCAATGGGCACGAAATATAATTAAAAGAAAAAATCGATAACTTTTTTGCTATCGATAACTTCCACAGCTACAGATGGTGGAAATTTGATCAAAAATGTTATCAGCTTGGGGTTGTGGGCAGTGTTGCCACTGACAAGAATTATTTTGGAAGAACAATTTTGGAAAAAAATCTACCAAAACCGTGTGGAACCTACCAACAAATTTTGAACTATAAAAATTAGCTTTTAGTCTATGTAATGCTTTTAATTGAAATATGTTTAGCAAAAAACGACGATTGAGTGCTAAAATGAAATAAATTCTTTAGGTCTTGTCTTTCCAAGTGAAAACCTAAATTTAAAACTTGAAAATATATTCGTCATATATACTATGGCCGTATTTCTTTAAGACTGGATAACTAAGCGGCGATGGCAGAACATCTTATAATCTAACTAGAAACACGTATGCTGAAATTGGGTAAGATCGGTTCAGATTTAGATATAGCCCCCATACAAATGTCGCTCCCGATTTGACATTTTCCGCTCTAGAAGCGACATATTGTACCCGATTTTCCTTAAATTTGGCACAACATCTTATAATCTAACTAGGAACATGTATGCTGAAATTGGGTAAGATCGGTTCAGATTTAGATATAGCCCCCATACAAATGTCGCTCCCGAATTGACATTTTCCGCTCTAGAAGCGACATATTGTACCCGAATTTCTTTAAATTTGGCAGAACATCTTATAATCCAACTAGAAACACGTATGCAAAAATTGGGTTAGATCGGTTCAGATTTAGATATAGCCCCCATACAAATGTCGCTCCCGATTTGACATTTCCGATCTAGAAACGACATATTATACCCGTTTTTCTTTAAAATTGGTCAACATCTTATAATCCAACTAAAAAACCTATGGTGAAAGTGGGTAAGATCGGTTCAGATTTAGATATAGCCCCTATAGAAGTTTCGCTCCTGATTTGACTTTTTCCGCTCTAAAATCTACATATTATAACCGTTTTTCTTTAAAATTGGTCAACATCTTATAATCCAACTAAAAAACCTATGGTGAAAGTGGGTAAGATCGGTTCAGATTTAGATATAGCCCTCATATATTTCAACTAGGAAGACATATTATGATAGTCAAATATATTGGTCCATACAAATTCGGCCCCCATTCCTCTCTATTACATCTCTAGAACCCACATCGTGCATTAGATCTCGATATAATTTTGCATATCATGTCATATTTCAACTAAGAATACCTCTTTTGAAAGTGATCTATATGGAACCTCTTTTTAATGTAGAGCCCTTACAAATGGCCCCATTTTAATTTTTACCCCTCAAGAACGCAAATTTTACATATGATTTTTTTCAAATTTTGCAGATTATATTATATTTCAGAATAGAAAGTCAAATATATGTGTCCACAGTTTGGAATAACCAAATAACCCATTCTACTCTAATACAGGTCTAGAAACTACGTCTTACATCGGATCATGATATATTTCAACTATGAATACCTACAGTGAATGAGAAATATATAGGCCCATGTTTTGAGTCGGTGTTGTTGTAGGCCTCCTTTCAAATGTCGGTCCGATTCATCCTATTACTACTGTATAATTTGTATTTGTCTGCCGGAAAATTGGATCAATTATTCACCATATTCGTTAAATATGACTAAAGATGAATTTATACTGTATAATTTATATGAACTACATAAAATTGCTCCCATGAAACACTTGGGTTTAGTAATAAAAGCGATGTATATACGCAGGGAGTGGTGTAGGGTCTATATAATACGCTAAGGAAATGCTAAAGTCGGGCGGGGCCGACTATATGATACACTCCACTTTCCAACCGAATACAGTTCAACTCGGTAAAAAAGTGAAAACGGGAAGAATTTTTGTATGTTTCCTAATCATAGGCTAATACGACCTGGTTCGATTTGTCAAATCGATAAGAATATTTGTATCGGGGCTATATCCAAACATTGAAAAATGTGGTGTTATGCTCACTTTGAAAGAAATTCGGTGAAAATTCGTGGTTTCTGGGGCGAAAAAGATTAAAATCGGAGTGAAATTCGTATGTGAGCTATATGTAAATCTGAACCGATCTGATCCATTTTCACTATGGGTGTTTCTAGGACAAATATAATATACTTCGCCTAATTTGAAGAGGATCTGTTAAAATATGTGATTTCTAGAGCGGAAAAAGTCAAATCGGGATCGAAATTTGTATGGGAGCTATATATAAATCTGAACCGATCTGACCCATTTTTACCACAGGTATTTCTAGTTGGAATATAAGATGTTTTGCCAGTTTTGAAGAAAATCTGTTGTAATATGTGGTATCTAGAGTGAAAAGTGTCAAATCGGGATTGAAATTCGTATGGGGGCTATATCTAAATCTGAACCGATTTTTGTCAAATTAAATAGCGTTCGTTCTTATCCCGAAAAACTTCGTTGTGCAAAGTTGCATTTGGTACTGGCTACAATTGCGACCTGTATCGTGATTACAAGAATAGATGGACAGACAGACAGACAGACGGACATTGCTAAATCGATTCAAAAAGTGATTCTAAGTCGATCGGTATACTTAACAATGGGTCTATCTCTCTTCCTTTTGGGTGTTACAAACAAATGCACATATATATTGTTTTGCTACTCTAATACACTCTGTGATATAAACTATTTTAAATTACTTCCCATACTAAATGTATCAGAAATCAAGAAATACTCGAGCTGGGTCCCAATTTAATTATACCGATATGGTTAGTATTACCAGCTAATGGACTTTCGTTTATAGGCATTGTTTATATGCTTCGTAAAAATTATATTGATTTATTGGCACTCTAGAAGCAACTAATTTAATATTTTGTCAAAAGTTTTCAGTGGAATCTTTTGCATATTGCAACAGTTAACACCTTTTATAAGTGTTCTAAATTTATTTATTATTTATGTTTCCAGCTGAACTATAGGGTCCGCCAAAAAACTTTTTTTTTTGAAAATGCTATAAAAAAAGTACTGAATATTTTCTCAAATTTCTTTTTTTTTATTTGACAGTACAATCCTTCCGGTTAATAATGGAAAATAATTTCATTCAAATGGCTGCCTCGGACACCCCACAAATAATAGTCCAACGGTTGAATAGTTGAAAAAAAAACGTTAGATGGCGGACCCTCATACCAATGTCTCCTATGATTTACTTTTTCCGCTCTAGAAACCACATATTTCAACAAATAACTTTTTTTGAAAATGCTATAAAAAAACTAATGAATATTTTCTCAAATTTCTTTTTTATTTGAAAGTACAATCCTTCCGGTTAATAATGGAAAATAATTTCATTCAAATGGCTGCCTCGGGCACCCCACAAATAATAGTCCAACGGTTGAATAGTTGAAAAAAAACGTTAGATGGCGGACCCTCTATAACGTATTCTACCAAATTACATAAAAATCTGTATAGGTGTAGAAATATAATGTGTTTTCCCAAATTTGAAGATCATCGGTTAAAATATATGGTTTCTAGAGCGGAAAAAAGTGAAATCGGGAGTGAAATTTGTATGGGAGCTAAATATATATCTCTGAACCGATCTGACTTTCTTTTACCACAGACGTCTCTAGCTGAAATATATAGCACCAAATTTGAACGGAAAAAGTCAAATCGGGCTATATTTAAATCTGAACCGATCTGACCTATTTTCACCATTTATGTTTCTAGTTGAGATATAAGGTATTGTGCCAAATTTGAAGCAAATCGTGTATAATTTTGGTTTCCAGTACGGAAAAAGTGAAATCGGTAGCAACATCAAGTCCAATCGAACACACCTATTATGTTAAACTCTTTGAAGGACAGACATTCTACTCAAAACCAACACAGAGAGAGTTAAATTTCCCTTTCTATATACTCAATTGGCAGCACCATAATGTGGTGGCTGATATACATTTTAAAATTCCATTTGAAAAATATCACTTACCTTTTGAATTACATTCGATATAGGAATCCACTTTACACTTTATTTGCAACACTCCACAGTATTTATTATTATATTTTCAATTTCTGTTTATTTACACTAGCTCCCGTTTTACAGTGATTTGTTATTATTTATTAATTACTCAGTACGTGCTCTCTTTGGAGAGGAGAACACTTGTTGCTGTTTGTTTTGCACTTACTTCCAGCGGCAGAAAATTCACTCAAACTGTGTTTATGAATGAATAAAAACGAATGACAAGAATCAAAACAAAATTCACGCAAATTACTGGTTGGTGGGTGTGTGTAAAAGAAAACTTCCTTTTTATACATAAATTCATAACTGTATTAAATTAGTGATAAATTAAAATCGCGATTTTTCTCTTCGTATTTTGTACACATTCATGTTCACTGTTGCTATCACAAAATATTCACAATAAATAGTAACTCTCTGATAAATTGGACAGCAATTATTGAATTAACATTGAGTATTTGCAACCTCATCTTTATAATTAAACGGTTGTCTTATAAACTTTGTAAAAAAAACTTAAAAGGGAACGACCGATTACTCCTTGATAATTTCTATCACAAACACATCACAAGAACATCTTCACTTGGCGACCGTTGATTGAAAACTGACTGTGCCATTGAGTGTGATAGTGATGATTAATGATGTAGACTAGTTTTGTTTTAGTTTGTGACATTCTACAAATTGACTGAGAGAGAGAGCATATATTCCTCTCGCTCTCTGAGAAACAAAAACCTAAAAATAACACATAAAGTTGCACTATTTCAAGGTGTATCCGCAAGGGAATGAGTGGAACTTTGCTTTTATAGCCTTTTCAGACTGCATGCGAAATCAATCGATTTCAGCTCATGGTCGATTTTGAAATGTCAGATCCCATACAAATTTGACATTTCAAAATCGACCTCATGTCATTTCAAGCTGAAATCGTTTGATTTTGTGTGCATTCTGAAAAGGTCCTGTTCGGAGTAAAATAAGCTATATTAAGAGAAATATGTAGTATGATTGATTGATAAAAATTAATTATGTGCATTAGAGTGACTCAAAAAATGCATTATCAATGTTTTTTGGATTGAGATTATTATTTTTTGGCGGGGGTCAATTTTATACAAATTTTTCATATTACAAATATATTGCATTTTTATACCCTCCACCACCAGGATGGGAGTATACTAACTTTGTCATTCTGTTTGTAACACCTTGAAATATCGACCCGAAACGCTATAAGTATATATATTCTTGATCGTCATGAAACGATCTAGCCATGTCCGTCCGTCTGTCTGTTGAAAGCACGCTAACACCTAAACGAAAGGAGCTAGGATGTCCAAATTTTCCATAAATGCGTCCTATAGTCGTAGATCGGTTGGGATTGTAACTGGGCGAAATCGGTCCAAAATGAAAAATTTTTCCCTCACAAGGACTGAAAATACCCATAATAACCCCTAACATTTTAGAGTATTTAAACACGTTTTTTTTGCAATATGTCTGCTTATACTTACTTGATATTGGGTATGCGCATTCCTCCTATAACAAAAACCAGCACCATAAGGAGATTCTTATTCGTAGGGGTGAAATGGGGCAAAATGGGACATAAAGGGATAAAAATGGAACATATCAAACGACAACAGCTAGAAACACGAAATGTGGTGTGTTCATTCCTCTAATTGATTAGATACATAATATCAAAGTATTTTTTTCAAATTCGTACTTTTAAGGGGTAAAATGGGAATAGAGGGATAAAAGTAGTACCAACCAAACGGCTGCACCTAAAAGAATGAAATTCGGTGTATACATTCCTCTGATTGCGTAGACACGTAAAATAAAGGGATTTTCGGATTAAAATGAAAAAAGGGGTAAAAGAATAAATATATCGAAAAATGTATTCAAATCGAGCGAGATGCCTCTGATATTATACCTCTGCCCAATAATCGAATCATGAGAGCGACCAAGTAAACATTTGTTGAGACCTTATGCTCCAACTGCAGCCAGAGAACATAAGAAGTAGAGGAAAAAGTATTCAAGATTGAAGAGATTTCGTAAGAAAAACATTATGCTGTCCGACAGTCCATATTACACTTGAACCAGATGATATACATCTGAAACTTTAGGTGAAATAGAGTTAATTGGTGTTTTTAGTTTTTCATTTTCTCATCCTGTTGCCCCTGAAAAGGATACAATTTTTAAAATTCATTTTTAATACATAGTATAAATGTCAAATCGAAAAAGAGAATATGACCTAAAATACTTTAAATACTTTGTATTACTTTAGTATGAACAACAATTTGAAATTTTGTCTCTTAAAAAACAAACTACAAAAACTTAGGGGTAAACTTGAAATAGATGTTAATGCTGAACTAATCCAGATATTTGAAGCGTTTTTAATAGATATTCTCTCTGACACTAATACCGTTATCATAGGGTGCGAACAAGTATATAAAATATTTGTTTGAAAAATTGCAACAGGATGAGTTAATGAAAAACTAAAAACGCCAAATTATTAGATTTTGCATATTGTCGTACGGTATTATATATAAAATATTCGGCCCAATTACGGTTGTCGACGTCGTCGCAATATTGAAGCGAGGCGACAACATTTGTATTATGGTTGTCGCTTTTTGTCGATAGCGACGAAAGATTGCGATTATCGTTGTCGATACAACAGTCGAAGTCGAGTCGATGTTTGAGAATATCTGTCGCCGTGTATTTTTGAGGCGACGTTGATGTTTTACACATATTTGTATTTTTGTACTTCCCGCTTGTGTACTTAGAAGATGTATAAAATGAAAATAACGAGCACGAAATTTTAGTTGCCGAACTGAAATAAATCCAAGTTTGGCAAAAGGGTTTTCCAAAAGCCACGTTCCGGCTAATTTCAAATCGGATTGGGAGGCCATTGCAACAAAATTAAATGCAAGCGGGCCTCCGGTAAGAGACACCGATGGCTGGCAAAGAGTAAGTTTATAAGTTTGTTTTATAAGTTTTTATAATCTTTTTTTATAAAATTTTATAAAATCCTCATAGGTTTGGAAGGATTTAAAATTCAAAATAAAAAAGAAACTCGTGCACAATAAGTGCGAAGCCAATAGCACTGGGGGAGGAATTTTTAAACAAATGACTTTGTCGCCGTTGGAAGAGTCCGTTGCAAATTTGGTGCAGTTCCAAAAGTTGCTGAAGAAGTGGAGAACATCTAGGATAATCGCTGGTAAAAAGCCCTCCAGAAAAGACGCAACTGTTGAATTGTTGAAGGAACAATATAAGCTTCAACATGAACACAACGAAGAGAGCCGAAAAATCATGACGGACATTAAAAATAATTTAAAGGAAAGCGTGCGGTTCCAGCGCAAGCGCTTCCAGATGGAAGAAGAGAGACATAAAATGTTCAAGGAACAATACAAGAAGGATGAAGCGGACAGAGAGCTTGAGCGCAATTGCCAGTCAGGCAATGCAAATATGTTTGTTTGCTGCCTAAGCACTCGTCGCTGCACCACCAATATCAAGATCTTCATCCTCGCTTGAACTAAGTAGTAATAGTGCACTTATAGCGTTGTTCATCGTAAATTTAACAAAATTTTTATGTTTTTAACAAAGACGTTCGTTTGTTTTGCGCGCACTTCAAAATAAAAACAATTTTCTGTCATTTATAAGACAATAACAAAAGAGTGTTGCCAACTTATTTCTTAAACTGTCGATGTCGCTTCTATACCTCACCGTAATACCATTTTAGAAGCGAGGCGACGGCGACAAGCACACAGCGTCGACATCGACTATCGAAGCGACAACCGTAATTGGGCCGATTACTCATTTTGCGAGAATGTTACGATCGAAAAGTGCTTTTATTTATTGTAAAAAGGGTATAAATTTGAACAAAAATTATACAAAATCTGATTAGATTATCTCCAATAGTCTTAATCTCAACGTCCTATTTGGTTTTGTTGGAAATTTCCACTTCTTTCATACAAATTAAAAATTGATTTCGATCGTAACTTCTCGATATCGAATCCCGTGATTTGCGCCCTGTATTATATACAGTAAATCGTATATATAATAACATAAAATATAATAACTTTTGTTTTATTTCTCATTCAAAAGATACACATATTATGCGTCCATCCAAAAGTCCTTTATATGCCAGTGCATCTATGTAATTTCCCCCAAAATAACAATCAATTTGTTTTCATTAATAAATTGTGTATTTATGTGGCATATTTTTTTATAAAGTACATTATAATAATTAAACTACTAAACTAATTAAAACAAAAGAAAAAATACTTCTTAAATCATCTTAAGCCATTAAGTTTAATGTCTAACTAAAATCTTAAGTCAAATTTGTGCCATATTTACATGAACAGAACTTTGTATTGGCATTTTAGAAACAAACAAAAAAAAATAATTGGAAGTATTTTGAAATCAAAATAAATCACATAAAGGAGAAATTATGTATAATAAAACAGGAGTAATAGCTAAATTTCCCTAAATTGTAATTTGTATGTCCCTAAGCAAGGAATATTGTAACAAATACCCTCGGTACACACGGATCAAAATTAACAAAGGCGATTTTGAGATTATTAATATTTGTAGCAACTCCTTGCTTACGGAGTTATGAGAATTCAAAGACCTGTTAATTTGTTCCCAGTATACCGACGATTTGCAAGATGAGATTATATATATATAAATATATCTGTATGTTTAGGGATAGTTGGAACTCTAAGTCTAAGATCAAGTAGAAAAATTTGTTTTTAAGTAGATTTTGTGTGGTTTCTTTTTTGAATATATAGTAAAGGCATATTTGTTTAGATCTTAATAGTAGCATCGTACATTACTTATCGGTTATTATCTTCTTTTTTAGGTATAAAAAATACTTAGTTTCGAATTTGAAAATATCAAACTAATCTAAAGCATAAATTATGTTAACTTGTTGTATGAGTGGTCGTGGAGGGCGATGGATACCAATTATTATTATGTACAACTGTTGCTGTTGTCATCGACGATGTCGTGCCGACTGTTGCCAATGACATGAGCACTGCCGTTGCCATGTTCCAGGCCGGCGGTCAAGGATTGCTTGCGCTTGTCGTAGGGCTCCATTTCCGAGTCGGAATCCGAAGACCGCGTCTTGTTCTTGGACAGGCAAGGAAAGTCGAACATGTTTTCGCCTTTGCCAAACTCTTCGCCTTCTTCCAAAGTTTTGGGCAGAGTTCTGTAAAGAGATTTAAAATATTTACTATCAAAAACCATTCAAAATCTTTCAAACGTTTCAAAAACTCCTACCTATTCAAAGTTTCCGGCAATAGCAAGCATACCAGGGATCCCGCAAAGAACAGCACTCCCAAAATAATGGATGGCGCTGCCTTGAACAATGTGCCCAACCACAAAATGTAGGGCGCCAAGAACGAGGCCGCAAATCCGGCCACATGAACCGCGGCCACACCTTGACCTCTTACACAAGTGGGTATCAACTCGGTGGCATATTGCGAGCCCGATTCATACGATATGGCAACACCAAAACGTGACGCTATGGTCAGGCAAGCCAGGAGTATGGCATTGTGGTTGTGCTGCTGATAGGCTATGGCTATACCGGCAGCCACAGTGAAGAAACCACCCACCAACAGGGAACCCGAAGCCATGCCTTTGCGGCCAATGCGATCTTGCAACAGAATCAAGATGAGACTGGAGGGCAGGACGACTAAAGCGCTGAGCGAGAACATAATGAAGGGCGAAATGCCCATACCTTCGACATTACGCGACACAACATCGTAGCAGAGAGTGATAACCATGCTAAGAAGGAAGGAAAATACATTCATGACAAGTCCTCCAAATAATCATCTTGCCCATACTTACGATTTAAAGAACAATATTAAGGTGTGCTTGCGCATTCTCGGTGTCCGGAACATATCTATCAAATTCGAGTGCTTCTGATCATCACCGCCCTGTTTCTGGCGTTGTTTCTCACAATATTTACGGAATTCCTCGAACTCCGTAATGCTAACTTTGCGTCCGTTGAATTTCGCCACACGTTTCAGTCTTTTTATGGCTCCATCGACATCGTTACGTGTCACCAGCCATTGAGCACTCTCCTGAACGACGAAATAATAGACGGTGATGAAGAGTATGGGTATCGATGTACTGGCCAGATAATATTGCCAATGTCCGGCTAAAACCGCCAACCAAGGTGTAAATACCAAACCCAAAGTGTAGAAGATGCCAACGGCAATGTTCAGGCCAAAGGTACGCATAGAGGGGCGTATATATTCAAGGACTGTAAATAAATGGAGAAAGAGAGGAAGGGATAAAAGGATGAGATATATAAGTTTTCATAAAGATAGTCTAGTCTAAGCAACAGAGTTTTTCTGTACCGATCGATAGTTAATTTGAAGTCAGACAGGGTTTGAAGTATCTCCCAATCTCGATACCCAACACTTTTCATACAATGAGCAAGAGTCGAGTAGAACACCCAATTCCAAGAGCTAAGCAAACAAAGATAATCCTTGTGCAGAGCAACACCGAAAATAATGCACATTGTGCGCAAATAGGTCATACAACTCTTGAACTCTATAAAGAGATTAGGACAGAGAAATAAGGAGAAAGGGTGATTTTGTTATTGAACCAACACTCAGGGGATGCCTCACTAGCGCATTGCGTTGGTGAAAGGAAGATATGTCACTGGAAGGTGTTTGTTGATATCTGTTTCTGCCGGAAGTTAATTCCATATACGAATAGTGCGAGTGAAGAACGAATTCATTCTGTATTGTGTATTGCGGTCGGCAACAAATGAGTGACAGTTCCTGGAAAGACGCGTATCTCTACCGAACGTCCTCAGGGCCGGTATAAGATCACGAATATCCGAAGAACAAAAACCATGGAAGTATCGATAGAGCGCAGCGGTACACATCCCACATTACGACGGTGATCAATGAATACAATAGAATTGGATACCCCACCGTCAGCTATCAGCGCCGTCGTCCTCCACTGGACACGGAAGATCCTGGAATACCCGACTGCATATGGGAGTTGTATTCCATCTTTGGTCTGATGTGGTTAGTGAAGATAATGAGAAGATCAGAGGGAATGAAGTATACACTTGAATGCTTCATTCGACTACATCACATTGTACAGGTGTTTCCAACAAGAGGTGTTATTTTGAATCATCCCGTATTTCGGTAGCTGTCACTTTTGAAGCTTTTATTATTTGACATTTGACAAGTAGAAACTACGCCATTACCAAAAATGGAACGATACACGCTTCAACAACGCATTGAAATTATTATTATTATTATCCGGAATTCCATCGAAAAATCATCTTGACTGACGGTGGCTACGTCGACAAGCAAAATTGTCGCATCTTGGGCTCGGAAAAAGAGCCCAAGATGGAGAAGCCTCTCCATCCTCATCGTGTGACAGTTTGATGCGGTTTACGGCCCAGCGGGGTGATTGGACCTTACTTTTTCGAAAATGATGTTCGATCAACAGTTACGGTGAATGGATCGAGAGATGATTAATGATTTTTATGGTCGGAGTTGGATGGTATTGATCTGGACAACATTCACATTCAACATGACGGCGCTACGTGCCACACAAGCAACGAAACCATTGCTCTTTTAGGGGAAAAGTTTCCGGACTGTGTTATCTCTCGAAGAGGTGATCACAATTGGCCACCGAGATATTGTGATTTAACTCCTTGCGACTTATTCCTTTGGGGCCACGTGAAATATAAGGTCTACGCCAACAGCCCAACTCAAGACTTCAAAGATAGAATTCGTGAGGCTATCGAGGACATAGGGCAGCCACTTTGCGATTTGGTTATGGAAAATTTCATGAAGAGGATATGGTCCTGTAAGCGTGGTCGTGGTGGCCATTTGGCTGATGTTGCTTTTCATTATTAACGGCATACCTTCCTCTTTATTATGAAATAGACATCCGATCATTTATCCCAAAAAATGGTATTTTTCTTTGAATACTAAAATAACACCTCTTGTTTGAAAACCCTGTATTTTCATGCCTAGAAAATCAAGAGCTTTCAATTGCTCAATATTCACATCGTTCATTGAGAACGAATCGCTTGTGAGACATCAAGGATCAGTGGGTCTTACGTGCATTAAAATCTATTGTATTTACTCGACCCCATTCAGAAATGACCAATAAATCATGATCCATACATCGTCTTTTATCCTCAATTTCTGGAAGACAAGAAAAAGGGATGGAGAAAGAATATAGCCCTGTGGTACTCCTGCAGTCAACCTATGCTCGTCGTATGCTACTTTCACTAAACTGGTGGATGGATCGAGTCCATTGTTCTAACAGCAACGTCATCAGTTTCTCCGTAGATCGATTCCTATTAGATTCGTACTACCTAAAAAGCCATCTCAATAACAAAATCTTCGAGTACAAATCGATTAATTCTGTATCAACAGAGATCAGCTCAATATATTTCTATGAAAACAGACAATAAATCTTGTCAACCACATGTAAAGCGATAAATCACTACGTGGCCAGTAGTGTTATCGTGAATAACACACAATTGACAACCCTTTTAATTCTGAGAAAATTAAAATTCAAAGCACTTCCACAGGCTGGGTAAATAGCCTGTCATACAATGACGAATTAGTGTGGGAACATGAGGTTGTCCGACATATTCATGACACAGAGAAATTCATTGGACACAAGAGGAAGAAGCCTCCAGATTAAATTTAATTGAAAATTAGTTCCGCTTTAAGCTCCAGAATGTTATTTCAGATAATTTTCCAGAATTGACCTGACGTTGTGGTCGTACGAAAATCCAAGAAGAAATTTGTGTTATGCCTATGAACTGTGAGATATCTCTGAGATCATCGACAACAAGCTCATACTTGACACAAATTAAAAGTCCAGTTTACTGTGAGATATCTCTGAGATCATCGACAACAAGCTCATACTTGACACAAATTAAAAGTCCAGTTTACTGTGTATGAAATTTAATTAGATTGCTTGGAATAATGATCCACATTATCATCGAAAAAATTAAAATATAATACCAAAGTACAGGACCATCGTGTATATATTCCCATAGGTTGGAAAATCCATGCTTGAATCAGGTAAAATAGCTTCAGCGAATGTGAAATTATTCTTCGAAGAAATTTCGAATTTCGTCAATACGTTGGGTGCTAACTTTGAGAGCTAAGAGATGATAGCATAAAGCTAGCATCATTTTTGCTCAAATTCTATTCTGAAGCTGCAGATCTTATTATTTCGTGGGAAGAATAAAAAAATTTAAGATACGTTGGCTTCAACGGATGAGAAATTATTCTTTGAAGAAATTTCGAATTTTGTTAATACGTTGGGCGCTAACTTTGAGAGCTAAGAGATGACAGCATCAACCACATGTCATTTCCAAACCGGAAATCTCTCATTTCTGCTCAAATTCTATTCGGAAGCTACTGCCCTTGAGAGCTAAGAGATGATAGCATAAAGCTAGCATCATTTTTGCTCAAATTCGATTCTGAAACTACTGCTCTCATTATTCCGTGGGAATAATATAAAATTTAAGAAACCTTGGGCTAAATGGAGAATACACTGTCCCTTAAGGTAATGTATTTTGAATGAAAATACTATGTCATTTCCTGGCAATGCAGTCATTGTCTTCCACATACTCACCGATAATATACATCAGATAGAAATTTGTATCCGCTGCCAGGCCCGAAACGAAACGACACAAAGTAAATGTCGTAACGCTGCTAGTGAAGATCGTTGAAAAATCACCAATGAAACCGGATAAATTGGATAGAATCAAAGCAGGCAAACGGCCTATCTTATCCGACAGCAGGCCATAGAAGAGCGTGCCCACCACGGAGCCAATGAAGAACAACGATTGTCCTATGCGAGCCTTATACGATGACTCACAGACCCAATTTAACTGCAAGAAAGATATAGTCAATGTCTATACATATAATCATCTAAACTCCACAACTTACCTCTGTGTTCATGCTTCTGTATCCAAAATCATATTTGTATATCCATCGCGAACATTTCTCCGTACTTGCGGTGGCATTCAGGCCATCAATGTCCGCCAGCTTAGTGCAGGACGGATTTGGAAATTTGGAATAGATTGTGGCGATTTCCTCGAAGGTCTTATTCTCTAATTGTTCATGATAGCACCAGTGATCCGGCACAAAACTTATCACAGTCTGGGTAAAGTAATGCATTGATACAATGACATTGACGACTCCAAAAAGAGTCAATATTAATAATTGATAGCGACTGAAATCGCCGCATTTCGCTAAAATCTGATCGAAATCCATGTTGATGTTTGATTAGTCTTAAAAAACTAATGGAGGAGAACAGATGCCAAAGTGTTGGCGGCTGAGACTCTTTCGTATGGTTGATGAAGATGTTGTTGAATTAAGTTTAGACCAAATTTCAGTGTAGGAGTGGTTGGAAAGCTGTTGGTTTCCACCGAGGTAATATCACAAAACAGTTGCTGATATTTACTAATTGTCAGATCATTCTCCTAAGTTGGGCCATTGTCAGTTTTTCTCTGCTTGATGATATCTGAAATGAAAGGAAATTATGAATTACAAACAATCATTAGATATTCTAGTCTTAATCAATGTTCAAATATTTATAAATTATCTTTATATGTCCTTATGTCCTCAAATTAAACTCAAATTGGTCTACGGAAAGAAAAATCCAGATTCTAAGAATGAATCACATCATATGACTTTATACTGTCGAGGTTTTATCCCATCAAAACTGATGAGATTTTTGAACAAATAGTCTTTATAAACATCCTGTTCGGAGTCTGCTTTACTTGGTTTAGTTTAGCTCGTGCTACTTCCGTTCGGAATATTTGAGCGATAGAGTTTTTAAACACATGTTTTCACCATCCTTTTGATACTAAAAAATCTACTCCATCAATCCGACACGCATATATCTGATGATGTTGGAAACTTTGTCTTTTTATCATTCTCATAATACGTATTTCGAATCGTTGTTAGTTTGTTTCAAAAATTTGCTGCAAGAGCTCGTATGTTAGTTGAGCTTTTCGACACTATCGTCCGCTAGGGGCTCTGGTCTTATATTATTAATATAGTTGTGACAGAAGCCAGAAAATAACCATCTGACGCACTTACGCCAGAAAACGGGACATGGACTTTTAAGCCCCGCACCGAAACCAACCTGTGCGACTAACGAAACTTTGTATCCTGCCGACAAAGTCTCAAAGAAAGTCTTCCTTCAAAGTTACTAATCATTTAATAGCCATAGCCGAGTCTCATCATTGTCGCATAACCACTCGGACCGCGTAGCCGAAACTACATCAAGTTGCCTATTAAACCAACTGCTTTCTATCAGGCGTGCCCATTGAATCACAAGTGCAAAATCTGTCGGTCCCAATCTGGGCACCTGCCAAACTTTGAGCAGTTAAGACAACTCAGTGTGGACAACTCCTTAATTACATAGAATAGGAGAGTAGATGTTGATGCGGGCAACCAGGCTGGTGCTTCGTAGCCGAACTATTTCCAATTGCATGTTACACCAATTGCTGACTTGATAGCTTTTTGGCAGAATTGAAAGAAATCTAAAAAATCTGCAACTCACTTGTGTAGTACTATTAACGTAAAATCGATTCCCGAAGGAAGAGTTATGGTCACCTCATCTCCAATCCAATGTTTTGGGCAAAAATGACTCACTATGATATCGCTACGGATACTAATACATTGACTTACCTAAAGGATCAATAATGGATCTGGGTAGCAGTAATTATGATTGTGACCTAAATCATGTTTCAAAAATGACTGACTTTGCTGTGGCAAACGCTAATTATTTTATAATTTTCGAAAAAAAAATATTTCAAAAATGTTTTAAAACGTTTTCATATTTATGGTGTCGTTAAAAATCACATGTTGCTTTAGGCCGCAAAAGCATTCAAATCGGAACAGGTCGAAATCACATGATCTTCTCATTAACTTTTGCATGTGACTTAGACCACTTCCATAATTACTTGCACATACGATATGCATATGATGGTATATTTTTATTGGGTATCTGACGGGGATGGATTAAAACTGGATTGATTGCAAAAATAAAAATAAAACCACAAGAAAACTCGTGACTTTTAGAGACGTCAACAGGCCAAAGAAAATTAAATAAACAATAAATTGCAAATTAATTAACAAATATATATCTACGTGTAAGTATATTTAATGATATACTAAAAACCAGCAAGGAAATGTTTTCGTCAGGCGCCTTTAAGCCTTTGTACTCAAGGTGATTCCCAAATTTAATGGAACTGTTCGGTGTAAAAATAATGGCTTTCAATTTTGAAATGGAATTTTAAATAATATCAATTAATTAATTACTAAAAAAGATTTTTGATTTTTCGATAGAAATTTGAAATTTAAACAATTCAGGTATGACATTATTTCTTGTAAATATACATATATGTCCAGAATATTAATCTGTACATATTTTGTAAACAATTTCAATGACAATTCTTTCGATGACGAATTTTGAGAAAGCCTGTTGATCGAAACAACTTAAAAGCAAAAAATAAAATACAGCTTTGATTTCACTACGCAACAGATATATTTTCGCAGATGCTAATGCACAAAATATTATTTTTGTTATTGGACGAATATGAAAGCGAATACAAACTTATTGATCAGAAAAGCAGGAGCAATTTGGTACGAACTGTCTGGCAACAATAGCAAATATACATAATCACAAAAAGAAACAGATGTCCAAACATAAATCATAACATGTCGACTTATCGTCACGAAGAATCGGTTCCACTCTGACAGACTATGTACGAGAGAACTACACGGAGTGACCTGACGTACTAAAGAATACTCCTGTGTTCAGACTACATTATGTACGACAAGGACGACAGAATGGCATTTGTAAAAGTAAAGGGGGCAACAAATATCTTAGACGTGGCGATCATGACCAGCGTTTCCGTTGGTCATACTAAAGTATAAAAAAATGACACTTTTTTTGTGTCTTGCTACTTTTTTGCCACTTATTATTATTATTCTTTTTTTAAACTAAATTTCATACCTTTTGCAATTTTCTAAGCTATCCTTAATGACAAATAAACTGACCAATAGGATCAATAGGCTCAGACCTGTGATGAGAGGCTGTCAGATCTTAATTTAATAGATACTGACCTAGAGGAATGGATACATAGCTCAGAACTAATTTACAAATACAGAAAACATTCACTAAAAAATAAGAACTTCGTACAAACATTTTATTTTTTTTGTTTTGTAGTTTTAATAGGATTGTTTACAAATGAACATTTATTGTACAACTTTAATGTCGATTATTACGAAAATCTAAGCATTTTCTTATAAAAAAATGCCTTATCAGTTAATTAACTCTTATATCAACTAAATGGAGCAAAATTTTTATCTAAGAAGTCTTCACAGAAGTAGAATAAGATTCTATGTTATACAATAAATCTTCATGTGTAAATAACCCTAACATTTTACTGATTATTCTATTGGACTTCTTACAATTTTTTTTGGTTACTTTAAATGAATATGACTTTTTTACTTTGCTCAAGCAATTTTTTAAATAAAAAACGTTTGATACTTTTTAAAAAAATATACCTTTTTTGACACTTTTTCTTGAATATGATACTTTTTGTGCCACTATTTGAAAATTCTCAACGGCAACGTTGATCATGACAATGGACGAGTTAGTATATTACCAACACCCGAGCAGGCAAAATGTAAAGGATTCATTTTACTATCTGTTAATATAATAGTTAACTGTTACAAAACATATATGTATTAAGGGTCAATATTGTAATTATAAAATATTATAGTTTGTGTTTTAATTATAATATTATAATATAATCAATACACGGTGAAATTATGACCTTTCATGGCAAACCATAACTTCGGAGTTCCTGGGGACACTTTCCATATTAACGACTCCGATCGGACCTCGTAGCCGAAACTACTTCCAGTTGCCTACTGCACAAACTGCTGAATGGTAGCTTTCTAGCAGGGGTGACCAAGGGACCACCTGTGCGAAATTAGCAGGTCCCAATCTGGACTCAGTGTGGACATCGTAGAGAGAAAAGAACACTCAGGTCAGGCCGGAAATCGGATTTCAATATCTACTCTTAATGCTAATTTTGTAAACACAGATGTAGTTAACATCATTTTCTTTACAATTTCACCCAAATTAATATATGTAAGTTAAACTTTTCGCCACTATCGTTCGCTAGGGGCGCTGGTTTATGTCATTGATTGAGCAGGGCGGATCACGCAAAACGTAACGAAAGGCTAAAGTCCAATGCATATACACGATTTCATATCAAAAAAACCGACCGTTTGACTCTGGGTTGCCATACGTATTTTCCCTTTCTAACCCAGCAAAATATAAAAAGTACGTCCGCACATTTTAATCGCATCCCAAAAACGTAAATTTTCCTGCTTTTGAGGAAGTTATTTTAAACAACTTCCAAATAGTTAGTAATTTGTTAGTATCCGGTAAGTCTACATATTCATTGTGTGATGCTGCCATGACAGTGAAACAACGGGTTGGTCGAAGAGACGAAAGTATCGCTGCCGTTCAGGCGTCCGTGGCAAACGATCCAAATCAGTCGTTTCCGCGGTGTTCTCAAGAACTGGGCATCGCCAAGACCACTTTATGACGAAGATCATACAAGATCAAGCTGACTCAAGAATTGCAGCCGATTGACCATTTGACGCGTCGTACGTTCTCCGATTGGGCTATGGAGAAGATGCGCCAAGATGATGAATTTCATCGAAAATCATCTTCAGTGACGAAGCTCATTTTTGGCTCAATGGGTTCGTCAATATCCAACCAAATGACCGCATCTAGAATCATGGAATTCGGTGAATACAGTCCTCTGACTGCATAGACAAGCAAAATAAAATGAATTTTCCAATTTTTTTACTTTTATGCGAAAAAATGGTAAAATTGGTAGCGTATAAATAGAATAAACATATTACCATATATGCGTGGCTTAATATTTTTAAAATTTTATATTTCTTTATAAAATGTTTTTTTTTCAATATATTTATTTATTTTGGTTTGACTATATATTGTAAAAAGTAATTTTTTTTGTAATGTTACTGCACTTACATATTAATCAAAATTCCTCTGAATAATAAATCTATAGATTTTTATTTGATTCATTTTCAGATACATGATTTGGTTACTTCCCAAAAACAAGTGAAAAATGTCAATTTAAATATTTGTATAATTTTTCTCTATTTAGTGTGTAACGTTTATGTTGTATTGCAGTTCTCATTTACCACATCATGTAATTATTAATTTTGATTGAATTAAAATATGGAAAAATAAGAAAAATTGCATTCCATTTTCATCTTCCTGATGATATTTTGGCGATATCATCTAGATTTCTTCCGGATAATAATCGGACAATATCGCCGATTTATCATCCAGAAGTATTGTTTTGGGTTATTGGCCATCTCCAATTGAGATTACTTCCACTAAAGGGATATGATTGTTGCCGCCGTATTATTTTTCTTTTAGACAATACGATTTCGAATCATTTTCTTATTTCTTTGCTTGTTGGCTTGAAAATAAAATTTACAAATGTATGTATGGATGTATGTTTTAATTCCGCAGACAGATTGTCGCCGTAGTCGATGAAATCACACGACCACTCTGACGTAGGAGACAACTTCCAAAAATGTTTACACAATGGACACAGAAACAATCTCGGTACATGCAGTGGCTATCTGTTGTACAAAATATTGCTTAAATACCATTCTTACGCCGCACAGTGGTTCAGAATCAAAATCCATCGGCCAAAATGCAATAACTTTTGTTCTAGTAGACATTTTTGAGTTCTATAAAAAAAAATAAGGACCCAAGGATTATTTTGAGATATTAAGATTAAAAATCGCGAAATCAGATATATTTTAGAAATCGGCCCAAAGTTGACTATTTTTCGTATTTTCCGATTTTAAAGAAAACTAAAATTTTTATTTTTCTTTTGTTTTTTAACATATTTTTACGTATTTGTTCATAATGCGAAGAAAAAATTTAATTTTTCGTATATTACAGATTTTTACGGTTTTCAAATTTTGATTAAAAAATTAAAAAATCGTAATTACTTTTTGTCGAACTGTTTATCACACATTTTAAGAGATTTTGCACTCCATTTTTTTATTAGAAATTGTGGTTTCTTATCTTTATTATGAGCCCGCACTATGTTTGGGCCAAATATAGTTTGTTTGTAATGAATATTGTAAAAAATATCCTTTTTGAACAAGTGTCTGACTTTGAACCCACACAAATTTTTCCCTTCAAAAGCCTTTAACGAAATGTATACATATTTGGAAAGATTGGAGGGTTCCCCCTCCATTTTCTAATAAAAAAATGTGAGCGCAAAATCTCTTAACAGAAACAGTGAAACAGTTCGACAAAGTCAAAAAAAGAAATTACGTTTTTTCAATTTTCAAAATCTGAAAAAAATGAAAATCTGTAATACAAAAAAAATTAAATTAAATTAAAAAACATAAAAAAATAAAAAATTTTATTTTCTTTAAAATCGAAAAATAAGAAAAGTAGTAAAAATACGAAAAGTAGTTAAGCCGATTTCTAAAATATATCTGATTTCCCGATTTTCAATGTTAATATCTCCTTGGGTCCTCCTCTATTTTTGATTTTTTACAGAACTCAAAAATGTCTACTAGAACAAAAGTTATTGAATTTTAGCCGATGGATTTTAATTCTGAATCACTGTGCGCCGGTGGCCAAGAAAATAAAAAAGATTCAAATTTTTCATTTTCGACGCCATAGTCAACGTACTTATGCCAAAAACTATATTTCACGCACTCTTTTCCATAAGAACACTATCGAAGTTTACTCTTACGCCACGGTTGTGTTTATACTCTTAAGGATTTAGCGACAAATCACTGAGAGTCTGGCAAGCTATCGAAAAAAACAAACAATTCAGAATTATGTTTATTCCCATCGGGAAAACGTCATCATCACCTCTATACGTCATTATTCGCCTGTTCGCGTTATTCAAATTTGATTTTGACTTCCGAAACAGAAATAAAAATTGCTATTCAAAAATATCTGTATTTAGTATATGCTCACCTTTAAATTAGTTTATTAGCGGCTACACTTGTTTACCCGAAATTTTGCGGTGAAAATATAGAAATATTTCAATCTTTTTTAAATATTTTTTGCGGCAGACATAAATGACGGATATATTGTTTTTAAGAGCGAGAAAAAAAGGAAATCTCGAAAAAACAAACACAATAACAAACAATATTGTTTTTCTTTATTTTTGTTGTTGGTTAAATAAACAGAATATATTTTAGCATCACAACGGCAACAAAGAAATTAATTTCTTTAAACACAAGAACGTCTGGTCATCAATTAGTTTCAAAATTGTGCTAATCTATTGCCAAATTCTCAATTTATATACATATAAAACATAATATATGTACGTATATCATTTTCTTTGAAAATTGTTTATGTATGTATTTATTTATTATTATTAATAAATATCTTGTTGTTGTTGTTATTGTTGACGAATTCAAGTTCAATGTCTTATCTCTAACGTATTTATTTTTTTACGTTTTTCACCGAAGAAAGAAAATGCCGCGATGCTTATGTTAAAAACGAAATGCGTTTCTTTCGTTTTCAATTCACAAGTTTTTGTTAGCACCAGCGTGTGTGCTTTAAACCGTTTTCAAACGTTTGACAATTGGTACTGAGCGATCATTGCTGAAATTGAAAACGTTTAAGCGTTTTCGGCTGGCTTTTTTTTGCGCCCCTTTGGCAAAATTGTCCGAAAGCGAGAGAGAGAAAGAGAGCGCGACGTGTTGCCATCGATCTCCGCTAGACACACGAGGATCAATAAAATAGCCCCAATCAATTATTGAGCAGCTTCGCAGTTTTTATGATGGGTTTTTTGCTTTGCGAGATGAAAAAAGTACCACGATTTTTTTAGCCTAAATTTGATCGCAGCATTTGCCAAGAAGTGTTAATTTGTTATAGATCAGTTGATCACGCATATTCAATATTTATGCGCGAATATGTGTGAACTTTAAAGTTAGAAATAGAAAATTTATTTTTGGCAAAGTCATTGATGATGATTTATTAGTTTTTAGTAGATTAACATAGTTTCAAATCCAAAACTTTATTGAATTCTCTCAAATAAATAATGCAATGCAGAAACCCTCTTTAAACCTTTAACTAATTTATTATGAATATGACAGAAATTATAACATTCATCTAATCTAAAATATAAATGAACTAGTAAATCAAAAAAATTCTTTTTTCAAATCCATGCTTTATGCAAGCAGAATTCTATTGGGCCTAGAAATTCTTTTTTAGTTATCTTTTGTAGAAGGAAAAATTACTGCAAAATTTCAGTTTTTTATCTGCCATAGAACGGCATATATTCGAAAATGGGTTTTAACTTCGTATGGGAGGTGCCACGCCCACTTTTCCATTACCGCCCATTTTTGTCACAACTACGCACATTAATGCTAGATGCACTTACACAAAATTACAGTAGGTGTAATTTTGGTTTTAACTTCATATGGGAGGTGCCACGCCCACTTTTGCATTACCGCCCATTTTAGGCGCAACTACGCACATTGATGCTAGATGCACTTACACAAAATTTGAGCACTATACGTGTCATAGAACTGACACTATTCGATAATATGTTCTAACTTCGTATGGGAGGTGGTACGCCCACTATTCCAATACCGCCCATTTTTGGCAGAACTACGCACATTGATGGTAGATGCACTTACACAAAATTTCAGCACTCTAGGTGTCATAGAACTGACAATATTCAATAATAGGTTTTAACTTCGTATGGGAGGTGCCACGCCCACTTTTCCAATACCGCCCATTTTTGGCACAACTATGCACATTGATGCTAGATGCACTTA
The DNA here is from genome assembly GCA_947397865.1 of Polietes domitor. Taxonomy (NCBI): domain Eukaryota; kingdom Metazoa; phylum Arthropoda; class Insecta; order Diptera; family Muscidae; genus Polietes; species Polietes domitor. The sequence continues at coordinate 40,960,865 of OX377618.1, read as the reverse complement.
CACAAAATTACAGCACTCTAGGTGTCATAGAACTGACTATATTCAATAATAGGTTTTAACTTCGTATGGGAGGTGCCACGCCCACTTTTCCAATACCGCCCATTTTTGGCACAACTATGCGAATTGATGCTAGATGCACTTACACAAAATTTCAGCACTCTAGGTGTCATAGAACTGACAATATTCAATAATAGGTTTTAACTTCGTATGGGAGGTGCCACGCCCACTTTTCCAATACCGCCCCTTTTTGGCACAACTATGCGAATTGATGCTAGATGCACTTACACAAAATTTCAGCACTCTAGGTGTCATAGAACTGACAATATTCAATAATAGGTTTTAACTTCGTATGGGAGATGCCACGCCCACTTTTCCAATACCGCCTATTTTTGGCACAACTATGCGAATTGATGCTAGATGCACTTACACAAAATTTCAGCACTCTAGGTGTCATAGAACTGACAATATTCAATAATAGGTTTTAACTTCGTATGGGAGGTTCCACGCCCACCTTTCCAATACCGCCCATTTTTGGCACAACTATGCACATTGATGCTAGATGCACTTACACAAAATTACAGCACTCTAGGTGTCATAGAACTGACAATATTCGATAATAGGTTTTAACTTCGTATGGGAGGTGCCACGCCCACTTTTCCAATACCGCCCCTTTTTGGCACAACTATGCACACTGATGGTATATGCACTTACACAAAATTTCAGCACTCTAGGTGTCATAGAACTGACAATATTCAATAATAGGTTTTAACTTCGTATGGGAGATGCCACGCCCACTTTTCCAATACCGCCCATTTTTGGCACAACTATGCGAATTGATGCTAGATGCACTTACACAAAATTTCAGCATTCTAGGTGTCATAGAACTGACAATATTCAATAATAGGTTTTAACTTCGTATGGGAGGTGCCACGCCCCTTTGTCCAATTGGTCAAATTTTTCCATTTCCTTGTATTGTCATCGAAAATGATTAAGTGTGCAAAATTTGAGCAAAATTGGTTGAGAAAAAAGCTTTCAAAAATTGATTTCAAATTTTGTGGCACACAAACATATATAGAAAGTAACCTTATATAAAGCATGGAAAAAATAGATTTATACATTTCTTTGTAAAAGAATTAAGAATTCAGCTAAGCTAAAATAATTAAAGTTATAGCTGAATAGTGAAGTTTCTAACTATTCACCTGTTGAAAGAAATTTTTGCATAAAAAAATCAATTCAGCTGTTGCGCAATTCAGCAATGCTCAAGTAATTTAAATAATAACTGAATAAGGAAGTATAAACATTTGTTGTAAAATAATTAATTTAAATCATAGCTGAATAGGAAGTTTCAGCGTAATATTGATGAAAGGGAATATAACTCCATGTAAAATTACGCCATTTAGCTAAATGCAATCATATTTTTTACCAAAAATTATGCAATTCAGCTTAGCTGAATACTGAATTTTTTAAATAATCACCACTAGAAAAAATTTTTAAAATATCAAAAAATCAGATGTGCTGCATTAATTTAAATCATTTTTGAATGGTAATGGTAAAATTGTGAAACTCAGCTAAGCAAATAATAATACAATTCAACTTAGCTGAATTAATTTAAATCATGATAGAATGATGAAGTTTTTACACTTGCAATCATTAATTAGTATTTTTTTTTTTTCAAAAAGTGTAAAATTAAGCTTAGCTGAATTAATGTAAATCATAACCGAATAGCGAATTGTTTTAAAAAATCACCAATATAATAGAAATCTTTTGAGTTATTTTACTCAATTCAGCTGTGCTGAATTAATTTAAATCACGTTTGAATGTGAATTTTTTTCACTAACAATCATTAATTATTATTTTGTGGCAAAATTGTGCAGCTCAGCTAAGAAAAATTAGTTTCAATCATATATGTAGTTACGAAAATAAATAAAATAATACAATTCAACTGAGCTGAATTAATTTAAATCATAGCCGAATATGGACGCTTTAATGTAGTCACTAAGAGAATGTGATTATTTGTAAAATTACGCAATTCAGCTGAACTCAATTAATTTAAATCATGGTTGAATGGTGAAGTTTTTACACTTACAATCATTAACTAGTATTTTTCCAAAATTGTGCAATTCAGCTTAGCTGAATTAACGTAAATCAAAGCTGAATAGGGAAGTTTTTACATAATCACCCATAGAATAGAACTCTTTTTAAAATAATCCAAAACAGCTGGGCTAAATTAACTTAAATCATCGTGGAATGGTAAAGTTTTTACACTTACACTCATTAATTATTATTTTGTGTCAAAATTGTGTAACTCAGCTAGGCAGAAATAATTTAAATCGTAAAAGCATAGCGAAAATAAACATTATTTGTAAAATTACGTAATTCAGCTGAGCTGAATTTATTTAAATCATAGCCGAATAGGGACGTTTTAATGTAATCACCAAGAAAATGTAAATGTAAGCTCTGCTGAATTTATTTAAATCATGGTTGAATGTGAAGTTGTTACCCTTGCAATCAATAATTACTCCTTTTTTGTCAAAATTCCGCAATTCAGCTAAGCTGAATTAATGTAAATCATAACCGAATAGGAGAAAAAGTACATTATTTGTAAAACAAAACAATTCAGCTTAGCTGAATTAACTCCAATCATAACTTAAAAGGGGAAAATGTACATTCTTTGTAAAATAATACGTTTAAAATTATTAATTCGATAATAAATAAATAAATTAACGAAAATGCTAACTTGCCAAATAAAACACGCCCATTATATCAGGGTGATTCCACGTAAAGTGGCCCTCTTCTGTAACAACACCAAGTTTGACTTTCTGCCATTCTCTGGAATTTAATTAAGAATCGCCAGATTTGTTTTCTTATGTGATCGGCCTAACATGATTCTTAATTAATGCGATTTAGTAAACCTGTTACAATTCGTCTAAAGAATATTTCTTAAACGCCTGATAGGCCAAATGGACTACCATACAGCGGAAAAAATATTTGTTTTCTTTTTTTTTAGAACAAACTAAAATGATTCTTAATTAGTGCGATTTAGTAAACCTGTTACATTTCGTATAAAGAATGTTTATTAAGCGATTGATAGTCCAGGTGTGCTACCATCCACCGAAAACAAACATATTTTTTCCGAACAATTATTAACCGATAAAAAAGTGTGTATAGTTGAGGGTTGGAGAACCACACTCATTCTTTCATTGCCAAAATAGAAATTTTAAATTATTATTAAAAGAAAATATTTGTTTCATTTAAAAGTCAAACAATTTTCCTTTCACAGTATGTAGAATTTTCGCTCATAACAATTCAAATCCACAAAAAAAAATACTTTCAGTCGCATATAGTGCGATTACACAGTTTTGATTTGAAAATTTTGTATATAAAAATTGTCTTTTATGATTTTCTATAGCAAACTCAAATCGAATAAATATAAAAAAACTATTAAAAATCAATTTAATGTTTCAACATAGTTCGTCTTAAACAATAAATTGTTTTATATATGTATTTCTATTTCTTATCAAGCATTTTATGAAACGCTTCTTCAAAATATATTCTCTATGAAATGTCGTAAAAAACTTGCTTTTACAAAGTTGTACTTATTAACAATTAAATAGGTTTGTGAAGCGTTTGAATGATACAATCTTTGAGCTCAAAGTCTATGACCTCAAATAATCAATCATTGAAACTTATAGTTTAAACTTATAGTTAACAAATACACAATAACGGTAAATACTTTGTAAAAGTTGTTTTTTAACTTTGCTACAATTTTCAATTGCTGGTAACAATTTATGCAATGCATCTAAGCTGAATTGTTATAAGAGTAAGGAAATTCATCTGTTTAATTTTCAAGTTCCTCCAATAAATAAAAACGAGAAATATTTTGTGAAACTTTGTAAAAATTGTATTATTACTTTGTAATAATTGTTAATACTTTGTAACATTTTGGTAATTCAGCCAAGTTGATTTGATTTCATGAGAGTAAGGAATTTTTTATATTTTCATTTTCACTTTAATCCATATAAGTCCGAGTGAAGTTTTCCCCGGCTCCATCTAAACCATGGAGTAACTTCCACAGTGTTGCCAGCGGTAAACTCGCTATGTAGCTATTATTTAATAAAATAAATGTCACGTCATGAAAAAACAAATTCAGAATTCTAGAATCAACGACACAATTACGGAATTTCGTACATTGTGAGCGTGTGCTGCCTTCTACTAATTTCCGAATTTTATGCAAATTAATGACCTTATAACCGGAATCGTCATTGTATTATTATAAGCGGAGGATTCTTATCATGTCTGCGGTATGAAATTGTGTCGTCATGCCCGGAATATCATTGTGACATTCTATATCCGAATGCTACTGTGTGTTTATTTTCAAAATTAACTCAAATACCTTTAGTGTTATTAGAAGTGGTTTTTCACAAAAGTCATAGTATTTTATGGCGAAATAATAAATAAATCATTTTCTCCAAAGAATGAATTACTTTTCAATATTTTATTTTTTTCGTGTTTATTTTGTTGATTGCTTTAAACAAAATTTCAAAATTGACTTTGTATTCATTTTGAACTGATTAGTTTCTTATCAATATTTCGATTTTCAAATGAAACCGCTTGATATGTCTATAGAAATATAATTTGTTGCTGTAGAAAAATTGTTTAAACAGCTAACAAGAATTGATTGATTAAGCATCATTTGTATTTGTGCAATTCCAACAAAAATCTTGTTTTGTAAAATCTTTTGCTGTATTTGTCTAATTTCGCTTGAGCTATTAAAATGCCATATTAAAAAAGTTGGAAACGTTGATCAGTTGAAGTCCACTACCGCAGATATTTGCCATGAAGATCTCGAGGATGACTGCAGGAGAGTACTGGATTTCTAGAAAAGACAGCTGCTTTCGACAACTCTTGTTCAACCTAATCTTATTTTCTAAAAATATCCCTAATTCAGCTCAGGGCACGTGACGTCGAGGCAGATCCAGTATTACTTGGATAAGATCCATACGTGCGGCATGTACATCTAAATGGACATGGCTGGATAATACAGACAGCAATGGAATGATTTCGTTTCCGCCCTATGCACCCACTAAGAATTTTAAAATATTTCACAAATGTAACTATTATGCATAATGTACATGTTAAATCATTATTGAAAGAATAACAAGTAAAAACGACGATAAGTTTGGCCGGGCCGAACTTTATATACCCCTCACCATTCTACAGAGTCTGTGGATTTTCCTTGAAATGCAGTAATATTACAGGACAATATAATTTTTTTTAATATAACCAAACCAAAACAAATATTGAAAAAATAATTTTATAAATAAATATAATATTTTTATTATTTCAAACAACGCTTATAAGACAAGCCAATACGTTTATATATATATATATAGAAATAATACTTCAAGTCAATTCAAAAAATCAATATTCTTATATATATTTTCAAAAAGCTTAAATACCATAAATATTGGTAGATAGTGGGTATTACAGCTGGTTGTATTTCCATTCGATTTTAATTACAAAAGTACAAATTTGATTTGAACTGGGATATTGTCCTGGCTCAAGACCATTTTGCATCTATATTTATTTAATAGAACAGACAGGGTGGAAATCATGATAGTGGTAGTCTGCAGCCAAGTAATAAATGTCACCATGCCATTTGTAAATAAATTTGCATTCTATTAAATATAGATGCAAAATGGTCTTGAGCCAGGACAATATCCCAGTTCAAATCAAATATTGATTACAGACCAAAAAAAAATACAAACGAAAAAAACTAAAAGTACAAATTTTTAAAATCCATTATCTCACGTACATAGTGTAAAATAACCTAACTTCATGATTCAACCAATTTTTGCCATAAAAGTAAAAATGTACGAATTTAGAAAAATCTTTTTATTTTGAGTGTCTATGCAGTCAGAGGAATGTGCACACCGAATTCCATTATTCTAGCTGCGGCCATTTGGTTGGTACCATTTTTGTCCCCTTTTACCCCCCTAAAAGTACGACATTGTAAAATCTGTTTACGTGTCTACGCATTTAGAGTGATGTACACACAGAATTTCATCATTCTAGCTGTAGCCGTTTAGTTGGTACTATTTTTATCCCTCTGTTCCCATTGTATCCCTTGAAAGTACGAATTTGGAAAAAACTTTTTATTGTTTAAGTCTACGCAGTCAGAGGAATGTATACTCCGAATTTCATGACTCTAGCTGCGGTCATTTGTTTGGTACTATTTTTATCCCTTTTTTCCATGTTAACCCCAAAAAGTACGAATTTCGAAAAATCCGTTTATTTTACGTGTCTACGCAATCAGAGGTATGTATACACCGAATTTCATTATTCTAGGTGCAGCCGTGTGGTTAGTACCATTTATTTTTATCCCTCTTTTAGACCTTAAAAGTACGAATTTGGAAAAAATACTTTTATATTATGTATCTACTCAATTAGAGGAATGTTCACAACGACTAATGTTGTTATAGGAGGAATATGCATATCCAATATCAAGTAAGTACAAGCAGACATATTGAAAAAATATGCTTAAATACTCCAAAATATTAGGGGTTATTATGGGTATTTTCAGTCCTTGTGAGGGAAACATTTTTCCCTTTGGGCCGTTTTCGCCCAGTTTCAATCCCAACCGATCTATGAGTATAAGACGTTTTTATGGAAAATGTAGACGTCCTAGCTCCTTTCGTTACATGCTAGCGTGTTTTCAACAGACGGACATGACTCGATCGTCTTAGAATTTTATTACGATCAAGAATATATACAGTAGTGGTCACGAGTTTAGCACACTTCACATGTGTTGTTTATAATAGCACATAATTTCTTCTGATAATGAACTCTGCGTCAAATATTTGTTTTTTATTGTTGCTTATGGTGTGATCAGTAAGCCCAATAATTTTTTTCGTATTCTTTTGTACCTTTTTCTCGTACTCTCATGTATTTGCAAGTAATTCGCAATCTGGGCTGGACACAAATTTAGCACATTTGATAAAAGTTGTTATTTTCTGTTTCTTTTTGCGTTTAAATTAATTAATTGGTATGTTTCGGTAATTTTTACTCAAATGGAAGATATTTTTTAACAAAATTTATAATTAGACATTGCTAAAGGAAAATAGTGCATTGAGGCGCAGCGTCAGGTTATTATGCAATTGAACGACAGTGGAAGTACCGCTGGGGATATTGCAAACATTATAAATTGATCCAGACAGATTGTGTTCCATATACTAAGCCATATTGGCACTTATGGGAGCTTCAAAAATGTCGCACAATGTCCTACGCCGAGAAAAACAAGCAATAAATCGATTTTTTTAATTGTAGAACCTGCGTAGCAGATCCACTTACGAGCTCAACTGTGAATCAGAGAGATATTTCGGCAAAAATTAACATTAGCATTTCCTCAAGAACCATAAGAAGAAGAACCAAAAAAAATTTACTTGGATGCATTGTTCAACATAAGCCAGACGTATCAAAATATGGCTTACAGTGTCAAATTTAACCTACTCAGGATCATTTAGAAAAATCCAAGATTTTTGGGAAAATATCGCCTGGATTGGCGAATCGAACATTTGTCGGTGCGGATCTAATAGGAAACAATACGAATTGTGCCCTCCAAACATGCAGCACAACCCAAAGTACAAATCTGAGACGGTAAAGCTTGTTGCCGAAAATCTGATTGTGTGTACTGCGTTTTTTGGACACGGTGTTGGTCCCATACACAAAATCTATGCACTGACGGATCAGTATATTTACAAAAATCTACTTTTTGATACTATGATAACATATTCACATAAAAACATGCCAATTAAGTGGAGTTTTATGCACAACAACCAACCAAAACACACTTAACGCCAGCGAAGAGCTGTTTGGAGCTGAACAGAATAGATTTTTAAAAACGGCCCACCATGTGGTGAATGTGCTAAATTCGTGTCCACCACTGTATACTTTATAGGGTCTCAGGTCGATATTTCAAGGTGTTACAAACGGAATGACAAAGTTAGTATACCCCCATCCTGGAGGTGGAGTGTATAAAAATAAAACGTTACTTATGTAAATATCTCTGAGCTGAGTTATCTCCAAACTGCCTAAATTGAAATAATTTTCAAATAGTTATTTCTAATTTGCATAACCAAATGCTGCTTGTGTAAATATCGCTAATTCAACTGAGTTGAATAAACTTCAACCTGCCTAAATATTACCAAATGTTGTTTAATTCGGCTAATCTGAATTTATTTCAAACTAACTCAATTTCAATTATTTTTAAATTGATTGCTCAGATTATCATAAACTAACGTTATTTATGTAAATATCAGTAATTCAGCTGAGCTGAATTATTTTCAATTTGCCTTAATTTGAAAATTGACTGTTCAAGTTATGGTAACATAACGTTGTTTACGTAAATATCACGTAATAAAATATTATTCCAAATATACTTCTAAACTGATTAATTGAAATATTTTTAAATTTGATTACTCAAATTAACAGTATTTAAATCAATATACATAATTCAGCTGAGCTGAATCAGTTTAAAATTTGAAATATTTTTGAAATTATTTGCTTATTTTAAGACAGGTTAATGTAGTTAAGAAAAAATCACCAATTCAGCCGAGCAGTTAACATCAAACTATCTAAATTGAAACAACTGCATATAATCTAAATATATTATAAATATATTCCAAATTTAGCTGAGCTGAATTAGCAATAATTGAAATAATTTTCAAATTGTTTGTTCAAATTAACATATCCAATGCTATTAACGAAAATATCCAAAATTCAGCTAAGCTGAATTACCTAAATTGAAACAAAATTTCAAATTACTGACTTAAATTAGCATAAACTAATCTTAATTACGTAAATATTGCCAATTCAGCTGTGCAGAATTAGCTTCAAACTACCTAAAATGAAATAATATTTATTTTTTTTTGCTCAAATTAGCATAACCTAATATTATTTATATAAATATTGTCAATTCAGCTGACTAGATTAGTCTTAAACTACCTGAATTGGACTATTTTTAAACTATTTTCAGAAATATTCACAATTCAACTGAGCTGAATTAGCTTCAAACAGCTAAAATTGAAAAAACTTTCAAATTACTTTCTCAAATTAGCATAATCTAATATAATTTACGTAAATGTCCCCAATTCAGCTGGGCTGAATTAGCTTTACATTTTATTTTTTTTACATTTAAATAGTTTTTAAATTATTAGATTAACTTAACATGATATTTATAAAAAATCTCCAATTCAGCTGAGCAAAGTTGTCTTCAACCTCATTATAAATAATGTTACATTTCAATTCATTCCTTTAAAAATTCAAACCAAATTACAAAAAATTCTCTGACTCATACTTATTATTCCACAATAAGATGAGTTGAGATTGAGTTTGCTGAACTGAATTACTTACTCTTCGGCTGAATTGCAATGCGCTGTAATTTGAAATAACTTCTCAATCGCTGCTCTCAATAATGCACACTCGAATGAACAACAATTTCTGACACTTTTTCTTTGGCATTTACTTTAGCAATAAGAAAAGACACACCTTTAACGTATTTTTCTTAAAAATTAACACATTTTTGATGATTTTTTGCTAAGCAGTGATATTTAAGCTATAATAAGGACAGGCCAGGTTATGAAAGTGTTAAGAGAAGATTTAAATTTAGACGATTGATTTGCTTGATTTTTTACTTGAATAAATAAAAAATGCGAAGGTTATTTTTCAAAACAAAAAAATGGTGACTCAGCTCCAACTGAGTGTCCAATATACCAATAACTTAATTAATGGCAAGTGCTAAATAAATTTCGATAAACATAGATATTCTAATTACTGATTTGAAAAAGATTCTAATTACTTATTATTTTTATTATTGTCTATGCAGTGAAAAAAGTGGAATGCCCCCTCCATTTCAGGCTGTTTTCTCTGGAACTGCTCGAAGTTTAAAATTATTTGTTGTGTTTTGTGGTCACATTTATTAATTGACGTCGATTTTAATCTTTTGACGTCTTTCGAAGTGATTTCCAAACTATATTTTTTCTCGCTATTCTATTTAGCAAATAATTTGTAAATTATCGCCTTTGCTGATATAATTTGTGAGTTTTCTTTAAGCTTCCGTAAATTCTCGCTTTTTTCACAGTTTCTAAAGAATTCTTTGAACAATAATTTAAAAGAAACGATGTTTCTTAACACCTTCGTGAACTGTTGGCTTGCTTGTTTGCATAAAAAATATCACACAATCTGTACAAAATCAAAACCGTTAAAAAAAGAGAGTTACTCGCATGAAATGCGTAGGGTGTTGCCAGAGTCTACCCAAAAAGGCTACGAGGATCGTATTCTAAATCAGGTAAATACTGGATTTCTACAAAAAAGGGATCTTAAGAAACTGAAACTTAAGCTTTTGCATATATATAATGTCGCCCCTAAGAGGCCACATAAAACCAAGTCAAAACGATAAAATAAGTCGGCCGATGACGGTAGTAGTAGTAGTTCTTTCTTGATGCTTATAAAACTACATCTTACAGCTGATTAAGTGAGCGAGTTGATGTTTATGGGACTTGTTTTAAGCCTTAACCGACACAAAAAAAACCTCGAGTAACACAATTCAATGCTTGAGCTAAAATAGAAGTTTTCTTCATCAAAAAAAAAGAAAAGAATAAAAATTTTAGAACAGTTCTTAGTGAACACACATGTATCTACCATATGGATATTCATTCATTTCAAAAGATTTATATTGCCTGGGAATATCTCCTCTTACACACACACACACAATAAGCCACAGATGTTGTTTGTTACTCATGGGAATCCCCCAAGAGATGCATTAGGAAATTGTGGTCATTAAAAAACCAACAACAATGCAATCATACGGGTCACAATAAAGAAATGAAAGAAGCCGAATTTATGAGCTTTTCAAACAAAGGGTTTTTTCTTAACATTGAGACTTAATGGTGTCATAGCTTATTTCCAGTGGGCTAGCTGATTACCAGCAATTGTGACAATTATGTTGCGTTCTCATTAATAGAAATCGTTAACAAATCGATTAAGGCAATTGAGATTAATTAGTATATACAAGTCACATAGCAGACATGACCGGTCTTCTCTATTGGAAATTAAATATGTTTTTCTTTCACTATTAATTTACAATATGTAAATACTCGTTGTACGTAGAGATCGTAGACTGTATGACGTCATATTTAAATTAAACAAAAATATATTAATGTGAGGGAAACTATATATGACAATACTAGGTGAAGAAGTGACTACACTCAGAAAAAAGTGAACGCTATAATGAGTTAAAATGAACTAAAATTTAGGAAAAATGAACTATGTATAGCGCTAAAGCAATATTTCCTCATATCAAGTTCAAACTTTTCCTTGAAAGCAGTACATGCTTTAAACTTGATTCTAGTTCAATTTTCCTCAAACCAAATAAATATTTACTTAAACTGATTTTTACTAAAACTGAGTAAAATTGTGCTGAAATTTTCCTAAATCTAAGTAAATTTTTCCTAAAACCAAGTAAATTTTTACTAAATTTAAGGAAAATATTTCTAAAACTAAGTAAATTTTTACTAAATCTTAGTAAAATTTTGCTGAAATTTTCCTAAAAGTAAGTAAATTTTTTACTAAAATCAAGTAAATATTTACTTAAATTGAAGAATTTTTTTCTGATTTTGTCCTTAAATGAAGTAATTTTTTCTTAAACTGAGGAAAATTTTACTTGATACAAGGAAAAAAGTGAACTTAAAATAAGTTCAATTTAACTAAAAAATTCAAACAAATGGTTTAGCTACAGTGTATGCAAAACTAATACAAAAAATGACAACATGAAATATTTCTCAAAAGTTTCATGATATTTTTGTCATAAAGATTTGAGCTATTACTTCATGATGGCTGCGAAGGCAAGGAGGCGCCTTCGTAGCGGTTGTTTAGATTAGTACTTGAAGTATTTAAGAAATAAGACTCTGCTAACGAACGAGAATTGCTTCTTAGATAAGTATTCAAGAATTGTATAAACAATTTCAAGTGATTTTTTATATGTTCATTAATACTTACATGTATAAAGAACTCGGCATAAATTTCAGTAAACACATTAACTTAATTTTAAGAAACAAACTCATTATTTCATACAAAAAATTTCAGAGATTTTTTCTTACTTAAAACCCTGGAAATATTCTTCCACATAAGTATGAATTAACTCAATTGTAAGATTTTTTTATTAGTTCCAAAGAAAAGTTTTTAAGTAAATTTACTACCCTATTTCTAGTAAATGAACTATTTACTATGGCTTTGAAAGAGGGACACTTTACTCATATTTAGTTAATTTTCCAAATTCTTACTGAACTGGAGTAAAATTGTTGAATTAAATTGTAGTATGGATTTTACTCAGATTTAGGAATGCTATTTTTCTGTGTGTAAAACTTAAGAAACCTAACGATTATGTAGATTGCCCTCAAAGGGCAATCCCAGTTGTCTATTACTCCGTGTTTTCTCTGCCATACGAAGTTCAATATTTGACGATATCCCCTTTTATCTTCCAGGTGATATTTTGGCGATATCATCTGGATTTCTTCCGTGTGATAATCTGGCAATATAGCCACAAATGAAACTCACAAACGAAGTTCCGTTGTCTAGAATTCCGTTTCTGTGTTATGCGGTTTTTTCTCTGCGTGTAACGCTAAAAAAGTTAAATTTTTCTAAATGTTAATTAGTTTTCAACAAGCAAACTAATACGAATGTGATTCGAAATCGTTTTACCTGGAAGAAAATACATATAATATTGCAGCAACAATCATATTCGTATTGCGGAAGTAACCTTAGAGAATTTTGTGCGGTCAGAGATATACCCCAAAGCAATACGAAGGCTGGATGATAAATCGGTGCTATTGCCAGATGCGGAACAAATCTAAATGATATCGCTAAAATATCGCCTGGAAGATAAAAATTGGTAATAAATTTTCCATATTTGTCATAATTTAATTTGATTTATTTATTTCAACTTGTAATTCAAAGCCATCGGGCCAATTTAAAACAAATTACAAAATGCATATATAATACTTTTTTAACATGGCTAAAAAACTACTCAAATAATTCAATCAAAATTGTTAATTACATGAAATTGTGATTGAAAAACAGCAATAACAACATAAATGATAAAAAAACATAAAACAATTGAAAGTTACAAACCCAGCAAAAAGAGAGCAACATATGAAGTGATTCGGAAGTAGTGAAATTTGGTAACTTCACCAATGAATATAACATAGGAGGGATGTCTTTTACTTTCAATGACTTAAAAGTTATTTTTTTAATAGTGACAAAGATCTACCTTTTCGCTAGTTTCTATTTCTGTTTTAATTTACTGAGATCACCCACAATTTAAAAAAAAAAAGTTGTTACACTTGAACCGGATGATATATTTTGCTTATAGCAAAATGGTCTGTTGCTATTTCGAAAAAATGTTATATACTTGTTCGCACCCTATGATATTAGTGTCAAATTAAAGAGGAGAATATCTCTTAAAAACACTTCAAATATCTTGCTTCTATCTGTATTAGTTCAGCATTAACATCTATTTCAAGTTTACCCCTTAGTTTATTTATATCTTGCCTTTTAAGAGACAAATTTTGAAATGGTTGTTAATATTAAACTAATACATATAGAAGTTTGAAATTTAAAGTATTTTTAGCACATATTCTCTTCTTTGATTTGACATTTATGCCAGTGCCTTAGGGTGTGAATAAGTATCAAAAAGAATTGTATCCTTTGGAAATTTGTAGTTCTTTTAAGTGACATGAGAAAGTGAAAAACTATTTCACCTATAGTTTCAGATGTATATCATTTAGTTCAAGGGTATTATGGACTGTCGAACAATGTATTATGTAGTATTAATAATTAAAAAAAAATATTTGAAGTGTATTAATAAAACAATACATTTTTATTTTTTTAAGCAAAAATGTTTAAATTGATAAAATTATACAAAACTAAACATTGTTTATATGTAAAAGTAATTAAAAATCGATTTGAACTCGAGACCTTCTGGGTGCAAAGCGGACAACTTACCTCAGTGACCCCACACTAAAAATTCGATCCCATTCACTTGTGAATATGCTATTCGTAAAATGCCACGGGATGTTAAGATATTATCGACTTTTTTGTTTAAAAGAACTTCCTCAAAAGCAGGAAAAATGCTTATTTGCATTTTGATGTGGTTAAAATGAGCTTCCATTTTTTTGCTGGGAAAGTAAACAGATGGAAAACGCCTTAATTTCTTTATTAATTAAGTTCAAAATATATATGAATGTCCTATAAAACCCCATTTTCAAGTTATTGTTTCCGAACTTTCCTTGTTATTATTGCCAAAATATAAAAGGGAAGATAACAGAAAAAAATAACTTTGATTATTTTCTTTAGAAGGATAATTGCATCGATAATGTTTGTAGGATTCCTATCCAAGTAAATGGGTCATGAATGTCTGATAAAATGATATAAAACAAACATCATATCTTGATATCGAATTCACTCATTACTTCATCATTCTTGCAGAATCTCTTCTACTTGTCTGTCAGCTTAGAGCGTACAAGTTAATTTTGCAGTACCTAAACAATCGAAGTTTAAAATATATACGGATTTCCAAAAAAAAAACAATTATTATTTTCCAAAAAATTCACAAAAAATATTCTTTGTCACCATCACAATTATTTCTCAAAGATGAAAAAAGGAAGATATCATCAAATATAATTATGATTATTTTCTCCAAAAGCATAAATGGAAGATATAACCGCAATATCTTCTTGGAGAAAATACAACAGGCATCTCCCAGTGGCCCGGACGCGACATTCGAACGCCTTAAACTACGCCAAAGACAAGAAAGAAACTGAAAAAGTCGAAAAAGTCTTTTTAGTGTTCTAAAGCGCTTAAAGAGTACTACATTTTAAAAATATATCGTCAAGATTTAGTACAAATTAGTATAAAATTATAAACAATTGTACATCGAAACGGATGCGACAAAAAAACAGAAGTACTTCTGAAGGTCTTACAGAAATATACAAAACTCAGCGATTTTTTGAGAACTTTCTTATATATGTAAAGAGTGATTTTTTTGAGGTTAGGATTTTCATGCATTAGTATTTGACAGATCACGTGGGATTTCAGACATGGTGTCAAAGAGAAAGATGCTCAGTATGCTTTGACATTTCATCATGAATCGTCTTACAAACGAACAACGCTTGCAAATTATTGAATTTTATTATCAAAATGCGTGCTCTGTTAAGAAAGTTCATTGCGCGCTTCCATTTTATGGTCAGTTTAATCGACCCACTGAAGCGGCTATTCGGGCTATTGTGACTAAATTTCGCACCAAATTTACATTGTTGGACATTAAACCACCAACACGCTTACGTAGAGTGCGAACTGAAGAAAATATCGCAGCTGTATCGGCCAGTGTTAATGATGACCACCAATTTTCGATTCGTCGCCGTTCGCACCAATTGGGTCTCTGTTACTCAAAAACGTGGAAATGCCAAAATTGGACTAAGCGGATGGACCACCTAAGACGCAGCCGCGGTCAACATTTAAATGAAATTATCTTCAAAAAGTAAATGTCATGGACCAATCTAACGTTTCAAATAAAGAACCGATGAGATTTTGCAAATTTTATGCGTTTTTTTTTTAAAAAAAGTTATCAAGCTCTTAAAAAATCACCCTTTATATGTAAATGAAGGTCAGAGGATATATTTTGTTCGTTGATTTATGAAATATGAGACTTATGTCTTAATTAATTTTTTTAATTAGGTACAGCAGAAATAAGGACGCGACAAAACGGACGGGACAAAAATTTCCACTCGTAGTAAAAAAATTTAGTAATAAAAGAGAACAAGTTAACTTCAAGTTTCATAATAGAAAGTTGTCGAAATAAGGAAAAAATAAAGTTAAAAGCTTTAGTGTGGTCTGATTAAAAATAAAATAAATTGCAGACGTCACCCCCCAGAAATGAAGATTGGATTGTTTAATGATGATCTATAAAATATTTCGTCACTGGGTCAAGCCATCTGTTAGCTAAACGCTCCTGAAAACACCTTTTAAAAGTCATGTTTTTCCCGTGTAATTTTTTTATGTTGCACTTTTGCCCAACATTTTTTTTCACAATTAATAGACCCTTGGAAGCACTTTAAATAAAAATTTTTATTGTTGTCTTAGAATAACTCATTGATTGAATTATTGGGCGTTTATATTTATATTTTTTGCGGGTTTTCAAGGTGGCAACTAAAACTCATATTTCTTGCAAACATTTTGTCCGAGGTGCAATGAAAAATAAATAGCAGAAATCAATACCTTTCGAATGATGCCTAAATAATGAATAACGGGCGAAAAATGACGTCACTGAGTCCATTTTTGTGAAATAATTCAAGGCAGGCGATGGTTTTCACAGCCAAAATGTTCAAACACTTTTTACAAAAATGGGCGCTGCGGCGTCAATATCATTCCGATGTTCATCATTTAGGCATCATTCGGAAGGTATTGACTGCAGCTATTTATTTTTTATAAAATACTACCACCAAATACGAAAATGTTTTCAGTAGTCACTGTGAAAAGCCACAAAAAATACTATAAACGTCCAATAATTCGACCAATAAGTTACTCTAAGATAAAAAGCTTAATTTGTATTTAAAGTGCTTTCATGGGTCTATTATTTCAGAAAAAGTTTTTGGGAAAAATGTAACACAAAAAAAATAAACGGGAAAAACATGATTTTTAGGGTTATTTTCAGAAGCGTTTAGCTCACAGGTGGCTTGATCTAGGAACGAAATATTTTGCTAATCATCATTAAACAATCCAAACTTTATTTTCGTGGGGTGACTGGAACATGTTTTACCATTTGTATGGACGGCGATCCAGCCTAATGTATATCCTATTTATTGTTTTTTTTCCATCAGGACAGCCTTTGAAGATGATTCATATTTTGGCATAAATTAGAATTTGAATTCAAAAAGTTGTTAATCTACAAAATATCACATATCGTGACCCTAATCCTTTGACGTAATTGAAGAAAAAAACTCAAAACAATAAGAAGTCAGTTTAATTCTTAGCGTTTTTTTTTTTTGCAAATTCAATCATTAAACGTTCATAGACACTTATCATGACCGTGATCATCATATTCTGCTCAAAGCGAACAAGTCCGCACTACAGCTCCACATCGCAACAGCAACAATAACAGCCAGAAAGCAGTACAATTTAGTTGGTGAATGGATGAGTGGACGGACTCCTTTCCTAAGACGGGTTCCAACCGGTTTTAGCAAGCCTTCAGCTCACCATCATATGGATGTAAATATGTACTCTGGCATGTATGGCACGCTCTAGAGTACTATAATTTTACTAGTACAATGGAGCAGAAGATCATTGTCTCCGAGTGGAAATCATTCGGCACAATAACGTCTGTGTGCCTGTCTGTCTGTCCATCTGAGAAGTCATCGAAATCAATTGCCATGAAAAAAGAAACAAAACAAAAACTTATGATTATGAATCTCACATTGGAAAAGTTGAAAAGGAAACTGGAATCCACTGAATTGAGAACATTGAACTGGGTCGACTGACAAAGAAGAGAAATGGAAAATGGTGTCAGCAACAACCATCTTAACAATCATGCCTGCAGTTCCTAAAACCTACCTTCTGAAGAAGAGAAATAAAATAAAAAAATGGAGTATCGTCCAGGACTCACAAGCTGGGCCACTTAGGGTTACTTCCGCAATGTTGTTTCCACAATACCTTCTCAAGAAGAGAAATAAAATCAAAACAAAAAATGGAGTATCGTCCAGGAATCGCAAGATGGGCCACTTAGGGTTACCTTCTTCAATACCTTCTCAAGAAGAGAAATAAAATCATAACAAAGGATGGGGTTGATGAGGACAGCATGTTAAATCGATGAAAGATTGACCAAGTTCGATGAAAATTGATTGATTGACATCTTTGATATTGCAAATTAGACGAAAATGTTCCCTAACAATCCCCCAATAACCCAAAAATAGTATTTAAGCAAAATTGTTTCTTGATATTTGGTAACTTCTTTTTCTTTGTGACCCCTTCTAATCAACATGTTTATGTGCAAATTGATTTCGTAATAATCGGGATGGTATCTCTATTAACCCGACTCGCGCTGTCGCACATACATCGTATGTATGTACATATGTACATTTCGTTGAAAGTGCTGCCCATCATTTGAAAGTTTTTGTTTAAATAAATAAACAATTAATTTGTATTGTTTATTTATGGCAATTGCACAAATGATTGCTCGATATTTGGAATTTTATTATACATGCATATGTATGAATGTATGTATGTATTTGTTATTATTAATTTAAAATCATTTTTGTTGCCCATTAATTGTGGAATATTCCTTATAATTTTGGTTAGCTCTTCTTTTTTATTAAATCAAAAACAATAATTATAGCAAAAGGTTTGAAGATGCAGATGCACCTATCTATCTGCAAATACCAGTATAAGGTAAGAGCAGTAGAATAATAATAGCAAAATACAGGCATTTTGTTGGTTGGCAACCTGCACTGACAGTTTTGCTTAAGATCGAAATAAACAAAATTCAAATGCATCTTAATATATGCAAATGATATATAATCGCTTTATAATCAAGAAATATGGATGCATTTGTTGCGCCTCTGTTAGTAGATAACATCCATTATTACAATAATGATGTACAATTATCCATTTATTTAAGTGAAGTGAAAACATAGTTTTTTTACAAGTATTTTTAATAATTGGCTACAATTATTTTTATTTTTGGAGGGAAAATCTAAGGGATCAGAACAATTTTCTCTAACAAGGACATATGTGCCAGTTAGTCAAAAATTTAAAAAATTAGATATGCCAAATTTTCTCCTTACTTTAATCAGATCTCTAATTTAGGCACTCTTTTTTGACATTTATAAAATAATTAACAGTAACAATGACATTTTTCATTTTATGTTTTTAGTGTTAGTTTGAAAGTGGTCTAAATCACATTATATCCACTGACATTGAAGTGTGGTGATGTTAACAAATATTTTCTATTTAAAATGTCCACTTTAAGTGATTCAGATAATTTGAATAACATGTAAAATAAAATTATTCAAAATATTACTTTTTCGAATTGAAATAAAATATTATTTTGTTTAATTTTTTCCAATTTGGAGAAGAATGAAAATGGTCTATTTTTCCAATATATCTGACTTATATCAACTTGAAATTTATTTGGTAAGTTCAATCCTTTAAAATCATAAACACGATAGAAACATGAAATTCCGTCTCCCTAATCCCGTAGACACGTGAAATAAAGTGATCTTTCAAAATTCGTTGTCATGGGGAAAAGGGTCTGACCTCGTAGAAGCGTAAAATAAACAGATCTTTCGATATTCGTATTTTTTGGGTTAAAATGGGGACAAAGGATAAAATGGTACTAATCAAACGACAACAGTTGGAAACATTATTGAAAACTGTGCCTTAGGACACTACTCCCGTGACAGCGGCCACGTAAACCAGAATCATGAATTTCGGTATATGTACATTAGGCTGAGTCACGAAAATAAATTGCAGCGGCCACCCCCCAGAAATGAAGATTGGATTGTTTAATGATGATGATGCAAAATATATCGTCACTGGGTCAAGCCATCTGTGAGCTAAACGCACCTCTAAATATCATGTTTTTCCCGTGTATTTTTTATGTTGGATTTTTGTCCAAATTTTTTTTCTGAAGTAATAGACCCTTAGAAGGACTTTAAACAAAAAAAAATATATTCTTGTCTTAGAATAAGTTATTGGTCGTATTATTGCACGTTTATATTGATTTTATTTTGTGGATTTTCAAGGTGACAGCTAAAAATTTCTTATTTTTGTAAGAGATGTAAAGAAAAGTAAATAGAAGGAATCAATACCTTTTGAATGATACCTAAATGATGAATATCGGACGAAAAGTGACGTCACTGACTCCATTTTTGTGAAATAATTCAAGGCAGACGATGGTTTTCACAGCCAAAATGATCAAACATTTTTTACAAAAATGAGCGATGCGACGTCAATTTCATTCCAATGTTCTTCATTTAGGCATCATTCGAAAGGTCTTGACTGCAACTATTTATTTGTTTATAAAATACTACCACCAAATTCGAAAATGCTTTCAGTAGTCACTGTGAAAATCCAAAAAAATTCTATAAACGTTCAACAATTCGACCAATAAGTTACTCTAAGACAATAATCAAAATTTATATTTAAAATGCTTTCAAGGGTCTATTATTTCAGAAAGAAATTTTGATAAAAAATGTAATACAAAAAAATACATTTGAAAACATGATTTTTAGGGCTATTTTCGGGAGCGTTTAGCTCACAGACGGCTTGATCTAGAAACGAAATATTTTGCAAATCATCATTAAACAATCCAAACTTTATTTTAGTGGGGTGACTGGAAATTGTTTTTCCATTTGTATGGAACTCGACCTAGCCTAATGTACATATGGGCATCTCCCAAAAAAGGTCTACCAAAAAAATTAAATCAGACCATATATATATATGGAAAAATAAAGTTCTCAAAAAATCGCTTTACTTTGTATATTTCTGTAAGAGCTTCAAAAGTACTTCTGTTTTTGTAGCGTCCGTTTCAAGGTAAAATTGTTTATAATTTTGTACTAATTTGTACTAAATCCAGACGATATATTTTTAAAATATAGTACTCTTTAAGCGTTTTAGAACACTGATCGACTTTTTCAGTTTCTTTTTTGTTTTTGGCGTAGTTTAAGGCGTGCGAATGTCGCGTCCGGGCCACTGGGAGATGCCCATATGTAGACACGTAAAATAAAGGGATTTTTAAAAATTCCCACTTTTAAGGGAAAACATGGAGAAACTTGGAGGGATAAAAATGACTACAGATACAATCTTGAAATATATGGTACAATATAAACGATTTAACCTCGTAGTTAGGGTAGGGTTGGCTGCAGCTAGAATCATACAATTCGGGTCAAACGGTGGAAAAGGGATAGGTAGAAGGTGCCGATCAAATTGTTGCAACTAAGATTAGATGGATGCATGGAATTATTTCAAAGTGCTAAAGTAAGACGAAGGAGTTTCGCAAATCGTACATTTACAATAAAAATGGCTGTAGTTATTTCTAAATTTATCCACACATTTTCTTCAAATAGATCTTATTGCCGGCCTTAAGACGGCAGCAGCTTTTGTAAAATCTTCTGTTATTTTCGCAAAAATAAAAATTAAGATTTTTAATCTTTTGTGTCACAACTTTTACATTTATTCATAGATCTTTTATATATGAGGCATACCACGACAAATCGGACAGTTTAAAAAACATTTTTGATGTACTCCATTTTTTGTATTTTTAGTACCCTCCTGGTATATTGAGTTTTTATTCTTATTATTCAGTAAAAAGGATATAGTCATTTTTCAAAAGCTAAAAAAACACGATACTTTTTATAGGCTCACTTTCAACAAAGGCTGAAAATTTACAGAATGAATAGATGTTTAAATAAAAAAATCGAGAAAATCAAAGTGTACAAATAATTAAAAATTAAATTTTATTAAAAAAAAACAAAATTTGTATACAAAAATTTTGCGAATATTTTTTTTCTGAAAATTACTTAAAAAAAACAAATATATTAAAAAAAAAGAATAATCAATCGTACCATTATTAAAGAAGTTATGAGCAGAAAACTGAAAAAAAAGCACGACTATTTAACGATTTTTTATAAAAACTATGTCTTTTTAAAGAGTAATCAGAAAAAAATCATAATATAGCAGGGCGTGCTTTTACTGGGTACTAAAAATATAAAAAATGATGGAAATCAAAAATATTTTTTAACTGTCAGATTTGTCATGTCCCATATATATTGTTTTTGTCGTTAAATTGTTAGATATTAAAAATACGACGAAATAAATTTTCCATTTTTTCTGTTTATATTTTTTTTTGATTTGTTTGTGAAACAAATCAATGTGTAATATAATATGTGTAATATACATTAATTGGTCTTAATGGCTCCTAATATTGTTTGGAAGAATTCCTCTTTAATTCGTCTCGAACATTTGTAGTAACTGTTCAGATTTTTTTAGGAAAAAAATCGAAAAAGCGAATAAATATTTTTTTCGCTGTGCATTGCCAAAGTGCAAACGCGGAACATTTATTTGTTGCCGATTTGTGTTGACACGTTTCGCCATACGTTTCGAAACTTTGTAGAATACTTTGTTATTGTCACAAACAATTAATTAACTACAACAAAATAAAATGTGTGACGTATATCACGACAATACTTACATATAAATCTGATGAGGATGTGATGATATTCTTATCTTTTCTCTTTTTGGCAGACGACCAGCAGAAATGATGATTAATCGTAATTATAATTTAATTTAAGGATTAGCGTTAGGCTAAAAACGCGTCACACACTCGCATATAAATTCATATATATACATATACGTACATAGGTATAATTATGTAAAAAGAAGAATAAATCACAATCTAATGAAAATCCTTTTGAAGAAAAGATCACACATTGTTGTTGCTCCGCCGGACATCAATGATGATGATGATGCCTCCAAACCAGCACTTTGCATTGATGTTGCTAATAGTTGCGATGTTCCATTGAATTTTGAAATTAATTCTACTTTTAATTGTTTTTGTTTTTTGTCCGTTTTATTTCAAGTCGTCCCGTTTGTCGTCGATTTGCTTTTTAGCTATTTTGCGCTACGCTGTCTGTAGTGTTTCCCTAAAAATCACGGTAGTATTGATGCAACGAAAGTTAACGAGCGACTGAAGAAAAACAACTTGGAACATAAGAAAAGAAGAAAAGTTCTCGAGACCGCGGCGACAACGTCATTTACTCACTGCATGGTACATGGTAGCGATGCAGATGGTGGATGTATGTACCCTCATTGCCGGCTGCTCTAGCACTCTAGCAGACGCATAATGCACATGTACATATACATTAGACTGGGTAGCAGTCCATGCAAGCAAAAACAAATAATGATGATTTGTAAAATATTACGTTCCTAGATAAAGCCGACTGCAAGCCAATTCTGTCGAATACCTAGAATAGAGACAATTGTGTGGGAGGTACAAGAAGTGGTGTGGCTAATGGGTAAATAAATTTTATATTTAAAGTGATTATAAAAACTATTTCAAATATCAAATTGCAAAAGATTTTGACTACCCGTATGTATGTTATGTCGGTTTTATTGTAACCAAAATGTATGCCACTTTGCGCCAGAAGGGGTGTGGCAGTATCGCCCATATTCCATGCGAATGTAACTTATATAAAACCATTGCCAAATATCAAATTTCACAGTATTCCGATCATCTGTATAGAAGATATAACAACTTTAACTTTACTTAGTTTAGGGTGATTTATGTGGGAAGTAGTGGAAGGGGCGTGGCAAAACCCGCCACATTTAGTACACTTAAAGTGATTATAAAAATAATATCAAATATTACATGTTGGTGATGTGATTCCGAATAACCGTGTGGAAGTTGCATAGGTTTTAATTTAACATAGGAATATGGACCATTTGTGGGGGAGGTACCAGAAGGGGCGTGGCACCCATATTCGAATTTAAATTAAGTTTGGGGAAAAATGTTAATAACATGTGCAAAGTTTGAATTGATTCCTTGGCTCCTTTCGGGAGATATCGAGTACACCAGACAGACGGACGGACATGGTTCAAACATCTTAGAAAGTCCTGAAACGGATTTGGTCTTAAGTCATTCCTTCAATGCGTTACATTTTTTTTCTGTGCCAAATGATATAAACCCTCCTACTCTGTAGAGTTAGGGTATACAAATTGCAACGAAAATTTATTTTTTTCAACTTATTTTTATGCTGGCACGAAAAAAATGTTTTGTTCCATTTTTTAATAGCTAACAGAAAATAATATCTACATGTAAAAGGATAAATATGGCTAAATGTAGAAGTTGTGACACTATTTTGCGAGTACAAAGATAAAAAAATAATATTTTTAAAAAACAGCGTGAAAAAGTATTTGTAAAAGAATATAATATTTTATTTTCTAGTTGGAGAAAATCTGTAGAGAAATGTAGAAGTTATGGCCTTTCTTGTAGAAATACACGATGTCTTTACGTATGACTAAATCAATTTAAGCAAAAATTTGTAAAAAAAATGACACTCGATTTTTTGAATATCCATTACTTAGATAATATTTTTTAATCAGGTCTTGTTCATTGTTATTTCGAGTGTAACACCTTGTAATATCGACCTGAGACCCTATTATATATATATATGTATGTATATTCTTGATCGTCATAAAATTTTAAGACCATCTAGCCATGTCAGTCCGTCTGTTGAAAGCACGCTAGCATTTAAACTAAAGGAGCCAGGTCGTCCAAATTTTCCACAAATGTGTCTTAAGTCGTAGATCGGTAGGGATTGAAACTGGGCGAAATCGGCCGAAAGGGAAATTTTGTTTCCCTCACAAGGTCTAAAAAACCCATAATAACCCCTATTATTTTAGAGTATTTAAGCATATTTTTTCGATATATCTGCTTGTACTTACTTGATATTGGCATCCCCCTATAACAAAAACGTGCACCATAAAGCGATTTTTATTCGTAGGGGGTTATATGGGCCAAAAAGGGATAAAAATGGTACATATCAAACGACAACAGCTAGAAACACGAAATTTGCTGTGTACATTCCTCTAATTGAGTAGAAACATATTTTTCCAAATTCGTAAAATTAAAATAAAGGGATAAAAATGGTACCAACCAAACGGCTACACCTAGAATAATGAAATTCGGTGTATACATTCCTCTGATTGCGTAGACACGTAAAATAAACGAATTTTTTGAAATTCCTACTTTTTGGGGTTAAAATGGAAAAATGACCGCTGCTAGAGTCATGAAATTCGGAGTATACATTCCTCTGACGAAAAATAAAAGGTTCTTTCCAAATTCGTACTTTCAAGGGATGAAATGGGTACAGAGGGATAAAAATAGTACCAACTAAACGACTACAGCTAGAATGATAAAATTCGGTGTGTACATCCCTCTAATTGCGTATACACGTAAAATAAAGATATTTTTGAAAATCGGTGGTAAATTAAGAAAAAGGGGATACAAATGGTACCAATCAAATGGCAGCAGCTAGAATCATGGAATTTGGTGTATACATTCCTCTGACTGCATAGACACGCAAAATAAAAAGATTTTTCCAACTATCTACCAATATTTATGGTATTTACACTTTTTTGAAAATATAAATATAAGAATATTTATTTTTTGAATTGACTTGAAGTATTAGGGCTGTTTTTCTTTAAGCCGGGATAACAAGCTGCGATAGCAAAGTTAATAAAAATTTAATTTTTTGCTCAAAATAAAAAATCATTTTTTAAAATTGTCGCCAAAAGCAATATCAATGTGTGTGTGAAAACAAATTTTCCAAAAAATATTTTGTGTTGACTTTATTGAACTTATCCTCGATAACCATCACTTTGACTTACACTATCAGGGCTAAGTCCAAAATTTTTAACACGAAATTATTTTTTCAAAATTTGTTTTCACACACACATTGATATTGCTTTTGGCAACAATTTTAAAAAACATTTTTTTTTATTTTCAGTGAAAATTTAACATTTTATTTAGATTTTTGTTATCGCAGCTGGATAACAATATCCAGTCTTAAAGAAAAACAGCCTTATTATTTCGATATATATAGTGTAAACGTATCGGTAGCCTTGCCTTATAAGCGTGGTTTAAAATAATAAACATATTATATTTATTTGTATAATTATTTTTTCAATATTTGCATTTGTTTTGGTTCGGCTATAATCAATACATTTCTACGAAAATCGACAGCCTCTGTGGAATGCAATCCATGGTGGAGGTTTGGCGTGGCCGTTTTTACATGTTTTTTCGCTAAAATTGCAAAATAAAATATTATGTTATTTACTAGGTAAAGTCTTTTTACGCGCTATTTATGATCGGACCTACATTTCCAAAATGAAGGTACAAATATTAAGGATGCATTCAAAAAGTTATCCATAAGAAATTGTGTTTACTACTTTTATGAATCATGCCTATACATCAATGCACACAAAAAATATTTTTTAGTGTTATTGAATTATTTCTGGGGGGAAGATCTTTTTTTTGGCCGCAGAAATTTCTTGCGTGACCCAGCCTAATGTACGTGTACATATATATATATATATGAATGTGTTTATGCAGAGACTGCATTTGCCCCTGACTTTGAACAATTGCTGGGCGAAATGTGCCTTTGCACTTATTTTCTACTCATCAATACTGCTCTCATGCTCAACCACTTCTCACTGGTACTCTCACTCCCTCTGTTCGCATTTCATCACCAACACAACTATTCTAGTTCTCTCTCTGTGTGTGTTGCCTCTGGTCGGCGCTCTCTCTCTTTGCGTGCATTTCTTATTTATGTATTAATGCAGTGTGCAGTTTTGCTGAGTTCTTTTGTTTACATCGAAGTGGTTCTTTTACAAACACTTTTTATAATTCGTCCTCCTTTGTCTTGAAAAGGGAGTTGTTGTTGCCATGGCTGCCGCTCCACTCTCTCCCTAAATAATAGTGGCCTTTGTAATCTTTTTATTGAAAGAAAAAAAGCATGTTTTCATTATCCCAAAAATTAAATCAATTGAGGTTCAGCAGTTAATTTAGAAAAGCGGGAAGCGTAACATTACACTTAATTTTCAAAACACATGCAACAGAATATTCTATCGAAATTTCTATGATTGAAAACAACGCCGTCATTGTAATGGCGGCCGCTGAACAGTGTGATGGAATGGAAAGAAGCAACAATTGAACAAAGAAAATTGTGTCAGAAATCTAAAAAAAAATATTTTTATGTGAATTGAGGCAAATCAATACTTTACTAAAATTCCAATTTTTGTTGAATATGCTTTTAATATTTGTACTCTTATATTGGAAATATATGCACATACATACACAAGTCCGATGATAGGTAATTATTATAGCTACAAATATTGCGAATTTCACTTTCACATAGAAACAGTGGTTAAGGGACAGCATCCTACAAATTGAAAAAAAAGTATTTTTTTGCTAGCACGAAAAAACCCATAAAAATATTTTATTTTATTTGAACTAGGTTATTTTCAAATCAAATATTGATTACAGACCAAAATAAAACAAACGAAATGGATATATAATGGATCTCTTTGTAAACTAAATTAAATAATTATAAATTAAAAAAAATATGGGTTTATAATAATTGCGATTCTAACGAATAAGACATGACCTATTTAAAGAATGGATAAAGAGTGGATAAATGTAGGAATTTAGAACCAAGTTTTTGCTTAAATTGATTTAGTCATATATTCTGCACTTTTGCGCCTATTTTCTTCTAATAAGCCTTGTTTTATTCATTAAGATACCAGCTATTAAAAAATGTGTTGCCTATATTCTTCTGGGTTATGGCCACACCCCCAGCCTCCCCCAATTTATTTTTTGTTTAAAAGTCAAAAAATATTTATATATTTTTCAGACTTTATAACTAAGCTGCGATAACATAAATCTAAACGAAATGGTAAAATTTCAATAAAAAATCAATGTGTTTATGAAAACAAATTTTGAAACCATTTTTTATATTTAAAAATTAGGACTTAGCCTGGATAATTGTCCAGTGTAAGTCAAATTCATGATTATCGAGGCTGAGTCCAAAAACATAACATATATTTTTTTAATTTGTTTTTATTCAAATATTTATATTGTCGTTGGAAACAATGTGAAAAAATATTTTTTTAATTTTTAATAAAATTTTGTAAAAAACAACAACAACCCTTATTTGCGAAATTATAAAAACTGATGAAAAAACTCATTAAATCCAACCTTTTTTCACATTCAATTTGAAATCTCGTATTTTTTCTTTTTGTATTGACAATGATTTTTACTTTTTCCAACACTGAAAAATTGTATTATAGTAATTTCAAATTCTGGGGTGGCTAAGCCCCCAGGACCACCTGTCCTACGCCAATGTTTTTTTGCTTTTTACAAACATCTACATATATCCATAACTTCTACATTTATCCATAGATCTTTAACAGGTAGTTATTGTTTATATATATATATGACATTTTGAGTTGTATTAACAAACAATAAAAGTTAGTCAAAGAACCGATTCCTTAATACACTGAAATGTTATTTCTTTAATTGAAATTCAAAAGACGCCAAATACATTTGAAATAAATATTAATTGAAATTCAAAACATATCAATTAAAACTAGAAAAAAGAACTTACAATTCAAAATGTGTTTTAGAATTTGAAAACACATAAATTCAAAAGCAAAACAAGTAAACACATCAATATAAAATGAAAACAAGTAAATTAAGAAAGGGATAAAATTGGACAGGGTACCCTTCACACCACTTACAAGGTTTTTAATAAAAGTAACAGAGTAAAAAAATTTACGTACAAATAATAATGAATAAAAATGGTTACACTTCAAAGGAAAAAAGAAAAATTACTTAAAAAATTGCTTGATTTTTTAAATATTTTTCGTGGCGCTCTCTAAGGTTTGCAACATATTTTGAAAAGAAAACTATTCGTCTTCAAATATAATTATCGAAAGGTTTTTATATTGAGCCCATTTAAAAACTCAAAATTTTATCGATTTTTGAAACTTTAATAATAACTCGATAACTAAGCATTTCTATTTATTTCTTATTTTAAGGTTCTCTATCCAAAAATGTATTCAGATCGTGGGCCTCATATATTGTACTCTCCATACAAATTTAAAGCAATATATGTTTTTGTCGATAATTATCGAAAAACATTTGTTTCGTTTTTTTTAAATTGAGCTAATTTAAAAAAAAAAACATTTTTTTTAACCTTTACTATAACTCGATAACTAAACAAGAAATCGATAAAACCTATTTCTTTATGATTTTAAGGCCCTCTATCCAAAAATATTGCCAAATCGTGGAGCCTCGGATATTGTACTCTTGCCATACCCCATATAAATTTTAAGCTAGTGTGCCCAATTTTCAATATAGATTTTTGTCGCCCTTGTCTCAGAATGTTCCACAGTGCGGCGTTTTTAACGAACTACCAACTACGACGCTTGTGTCTCAAAAATGCACTAAAACGCATTTCCTTCCCTTTTCAGATGTATCCGAAAACAAAGAATCATCATCAGAGGAAAGGTCATAAATCTTACCTGTCTAGACGATGGTCTTCGATAATCTTCTTCTATCACTGTTGCCATATGCATCGCCCTTTTTGGTCTTCCAAACAAAAGAAATTACGCAATCGTAATAAGTGGAATCAAATCTCAGATATTCAAACAACCCTCAGATTTGCTTCGAAAAAAAAGAACAAAAGGAGTTGTAATATGCGTCTTGCCAAACAACGAGAAAATCTTGGATTAAGGATGTCGCACAAAAAGAAGCTAAAAGAATGCAGTGTAGGTAGCCCACAGAAGCAGTAGCATTTTTATGGAGAGGAGTTTAACCAACACTTTTCTAATTGGAAGTAGATTTAATGCGTACTTCATTTAAAACTGATGGGATTATCCCACTATCTATTAATCAGCTTTAAAAGGTACTACTACTGATGCATTGGGTACCTGGCCATCAGAAGCACTTAATTGTATGCTACACATTCTATGTTTTGATCAGCTCGGATTCGAGGGGAAACGAATGGCGACAATTCAGCGATTGCTTCGACTCCAAAGATGTCGAATAGAATAGTCGAGGTCCTCTTAAAAACAATACTGGATGGCCTTACCGAGATATCAGGAACTGAAATAGGCGATCTATTCAAATATCTCAATATTTCAAACTTGTAGTGTGATCCGTTCGAAGTGATACCTTAAGGTATTACTCGTCGCTCATAATGTAGTAGTTTAAGATTGAATTAATCTATTTTCACATTAAATGAAATTTTTTTCAGGTGAAATGAATCCTTTCAAAATTAAATAAAACTCTTTTCAAATAAAATACAACATTTTTCATATGAATTGAAAACTTTTCAAATTGAATGAAACTTATTTTAGAAAATATTAAATAATTTTTAGTTTTTATAAATAAATATTCGCCGAAGGTACGTTTAATATATGCATATAACTTATTTTGGAAATAAAAATGTTGCGAATTTAACATTCGCAAAGAATCGATTTTCCCTAATTTTTTTAAAATACTTAACATTATATATAATTATATATATATATAAGCGTGTGTTTTTCTCAAAATGAGTTTTAAAACATTAACGTTATGTTCAACGAAAATTGAAATATATCTGAATTTATATGAAATTTATAAAAATCTCCTTAAAAATTTGTGGTGTTGATTTTATGGATCAGTATGCCTCAATGCACATGAAAAATGAATTGTAGGTCCCGCAGAAAACATTTTTTGCTGCATAGTAACGTTCTTTCGAATGGTATCATCGAAAAAATATAATTTTATTATCACCAATTTTTTTGTAATATTCGGACAATTGTAATTGTTTAAAAGAATGTACATACAGTTGTCTATAAGTGGACCAAATTTCAAAATAGGGTTTTTCTTCGTTTTCGAGATATTGACTTTTAAAGTTAGCTTCATAAGTTTTTTTTCGCCTTACTGTCTCTATTTTTAAATGTGGCAGACGTACAGACAAATAATAAAAAATATTTAAAAAAATAATTAAATATAAAATATAAATAAAATTATATATATTTTTCGATGGTACCATTCAAACGAACGTAAAAATTTATAAGAAAATATTTTTCAAAAATTTATATAACATAGTTTATGTAGAATAGCCCCTTAAGTGTAAATAAAAAATAATAAAATGGCATCTTTCACACCCTAGAATATGGTGATCAATAAAATTGATCAGTATTTGTTGTATTGAATGATAACACTGCAACGTGGGGCAGATGGCCAGGTTTAGAGGCAAAGAAGGCAGTTACACCTTTAAAATTTCGTACATGGAAAAGTCGTCTATGCTTGGAAATGTCGTCTATAAAAATGTTGAGTTTCCATGCCCACTTACAGTGGGATGGAAGTAGAATTTTTGAGGCAAATTCCTTAGGAAACAGTTAGACCTTATGCTTACAAAATTTGTTAGGAAAAAGTTAACATACACGCTGAAAGAATTATCTTCATAATATTTGTGATTTTGTCTTAATATCAGTGAAAATTTTCATTAAAAAGTCGCCAAAGAAACATTTCATAAAATGTATGAAACATGTTTCATAAAACACAAATCTATGAAAAGTGTCATAGAATTTATGGAAACATTTCTTAGAGACTATGAAATGGAGTTTTTCATTCGAAGAACTTTTGTCATAAAAATTCATTATTTTCCACAATATGATTTATGACAATTTTCATAGATTTTATGAAGAAACTTCATTAATTTTATGAAAGAGTTTCATAAATAGTAGTCATTTATACTGAAGTGTCCAATATAAACAAGAAGACAAAAAACGTCTGTCTGACTCGTTGACTAATCAATCAACACACACCACCATTGCGAGAGTCTTTGCAATGAATATGTATTTCACCTAAATCATAAAAACTATGAAATCTTTCATTATATTTATGAAGACATTTCATAACACAACTATTTTATTGGTTATGACACATTTCATAATATTTAAGAATTGTTTCTTTAATACCATGAAATCTTTCTTTGATCTTTTGAAACTAAGTTTCACTAATTTAACAATTTTGTTTTATGAAATATGAAATGTTTATGAACAAATTGTATGAAACATTTCTTTTTATTTATGAATTTTTTCATACATATTAAGAAAAAATTCACTAAATTTATGAAAACCCTTTTATGAAGTCGCTTCATAAATATTATGGAGGAAAAATCTGTCAGTGTACTCTTACAGTGGGAAGGCAGTTGGTTTTTTAAGGAAAATACATGTACGGCCTTTAAATGCCGTACATGTACTTATGGTAATTACCGAAATTTTAAGTTGATTAATCTACTGTCATACCCACTTGCAGGTAAATCTTTGAATAAAAGTAAAAATTTTGAAAATCCATTATCTCACGTACATAGTGCAAAATAACATAACTTCATGATTCAGCCAATTTTTGTCGTAAGAGTAAAAAGTACTAATTTGGAAAAATCTTTTTATTTTGCGTGTCTATGCAGTCCGAGGAATGTATACACCGAATTCTATGATTCTATCTGCGGTCATTTGGTTTGTACCGTTTTTATTCCCTTTTTTCCTCTTTTCTAAAATCTCTTTATTTTACGTGTCTACGCAATAATAATAGTGATGTACATACCAATTTCATTATTCTAGTAAGTCCTTTAGTTGGTACTATTTTTATCATTCTGTACCCATTGTATCCGAAAGTACGAATTTTTAAAAAGCCTTTTATTTTTCGTGTCTACGCATTCAGAGGAATGTATATTCCGAATCATTTGGTTGGTACTATTTTTATCCCTTTTTTTCATTTTAACCCCAAAAAGTACAAATTTCGAAAAATCCGTTTATTGTATGTGTCTACGCAATCAGAGGTATACGCCGAATTTCATAATCCTAGGTGCAACCGCTTGGTTTGTACTATTTTTATCCTCTATTCCCATTTATCCCTTAAAGTACGAATTTGGAAAAAATAAATATTATGTATCTACTCAATTAGAGGAATCTACACATAAAATTTCGTGTTTCTAGCTGTTGCCGTTTGAAATGTACCATTTTTATCCCTTTTTGCCCCATTTCGCCCCCTACGAATAAAAATCCCTTTGTGGTGCACGTTTTTGTTGTGGGGGGAATGTGCACACCCTATATCAAGTAAGAACAAACAGACATATTGAAAAAATGTGTGTGTGAAAAAATATTAGGGAATATTATGGGTATTTTTAGTCCTTGCGAGGGAACAATTTTTCCCTTTGGGCACATTTCGCCCAGTTTCAATCCCAACCGATCTACGACTATAAGACCCTCCTTTCGTTTAGATGCTAACGTGTTTCAACAGACGGACATGGCTAAATCGTCTTAGAATTTTATGACGATCAAGAATATATATATATATATATATTTTATAAGGTCTCAGATCGATATTTCAATGTGTTACAAACGGAATGACAAAGTTAGTATACCCCCATCCTGGAGGTGTTAGGTATGAAAATTATTCTTTTTATAGAATAATTCATTGGTCGTATTATTGGACGTTTATATTGATTTTTGTGGTTTTTCAAGGATTTCAGATAAAAACTCATATTTCTTGGAAACATTTTGTAAAAGGAGAAAAAATATATAGAAGGAATCAATGCCGTTCGAATGATACCTAAATGATGAATATCGGACGAAAAATTACGTCACTGACTCCATGTTTGTAAAATTATTTAATACAGGAGATGGATTTTCAGAGCAACATTTCAAAATCTTTTTACAAAATGAACGCTCGGCGTCAGTTTTCTTCCGATGTTCATCATTTTGGCATCATTCGAAAGGTATTGACTGCCGCATTTATTTGTTATAAAATACTAACACCAAATACATTGCTTTTTGATATAATATTGTAACATTTTTTTAAATTTTTGACTAATTTACATATCTGAGTTAGTATTTTGTAATTTACAAAAAACTTTGTACCTTGTGTCTTTTTTTGTGTTGAAATATTAAAATTGAAACAAGAGAAAATATAGTAACTTCGGCAACATGTTTGGAAAAAACGAGTTGCCACCTGGTACCAAATTTTTATATTTTGCCATTTTAATTAGTTGGCAACAATCTGTAATTAGGGCGGTTTTCTTTAAGACTGTATAACTAAGCTGCGATAACAAAAACCTAAATACAAAATTAAAATTTCACTCAAAATAAAAAATTGTCGCCAACAGTGAAAACAAATTTTGAAAAAATAATGTTGTGTTAAAACTTTTGGACCTTTCCTGGATAATTGCACTGTAGGCAACTCATAACAAAATTGAGACAACTTTTTGGTTTTGGCTGGACACTTGGAGCAAATTTAAACTTATATGGTATTTAATTTCTAGCACTTCAACTGGCTATTCACAATATTCGAAACTTCGGGCATATTGTTATTTTTTGAATGAACGTGAAAAATATTTTCGATAATTACTAATTATTTTCATTGATTCTTTGAATTTCTTTAACACAAAAATTTGTATATATTTTTTTCATTTTAATGGTTGATATTTGTAAAGAGTGATTTTTTTGAGGTTAGGATTTTCATGCATTAGTATTTGACAGATCACGTGGGATTTCAGACATGGTGTCAAAGAGAAAGATGCTCAGTATGCTTTGACATTTCACCATGAATAGACTTACTAACGAGCAACGCTTGCAAATCATTGAATTTTATTATCAAAATGCGTGCTCTGTTAAGAAAGTTCAGAAAGAAAGAAATTGTGTTCAGCGACGAAGCTCATTTTTGGCTCAATGGGTACGTAAATAGGCAGAATTGTCGATTTTGGAGTGAATATCAGCCAGAAGCATTGCAAGAGCTACCAATGCATCCAGAAAAAGTCACAGTTTGGTGCGGTTTATGGGCTGGTGGCATCATTGGACCGTACTTCTTCAAAGATGATGCGAATCGTAACGTAACTGTGAATGGTGAGCGCTACCGTGAGATGATATCCAACTTTTTTTTGCCCAAAATGGAAGAACTGAACTTGGTTGACATGTGGTTTCAACAAGATGGCGCTACATGCCACACAGCTCGCGATTCTATGGCCATTTTGAGGGAAAACTTCGGAGAACAATTCATCTCAAGAAATGGACCGGTAAGTTGGCCACCAAGATCATGCGATTTGACGCCTTTAGACTATTTTTTGTGGGGCTACGTCAAGTCTAAAGTCTACAGAAATAAGCCAGCAACTATTCCAGCTTTGGAAGACAACATTTCCGAAGAAATTCGGGCTATTCCGGCCGAAATGCTCGAAAAAGTTGCCCAAAATTGGACTTTCCGAATGGACCACCTAAGACGCAGCCGCGGTCAACATTTAAATGAAATTATCTTCAAAAAGTAAATGTCATGGACCAATCTAACGTTTCAAATAAAGAACCGATGAGATTTTGCAAATTTTATTGCATTTTTTGTAGAATTCCATTTTTAATAATAATGCAGCCTATAACAACCCGGATGTAATGACAGTATTGAAGTTTTGTTTACTTTAGGTCGCAAACTTAATAGTTTTTATGTTGTTGTTGCAAGCCACTCTAATGTACATGTGTATTTCTGTTTTTGATTACACGACCTTCACATTGACATGTTCCGGTGTGCGCGCGTAACGTATTCTGCGTTTTTTCTTTGGGCGAACGCAGAGTGAGGCAAAAGCCAGCCCAGAATCTTTGTCAGCTGCAGAGAAATGCTTTTTCTTGCATTTTATTTTTTGTCGGTGCGAAGCAATTAATGATGCTCGTTGTTGTTGTTGGGGTGTAGATGTGGGTGTTGCTGGGGGGTTTTTCTTGAGCTTGTTAAATATTTTTGAGTGTGAAAAGATTGCATTTTTTCATGTGGTTGTGCGTTCTTGTATTTTTCTAAATATCGGCGGTGTTTTTTGCACAATTTTCACGTTTCGAAAGGTGTTTCGATACAAACACCTGCCATTGAGGCAGTTGTGTTAATACTAAAGGGTGATTTTTTAAAAGCTAATTTTTTCTAATACACATAAAATTCAGAAAAATGCATGAAATCTTCATTTGAATCGATAGTACGGTCCATATAATTTATGTTTGAAGATTATTTCATGCAAATGTTGACCTTGACTGCGCCTCAAATGGTCCATCCGCTTAGTCCAATTTTGGCATTTCCACGTTTTTGAGTAACAGAGGCCCAATTGCTGCGAACGGCGACGAATCGATAAGTAATGGTCATCATTAACACTGGCCGATACAGCTGCGATATTTTCTTCAGTTCGCACTCTACGTAAGCGTGTTGGTGGTTTAATGTCCAACAATGTAAATTTGGTGCGAAATTTAGTCACAATAGCCCGAATAGCCGCTTCAGTGGGTCGATTAAACTGGCCATAAAATGGAAGCGTTTGTAAGACGATTCATGGTTAAATTATAGACCAAACTGAAGATGTTTGACAGTGAAACAAAACACGAATCGTGCGTCAGCTGTTTAAACCAGTGTTGCCAAAAAGATAATAGCTAAAAAATCACCCTTTAGTTCTAGGGGAACGTGACTGATATGGTGTCCAAAATACCGGGTTTTAAGAAAAATAGGATTCTTTTTGACCGAAAATTCAAGAAGAATGAATATTATTTCATTATTTAAATAATATTTTTTTTAGTTTAAGAACATTTAATTAATCATAAAAGAGATTTAGTATATAAAATAACACAGTGCTACAAAAAAGAATGAGGTAGAAAACTCTGGGTAGTGACAGTATTTTTCTGGAACAAGAAAACTTGAAATTTTCAGAGTTAGAGGTAAAAACCGGGGTTTCGTACCTTTCCACACTTATAAGCCTGTAACTTATAAGGTTACCAATCGATTTTAACTTTCTCTTCTGATTTGAAAATAAGAAACCCGGAGCTTTCGACAGATATATAGCTTAATTAAGAAATCTGTGTACTTTTCTCTAGCAAACGCACTTTTTTAAACAATGTTTAACCATTTTTTAACTTAGGCAATGTTTTGGCACATTATTTTGTTTGGTAATCGTACCACAAATAAACTTATTATACCCTCCACCACCAGGATGGGGGTATATTAACTTTGGCATTCCGTTTGTAACATCGACCTGCGACCCTATAAAGTATATATATTCTTGATCGTCATAAAATTCTAAGACGATCTAGACATGTCCGCCCGTCTGTCCGTCTATTGAAAGCACGCTTCTAAAAGAAAGGAGATAGGTGGTCCAAATTTTCCATAAATGTGTATTAAGTCGTAGATCGGTCGGGATTGAAATTGGGCGAAATTGGCCGAAAGGGACAAATTTTTCCTCACAGGGACTAAAAATACCCATAATAACCTCTAATATTTTAGAGTATTTAAACATATTTTTTCAATATGTCAAACAGACACTTCCTTGATGTATGCGCAATATGTGCATCATGATGTGATTTTCATTCGTAGGGGGTGAAATGGGGCAAAACGGAATAAAAATGTATACAAATAATATAAAAGTATTTTTTCCAAAATCTTTTAATGGGTAAAATGGGAATAGAGGGATAAAAATGGTACCAACCATACGGTTGCACCTAAAATAATTAAATTTGGTGAATACATTCTTCTGATTGCGTAGACACGTAAAGTAAACGTAATTTTCGGAATTTGTACTTTTTGGTGTTAAAATGGAAAAGGGGATAAAAATAGTACCAGCCAAATGACCGCAGCTAGAGTCATGGAATTTATAATATACATTCCACTGACTGCGTAGGTACTAGAGTGATCAAAAACCAGGTTTTTCTGCATTGTCCGGTTTTCGGGTTTTACGAAAACAGTGATTTCAAAAAACCCGGTTGTCCTGTTTTCTTTTTATAAAAAAAAAACCAGTAGGACCGGTTTTTTGGGGTTTTCTTGAAACAATAAAAAATGGGGAAATTTTTCATTATTGGGTAATTTCACAAAATGTTGACCCATACTCGTTGTTGTTGCATACTCGTTCTTGGACAATTCTTATGTCATAATCGGTTTCCCTGAAATCTTCCGGAAATGACTCCAAACATTCCTGCCAGAATTAGGATCATATTGGTCCATTGCCAAAAATTCATTTGACGATTTTTTAATAATATTTTATTTTTTAATAATAAGTCAACCTATCATTACTGCTATTATTATATATTATTATGTAATATAGCAATTTGAAGTAATAAAAATATTATATTTATTTATAAAATTATTTTTATACACTCCACGAGAGTATTATGTCTTTGTGCATTTGTTTGTAACACCCAAAAGGAAGAGAGATAGACCCATTGTTAATTATACCGATCGTCTTAGAATCACTTTTTGAATCAATTTAGCAATGTCCGTCTGTCTGTCTGTCCGTCCATCTATTCTTGTAATCACGATACAGGCCGCAATTGTAGACAGAACCAAATGAAACTTTGCACAACGAAGTTTTTCGAGATAAGAACGAACGCTATTTAATTTGACGAAAATCGGTTCAGATTTAGATATAGCCCCCATACGAATTTCACTCCCGATTTGACTCTTTTCACTCTAGATACCACATATTTTTACAGATCTTCTTCAAATTTGGCAAAATATCTTATACTTCCACAAGAAACACCCATGGTGAATAGAGGTCAGATCGGTTCAGATTTATATATAGCTCCCATTCAAATTTCGCTCCCGATTTGACTTTTTCCGCTGTAGAAACCACATATTGTATCAGATTGTCTTTAGATTTGGCAAAACATCTTATATTTAAACTAGGAACACCTGTGTTGAAAATGGGCCAAATCGGTTCAGATTTATATATAGATCCCATACAAATTTCGCTCCCACATTTTTCCGCTCTAAATCCACATTTTTTAACAGATTTTCTTCAAAATTGGCAAAACACCGTACATTTCAAGTGGAAACACCTGAAAATGTGTTAGATCGGTTCAGATTTACATATAGCTCCTATACAAATTTCGCTCCCGGATTGACTTTTTCCACCCCAGAAACCACGTAAAAACTTATTGTGAAAGTTAGTCACTTCATTCCATGTTTGGATATAGCCCCGATACAAATATTCCTCTCGATTTGACAAATTGGGTCAGGTCATATTAGCCTATTATTAGGAAACATACGAAAAGCCTTCCCGTTTTCACTTTTTACTGAATGGAATTGTGTTCGGTTAGAAAGTGGAGTGTATCATATAGTCGGCCCCGCCCGACTTTAGCCTTTCCCTACCTGTTTTTTTAATATTTGCATTTGTTTTGCTTTGGCTCTATTAAAAAAATATATTTTCCTGTAATATTAATGCCCTTTTTACGGATTTAAGTAACACATTTAGTAATGTGTCATAAAAAATCCCTCAGTAATTGACTGAGATATTGAGATTTTTATAAATACTAAATTTTTGCAAAAATACTTGTTTTGGTCATTCCAGTTCCCATCTCTCATTCTTTTACAGATTGAAACTTAAAATTGGACAAAATGAAAATGTTATTACCATTTTTTTTTTCAAAAAATATTCGAAATCCAAAGAGGTGAAAATGTGTCCAAAACTGTTTATTTTTTGTTAAAATGGTCGCCAAGCTTTTTTTACCATTTTTATCTATAGTTCAGTGTGTGGTTCCTTTCCATCAAAAAAATATATAACATTTTTTTCGTGTAATCTCTTCACCTAATAGAGGTTCATACGCATGTAAGCATATTTTTGAAGGTATTCGCGAGCATAACCGCTGCGATAAATATATTTACATACCGGTGCATAATTGTACTTTTGACAATCATTTTAAAAATTGGCATGGTTACAGAAAAAAATCAACCTGAAGCCTCTGTACATAGCTGCAAATCCCTCTCAAGAAGTCCATCATTGTCAAGAAGATAGTGGTTGGCCACCCGTAAGAAATAAATTTGCATTCTATAAAATATATGTAGTTACATAAAAGTATTGAGCCACATTCTAAAGTTCTTTTAAAGACCTTCCAAAAAAGTTAATGTCTCGATTTGTTTCTTTTTTGTATTCCGTTTAATTACAATCGTTTAGGGCAATTGCGATTATGTATAATAATTACAACGTTTCTTTTTTGTAACAACGAACCATTTCGACAAATTATTGATTTTGACGCCTTGGTAACCAAAAACTTCACGTCAAACTTGTTTACGCTC
This sequence comes from Polietes domitor, assembly GCA_947397865.1. Taxonomy (NCBI): domain Eukaryota; kingdom Metazoa; phylum Arthropoda; class Insecta; order Diptera; family Muscidae; genus Polietes; species Polietes domitor. The sequence goes on along the minus strand of OX377618.1, from coordinate 40,921,132 downwards.
GTTTTTTTCTCCGATGTAAGCACGACGATTACAAAATTTCACCTGAAGGCGGAAAATAAACAGCATCGAATGGTCGTTAACACGGAAGGTGAAAATGTAAACAACAGAAATTAACAACAACACTAAGAAAACAAATTCTCGACAACTTTTCGGATGAAATTGAAAATTAGCACAACCCAAAATGAACAATGAACTTTTTGCTGTAAATTGAAGAGGCCCACGAACTACAGTAGGACCTGTGAAAAAAGACCATTTCGAAGAAATAAATTTCTATTCACATTAATGGTAATAATTTCAACGAATGAATGAATAGAAAATTGTTTTTTTTTTAATTAATAACACAACGATAAAATTTCACTTAACAGTAGTGATCTTGTATTTTTATTTAAATTCCAATTTTCGTCCAAGTTGTCCTTACATATTTGTACTATTGTTTAGGCTTAAAGGGGTACAAAGCTCCTGAATATCACCTTCACACAATTTAAGAACATTCGCCAAAAAAGATGAGATAACATTTGACACATAAAAATAAATCTTAAAAATAGAAAAAATCTTGTTCCATGTTCAAATGGACATTGTTTTATTTTTTAGGATGCTAGCTATATGTATACTCTGAAAGAATTTTCCTTCGTAATATTTATGAAACGATTTCAAAAATGGATTCACTTAAATTTAGTGATTTTATTCTTAATATGTATGAAAAATCATAAATAAAATGAAATGTTTCATAAACATTTCGTATTTCATAAAACAAAATTGTTAAATTAGTGAAACTTAGCTTCTTAAGATGAAAGAAAGATTTCATAGTATTAAAAGACAATTCTTTAATATTATGAAATATGTTATAACCAAACAAATATTTATGTTATGAAATGTCTTCATAAATATAATGAAGGATTTCATAATTTTTATGAAATGTTTCATAACTTACAATTACACTTTTAGTGTGCCGACTTTATTCATTAAATTATATCAATTCTCATTTGTACTCTGTTAACTCTGACATAAGTGTGAACCCTGATGTAAGTGAAAGACATATTCATTGCAAAGACTCTCGTGGTGTGTGTTGATTGGTAAGACAACGATTCAAAACTTTTTTTGCTTTTTTGTTTGTATTGGAAACTTCAGTATAAATTATTACTATTTATGAAACTCTTTCATAATATTAATGAAGTTTCTTCATAAAATCTATGAACATTTTCATATATCATATTATGAAAATTAATGAATTGTTATGACAAAAGTTCTTCGAATGAAGAACTGCATTTCATAGTTTCTAAGAAATGTTTCATAAATTTTATGACACTTTTCATAGATTTGTGCTTTATGAAACATGTTTCATACATTTTATGAAATGTTTCTTTTCTTTTATGAAATTTTCACTGAGGTTAAGACAAAATCATAAATAATATGAAGATAATTCTTTCAATGTAGGTTAGGTTGAAATAGAGGAGTCACGTCAACCGGTGTTCATGGGGGTGACTCATACCCAGAGGCATACACATTGGACTTCAAGTCGGTCTGTTGTGTGCTCTAAATAAAAACCGAAGGGGGACGTCGAATGTACAATAGGGTGGGTATTTTTTTTCGTACAAAGCGCCAGTCAAAAACGTAATCTGCGAAAATTCTAAGAACATATATTCAAGAAACTACTTCAAAATTGAGAGTGGATGTGTATCACATTACACAAACGCCTAAATTGCATTCTAAAACAATACATCAAAGGCAGAATAACTTATTATCATTTGTTTAACGTAATTTCCATATTCTTCTCTTCAACTGTTAACAAAGAAATACATTTTCTTTACAAAAAAAAAAGAAATCTATAGTAACATATTTTTGAAGCTGTATCCAAATCTGAACCGATTTATTTTAAATTCGGGTTGGATGTTTCTAGGAGCAATACAATTGGATGTGTTGAATTTTATTGAGATCAAACAAGTACTTTGATCGATATAACATTTTCTTACAAAGGGGCGTGGCTCAGCCTACAATTAATTTCTGTTTCAATGTCTTTCATACCAAGTTTTATCTTTATAGCTCTTATAATTCACAAGATAACGCAGACGTTTTTACCTCGCCTAGGGCTAGGAATTCATCTTAGAACCATGGTTTCTTGGAGAAATGTTCTTAGATTTCGTTTTTACCTGACGCTTAGTTCATTGTTTTCCACCCATACAAATTGTCCCGCCCTAATATACAAGAATGCCTATTTTTGGAGGTCAGTATCGATCATGGACTTCCTTAATGTAGACCATGCTGTGCCTCTAAGGTTCGGTATTCTCCCCGCACACCTTACACTCATCCGAGTCCCTTAAGGGCGGCGTAGATGCACCCTTAAGGATAAGTGTCCTGCGAGAAGTCCCATCATGCTGCTAAGTTCGATTTTACTAAACCTCTGCCTGAAACACAGTGTCATGGTCCGAGAGGCTCTAAATAGATTCCTAGACCTGTTTACCCCGCACATTTTAGATTCATCTGCGTAGCAATGTGTCGAGAGGTTATCTCTACCTAGAGAACTACCCACCCACAAAATTCTGGACGGAATGTGGACTGTTCTTTCTGGGATTCTCCGATTCGAAGAAACCCGTTGTTGTACCCACTACTTTTTTGGTGTTTCGAAATGAAATCCAATCAGATCCATTTACATACCTGTAGCCTGTTATTTCCCGGGAAACGGGAATTATTTTTTCCATTTCCCGGGATACCGGGACAGCACGGGAAATCGTCAACATACTGTTTATTGGAAAATGTGGACGCGACGGAGAACGATCGTTAATAGTCAGTAGAGCATCAAATGAAATGTTTGTTCTTTGTCCTGTCGCTTCGGATACACGCACAAAATCTACTTTTCCCGGATTTTAAATTTTTCATATGGGCATCCCCCAGTGGCCCGAACGAAGAAACTGAAAAAGTCGATCAGCCTCTTCAGTGCTCTGAAGCGCTTAAAGAGTACTACATTTTAAAAATATATCGTCAGGATTTAGTACAAGTTTATAGTACAAAATTATAAACAAACTTACATCGAAACGGACGCGACAAAAGAGCAGAAGTACTTTGCAAGGTATTTTAGAAATATACAAAACGATTTTTTGAGAACTTTGTTTTTCCTTATATACATGTAAATGATATATTTTGTTCGTAGATTTATGAAATACGAGAATTATCTCTTAAATTTTTTTAATTAGGTACAGCAGAAATACGGACGCGACAAAACGGACGGGGCAAACATTTTCACTCGTATTAAAAAAAATTAGTAATTTTCGTTATAACACTTCAACTTTTAATAAAAATAAAAGAGAACAAGTTATCTTCAAGTTTCATAATAAAAAGTTGTCGAAATAAGGAAAAAATAAAGTTAAAAGCTATTAGTGTGGTCTGATTTAATTTTTTTTTTGTTGACCTTTCCTTGAAGATACCCATATGGAGCTTGGCAGGAAAAATCCGAAAAAGTGGATTTTCAGTCTATGTCCGAACGCAGCTTAAAAATATTTTGACATCCAACTGCAATATTTGACATACGACGTGATCTAAATTTGTATACAACATTTTTAATTTTATTGTGGAAATTATGGAAAAAATATGCGAAGAAATATGTAAAGTGTTCTACTGAATTCCCGTACGAATTTCCCGGGATATGAGAAATGAAAAATGTGCGAATTTCCGGGAATTTTCCCGCGGGAAATCCCGGGATGCAAACCCTAGTGGAGATCGCCGAATTTTACTTGACGTGTATATCTATTGGGCACAGTGACATGGACTGACTCTCCACTGCCCTCGTTGATGTTGTTCGAATGAAGGACTCTTGTGATGCCAAGACAGCACATTTGTTGATGTGGTCCTTCCGTCTATAGGGTGGGCCAAAGACGGAAACTATTTGGATTTGATGCCAACGTCTACGGAAGAAGTGGCTCACATCGGTTCCTGTTTTACTAAAGTCTACAAGTGTTTCACGCGATTTGGCGTTAGACTTTACCAACTAATCTTGTCCATAATGAATCCCGTTTTTAAAACATCCAGAATTGTTAATAAAAATCTTGTAATGTGGTGCCAGGTGGAGGGTATCATATAGTCGGCCCGACTGTGGAATATTTTCATACAAGTTGCGGCAAAATTTAGAAGGAATAGAACTAGTACCTTAAATTTTACAAACATCATTTATATCGTGAAATTAGATCAAAAACTATTTTTTGTTTAAATCCGCCCATAACCACGCCTACCTCCCATGTAAGTTAAAATGAAAAAACCGTCATAAATTTCTTATTTAGATATATATGTTAAAACAAATCATTAGCAGTGATTTCATTTGAATCCACAATTAAATAAAAATTGTCCAACGCCCAAATAAAAATTTTATTTTTTTCGGAAATTTTTGATAAAAATTATTTTATTTTTTAATCCATGACAAATGGCTATTATAACTTATGATTAATATTGGTCCAATATTTACATGCGCTTGCATGCCATAAAATATTACATCACTAAAGTATGCTTTATATAAATTTTCCAAAAGACATTAACCGAGAACAACGAAAAAAGTATTGCTTCATTATACCCTCCACCTCCAGGATGGGGGTATATTCACTTTGTCATTCCGTTTGTAACCCCTTGAAATATTCATCGGAGACCCCATAAAGTATATATATTCTGGGTCGTGGTAAAATTCTAAGACCATGTCCGTCCGTCTGTCTGTCTGTTGAAAGCACGATAGCCGCCGAACGAAATGAGCTAGGAGGTTTAAATTTTTCCTAAATGTGTCTTATGGTTGTAGATCGGTTGAGATTGAAAGTGGACGAAATCGGCCCAGAGGGAAAAATTTTTCCCTCACAAGGACTGAAAATACCCCTAATATTTAGAGTATTTCAGCATGTTTTTTGAGCATATTAGCTTGTATTTAGTTAATATTTGCAATGCGCATTCCCATAAAAGGGCACCATTTTTTTTGTAGGGGGCGAAATGGGACAAATAGGGATAAAAATGGTACCTATCAAACGACAACAGATAGAAACACGAAATTTGGCGTGCACATTCCTATAATAGAGTAGATACATAATATAAAAGTATTTTTTCTAAATTCGTACTTTTAAGGTGTTAAATGGGGATAGAGGGATAAAAATAGTACCAACCCAACGGCTGCACCTAGAATAATGAAATTCGATATATACATTCCTCTGATTGCGTAGACACGTAAAATAAAAGAACTTTCCAAAATTAGTACTTTTTGGGGTTCAAATGGAAAAAGGGGATAAAAATAGTACCTACCAAATAACAGCAGCTAGAATCATGAAATTCAAAGTATACATTACCCTGACTGCGTAGACACGAAAAATAAAACGTTTTTTTTTCAAATTCGTACTTTCAATGGATACAATGGCTACAGGGGATAAAAATAGTACCAACTAAACGAATACAGCTAGAATGGTGAAATTCAGTGAGTATGTCCCTCTAATTGTGTAGATACGTAAAATAAAGAGATTTTAGATAGTCGTACTCTTGAGGGGGCAAAATTGGAAAAAGGGGATACAAATGGTACCAACAAAATGGCCGCTGATAGAATCATGGAATTCGGTTTATACATTCCTCTGACTGCATAGCCACGTAAAATATTTTTTTTTTCAAGTTCGTACTTTATTTTGTTGCTTTTACGACAAAAAATGGTAGAATCATGAAGTTGTCTTATACTGCGTACGTGAGAGATAAGGTATTTTCAAAATTTATACTTTTGAAATTAAAATAGGATGGAAATACAACCAACCAAACGACTGCAGCTGAAAGTACACTCTCTATCCCCCAATATTTTGGGTATTTATGATTGCTCCCTTATTTTTACTTTATGAATTGAAGTATTATATCCATTATATATATATAGTATACAAATATTGGTAGCCTTGGCTTATTAATTTAATTTCTTATTTTCATACAGTTAAAATTTGTTGCGGACATTCCTCTTGTAGCTTGGAAGCACCACAAAGAAAATAAAAGTTTTAGCGGGCGAAATGGGACAAAAAGGGATAAAATATGGTACCAATGATACGACAACAGCTAGAATCATGAAATTCGGTGTGTACATCCCTCTAATTGCATATACACGTAAAATTCTTACTTTTAAGGGATATAATTAAAAAGAGGGATAAAAATGGAACCTACCAAACAGCTGAAGTTGAAATCATGAAATTCGTTGTATACATTCTGACTATAAAGACTCGAAAAAGGTTTTTTTTTTGAAATTTGTACATTTGGGCGGAGAATGGAGCGAATGGTGATATCTTTAAAATTTATACTTTTCTTATCACTTTGTCTGTATCTGGAAATGCTTCCTGCTAATGGCGACTGACAATCGCCTAATATTTAGGCATGTTCACTTTCACAATTACATCATTGTATTTATATAGTATATAGTAGTAGTTATATAGTAGTAGTAGATTTTAAACAGTGCGCATAAGTATACATTATAGTTTGAAATAGTAAACAAATATAGTAATGTGCATAAAAATATCACAATTTTCGTAATATGACTTCCTTTAATCTGCTGGTAATACTGTGGAATGCACTCCGTGGTGGAGGGTATATAAGATTCGGCCCGGCCGAACTTAACGCCTTCTTACTTGTTCATCCTGTTGCCTCTTAAAATAACTACAAAGTTACAAAGGATACAATTTATCAAAAAAATATATATAATAAAAATATATATATAATATATATACTTGTTCGCACCCTATGACAACGGTATTAGTGTCAAATTAAAAAGAAGAACATCTATTAAAAATGCTTCAAATATCATGCTTCTATCTGTATTAGTTCAGCATTAAGAGACAAAACTTTAAAATGTATGTTAATACAAATTGAAGCTTGAATTTAAAATATTTTTAGCACATATTCTCTTCTTTGATTTGACATTTATAGCAGTGGCACAGGATGCGAATAAGTATTAAAAATAAGTTTTAAAAAATTGTATCCTTTGTAACTTGGTAGCCCTTTTAAGGTGCAACAGGATGTGAAAATATAGAACTAAAAACGCCAATTAATTCCTATACCTTACCTATAGTTTCAAATGTATATTATTTGGTTCAAGTGTAATATGCATTGTCGGACAGTGTAATAATTGTCAATAGAAGCTTCAACTAAATCTTGCATAAATAAATCCGAAAGCCCCTCAAATAAATAATTTATTGAGATGTTGTTTTTGAATTTTTGTATTCAAATACAAATACATATAATTTATATTTTTTGTTATTTCTTTGGAAACTCGACGTAAAAACCAGAAGTTCGCCAAACACACAGTCAAAACACATAAAAAAACCTAATTATTGCTAAATGAAAATTGGCTTAAATGCCATAAAATCAGGCTAAAAGCAGCGAGACACATGCCAACAGAAAGAAGGGGAGAAAAAAAAAACAAACTATTAAAAATCACATGGTATTAATAAACAAAATATGGTTTATTTATTGGAAATCCTATTATTTTTTCCAATATTTGTTAAGGTTCATTAAAAACGTGAATAAAAAATAATAATGACTCATCATTACGTGCGACAGACGTTATCGCACAAAAAAAAGAAAATCCTATTAACACTTCATTAAAGGCATTTAGAAATGTGGGTCTCATTGGGATCTCCGGCGCCAGAGTAAATTCATATACATACATATACATATTTACATATTGTGTATGTCTGTGACAAAATTATATAGACTCCACGTTTTTAATTTTTTTAAACCACAAAGTGAATGGTAAATCCTAACTACGCAGAAAATTAATAAAATTAATTAAATGAATTGAAATTGATTTAATTAAGGTAATAATTGGAGATTTTAAAAAGGAAATAACAAAACCACTAGACTGGCCGCGGTTCACTCAAATAAAAATAGACTCAAGTCACCCAATGAAAAAATTTTGGATTGTGTGCTAAATGCTCCTAAAAACATGTTTTCCCCTGTAATTTTTCATGTTGCATTTTCGTCCAATTTTGTTCTGTGAATACTGGGTCTCTGGGAATACTTTAAATAACCTTTGAATGCCAGTGATCATTGTCAGCACAAAATCATTAATCATTAACCAATGAATTTAACACAAGTCACTGTGATTTAGAATTAATTTTTATCTACCAAAATCAAATAACTTCGGCACTTCTTTAAGCTGAAATATATAGCAAGCTTTCACTTTTTGTTCTCTATCGATTCCAAAGGGGTGCTGCTCTCTATCACTAATATTTTAAGAAAAGAAAACCCCTCAACTATGTCATTTTTTGTTATTAAAAGTTTACCTACATTTAAAACCTTGCCAAAAGTAATGTTTAATCCATCTTGCAACGTGCTGACACTGCCACACAATTTCCTTCTTGTCATTGTGTCTGGCTGAGTTGTGTAGTTTCCGCAACAAAAAAAAAAACGGCATGTTGCGTGTTAATTTCGTTGTCATTTAAGAGATGATATTCCTTCGTTGGAATAAGTTCATTTGCACAGTGGGCCAATCAAAAAGGAGTATAATTGAATGAAATAAAAATAACTATAATATAAACAATTAAAAATGCGTTAAATTCAGCCTGGGCGAATCTTATATACTCTGCCAAATGAAAATTATGACATTTTGATGCAAATTTAGATAAATTTAAAGTTCAATTCTGTTTGTAGGAAGAGGCTATTGAAATGTTAAGGCAGCGTGATATCCCTGCGTACCTAAATAATAACCCAATTGCATTCAAATAATACGCTTAAGTACCTCAACTATTAGGGGTTATTGGGGGTATTTTCTGTACTTGTTCGGAAAAAAAACTTTATCCCTCTCGATCAATTTTAGCCATTCACAATTACAACCATCAACACAGTCAGAGGAGCGGGCACACTGAATTTCATGATTCAAGCTACAGTCGTTTGGTTGGTACCATTTTTATCCCCTTTTCACTATTTTAACCCTAAAAGTACAAACTTGAAATTTCATTCTGTATTGCACGTCTATGTAGCCAGAACTAGTGAAGATATTAACAAAAGTTATAAATTGTTGCAAAGAAGACATCGTAAGGTTTAAAATTTGGGAGATTTAGTACTAGGCTTTGCATCCCAGGATTTCCCGCGGAAAAAATCCAACGGATCCATTTTTTCCATGTGTATTAAGAATCAATGTTGCTTGCAACATATATGTAGTCAGTTGTTGAAAAAATTCACAATTCGCGGTTGCAATGCTCCCTTCGACCAAAAAAATTAAAACTTTGGTACACTGTAGAAAGAAATTCAGAAGTTTGTTCTGCAAAAATGTCTACTCAAATGCCCTTTCAGAATTATAGGGTCGCTATTCTGTTCCATTCAAAAAGTCTTAATTTGTTGTGTATCTATACCCTCACTCTATGGAGTAGGTATATCATTTGGGCAGAAAAAAATGTAACGCATTGAATTTTCGCGACTTTTTAAGTTGATTGAACCATGTCTGATTGCCTGGCTGGTGTAGACGATAACTATTGAAAGGAGCTATAGAATCAATTCAAACTTTGCACATGGTAATATTTTTCCCAAACTTAGTGTAAGTTCGAAGGTGGGCGAAATTGCCAAATTCCAATATTAAATTAAAACCACTTTAACTTCCACGCGAATATTCGGAATCCGCTATATTTTAGTATGTGATAATGTTTTTATAATCGCTTTAAGTGTACTAAATATGGCGGGTTTTTCCACGCCCCTTCTTGTACCTTCCACACAAATCACCCTATTTGGCAATGCTTAAATGGAAGCAACATTCGCATGGAATATGGGCGATAGTGCCATACCCAACTGGTACCTCCGACACAAGGTGGCATAATCCTTGTTTACAATAAAACCGATATAACATCCACACGGGTAGTAAAAATTATTTGAAATTTGATATTTGAAATGTTTTTATAAACACTTTAAACATAAACAAGTTAGGAAAGGCTAAAGTCGGGCGGGCCGACTTTATAATACCCTACACCCATCTGGTACCTCCCACACAAAGTGGCATAATCCTTGGTTACAATAAAACAGATATAACATCCACACGGGTAGTAAAAATGATTTGAAATTTGATATTTGAAAATGTTTTTATAATCATCATAAAATCGGGCCGACTTTATAATATCCTACACCACTCCCTGCGTATATACCTCGCTTTTATTACTAAACCCATGTGTTTCATGGGAGCAATTTTATGCGGTGCATATAAATTATACAGTCATCTTTAGTCATATTTAACAAATATGACTAAAGAATTGATCCAATTTTCCGGCAGACAAATACAAATTAGACAGTAGTAATAGGATGAATCGGACCGACATTCGAAAGAGGGCCTATAACAACACTTGGGGCCTGGTCTTATTCACGGCAGGTATTCATAGTTGAAATATATTACGATCCGATGTAAGACGTAGTTTCTAGAGCTGTATTAGAGTAGAATGGGGGTCCCATTTGGGTTATTCCAAAGTGTGGACACATACATATATTTGACTTTGTATTCTTAGTTGAAATATAATATAATCTGCAAAATTTGAAAAAAATCCGATGTAAAAAATCCAGGGTAAAAATTAAAATGGACCATTTGTAAGGGCTCTACATTATGACATTGAAGCATGACATGATATTCAAAATTATATCGATATATAATGTGGGTTCAAGAGATGTAATAGAGTAGAATGGGAGCCCAATTTGTATGGGGATTATACTAAAATATGGACCAATATATTTGACTTTCATTATATGTCTTCTTATTTGAAATATAATACAAACTGCAAAATTTGCTAAACTTCCGATGTAAATTGTGGGTCCTAGAGGGGTAATAATAAAAATGGGGGCCATTTATAAGGGCGCTACATTAAAAAGTGGGCCCATATAAATCACTTTCAAAGTAGGTATTCTTAGTATGAAATATGAATATAATATTATCTGCAAAATTTGCAAAACTTCAGATGTAAAATGTGGATCCTAGAGAGATAATAATTCAAATGGGACCCACTTGTAAGGGCGCTATATTAAAAATAGAACATTTCCAAAGTAGCTATTTTTTATTGAAATATAACATGATCTGCAAAATTTTATCAAGATCCTATATATGATGTGGATTCTAGAGCGATAATAGTGTAAACTGGGGGCCCATTTGTATGGGGGCTGTTCCAAAACATTGACCTATATAGCTGGCTTTCAAAATACGTGTTTCTAGTATAAACGTAACATTGTGTGGAAAATTTAATCAAGATCCGATGTAAAATGTGCATTTTAGAGCAGTAATATTGTAAATCGGAGGTACATTTGTATGGGGGCTATATCAAAACATAGGCCCATGTGGTCCACTTTCTCGTGAGCTGTTTCTAATTTAAATAAAACACAATCCTGAAAATTTGGTCATGATCCCATGTAAAATGTGTATTCTAGAGCAGTAATAGTGTAAATTATAGGGATATTTGTATGGAGACTATATCTAAATCTGAACCGATTTTATCCAAATTCAATACCAATTGTCCTTGGTCAAAAAAGTAACTCCTGCCAAATTTGATGACAATCGAACCACAATTGCGACCTGTAGAGCGCGAACAATCTTAGATGGACATCAGACGGACAGGCAGACATCGTTAAATCGATTCAGCTGGTAATTCTAAGCCGATCCGTATACTTATAGGTGGGCCTAGCTCAATTATTTCTTGTTACACACATTTGGTGCGAAACTAAAAATATTTACGCTTTAGCCACGCCCCTTCATGTACCTCCCACACAATTGTCTCTATCCTAGGTAAAATTAAATACTTTATAACTCCTTTACTGATGCCTGAAATCCATTATTACTTCATATTTGATCATGTTTTTAAAATTTCTCCTCAGGAATGTTCTTTGAGAGTGAGGGTTTATATAAAAGTCGGTTTAGCCGACTGACGTTTTCTTACTTGTTATACCCTCCACCTCCAGGATGGGGGTATACTAACTTTGTCATTCCGTTTGTAACACCTTGAAATGTCGACCTGAGACCCTATAAAGTATATAGTATATATTCTGTTGAGTAGTTTTTTTTAGCCATGTTAAAAAAAAAGTATTATATATGCATTTTGTAATTTGTTTTAAATTGGCCCGATGGCTTTGAATTACAAGTTGAAATAAATAAATCAAAAAAATATATTCTTGATCGTCATAAAATTCTAAGACGATCTAGCCATGTCCGTCCGTCCGTCCGTCTGTTGAAAGCACGCTAGCATCTAAACGAAAGGGGCTAGAATGTTCAAATTTTCCATAAATGCGTCTTATAGTCGTAGATCGCTTGGGATTGAAATGGGGCGAAATCGGCCCAAAGGGAAAATATTTTCCCTCACAAGAACTAAAAATACCCATAATAATCCCTAATATTTTAGCGTATTTAAGCATGTTTTTTGAATATGTCTGCTTGTACTTACTTGATACTGTGTATGTGCATCCCCTTTATAGCAAAAAAGTGCACCATAAAGTGATTCTTATTTGTAGGGGGTGAAATGGGGCAAAAAAGGGATAAAAATGGTACATATTAAACGACAACAGCTAGAAACACGAAATTCGGTGTGTACATTCCTCTAATTGAGCAGATACATAATATAAAAGTATTTTTTCCAAATTCGTACTTTTAAGGGCTAAAATGGGAATAGAGGGATAAAAATGGTACCAACCAAACGGCTGTACCTAGAATAATGAAATTCGGTATATACATTCCTCTGATTGCATAGATAAGTAAAATACACTGATTTTTCAAAATTCGTACTTTTTGGGGTTAACATGAAAAAAGGGGATACAAATAGTAACAATCTAATGACCGCAGCTAGAGTCATGAAATTCGGAGTATACATTCCTCTGAGTGTGTAGACACGGAAAATAAACTGATTTTTCGAAATTCGTACTTTTTGGGGTTAAAATGGAAAAAGGGAATAGAAAAAGTACCAAACAAATGACCGCAGCTAGAGTCATGAAATTCGGAGTATATATTCCTCTGACTGCGTAGGGACGGAAAATAGACGAATTTTTCGAAATTAGTACTTTCAAGGGATACAATGGTACAGAGGGATAAAAATAGTACCAACTAAACGACTACAGCTAGAATGATGAAATTCTAATTGCGTAGAAACGTGAACATTCCTCTGACTGCATAGACACGCAAAATAAAAAGTTTTTTTTTCAAAATTCGTACTTTTTCTTTTACAGCAAAAATTGGTTGAATCATGAAGTTAGGTTATTTTGCACTATGTACGTCTGATAATGGATTTTCAAAATTTTTACTTTTGGAATTAAAATAGAATGGAAATACAACCAACTGTAGCACCCACTATCTACCAATATTTATGGCTTTGAAAATATTTTTGAAAATATAAATATAAGAATATTTATTTTTTGAATTGACGTATTGGTAGCATTAATTTATAAGCGTGGTTTGAAATAATTAAAATATTATATTTATTTATAAAATTAATTTTTCAATATTTGTATTTGTTTTGGTTTGACCATTTTAAAAAATTTATATATTCCTGTAATATTACTGCTCATCTACGAAAATCGACATCCTCTGTGGAATGTAATCCATGGTGGAGGGTATATAAAGTTCGGCCCGGCAGAACTTAACGCCGTTTTTACTTGTTTTTTATTTATGTTTGATCTAATATAAAATATATTCATATATTTAACAATATAAACATATTTACCTAGATGAAACCCCTTCATGAGACCAACGAAATTTGGTCGTTAAAATCGATACTATCCTATTGAATATGCAATTTTGAATTGATTTTTTTTCACATTTGGCCTTTTATTGTCGATGTAAGCAATATTAATTTGTATGGGTTCGGATTGCTTCAAATTCGGGACTTACAACTTTCGTCGTTATAACAGGCAAGACGTTATAAGCGATGTTGTTAGAAGTGATTTCGACTCTATGTACCAATTTTAAATATGAGGCGGAATTGAAAAATGCCTAAATACTCTAAATATTAGGGGGTATCTTGAGTCCTTGTTAGGCAAAAATGTTTACCTCTGTCCCACATATATTGAAAATTTGAACCGCCCAGCTACCACTCTTTCAACCGATAGACAGGCGGACATGGCTGAATCATCTTAGAATTTTACCAGAATGCAGTATATATTTATATTTATGATTTAAATATTTCATGTGTTACAAACGGAATGACAAAATGAATATACCCCCATCATAAAGTTGAGGGTAAAAAGCGGGTCATAATTATGGAACTCTGAAACGAATAATCCACAATGCTCATGTGGAATTTTTTAAAAGTCGAGCTTTTTGCTTGTGAAACAGATAGACACTTTTAAAGGGTAGATTTTGATTCAGTAAAAACACCTTATAAGTGAAAAGTTCTTCTTTCGTAAACAAAGCCCACAATTCCCAAAAAAGAAACCAAAAATGCCCAGTTTTCTTTTAGTCGGTGACTTATAGTGTAATTTGACGTAGAATAGTTTACCCATTTACACCACCCCTTTAAAATTTAACTTTGTGGGATAGTTTAGGACCAATTCGGAAAAAATTTGTGACTTGTTGTTGGCATTGAAGTAACGTTTATGGCAAATATTTTTGTAGAACATTTTGGCACCTTAAACCACTGTTTTAGGGGTGTTTTTACAATTTTACAAAAAATACGCCTATATCGAAGAGCATTGTTTTAATTAATATTGCTGAACACATCTTATACATAAAATGTTCAAGAATGTTCATTGATAACCCCGCTAAAATGACCTCCATAGATAAACGGAGGATAGATATTAAAACGCCGATACACATATATTCTTTGAAGTCTGTTGTATATATATTTATATGAATCTGTGTAAGTTTGTATGTTTGTTCTTTATAGCTGACACTGGGCCGATCATCTTCACAGTATGTTTATGCTGAACCGGTGGTGAAAATAGGCTATACAAATTTTTGATATGTTCAGTGGGCGTGGAACCCCACACAAACTCCGATTTATTCGTTTTTTTATAAAGTGGCATATTCGGAGTACTGTTGCAGCGAAAGTCTTGAATGTTTCTGAAAGTTCACTAATTGTTAGTCTGCACAGTTGTGCCAAAAATGGTCGCTATTGGAAAAGTGGGCGTGGCACCTCACATACGAAGTTAAAACCTGTTATCGAATATATTCAGTTGTATGACACCTAGAGTGCTGAAATGTTGTGTAACTGCATCTAGCATCAATATGCGTAGTTATGACAAAAATGAGCGGTATTGGAAATGTGGGCGTGGCACCTCCCATACGAATATTATTGAATATTGTCAGTCCTATGACACCTAGAGTGCTGAAATTTTGTGTAACTGCATCTAGCATAAACCTGCGTAGTTGTGCAAAAAAATGGGCGGTATTGGGAAAGTGGGCGTGGTACCTCACATATATAAGTTAAAACTATTATCGAATACTGTCAATTCTATAACACCAAGAGTGCTGATATTTTGTGTGAGTATGTGGGCGTGACTCTTCCTATATGAAATTAAAACCGGTTTTAGAGTTTATTCGACACCGAGATGGGCGGAAAGTGGCTGTGACCCTTCCCATACGAAATTAAAACCTGTTTTTGAGTATATTCGACGAATATAAAACAGGCCGGGATTTGAAAGATGGTGAAATTTGGATTTGAATTTTGTAATATTACACGTTTTCTTTGGAATTTCTTAGCACAATAGTAAAGAAAGGTTACAAAAAAGAAATATCCATTCGTCAAATGCCAACGTAAGTCAAGAAAGTTGTTTTTAAATTTGTTTTTAGCCTGGCGAACCGAGCGGGAGTTCAGCTAGTTTTCTATAAAGTTTCATTTTGTTCCTCAGGGAGACTAATCGATTAATCGAACATCTCGTTTTCGAATAAACGAGTGATAGAACAATTTAAAATTTCAAACAATTGGATACCTTAAACAGAGAAGTTATACAGACCGAGAGTGGAAATGGCTCCCTTAGTATATTAAGTCAGTTGGAGCAACATTAGATCAGTTCGTTTTCATTAAAACGTAAACTTTAGTTATTTTTTGTCAAATTGTTGAATCTTGTGATTTGATTGTTTTTATTTGTTCATCGAAAAATAATAATAAATATTTCAGTTAACATCGCTGTTATACTAATGTTTCTCCATATTTAACATGCCAAGGGAGCCATTTTCACTATCGGTCTGTGTAAGCTCTCTGGCACTAATATAATAGTAAAATTCCCTGGACTTCAAAAAGTTTCCGTATAATAAACTCTTTATATTTGTCGCGTATTGTATTTTATTTTTTTTTTTTGACCCACTGTAGTACCTCTTATAACATTCATACCAACACACACGCACATGTGTGCGGAAAAAGTCCTTGGACTGTCTATGATTGCTGAAGACGGAGGGTACAACGAATTGTATTCATTTTAATTGATAAATATTTCATTGTGTACAAAGTTCTTATGGGGCGGGGCGGGGCTTTGTTGCACGAAAAGAGAAAAACAGAATTTATGGATTTCTATTTTTAACATTTAATAAATCAAACGAAAAACTGCTCAGGTTGGCGAAACATAGCAACATTCTTTTTATATAGAGGATTTTTCTATAAGGAAAAACTAAAAGAAATATGTAAATGTATAAAAAGCAACAAAAAGAAGAAAAGGATAATATTTTCAATAATTTTCCCACAGACTGGTGTGCTGCAAACATGTAAAATTGAGTAAGTCCATGTCGTAAAGTCCAAAGACTTTTCGAACAGATGATGAATGTTCATTCAAAATGTCTGGGGAACATGGTGCACCCCCGTTTGGCCCGGGTCCATTGTGTGCGTTAATGAAATTTGATTTTGTCTGCGTAATTCTTTGTATTTCGTAAAGTGTTAATTTTTCTGTTTATCATGAATGATGAACTGCAAAATTTCGTCAATTATCACATCCATATAAAAAACTGTGTTTTTTTTTTCTTTAATATTTATCATATGGTTTTTATTATGTGATTTATTTTTATTTCTTCTTTTTTCGAAATATTTCTCAATTTGGAAAGCACTCGGGAATTAGTCATTATTAATATTTATTGTTTGAAATATTAATGACAAATTGCATAATTTCTTTTGTGGAGAAAGTATAGGCATCAAGGCTTCTAAAGGGGGAAAATATTTCCCATTCCTCTAGGAACAGTGTTAAAGAGAATTTTTGGAAGAAATGGTATTCTTCCAAAAATTGAGTTTGACGACATTGAGAGTATATAGTTTATGCCTCTCTGATCCTTATATGTGCCAGTTAGTATGATAGTGGTCTAAGTCAAAAATTCACAAAAATTGAGATATGCCAATTTTTCTTGTTACTTTGATGAGATCTCTAATTTCAGAACTTTTCTTTTTGGCATTTATAAAAAATGTACCTTTACAATGACATTTCTCATTTTATGCACACCAAAATTATTATACCCTCCACCTCCAGGATGGGGGTATACTAACTTTGTCATTCCGTTTGTAACACCTTGAAATATCGACCTGAGACTCTATATATATTCTTGATCGTCATGAAACTCTAAGACGATCTAGCCATGTCCGTCCGTCTGTTGAAAGCACGCCAGCATCTAAACGAAAGGAGCTAGGACGTCCAAATTTTCCATAAATGTGTCTTATAGACGTAGATCGGTTGGGACAGAAACTAGCCCAAAGGGAAAACATTTTCCTCATAAACGCTAAAAATACCCATAATAAAATACCCTAATATTTTAAAGATTTAAGCATACTTTTTCGACATGTCTGCTTGTACTTACTTGATATTGGGTATGCGCAATCCCCCTATAACAAAAACGTCACCATAAAGGGACAAAAAGGGATAAAAATGGTACATATTAAACAACAACAGCTAGAAAGACGACATTTGATGTGTACATTCCCCTAATTGAGTAGATACATAATATAAAAGTATTTTTCCAAATTCGTACTTTTAAGGGATAAAATGGGAATAGAGGGATAAAAATGGTACCAACCAAACGGTTGCACCTAGAATAATGAAATTCAGTGTATACATTCCTCTGATTACGTAGACACACAAAATAAACGGATTTTTCGAAATTCATACTTTTTGGGGTTAAAATGGAAAAAGGGATAAACATAGTACCGACGAAATGACCGCAGCTAGAGTCATGAAATTCGGAATATACATTCCTCTGACTGCGTATGCACGAAAAATAAAAGGTTTTAACCAAATTCGTACTATTAAGAGATAAAATGGGTACAGCGGGATAAAAATAGTACCAACTGAACGACTTACTAGAATGATGAAATTCGGTGTGCACATCCCTCTAATTGCGTAGACACGTAAAATAAAGAGATTTTAGAAAGTCGTACTCTTAAGGGGGTAAAATAGGAAAAATTGGATAAAAATGGTACCAAACAAATGGCCGCAGAATCATGGAATTCGGTGTATATATTCGATTGACTGCATAGACAAGCAAAATAAAAAGATTTTTCTAAATTCGTACTTTTTACGGCAAAAATTGGTTGAATCTTGAATTTAGGTTATTGTGCACTATGTACATGAGATAATGGATTTTCAAAATTTTTACTTTTGGAATTAAAATAGAATGGAAATACAACCAACTGTTGCACCACTATCTACCAATATTTATGGTATTTAAGCTTTTTTGAAAATATAAATGTAAGAATAACTATTTTTTGGATTGACTTGAAGTATTATTTCGATATGGTAGCATTGCCTTAGAAGCGTGGTTTGAAATAATAAATATGTTATATTTATTTATACAATTATTTTTTCAATATTTGTATTTGTTTTGGTTTGACTGTATTAAAAAAAAAAATTATATTTTCCGGTAATATTACTGCACTTCTACGAAAATCGACAGCCTCTGTGGAATGCAATCCATGGAGGAGGGTATATAAACTTCGGCCCCGCCGAACTTAAAGCCGTTTTTACTTGTTTTTAGAATTAGTTGGAAAGTGGTCTAAGTCCAGCTAAGGATGAATAGTTGATAGCACGCTATCTTCCGAACGAAATGAGCTAGGAGGTTCAAATTTTGTTCAAAGTGGGCGATATCAGCCCCGAGGGAAACATTTTTCCCTAACAAGGACTGACAATACCCTTTAATATTTACAATCTTTAAGCTATTTTTTGGAAAATTTCTGCTTTTTATACACTTGAAATTGCGCACATTCCACTACTAATGTAAAAACGCCAAAAAGTATAAAAAATAGAGGGTGAAATGGGGCAAAAGGGCATAAAAATGGTACTAATGATACGGCAATAGTTAGAAACATGAAATTTGGTGTATACATCCCTATAATTATGTAGGCATGTAAAATAGAGGGAATTTTTCGAAATTCGTACTTTAAGGCATACAATTGCAAAAGAGGGATAAAAATTGTACCAACCAAACCGCTGAAGTTAAAATCATGAAATTCGGTGTATGTATTCATCGGACTGTGTAGACGCGAAACATAAAGGAATTTTTAAAGATTTCTTCGTTTGGCAGAAAATGGGGCAAAAGGGGATAAACAGGCTGCGTAGACCAGCAAAACAAGATGATTTTTCCAAAATCGTAATTTTAGAAGAAAGAAATAAAACTGGTACCAAGCAAACGGCTGTAGCTAAAATCATGAAACGTTTGGTCTGTAGCTGGAATCAATATATTCAGCTGGAGGAAATAGGACCCTAGGGAATGAATGAATAGTAAAGCGTCACAAATTATTTAAAACAGTGGGCATAATAAGCATGCCTTATAGTTTGAAATAGTAAATAAATATCGTAATGTTCATAAAAATATCACAATTTTCCTATGTAAAATCGACAGCCTCGAATCTTCCGGCAAAGATTTGGCCCGAACAAACTTAACGTCATCTTACTTGTTTGATTTATAATGTCCACTTTAAGTGATTCAGATAATTTGAATAACATATAAAATGAAATTATTTGAAAAGCAAATAATAATTTCATTATAAAGTTTTTAAACAAAAAACTTGTAATTATTTATAAATATATTTTCGATTTTTTTAAATAAAATATTTTGTGATTTCTTTCGTTTTTGGTAATAAAATATTAAAATAAAATATTTTTTTGTTTATTCTTTTATTTGAGAAGAATGAAAGTGGTCTAGGTTAGTGCATCCTCTGAAACTAGTGGTTCCCTTAGAGGTACCAACGTTGTCAATTTTTTATAAAAGTAATAGGATATTCCAAGAAAAAAATTTTGTTGGGAAAATATTTATCAATTGATTCAAATATAAACCATTGCATATCTCAAAACGGATAAAGTTTGATTTAGACCACAATCATACTAAGTGGCACATATAATTTAAAGAAAATAATTATAATAATCGGCTTTAGCCCTAAAACCCATTAATGCCCAGACGAATAGTTTTCTACCCCTAAACTAAAAATGAAATTTCTGCAAAACTAGACGGAGTAACAACTATTTGTTGATATTTATCAAATATTTAGAATGCTTGCTTTAATATAATACAACCAAACCCCCCCCCCTTATACAGAGCCTACTTTCCCCGATACACACGCAAAACTTTGAAATACACAAAAAACCTAATTAGAATTAAAAATTATAATTATGTTTTCACACGAAATTGAAAAGTTTTCTATGCTGTAATGCTAAAGTTTTGTTATATTCTTATATGTAAAGACATATTCAATTTACTATTGACATGATTGCTTCATTATTATTAATAATTTACACATGCAACGGCACAAGCGGTATAGAACTACCCCAGCCATATCTTAAAGACCAATATAGATATCAAATTTGTGTGTCCAAAATATTCATAATTGGGCCAAAATTAGGTAGTACTCAAAGAATCAAGAAAAAATCCAACAGGATCAGGTAACGGGCAATAATGAGTTAAGCCGGAAACAGGCACAATGGAGTTAATTGGCGTTTTTAGTTTTTCAATTCCTCATCCTGTTGCCCCTTCAGAGGACTACAAAGTTCCAAAGGATACAATTTTTCAAGAAAATATTTTACAGTACAAGCTCGATTTGCGCAACCCCCAATTATTGTAACTCCCCGATTAGCGCCATTTCTTTTACATTAAGGTCTTTATAAGTGCAACTTTTATTAAAAAATGGTCACGATAAGCGCAGCTTTTGTTTGTGATACAGATTTCTGACGTGGAAAACGAATATCTCTGAATTAGAAACAAAAATATTTAATTCGTTGTTAAAACGAAGAGCTCGGGCTCTGTCAATTTCAACGAACAAGATGTTATAGGCATGCTTTAAATTAAATTTCGTTTTCCCTAGCCTAAAGGCCTTCCCAAAAAGGCGTTGCTACTTATTGACAACGTGACTCGCCACCCAAAATAAAATGAATTATATATCAATGTGACCAAATGTATAGCCATTCTCCAACCTCTCGACTAAAATACAATAAAACTACAAATGTTATATTACAAAAAAATATATTTTAATTCAGCAGACAGCACAACACATTCATCGATTTAAAATTTACTGTATAAGGAGAAGTCGACGAATGGATCAACGAAAGCTTTCATGATGTTATTAAGGAAACTGAAGCTTTAAATACCTCTTATAACGAAAATAAGTATATTATCAAAGGTCTTGACATAAGTATTGAGTGGGCCTCTATTAGGACGATATTACTTATTTAAATCTAAATAATTTGGGTCTTGGTAAGAGCAACAATCTCAGTTAATGCAACTGCCTTGATTTCCTATCGGTTGCGCAAACCGAGCTTTTACTGTATATACTTGTTCGCATACTATGACAACGGCATCAATGTCAAATTAAAGAGGAGAACATATATTAAAAATACTTCAAATGTCATGCTTCTATCCGTATTAGTACAGCATTAACATCTATTTCATGTTTACCCCTTAGTTTTTCTAGTTTTTTCATATCTTGCTTTTTAAGAGAGAAAATTTTAAATATTTGTTAATACTAATCTAATACAGATGGAAGATTGAAATTTAAAGTATATTTAGCACATATTCTCATCTTTGATTTGACATTTATACCGGTGTCATAGGGTGTGGATAAGTATTGAAAATAATTTTTGAAACATTTTATACTTTGGAAATTTGTAGTCAGATGAGAAAATGAAAAACTAAAAACGAGATGTATTAATTTGGTTCAAGTGTAATATGTACTTTCGGACAGTGTAATAACTCAATAACGTTAAGAACAACCCTCGATTAACTAAGAATATGTGTGAGTTTTCTGTCGGCTCAAGTGTTCTCGGGGATTCCTTTGACTGTGTGCAACCCCAGTTGAATGGTTGTCACCAGAACGTGAAGTAATTTCACATTCACAATTTTTGTTCAATAAATAATCCATTGAAAAGAAATGCAGCAAAATTATAAGTCATAATCGAATTTTAAGATTGGAAATGATAAATTAGTTGTTAATAGCTTTAATTTTTATTAACTTACTTAGCTTTTATTTAGTTTTCTTATGAACTAATATATATATGTTTGTGGTTCTCCTATATATACAGGGACAGTGGAACGTATATATCATATATTACTTAGATTAACATGTATATGCATGTGTATATGTAAACGTATATTTTTCCTTTAACATTTACATCACTCATACGCCCGGGTGCACACCATTCTTTGTGGACTTATTCCAAACCCATTTCTTTTATTTTCTTTGGCTTAGACTTTTCTTTCTTTGTTTTATTTTTTAACGAAATTAAATTATTGATTTGTTTATTTTGTTGATTTCATCACAGCATCTTTCTTGTCGGTATTCGCACAAATTGTGGCACTTAAGAAAATGTTTACACAACTAAACGGCACAATCACAACTAAACGGCAACAGCCAGCAATCACGGCGAGAGGAACATGTGCTGCGTCGAGTGCGGAACCTCGAGGAGAACAATGGAAAACTCAACAATAGAATGTTTTCGGCTCTTTAAAGGGTTACCAATTCACAAATGCCCAAAATACTTTGTCAACAAAAAGTTTTCAGTTAATAAGTCTTCGTTTTCACAGTGTTTGTATGGAAGGTGTTGATTAATTGCTTAAGAGTGAAATAGGATACGTGTTGATTGTAAAGTCAAAAATTGTGAAAAGTGCTTTTGGAAAAAGCTGAGTAACTTTTTATATTATGGAGAAAACGATTTTTCGGCATATGATAGCAGACAAAATAGGGAATATTTCTGACAGAATAGTTTCAGAAACCCAGATAGAGAAAGTTCAAAAAATGCAATTGCAACCGAGAATTTTGTATTTTTGCAACTCTTGGAGCTTTTTTTCGCAAGTAACTACATATGGGCATCTTCCAGTGGCCAGTACGCGACATTCGCACGCCTTAAACTACGCCAAAAACAAGAAAAAACCTAAAAAGTCGAGCAGCCTTTTTAGTGTTCTAAAGCGCTTAAAGAGTACTACATTTTAAAAATATGTCGTCAGGATTTAGTACAAAATTATAAACAATTTTACATTGAAACGGACGTTACAAAAAACAGAAGTACCTCTGAAGCTCTTATAGAAATATATATTCAAGTTTCATAATGAAAAAAGTCGTCGAAATAAGGAAAAATAAAGTTAAAAGCTATTCGTGTTGTCTGATTTCATTTTTTGGTAGAACTCTGAAAATAAAATGTACACTCAGAAAAATTTGAGTAAAATCCATACCCCAATTTAGCTCAACAATTTTACTCCAGTTTAAAAAAATCCTTAAAAGTAGGAAATTTAACTAAGTATGAGTTAAGTTTCCTTATTTCAAAGTCATAGTAAATAGTTTATTTACTAGAAATAGGGGAGTAAACTTATTGGGAAACATTTCTTTAGATCTAATAAAAAATTCTTAAAATTAAGTAAATTGCGTGGAAGAAAATTTACAATGTTTTAAGTATGAAAAAAATAAGATTTTTTTTTCGTATGGAAAAATTCCATTTGGGAAATTTTAACTAAAAAAACGCGTTCTTTCTTTAAATTAAGTTAATTTGTATTCCGAAATTTATGCCGAGTTTTACGTACATTTAAGTATTAATGAACTTATACAAAATCACTTGAAATTGTTTAGAAAATTCTTGAATATTAACCTAAGTAGCAATTCTCGTTCGTTTGCAGGGACTTATTTCTTAAATACTTCAAGCATTATTATATACTACCAATGCGAAGGCGCCTATCTTGCCTTCGAAGCAATAATGGAGTATTAGCTCTTAATGACAGAGGTATCATGAAACTTTTGTTCAAAACATGTACTACTTTGAAAGAAAAGTTTGATCTTCATATGAGGAAATATTGCTTTAGCACTATACGAAGTTCAGTTTTCCTAAATTTTAGTTCATTTTAAGTCGTTAAAAGGTTCACTTTCTTCTGAGTGTAATGATTGAAAGTCATATTTTCCATATCTCTCGCGAAAATGAAAATTTTGTAAAAATATCAAATTAAAATAAAATATTAATTGTTAATTTTTTAAATTTTGAGAAGAATGAAAGTGGCCTAAGTCAGTGCATCCTCTGAAAGTAGTGGTTCCTTTAGAGGTACCAAAGTTGTCAATTTTTTTATAGAAGTTCGATATAGTAATAGGATATTCTAAGAAAAAATGTTGTGCCTCGATTGAAAATATGTATCAAACATAAACATATGTATCAAATATAAACATATGTATAAACATAAACCATTGCATATCTCAAAACGGATAAAGTTTGACTTAGACCACTTTAATACTAATTGGTATATATAATCTAAAGAAAATAATAATAATAATCGGCTTTAGCCGTATACAATAAGAACAAAATTTACTGAGATTTAGTAAAAATATACTTGGTTTGAAGAAAATTGAACTAGAATCAAGTTCAAAACATGTACTACTTTCAAGGAAAAGTTTGAACTTAATGTGAGGTTTTCTTCAAGTTACTATGTTTAGTAAAAAATTACTTGTTTTGAGTAAAAATTTACTTCATTTTAGGAAAATTTTATTAAATATAATAAAAATTTACTTAATTTTAGGACAATTTTATTAAATATAGTAAAAATTTACTTAGATTTAGGAAAATTTCAGCAAAATATTACCTAGATTTGGTAAAAATATACTTGGTCTGAGGAAAAACGTATTGCAATTTTCCTCAGTTTGAGTAAATATTTACTTTGTTTGAAGAAAATTGAACCAGAATCAATTTCAAAGAAAAGTTTGAACTTTATATGAGGAAATATTGCTTTAGCGCAATACGAAATTCAATTTTCCTAAATTTTAGTTAATTTTAACTCATTATAGGGTTCACTTTTTTCTGAGTTTAATGAATGGAAATCATTTATCCAATTTGTATTTTTAGTTTACCGTGCTCTACCGAAATGCCCACATTATTTGTCAAAAAAGATCGATCTTCCAAAAAATATGGACGAGTTCCAAACCTAGTATAACTGTATTTTGCTATTTAAGCGTTATGAGCTTTATTTACAAATTTGGTGTCTTTGGTGGCCCAGACTGAAATTTTCCGGCAAATTTTTTCGTAGAACATTTTCTCGGGTCAAGATCTTCCGCAAAAGCGATCCTCATAAATTCTTCTAGTTCTAACAATAAGAATTCTCTCAGACATTCCCCATTAAATCCCAGCCAAATTTGTTTTTTGCTGTTTCTTACTGTTTACAACACTGGGTCAAAATGGGTTAACTTACAACAGTTTTTCACTTAGTATAATGCTGCCTTCGGTCAAAAAATGAAAACTTTGATCCACAGTAAAAATAATCTCAGACCAACTGGACAATAAGTTTATTCTACAAAAGTGATCTACTCAACATGTCCTTTCAAAATTATAATTAAGTTGGACAGTGTTCATATCCATAATTTAGTACCACCACATTTATGTGGTATTATTGGGCATTTGAGCTATCCCCAAAATGGCAACCCTAGAAACACGCAGCATAAATACGCGTCAATGCGCCACGAAATTATCAGCTGTTGCCAAACTGTGTGTTTTCTCTTGAGATTTTTTTCACTTTTCACAAAAACAATTTGCACAGTGCTCCGAAACCAGAACAATCAACAACAATCAACAAAATCTGTCATAGCAAATAATATCGGGGAATAGTTTGTCGCTGATACGAATAAAACAATTACAAGAGAAAAACTTTTAATCGATGACATACAAATAAATTCACGGATCAATGTAAAATTAATTGGGTCCTTCACTTCGTCCAATGTCGCCACACTGTGCTCAGTAGTATGTTGTTGTTTTTGTATTTGTAGCCACAATTGATATGGAACCGACAGTGCCTGACGTCATGGAATCTCTATTCAATTGAGGAAGTTGGTGTATTACGTCCTATGGCTATGTTGAGTTCATTGTTACGTACTGCAATATTGATGGATGGACGACACGCTACATCATTTCATCGACACTCGCTTGCCTCTTCACAAGAAGTCTGACTCTCTGTACTCATGTGCAGCATGAGCATGACGACAGCGATTTCTCAATGCTCAATCATAACAACAAATTGTTGCGTGTTTTGGCAAATGTGGCAAGAATTCAAGATAGGGGTGCATGTACATATTCACAACATATATGAGGCATTTCGTGGGTAATGTTTTTCGACTGACGAGAGGAAGGATATCTTTGCTTTGCCTGTGGCATAAACACCAATAGCAGTGAAAAGTGGCCGCTTGTTAATATACATGTAATATAATCTATATACACTATGCTACAAAATTTTACGAACGTTGCTACATATTATATTTTATTTATTTTTATTTTCTGGAGACTGGAGAAGGAGGCCTAGAATTTTAACCATTTTAATAAAAGGAATGTGGTTATAGTCTTCGCCATCCCCAATTGAGATCCCATAAACGAATGTCTGGATAGAGTCCTCACATTTACAAACGGATCTAAAATGGATGCACCGGGCAGGTGTCTACATAGACGAAATAGAGAACAAACACAGTAGGCAATCTTATATGATCAAAGACGTGTTTCAAGCTGAAATTCTGGCGATTTCCAAAGTCACATTATTAATAATAAACAACATAAGAGTAGGCTTGTTCGCAACGAAAGGCCGTCTTCAGTATAATAGCGAAAACAAATATTTTTTCCCACAATGGAAAACCGGTCGAGACCGACTACAAAAAACCGGTATAACCGGTTTTCCGAAAACCGGAAGGTTCGTGGCTATACTAGATCATGATAGGACAAAGAATCGCGGTACTGCCCACACAAACTATACCTTAAAATGATCAATTAGTACTCGTTTTATCTTCAAAGCATACGAAGTAAGGGGATATGAAAGAATGATCCCGTGCAAAGCCGGGTAAAAAGCTAGTAAATATATAAATATTTCCGTAAATATTGAAACAATTTATATAAAATAATTGAAGCAATTTATGGGAAGGAGCTTCGGTCCTAATGTACAAACATACGTTTTGAAAGCCTGGTGACTAAGAACATACCTGGTATATAAAATTATACTTGATTTTAATGTTGCATGTAATTGTTCTCTTGCAATGAATGACTCATATGCATGGGTATATCCCAGCGAAATTTGATGTTTCAAAGAACCACGTCACATTACCTTGGGGCCTTTTCAGCTTTCGATAATTTGAATTCGAGATTGTTAAGAAAACAACAACAAATATTTTCTGAAAACTTGGAACTTAAAAGTGAATAATTTCTGTGCCTTTCCAGCGAGCACTTTAAAACACAAATCGGAAGAAAAATGTGGAAGTTATAAAAATTGATAAGTTACTGCGGATTTAATAAAAAATGTCTCACAAATGGTCAATGATAAATCGAAAATATTTTGGAACGGCACATAAAATAAAGCAAAAATAAATTTTAGTCGGAAACATCCACAAATTCTTTTGAAGTCAGCTGTTCTAATTATAATTATATAATAATATATATATAATATAATAATAAATAATAATATATATATAATAATTATTTATATTATATATTTTATTGATTTGTATACCCTCCACCTCCAGGATGGGGGTATACTAACTTTGTCATTCCGTTTGTAAAACCTTGAAATATCAACCTGAGACCCTATAAAGTATATACATTATTGATCCTCATAAAATTCTAAGACGATCTAGCCATGTCAGTCTGTTGAAAGCACGCTAACATATAAACGAAAGGAGCTAGAAAGTTTGCATCCAAATTTTGCATAAATACGTCTTATAGTCGTAGATCGGCTGGGATTGAAAGTGGGCGAAATCAGCTCAAAGGGAAAATTTGTTCCCTCACAAGGACTAAAGATACCCATAATATTCCCTAATATTTTAGAGTATTTAAGCATATTTTTTCAATATGTCTGCTTGTACTTACTTGATATTAGGTGTGCACATTCCCCCTATAACAAAAATGTGCACCACAAGGTAATTTTTATTCGTAGGGGGTGAAATGGGGCAAAAAGGGATCAAAATGGTACCTTTCAAACGGCAACAGGTAGAAACACAAAATTTGATGTGTACATTCCTCTAATTGAGTAGATACATAATATGAAATTATTTTTTCCAAATTCGTACTTTTAAGGGATAAAATGGGAATAGAGGGATAAAAATGGTACCAACCAAACGGTTGCACCTACGGTTCGTACTTTTTGAGATTAAAATGAAAAAGGGATACAAATAGTACCAACCAAATGACCGCAGCTAGAGTCATGAAATTCGGAATATACTTTCCTCTGACTGCGTATACACGAAAAATAAAAGGTGTCTTCCAAATACGAACTTTTAGGGGATACAATGGGTACAGAGGGATGAAAATAGTACCAACCGAACGACTTACTAAAGGGTGATTTTTTAAGAGCTTGATAACTTTTTTTTTAAAAAAAACGCATAAAATTTGCAAAATCTCATCGGTTCTTTATTTGAAACGTTAGATTGGTCCATGACATTTACTTTTTGAAGATAATTTCATTTAAATGTTGACCGCGACTGCGTCTTAGGTGGTCCATTCGGAAAGTCCAATTTTGGGCAACTTTTTCGAGCATTTCGGCCGGAATAGCCCGAATTTCTTCGGAAATGTTGTCTTCCAAAGCTGGAATAGTTGCTGGCTTATTTCTGTAGACTTTAGACTTGACGTAGCCCCACAAAAAATAGTCTAAAGGCGTCAAATCGCATGATCTTGGTGGCCAACTTACCGGTCCATTTCTTGAGATGAATTGTTCTCCGAAGTTTTCCCTCAAAATGGCCATAGAATCGCGAGCTGTGTGGCATGTAGCGCCATCTTGTTGAAACCACATGTCAACCAAGTTCAGTTCTTCCATTTTGGGCAAAAAAAAGTTGGATATCATCTCACGGTAGCGCTCACCATTCACAGTTACGTTACGATTCGCATCATCTTTGAAGAAGTACGGTCCAATGATGCCACCAGCCCATAAACCGCACCAAACTGTGACTTTTTCTGGATGCATTGGTAGCTCTTGCAATGCTTCTGGCTGATATTCACTCCAAAATCGACAATTCTGCCTATTTACGTACCCATTGAGCCAAAAATGAGCTTCGTCGCTGAACACAATTTCTTTCTTTCTGAACTTTCTTAACAGAGCACGCATTTTGATAATAAAATTCAATGATTTGCAAGCGTTGCTCGTTAGTAAGTCTATTCATGATGAAATGTCAAAGCATACTGAGCATCTTTCTCTTTGACACCATGTCTGAAATCCCACGTGATCTGTCAAATACTAATGCATGAAAATCCTAACCTCAAAAAAATCACTCTTTAGAATGATGAAATTCGGTGTGTACATCCCTCTTATTGCGTAGACACGTAAAATAAAGAAACTTTAATAAAAATTTAATTTTTTGCTCAAAATAAAAAATTATTTGTTCACATTGTCGCCAACTACAATATAAGTATAAAATAAATTTTGAAAAAAAAAAAATATTTTGTGTTGACTCTTTTTTTTACTTAGCCTCGATAACCATACATTTGGCTTACACTGGATCCTTATCCTTAATATAAAATAACATTTTTTTCAAAATTTGTTTTCACACACACATAGATATTGCTGTTGGCGACAATTCTAAAAAAGAATATTTTATTTTGAGTGAAATTTAAATTTTTCATTTATTTGATTTGAACTGGGATATTGTCCTGGCTCAAGACCATTTTGCATCTATATTTAATAGAATGCAAATTTATTTACAAATGACATGGTGACATTTATTACTTGGCTGCAGACTACCACTATCATGATTTCCACCCTGTCTAAAGGTTTCATTCAGGTGGCTTCGCAGCGACTTTTCAACATCAAACCCGGCCTCTATAAGGAGATGATTTTCACAAACGAACGAGAATCACAACTCACTTGCCGAATTTGCGTTTAAAAAATCGCACCAAGTAATAAAGTACACATGCCATCTTACAAGCATCTCATTGAGTTGCATATGTAAGTATGTGTATATGCAGGTATAGTTACCCAGCAATACTTCTGCCGTGCCAACGCTCATTTGTTTTAGTTTTTTCGTTTGTATTTTTTTGGTCTGTAATCAATATTTGATTTGAACTGGGATATTGTCCTGGCTCAAGACCATTTTGCATCTATATTTAATAGAATGCAAATTTATTTACAAATGACATGGTGACATTTATTACTTGGCTGCAGACTACCACTATCATGATTTCCACCCTGTTTTTATTTATTTTTTTTTTGTTATCGCATCTTAGTTATCCAGTCTTAAAGAAAAACAGCCATTCATTCATATGAACCACGACTGGCTCAGCAATACCATATCCGATCAAACCAATTTGTATACCCTCACTCTACAGAGTAGGAGGGTATATATCATTTGGGACAAGAAAAAGTGTAACGTGTAAAAAGTAAAAAGTGTTTGGATCACATCTGTTTCACGACATTTTTAGTTGTTTGGGCCATGTCTGCCCGTCCGTCAGTCTGTCTGGCTGGTGTACACGATAAATTTCGATATGAGCTACGGAATCAATTCAAACTTTGCAATATTTTTTCCAAACTTAGTTTCAGTTCGAAGATGGGCGAAATGGCCCAAAATTAAAACTAATGTAACTTCCACACGGATATTTGGAATCATCTATATTATAATCACTTTAAGTGTACTAAATTTGGCGGGTTTTGCCATGCCCCTTCTGGCACCTTCCAAACAAATTACCCTAAAATATGTAAAATTAAAGCTGTTAAAACTTCTATACAAATGATAGGAATACTGTGAAATCTGATGTTTGATAATGCTTTTATAGAAGTAGCATTCGCATGGGATATGGGCAATATTGCCACACCCTTTCTAGTACCTCCCACACAAAGTGTCATAAATTTTGGTTATAATAAAACCAATAGAACATCCATACGGGTAGTGCAAATCATTTGCAATTTGATATGCGAACATGTATTTATGAACATGTCACTTTAAAAACCCCTTCTTATACATCCCACACAATTTACTATACCCTAGGCATTATTAAATCCTTCATAACTTCTATGAATGAGTCCATTATGATTTGATATTTTATCATGTTTATATAACTGTTTCATAAATGTGGAAGCTGGAAACATGTCTTCTAAGTAAAATGTAATTCCTCATAGCTTCCGTATATATGTTCTCTGAGTGTGAGTGTATATATATAAGTCGGTTAAGCCGACTGAAGCTTACTTACTTGTTCAGTACAGCAATGGCTTCTCAATAGTCACGTGTGGGTTCTTTGTACCCCATTTTGACATAACCACAGAGATTAAATGAGCTTCATGAAGGTTGGACTGAAGGCAGATCTCTTCTCGAACATTTTCCACATAAAATTCTTACAGTTTGCGTTAAAGGCTCACTACTTCGGAATTAAGTTTTTAATATTTCCCAATTTTATTCGAGCGTATATCGTCCCACTTTGCAAATGTCTAACATAAACCTAAAAATAAAAATGAATTTAAATGTGATTTTTTTTTTTTTTTTTTTTTTTTTGAATGTTATTCTACATTTCAAAGTCAAGGTAATCGGTAGTTCATACAAGGATTTGCTCATACTCTTGCCAGCAGGACTTTCAATTTTTGTGGAAATTGCAGTGTCTATAGTTCTGCAAATAAAATTTAAGATTTGTAAAATATTAAGACGCGTGTAAAATAGTTCGTAAGAAAAAATCATCTTTCCAGAGATTTTCAGAAAAATCGGACATGAAACTCTTGCAGTTCCGTTTGACATCGAATGTTCAGATGGAAATTTTCAACATTTGCTCGTATGATTCGTCCAATTTCTCAATTTCAAATTGAAAAAGTGTAAAAATACTATACACTCTATTATATTTCATAGAAAATATTCTCTACCTGGTTCGATTTCACCTCACCGGCAGATTGTTGTCAAAGAATATCTAAATGATATTGATAACCAGTTCCGAAATATATTGCTGGGATGTGTGTATCTAGGTACTTTTACAAAAAAACGCAATTTGTGATTTTTTATTCTCCTTGGAAAGCATAATTAAATTATGATGAAATATTCATATGGTGGTGGTGGTGTATCTATAATACTTCAAATATATGTAATTGGATTATCCAGCTGTATATCGCCTGTTTAATGTTCAATTAAATTCAGTGATTATCACTTCGACGAAGTGATTGCTATTCAATTAGTTTCAAAATAAATATCTGCGATGCTGTTTGCTGCTCTTTGTTTTTATTTAAAATATCTTAAAATTCAAAAATATAACAGACAAGGTCAAATTTGAACATTTGGATAATTAAATATTGTCTAATTAGCAGGATATAAATGAATTTACACTTTAATTCAATAAAAAGGAGATATTCAGCTGTTCGGCATAACTTGTGTGCGATCAGTTAAGACATTTCTTTGGGATGAGGTCAATGGAATTTTTATTTCTAAAACTAAAATGCACCTAAAGGATCAGATACCAAATTAAAATCTCTAATTATTAGGACAGAGTAGCGAATGCTGAACAATTGCAGCTTTTTTCGCGACTTTAATCATCGATGAAATAAATCGATATGTATTTAATTTCAAATTGTATGGAAGAGTTATTGGACCAATTCCATGAGAAACATAACCCCTTGGCTTCTCCGATTTTAATGAAAGTTTGCAAATTGTACTTCTGAATAAGACAAGAAAAGCTGATTTCCCTATTTTCAAAAAAAAAAATACAAAACGGCACCTCTTGACATGTAAACCAAGTCACTAGTGTGGAACGAAAATCAGGAAAAAATTGTCGTATTTTAATTTTTTATTTTCTAATTTCCTTGCATTGTTTTTATAGACCAAAAAGTACACTAGGGTGGATCGAAAATCAGGAATTTTTCATAAGGCAATTTTAACAAATTTGTTACTTTTTTGTGTTAGGAGATACAAAAAGTAGTGTTCCGAATATTAAGGAAATTTCTTCTAGATTAAAAAAAAAATAATTCATATTTTTAAACCCTTCACCTCCAGCATGGGGTATACTAACTTTATCATTCCGTTTGTAACACCTTGAAATATCGACCTGAGACCCTACAATTATATGGGGCATTCCACGACATATCGGTCAGTTCAAAAAAAATATTTTTGATATCCTCCATTTCTTAAATTTTTTTAGTACCCACTAAAAAACACCCCTGGTATACTTTGAGTTTTATTTGATTACTCGTTAAAAAGATATAGCTTTTTTAAAAATCGTTAAATAGTAGCTCTTTTCTCTGTCTTTTGCTCATAACTTCGTCAATAATGGTCCAAATTGGGTATTATTTTTTAATATTTTGTTTTTTTTTTTAAATCACTTTTCAGAAAAAATATCGAAAAAAAAATATTCACAATGTTTTTGTATACAAATTTTGATTTTTTAAATTAAAACTTTATTTTTTAATTTTTTGTACTCCTCGATTTTCTCGAATTCTGCAAATTTTCTATTTATTCTGTTAATTATTATAGGCACACTTTCAACCAAGACTCAAAATTTACAGAATAGATGTTTAAAAAAAAAATAGAGAAAACATTGTGAATATTTTGTTCAATAGTTTTTCTGAAAAAAAAAAAAACAAAAATATTAAAAAAATAATATCCAATTTGGACCATAATTGACGAAGTTATGAGCTGAAAAAGAATGACTGAAAAAATAACTTCTATATAACAATATTTAAAAAAGCTATATCTTTTTAACGAGTAATCAGAAAAACTCAAAGTATACCAGGAGGTGTTTTTAGTGGGTACTAAAATGTAAAAAATGGAGGAAATCAAAAAAATATATTTTTTTTTTAACTGTCCGATTTGTCTTGGATTGTCCCATATATATTATTGATCGTCATAAAATTCTAAGATGAACTAGCCATTTCCATCTGTCCGGCATTGTGTTGAAAGCACGCTAGCATCTAAACGAAAGGAGCTAGGACGTCCAAAATTTCCATAAAAGCGTCTTATAGTCGTAGATCGGTTGGGATTGCAACTGGGCGAAATACCCCTAATAACACTGTCCAACAAATTTTTGAATTGTTCAGGATAGCGTCCCTATAATTCTGAAAGGGACATCTTGAGTAGATCATTTTGGAGAATAAACTTATAGTCCAGCTGGTCTGAGTTTCTTTTTATCGCTGGTCAAAGTTTTCATTTTTTGGTCGAAGGGAGCATTATGTTAACTGAAAAAAGTGTTACAAGTTAATGTCTGAGAGAATTTTTATTATCAGTGGAATTTCACGGGGATCATTTTTGTGGAATATCTTAACCCTCTACCTCTTCTCCTTATGGGTAAATTTGACCCTTTTTTCGAGAAAATCAAGAAAAGTCCATTCAAATATCACATTTAAGGATTAAAATATTCTAGGAAAATATTTGCCGGGAAATTTCAGTGGGGGTCTCCGAAGACACCAAAGTTGTAAATAATGATCTTCCCGCTTAAATAGAAAAACTACTTGGGTTAAAATTGGTCCATGTTTTTTTGTAAAATCGATCTTTTTCGACAAAAAATGTGGATATTTCGGTAGAGCACGGTAAACAAAAAATAATAATTGGATATTTTTGCAAAATTTTCATTTTCGCGGGAGATATAGCTAAAATGATTTGGTATGCATGACATTTTGGTTGTGTAATTTTCTCGTGATCTATCCAACGGCTCCGGCAGATGTTTTGAATGTGTGTTAAGAACCAATGTCGCTTGTAACATGTATGTAGTAAGTCGCGAAAAAAGCTGCGATTGTTGCAAAAATCCAAAATTCGCGGTTGCAATTGCATTTATTTCAACTTTCTCTATCAGGGTTTCGGAAACAATTCTGTCACAAATATTACCTATTTAGTCAGCAATCATATACCAAAAAATCCTAGCATTCTCTATATGATACAAAGTTACGCGGGGTATTCTAAAGACGCTTTTTACAATTTTTGACTTTACAGCCAACATTTATAGAATCGTTCCGAAATGTTATACCACATAAATGTAGAGTCAGCATAGGAAAGGACTGCCCGAAAGTCTTTTTTTGTTTCAAAGCGAATTTATACATAAATATGGAACAATTGAATCACAGTTTTCTTGGCTAGTTAGCTCTTATTAATTATGTTTTAATAAGTTGAACAATTATTCGATTAATCCGTTAATCGAATAGCTATTGAGTCCTTTATTCGATTAATTGGAAATTCTTTGTTTTCTAATAAACGGTTAATCGAATATATTAAAAGTCCGAATAATTGGTTACCCTAGTACCAACCAAGCGGCTGCAACTAGAATAATGAAATTCAGTGTATACATTCTTCTGATTGCGTAGACACGTAAAATAAAAGGGTTTTTCAAAATTCGTACTTTTAGGGGGGTAAAATGGAAAAGGGGATACACATTTTACCAACCAAATGACAGACTACCACGATCATGATTTCGACCATGTCAAAAGTCTTTTCAAGTGGCTTCGCAGCGACTTTTCAACATCAAACCCGGTCTCTATAAGGAGATAATTCACACAAACGTAATAAAGTACACATGCCATCTTACAAGCTTCTCATTGAGTTGCATATGTAAAGGGTGTTTTTTATTGAGGTATAGAACTTCGAATTGAAATAAAACACAAGAAAATCGTTTTAATGTCCATCAATTTGGCTTTATTGGAAGGATAATTTTATGCCATTAATGTTTAAATATGATTTCGGGCATGTGGCCGCCGCGGCTGGCTCGAATATAGCCAATTCTACAGGTCCAATTTTCAACCACTTTGAGTTGATGGACAAAGCTCCAATTGCTGTGCACGGTGGCGAATCGATTCATTCGGGTCCTCTTCAACACTTTGCTCTACAGCGGCAATTGTTTCTTCGGTGCGCTCTGTTCGACGTCTCTGCGGATGCGTATTATCACATAGAGTAAACGTAGTGCGAAAACGATCCATGGTTAACCGAATTAATTGCTCTGATGGACGATTATGTCGACCATAAAATGGACGGAGCTTGCGGTGAACTTCGCGAACTGAACCATTACTTTCGAAATAAATTTGCACTATTTGCAAGCGTTGTTCTTTTGTCAACCTGTTCATGATGAAATGGCAAACCAAACTAAATATTAATCACTTGACAGCTGACAAAATGGCCGCCAGTTAAAAAAGTGATGCCAACTTAAAGTTCTATACCCCAATAAAAAACACCCTTTATATGCAGGTATAGTTACCCAGCAATACTTCTGCCGTGCCAACGCTCATTTGTTTTAGTTTTTTCGTTTGTATTTTTTTGGTGTGTAATCAATATTTGATTTGAACTGGGATATTGTCCTGGCTCAAGACCATTTTGCATCTATATTTAATACAATGCAAATTTATTTACAAATGGCATGGTGACATTTATTACTTGGCTGCAGACTACCACGATCATGATTTTGTAAGATGGCATTACTTGGTGCGATTTTTTAAACGAAAATTCGGCAAGTGAGTTGTGATTCTCGTTCGTTTGTGTGAATTATCTCCTTATAGAGGCCGGGTTTGATGTTGAAAAGTCGCTGCGAAGCCACTTGAAAAGACTTTTGACATGATCGAAATCATGATCGTGGTAGTCTGCAGCCAAGTAATAAATGTCACCATGCCATTTGTAAATAAATTTGCATTCTATTAAATATAGATGCAAAATGGTCTTGAGCCAGGATAATATCCCAGTTCAAATCAAATTATTTTTTGAATATTTTTATTTGTTTTGGTTTGGTTTGGCTATATAAAAAGTTAATGACATTTTCCTGTAATGTTACTGCACATCTACGATAATCGAGTCTCTGTGGAATGCAATCCATGGTGGAGGGTATATAAAGTTCGGCCCGGCCGAAATTAGTACCGTTTTTATTTGTTTTTTTTCTTATTTCCTTGTATTAATTAAATAAACCAAAAAGTACCTCTTCGATTTGTGAAAATAATTTTTTATCAATAGTTAATAATGTGAGTAAGACGCTCTATTTCATGATAGAGTTCCTGATAATTTATATTTATAGAAAATAATAAAATATTTTTTTATTAATAGCTAATAATGTCAGTAAGACGCCCCGTTTCATGATGGAGCTCCTGATACTTACTCTACAACAATTGTAAACGTTATTGCAGACCAAATTAAAAGTATTTAATAGAAATAATTAAAACGACGTACTTTAAACTGTGGATGATAATTAATAAAATTAATTCTCTAAATATTTCGTCTTTATCACCGCCCTTTCGTGAATTTGGCAGAAGTATTTTTACGAATTTAGTATGTATTACTTTTAAAGCATTTTTTACCAAATCCGCTATAATTTCCAGAATTCTGATCGCAAATTGTGATTTTTGGAAACTCTGCTGGACAAATTCACACAGATTTTCTTAAATAAGCTATATATATATTCATTGAAAGCTTCAGGTTTCTCCTTTTCAACTTCGAGAGAAAAGAGAAAATCCGTTGACAACCAACTAAGTTACAGGCTTATAAGGTACTAAAAACCGATTTTTTGTCCGTAACTCAAGATATTGGGGGTGTCTGCGATATTTCAAATTCTTGCTCTACCCGACAATACCTACACTCAAAGGAATTTGTCAGTAAAAGAAAGCAAAACATCTGCTATAAGAGTAGATTTTCTGCTGATAAAGAGATAGTAGATTTGTAACTGCTGAAATAGCAAACAAGTGTTTGCTGTTTTTAGCAATAAAGAAAAAAACGGTTTCTTGAAACTTTAAGCATATGTACAGAACAATTTTATTAACAACACTTTTTAGAATAAATGTTTTTTTAAGGAAATTTATTACCACTGAAAGATATTGTGATTGCCTTTTTAATGATAAAGAGTGATTTTTTTGAGGTTAGGATTTTCATGCATTAGTATTTGACAGATCACTTGGGATTTCAGACATGGTGTCAAAGAGAAAGATGCTCAGTATGCTTTGACATTTCATCATGAATAGACTTACTAACGAGCAACGCTTGCAAATCATTGAATTTTATTACCAAAATCAGTGTTCGTTTTTTTTTTTATCGACAAATTTTGTTCAGCGATGAGGCTCATTTCTGGTTGAATGGCTACGTAAATAAACAAAATTGCCGCATTTGGAGTGAAGAGCAACCAGAAGCCGTTCAAGAACTGCCCATGCATCCCGAAAAATGCACTGTTTGGTGTGGTTTGTACGCTGGTGGAATCATTGGACCGTATTTTTTCAAAGATGCTGTTGGACGCAACGTTACGGTGAATGGCGATCGCTATCGTTCGATGCTAACAAACTTTTTGTTGCCAAAAATGGAAGAACTGAACTTGGTTGACATGTGGTTTCAACAAGATGGCGCTACATGCCACACAGCTCGCGATTCTATGGCCATTTTGAGGGAAAACTTCGGAGAACAATTCATCTCAAGAAATGGACCGGTAAGTTGGCCACCAAGATCATGCGATTTGACGCCTTTAGACTATTTATTGTGGGGCTACATCAAGTCTAAAGTCTACAGAAATAAGCCAGCAACTATTCCAGCTTTCGAAGACAACATTTCCGAAGAAATTCGGGCTATTCCGGCCGAAATGCTCGAAAAAGTTGCCCAAAATTGGACTTTCCGAATGGACCACCTAAGACGCAGCCGCGGTCAACATTTAAATGAAATTATCTAACGTTTCAAACGCAAACGCTTATTTTGTATCTATTTTTATAATTTAATTATCAGCAGCCATTTTTAGTAGACTGCAAACACTTTAGCAGTGTGATGCAAGATTGCAGAAAAACTGATATAATAGCAGAAAATTGCCTGCTGATAGGCAGCAGACAATCGCTGCTGTTAATAACAAACTTTTTCCTTTAAGTGTACAAGACCAATAATAATATCAATTCCCAGAGTTTTCTACTTCATATTTTTTGTAGTACAGTGTTATCCTGTCATATGTAAAATGTAATTCCTTCTAACTTCCTTATATATATATATATATATTCCAATTTGGTTGACCTTTCTGTGGAATATGAAACAGCAGCTAATTGCGAATTATTTTCATTATTAATATTTGCTTACTTGGATGATACGATAAAATCAACTACAATGCTTTGTAGTCCAGAAAAGACCAATTTTGAGCCATTTGATTGTGGAAACAACGCAATTGTAAATTCCGAAAAATTCCAGGATTTCAGTCCATATCGACAACCCTAGTACTATGTAATTCCCCTATAACGATATGGTTGACGTATGAGTTATATTAATAGAGTATGTATGATATTACTCATTCACCCCTATCGCGAATAAATGTTTCCTCAAAATGGATTCCCTTTTGACCAAATTCCAATCGGCAACATTATTGTTCCCTTGTTCGAAAAAATTCCCCCTATCGTGAATGATTTTTTCATTTCATTTTGTCTAGCGAACAGAATGGCGAAATGTTTATTTTTGTCTTCAAATATTAAATAAAACTGAAAATAGTTGTTTTACACGACTTCGTGATCTCTGATTCTTGATACCCACCCTCTGCAAATAACCGCTGTCAAGCACTGGGTTTTACAATTGGATGAATCGCGAAACAACTCTAGTTTAGTTGCACTTCTCAAAAAAAAATAAAAAGTTTTGCCTTTTAGAACGTTAACAACTAAAATAAATAAAACTAGTATATACAAAAGTGGAGAAAACCCTAGCCCTTGAGACTGAAAGTTTGGATATATAATTAGAGCTATATCCGTTATTACTGATTCGATCAGTTCGACATATACATTGAATATTGCAATTGCACAATTGCATCTTGTAAGAATGTTGACAATCACTTTTTAACAATTAATCGGGATTTTCCCCAAAACACTACATGGAACATATGTGGTTCCTGAGGTGCTGTGATTCCGCCGCGTACATTAAAAGAAAGCCTAAAATGTAGGTTTCAAGGCCTCGATCTCTAGAAGTGGAGCTTCCCCTTAATATTGTTGGATTCAAATCAAAAAGTTCTATCAATGGTGAAAATTTGAATCAATTCAGTGATGTGCGGCTAAACTAGAGTATGCCCTTCTTGTTTTTCCAATAAAAGAATAGTTCCATATATAATTCCATTTAATTAATATTTTTACAAGGACACATATGTTTTATTTCAATATTAATGTTTCTGGACAAATTCCATTACAGACAAGCAGTAAGGTACGGCTGAAATATTTCAAAAAGCAAAACATAACAAAAATCCCCCACCTTGCGGTGAAGAATGTGTGCACATGCACTTAATAAAACTACAAAAACATGGCTAATATTAGGAACCAAAAACGAAAACAAATCATATTCTATATTAAAATACAAGTTGGACATAAAAGTACATCGTTGAGATTTATCATAATTTGCTAAATGTATAAAATACAAAAAATATAGTTATGATTTTCGTAAGAGAATCTAAAACAGAAAATAATCCTTCATATATACGAAATAGATGAATGATTTCGATTTCGAGGGAGAGTGAGTGAGGCATGGATACAAAATCATAACATATTTGTATGGAATTTCACTTATTATTGGTTTTGTTTAAAATGTATTTAAATGATATTTTGAGACTTTTTAATGGGGTTAATTGTATAATTTAAATAGTAGGTAACATTAGAATAATAATATTTTTGTGTTTACATTTCATTCGGCATCATTTACAAAACTGAGTCAGCACTGCCTTCCCCTGAGATGAATTAAACAGTGTTTTGAATCCATATTTGCTTTTATGGAATATTTAAAATTTGCTTTTCTGATTTTCTTTTCAAATTATGTTTGCATTGGAGCAACTGTATGGAACTCATCTTCGGGCGGTAGTTTACAAAATAAAATTGTGCTTTACATTCTTTTCTTCTTCGAATAGGAAGTTCTATTTTTTGGCACTTTTATTTTACTATACATGGAGAATGTCTATGAATTAATATGTATGTATGTTGATTCTGAAATCATGATTAAAATATATATAATATAATTTTTAAATAAATTAATGAGATATATCACATTAAATAAAAGCACTTTATGTGAAACAAAAGGAAAAGAGACATGAAATTCAATAATAACTAAATTTACAAAGAGAGCTCCGTATAAACAAATATATTGCCACATAACATCAAAAATTATATTTTATTAACAATTTAAAGCTTTCTAACATATAGATATGTATCTATATAATACATATTTTGACGCCTGTGTATATTCACTGGGGTTTAAAGTGAATAGTGTTCTAAACTGGATTTAAAGTGTGTATACTTTTAAGATATTTAAGAAATTTCAATTAAAAATTGTCATATGAATACATCTGCTCTTAATGTATATCTCCACTCGAAAGACAGATTTTCTGATGGAATCGAGTTCCACTTTCGAATCGAATTATATTTTGAATCGGCGGACCAGGCAAGAACTAGCGAAGAAAGATAGTCAATTATTTTAGAAGGAATTCGATGGGTTCATTCCGTAGTATGCTAACTCTACTGCAAGACTCACTTTTTAGACTTGCATACTATGGAACAGTGATGTCCAAAATTTGATTTTTCATAACACGCGTGTTGTTATCGACACACACTGTGTGCTCACTGCGTATGGTTAAGATCGTGGATATACGGCTCTTGCTTTGTTTAAACATAACTTCATTTTCTTCCGAGTGGTCATCACTGCATGGAATGAAGTTCTAATAGGACTATTTACATTGGCATATTGTGAAAAGACTTTTAAAAATGAATTTATGTATGTGGGATTCCTAATTGAATAATTGTACCGGTATTGACTTAGATCCTTGGTTTGGAGCTACTATAAAATACAATCTTATTTGAGTTGCCAGAATCGACAGCAATCATCTTATATGGATTTTAATTTGATCAGAGTTATTTGAGATATCAGGAGCGATGGAGACAGATTTCCCATTTCCAATGGCTAGTAAAGATTTTGTGAGAAATGATTTTTTTTTGACCAAAAGCGATGTGACCCGTTTTTTAAATACAACGACGAGCAATGTTTGAATACATTTTCAACTTCATTCGAAAAACAAGTCAGCCAAACGACATGGCTTCAACTGATTAAGTCAGTCAAGAAATGAGGTATGAAAGTTGGCCCAATAGTCATACTTTATAGAGCCGAATCATTTTAATTAATTTATATGAATTTCTTTATATTTATTATTTCGTCACAGAGGACTATATTCAGTCAGCCAAACGACATGGCTTCAACTGATTAAGTCAGTCAAGAAATGAGGTATGAAAGTTGGCCCAATAGTCATACTTTATAGAGCCGAATCATTTTAATTAATTTATATGAATTTCTTTATATTTA
This sequence comes from Polietes domitor, assembly GCA_947397865.1. Classification (NCBI taxonomy): domain Eukaryota; kingdom Metazoa; phylum Arthropoda; class Insecta; order Diptera; family Muscidae; genus Polietes; species Polietes domitor. Next base: position 40,878,629 of record OX377618.1, on the reverse strand, counting down.
TTATTTCGTCACAGAGGACTATATTAAGATGTTTTAGCCTTGATTAGCGTTTAATTGTACAGCAAATTGAATTAGTAAATCCTGTAAAAAAGAAAACTGAGTACACAGCTTTTCTGCATATTAGCTCTAGTTTCATGTGTATATGGTCCTGTTCAGGTCCAAAGAGTACTGTCGCACGGTGATATCCGCGTGGAAGTTACACTTGCTTTGTTTTTGGAAAAGATTTGACACTTTTGTGTGGAAGGAGGTGCGATAATCACATATGAAAATATAACTTATTCTGATTATCAGTGTGGAAGTTATATTGGTATTGCTTTAACCTCGGATCATGGTCATTTGTGTGATAGGTGGGTGGAGTTCTGGGAGGATCCACATAAAATGAAATCTGAACTGTCTAAAATTGTACACATTCCTAGCCGGGGTCTATGGGCTCCAATCACGCGAAATTGGTATTGATGAATTTTGGAAAATCGATGGTATTCTCGTATAGTATTAAGTGCACTCAAAAATGCTCTCTAGTCATATTTGGAAATTCAAAGGGAAATATAAAAATAGCCTGAACCCACGGTAATCACATTTATGAAAAATGGTTTGTGAAAAGAACACCATATGTTAAAAAATATATTGCGGGTAAATTAACTTTGATTTAAGATTATTATCTTTGTGGTAAATACAAGAATGAATGGGTTTAATATGAATATAGTGTTAATCTTTGAATACAGTAAATTTTCGAATTAATTCTGAGAATAAATATACAAAATTGCATATTAAACAAAGGCGTTTGGATTCAAGGAAGATATGGGAAATTCTGCAATTGTTAAAGACATTTGCTTATAAACCTTAGAGCCTTACTATTTCGAAAATTATTATAAATTCTACAAAAATTTGAGTTAGAAGACAACAGATTCTGCTTTTTCTGAAACATGATGATGGAACAAATAAACAAAATAAAAAAAGCTATCCACTTTTCTATCCTAACTAAAACATGAATAGTTATGCACATGAAAAATTGTCTTAATTATGAAAATAAACGATGTCAAGTCTTTTGTTCTGCATCCTTAAATTATTATCAAACAACATCACCACCGCCAATGCCGGTCTCTCTGCTACTTGCGTGTATAATCAAATCCATTTGGGACTGCGACAGATCACTGCACAACAGTTGTTCGATGCGTATAAAACGATCGTTAGGATCGGGAGTGTTCGACTCTGAATCGGGCAAGCGAACCGATGAACTACGTTTGGCCCGTTCTGCAGATGGAAAACCAAAAAAGTGTTCATAAGATTATAACAAGTTAATGATGGTATGTATTCTCATGTGTACTCACCCGTTCTGGCTCGTCTGGTCTCCTGTTCGATTATGATCTCATTTGTTATATACGCTTCACGGCGTATTTGGTCTCGCAGTTCAACCGTCATATCGGGTATACACCAACGGACCGCAATCATAACCAAGGCAACGAAATTCTGCAAATGAGAAGTGTAGAAAGCAGAAAACAAATTAATTTAATTTAATTTCCATATGTGGCTAAATGTTTGAAATGATTTCAATGCTATTGCATTTTGTACACGTATGCATATAATCTGCGAAGAACCTACTTCAGTTTACAAACTACAACAAGGAAAAAGATAACAAGTTAAAGAATATGTTTATAAGAAGCCTTACAACTGTGTATGCATGCATCACATTAGAGTGGGTGGATTTTTCTGGTGAAAAAAAAAATTAATTGTAGTACACCACAAACATTTGCAAGCATATTCACCGAACTAGACATATGTTGGAAATCATTTAAAATCCAACATTGTCATGTGACAAATTACAGTGAACTGAGAACCAGCTATGGTGTTGATTTTATTACACTGCTGAACAGTTGTAAATATTTTGCACATTGCCAGCAAAATATTTTGCCAAGGGAGAGACTCTGTATCGCTTTCTAACATGACGAATAAGCTATGATTTTTGCGGAAGATTTTTCGATTTATACGAAATCGAATAAAGGGGGAATATATTCACATCGAATTTTCTATTTCCTCGAAGGCGTAAGTTGGCAAATGAATACATTCCGGTAATAGTTTTTCCTTTTTTCTTCGGTGAAACAGAAATAAGATCGATGAAACGAAGATGGAAAAGACTTGAATAAATCGCAAAAATCGCGATTTATTTTTAAAGGGATAGGATTTGTAGGATAGTCGCAAGCTCTATCGAAATGTAGGTCGTTCCGTCCTTTATTGCAGTTAATGCATGCAGAGCTTGGGATCTATCGGAGTCATTGAATCCTCTCTAGGAAATTGTATAAACTAACTTATATATACATACCCTCACTCTCAGAAATGAAGTTATAAGGAATTAAATTTTATGTAGGGCAGGATAATTTGTGTGGAAGGTACTAGGAGGAGCTTTCACATTTAAAAACATGATCAAATATCAAGTCATAGTGAATTCCAAGCACGCGAATAGAGGTGGGAGGTACCAGAAGGGGTGTGGCAATTTCGCCCATATTCCATGTGAATGTAACCACTAAAAAGGCATTGCTAAATATCAAATTTCACAGTATTCCGATCATCAGTATAGAAGTTATAACAGCTTTAATTTTACGTAGTTTGGCATGATTTGTGTGGAAGGTACTGGAAGGGGTGGGGCAAAATCCGTCATTTTTAATACACTTAATACGATTATAAAAAATATTATCAAATACCAAAATATAGCTGATTCTGATTATCCGTGTGGAAATTATATGGGTTTTAATTTAACATTGGAAAACGGACTATTGGTGTGTCAGGTACCCGAAGGGGCGTGGCAATCTCTGTAGAGTGAGGGTATAATAAATTCAGTAATTTAGCGTTGTTGTTATTTTTTCGTAACACAAAGTCGTCTGCCAATTGTAACAATGTATGAACTCCGTGTTACAAAAAATAAGTGTGTACTCGGAATATTAAGAAACTTGGAAACTTTTAATATAATAAAAAAATGGGGGATATCATTTTGAAGTAAGGATAACAAAACAAATAGAAAATCGCTTTAAATTCAGGTGCAATTGTCCTTCACAATATATACAAACATTGGAATGGTATCAGCATGGGATTAGAAATTACAACTATTTGAACATAGAAAAAGAGTTCCTTGAAATTTTTTAGTTTATTGTTAAATACATTTTTTTTTACAATATAGTAAATCGATTTCACTATCCGCTCCCACACCCTGCCTTCATATAAATACAAACCTACAGACCTTCTCGCATTTCGCTTTGCACTACATACAACATATTGTAGAAACCCCAAACCACTCGTCGTCGAGGGATTAAGGTTATAATGAAAACCCAACAAAATACGGCCAATTAAATTTGAAAATAAAACCAAGAAAACATATTTTCCGAGTAAAACAAATACAGACACCCACCATCCATCACCGCCAAGAAGTAGAGTATCGAAGAAAATCGAAAGTAAAGCCTTCCAACTAAACATTCACTTGCACTAAAAAATGTTCTTTTCACTTTCAATCTTTTTTATGTCAAAGATCAACGAACGAACGTCGGTTGTAGCGCATAAAGCAAAAAGGTCTTCATTGCAACAACAACAACAACAAGAAAATTCGCATTTTATGCTGTTTTTAGATGCAAAAGCAAAAAACAGGCGTAAAAGCGGCCAACGGCCAACATAAGCAGACACACATGCTTTATGCCAAACGCCACCTTAAGGGAAAATGTCAATTGGCCATAGCATCAGAATAGATGCACAACACAATGAATGAGAATCGATGAATATGATTTTAGTAGCTCAAAGAACGTCATCGGAAAAACATCCTCAAAAAAATAACGGCGGGCAGGCAAACAACATCTTTGCTCATCAAAATTATTTTTTAAATAAAAAATAATTCAAATATTTAAAAAAGAAAAACATAACACCACACCACTCACTACAAAATGAAACGTTTATCTTGTTGCCTCAATCTCCGTACAGTCGGTTATAGTATAGCCTCAATTGATATTATCGTGTCGTTAACAATTCTGGGCCTATGCAGTTACTATCTGTACACGGACTATTTCAATCTGACAAATTGGGGCATCTCGACGCATGACAATGTGAAAATCGTGGATCCTCTGAGCAACATGCTGTCATCTGTTGGTAAGTTTTTAAAATGCAAAATGTTTTAGTGCAATAGAGACTCGCAGAAAAAGGAAAAGAAAACCAAATGATGAATTTCGTCTTCCGTTACAGTCAATTATGTCTTGCTGCATAATTTTCCAGATGCATTCTATGTTGTTATGGCAATCATTTTGTGGATTAAGACATTGATTAACTTTATATTGGCCACATTGTTGATTGATGGTATAAGAAAGGTGAGTATTTGCTCATGTTAAGGTAAAAATAAAAAATAAAACTGTAGGTAAATTTATAGACATTTATTTAAACAAAAGCTGATAAAATCATACAAAATTTTTGAGAAAATTCGTGTTTTCCGGAATATTTGCTTATCTCGAAATTTCTCGATATTGAGATTTGTATGCAAAAGTATTCAGTTATGCATGGTCTATCTATAAAATAAGTCCTTTTAACCGTGTTTTTTTGCTTTTAAGAATCTAGCTGTAGATATGTGGGTCATATTCCGTATTAAACCGAAAACAGCAGTTTTAACATGAATCAGATTACTATTTTTCTAGCGAGACGTTTAAAAAACAAATAAGACCAAAAAATTCATCAAAAATAGCACTAAAATCGTAAAAAAAAGTGGCTCGCTTATGATAAAATATAATATTTATTGCATTATTTTATGCAAAACTTACAATATCGATTATTTGGATAAATTTATTCGAATTATGATCATGTTTTTCTCTTTTGATTATTCGAACAAATAATTGAATAAAAAATAGATTGAACAAGCTATATGGAACATATTGAAAGTTTAAACTGAGATATCCTGGTATTAGTAATGAAAAATTAGGACTTTTTTAAGAAATTAAAAAATTATAATTATAAGGAGCGTTAAGAGGGGTCGGTTCACTTTTTATCAATATCATATGTTGATATCAACCATTCGATAATAATACCGGCGTTTCAATTTAAGTTTTCAGTCTCAATAAAGTTATCAGCTTTAAAAATATTGAAAAAGTATCGTTTAAAAGACGATTTCTTATGTATTTTGGCTTTCTAAAGTTGAAAACTCTGTTAGAGTGTTTGTAGAGAATTGGAAAATTTGTAGTGAATTTTGCAAGGGAATAATTTGAACGTAATAACTCCAAAAAGAAGAAAAAATATTTTGTTCCATTTTTTTAATAGCTAGCTTCCTAAAGAAATAAGTTTCAGTCTCAATAAAGTTATCAGCATTAAAAATATTGAAAAAGTACCGTTTATGTATTTCGACTTTCTAAAGTTGAAAACTCTGTTAGAGTGTTTGTAGGGAAAAGTGTTTGTAGAGAATTGGAAAATTTGTAGTGAATTTTGTAGGGGAAAATTTGAACGAAATAACTCGTAAAAAGAAGAAAAAAACTTTCATTTTTTAATAGCTAATTTCCTAAAGAATAAAACAAGGTCTTGTTGAAGAAAATTTATGAATAAATGTAGACGTTAAAAGCTTTCTTGTACAAGTAAGAGAATTTTAATTTTTGCCATTTTCAAATGACTTCTACAAGAAGGAACATAACTTCTGTATCTATTCATGGATTTTCTTCAAACAGATTTTGTTTTCTTCGTGAGGATGACAGTTTTTTTTTCTATTTTTAATTTTTTGCTACGGTTTCCTAAACCACTGTTTCTACGCGAAAGTGAACATTTGAAGCCATCGAATTACCTTTAATTGACTTATATTGTCAAAATGGTCGTACAAATATTGAAGGTACCTTCGAAAAAATTGGAATTTAAATAAAGCCATCTGGAAAAGGTCGTCATGGACCAGAGCCAAGTAATAAACCATGTCATTTGTTAATAAATTTGCATTCCATAAAATGTGAATGCTAAATGGTCTTGAGCCAGAACAATATCCCAGTTCAAATAAAAAACACACACACCAAAAATATTTTTGAATGGAAAAAATCACCTCAAAGACAGACGGACATATTAAACCAGGTGAATACTTTAAGGTGTTGCAAATGGAATGGCAAACTGATGGAGAAACAAGTAAGAAAGTTTTAATTTGGTTAAACCGTCTCTCTCTCATTTAAACTTTAATTTTACCATAGACGTTTTTGTGGGTGGTACTAGAAGAGTAGAGATTATTAAAAGGAAGTAAAAACATTATCAATTACACCATGCAACAAAAATTTCGCCGATGGATATTGTATAATATTTTCTGATGACAAATAGTCTTATTCCTCATTTTGGAAAAATAAGACATAAAACATATAAGATATGTCCAAATTGAGGTAATTATGATGGCTACAAATATTGCGTATATAACTTTCACATAGCAACTGTGGTTTATACTCTAGAAAAAAAATGATTTTCCGAAAAAGTAACTATAAAAAATGTTTTATAAATATATAAGTTACGGCACCATTTGTAGACACAAAAGATTTTTTAAAAAATTATGATTTTCTAAAAAATCTTTTTGTAATTGAAGAAAATCTAAAGATAAATGTAGAAGTTGTGGCTTTTTTGTATTGATTTATATGACTCAATACAAACAAAATTATTTTTTAGGTCTTGGAAACAAAAATTGTGTTGTCGGCACATAAGTGATTCCAAATACCCGTGCGGAAGATACATTGTAGTTGTAATTAACCGAGAATTCCAGCCATTATTTTACTCGTTTCGAAAGTTGTCGTTTACAGCAGCTATCCAGACAGGCGATGTATGACTTAATGAATGTCTTAGTCACTCCTTCGATGCATTACATTGTTTGTATGTAACAAATGATATTCTACCTTGTAGAACGAGGGCATATAAAATATTTCAGAAACCCAATATCGATGGGTATCAAAATTGATTATTTACTGGAAGTATGCGAGGCACTGTTTCAATGGGCATTTTCTAGGCCAGATCAGACATGGTAAAATGGGGATAATTGTAACTTTTTACAAACAATCTTAAAGGAACGTAGTTTTCAAAGAGAATGAATTTAAACAAACAAACATTTTTAATCTTTAGTATTATTATTTGGATTGACTTTATTTTTTTACACTTAAACCTTTTCTATCGAAAAGATCCCCTTGTTTCTTATTTTTGCACATACATATAGAATTTTTTCACACTTTTCCTTTCCCTCCTTTGCAGAAGCGTACCATTTGCATTGCTCCTTGGCTTATAAATACAATCATATCGATAGTGGTCGAGATAACCACCTACATCTTAATGGAAATAAAGTTCAATGAAATAGATGCGGCCACAGATAAACGCATTGTACGCAGCATAATGTTTGGCATATTCATAAGTGAGTAATCAATCGTCATATCCATGCGTACCAACTCTTCTTCTACATATATGCGTTTTCATTTGCAGTGTTCAATGTCATATTTACATTTGCCATCTATTGGCTGTGTAAATTTCTAAAAATACAACAACAAGAGAATCAAGTTCTACAGGAGAGCATTGTGGATGCCACCGGAATGTTTCAGCATGTCAAAGTTTGAAGGATGGTGATGAGATGAGAAGGGGATGATAAACCACAAAACAGCAGTAACAAAAAAGACAAAATAAAAGACACAGACAGAACATTGGAATAATGTACATCCCAGCTATTGCATCCCAGAATTGCATTTTTGGAATTTTTTGACATTTCCTGTATAATACTTAGAAATTCCAAATTACACAAGAAATGGCTACCTACATATGTTCTGAGATCAAGGATGCTCAGTTTATATTTTAAACATTTGTATTATGTATATATTTCAGTTGCCACTTACCTCAAAGATCACAACAAAACCCAAACGACAGGCTAATATTATATAGAACATATTACTCAAGTCATATTTCTTCTCTGAGGTAGGCGGTTCACGAAAATCTGAATATCTGTATTAAAAAAGAGCATAATCTAATAAATATTTGAAAAAAAAAAAGAATCATATGCCTTTGTTGGCAACTTACTGGCATGTGGTTAAATTTGTGTACTTTGCCGATAGACTACGTGTTAGGTTTGATTCACTAGTGCGATATGTGGATAGTGTGAAATCTAAGTAACCATTTAAGGAACCATCTGTCGAGGTATAACGATAAACCCATCTCGGTATCATCTCCGAAGTGAAGGCTATAATAAACCCCTGGAAAGAAGAAATAGATCAAAATTGATTACAACTCTATTCCGAAGGTATGTATTTATTTGTATGTTTTCACTGACATTTGTTATAACACTTAATTTTCCAATACAATCCAAAATACGATACCATACTCCAATATCACGGACTCTCTGCGATACGGGGCGACGATGGTGTCTCAATAGCTTCTTGGCGTCCAAACGCATTTCCAAAATATTGTTCAACAGGGCGAAAAATGGTGCCAAGGGGAAAGCAGCCACGAATATGGTGACAAACCCATATTGTAGGACTAAAAGCAGAAGAAAATTATTAAATTACTTATTTTAGTATTATTTATTCATTATAACTGAGCATATTATGGTCAACTAATAATTTACATTTCAATATAATGGAATTTTGAGTTGGATAGGTAAATGCTGGCTGTTCCTAACTATCAATGAATGACCACAAAATCGTAAAAAGCTATAGGGTTATTTCTAAAATCATTCTTCATATTTTCCATATTTTCTATATGATCTCTGAGACTCGACGTTATATCTCGACCTAGTATATGACGAATGGTCCTGCTTTTCGCGTACTCAATAAATTCTCGAACTTCAAAAAAACCACCAAAAGTTACAGCGATCATCACGCTTGGTGAGATTTGAAAGTGTTTTGTCAAAGGCCTGCCCCTATAGTCGTCACATATGAGAGAATGCCATAGTTCATGATGCTTATTAAAGTCTCCCAGAATAATTGTATTGAGAAGCAGAACATTCAATGAATGGTTCACAAGAGGCAAGCTCTGACATGATATATCTATATTGCACAGAATAGTCCCTATCACCGCGTATGCGATCTTTACATAGCACATTGAATCAATCCATTACAAAGATGCAATATACAAGTATCATCTAGCTTCGATTCCTGATCCATATTTATTTTCTTTTAGTATGCATGTTCACATATACATTGTTTCATTGTATATTTAGACCATTTCCCACCCCATTAACTTACCCATTTCTAAATATTCTGGAAATAAACTCCGTGTTCCCCAGTCTAACAATTTCAGATCTCTCAACCATCTTTCGGTGTCCTTGTGTTTAACCTGATCTTTTGATGAGAACAGTTGCGAAAGACCAACCCGTATCGCCCCCAACTTACGCCAAATCATTGGCATTATAACTTCCAATATGGTATTGAAAGCCTGTTTGCCTATCATGATAATGGCCAGTTGTATGCACAGTTCAGTCAGACAGCCACCGGAGGAACACTAAAAACGGGACAAAATAGCAATCAATCATCATTATCTTTGGAGATATTTCCAGTGCAACAAACCTCTTCTTGACGATAATCAAACCATAAGGAATAAGCACCGGGCCGGCCGACAAATTTTCCTTTATAAAAAGCTATATAAAATATGGAAGCATAATAGTTCACGAATTGCAAAAGATACATCTTTAGTGTCAAGGAATCGTCAAATTGGGTTTGTGTGCGCCACAACTCCAGTTCAGTGAGATATTCCGCTAATCGATTATATACCTGGAACACAAGAGCGTTTTTAAAGCTTCGCTTCACAATGGACGATGGATTAATTCACACTTACATAATTAAGTACATAGAGCACACATAAATTCAAAAAGGCAGCCGAAGCCGTTGTCAGCATTATAGCACCCGATGTATTAAATCCAGAAGAGCTCTTCGTCAGTATGGCCATCGTACTCATGCGATAGACTACCACGGCCAAAACGGCCACCATAGTCAATGATACCAACAGTAGAACGACCGAAAAGCTGAAAACAGCTGCCGGTAGTTTCATACGCCAAAAGGGCACCGTAGGTTCTTTCATATTCGTCACATAATCGGTTCGCGTCGGCGGTAAATGTTGCAGTTTTGCCAGATATTGGGGACGCGGATGCTCTTCGTGCACATCAAAGCCCGTCAGATCCCAACGATGCGTTATTTCGGCCGAATAACGTTTCCATAGCTCCAAGAAGAGTGCTGCCCAAAAAGACATAAAGATGGCAAAAAATACCGTACTAGGATTGTCGATTAAATAGGAAATCTTAGCATAAAAACAGGTCTCTTTCAAATCCCAAAAATCACACCATTCACACAATGGACACATTGTGATGTTCTTCTGGCTAAGACAAAGCTCTTTTCTGAAAAAAAGACAGACATACAAAAAGATAGAAACGTTGAAGCTACCTCGAATACTTACACAGGTACATAATCCTTGAGCGTAAACCAGGAGTACATAAAACATATAACACCCACGACAGAGGCCAGCAGCAACATGTACGTATAAAATCCCAGCCAAGCAAAGTACAGACCAATTTTTACGCCAAAGTACTCTTTGATGTAGTCCAGTGGCTGGCAACGATACCATTTGCTAATGGAAGCCCAATGGGTGTGCAGAGTGTTGCGCATTGTATTTGGTTCACTAACTTCACCCTGTCGCGGAGGAAGAAAGGCTAAATTTAACATCATTTAAATTACATGCGGGCATGTTGTTCATATTACATCGTGCAGTGGGTAGGCAGCACAATAAATATTCCCCGAAACCATGCGATCTATTCCGAAAGCCATTTCATCTTTACTCTTTGGTGTAAAACGCTGACGATCCAAAATGAATTGGACGATACGTGAACGGACAGCGGGTGTAAAGAAGCGAGCATGGCGAATATCGAATCTGTAAAAAAAAATAGGAAAATACAAATATATTTTGGTAACTGATATCGAGTCACACGGTATTTCAAATAATAGTGTAACGTATTCAAGTTGATGGGTTGTTTAAATCAAATCCGTGACAGGAGTTTGAATGTTTAGAACTTTTCTAAACCGATTTATTGGCTAAGGAAGCAACTGCATCTCAAGTAACAGACATGATATGATAACAGAATGCTGTTGTTGTACGAGGATAGCATCGACTCCCGAAAAGTATGATTGGGATTGCCAACCAGCAAATCAACTCAAACAAATTTTGTCAGTGGTCTTCCTAAGCGCCGTCACATTAAGTAGGCAGACCTACCAAAAATATTATATAAAAACAACTGCGAACAAAATCAAGAAGCGAGTCTTTTACATGATATGATATTCGGCCCAATTACGGTTGTCGCCGTCGTCGCAATATTGAAGCGAGGCGACAAAATTTGTATTATGGTTGTCGCTTTTTGTCGATAGCGACGAAAGATTGCGATTATCGTTGTCGATACAACAGTCGAAGTCGAGTCGATGTTTGAGAATATCTGTCGCCGTGTATTTTTGAGGCGACGTTGATGTTTTACACATATTTGTATTTTTGTACTTCCCGCTTGTGTACTTAGAAGATGTATAAAATGAAAATAACGAGCACGAAACAATTCGAAATTTTAGTTGCCGAACTGAAATAAATCCAAGTTTGGCAAAAGGGTTTTCCAAAAGCCACGTTCCGGCTAATTTCAAATCGGATTGGGAGGCCATTGCAACAAAATTAAATGCAAGCGGGCCTCCGGTAAGAGACACCGATGGCTGGCAAAGAGTAAGTTTATAAGTTTGTTTTATAAGTTTTTATAATCTTTTTTTTTTATAAAATTTTATAAAATCCTCATAGGTTTGGAAGGATTTAAAATTCAAAATAAAAAAGAAACTCGTGCACAATAAGTGCGAAGCCAATAGCACTGGGGGAGGAATTTTTAAACAAATGACTTTGTCGCCGTTGGAAGAGTCCGTTGCAAATTTGGTGCAGTTCCAAAAGTTCCAAAAGAAGTGGAGAACATTGACATTGACACAGTTGAATTTGTATATGGAATCGAGCAGGTAGAACCAGCTGACGACGAAAACGAGCATATACAAAGCACCGTAGAAGCTCCTCGACCATCTAGGATAATCGCTGGTAAAAAGCCCTCCAGAAAAGACGCAACTGTTGAATTGTTGAAGGAACAATATAAGCTTCAACATGAACACAACGAAGAGAGCCGAAAAATCATGACGGACGTTAACAATAATTTAAAAGAAAGCGTGCGGTTCCAGCGCAAGCGCTTCCAGATTGAAGAAGAGAGACATAAAATGTTCAAGTGCACTTATCGCGTTGTTCATCGTAAATTTAACAAAATTTTTATGTTTTTTAAAAAAGACGTTCGTTTGTTTTGCGCGGACTTCAAAATAAAAACATCGATGTCGCTCCTATGCCTCACCGTAATACCATTTTAGAAGCGAGGCGACGGCGACAAGCACACAGCGTCGACATCGACTATCGAAGCGACAACCGTAATTGGGCCGATTGAGCTTTTGTTGGAGCTTATTTTGGGAAAATATAAATTTAATATTTGACTAAAGTTATTTACTCGCGGATTCCTCTTTGAGGTCGACTGCTTATTGAACTGTCCTCGTATTCGAAAGATAAAACTATCCGAAAGATTAAATCGACTCGAGTTATATGCTTTCACGAGCTTATCGATTTTTGCATATAAAGGGTGATTTTTTAAGAGCTTGATAACTTTTTTTAAAAAAAAAACGCATAAAATTTGCAAAATCTCATCGGTTCTTTATTTGAAACGTTAGATTGGTCCATGACATTTACTTTTTGAAGATAATTTCATTTAAATGTTGACCGCGGCTGCGTCTTAGGTGGTCCATCCGCTTAGTCCAATTTTGGCATTTCCACGTTTTTGAGTAACAGAGACCCAATTGGTGCGAACGGCGACGAATCGAAAATTGGTGGTCATCATTAACACTGGCCGATACAGCTGCGATATTTTCTTCAGTTCGCACTCTACGTAAGCGTGTTGGTGGTTTAATGTCCAACAATGTAAATTTGGTGCGAAATTTAGTCACAATAGCCCGAATAGCCGCTTCAGTGGGTCGATTAAACTGACCATAAAATGGAAGCGCGCAATGAACTTTCTTAACAGAGCACGCATTTTGATAATAAAATTCAATAATTTGCAAGCGTTGTTCGTTTGTAAGACGATTCATGATGAAATGTCAAAGCATACTGAGCATCTTTCTCTTTGACACCATGTCTGAAATCCCACGTGATCTGTCAAATACTAATGCATGAAAATCCTAACCTCAAAAAAATCACTCTTTACTAAATGTTTTGAAAAACATTGGACGACTACGGCCGAAGTTTAGGATTTTGGCCCAAAATGGATGAATTAACTCAATTTTTCTCCTTTCAAAACTATCCATTTATATTTTCGCCATAAATCGATATAGTCTTAAAATATTCGAATAAATAAAACAAAATAATATTTTATACTCACAGATATTCCTTGTCGCGACTGTAGATGGCAGTGAAACGTTGTGTGGCCCGGGGAAAGTGACGTTCATCCACATATATGTGTTTCATAAAGAATTTGATAATACCTTTTAGACTAGAAAATACACTGCTAGTTGAGCGATTCACCACTGACATGCCGGGTATCTAAAGGAGAACGAAAACGAAACGTTATTAGAACAAACTCGATTAACTCACAGCTAGTTTTGTAAGATAATAAACAAAAGCTTCAACACAATTTTGTAAAACATGCCCAAAAACCAAACCATTGGCCTATTTTCACGATGGTTTGTTAAAGCACCGGGGGAAACTTCTTATCAAGCAATTTGTTCGAAAAATGACTCGATTATGTTTCTTTTTGCTGTAACAAACTATTTAGAAAAAGGTTGGTGAATTTTTAAAAGTCTTGTTGGTGGCCAAAGACAAACGCAAAAGCTTGAAGAGTAACGAAACACAAACTAAGGCTAATTTAAACATAAAGAACTGTTAGCATAAGGTTGCCAGAAACGTCTGTTAAAAAAGGTTTTTATTTCTGATTCGGATTAGGCCAGTTTGCAATGCAAAGAAAGGAGACAATACACCGGATATAGGAAACATTTCAAACCTTTTTTGAAATGTATTGGGCTGCATAACGCAGACGACTGTATTTGGATAAATATTTCACGTTGCACATTAACTATAAATAAAACAGAAATGTAAAATAATAATAATAAGGGTGGGGTGGGTGGGTTTGGTGGTTGGTAAAATAAAAACATCAAGAGACGATGACACTAAACAAAATACACTGCTAAAGTTTGAGCTAACCCTCGGTATGTCTGTTTGTAAGGATTGTTTAACTCTGACTTGAGTTTACTCTGTTTATGGTCAAGGGCCCCTTAAGAAAATTTAAAAAATGGAGAAGGTAAAATTTGAGAAATATGCATAAAACCAAAGACTTCTGAAAACTTAATCGTATGAATATGTAAGTCCACTTCTACCAATACTAAATTACCTCTTTCATGGGCATGCGTAATTTGAGAATTTCCGCATAACGCCGCAGGACCTCCAAGGGAGCATGGACCTGTAATATGGAATATATGAGTTAATATGCGTAAGCTCTTCACACCACCACCACCACTTACCTTAACAAAAAATATTTGTTCTTTCTCTTTGCACACCCTCTCGATGTGCAGACCCTCTGCCAAGAGATTCGTCTCGAAAATCTCGCGTTTCTCTTCATGTATTTCTTCCACATTTTCCTGCGGATTGATTTTGTAAACCAGCACAAAATCTATAGATCGTATACCATCATCGAAGAACAATGAGGGATTCTTCTCACATTTCATGTGATAGTCATTGGGAGCACTTATTTCATCTTCGGCTGTTTCCTGAAATGGCGCTAACTGTGTCATTGGCACCTCTTCGATGGCAGGAGTTTTCGCCCCACCGTTTTTGAGGTAATTGTTGTGATTTGTATGGTGGTTGTTGTTGACAATGCGGGCAGATTGTCTAGGATCGTCGTCTGTTAGCAGTAGAGTCGATGTGGTGCTGTCTCTGTGGAAACTGTAATTGAAAGAAACAAACTGCTTTATTGTTGAACGGCAAACAAGTTAAAATATTTGCAAATGTGAAAAATGGTTAAGAAATAAGTGTGAATTATTGGGAAAACAACGCTGAAATCAAAAAGAGCTCTCCCAGAGTGAACAAAACATATACATTGCAAATATATGTAGCTAAGGCACGAGGCACTCTCTTGGACAGGGTAATGCAATTTAGTACAATCTATGTATGTACGACCGAGTAGTGCAGTAGTTATTTGAATAGATTTAGCTATATTCGCTTTCTAACTGTAAGCATCTACGCCTTCTAAAAGCCGCGCATTGTTATGTTCATCGTTTTTAAACCCTCCACCTCCAGGTATACTAAGTTTGTCATTCCGTTTGTAACACCTTGAAATATCGACTTTGGTCCCTATAAAGTATATCGAAGACTTATATTTATAAGTGGCTATGAACCATTTTCTCGAAAATGAGTTTTTGATGCCAAACTATTCTCAGATTTGGATGTCATCTGTCATATAAATTTGGAGAAGAATTTTTTTCTAAAGCCATTATTTTCAAATTTTTCTGATTTGGCTATCAACTCACGCGTTAGTTTGTGACTGCATAAGTGGATATAAATAAAATTATTAAAAAATGGAGTAATATAACACTGAATGTTATAATTCTCTACAACGATTTTGTTTAAAACATTTTTCTAGATTTAGGGCATATCGTACTATAAAATTCCATCATTTCGCTGTTAATAGCATTTTGGTTCCCAAGTTATCAGCCTAAAATAGGATAAATTGTGGCTGTAAAGTCAAACTCTTTATCATATTGAGAACACCAAAATATTTTTATAGCATATGATTGCTCACTTCATTTGTGTCAGAAAGTTTTCAGAATCCTGGATAGAGAAAGTTACAATAAAAGCAATTGCAACCGCGAATTTTGGATTTTCAACAATTGCAGCGATTTTCAAGACAAACGACATTGGTTCTTAATACACAAACAAATATTCAGTCGGATCCGTTGGCTAGATCGCGAGAAAATCATAAAACAAAAATGTCATGTGTGAAAATCTATATTTGCCGCGAAATTGGAAATTTTCCAAAAATATCCAATTTGTATTTGTTGATTACAATGCCCTACCGCAATATCCACTTTTTGTAAAAAATTGGAAAAAGGGATAAAAATGGTACCAATCTGACGGATGAAGCTGGAACCTTTAAATTCGCTGTGTACATCACAGAAAATGCGTTTTCTATACAACATTGCCAACATTTCATAAAAAAGCGTTATCGAATTTACAATAAGTCTTATTTATATATTTGAGCATTAATGGCTATGTGCTTTTTTCAAAATTCATAGTGCTCAATTTTAAACGTGCAAAAGTGGCTATGAACCATAAAACCGAGAATAATAGGAAATTTCGAAAACTTTTTAATCGTAGAATTTAGTATTCCTCTTTAGATTAAACTGTAAAAGAAAGTTTCATAATTACTCATAAAATTAAGGATAATATCAGTTTTTTTTCTCTCCTGAAAAGTAGTGTAGCCACTTATATAAGCCCTCGATATAAATTCTTGATCGTTCCAAATAAAAGGTCAAAAACAACTTATATAAATATTCTTGATCGTCATAAAATTCTAAGACGATCTACACATGTCCGTCCGTCTGTAGAAATCATGCTAGCATCTAAACAAAATGAGCTAGGACGTCTCAGTTTGACACAAATGAGTTATAGGTTGGTTCGGATTGAAAGTGGGAAAAAAATTTCCCTCACAAGGATTGAAAATAGTCCTTAATATTTAGAATATTTTAGCATGTTTTTAATATTACTGCTTATATTTGCTTGATATTTGACATATTATAGCCAAAACGAGCACCATAAAGTGTTTTTTATTTGTAGGTGGTGAAATGTGCCAAAAAGGGATAAAAATGGTACCTATCACATCAAAACAGCTAGAAACACGATATTCGGTGTGTACATTCCTCTAATTGAGTAGATAAAGAGTGATTTTTTTGAGGTTAGGATTTTCATGCATTAGTATTTGACAGATCACGTGGGATTTCAGACATGGTGTCAAAGAGAAAGATGCTCAGTATGCTTTGACATTTCATCATGAATCGTCTTACAAACGAACAACGCTTGCAAATTATTGAATTTTATTATCAAAATGCGTGCTCTGTTAAGAAAGTTCATTGCGCGCTTCCATTTTATGGTCAGTTTAATCGACCCACTGAAGCGGCTATTCGGGCTATTGTGACTAAATTTCGCACCAAATTTACATTGTTGGACATTAAACCACCAACACGCTTACGTAGAGTGCGAACTGAAGAAAATATCGCACCTGTATCGGCCAGTGTTAATGATGACCACCAATTTTCGATTCGTCGCCGTTCGCACCAATTGGGTCTCTGTTACTCAAAAACGTGGAAATGCCAAAATTGGACTAAGCGGATGGACCACCTAAGACGCAGCCGCGGTCAACATTTAAATGAAATTATCTTCAAAAAGTAAATGTCATGGACCAATCTAACGTTTCAAATAAAGAACCGATGAGATGTTGCAAATTTTATGCGTTTTTTTTTTAAAAAAAGTTATCAAGCTCTTAAAAAATCACCCTTTACATAATATAAAAATATTTTTTCCAAATCCGTACTTTTTAGAGATAAAAATGGTATCAACCAAACGTCTGCACATAGAATAATGAAATTCGGTGTATACATTCCATTAGAGGCTTACATTAAAAAGGGGATAAAAATTGCATCAAATGGACGTCATGAAAGCCGGAGTATAGATTTCTCTGACTGCGTAGACACGAAAAAAGGAGTTTTCCAAATTCGTACTTTCACGGAATACAATGGGAACTGAGGAATAAAAATAGTACCAGGTAAACAGCCACAGCTAGAAGGGTGAAATTTGGTGTGTAGATCCCTCTAATTGCATAGAAACGTGAAATAAAGAGAATTGCGTAAAGTCGTACCAAAATCGTACTATTTTACTTTTACGGCAAAAATGGTTAGAATCATGAAGTTAGGTTATCTTGCACTGTGTACGTGGGAGATAATGGATTCTCAAAATTCATACTTTTTTCTTTAAAATAGGATGGAAATAAAACAAATCAAATGTCTGTTGCTGAAAATGCACCCACTACCCCCAAATATTTAGGTTATATCAGCTGTTTGAAGATTGCTGCCTTTCATTTATTTTTTGAATTCACGTATTCAAGTATTTATAAACATATTGGTAGTCTTGCCTTAAAAACGTGATTTAAAATAATTAAAATTGTATATTTATTTATAAAGTTATTTTTTCAATATTTTATTTGTTTTGGTTTGGCTATATGAAAAAAATTTACATTTTCCTGTAATTGTACTGCACTTCTACAGTATATAACGCTGTTCTTACTTGTTTTTTATGTTGCATTTTTGTCCATTTTTTCAGAATTAATAGACCGTTGAAAGTACTTTAAATATAAATTTTTATTCTTGTCTTATTGGTCGAATTATTGGACGTTTTGAGCCATTTTTGTGGGTAATAGCTAAAATATAAATATATAACTCATATTTCTTGGTATGATGTATAGGTTTAATACAAAATATAGTTGTTCGGAGCCACAAATTTCAATCTATTTTTAGAAAAAATGACATCAATTTCATTCCGATGTTCATCATACGAAACGTATTTTAAAAAAATTTATATGTTAGTTTATTTAACGCAAAATTTAAAGAAGAAAAGAAAAAAATATCTGAGAACTTAATACGGTGTATAATTTTGGTGCTCAAATTGATCGTTAGAATTGTTTATCGTATTTTCCTCATACAAAGTCGATATATCGCTCTTCGATGTTTGAGGCAAATTATTCACCAGATTCTCCGCATACATTGGTTCATCCAATCCACTGTAAAAAGTTCCAAAAGTTTTTCACTTGCAATTTTTAACCTTAAGGGGGGGCTACTAATTATCGAATCAAACAATTTCCCAAAATTTTCGGGAGCTTTTTCTGGTTGTTTTATATATGTCGGAAAATACGCCAGTTTTCGAAAAAAATACTTTACTTTTCCTGCCTATCTTTCTGATAACATTTGAGTTTCTTATCCTTAGCCGAGTTTTCGCTTATTTTTCAGTCAAATTCGCACATAATAGCTTCTGATGTCTCTAGATGTTTTTTAAAATTACGAAAGTAACCAACCAACTTTAACCAACTTTTTGTTTGAAGACAGACCCCTTCTAATGTACATCTATCTACACATTTTGCAGAAAATAAATTCTACTTCTTCTAGCTAGAAAAAAATCAAAACTATTCTTTAAGGAACTGGACACTCCGGTGATGGGGTGCGTTCACTTAAACCATCTACTAACTACTTTGAACGGACCACATTAGATTGCTATTGTCCACAAGCTCACATGTGCCATGAAGAACATCCGCTATGGCTGGTCAAACGACCACAACCATTTCTTAATTTATTTGATTTTAATATGTTGGGGAATTTTCGTATTTGTATTTTTACTCTTTCGGTGTGAAAATAAAGAGCCGCAATTGCAATAATTATTGTTTTCATAATTATAGACATAGAAGTCACTATTGTTTCAAAGAAACTACGTTCTACCGAACATCCCTGAAGTTATTTCTTATTTTGCCGCCAACCGTTATCGAAGATTGTGTAAAGAAGGACATATCATCACCTGAAATGCAAAAGATGTTACATCTCTTTTCCTAATTAAAAGAGGAGAAACAACTTATTGTATTTTCTTTATAGAAAAAAATGAGTGAAATATATATTTTTATCACAACTGAAAACGAAAAACGCATTAAAAAGAAAAATAATTACGCAGTCATTTGTATATCGCGTTGCCGTTGAGAATTTTCAAATAGTAATACAAAAAGTATCATATCAAGGTATATTTTTAAAGCAAAGTAGCAACGTTTAATATATAAAAGAATTGTTTCACTTGTAATCAGCTTTTGCAGCGACAAATTATGACATGATTGTCTCCCAAACGATTTTTTTATTATAAGGAAACGTATACATTAAATAAAAATTAATTGAAAGTAGTTATGGTAGTCGCATAACTAAGCGAATGAGTAATATTATCCACCAAAAAATATAACTCATACGTTACCAATATCGTTATAGGATAATTGTAAATTAATAGAATCGTCTTTATTAGAGTTAAGTTTCGAGACACCTTAATCCGCAATTTATTCTGATTTTCTTCCTAGTATTTTAAAACGGAGTATACCACTGGATTCTATCACCCAATTTCACATACTTCTAGTACAATCTATGTATATAGTGGAAAACATGGACAGGTCTCTAAAACCAAGAAAAATTACATTTTTTAATTTCTCCCCGTTTTACATAATCATAATCGGACGCAGTGGTTGCTTCGCTTCGTTTCCGTATAAAATTGATCAAAATTGTCCATGAATCGGGATGCATTTGGTGGAATGGGACAAAAAGGGATAAAAATGGTACCAATGAAACGACAACAGCTACAAACATGAAAGTAGTACGTACATGAGTGTACGTTCCTATAATTACGTAGACACGTAAAATAGAGAGATTTTTCGAAATTTGTACTTTTAAGGGATACATAAATGGAAAAGAGGGATACAAATTGTACCAACCAAACCGCTGAAGATAAAATCATGAAATTCTGTGTATGCATTTATCTTATTGTGTAGACGTGAAACATAAAGGATTTTTTCGAAATATGTACTTTTAGGCGGAAAGTGGAACAAAGGGTTGAAAATGGTACCAGTCAAAAGGCTGCAGTTAGAATAGTGAAATTCGGTGTGTACATTGCTGTGACTGCGTAGACACGAAAAATAAAGATAGCTTCCGTTATTCATACCTTTAGGATCAAAACGGGATAAAATTGGTACCATGCAAACGCCTCTAGCTACAATCATGAAATTCAGTGGTTGCACTCGTCTGTCTTGTTAGACACGTACAATACAATTTCTCCAAAATCGTACTTTTAGGGTCAACATTTTAAAAAAATGATAAATTGGTACCAAGCAAACGGATGAACCAAGAATCATGAAATTAGATGTGTTGATTCCAATATGGATGCGAAACATAACGGATCGCTGAAATTTGTAATTTTCTTACCAAAATGATACAATCACTCTGATTGTAGCTCAAGAAATTGCAAATGGGAGAAATCGGCCCTGAGGGAAAATGTCTCTTTCTAAAGACGGCTGACAATACACCTAATATTTAGAGTACATTTTTGAAGATCGCTTCCTCATGTTCACTTTTTGATTACAATTGCAGCAGTTTAAAATAGTAAACAAATATAGTAATGCGCATTAAAAATATCACAATTTTCAAAATATGTTACTTCACTTCTTTATAAAGTCGCCAGCCTTTAATCTATCGGTAAAGCTATGGAATACACTCTGTGGTGGAGGGTATATAAGTTTCGGCCCGGCCGAACTTAACGCCTTTATACTTGTTTTGTATTCGAAACCGCATTTTCGCAAATGTTACATAATCGAACTTTATCGATGACAGAAGTTCCAATCCATTTTTTAGTGAAGTCACCTGGATTAAAATAAAAAGTTAATTAATCTGATATTACAATGATAATGTGATATAAATGAAGATGCGTCAGCATGAACTAAGCATGAAATAAAGGACTTATGACAAAGGAAAGCACAGCATGTACATAGTATGTATGTATGTACATTATATGCTTAGCGAAATAATACAAATGAATGACATGGAAGTACAAAAATTTGTAATCATGACTATCGATGTCGGAAAATGTTAGCAAAAATAGTTTAATACTTGTGGCTGTATAAAATATAAGGGCAATAGGAAGAGGGTGGGTTTTTTATGTTTACTCAACGTGTGGCGTGCTGCGAAATTCTAGCTAAAGGATGAAAAGAAGGAAGGAACAACGCTTCAGAGCGACGTCATCAGTCCCTCATCGCCGACAACTACAATAAATGAAAAAAGCAATAAACTATAAACAACTGGAATAGTGTTGACCTATTTTTGGTTTTATTCTACCATGGAATGGAGTATATACTAAGTTCTTCAGTGTGTTTGCAACCGCAGTATGAAGCGAGATGCGATACGAATTAAGGGAAGAAAATAGTTCAAATGAAGTAAAACCCAAGAAGAAAAACAAAATAAAGCCCAAAAGAGATGAAAACAAATATTGAACTTATTTCACAATGAAATAACCCCCAAAGTAAAAAAAAGAAATTTCCCCCAATGAAGCAAACCCCAAACAAGATTAAGTAATCCCCAAAGTAAAAAAAAAACAATTAAAGTGTCGCCATTTTTGTTTTGGAGCTTTTTTCATTTGGGGATTGTTTCATTATGAAATAATCCATAAATTAAAAATTAAAAAAATGGGGTTAAAATTAAATTAAACCCAATTTATTTTTTCCCCGGTTTCTTGAGGACTATTTTATTTTCTTGCTGTGGTGGGTTTTTTCATTGGGATAGCTTCATACATTTGAGTGTAAAAATTTTATGAAGTACTCGTAGAGAAAACTTGACCGAGCATTTTCTGAACACGCCCATCACATTCCGCCAATATAATAAAATAAAAAAGCTCTGAAAATTTTATTAAAATCAGCCACGCCCATCACATACCAATCCTTAATACAATAAAAAAGCTCTGAATATTATATAAAAATCGGCCACGTCCATCACATCATACCCCCAATGTAACTTAAAATGAATTTTTCATACAAAATTGTTTGTTTGGTCCGAAAGACTTGATATTTTTCATCGATTTTGTTCAGCGGTTGGTTAAAGTTGTTGGTTGGGTTGGTTTTTTCCATGCTTTATATAAGGTTACTTTCTATATATGTTTGTGTGCCACAAAATTTGAAATCAATTTTTGAAAGCTTTTTTCTCAACCAATTTTGCTCAAATTTTGCACACTTAATCATTTTCGATGACAATACAAGGAAATGGAAAAATTTGACCAATTGGACAAAGGGGCGTGGCACCTCCCATACGAAGTTAAAACCTATTATTGAATATTGTCAGTTCTATGACACCTAGAATGCTGAAATTTTGTGTAAGTGCATCTAGCATCAATTCGCATAGTTGTGCCAAAAAGGGGCGGTATTGGAAAAGTGGGCGTGGCACCTCCCATACGAAGTTAAAACCTATTATTGAATATTGTCAGTTCTATGACACCTAGAGTGCTGAAATTTTGTGTAAGTGCATCTAGCATCAATTCGCATAGTTGTGCCAAAAATGGGCGGTATTGGAAAAGTGGGCGTGGCATCTCCCATACGAAGTTAAAACCTATTATTGAATATTGTCAGTTCTATGACACCTAGAGTGCTGAAATTTTGTGTAAGTGCATCTAGCATCAATTCGCATAGTTGTGCCAAAAAGGGGCGGTATTGGAAAAGTGGGCGTGGCACCTCCCATACGAAGTTAAAACCTATTATTGAATATTGTCAGTTCTATGACACCTAGAGTGCTGAAATTTTGTGTAAGTGCATCTAGCATCAATTCGCATAGTTGTGCCAAAAATGGGCGGTATTGGAAAAGTGGGCGTGTCACCTCCCATACGAAGTTAAAACCTATTATTGAATATAGTCAGTTCTATGACACCTAGAGTGCTGTAATTTTGTGTAAGTGCATCTAGCATCAATGTGCATAGTTGTGGCAAAAATGGGCGGTATTGGAAAAGTGGGCGTGGCACCTCCCATACGAAGTTAAAACCTGTTATTGAATATTGTCAGTTCTATGACACCTAGAGTGCTGAAATTTTGTGTAAGTGCATCTACCATCAATGTGCGTAGTTCTGCCAAAAATGGGCGGTATTGGAATAGTGGGCGTACCACCTCCCATACGAAGTTAAAACATATTATCGAATAGTGTCAGTTCTATGACACGTATAGTGCTCAAATTTTGTGTAAGTGCATCTAGCATCAATGTGCGTAGTTGCGCCTAAAATGGGCGGTAATGCAAAAGTGGGCGTGGCACCTCCCATATGAAGTTAAAACCAAAATTACACCTACTGTAATTTTGTGTAAGTGCATCTAGCATTAATGTGCGTAGTTGTGACAAAAATGGGCGGTAATGGAAATGTGGGCGTGGCACCTCCCATACGAAGTTAAAACCCATTTTCGAATATATGCCGTTCTATGGCAGATAAAAAACTGAAATTTTGCAGTAATTTTTCCTTCTACAAAAGATAACTAAAAAAGAATTTCTAGGCCCAATAGAATTCTGCTTGCATAAAGCATGGATTTGAAAAAAAAATTTTTTTTGATTTACTAGTTTGCATAAATTTAAAGAATACATTCTCCCATTTTGTACCAGTACGAAGGCGGAGGTCGACGGAGACAACTTATTTTTATTCAAAAAAAATATCTGTAAACGCCACTTTAATTCGCCCATATCTACAGAACTACACATGCCTTCCAAATATTTTTTTAAATAAAAAGCAGTTCCTGTTTTTCAATAAAAAGCATGCATGAACTACTGAGTAGCATTAAAAGTTTCATCATGACAAAATATAATTTTTTACTAAAAATAGTTATGGAAATTTCTCCATGAAACACTTTTCTATACAATTACATCATTTGATTTTTGAAAATTAATTGTCGAAAAGTGCCTTTTTTGCAAGCAAATACCACTATGCGCCGTCCGAGGGCAGTTCAAAAAATAGCCGATGTGAGCGTATATTTTAAATTTAATTTAATAAATATGCTTGGACAAAATCCGTTCCATGATTTTTTGTTTGGTTGACCTTCCACAGTATTACCGGCAAAGTAGTGGCTGTCGAGTTTACATAGAAGTGCACTTCCATATATTAGGGAAATTGTGATATTTTTTATGCACATTACTATATTGGTTTACTATCCGTAATTGTAAGGCATACTTATGCGCATTGCATTGCTTCATTGTTATAATAATAATAGTCCATTGCTATATATAAATATAATGCTGCAATTGTAATCAAATAGTGAACATTAAATATTAGGTGTATTGTCAGGCGTCATTATGGAGAAACATTTTTCCCCATTTGCAATTTCTTCATTCAGCTATAGACAAGGTGACTGAAAAGTACAAATTTCAAAGATTCGTTATATTACATCTAATTTCATGATTCTAGGTACCCAGCAAAAACTTGGTAATGACACCTCTTTATTTTTAGCATTACCTAGTGAGCAGCTTAGTTATCCATGTTTAAAGAAAAACAGCCCTAAATTCTGTATTCAGATTGTTAACAAGTCGATACAAAATATATAATTTAATAAAAATGTTATTTTCATCACTAATTAAGCCCATTATTGGTAATACATTATTTGACTAGTTATCAATAATGACTTATTTTGTATCTTCCTGAGGCCACTTATTTTACAACTCGTTTAGAAGTACTTATTTATTAACTTTTCGTAAGCGTGCATGGATGTACTTATTTCTCAGCTTTTTGGAAGCGTGCGTGGAAGTACTTATTTTTTTATAATCTATTTATGAAAATAATTAGAAACGGATCCGAAAAATAAATAGTGAAGGTTTTGGTTTTGCCTTATTCCCCACATTACTTGGTAATGAGAGTTTTTGCTGGGTACTTGTGGAGCCTGTTTTATTCTTTTTTCATGTTGGCCCTAAAAGTGCGAATTTGGGATAATACTCATATTTTACGTTTTTACGAAGACAGACGAGTGTAAAGGCCGAATTTCATGATTCTATCCACAGCCGTTTGCTTGGTACCAATTTTATCCCGTTTTGATCCTAAAGATACGAATATTGAACAATATCGTTATTCTTCACATCTACAGTCAGAGCAATACACACCGTATTTCACTATTCTAATTACAGCCGTTTGGTTGGCGAAAAAAAAAATACCATAAATCGAAATTAATTAGAATGGAGTGGTCGAGTCAAACCTTTGAAAATGTACTCTACTCAGGGAAAAAGTATAATCCACCAATACCAATATTTATTAATATATGTATTGCCGTCTCGCATACTTAAGTAATATGGGGGGTCTATTTAAATGAAAATAATAAAAGAGAATGCAACATCAAGTACACAACAATTTTGTACCATGTTACTATAGCTATAGTATCATGTTACTATAGAATTAGTAGAAAAATTACAACAAATTATTGAGTAATTAATTGTGTCCTTTAAAAATGCGAAGGACTTGGCATGCAAACTTGACCAGCAACTTAAATACAGAGTCAAAATTATATTGTCATTTCCATGATCCAAAATTGATGTCGCTCGTTGTAATAGTTTCATGCACGCACGACATATTCGAAATTCGAAAATACGATATAAAGGCATGAAGAATCATGGCATCGTTATTTTTTCTGATTTTAATAAATCACCCAATAAGTAACGTTGTCGTGACTGTTGCTTAGTTTTAAGGCTCGGTCATACTGAGGTTGTTTTGTTTTGTATACACTCCACGAGAGTATTATGTCTTTGTGCATTTGTTTGTAACACCTAAAAGGAAGGGAGATAGACCCATTGTTAATTATAACGATCGACTAAGAATCACTTTTTAAATCGATTTAGCAATGTCCGTCTGTATGTCCATCTATTCTTGTAATCACGATACAGGTCGCAATTGTACACAGAACCAAATGAAAGTTTGCACAACGAAGTTTTTCGGTACAAGGACGAACGGTTCAGATTTAGATATAGCCTCCATACGAATTTCACTCCCGATTTGACTCTTTTCACTCAACACCTTTTCCAATTGTAATTCAAAAGACACCAGTTGAAATTCAAAAATTCCATTTGCAATACAAAAAATATCTCTTGAAATTCAAAAAATCCATTTGAAATTCAAAAAATGTTAATTGAATTTCAAAACTCGTCATTTGTAATTCAAAAGACAGCATTTGAAATTTAAAACTCGTCATTTATAATTCGAAAGACATCATTTGAAATTCAAAACTCTTCATTTGTAATTGAAAACTCGTCATTTGTAATTCAAAATTCGTCATTTGCAATTCAAAACTCGTCATAAGTAATTCAAAAGACACCATTTGAAATTCAAAAGTTTTAATTTTCCATTTGCAATTCAAAAAGGGTAAACAAAATTGTTTAAGCAAAATATACATTAGGTTAGGTAGCATTTATTTATTTCTGTAAATGTTTCATAGACGCTATATACACCTGCAATATGAGCGATATTGCAACACCTCTCACACAAATTGGCATAAGCTTTGGTTAAAATAAAACTGATCAGTAACAATTTAATATTGGAAATGGTTTTACAATCACTTTATACCTGTAAAATAGTTATGATTTGTTGTACCTCCCACACAAATAATCCGACCCTAAGTAAAATGCAAGTCCTTATAAATTATATGCAGATGCTCTCTGAGCT
The DNA here is from genome assembly GCA_947397865.1 of Polietes domitor. Classification (NCBI taxonomy): domain Eukaryota; kingdom Metazoa; phylum Arthropoda; class Insecta; order Diptera; family Muscidae; genus Polietes; species Polietes domitor. The sequence continues at coordinate 40,851,335 of OX377618.1, read as the reverse complement.
GGTGAAGGTTATAAACTATATATGAAATTACCGACATTTTACAACATTATAATTAGTTAGTTGCTTATCATTTTAGTAAACATGTTTTCAAAACTGCAGAATATTCAAAATTTGCAGAAAAAATAAATGCTACCCCACTTAATGTATATTTTTCTTAATACATTGAGTGCCACGTCGTACGTTTCCGTACGACAGTGATTGCTTTTACTTATAGCCCAAAAAATGTTTGGCACTCAATGTATTAAATAATTTTGTTTACATTTTTGAATTTCAAATGGAATCTTTTGAATTTCAAATTGAATATTTTTTGAATTACAAATGACGAGTTTTGAATTTCAAATGATGACTTTTGCATTTCAAATGACGAGTATTGAATTTCATATGACGACTTTTGAATTTCAAATGGTGTCCTTTGAATTAAAAATGACGAGTTTTGAATTTAAATGATTTTTTTTGAATTTCAATTGATATTTTTTGAATTTCAAATGGAATTTTTGAATTTCAAATGGTGTCTTTTGAATTACACTTGAAAATGGTGTAGATACCACACATTACAACAGATTTTCTTCAAATTTGGCAAAAAATCTTATATTTCAACTAGAAACACCTGTGGTTAAAATGTGTTAGATCGGTTCAGATTTATATATTGAATTTTTCCACCCCAGAAAACACGAATTTTCACCGAATTTCTTCAAAATGAGCATAACACGTTATAATTGAACTGGATATAGCCCCGATACAAATATTCTTATCGATCGGACCATTAGGAAACATACGGAAATTATTGCCGTTTCCACTTTATTACCGAGTTGGATTGTATTCGAATAGAAAGTGGAGTGTATCATATAGTCGGCCCGACCGACTTTAGTCTTTCCTTACTTGTTTTTTTTTTTAATTTTTCGTCTGTGTCGAAAAGCCAAGACATTGTTTCTTTTCAGACCCCCGCACTCCAACGCATTTTAAAGTTTCAATGCTTTCTTTCTTCGTGTATAGTCTCAACTACAAAAGCAAACATAATTACACATAGCCCTAAAATTTTAAAAATCTGCCAATTATACTGGGTTATGCTGCAAATTTGTTGATACAGCTTGATAAGGTTTCGGCCAGATTTCTCCTTATAGCAGAAGCGTGCACATAAAGTGGCTCTATTTCACCCCAAAAAATTCGTACTTTTAAGGGGTAAAATTGACATACAGGGATAAAAATAGTACCAAACAAATGACTGCTCCTAAAATAATGAAATTCGGTATATACGTTTCCTTTGACTGCATAGATACACAAAATATGTTTTCCCTAATTTCGTGCTTTCATGAGATAAACTGGGAACATAGGGATAAAAGTGGTACCAACCAATCGCCTACAGCTAGAGCGACGAAATAACATCCCATCTAATTGCGTCCGACACGTATTATAGAGGGGTTTTTCGAAAATAATACTTTTAAGGGGCTTAAATGGGACAAAAGGGATAAAAATGGTAACAACCAAATTGCCGCAGATAGAATCATGAAATTCGGTGGACACATTCCTCTGATTGAATAGACGCGCAAAATAGAAGGTTTTTTTTCAAATTCGTACTTTTAAGAGGTAAAATGGTCATAGAGAGATAAAAATGGTACCAACTAAACGGCTACAGCTAGAACGATGAAATTACATTCTACTTGCGTAGACACGTAAAAAAGAGATTTGAAAGTCGTACTTTTAAGGGAGTAAAATGGAAAAAAGAGGTACAAATGTTACCCTCCAAATGGGCGTAGCTAGAGTCATGGAATTCAGTGTATACATTCATCTGGCTGCATAAACTCGCAAAAAATGATTTTTCCAAATTCGTACCTTTTACTTTTGCGGCAAAATGGGTAGAATCAGAAAGGTTATCCAGAACTGTGTTCGTCCTATTCATTAAAATAGGACGGAAATACAACCAACCAAACGGCTATAGCTGAAAATGTCCCCACTACTCTCCAATATTGACGATATTTCAGCTGTTTTGAAGATTTCTGCCTTATATTTACTTTTGCATGGTTTTAAATAATTAAAATTTTATATTTATTTATAAAATTATTTTTTCAATATTTTTATTTGTTTAGTTTGTTAACATTTTCCTGTAATGTTACTGCATTTCTACGAAAATCGACAGCCTCTGTGGAATGTAACCCATGCTGGAGGGTATATAACGCGTTTTTTCGTGTTTTTAATTATTTTTTCTACATTTAATGACAACTCGGGTCAATAGTCATGCAGAGACCAAAAATTCGGAAAGAGCTAAATCTCTGCATGCCTAGGTTGCAAATTGAAAAAATTCACAAAATTCAAGAATTCCTCGTCGCGCTTTTAACAATCAAATGACGAATATAGCGCATCACTTTCTGTGGTGCATTGGGTAGAGCACGCGACTATCATGAAAAGTCCCGTGTTCCCATCTCCCCCTATAACCTGCTGAAAATGGGGCAGAAGTTTTTGCCGGGATACTAAAGAAAAATTCTATGAATCGTTTCATAACTATTACGAAGGAAAATTCTTTCAGTGTAGTACTTTAAAGTAAGCCTATCTGATAATGTTTAATTCATTCATAGGTTTATCAGTTAGGCTGGAGGGCACGGCAAGTTTCGAAAGAAACTTTGCTCATATTAATATTACCCCCAAAAACACAGTTGAAATGTATATAATTGCAAAAATACATGATTCGAAAGGTGCTGATAAAAGTAAGTCGACTTACCCTTTTGAAATTTTCTTATCTCATTAAAACTTTAGTTGACTACAACTTTAAATTTTTAGAGGTGTCTTCCAAATGATTAGCAACGGTTGACTTTGAATTTGTTTCGTTTGACGCTCTAATCATTTACATATTTTCTTGGCTAATGGGTTGTGGTCGTGGTCACAAACTTTATCACAGAGTGCAAATACGAGACACTTTATTGTAGGACAACAAACAAATGATAAGGCAATAATTGAATTACTTGTTTGGGTATGTAGATATGTGTATATGTACATATAATTGCTTGATGAAGACTTTTTGAACTTGAAATATGAACACTTCTTATAGGGTGATGGGTTTCAAAACATTTGTTTATTTGTCACAAAATATTGGCCAACGTACATGTGCTGAATTAGCACATATTTATATGTTTTAAAGATATGCTTTATTTTTATCGGATATATGTATAAAAAATATACATGCGGTCTATATAGAACTACACGTTGTATACACACAAACAATATCGCGCTATAAACTAATTGTTGCCATAGCTTTGTTTATTCATTGAGATTTTGCTAAAGCAAATGTTGATTCTGTCACAAAAAGCTGAAAAAACGGGAATCGCTCAACGACAACACACATTTCATTTTCAACAAATGATTAAATAACAATAGTAGAAATAAAATGAACTGATCTGAATTATGGAAGTCAAGTCAACAACAGAATGATTCATTAACACAATTTCAAAGGAAATCTCACATGCGTTTGATGACTTTTATTTTCCTCGTAATACTCGTATGTGTGTTTGGATAAATCAGTGAGTGTTGCAAATATTTTTAAAATTTGACCGTGTTTTGTTTTTTTTTCTTATACAATTTCTTATTACTTCCACGCACTTTGTTTTATTTTTACCGCACACAAAAACACTGCAACAAAAATAAATATAATAACCTTCATTCAATTCGCGCTTCTTTGGGTGTACCAAAAAAAAAAACTACTATATAAAATTATTTTTTATTTTTGTTTGTTTATTATTAAATTAAACGCAAAAATATTCTCGTGCGCGCACACCCAACACATCGCCTTCGCAATACTCTCGGCCCGACAGTCTTTTATAATACTGAACTGAAATGTGTTTCTTCAGACGGATTTCCGCCAAGTCAGCAAACTGCAAATGGTCAGTCACACTTGGGTTCGAAGCTACACGCAGACGACGAAACAGACAGCGAGCGCAAGAGAACGAGAGAACATAATTTGTGTACTGTCTGTGTCTGCCTACATGGCCCAGACGGACGGCCATCTAAACAATAAATGAGAAGAGCAGCACGAGTACAACATTTGAAAACTGATGTGCCCAACTAGTCTCTGCCCTGGGGAGGCATCTTTTAAATAATTCATTTTAATTCAACTTTGAATACTACAAGATCACCAATAATGTTTACATACAAGTGCCTAATAGAAATATCGAGTAAATAAAAACCAAGAAAATAAACAAAAATTAAATCATATGATATGCATTCATATATATTGAATTATACAGGGTAGTAAATCAAAGATTGTAAAAATAGAACCTAGAAACAATCAGTTAAATACACACGTTAAGTAATAACACAATTAGGGTTTGGGGTTTCCCGGACTTTTTTCATTTCTCGGGAAAACGGGAATGGAAAACTTCATTCCCGGGAATCCCGGGAATAAATTTAATTCTTTATATGTATGTATTCCTTGTTTAAAGTATATACATTTAGTAGATTGTGTTTTTTTTAATATTGACAAATTACAAATTAAAAAAATTGCTTTTATTTTTATTTTGTTTCTAGACGAACGAATTGTCAGATTTAAAAATGTCATAAAATAGGACTTTTAAATCACATGCACTAATGACTAGCACATAGTGTAAACATGTTTAAGGAAATAAGGAACTCGTATATCTAAAACAAAGAGCTCGAGTGATAGAGACTGTTATGACGTCTTTAATTTAAAAGATTCGTTCGTCTAGAGACGAAAATAACTTAACGAAACAGGAGGAAAATATTCGAAACTGTGAAAAAAATTTAAATTTGATTTTATCAATGTGGAATATAAGTAGTTATAAACTAATTGTTAGTATCCCTTGAATACAAATAATAATTCAAAAAAGATTGAAAAAGTTTCAGTCATTATTTATTAAAAAATACAAATTAGTTCCACTTATATAAATATTTTACTATATTTCTATTGCCATTTGATTTCTGTTTTTACAACTGTTTTACTATAATAGATTGAAATTAAAACAAGTTTTATTTGTAATAAAAAAATTGTCTATAAATATTGATTATTATTGCCAGTAATGCAATTAATGAATTGAAAATAGATCTACAGTTTGTCATTTATAAAGTACAATTGAATTAGTACTCAAATTAATCAAAAAAGTATTTTTTAATATTTCCCGTATTCCCGGGAAATTTGAAATTTTTTCCCGGGAATTCCCGTCCATTTTTTTCGGGAATTCCCGGGAAAAACGATTCGGGATTTTCCGGACCCCAAACCCTAAACACAATACAACAAAATTCTAAAAAATAGACCCTAATATTACTTTGCAACAAAAATTTTGGCGATGTATTTTCGCCTTCGCTTTCGAAAACAATATTAAACAAGTAAAGAAAGGCTAAAATCAGGCGGGTCCGACTATATGATACACTCCACTTTCTATCCGAATACAATTCAATTCGGTAAAAAATGAAAACGGAAAGAATTTTTGTATGTTTCCTAATCACAGGCTAATATAACCTGGTCTAATTTGTCAAATCGATAAGAATATTTGAATCGGGGCTATATCCAAACATGGAAAAAATTTTCACAATAAGTTCTTCCAGTTCAAATATAACACGTTATGCTCACTATGAAGAAATTCGTTGAAAATTCGTGGTTTCTGGGGCGGAAAAAGTCAATCAGGTAGCGGAATTTGTATGGGAGCTATATGTAAATCTAAACCGATCTGAGCCATTTTCAGTTCAGCATGGGTGTTTCTAGTTGAAATATAAGATGTTTTGCCAATTTTGAAGAAAATCTGTTGTAGTGTGTGGTGAAAAGAGTGAAAAGAGTCAAATCGGGAGTGAAGTTCGAATGGGGGCTATATCTAAATCTGAACCGATTTTCTTCAAATTATATAGCGTTCGTCCTTGTCCCGAAAAACTTCGTTGAGCAAAGTTTCATTTGGTTCTGGCTACAATTGCGACCTGCATCGTGATTACAAGAATAGATGGACAGACGGACAGACATTGCTAAATCGTTTAAAAAAGTGGTTCTAAGTCGATCGGTATAATTAACAATGGGTCTATCTCCCCTCCTTTTGGGTGTTACAAAGAAATGTACAAAGACATTATATTCTCGTGGAGTATATACAAATTTTTATGGATCATTTTTTAAACAATTTTTTTAATAAAATTATAATTCTCGTCAAGGAAATTTTGGAAATATAGGTCCGAACACACCCGCTTATACAGGATGGGCTATTTAAAATTTTAACTACCGATTTAACATTGTGAGGTAGAATAACATTCATTTTTATTTCAGGTTTGTGTTGGACTTTTGCAAAATGGGACGCTACATAAAATTGGGAAATATTAAAAATTTGCTACCAAAATAGTGAGTCTTTAACGCAAACTGTAAGAAAAAATCGTGTTTTCAGATGAAGCTCAATTTCATACAGGTGGCTTGTCAATAAGCAAACTTGTCAAAATTGTCGAGGCTATTAAGAAGCCAATGTTTGTCACTGTTTGGTGTGGATTTAGGGCTGGCGGCATAATTAGGTCATTTTTCTTCGAAAATGAGCAAGGAGCCGCTCTTACCGTGCCATGCTCAACGAATTTTTGTTTCCAAAAATTCAAGAGAATAACAGGACGGGGCCACATGTCACACAGCCAACACAACCATCGAAATTTTGAGATATTGTGCCGGAACAATCGAAAATGTACGAAATTTGGGTTGATCGGATGAGGCACTGCCGAGCCGAGTTTCATTATTAAATGACAAAGTTAAACATTTCCAATAAAATCAGAAATTAAAAAAAAAAAAACAATCAGTACTTATTCTTTTATAGCCGATTCTAATTTAAAATTTTAGATGGTTAATTAATTATGATGATTACAAATATTGCAAATTTTACTTTCACATAGAAACAGCCAACCACTGCCTCAAAAAATGAGAACAAATATTTTTTCGAATGGAACGAAGAAAAAACATAAAAATAAAATAGGAAAAACGTATTTTGCTCTATTTTTTAATAGCTAACATTATAGTGCAAAGAACAGTGGCTTTTATATAAAAGATCAATGGATCAATATAACACTCTTTGTAGACACAAAAAATAAGAACAAGTAAGAAAGCGTCAGGCGGCTAAACCTACTTATATATATACCCTACCTCCGAGAACATGTGTATGGAAGGACTTAAATTTTGCTTAGTTAGTTTGCGCCAATTGGACTCAGCTTCACATTTCTTAATTATTGTAAAAGCATTGGATTTCAGACACAGGTAAAGGAGTTATAAAACATTTAAAGTGTGAATACTTTTTATGTTTAAAGTGGCTATAAAATCATTTTCAAATTGCAAATGATGTTGACTAACCGTATGAATGTTATGTCGGTTTTATTGTAACCAAAGTGTGTGGGTGTGGCAATATCATCCATATTCCATGTGAATGTAACTTCTATAAAAGCATTGCCAAATATCAAATTTCATAGTATTCCGATCATTCTTATAGAAGTTATAACAGCTTTAATTTTACGTAGGTTAGGGTGATTTGTGTGGGAGGTAAAAGAAGGGGCGTGGTAATACCCGCCATATTTTGTACGCTTAAAGTGAGTATAAAAACATTATCAACTACCAAAATGGAGTTGATTCCGAAGGTCCGTGTGGAAGTTACATTAGTTTTAATTTAACATAGCAATATGGATCATTTGTATGGGAGGTACCAGAAGGGACGTGGAAATTTCGCCCATCTTCGAACTTAAACTAAGTTTGGTAAAAATATTACCATGTGCAAAGTTTGAATCGATTCCTTAACTTCTTTCGAGAGTTATCGTGTACACCAGCCAGCCAGACGGACGGAGATGGTTTAAACATCTGAAAATGTTGTGAAACGGATTTGATCCAAACATACTTAAAATCGATTTAATTTTTGATTCATAATCATCTTTATAAATTGCGACCGTTTTACCTACCCTACTTAATACATCGTTGTTTTGTTTCAAAAATTGTCTTGTTTGTCCCACTGTGCCAAGTATTAGTTTTTCTCTTCTCCCCAGCTACGATTTTTGTAAGTGGTCTTCAATTAGAGAAACAAATTTTGTTCTCGCGGTGTCTTGCTCTTCTCTGTTTTTGATCGTCTATTATCTTAAATGAAAAACTGTTTTGCAATTCAGATTTATTTTTATACACTCCACGAGAGTATTATATCTTTGTGCATTTGTTTGTAACACCCAAAAGGAAGAGAGATAGATCCATTGTTAATTATACCAATCGACTTAGAATCACTTTTTGAATCGATTTAGCGATGTCCGTCTGTCTGTCCGTCCGTCCGTCCATCTATTCTTGTAATCACGATACAGGTCGCAATTGTACACAGAACCAAATGAAACTTTGCACAACGAAGTTTTTCGGGATAAGAACGAACGCTATGTAATTTGAAGAAAATCGGTTCAGATTTAGATATAGCCCCCGTACGAATTTCACTCCCGATTTTACTCTTTTCACTCTAGATAACACATATTTTAACAGGTTTTCTTCAAAATTGGCAAAACATCTTATAGTTCAACTAGAAACATCTGTGGTAAAAATGGGTCAAATCGGTTCAGATTTATATATAGCTCCCATACAAATTTCGCTCCCGATTTGATTTTTTCCGCCCTAGAAACCACAAATTGTATCAGATTGTCTTCAGATTTGGCAAAACATCTTATTTTTCAACTAGCAACACCTGTGGTAAAAATGTGTTAGATCGGTTCAGATTTATATATAGCTCCCATACAAATTTCGCTCCCGATTTGATTCAAATTTGGCCTAACACCTTATAATCTAACTAGAAATACTTGTGGCAAAAGCGGGTGAGATCGGTTCAGATTTAGATATAGCCCCATACAAATGTTCCCCTCTATAAAGCACATATAGTAACCGATTTTGGCCAAACTTTACATATTATCGTCACACCGTTGCAGGTTTCAATATACCCCCATACAAATGTCCTTTCCGATTTAACATTTTTTGTCAAGCACATACATATACTGGATACAAAAATCCTTCTCGATTTAAATTTTTAACGAATTGAATTGTAACCCAGCAAAAACTGTCATTACCAAGTAATGTGGGAAATAAGGCAAAACCAAAATCCTTCAGTACTTATTTCTCGGATCCGTTTCTAATTATTTTTATAAAGGGATTGTAAAAAAATAAGTACTTCCACGCACCCTTACGAAAAGTTAATAAATAAGTACTTCTAAACAAGTTGTAAAATAAGTGGCCTCAGGAAGATACAAAATAAGTCATTATTGATAACTAGTCAAATAATGTACTATCAATAATGGGCTTAATAAGTGATTAAACAACATTTTTATTCAATTATATATTTTGTATCGGCTTGTTAACAATCTGAAAACGGAATATAGGGCTGTTTTTCTTTTTTTACCCCAACTATAACCCTTTCGGATATTCTATTTAAAAAAAAAAATAATTCAAAATAACATGAAAAACTCTAAAATAGTGCCACATACGAGCAAATCGATTTGAAACAGAAAAACGTAAATTTTATTTAATTTTTCTTATTTCTTTCCCCTATTCACTTCCCCAACTAAAGCTCTATTCATGTATTTTCGCCGCAATATATCTTATCTTCTCATTTTTACTAGGCTAAGACAAGTAGGAATTCTGTAATTCAGTAATTTTGCACAAAGAACACTTTTTATATTTTTATATTACAACGAATCAAGTAAATGAAACGAAAATGTATGTATGCATTTCGAAGGGGTCATTACACCACCAAGCATTCAACCATCTTCGTTTCCCCCATCAACATATGAGAGATTGAAATCTCGATGTTTTCACAAAAGAAAACAGTTCGATCGAAATAGCCGGCCGAATGACTAAAGTCTTTCAATATGTACCTTGTGGTGGCTTTTACGAAGAGATGTAGTGCAATAAAAAAGTACAGCTTTTATTAGTCGACAAACCACAAAGAATTTGTCCAAGTGTTAGACGGACTGCGTTGGAATGACTATCTAAATCTAAAACATGTGTCATGTATTATTTGCCTAATTAAAGTACGGATTGTATTTATACAAATTGGGTAATATAATATAATAATAAAAAATAATATAATTCAACGATGAAAAAGGAAGTCATCCTTAGAAATACTGCATTTGTAACACCTTGAAATATCGACCTGAGACCCTATAAAGTATATATATTATTGATCGTCAAAAAAATCTAAGACGATCTAGCCATGTACGTCTGTTGAAAGCACACTAGCATCTAAACGAAAGGAGCCAGGACGTCTAAATTTTCACATAATACATCTAATAGTTGTAGATCGGTTGGGATTGAAAGTGGGTGAAATCGGTCCACAGGGAAAAAATGTTCCCTCACAGGAATTGAAAATACTCCTAATATTTAGAGTATTTAAGCACGTTTTTCAATGTTTCCTTATATTTACTTGATATTGGGTGATTCTTATTCGTAGAGGGTGAAATGAGGCCAAAGGGGATAAAAATGGTACCTATCAAACGACAACAATTAGAAACACGAAAATTTTTCCATATTCGTACTTTTAAGGGGTAATATGGGAATAGAGGGATAAAAATGGTACCAACCAAACGGCTGCTCCTAAAATTATGAAATTCGGTGTATACATTCATCTGATTGCGTAGATATGAAAAATAAAGGGATTTTTCAAAAGTACTTTTTGGGGTTAGAAAGGAAAAAGGGGATAAAAATGGTACCAATGAAATGACCGCAGCTGGAATCATAGAATTCGGTGTATACATTCCTCTGACTGCGTAGACACGAAAAATAAAAAGAATTTTCCAAATGCGTACTTTTAAGGGATACAGTGGCAACAGAGGGATACAAATGTTACCAACTAAACGGTTAACAGCTGTATTGATGACATTCGTTGTGTACATCCCTCTAATTGTTAGGCACGTAAAATAAAGAGATTTTAGAAAGTCGTACTTTTAAAGGGGTAAAGTGGGAAAAAGGGGATAAAAAATAGTGCCAACCAAATGGCCACAGCTTCTTCTTCTGACAGCATAGACACTAGGGCGGGTTGATTTGTATGGACGAAAAAAATAGACAAGCAAAATAAAAAGATTTTTCCAAATTCGTACTTTTTTACTTTTACGACAAAAATGGGTATAATCGCGAAGTTAGGTAATTGCAAAATTTGTACTTTTGGAATTAAAATAGGATGGAAATACAACCAACCAATCAGCTGTAGCTGAAAATGCAGCCACTATCCCCAAATATTTAGGGTATTTAAGCTCTTTTGAAGATTGTTGTCTTATGTTTACTTTTTGAATTGACTTGAAGTATTATTTCGAAATAACTTGTATAAACATAAATTTATTTTTTGAATATTTTTATTTGTTTTGGTTTGGCTATATATATTTAAAAAAACATTTTCCTGTAATGTTGCTGCACTTCCATGAAAATCGATAGTCTCTGTGGACTGCAATCCTGTGGAGGGTATATAAAGGTTGGCCCAGCCGAACTTAACTCCGTTTTTACATGTTTAATACATTTTAGCCCGTCCATTAAAAAAACACAAAATTATGTATAAGAACGAAACGAAAGAACGCTAAAAACGCTATAACGTCCAATAATTCGACCAATAAGTTACTCTAAGACAAAAATCAAAATTTATATTTAAAGTGCTTTTAAAGGTCTATTATTTGAGATTCTTTGACAAAAATGTAACACAAGAAATTGCACGGGAAAAACATGATTTTTATGTGTTTTTCAGGAGCGTTTAGCTTACAGATGGCTTTATCTAGGAACAAAAGATTTTGCAGGTCAGCATTAAACAATCTAAACTTTATTTCCGTAGTTATTTTTTATACACTCCACGAGAGTATTATGTCTTTGTGCATTTGTTTGTAACACCAAAAGGAAGGAAGATAGACCCATTGTTAATTATACCGATCGACTTAGAATCACTTTTTGAATCGATCCGTCTGTCTGTCCGTCCGTCTGTTTGTCTGTCCATCTATTCTTGTAATCACGATACAGGTCGCAATTGTAGACAGAACGGGACAAGGACGAACGCTATTTAATTTGAAGAAAATCGGTTCAGATTTAGATATAGCCCCCATACGAATTTCACTCCCGATTTGACTCTTTTCACTCTATATACCACATATTACAACAGATTTTCTTCAAAATTGGCAAAACATCTTATATTTAAACTAGGAACACCTATGGTGAAAATAGGTCAGATCGGATCAGATTTATATATATCTCCCATACAAATTTCGCTCCCGGATATAGTTTTCCCGCCCCAGAAACCACGAATTTTCACCGAATTTCTTCAAAGTGAGCATATCACGTTATATTTGAACTGGAAGAACATATTGTGAAAGTTAGTCACTTTATTCCATTTTTGAATATAGCCCCGATACAAATATTCTTTTCGATTTAAGAAATTGGACCAGGTTATATTAGCCTACGATGAGGAAACATACAAATATTCTTCCCGTTTTCACTTTTTTACCGAACTGAATTGTATTCGGATAGAAAGTGGAGTGTATTATATAGTCGGCCCCGCCCGACTTTAGCCTTTCCTTACTTGTTTATTTATATGGACCATGACCCAGCCAAGTCGTTTAACCGTCTCATGATAATTTCTGACCGCATTGTTCTTTTCCTGGCATTCGTAGACTTTATACCATTAAAATAAATTTATTAATCTTTCAAATCTGCAATTCCATTTTCTGTAGAAGCAGCAAAGAGCTAAGTGGATATCCAAATTCAAAAGAATAAATTAAATTTGGAAATCTGCACATCCACTTTAGAATGATTATATTTAGAAATATGATTATTTTCAAATTCTAACCGCGAATTTCCTACGAATACTACGGATAATATATCAACTCAGTCAATTTGCTAGTGCAAATTCTACTAAAATTGATGACTAGTGTTATTGAATGGTGCTGCAACTATGTATGCATGTATGTATGTACATGCCAAGTGTTCACAATACTCATTTTACATTCAATGGAGCTTTGTAAAGTAGCACGGCACACCACACCGACTGACCCTGTTGGAGTTTATTTTTATAACAACAACAAAAACGAACTATTCCAGCCAGTATCTCCCAAAATGGTCTTCTCTTTTTTAGTGTTGTTGCTTTTGGTTGTATACGTATTCACAGCGAAACAATGAACTAAGTAAGACTCACCTCTCGTCTGCACTCGTCATTGTTATGGACGGTCTTTCTGAATCACCACAACCAGCCATATGACTCCTATTGTTCCAGTGATCAGTTGCTGTAACACGCTCACCACCACGACCACCTGATTGTTGTTGGTCCCGTTGTTGACTGCCAGCAACAGCATCTGAGTGCAAGCTTTCATGTTCCATAAACATTGTCGAAGCTGAAGCAGCGCCGTTGCCGTGACTATGACTAGTACTGTTAGTGTTGCGGTGCGATGAACGCGGTCTCTCCCCCTTGTGTCCCGAAGAGCGCGAGTGGCGTTTCGCTTCTTGTTCTCTTTTAAGTCTCTCAACTAAATCCATATCTAGGGGGGCCAGTGGGGCACTATAAGGGCGTTCAAAAGCAGTCGCGATCAAAGTCGACTCTTCGCCATCATGTAAATTGTCGTCGTCGTCAGCCGAAGTCGCTGCTTCCCCACCGGCCGGCATGGTTGAAAGCAGAGAGTGTGTTTCATTCTCGTCTTCTTCCCCATTTGCTGTTAGCTGTTGGGGTCTATTCTCTGCGGGGTATTCATCTTCGCCAACAGCTGTTCGTTTGTTGACACTGTTTGTTGTTGTCGCATCTTCGGTCCTCTCATCTCTGTCCACTTCATCTGTGTACTCTTGTTGTGTCAGCTGTGTTGTTGGCAACGTTATGCTGGGGAATTTATCCCCATCGTCAATGCCATCGCCATCTCTTGAGGTGTTTGTGTAATTATGAGAATTTACAATTTCATTTTCTAAAATTAGAAAAAAATTCGGATTTGTTAGCAAACAAAACAGGTAAATTTGCACTAATAGCTACATATCTATGGATAAGCCATCCAACTATTCGCTTGTTTACGCACCCATTTCATATGATTTTCATTGAAGACGTCAAGTCAATACACGTTTATTTTCATTCACAAAAAAGACCATGGAATTAATCCACACCATGCAACATATACTTTATTGAGAATTTTTCGTTTTTTTTTCTACTATTTTGTTATGAAACTGAACACATTTTCCACTTTCCACTGCTATTCCATTCTATTATATCTGTTTAGTTTCGATTTTCATATTAACTTGTTTTGTGAACCGTACTGGATGAGGCCAACGTGAAACAACGACAACAACGAGCTTGTTGTGTGTTTTAATTACTTTTTTCCGTTCGTAACACACGGCCGAGCATATGTATATTTTCTTGTGGATACAACAAATCAAACTATACGAATACGAATAACATATACTAAGCACCGCACATCTCAACCCGACCAGTTTTCCGTAACAACTGATACAATTTCTTCTCTGGTTCATTCATTACCACCACGGTACGCTGCTCACGACGACGTAGTGAAAACAAAGAACAGAGTGTTGCCACATTTGACTTTCGGGCGGAATACCCAGTCGGCAGATATGAAAAATCTCAGCGAGGAAAATTAGTCCAATTAAACTTAAACTTTACCTTTACCTGGACTGGCTAATCACGGCAATCGACAATGAGAACTGCACTTGTATTAATAGTAAAAAGGGAATAAATTTAAACAAAAATTCTTTAAATTCTAACGAGATTAGTTCCAATGTACATACATACATTAATTATCTCGACACACTATTTGATTTTGTGGAAATTTTATTACTTTTTTCACTGAAAATAAAAAATGATTTCCATCGTATCTTCCCGATATCTAAACATGGTTATGAGTAATAATAGATTTAATAAAGAAGTAAAAGATCAGATCAATAACAAAAAGAGATTAGGCAGTACGTTTAAATAAAAATATCAACCTCATAAATAGTATCATGGGGTTGACTAAATTAGTTTTATATTCATTAGCCTGGGTGAGGGCTGGCAAACATCCTCTAATGTCAACTTAATATTAGATTCCAATGTCCGAAGGCAATTACTACGGAAATGGATATGAATATCATCTACATACAAGAATGAAGGAGCCACAGCGGATAGCTGAACAACAATATACATATTATATCATGAATATGTCAAATTTGTTTAAAATCTGTTGCAATCTGTGACTCCTACATATGCTCCACTTTTACAGTAGATGATCCAATGTGAAGTACACTACGATCTGGAAAATTTGATCGATATTTAATGTAATCTGAAGGTTTTAGAGCGACAATAATGAAAACTGAAGGAACTTTTGTATGACGGCTATTTGAAAACATGGTTAAATATAACATGATGTGGAAAATTTGATTAAGATCTGAAATAGTAGTTATAATGACAATCTGTGTGGTGTAGGCACGCTGGCATCCAAACGAAATAATCTAAATGCTACAATCTTCAGAAAATTACTTCATTTGGACAATTTTATCCAAACATGATATGGTAACCAGCGATTCGCCGCCATTTGTAACACCATCCCACGTTTGTGATACATTCGGCAAACCTTTAAAAATGGTGGTGCCCGCAACGGATTCAACTTTTGAACTAAAACGGTCATAAAGGGTTTTTGTCTTTGCCTTTGGAAGGTTCTACATACTAATGTAGAACCAGCAGGGAGCCGTACTTATGTACAGATGAAAATCTACCCGATGCCTTCAACTTTTGAACGTAACGGCTTTTGTCTTTGCCTTTGTATGGTTCTTCTTGTATACAGATGAAAATCAGTGCGAAGAAACCTCGTCCTACTTTTCCTTCTGCCGTGTCTTACAAATATCGATTAAGCAGCTGATTCGGGATGACTATGCCAGCGCAACTGCCTATACCGGAGCTTCATCAAACATCATCTTGCTATGACCTCGGCATGAGAATCATTGAGTACATCGCCATTGCGGTAAATATTACCACCATTAACACATTTCGTGCCGGTAGATATAGCAATTTATATATAGGCATTTTCGAAATCTAAGCCGTTTGTCATTACAATGCCAGCCAGTACTAGTAGTATGTGATGACATTGATTCTAAGAGTAAAGACATCAAAACAAACTACTACTTGTTATGGACACAACTTAAAATAAATTTATACGTAAATGCATACATACATATATTAAGGAACGCAAAACCGCCCAGTTTATTCTTCGCGACAAATAGTCACCTCTTTTAAGCGTTGCAAGACGAATCTATCCACAAGAGAAAAAATGTTGCTGCGGCAAAGTTGAAGTTGTAGTATTGAAAACTTGTTCTGGAGATTGTTGCTGAGCTTCAAGAGCATCAAAACTTTGCTTAGCCACGTCCAAGCGGGTCCAGCGTTTACTTCTAGCATGTCCGAAATACTATCGTCGCCACAGTGTAAGCGCCCCGTGATACACCCAAGGTTCTAAAATCGATGTTTATACCACGAGCTATTCCCTTTAAATGCTTCAGCGGATGAGGATTCTTCGTCACTAGGGCCTCGTTGGAAATATTGATATTATTTTCATTGTTTGTATTTGCTTGGCGCTACATTTTTCTTAAATATTGATGTGGTTTTTCTTTTGGATTTTGTTTTGGCTCGTACATTACCTAAATTTGAAAAATTAAAATAAACTTGTTATAAATAAATCAAGGAAATGATGCAGATTGTAATGAGCGTTGTTTTAAAAAAATTGAGGGAGTTATAAAAACATTTTCTCTCACAAAAATAGAATTGCAGCAATATCCAAGTTCTACCAGCCGTTTTCAAACTGTCATGTTTTCGGAATTTGAATATCAGGATCAACTCGCCGAATAAGACCATCAATCCGTCATTCAATAAAAGACACACCAATCTAATTCTCCAATGTTTAATTTATTATTTTCCTTTAAATTATGATTTAAAACTATAAAAGATCGAATTTACAAAATACAAAAATGAAACCAAAACAAACTACTACTTCACTTGGATAAAACTTAAAATATTTTCAGAAAAAGGATGCATAAGAACAAAAACAAATGGACACATCTTAAAATAAAGGTACATATATGTAAATACATACATTAAAAATTAGGTTAGTGTAAACTAATCAGGTATGTGATGACATTGATTCTAAGAGTAAAGAGATCAAAACAAACTACTACTTGTTATGGACACAACTTAAAATAAATTCATACGTAAATGTATACATACATATATTAAGGAACGCAAAACCGCCCAGTTTATTATATAAATACTATTTATAAATAATAAGAATAAAAGCTATACTTGCGTTTAAAATAAAAATCACACAAAAATAAAATAATAATAAAACAAATCACTTCACTTAGACAAAACTTAAAATATATCCATAACATACGAACAACAAACAATACACATGGACACAACTTAAAAATAAATTCATATATAAATACATACATCAAGGAATGCAAATATCTCATCTCTAATCAATAAATTAACCAGGTATATAATGGAATTGTTTCTGAAAATAATTCTCTAAATAATAAACTATATATGTATATCAACGTTTGTGTTTTAGCTTCTACTTCTAGGAACACGAAACCGCCCAGTTTATTATATAAATACTATATATATATAATAAGAACACTTGCATTTAAAATAAAAATCATACAAAAATAAAATAATAATAAAACAAATCAAAAACATACGAACAAGAAACAATACACATGGACACAACTTAAAATAAATTCATACATCAAGGATTGCAAACATCTCATCTCTAATCAATAAATTACCTGGTTAATTGGAATTAATATAATGGACTTGTTTCTAAAAATAATTCTCTAAATAATAAAATATATGTGTATCAATTTTTTGTTTTAGCTTCTACTGATACCGTTTGATCTTTTTGCTCATTAATAGATATTTTGTAATATATTAATAATAAATTTATCTTAACGTTAACAGTGAATAAGTAGTACTTTCCACACTTTTTCAAAGTAATTTTTGAGGGTTAATTGGTTTTATTCCGGAATACATTTCACATTTTCTGTAGAAGCACAATTCATCCCACTTCCGTTTTCAACTCTGTGACAAGGCCCATTATTTCATGATTTGTTATCAATATATTTTGACAAGTATTTTTTTTATCCATCGATTTTCTGCAAAACGCCTAGTGGGATGAAGAGTGGAACTCCAGAGGGGGACTTTATATATGTACATATATCAGAAAAATTTTCGCAATTTTCAAAAAAAAAATGATGATCTCATTCAACACATTTTGCTCCTTGTGTATTTTTTCTTTCCCCTGATAAAAATCGTGATTCGTTCCCCAAATACAGAACTGACCTGATTTTTCCGTGGTTTCAAGTTTTTAAAATTGGTATTTGACTTCTCGCCATATTCTTAAAAGGAAGATATTTGGCTTAAAACATTTGAAATCATATCTCAAATTTAAAAACATGAAACCACTGAAAAATATTTTCGCATTACGTTGAACTGGACAATCATTATCCAATGTACCATATTGATTTCCATCATCACATACCTGCGATTACATACATATTTATAAAAAGAACTGATTTTGTTCTTTTGGTTTCTTTATCCAGCTGCCAAGACCGGCTCGTTGGAACGCATTAAACAATTCTAGTTTGGCTAATTCATATTTACTTGCGCACAATAATTTGGCTGTCGCGTAATTATTCGTGTAAGGAAAACTGCGTATTTCTGGTAAATTTTGGAGTAACCACAGGAATTTGGAAAAGAATGTGTTCTTGCTCAAGTACTACTCAGTATTGTTTATAACGAGACCCGTAGGTAGAGAAACTATTTCAAGGCGAGCATCACCGTAAGTCCAATTTATGCCAATAGCAGGCACTCGCTGAGATTCGCGATGCTGTGAGCTAGATGGTTCCCCCAGATTGGGACAATTGAGACGAAATGGATAGGGCAGAAAATGTAAGTTGCCCTCCAAACGACCGCAAACGGCTCGATACAAATGATCGTGATTAAATATACTACCCAAGACAAGGGAATGTAGGTAGATGGGTTCCGCAAGCAGACTCGACAATAAGGCACCCTGTACGCCCAAAACATTCCAACGGGCAATTTTATCCGAACATGACATGGTACACAATGGCTCGCCATTTATAATACCTTGCCAACTTTGTGAAAAATACTGATGATTGTCCAAGACCGCCTCGACTTTCGAACGTAATTGGCCATAAAGTTTATCGCTTTTGTTATGTGCAGCTCTGTGGCCACTAAAAAATCTAGCATCACCGCATGGGGCTGAACTTATGTATAGATGAAAATGAATATGAGGTTTCAATGCAAATCCTCCTCCTGATTTTCTCATAAATATCGAGCGTCCAGCCAATTCGGGATAACAATGCCAACTGAGTTGTG
This sequence comes from Polietes domitor, assembly GCA_947397865.1. Lineage (NCBI taxonomy): Eukaryota > Metazoa > Arthropoda > Insecta > Diptera > Muscidae > Polietes > Polietes domitor. The sequence goes on along the minus strand of OX377618.1, from coordinate 40,831,995 downwards.
TGTGCAAGAACTTCAGCAAACATCGTCTGGCTATGATTTCAGCATGCAAATCATTCAGTACCTGGCCATTGGGATGAAGATTACCTCCGTTTACGCATTTGGTACCGGTAGCCATTTGTAAAATCCAAGCGATCTGTCATTACAATACCAGCCAATACTTTATAATCGCCAACTTCCGGGTTGCCTGAAGTCATTTCTCTGAATCGTTGAAAAACCAAATTTTCCACAATATCCGAGAAACTGCTTGAAACCTGTACAACAGGTGCTTTTAAAGGCCGCTGTGGTTGCGCAGCACGCAATGTGACCAGCATTTGTTTAGCCACATCCATGCGGGCACGATGTTCATTTGATCCATGTCCAAAATATTGACGACCATTGGCAAATGCCGCCATCAGAGTGAAAGAAGCGTTTGTTGGGCCCAAGAAACTAAGAGAATAATTCATTTCATTAAGACGCAGCGAGGAACTGGAATAATATGTGACTAGCATTCTGACGTTTCTATCGACATTATTGTAGAGATTGACTTCGCGGATCATATTGGTTTTCACTGCTGTGTTCTTCTTAAATATTGATGTAGGTTTTTTCTTCATTTTGGTTTTGGTCCGTAGTGCAGCACCACCTAATTGGAAAATTGAAATTAAAAAATCGTTAAAAAACTTCGTTTAATAGAAATTGAACGATACTAAAATTGTCCCACATATATCAAAACATTGCAATGGCTTGACAAGGATAACTCCAACCCAAATAAAAGATTTTATACATAGTCACATCGACAAGAATGAGAACTACTTTGATACAATCAATTCCTCCAAGAACTGATGTTGCAATAATAGGTAAAATCCTTTTAGCAACATTCCAAACTCAGGGATGTTCATTTTCCAAGGACTTGCTAAATAATGGTATTAAATATTTTAAAATTACATATTTAATAATATATAATATATTAAATAGATTGGTATTAAATATTTTAACTTTACCATATTCATATGTAGAAGTTGAAAGAACGCACTTTGGCAATTAGAATGTTTTTTTTACCAATTTCACACCCAAAAAAAATTATAATTTAACCCCTTTTCGAAATATTTTTGCGAGTTTTGGTTCCTTGAAGTTGGCATCACTGATATTTTGTAATCACCTTTTTCGGCTCAAACCACCCAAATTTATTTTTAAAACTCTGAACCTTCCTAACCTCTTAAATAACAGCCTTACGAGCAAAAGGACAATAATCTGATATAACTTTTTTTCGGTCCAAAAAAATTAAAATCTATTTTCAAGACTTTAAACCTTCATAACTTCTTAACTAGCGGTCGTGCGAGCAAAAAGACAATAATCTGTGGTCACTATTTTCGGGCCAAAATATTAAAATCTATTTTCAAAACTTTAAACCTTCATATCTTCGAAACTGTCTAAAAAGGACAATAATCTGTAATAACTTTTTTCGAGTCAAAAAATTAAAATTTTATTTCAAAACTTTAAACCTTCATAACTTCTAAACTAACTGCCGTACGAGCAAAGGAACAATAATATGTGACCACTTTTTTCGGGCCAAAAAATTAAAATATTATTTCAAAAAATTAAAATTAATTTTCAAAACTTTAAATCTTCATAACTTCTAAACTAGCGGCCATACGAGCAAAAGGACAATAATCTGTGGCCACTTCTTGGGCCAAAAATTAAAATTAATTTTCAAAAAATTAAAATTAATTTTCAAAAAATTAAAATTAATTTTCAAAAAATTAAAATTAAGTTTCAAAAAATTAAAATTTATATTCAAAACTTTAAACCTTCTAAACTGACGGGTCAAAAAACCAAAATTTTATGTCAAAACTTCAAACATTCATAACTTCTAAACCAGCAGTCCTACGAGCAAAAGGACAATAATCTGTGATCACTTTTTTAAGGTCAAAGAATAAAAATTCATTTTCAAAAATTTAAACTATCATAACTTCTAAACTAGCGGCCCTACGAGCAAAAGGACAATAATCTGTTATCACATTTTTCGGGCCAAACAATTCAAATTTTCTTTAAAAAAATAAAAATTTATTTTCAAAACGTTACACCTTCATAACTTCTAAACCAGCAGCCCTACGAGCAAAAGGACAATAATCTGTGATCACTTTTTTCGGGCCAAAAAAATTAAAATCTAAAAAAAATCATAACTTCTAAACTAGCAGCCGTACGAGCAAAAGGACAATAATCTGTGAATACAAAAAATTAAAATCATTTTCAAAAAATTAAAATTCATTTTCAAAACTTTAAACGTTCGTAGTTCCTTAAATAACGGCCCTACGAATAAAAGGACAATAATCTGTGGTCACTTTTTTCGGGCCAAAAAGTTAAAATTTTATTTCAAAAAATTAAAATTCATTTTCAAAACTTTAAACCTTTATAACGTAACCAGCAGCCGTACGAGCAAAAGGACAATAATCTGTGATCACTTTTTCGGATCAAAAAATTAAAATTTATTTTAATAACTTCTAAACTAGCGGCCTTACGAGTAAAAGGACCTAATCTGTGATCACCTTTTTCGGGTCAAAAAATTAAAATTTTATTTCAAAACTTTAAACCTTCATAACTTCTAAACCAGCAGCCCTACGAGTAAAAGGACAATAATTTGTGATCACTTTTTTCTGGTCAAAAAATTCAAATTTTATTCCAAAAAACTTTAGACCTTCATAACTCTTTAAATAACGGCCCCACGAGCAAAAGGACAATAATCTGTGATCACTTTTTTCGGGTCAAAAAATTAAAATTTATTTTCAAAACTTTAATCCTTCATAACTTCTAAACTAGCGGCCCTACGATTAAAAGGACCTAATCTGTGATCACTTTTTTCGGGCCACAAAATTAAAATTTTATTCCAAAAAATTGAAATTTATTTTCAAAACTGTAGACCTTCATAACTCTTTAAATAAAGGCCCTACGAGCAAAAGTACAATAATCTGTGATCACTTTTTCCGGTCAAAAAATTAAAATTAATTTTCAAAACTTTAAACCTTCATAACATCTAAACTAGCAGCCGTACGAGCAAAAGGACAATAATCAGTGATCACTTTTTTCTGGTCAAATAATTAAAATTCATTTTCAAAAATTTAAACTTTCATAACATCTAAACTAGCCTTACGAGCAAAAGGACAATAATATGTGACCACTTTTTTCGGGTCAAAAAAATAAAATTAATTTTCAAAAAATTAAAATTCATTTTCAAAAAGTTAAAATTTATATTCTAAACTTTAAACCTTCTAAACTGACGGGTCAAAAAACCAAAATTTTATGTCAATACTTCAAACATTCATAACTGCTAAACCAGCAGTCCTACGAGCAAAAGGACAATAATCTGTGATCACTTTTTTCTGGTCAAAGAATAAAAAATTATTTTCAAAACTTTAAATCTTTATAACTTCTAAACTAGCGGTCGTGCGAGCAAAAAGACAATAATCTGTGGCCACTTCTTGGGCCAAAAATTAAAATTAATTCTCAAAAAACTAAAATTCATTTTCAAAAAGTTAAAATTTATATTCTAAACTTTAAACCTTCTAAACTGACGGGTCAAAAAACCAAAATTTTATGTCAATACTTCAAACATTCATAACTGCTAAACCAGCAGTCCTACGAGCAAAAGGACAATAATCTGTGATCACTTTTTTCTGGTCAAAGAATAAAAAATCATTTTCAAATTTTAAACCTTCATAACTTCTAAACCAGCAGTCCTTATCAAGAATTAAAATTCATTTTCAAAAATTTAAACTTTCATAACTTCTAAACTAGCGGTCCTACGAGCAAAAGGACAATAATCTGTGATCACTTTTTTCGGGTCAAAAAATCAAAATTTTATTTCAAAACTTTAAACCTTCATAACTTCTAAACCAGCCGCCCTACGAGCAAAAGCACAATAATATGTGATCACTTTTTTTGGGCCAAAAAAATTAAAATCTAAAAAAAAATCATAACTTCTAAACTTGCAGCCGTACGAGCAAAAGGACAATAATCTGTGAATACAAAAAATTAAAATCATTTTCAAAAAATTAAAATTCATTTTCAAAAAAATAAAATTTATTTTCAAAACTTTAAACGTTCGTAGTTCCTTAAATAACGGCCCTACGAGTAAAATATTATTTCAAAAAATTAAAACTAATTTTCAAAACTTTAAACCTTCATAACTTAACCAGCAGCCGTACGAGCAAAAGGACAATAATCTGTCATTTTATTACAAAACTTTAAACCTACAAAACTTAAAACAATAATCTGTGATCACTTTTTTCGTTTCAAAAAAATAAAATTCAAATTTTATTCCAAAAAACTTTAAACCTTCATAACTCTTTAAATAACGGACCTACGAGCAAAAGGACAATAATCTGTGATCACTTTTTTCGGGTCAAAAAATTAAAATTTATTCAAAACTTTAAACCTTCATAACTTCTAAACTAGCAGCCATACGAGCAAAAGGTCACTTTTTTCGGGTCAAAAAATTAAAATTTATTTTCATAACTTCTGAACCAGCAGCCATACGAGCAAAAGGGCAATAATCTGTGATCACTTTTTTCGGGCCAAACAATTAAAATCTATTCAAAACTTTAAACCTTCATAACTTCTAAACTAGCAGCCATACGAGCAAAAGGACAATAATCTGTGAATACAAAAAATTAAAATTCATTTTCAAAAAATTAAAATTTATTTTCAAAACTTTAAACGTTCGTAGCTCCTACGAGTAAAAGGACAATAAACTGTGGTCACTTTTTTCGGGCCAAAAAATTAAAATATTATTTCAAAAAATTAAAATTAATTTTCAAAACTTTAACCTTCATAACTTAACCTGCAGCCGTACGAGCAAAAGGACAATAATCTGTGATCACTTTTCGGGTCAAAAGATTAAAATTCATTTTCATAACTTCTAAACTAGCGGCCCTACGAGTAAAAGGACCTAATCTGTGATCACTTTTTTCGGGCCACAAAATTAAAATTTTATTCCAAAAAATTGAAATTTATTTTCCAAACTTTAGACCTTCATAACTCCTTAAATAACGGCCCTACGAGCAAAAGGACAATAAACTGTGATCACTTTTTTCGGGTCAAAAATCAAAAGTTTATTTCAAATTGAATTGAAATATATTTTCAAAACTTTAGCCCATCATAATTTCCAAAATAACGGCCCTATGAATAAAAAGACAATAAATTTTATTTTATTTTCAAAAAAAATAATAAAAATGATTTTTAAAACATTCATAACTTCGTAAATAAAGGCCCTACTATCAAAAGCACAGTAATATGTGTTCACTTTTTCGGGACAAATAAACAAAAACTATCGCAGCTATCGTACCGCTTGACATGGAATGACTCGACTTATAAGCCAAGAAAGCCTCTGTTGATGGGATGAATGTCTAGTTTAAGAGGATACTTACATAGATCCGATCTGTAAAATAATGAGAAGAGTTTTGTTAATATTTTCGTAACTACATTTCGTAACCATTTTGAGCAGTCAGGTTCATACCACACCAAGCAAATATTTATTGAGAACAAAATTTGATTTTTTGTATGTTTAAAACGCTCCTCCCCCAATCATCCTTTAATTGAAGATACACTTATTTATCTACGTTCTCACAAAGTAGTAACAATATTAAATTATTTTCATTAATTCATTCTTGGAAAACATTAAAAAAGAAAAAACCAAACAAAACAAATTAAATTAAATAAAACAAAACTTAATATATATATTCATATACAGTCGTTAGTTAAAGCCACACCAAAAAAGGTCTATCTGCTACACGCCTTAGTTTATATACAAAAATAATAAGTATTAAGTATATTGTATAGTAAAATCATTTTGCTCCAAGGGTTTCTTTACCCAACAACCCTGACCGGCATGTTGAAAGGCATCGAACAATTCTTGTTTTGCGATATCATAGTCTCTGGCGAGCTCTTTGGCTTTAGCGTAATTATTTGGGCAAGGGGAAATGGACATATTTGGTAAATTTAGCAGCAAATAAATGTATTTGGAAAATAACACATTCTTGGAAAGAAACGATATTTCATTGTTAATAAGGAGACCCGTTTGCAAGGAGACAAGTTCAATGTGATTGTCGCCAAATGTCCAGTTCATTGCAATACCGGGTACACTACGACTATTGGGAACTCGTTGGCCGGAAGTCTGTCCCAGCAGCGGGCGATTAAGATGATATGGTTTCGGCAGAAAGTTTAAGTTTTGTTCCAAGCGACCACAGAACGATCGATACACATGCTTGGTATTGAACATACTGCCCAGGACAATGGAATACAGGTAGATAGGCTCCACCAGAGTAGACAGCAAGGAGCCCTGTACACCCAGAACATTCCAACGGGCAATTTTATCCGAACACGACATGATAAACAATGGATCACCATGTTTAAGGGCATTCCAGGATTGCGGCAGAAACCGACTTCCAATGGCTATGGTATACATGCCGCCGTCCACTTTGGTACGTAGCTGGCCATATTGTTCACAATTTCGACGATCGTTTAAAACTCTAGCGTCACCGCACGGCACTGTACTTATGTAAAGATGAAAATTAACATCTGGTTTCAGGGAGAATGCATACTGCAACCCACTGGGATTTTTCAGAAATATCGAATCATCGGCCCATTCTGAGTGGCAGTGCCATCTCAGTTGCGTATACAAGTACTTCAGTAAGCATCGTCTGGCCATAACTACGGCGTGCGAGTCATTAAGGACACAGCCATTGCGATCAATTTGGCGGCCATTGATGCACTTTGAGCCCGTGGCGATCGATATGACTTGGGCATTTTCAAAATCTAAATTGCGCGTCATCACAATGCCGGCCAATACTTTGTAATCGTTAAATTGTGTAGTACTGTAGCTGATCACTTGCCTGAAACGATTTAAAATCAAATTTTCCACAATATCGGCATCGTGTTGTGGCAAACTTAATGAGCACATATTTAGGGCTCGACTGGGGGGAACACGTTCATCGCTATGAACGAACGGCTGCTGGGGTTGTGGTATAACTTTATAGCGGACTACACGCGTTTCGGGCCCCGGTTGTCCTTCTTCTTGACCAATACACGGGATTTGTGGTATTATATTATTTAGAGCAGCCAGTATTTTTTTAGCCACTTCCATGCAAGCGATACGTTTATGTTCGCCATCTCCAAAATATTTACGGCCATTCAATGTGGCAGACATCAAAAAGAAGGTGGCGCCTGGTGTGCCCATTTCCGCTTCCAAATTGTAACGTATACCAGGGCATATTTGATTTAGACGCTGTACTACACTCTCTTCTTCGAGGTTATTTTCTCTCATTTTTGGCTTGTTAACTGTTCTATGCCTTCCAAACGACGAATGATATTTGTGTAGGCGTCGTCGGTTGTTGGCACTGCGATTATTGTAGATGACATTTGAACGCAATATCGGCTTCTTAAATACTGGCGGCCGTGTAGGTTCCTCTGGAGGCAGTTGAATATTTGGTGAATAATGATGCGAAGGCGTACCTATTGAGAGGGAAATTATAGAAAATAACCATGAACACGATGGAGAGGTAGTAACTGACTGTGTAAATTCTCACAACACATCTTCTACTCCATAAAATAGGATACACGATCTGTGGAATTGAATGATATTTCACAAAATACATAAATATTTCTGCAAATTATTCAGAAGTTTTTCTGAAAGATTTTTGCATTAGTGAACAGTGAACGCAACACGAAAACTTTTTATTTATTAACTGCGCAACTTGTTTTTGTGGCAGCATGTATAGAAAATTTAACCAGCTTTCGCGTTGTTAAAAACCACAAACTTTTTTTCTTGTTCGGGCATCGATTTAAAAAATCGTATTTTGTAATTTCACTAAAAATAAAAAAACATTTCATTTCGAAGTCCAAATGTTTTTCATCCTCTTAACTTTTTTCTTTTTCACACTCGTAATTTGCAGACAAATCGCACGCAAACAAATGTAAAATAAAACAAAATGTACAAAAGCAATGATCTTGAAATTGACAAAAACAAATTCGAAGTTAGGTGAAATAAAAAATTATCACAATGGATATCTTCTGATCTAAGTGAGTCTGCGATGCTTACTTTCTGACCGACATATGTAGAGTTCGCCAGGTCTTGGTCGAATATTTGCGAACAATACTTGTAAAAGCGACTCTTCGAGATAAAAAAATTGAGTTTTCGTAAGACTGCCCAACTTTAACCGTTTCTTGCTTGAAAATTGCTGAGCAGTCAATGATTTAAAACAAAAAAGCACTCTTTTTCCCGCGGGCGGTATTTTAAACAATTTTAATTCATGTTATAATGGGACGAATGTTGATTTTATCGGTGATATGCATTGTTTAGGCGTTCAGATTGATGACCAACTCAGTTTTGGTCAACATGTTAATCTTGTAGTGTTCAAAATATGTTTCTCATTCAAAAGTCTATACAATACCGACTTATTACTTTTCTTTTGTAAGAGTTCGGTAGGTGCACAGTTTTCTGTGTTGTACTTTTCCCACCAAATGGAAACGTATATCGAGGGCTTATATTCAAAGTGGCTATGAACAAAAACACAACTTTTCAGGAGAGCGAAAAAATGATCTTCTCTTAATTTTAAGATTAATTATTAATCATTCTTCTATAGTTTAATCAAAAGAGGAGTACTAACTGCTACTATTAAAGTTTTAAAAATAAATTTCCTATTATTCGCGGTTTTATGGTTCATAGACACTTTTGCATGTTTCAAAATTGAGCATTATGAATGTTGAAATAAGCCCATTCATTCTTATTTTATATTGCTTATACTTTAATTTTCTCCATCCAGGATTCTTAAACTTTTCAGACACAAACATTCCCATTGAAATCGGCAATCATATTGCAAAAAATATTTTGATATTATCTATATGATAAAAAGTTACGCGGGTTTTTCTAATATTACCTTTCACAATTTTTTACTTTACAGCCCATCCTATCCTATTTTAGCCTGATATCTTGCCAAACAAAATGCTATTAACGGCGAAATGATGGAATTTGATCGTATTTGAAAATTTAAATCTAGAAAAATGTTTTAAAGAAAATCGTTGTAGAATTATAACCTTCGGTTTCATGCTGCTCCATTTTTTAACTATTTTATTTTTATGATAATAGTCACTTTTGTAGTCACAAACTACCGTGACAGATGACATCCAAATCTGAAAATAGTTTGGCATCAAAAACTCATTTTCGAGAAAATTGTTCATAGCCACTTTTGTATATAAAACCTCGATATGCTTATTGGTAAAGTGACCCTTTTTCCGGCAAAATTTCAAAATCAATTTATGATTTAAAAAAACCCAAAAAAAAACATTCTTAATGTTTATACTTCTCTCATAATACATATTTTAGATTATATTTAAAAAAGTAATGACAACAATAGGTCTGATCATTTCCTTTTCCAGATATAGACTGCGTCGTAACAGGATTTTCGTCAAAATGTCACGCCCGTTACAATTTAAATATCATATATTTCCTATATTCATGAAGAGATGTCGGTAACGAATAGTTTGGAAGAAAGTGTATGAACTACTCTTTTGATGAGCAAAAATCAATAATGGTATGTAATGGAAGAACATTTCCGAATTCAAGAAAAGATGTAAAACTTCAAGAATTTCTTCAAAGCTAAGGTCACACCCGTTACGCTCTAGATTGTTGTATATCTCCAATATTTAAAACGCTAAGACATATTCATATTTGCAATAATATTCAGATTAGACTGACGTTTTCAATTGGCAATATAGTAAAAATCTCAGTCACCGTTCCAATGGAATCACCCATATTCAATATAATTTATTTGGGGTTAGTAAAGCAAAAAGTTCATTATAAAAATATTTTGTATACCAGTCGCGATTTTTTTCATTAATGTTTAGATAATCGTCTAACATATCGAGCCCTATTTACCAAAAAGACGTAAGCACTACCATTTTTTATTTTCGGGTTTTTGATGAAAATCTATAAATCGCGACCTCATCTCTGAAAAATGCATAACTTTAAAAAGTTCCATTACGACTTATATCTTATATAATTAATTCCATAGACATACTCATTTAGTAAAAGTAATTAATAATTTTGTTAACGCTTTTGGCAAACAGGGCTCGATATATCTTGCAAAATCCAACGCGTTCACAAAATTTCATCAAAATCAGAGGACATTCGAAGAATTCTCATTGATTTAACATGGAATTCCTCATTAGCGACAAAAAATCTTAATGAATGTGACCGTTATATTTACTTTTTATATTTCAATTAAAAAAATATACCACTGTTCTACTATTTTTTGATTCCATAGTTCTACTACTTTTTTGTTAAACTGCATTTCGTTGAGTAGTTCTTTTAACGCTGTTTAAAATTGTATTTATGAACTTTGTAAGTTATTTTATATCGGCCAATAGGCTTAGAATAAAAAGTCATAAAGAATGAAAATAAATGAAATAAAGTGGCTTTTTTACATCAATTATCACAAAAGAGAGAATTTACTACGAATTAAAGTGGCAAAATTAATATTCCTGTTGGATTCACATTGTCCCACCAGACATGTTTGGATATTATATTCAGTATTTTAATATATTGCTTCTAAAGACATATCACAATTTGCATACAAAAGTCACTGTAAACAACACAAATGACAAAACATCACACAAAAGGTTATGGTTAAAACGCCAAACTTTCAATTGGAAACGTCAGATGGCGCCTGCATAATATTGTCATGACTCAAATTAAAAATAGCAAACCTCATATTCAGGTTTTTTATTTCTTACGCCCTGTTTTTGGGTGGTTATTTACATATCTTTAAGTTGGAGTTAAATTGCCTGACAACATATGTAAAATCAATGGAAAAAAGCTTGTTGCAGGCATTTATTTAAACGCGGTATTTACATACCCACTCATTATTCTTATTTGAATGCTTTAAAAAAGCTTGAGTAGCTTTGATGCTTTTAGTTTCCCTTTATTAGGAATAAAGTAAATTATAAGGACATGGATGAATAACGACATCAAAAAACACAATATTAGTATCAAATTGTAAAACTGTAAATTGTTAATCAACAAAAAATTTTATGAAAATGAAACATCCAATTTCTGTGTTACTAAAAACACTAAAATTCTATCTTCCAATATGTGGTATGCTTTGCTATTATTATTGCACTATTGTGATTATGGAGAGAGAAAAAGGTTAAAAAGAAGAAGAAGACCGATGTTCAATACGGACAATTTACCACACTAAAAAACAATATTGGTGTCATACTAATACAGGTTGTATGTATTTTTAAAATTGCATACAAACGATGCTGAAGAGCTGTTTTTACGATATTGCCGAGAACAGGCATTTAGCATATCTTCCTCAATTACGGTCTTTGTGCTGAAGTGTGATTTTACGATATTGGCGAGAACTTCTTATTCTTCTTATGGTCTTTGGTCTAACTGCTATTTCAATTCTTTTTTCCTTTTAGATACATCGTTGTTAATAATAGTTAATCCACATTCCATAATTACTCATATCCAACAACCCTATTTGCACACCCTGTCGTATCATCGTATCATATGGACAGCAACGCTGTAATTTTTAATCATCTCGCTATCACCTGGTTATGCTAACCAGGTGTTTATGGTTATTATAACTATGTTCATTCTAACAAGGTGATTGCGAGATGATAAATTAACATTGATAATGTTTGGTACTATAACCATAGATGTTGTTTCCGCATTTGCATTCTTAAAAGCAGATAAACGAAAAGTACATGACTTTTGCTTCTCAATTTTACTATTTTTATAAAAAAAAACTTTATGTGTAATAGTCAAATAACTTTGTCAGAAAATAATACCGCGAAAAAAATTTCTTCAGAAGAAGTCTTACCAGCAACATTCTTTTGTTAAATTTGTAGATAGAACAGACTAAATGAACTAGTATGTTAAGTAATGTACAACAATACGCAGCGTCATTTTCATAACTTCGTAATAACAACACCCTTCTCCATCGTGTTGAACAATAAAATATATTTGTGATGGGTTTGTGTATCGATTCTTACCTTCCGAAGAAATTTCACCATGCAAGCTGATTGGATTCTTGCCTATACGTTTCAATTGATGTTTCCTCGAAGAAGTCATTCCATTCTTTGAAGCTACGCTACATTTTACTGTTTCGGAGACAGTAGATCTACTACACTCGACAAATGCATTCAAGGAAGAATGTGCTTCCTCTACGGAAATGTATGGCATTGTTGTTGTAATCTGATTGTCATGCTTAGGCTGTTGTTCGTCAATCTCAGTTATTGCGGTTGCATTGTCCACAACTTCATTATTTATTTCGATTAACTCCGCAGTACTGGGCTTGTCCTTAAAAATAGCAGTCATATTTTGATAATTATCCTCAATTTCAATTATAGCAGAATCTTCCCCACTCTCAGATCTTTTATTTTCTACAACCTGAATTGCGGCTAGCTCGTCACATTGAATTTCATTGCTTTCTTCGTTTATTTCAATCACATCAGGAGAATTAGAATGTTGGTTCAGAATCTGTGATATACATTCATTAACTATTTCCTCCACGCTCTTATCGTCCTCAGTTTCTGCAGTGGAGGTACCACCTGTCCCTTCCATAATACGAGTTGTAGAATCGTTATTGTTATTTTCTTCATCAATGACAATAGTGGCGGATCCATTATCAATTAAGTTTGTCTGTTCTTCTATGGGATTTGTATTATCTTCATCAATGTCAATAACAACCGTGGAAGTAGCTGCAGACTTTGAATTTTCCTCCTCAACATTTGCTACGGTGTTACAGGTTTCGTCTTCGCAGTTTGTATTATTTAATTCCAGACTAAATATCACTTTGCCGCTTGAATTTTTGTCTACATCGACAACTATAGCTGTATTATTATTGACAATCTCAATCTCCGCATTAGAAGAAAATTTAAGTTTAGGCTTTTTCTTCAATGGACATGGGACAGATTCTTCACACTGTCTCTTCTCTAAAGCCCTTAGTCTTGCGGCGTTTTGCGATGTTGTTGGTAACTCTTCATCGAAATGTTGCGACATCTTTCCCACATTCACGGTAGAATTTGGCAACTCAACGCAGTTTAAAGATCTATTTGGATCATCCTCGTAATCTGATATTATAACGTCAGATTCTTCAGTCTGCCGCTTATCTAAATCCTTAAGACTGGATGTTGCTAACTCGTCATCGATAGGTCGCTGCATATTTTCCACATTCTCTGTGGAGTGCAGATCAACAGAATTTGGCAACTCTTCTTTAAACTGTGATCTTGTGGGGTCATCGCTAATTTTCGACATCTCTTCTTCTGGTACGTTGTTCAATAGCTGTACAATATTTTTTACGAAAATTCCGCCAGTTTTAGACGTATTACTACTAACGCACTCATCCATAATTTCACTATTTCTTGGAGAACCCTCAACATTTGTTGCCGACTTGTTTGTTTCGTGATCAGCCCGAATGTCTTGCAAAGCTGCCAAAGCTGCCTTCTTTTTCGCCAAATGAGATGATGGTGCCGATGCAATATACATTTTTTTATTCCATTTCAAGGTGACTTGAAATGAACACTTATTGTGTACACCTAAAATCATAGCACAGTTCCATTCTATTGCTGCGTTCATGGTTTCTAAGAATGAAATTGGATCATGCATGGCGTCAGTTGGTGTCCCTGCTATTTTCGCAGACTTTGTGAAGACCTTCATCTAAAATATACATCCAGTCCTTATATATTTTAAATAGTTTACGCAATATTTACAATACTTACGTTTTTAAATTTAATTCATTTTTTTATTTAACAAGATGTCCGTCCGATGTCCGTCTCCAAAAAAGAGCTGATATTGCTTTTTTACCGTTTTGATTTTCAAACAAATAATTCACAATAACTTGCCAGATTGTTGAAATACATTGTAGTGGGGGGCGTAGAAGACTGAACACAGTTCTCGCCATCACATAATAGTCTCACTGCATGCGAAATCTAGCTGGAATGACATAAGTTCGATTTAAAAATTTGACATTTGAAAATAGTCCTTATACAGGCAGAAAAAAAACGGAACACATCTACTTCAGCAAAAGAGGTCCAAATAAAAAACAATATTTTATGTGGTAGAGGACATATTTTAGAAGAGAAAAAATAAAAGAAAAAAATGGCGGCGACCCATATTTTCCGAGTTACGGGGCCCCGAAATTTCAGAGATATATTCTTCGATATCTTCCAGGATATTCATCGGATCGGATCAATATGGGTATCATTAGAAAGCTTATCGCAATACCTTTGAAACGACATATATTCAATAAAAAATACTTGGTTGAATATTTGGCTTATATCTAGATTACCACAAGACCTCCAATTTGTCCAAAAATCATACCATGCGTACAACTTTTTATTCTTATCAAAATAAAAAAATGGCGGCGGCCCATATTTCCCGAGTAATGGGCCCTGAAAGTTCGTAGATATATTCCCCGATATCTCCCATGGTTTTCATCGGACCGGATCAATATGGGTATCTTATGGTAAGCTTATCGCATTACCTTTAAAACAATATATTTATGATTTTTCGATCCCATAACCCATTGCGAGTCAATTAAATGTTTTCTATAGGGGTGTTTACACATGAGGATGTATTGTACCTCCTAAAAGTAGTTTATGTGCAAAAATCGGCTACGCAGACTAAAGTTTTTTTGCGTAGCGATTTTTTTAAATTATTTTTTCACTTTTTTCATTTGCACCTCTTTGTTTTCTAATATCTCCAGTTTTTAAAAGGTTAGCTACCCCTAAAGGGGCTCAAATTTTGGCGCATGATCTTGTCCACATGTGTGTGGTGTAAAATACGTATCGCCATATAAGTACTATTTCCAGATAATAAGCTCTTTTGTAGAAAGTACGACTAAAAAATCGTAAATATATATGGGTTATCGGATCGAAAATTCATAAATATATTGTTTTAAAGGTATTGCTATAAGCTTTCTAATGATACCCATATTGATCCAATCCGATGAAAACCATGGGAGATATCGGGGAATATATCTACGAACTTTTAGGGCCCATAACTCGGGAAATATGGACCGCCGCCTTTTTTTAAATTTTGATAAGAATAAAAAGTTGTACGCATGGTATGATTTTTGGACAAATTGGAGCTCTTGTGGTAAACTAGATATAAGCCAAATATTCAACCAAGTACTTTTTTCCAATTTAGAAATTTGTTTCATTTACACAAGTTTCTTAGTTGAAATTAATTAGTTAGTTGGACAATGGTGTAAATATGAATATGTAAGTTGCCAATTTCATGAATTTTGTAGCACATGCTTGCAAAAATACGTATATGAGCAAAGGTTTCTATAAATTTGTCAAAGTGAATTTCGACGATTAGAATTATAAGAAAACCAAAAGCAACAGAACAGAAGAAACAACAGACGGTGAAATTAAAATTTATTTATTTTGCACTCGCAAAATGAAGATTGATTAATCTTTTAATTTATTAATATCAATTTTAGTTACATTGCGGAAGTCTGGAATATATTATGATGTTCTCCTTTAATTCGAAGTTCATTTAGTAATTGTTGGAGCAACATTATTCAGTCTCGACAAGTGATGCCGTAAATGGTTTCGGCAGGAGTGCCACTTATGCACTACGCACAACAACATTTGTTTCTCCGCCCGGTGGTGCTGGGACATCTTCTGTATTTAGTAATGAAAACAGCAGCGGGCCTCTGTTATCCATTGGTACCAAAGCCAGCGCGTGTTTGGGGAAAGCCGAAAAGCAAGGTAAGTGTGGCTCTGTGTGTTTTTAAAAGTTTCTTTCGTCGTTATTAATATAATTTTAATAATTTACGATTGGCAGTTTACATGCTGTAGGGGTGGCGGTGGTTGTGCCTCAGCCTGTTCGATTGGGCTTACTAGCTTAATTTTTGTATGGAATTTACTCGCTTAACAAGAATGTAGCTTACTACTCTTAGCGTTGCTGCCAGATTTTTCTTGTTGATCCATTTCAGATAAACCAATGGGCAACAATGATGCCACCTTATCAAGTCTCTTAATCGTAAGCTAGTAAGCCCGAACAGGCCTAATATGTGGGTAATGACAACTGCAATATTATCCACGGCAGTAACAACCACCACCACACCAACAATATTGATCAACATTCATCAGTATTAAAAAACAAAGAAATAAATGTACAAATTAATTGATTGGACATAAGTAGTCCAACGCCATGTTTCATTTATCTAATTTGGAATGTTTTTTAATTAAATTTAATAATATGAAAGACCTAAATCTTTTTATTGATTTTCTCTTTCCCACCCAAAACATGACTTAATTTTTTAGATTTTTGTTCTTCCGCCTGGAAACAAAAAATGTTTATTTTAAATATTAAGCGGGTATTAGACGGGCATACATGTCTGTAGACATGTGTGACATACATGCTATTAGTTTTTTGGTATGCCATCACACATGTCTACAGACATGTATGCCCGTCTAATACCCGCTTTATACTCATATGATATTAAGGCTATTTTTTCTTTGATGCTTCTGTTGTTTTTGGTGGGGTTGCTGTTGTCGTTACTGATGGTGTGTTGTTACTGTAGGTGTACCAAATATTTGTGCAAATGGGCTGTTAGGCAAATATTTTAAATTTATGGGTTCGCTTTTGTGTTATTGTGCAAATTTTAGAATTAAAATCAGAATTTTTTGATATTTGCTGAATTTGTGTGTGTAGCTGACGTTTGTCACTTCAACGTGAGCAGATGTAAATGCGTGAAACGGAAACATTACATTAATTTGGACTAATTTAAAGAAACTACTGAAAATCTCACGTGTATGTGTGAGTTAAAGTACATAAAAAGGAGAAAGTAGAAATGAAACAAAATAAATTAAAGAGAAAAATCAATTTCTTTTGACTAATTTATTGTAATATGTGAAAATAAAACTTGACTTTAAAAGTTACCACTCAGGGAAACGGTGAAAGAGAAAAACACAATAAAAATATTTTGAATTGGCGTGGTTCTACATTCCTTGCTCCAAATTATTTTTTTATTTATTCTTTTTATTCTTCATCTTTTTATAAAAGTCGGCAATATCGGTGCGGCAATTCAAAATCTTAGAGAAAATTGTTTTGTTCAAATCAATTGCGTGTGAGTGGTTATAAATAACATGTGTGTGGTGAATAATTGATTCGTTTCTACATATAACATATATTTGGTAAGCCTAAACTCCTTATTAACGACACATTCGAATCCACACGGTGTTTGACGACTCAAATCGATGCAACGCAAATCGAGGCTTTAGTGTATTTGCACGAAATACAACTATGTGCCGTTCTGACAGCTGTCCAACACAGTGCTACCAATTTGCAGTGCATATAGATCGACCACCACCAAACACCGAATAAATTTGCACGGAAGGAACTTTGAAAATTCTAAATAAATTCTTTAATTGGGCATAATAATAACAATTGGAACAAAATGGCAGTACGTTTGGCTCAAAGATTGATGAAAACTCAAACGCCTTTCCTCTGCAGAGTAAGTTGTCACGAATCGCAGAATGCAATAAAAAATATATGCGTCCAAAACAAAAAATTACATAATTAGAAATTTGCAGGCAAATCTAAATCTGCATAAGAACTTTTGAGATGTGATACCATATTTCCATTAATCATTCCAGAGCTATCCTTTATTAGTGACCAAAGAGAAAACTGAGGATGTGGCCCATACAAAGTCGTCTTTGCAAAAGAAATTGACGGTATGTCCTTTTTTATTTTTTGGATTCTTAAGATTTGAGGTTATAACCTTTGTTCATGTTTATTTCTTGGTGCTGCAGGAAACCGATATTCCTCAAGCTCAGTATGGTGGTCGTCATGCTGTCACAATGTTGCCCGGTGGTGGTATTGGTCCCGAATTGATGGGCTATGTCCGTGACATATTTGCTTATTGCGGTGCTCCTATCGATTTCGAAGTCATCGATATTGATCCCTCTACCGAAGGTAATGAGGATTTGGAATATGCCATTACCTCGATCAAACGTAACGGTGTTGCTCTCAAGGGTAACATTGAAACCAAGTCACATGCCCTGAGTGAAGTTTCCCGTAACGTCGCCATTCGTAACGAACTCGATTTGTACGTTAACGTTGTGCACTGCAAATCATTGCCCGGCATTCCAGCTCATCACAAGGATGTTGATATTGTTCTGATTCGTCAAAATACCGATGGTGAATATGCTATGTTGGAACACGAATCGGTGCGTGGTGTTGTCGAGAGCATGAAGGTGGTCACTGTGGAGAATGCCGAACGTGTTGCTCGCTATGCCTTTGAATATGCTCGTCAACATGGTCGCAAGAAGGTTACCACAATTCACAAGGCCAACATTATGAAAATGTCCGATGGTTTGTTCTTGGAAGTGGCCAAAAAGGTGCATAAAGATTATCCAGAATTGCAACATGACAACATGATTATCGATAATACCTGCATGCAGTTGGTCTCCAATCCTCATCAGGTGAGTGGGTTTGAATTAATACGTATGTCCGATTCAAAACGGTCTCTGCCGCTCGCGTGAGAGCTGCCCCGTAAATTATAGTATTGTGATTTCCGGTGTGTTGATTTGCAAAAAATGTCAACTCTAGACGAATGTTAAAAAATGTACCAACTAAGCCACACGACTTTATTCTAATAGATTTGAATTTTCCTGGCGTATATGCCAATAGTCCCAGCCTTAGAATACCAATATATTAAGTCTTTATTTTCGGCAATTTGTTCGACAGAGAGGAGACGACAATATTTTACAAAAACTGGGTGAAACTCGTTAAATAGAAAGTCGCTCAAATTATAAACTAAAAATTAGAAAATGGACTCAATTTAAATTATTCCATATAAAATACAAGTTAGAAAAAATCTAACATTGCTGTAGAAATACTTCTATGAAGTTTTCCAGCGGTTTTTGCTTGTATTGTTTTTGCAATAAAGTTCAATCGTTAAAGGCCTAAATATATGTGTATCGTTTTGCCATCGAAGATGTGTATTTATATTAGCATCAACCTCTGTACGTGGGCGTGGAATTTTGGCTAAATAAATCTTTTCTACATCCTTCTATAGACCAACTGATGAAGATTATAATGCATTTTACTTGGCACCATCACCAATTACGTGTAATTTATTATGAAATATTGCGTTTTTTCTTTAGTAATGCATATAATTTAAAAAGTACAGCGATAGACAGACTCACCATGTATTTTTGCTGATATTTCTAGTTCAAGATTTATTTTAGCTGTGCAGTTAACTTCGGGAATTTTTCAATGTGGATTAAAACATTTGTTTATTGAGTACAGATTCCATATGATTTTATATTTGTATTATCATTCTGTCAACCAAACCAAAATATACGTTAAATGATAATAATTGTAGAATACGTAACACTTCTACAATTACAAAACCAGTTTTATTCTTCGCGAGTGTTGTAGTGATTTACATCTACGCGAAGGTATTGTAGCCCTAATCCCTATTTCAGTTTAACGTATAACGGAGCATGATCTTACTTATATTGAAACAAGTAAGGAAAGGCTAAAGACTATATGATACACTCCACTTTCTATCCGAATACAATTCAATTCGGTGTTTGTTTCCTAATCATAGTCTAATATGACCTAACCCAATTTGTCAAAACAAGAAGAGTATTTGTATCGGGGCTATACCAAACATGGAATTAAGTGGCCAACTTTCACAATAGGTTCTTCCAGTTCAAGCATAACGTGTTATGCTCAATTTGAAGAAATTCGGTGAAAATACGTAGTTTCTGGGGCATAAAAAGCCAAATTGGGAGCGAAATTTGAATGGGAGCTTTATATAAATCAGAACCCATTTTCACCATGGGTGTTTATAGCGGAAATATAAGACATTTTGCCAAATTTGAAGAAGGTCTGTTAAAATATGTGGTTTCTAGAGCAGAAAAAAGTCAAATTGGGAGCGAAATTTGAATGGGAGCTATATAGAAATCTGAACCGATCTGATCTATTTTCACCATAGGTGATCCCTGTTTAAATATAAGATGTTTTGCCAAATTTTAAGACAATCTGGTAAAATATGTGGTTTATAGAGCGGAAAACGTCAAATTGGGAGCGAAATTTGTGTGGGAGCTGTATAAAAATCTGAACCGATCTAACACATTTTCACAGCTGTTTCTAGTTGAAATATAAGATGTTCTGCCAATTTTTAAGAAAATCTGTTAAAATATGTGGTATCTAGAGTGAAGAGTCAAATCGGGAGTGAAATTCGTATGGGCGCTATATGTAAATCTGAATCGATTTTCTTCAAGTTAAATGCGTTCGTCCTTATCCCGAAAAACTTCGTTGTACAAAGTTTCACTTGGTTCTGATTACAATGCGACCTGTACTTTGTACAAGAATAGATGGACAAACGGACGGACATTGCTAAATCGATTCAAAAACTGATTCTAAGGCGATTGGTATAATTAACAATGGGTCGTCTATCTTGCTTTCTTTTGGGTGTTACAAACAAATGCACAAAGGCTTAATACTGTCGTGGAGTGTATAAAAATGGTAGTATAACTAAATAATAATATTAATATCTTTATTGTGTTTACAACGCAGAAATACATCAGAAAATGTTATACATACATATATATGTAATCCGAGCCTAGCTAGGTGTAGATGTTTAGTATGTTGATTCTGAATCGGTTTAACGGACTGAAACGTACTTGCTTTGCTGTGTGCTTAAAAAAAATGTAGTGACAATTCACCAGTATTGAGACCACCAAAAATATGTACTCAAGTAATTGTTTTCCAGGCAATTGCCGCCACATTGTTACGTCTATTATCTTTATAAATATATATAAAAAATTAATCTTTTTTTCATTCCAGTTCGATGTCATGAACATGACTAACTTGTACGGTACCATTGTCTCTAATGTCATTTGCGGTTTGATTGGCGGAGCTGGTCTATTGTCTGGCCGTAATTATGGCGATCATGTTTGTATTTCCCACAACTTCTACAAGTTATAAATTCTAATGAATCTTGTTCCTCTTTCTCTATTCAACTTCCCATATAGTATGCCATCTTTGAACCTGGTACTCGTAACACTGGTACTGCCATTGCTGGCAAGAATATTGCCAATCCCCTGGCCATGATCAATGCCAGTGTTGATATGTTGAATCATTTGGGTCACAAAGATCATGCTCGTGTCATTGCTGAGGCCAGCTATGAGACCATTGTCGACAGGGCCATTAGGACACCAGGTAAAATTGTGGGGATTTAATTTATTTGATTATTTATCATGTACATACAGCCAGAGACTAAAGTTTAAATATACCTACCAAAATGGATTTATGTTTGTGCGAGACATGTGCACGTCCTTCGCTTCCAAACATATTGAATTTACATTTATCAGTAACAATATTATGTTTTTGATCATTTATGAAATATAATCAAACTGCATACTTATAGTTTTAATGGAATATTTCTTAAACTTCAGTCTCTGACTGTACATAAATATATTTATACTGATTTATTTGTGTTTTTCTTTTCTTTTATTTTTTTCAGATTTGGGTGGTTCTCACTCCAGCACTGATGTTGTCAATAGTATTCTGGACATCCTTTCCAACAAGCGTGTTAACTGGTAATGTTTTTGAGTTTTGCGTCTTATTTGTCGTGGCTGACGCAGCGACTTACTGTTTTTGAGTTCCTTTTCCTTTGTCGATTTAGTGACAAAACTCAAGTACTTGTATTAGCGAATAACTATAATGATGATGATTTAGTTTCTAGTTCATTTGGAATCTGAATGCTTTGTTAACTTGTTTCACTTTTGTTTGCAATTATCTCTTTGTTTTTTATTTCTCAACTTGTGTTATTCTACCCTCATGTATGTTATGTTTGTTATCCCATTTTAAAAGATAATGTTTAGTTGTTAAACATTATAGTCATGTATATTATCACACAACGCAGCGAATATCTATGAAGTATTGTTTTTTCTATTCCTCCTATCACCACTATATTCTTTACATAAAGATTTATAACTCGATAATTTGTATGTGACACAAAATCGTCCTTATAATTACTTTGTTTTATTTTATAGATTCTAAAATAGTGCATTATGCTATTATAACTAAATGCTTTTCTTTTAGATTGTATGGTCGTCGCATTTGAACGTTGCCTAATGCTTTCTTGCTACTAATATTTGTTTAATTTAATATTTAATATTTTAACAGTCTGCTAATAAATTCGGATATCCCTCCACTAATGAAAAAAGGGTCCAATCATTTGCATGCATATTTTCAATTTAATTTTTTTATGCTGAAAATATGTCATCGCTACTGTGATAGGAACCTAGAATTCAAGTATCTGTCAATAGAGATTGAAATATTCTTGAATTCGAAACTCTTATATGCTTGCTTTTCCCACTAATGACTGCCTCTTTGGTTTAGTGCTTACACACTGTCCAATTAACACTACAATCCTCCTTCCTTTTAAAACTATACTACTAGCCTGAATTTGTAGAGAATTTCAGCACAACCCTTCCCGCCACCTACACTCTCCCACACAGAACACTTTACACTATACACCAGCACACTTGTAGATCTAATTGGTTTGTTTTCTAAGTAGATTGTCTCATCACGTACGTAACACAACGTAAAATTTTTATATATTCGGCTTTAAAATATTTATTTATCATTAGACCATTTTCAAAATTACTTGAATATTTACAAACATATTTGAAATTATAACCAACTAACCAACCAACAAAACAATTGATATTAATTTGAACGTGTTTTCTCCAAATGTTTTTTATATTTCTATACAAAACACTATTTCTTTGCAACGGGCTTTGTTGTATTACCCCCGCCAACTGCCCCGCCCTCACCTGCCCCACACTCCAAAATTATGTGGTGTTTTGTAAAATGATGCGCGTGGATTGATTGTTATGTGTGTTTTGTGGTGACAGGCCTCATGGAAATTTTTTCTGTCAAAATTAAACTGACGTTTTTTAAGTGTTTAACCGCCAAAATAATTAGGAAGATGTCTAACTTTAGCTTAAGTTTAACCAACCAAACAATACGACCGACACAAGAAACTATTGCTCCATTAACATACAATGCCTAACCACTCAATAACAAACTATACAACAACATCGTAAGTTGTGATTGTATACCTCTCCCATCCAACTGCTGATCACCTGATCACCACCGTAAGTGAAAGACGTTGTGAGTTATGTTAACTATGTTCCCGGCTGAAATGTTTCGACCTATGATTGGATTTTAACCAGAACACAAAATTTGAAAAACCAAACCTGCCATAACTAATAAATAGTAAACAACACCATCTCCCCCCAACATCCAGATCTAGTACATAAAGATTTGAAGTTTCGGAAAAAAGAGGTAACGTTATCATACTTTTTCTTTGACTCTTTTTATAGTTATACCATTTTCCATTTCTCCATCTAACACAAATATTTCTTTTTTCTTTATTTTCTTCTATACATATCTTTACAGAGTTTCTTTAATTTTCACTTCTTCAACTTAAAGGGCAGGTTGTTTTTGGGGAACACCTTCAGCCCGTCGTTCACTTTTAACAATATACTATTTTCGAGCCGTTTCAATTTATTATTTTCAGTGAAATTCCATATTTAAACTGTTGTACAGCCCTAATAATTTAGTTGTATCTTCTTAAAACATAAAACTGTTCAAATAAATATTTACCTAATTTAAGATAGACATTTGGGAATACTTCACAAAGAGTGTAGCCAAACTACTCTGCTATTACATTTAATATTTACTTGACTTTGTATTACTCCCCCAACCACCCGACCACAGAAGAAAAATTACCTAAAAACGATTTGTAACTTCTGTCGTGTTTATTGTGATGATTTTATTTTAAATTATTGTTACTTAAAATTGTTTAATATTTCCTGCCAACTTGCTATATTATTTTATGAATCTTCAGTTTTTAAACTAGACCCCCCACTATATGTATTAAATTGATATTCTCTTTTTTTTTAATTATATATTTTATGATTTTGATGTTAACATGTATGTATTATTTCGATTGTTTAGCCAAACCTTCAAAAAACAATGGTCATAAAATTGCCATAATCTTATGTTTCGAAGAAAATTTATTATTTATCGAATATTTGTTAGATAGTCAAGTAAACAATTAAATTATTTGAAAATATTATAAATTTGAAGTTTTTATTACTCCAAGGACGACTGTAAATGTTCACAATTTAATGCGATTGAAGAAAATTATGGTTGTAAAGGGTGATTTTTTAAGAGCTTGATAACTTTTTTTTTAAAAAAAACGCATAAAATTTGCAAAATCTCATCGGTTCTTTATTTGAAACGTTAGATTGGTCCATGACATTTACTGTTTGAAGATAATTTCATTTAAATGTTGACCGCGGCTGCGTCTTAGGTGGTCCATTCGGAAAGTCCAATTTTGGGCAACTTTTTCGAGCATTTCGGCCGGAATAGCCCGAATTTCTTCGGAAATGTTGTCTTCCAAAGCTGGAATAGTTGCTGGCTTATTTCTGTAGACTTTAGACTTGACGTAGCCCCACAAAAAATAGTCTAAAGGCGTCAAATCGCATGATCTTGGTGGCCAACTTACCGGTCCATTTCTTGAGATGAATTGTTCTCCGAAGTTTTCCCTCAAAATGGCCATAGAATCGCGAGCTGTGTGGCATGTAGCGCCATCTTGTTGAAACCACATGTCAACCAAGTTCAGTTCTTCCATTTTGGGCAAAAAAAAGTTGGATATCATCTCACGGTAGCGCTCACCATTCACAGTTACGTTACGATTCGCATCATCTTTGAAGAAGTACGGTCCAATGATGCCACCAGCCCATAAACCGCACCAAACTGTGACTTTTTCTGGATGCATTGGTAGCTCTTGCAATGCTTCTGGCTGATATTCACTCCAAAATCGACAATTCTGCCTATTTACGTACCCATTGAGCCAAAAATGAGCTTCGTCGCTGAACACAATTTCTTTCTTTCTGAACTTTCTTAACAGAGCACGCATTTTGATAATAAAATTCAATGATTTGCAAGCGTTGCTCGTTGTAAGTCTATTCATGATGAAATGTCAAAGCATACTGAGCATCTTTCTCTTTTACACCATGTCTGAAATCCCACGTGATCTGTCAAATACTAATGCATGAAAATCCTAACCTCAAAAAAATCACTCTTTATGAACTCCGCGACTGAGATATTGAAAATGCATATCGTCGCCTGAAATGATAAAAGGCGGAACATCACATTTTTAAAAAACCCTGACTCTCACATTCACCAACCTCTGATTAGAGATAACCAACAGTTATAGATGTCGAACTCTATAACTATCACTAGTTTACAGACATTTTGTCGAAGGGCGGTGTATAACATATACTAATGTATTTTGACTTTCTAATCTCTAAAAGGAGATTAAGACATTTCTTATGGATGTTTTTTGTATTAAAATTCCAATTTTCGTAAAAGGTATCTTTAATATTTGTACTTTAATTTTGAGATTATACAGCCTTCTTTTAAATTAAATTAAAGGTAAGTATGAGGACTACAAGATTTGTGAATTTTACGTTCACGAAGGGTAGAGGTTTAGGAGTTATTATTATCGAAACCAAAAGCATTCCATTCTTACCATTCGCCATGACTTTGAGTCTTTAAGTGGCGGTCCATAAGAATATAATCTTACTGTTAGCTTTTCGCTGCCTTTTTGACGTAGCTTTCCTTTGGCTTCAATTACATTTTTGACCAAATTTGAATGTTCGACCATAAGTACAATCCTTTTGTTTTTTATTTATTCTATTAATATTGTTTTACATTTCTGACCAAGTTCATCAAAAAAAGTATGCAGATATATGTATATTATGGAATCCAGAATCGCTTTCTGTTGGGTGTTACAAATGCAGAAAGACACGAAATACAAAAACCAAATCCACTCATATCGAAGGAAGTATTTTCTGTCAAATATTTTCTGTTAAATTTGAATTTATGAGAATTGTGAAACCTAGGAATTTCCATAATTTCTTTTAAAAGTAACATTAAAAGGTAAAATGGCTGTACGATTAGCGCAAAAATTGATGAGAACACACACGCCTTTCCTGTGTAGAGTAAGTTCTCACCAATTGAAGCCGCCAAAAAGAAAACTGATTGAACAATTTATAAATTCATGGCAGAACTATCCCTTCTTGGTGGCCAACGAGAAGGCTGAAGATGTGACCCATACCACGATGTCTTTGCAAAAGAAATTCACGGTATGTCCTTTAGGTATCTTTCGTTTGTAACATTTCATTTGATCTGCAGACGGCTGATATTCCTCAAAGTCTTTATGGGGGTCGTCATGTTGTCACTATGTTGCCCGGTTGTGGTATTGGCCCCGAGTTGATGAGCTATGTTCGTGAAATATTTGTTTATTGCGGTGCTCCCATCGATTTTGAAATCATCGATATTGACCCGTCTACCGAGGGCGGCAATAAAGATCTGGAATATGCCATTACATCGATCAAACGTAATGGTGTGGCCATCAAGGGTAACATTGAAACCCAATCACAAGACCTAAGTGCAATTTCACGTAACGTCGCCATACGTAATGAGCTCGATTTGTACGTTAACGTAGTGCACTGTAAATCACTGCCTGACATCCCAGCTCGCCATAAGGATGTTGATATTGTTCTAATTCGCCAAAATACTTATGGTGAATATGCTATGTTGGAACATGAAGCTGTGCCCGGGGTTGTGGAGAGCATGAAGGTGGCCACTGCGGAGAATGCCGAACGTGTTGCACGCTATGCTTTCGAGTATGCTCGGGAAAATGGTCGCAAGAAGGTTACCACAATACACAAGGCCAATATTATGAAATTATCGGATGGTTTGTTCTTGGAAGTGGCCAAAAGGGTGCACCAGCAGGATTATCCGGAATTGCAACATGACAACATGATTATCGATAATACATGCATGCAATTGGTGTCCAAGCCTCATCAGGTGCGATATTATAATACATGTAGTTAAAGCACAAAAAAGCAAACAGATCATTATCAAAAAATATAAATATGAATTCATTTCAATTTTTTGATCACTATAGCATATTGTTCATTCACATATTAATGAATTTCTATTGAAGACTATTTTGAAATATATCTTTGTTTTAGTTCGATGTCATGAATATGCCTAATTTGTACGGCTCCATTGTGTCCAATGTCATTTGCGGTTTGATCGGTGGAGCTGGTCTATTGTCTGGCCGTAATTATGGAGATCATGTTTGTATTTCCCATAACTTCTACAAGTTATAAATTCTAATGAATCTTGTTCCTCTTTCTCTGTTCAACATCCGATATAGTATGCCATCTTTGAACCTGGTACTCGTAACACTGGTACTGCCATAGCTGGCAAGAATATTGCCAATCCTCTGGCCATGATCAATGCAAGTGTTGATATGTTGAATCATTTGGGTCACAAAGATCATGCTCGTGTCATTGCTGAGGCCAGCTATGAGACCATTGTTGACAGATCAATTAGGACACCAGGTAACATTTACGTACATACATATGTAAGTGACTATATTTCTTCGAGTTTTAATGTTTAGATGTTGGCGGTTGCCAATCTAGCACTGATGTTGTGAAAAGCATCATGGACATCCTTTCCCAGAAGCGTGTTAACTGGTATTGTTTATTTTTTTACATTATCGAAATTTATAATACTCCAAAGTGTATGAGACACCAAGAAGTGAAATTTCCTTCACGAACCTTATGGCAATTACCAGAGATATTTAAGAATGTAATGGCGAAAAGTGATGAGCATAATTTTAATTTACCGCGAATAGAGGAAGAAATGTCAAAAAGAAAATTGTATACAATTGCCAATTAAATCGGCTTTTGATGTATGGATATGTTTTTTTTGTACATGAAGGTAACGACGATGCGCATCAATACGAGTCAATTTATTTGTTTGCAGCTACCAATGACGGATAATTGTACAAGGTGTACTTTTTCGCTCTTTAAAAAATTAGAGCGAATTCATTTTTAATTGAATTTTTTAAAACTTTTTTCTTTGAAATTTCTTGGCTCTATAGTAAAGAAGTCACTCAAAGGAAATGCCCAATATACAAGGTGTATTTATATCAGGTGGAGTTAGGAGTCCATCTGACTGCAGTTTTTTTCATCCGATTGTAATCGAAACTATCTGATACCATATATTTTGCTTTGGCAGTACAGCTCACCTTTCACAAAATTGCTTGTATTTTGTTGTTGCTATCACCTTATAATATATGAAAAAGCAATATATATTATATATTGGCAATATATGAAAAAGCCGATATAAATCCGATGTAAATCAAATCATAAAAATGGTCACTGTGTATATTTAATTTATTTTTTGAAATTTCTTCCTCTGTTCGCCATAAACAAAAGTTCGGTTCTTCAATATTAGATTACAACTCGGAAACAAACATTTTTTCCTGGTCGAACAACTTGGCATGAGTGTGAGAGAATTTTCATTTCTCGGCGTTTCATGCTTTCCAATTTCTTATCTTCCCTCGACCCAAATAACAATATTCATCCCAATCGCGAATAAAATTTACTTGAGAATGAATTTTTTCCCTAAATTTCAAATCGTGATTTATGTCATTTTTACTTTCTCCTGCTTCGATTTGATGGTTATATTTCCATTACATATTCCCTTTTTCGGGGTTATTTTCATATTGCCATCCCACGAGGCAGGGCAATAGAAATTGCCACGTGAATAAATTCCCCTTTTATTCGCAATAAGGGTGATTGTGTGTTGTTTGGAAAATGGTGCGCCTTGATTGTGATTGTTTTTCGTGTTTATAGGCCTCATGGTAATTCATTCAATCAAAATTAGACTGTTCTTAAGACATTTTTCTTTGCCATAACTTTAACCTGTAAAAAACGAGACGACCGACTCATGAAACTCCTCCTCCATTAACATACAATGTCTAACCACTCAATACCAAAGTATGCATATAAAATCCTATGCTGTGATTGTACCTCCCCTCCGGCAAATCACCCTCAAACGTTTCGATCTATAATTGTATTTTAACTAGAACACAACATTTGAAACGCCTAACATTACTATTCAAAAGCAAACAATACTATATCCAGATATATTGTTGATCATCAGATAAAAGAGGTAAATTTATCATATTTTAACTTCATAAAAAAATTATCTTTCCTTCTATTATCTAAACTTTCTTCTTTATAGTTTATTTATTTAGCTACTGTGAGAAATATATATATATATATCGTCCGTTGCCTCATTTAAAAACAGGTTTGAGCTAAGTTATTTGTCTTAATTATATTTAATGTTACTTAAACTTGTCTTGACACATTATATTTAAGATATTTTGTTTCGATTATTTAATAAAAATTTAAACATCCGCCTGGGAGTAAGAGAAGCAGTAATGGTAACAACAATCTAACAATCTAAAACAATCTGAAAGTGGGTCTTTTATAGGGGCGACTCCTATTATTTTTTATTATTTTCATAGTATTTTGTTATTTATTAATGTATTTTTGAATTGTTGCAATATAAACAATTCGCCTTATTGGCTTTTTTATTGTGATGTTGAATTAAATGAAATGACTGCTGATTTAGAATTTATTTATTTTTTGATTAAAAAAATTGTTTATTTGTTCAAATATAATCGACCAATTAGATTAGAATGAAATGAAATTGTAAATAATTCCAAAAAGTCGGGAATATTAATTGCAAAATTCACAAATAAAAAGTTGAAAACATTACAAATAATTACAGCAAATCTCCTACATAAATATGACAAATTTCGCGAATACTTAGACTATTTAAGTATTTTTTTAAATTTCTGATTTATATGCACTAGAAATTTATTGTTTACGTTACACTTGAACCATGAAAGCCTCAGAAATTAAATTAACGATTTTGCGTCTGAAATGGGACAAAAGAGGATACAAATGACACCTACGATACGATAACAGCTAGAAACATGAAATTTTGAATGTACATAAGGTCGATTTTCAAATGACAAATTTGTATGTGATCTGACATTTGAAAATCGTCCTTAAGTAAAAGCTCAATCGTTCATTCTTCTTCCTCTTGAAAATTCAAATAACTCTGTATCTAAGAATACGGCTCTGTATGGGAATAGTGGGAGGTTTACGAACATGATAATAACCCTCATCATGTAAGTCGTAGTCGTGTCGAATTTTCGACTCGTGTCACAAATTTACATTTTTGGTATCGCGTATGTCGTATTTGACTGTGAAATTCGACAAAAACTGTCACTGAATATTTTGCAAGTGACTAGAGTAGAAAAAAATTAAAAATGGAAAAAATTAATCAAAAGTTAATGGATTTAGTTCTATTAAACTAATATAAAAAGCAAAAACATATAATTTTATTTCTTGAATTACATACGTAATTTAAGAATGGAAATTATGACTCCCAAGGAATTTGGTATTTTTATTGGTTAAATGATTTAAAAAATGAAAATTTTGACAAAAATCTACAATAAAAAAGTGGAAAGATCAAATATAAAGAAAAAAAAATTAACAAAAATTTTTAACAAAATCGACTACGACGAAAATGTTCTAGTCACGTCGAATTTGTTACATGATACCGACGAAATGCAAATTCGACTACGACTACGACAGCTGTCGAAATTCGACTACGACTTACGTGATAAGGGTGATTGTGATACAAATCGATTCGTTTTAAATCGATACGTTTTTATATACAGTTGAGCATCGATTATCTTGTTCTGTTCCCGGATAATTGAGGTAATCACGATTAATCAATTGACATAAAAATATTTCCCTTTCGTTATCGATCCCGGATAATTAATGTTCACGGTTAATTGAATCACGGATAATCGATGCTCAACTGTACGTCAATATCTATAGTCAAAACGATAAAAAAAATTGAAAAGTTACATGCAGGTACGTTATGACTACCTCTTTAGTTTCAAATTCCACATTTATCATTTCACAGAAATATATATCGTCATTCGAAATCCAAAAAGACGTAAAAAGTCGCAAAACGAGTTTTGATTGCGGACCATTTGACTATAATATGACAAAATTTTAGACGTTTTCGTTAAAAAAAAAAAATTTTCAATATTTCTGTATCGTATGCAAGACTGAAATTCCTAATCTCCAATCAAATTACTAATCTGTACGGAGCTATAATAACAATAAGAAAGGAAGCCTTTAAACAGTTTCTCTACTTTATGATAACTGTAGTTATCGAGAGTACTAGCTTGTCTAGAAATTGCTCAATTTTGAAAAAATCGATAACTTTTTTGATAACCGATAACTTACTATGGCAGTAATCGATAATTTCCATAGTTATCGGTTGTGGAAATTTTGTAAAAATGATGTGTATTTAAATCAAAATATTAAATTACAAAGAAATTCAGTTACAAAAATCATTATTACTTACATGCACTTCAAAGAAAAATATATAGGAAAAGTTATTTAAAAAGTTCGCGTGATTTTTTCTTTTATTATAATTTGTCTGCGGCGCTCTTTTTTTTCAAATAATTAAAGTAATAATGGTTAAAGTTTGAGAAAAAACTATTTTTTCCTTCTAAGGAACATAAAATCGAGAATTACAAGAAAAAAAATTGATAACTTTTTAGTTACCGATAACTGACTCAATAATCGATAATTTCCATAACTATAGGCTGTGAAAAATAAAAATGATGTGTATATAAAGCAATATTTTAAATTAAAAATAAATTCAAATCAAAGAAAAATAAAAAGAAAAAATGGTTTTAAAAAAGCGACTTTTTCATCTTTTTCAAATAATTAAAGAAAAGTATTTTTTAAAGTGAATGCAGACGAGAATGCATTTTTGATTCGTTCATTTTAATTTTGTTTCCACAAATGCAACAACATCGATTTTAACTTTTTCTACAATTTTTTCAAATTTTTCCCACAATTTTTTAATTTTTTTCCCACAGTTTGTGGGCCACAATATAAAAAGCAACAATATCGACGATAATCCGATTACATAGCCAGCTGAATACATTGTACATTATATCGATAACTACACCAGTTATCTGAAAATGTTGCTTCTCCGACCATTTTTGAGTTTTCTATTAGTCAGCTTTTTCAGACATTTTTGGTTTCGATAGTTCGACAGCTAAATATAATACAAAATTAAAAATATCGATATTTTACTTTAAAATTTCGATAACTAAGACAGTGATTGATTTTTTGTTTTTTTTTTCTAAATTTTGACCACATATCACACAATTTTTTTTTCTATTTTTCTAAAATTTATCCTCCGATAACTAATCGAGTTATTGATAACGCATTTTTTTCTTCTTTTTTTGAGGTTCCCTTTCCAAAAATATATTCAGACCTTGAGGCCTCGGATATCATAGTCTTGCCTTCGAATCTCCTTTTCTTTTTAGAGATAAGAGTTTCACGACCTTCATTTTAAATTAATTGTAAAGCGATTTCAGTTAACGATGAGAAAAATTGATTATATCTTTTAAAGCAGTTCTACAACTTTAAAACAATCAGAAATATTTTATAACACTGTGCAACATTTTTGAAGTCATTTCAAAATAACCATATACGGACACCGCTACATGATAAAAGACCAAAAAAAAAAAGACCCGTGTTTTTTTTTCCCCCAAAGTCATGCACTTTTTTTTTTATGGGCCCCCAGAGATTTGAGGCCTCGGTGTAATTTTTGGAAAAAAGTGATCATATTCTCAGGCTCATATCTTGCAAACCGTTCGGAATTTTGATTTACTCTCTGAGGCAAAGTTCTAGCTCTTGTCACAATTTTTGTTCTTTATGACAAGAGCTAGAACTTTGCCTCAGAGAGTAAATCAAAATTCCGAACGGTTTGCAAGATATGAGCCTGAGAATATGATCACTTTTTTCCAAAAATTACACCGAGGCCTCAAATCTCTGGGGGCCCATAAAAAAAAGTGCATGACTTTGGGGGAAACAAAAAAACACGGGTCTTTTTTTTTTTGGTCTTTTATCATGTAGCGGTGTCCGTATATGGTTATTTTTTTTCGTGTTGCACTGTGTAATCAAACGTCTTTCTTTTACATTCGACTATGTCATTCAGATATGTTATTATTTTTATGATAAAATAAATAAACGATAAAAATCTACAAAAAATATCTCATTATAAGTGCCTCAGAATCAGGCTATAATTGCACAATTATAATAAAGTTGTCTCTTTATATAAAGTGGTCCCTACATATAAATTTTGTTTACACAATCCTAATACAATTTCAATTTTCTGGTATCAGCGATTTTTGAGATCTGAGACGATTTCAATACGACATTTACACGAATTCGTTGTGCAGGATTTTCGCCTTTTTAGTTTCATTTATTTTTTCTGGAAACCCCATATTCATTTACAAATTCATAACATTCGTATCATCAGAAAGAAAATACAATTTCGTATATTCATGATCTTGGCAATGTTTCAAACATCTTACAATAACAATAATAATGCAATAATCAGCAGGAACAAAACAGTGGAATATGTGTTATGTTGCACAGCCACAAGAACAATTTTCTAATGAATTTATTTGTTTTCTTTTGTAATCGGCATTTTTTGCTGATTCTAGTGATTCTAAACATCCTCTTAATTGCTCGTAAGAAAATAAAAACAAATGAAAAAAATTGTTCTAAATACAAATTATATGTGGAAAACTCGAATCAGCAAAAAATGCAGGATTATAGAAATTGCGGAAGACAGCACAGAGCCGTATAATTGCCCATTTAACTTCTAAATTGCAAATAAAAGAATGATTCGAATTCACAAATCTACTCGAAACACAGAACGGGGGATTGTCTGAATTTGCTCTTATCATTGTTATTGTACTATTATTATTTACCAATGTGTTACTATTATTATTTACACATCCGTTACAGAGTTTTTGTCTATTCCATAATGAGGCAAGGCGAGCTTAAATCTATGAGTATCAAATAACCCTTAAGCAGTATCACTATTTTCGTTTTGTGACTTGGGTGTACAAAATTCTCATCGATAAAACTAAGAAATACTGAAACAACAAACTAAAATAAAAGTTCAAATTTAAAATGTGTCTAAAGTCATATAAACTCTATAAATACATAAAAAACCATGTTAGACTTTTTTTAAAGTAGTTCGTCTCGTGAACTGCCTTAATTCAAAACTTCGAAGCTCATTATATTTATAACTTCGACATCAATAACAAACGCATAATATGACAATAACATCTCCAACACAACAAAAAACAAGTCTACCAAATCCGGCGATTGATGATATTAAAAATCAAGACAAAGTATACTCCATTTTTTCAAAATTTGAAGGCATGTGCACCGTTGTCTCCGTTATTTAATAAGACATTTTCTGTTATTTTCCTCATGCATCATTATGATTGTTTACATTCAACGTTTAGTTTATAGTCTAGATGAGTCCATGAAGAATCTGAAACTGCACCATGATTGAGAATGTTCAATACCAATGATTGCACTTTATTCCTTCTCGTTGATTGAAAATAGTCCACACACTTAGCCTTTGTTTTTATAACTTTTTTATTGTTGTAACTTTTTTTCTAAAAAAAGACGTCACAAATTTCCTCCATACAGATCCACACAGCAAAATAAAAACATACAAAAATTATGTTTTTTATAATCTTGACAGTTGTTATTTTAAAAACTAAAAGCAGGTTCCAAACTCATAAACAGCAGTGGAAACGAGTCAAGAGCACAGCTTAGAAGCGCAACTTTTGGAAGAACCACTTGTTCTTGCCCTCCTTGTAGGATGACTCGAATTTGACACGGGTTTGGAAACGGTGTGCTTTCCTCTTAGCGGGATCCTTCAAGTCCTTGGGCGACAACTTCTCGAAACTGATTTCGCTGGCGGTGTAACGAGTGGGCATCAAGTGATTGTAGTTCAATACCTTCAAGAAAGGCTTGATCTTGGACTTCTTCTTCAACTTGGTCTTGCCCATGCTCTTGGTGACCTTGCGGGGGTATCTGTCGATACCGGCGACCAAAGCATGTCCGAATGGCTTATCGGGTGCACCGTCGTCAACGGTCTTGACAACGATAGCCTTGCGGCCGGCGTAACGTCCACTAAGGACAATTACGATTTTGTTTGCTTTCATAATCTTCCTCATCTTGCTGGCTGCAGGCGCGGACGAGACACCACATGTAGTAACAGGTAATTACACGAACGCATATTGTGTTGATGGAGTGATGATGATGGTCGTGGAGTAACATGTAAGGAGGGGAAACAAAAAAATCCATTAGTAATCATTCATTGAAAAAGTATAAACAAATTCCATAAATTTACAAAATAATCAAGTGATTTGCAGTTTCTTGTTCACTCTACACTTCATTGCTTTCAGAATTTAGCACAATTCTTTGCCAGTTCTTGGGATTTTTTTGTACGTAAACATTTTGTCACTTTCGTCAACAAATGAACACTATTTTGAACTTCGTTTTTTTTCTTGAAAATTCTGTCTTTTCCCAGAAAATACTTCGTGGCATGTATACATTAACAGATGTAGTTTTTAATTATTTGTTTATTTGCAATGGATTTTCACGGAAATCACTTGATTTATTTGATAAATTATTTAAAAATTTACGGACAGCACTTACAGGTCTTATGGTTGACCGGATATAGAGAAAGAGAAAAGGGATGACATTTCGCACGTTAGTTTGACGTTTCTGTCGAAAGCTGTGTTCAGTTGGCATATCGTCATACATGTAGAAGGTAAATGCTATGAAATTGTAGTGAGGTTGGCAACTCTATTTTGTACACTTTTATGTACGTTGCCAAATCGTAATAATTTTAAAGTGTCATTCAGACTGACGCGACTTATCGAATAAACGTAGCTATTACGTTTTTCACACTATGGGCGAAGTTAATCAAAATCGACTTTTTCCAGATTTTGCATGTCAAACTCCATAGGAAAAATTCAAAAATACGGATAAAAATGGATTGGTGGTCCGAACGCAGCATAAATGGTACAAGTTACCTAAGTTTATTAAATAAATATAGTATATTTCCACAATAAAAAACTCAAGCAGTGGACAATTTTTTCCATTTTCAATGTTTCTTTTACGCAATTTTTAAGCTGCATGATGCTTCCACGCAAAGAAAAAAAATGTGAAAAATCATACAAGAAAATCGTACAATTTACCTAAGTTTCTTAGGTGAAATACAACTTTAAACGTTCTTTGGCAACTCATACAGAACACTTGGGTAATTTGGTACAAAAAAAAATACTGCCAGTTATACAATAAAACTTGTGTAAAATTACCTTGTATGTTTTGGCTGTATTTCAAAGCACTTTGTTCTCTTAAACAATTTGCATTTATCAGTATTTAAAAATAAAGAAATAAATTTACAAATTGATAGAACATAAGTAATCCAACGCCATGTTTCATTTATCTAATTCGGAATGTTTTTTTTTAACTAAATTTATATGAAAGAACTAAATCTTTTTATTGATTTTTCTATCTCCCACCCAAATAAAAACGATGATGCCTTATTTTTTTAGCTTTTTATTCTTTCGTCTGGAAACAAAAAATGTTTACTTTAAATATTATATATTTTAAATATTATATGATATTAAGGCTGTTTTTTCTTGTTGTTTTTGGTGTGATGGTGGTGGTTACTGCCGTGGATGATATTATTGTTGTCATTACCCACATATTGTTTGTATGTTGCTGAAGCACAACCACCGCCAGCCCTACAGCACGTGAAGTGCCAATCTTAAAAGGATTAAATTAATAATGACGAAATAAATTTTTTAAAACACACACAGCTACACTTACCTTGTTATTACGTTTTTCGGTTATTCCCAAACACGCCAGTGGATTTGGCAGCAATCGATACCAGAGGTCTGCTCCTGTTTTCTTTACTAAAGATAAAAGATGTCCCAGCACCAGATGGCGGAGAACCAAATGTTGTTGTGTGTAGTGCATAAATACCACTGCTGCCGAAACCATTTACGGCGCGGCGCCAGTTATCGAGACTGCATAATGTTGCTCCAACAATTCCTAAATGAACTTCATTGACATTAATTGAAGGAGAACATCATATTATATTCCAGACTTCCGAAATGTAACTAAAATTTATATTCATAAATTAAAAGAGTAATCAATCTTCATTTTGCGAGTGAACAAAAAAAATTAATTTCACCTTTCTGTTGCTTTTGGTTTTCTTATAATTCTAATCGTCGAAATTCACTTTGACAAATTTATAGAAACCTTTGCTCATATACGTATTTTTGCAAGTATGTGCTACAAAATTCATGAAATTGGCAACTTACATATTCATATTTACACCATTGTCCAACTAACTAATTAATTTCAACTAAGAAACTTGTGTAAATGAAACAAATTTCTAAATTGGAAAAAAGTACTTGGTTGAATATTTTAAGGTACACTCAACACCTACCAAGTAAACTTAGTTATTTATCCAAAAGAAGCACATGTGTAAGTTACACATGTACGAGCGAAATTTATCATTTACTTGTATGACAACTGTCAGCTCTATGTAAAAAAAGATTTACAAAGTTTAATTAGGTATTTTTTCATAAGTTTTTTTTCTGTGTGTAAGTTTATTAAATAAATATACTAATTTCCACAATAAAAAATCTTATGCAGTGGAGAATTTTTACACTTTTTCAATGTTTCTTTTATGCAATTTTTAATGTTTTTTTACTAAACTGAATAAAATAAATGACCAAAAATCATTTAACTTAGTTTCTATTTCCCTCCGTCTGGGTTATGTTTTTTTCTTTGAATTTTTGAATCTATTCAACGATGAGCAGCTGCATGCTTCTGTCGTTGTTGATGCTGCTGTTGGTGCAGCAATCTGGTTTACCAGATTAGGCTATTTTTCCTTATGCCGGGATAACAAGGTCGATTTACAAATGTAAAATTTGTATGGGATCTGACATTTGTAAATCGACCTTATGTCATTTCAGCCAGATTTCACACGCAGTGTGACAAGGCTATTGCACTGGATAATTATCCAGGGTAAGTCCAATATTTTTAACATAAAATGTAAAAAATGAAAATGAAATTTTTGAAAAATACTTTCTAAATTGGGAAAAAACAACATGGAGGGGTATTTTAATGTACACTAGCACATATATTATATTTCTTAATTATTAATTTTCTTGTTCCATTTTTGAATTGCCAGAAAAATTAGAAAAAAAATTCAAATTCTTCTTCTTCTCCTATAGTTTAGACACATAACCATAAATTGTTCAACATTTTCTTAGATTTTCGAAATTTCGAGGTCCATTTTTAAAGAATCGACCTGGAGGTCGATTTTAAATTTTGTATGGAAAAAGTACTAGATTTAAGGTCGATTTGGCTCGAAATCTAATTAAACTAGATTTTCCCTGCAGTCTGACAAGGCTGTTATGTTATTTTAAGTTGAAATATATTGCTTTCG
Organism: Polietes domitor; assembly: GCA_947397865.1. Classification (NCBI taxonomy): domain Eukaryota; kingdom Metazoa; phylum Arthropoda; class Insecta; order Diptera; family Muscidae; genus Polietes; species Polietes domitor. The sequence goes on along the minus strand of OX377618.1, from coordinate 40,793,582 downwards.
CATGCAGTATGAAAAGTGATGATGTTTAAGAGGAGTGGAAGCACTGGAATATGTAATTAAAATCAGGCAAATTATGATATTTTTGCTAATAACAATATTTGTTAAATAACTTGGGATGTTTCATTATTATAATTATTAATAAATATTAATACATTAATTTTAAAGACCAGGCTCGCCTATAGGACGAGTGTACAAATACCTTTTACATATATCAACATTATTCTTCATAAAGACTGCAATCTTCAAAGATATGTACACGCAGAAAAATAAATTGTGTTAAAATACCTAATTCTACTTTGTAAATCTTTTTTATATAGAGTTGACAGAAGTAATGCTAAATTTCCCTCATACATGTGTAAATTACACATGTGCTTCTTTTGTATAAATAACTAAGTTTATTTGGTAGGTGTTCAGTGCTTATGTACCTTAAAATATTCCAAATTTGTAGTTTTACACAAGTTTCTTTGTTAAAATTAATTAGTTAGTTGGATAATGATATAATTGTGTATATGTATGATGCCAATTTCATGAATTTTGTAGCAGATACTTGCAAAAATATACAACTGTGACAATAGGACATTTATTAAATTTTATTAAAATTTTCATCTTCAACAAGGTAAGTCGTATGTTGTGCAAAATGTTTATAAATATATTATTTTTAAGCATTTTAGACAAAAAAGGCACAATACAAAACAAAGGGGGCAAAGGACTTTATTCGTTATAAATAATAAGGCATGGGTGTGTTTTGTGACTTTTTGAAAGTTTTCTCTTTAGATGCTGAACACGAAACTTCCATTAAGCAATATGGTCCAATTTGTTTGTTTTATTCACAAAGGCGACAAAATTATATCACTTGTAACAGCAGTCAGACATTCGTGATCGGTGACATGGTTCCCCTCGTCCTATCTAAAATTTTAAAAGTAACTATTGATCGGTGTGCCTGTGACGTCTTTTTATACCCTCCACCTCCAGGATGGGGGTATACTAACATTGTCATTCCGTTTGTAACACCTTGAAATATCGACCTGAGACCCTATAAAGTATATATATTCTTGATCGTCGTCTGCCTGTTGAAGGCACGCTAGCATCTAAATAAAAAGAGCTAGGTGGTCAAAATTTTGCATAAATACGTCCTATAGTCGTAGATCGGTTGGGATTGAAACTGGGCGAAATCGGCCCAAAGGGAAAACATTTTCCCTCACAAGGACTGAAAAACCCCATAATAACCTCTAATATTTTAGAGTCTTACTTGATATTCGGTATGCGCAATCCCCGATAACAAAAACGTGCACCATAAAACGATTTTTATTCGTAAGGGGTGAAATGGGGCAAAAAGGGATAAAAATGGTACAATTCAAAGGGCAATAGCCAGAATCACGAAATTCGCTGTGTACATTCCTCTAAATGAATAAGTACATAATATGAAATTATTTTTTCCAAATTCTTACTTTTAAGGGATCAAATGGGAATAGAGGGATAAAAATGGTACCAACCAAACGGCTGCACCTAAAATAATGAAATTCGGTGTATACATTCCTCTGATTGCGTAGACACGTAAAATAAAGAGATTTTTCCAAATTCATACTTTTACGGCAAAAATTGGTTGAATCATGAAGTTAAGGCATTTTGCACAATGTACGTGAGATAATGGATTTTCAAAATTTGTACTTTTGGAATTAAAGCTTTTCTGAAAATATAAATATAAGAATACCTATATATAGTGTAAACGTATTAGTATCCTTGTCTTATAAGCGTGGCTTGAAATAATAAAAATATTATATTTACTTTTAAAATTATTTTTTCAATATTTGTATTTGTTTTGGTTTGGTTATATTAAAAAATTACTTTTTCCTGTAATATTACTGTACTTCTACGAAAATCGACAGCCTCTGTGGCTTCGTAGCTTACAATTAAGAGACTTGAGAAGACGGCAACGTTGCTACACATTGGTTTTTCTTAAATGGATTAACTGGGAAGAAAGTTTTCACTTCAGACCGGTTCCGCCAATTTTCAATTCAAACCTTCCACACAGTCCAGTCCAAGTACGTATTTCGAAAATCGATTCACAATGGAATGTACACACCTAATTTTATACATTTTTTCATTACCTATTTTTTCTTGGATTTTTCATTGTTTCTTTACCTTGTGTTTATAAACTAATGAAAATATTATCATTCTGATATCTTTTCGCTGACATTCAAACACAAAGGTATAGCACATTAATATCAGTCAATTAGTTTAGGAGTTACTGGCGTTTTAATGAGCACACTTTGTAGAAAAATCTTATTTTTATACCCTTCACCTCCAGGATGGGGGTATACTAACTTTGTCATTCCGTTTGTAACACCTTGAAATATCGACCTGAGACCCTATAAAGTATATATATTCTTGATCGTCATACAATCCTAAGGCGATCACGCTAGCATCTAAACGAAAGGAGCTAGAAAGTTCAAATTTTCCATAAATGCGTATAATAGTCGTAGATCGGTTGGGATTGATACGGGGCGAAATCGGCCCAAAGGGAAAATTTTTTCCCTCACAAGGACTAAAAATACCCATATAATCCCTAATATTTTAGCGTATTTAAGCATGTTTTTTGAATATGTCTGTTTATATTTACTTGATATTTGATATGCTCATTCCCGTTATGGCAAAAACGTTCACCATAAAGTGATTCTTATTTGTAGGGGTGAAATGGGGCAAAAAAGGGATAAAAATGGTACATATTAAACGACATCAGCTAGAAGCACGAAATTCGGTGTGTACATTCCTCTAATTGAGTAGATACATAATATAAAAGAATTTTTCCAAATTCGTACTTTTAAGGGATAAAATGGGAATAGAGGGATAAAAATTGTACCTACAGCTAGAATGATGAAGTTCTAATTGCGTAGAAACGTTAAGGGGGTAAAAATGGTCCCAACCAAATGGGCGCAGCTATATAAGAACATTTAGTTTTTGATTTGAAATTTATTTAAAAATTATTTTTTCAATATTTGTTTTGGTTTGGCTATATTAACAAATTTATATTTTCCTGTAAAATATTACTGCACTTCTACGAAAACCGACAACCTCTGTGGAATGCAAACCATGGTGGAGGGTATATAATGCCGTTTTTAATTGTTCATTGCTAAATTGGTCATAACACGTGGAATTTTTTTTTCAAAAATACGTATACAATATTTTTATGAGAAGAATATATACACAAACTTTCAAAACAATCGAGGTCAAAAAATGTACAGCTTGACATGGAATGACTCATATACCTTATAAGGTTTCTCACTATTTCAAGGCGTTACAAACGGAATGACAAACCCCGTTGCAATTTAAGAATAGGATACCTTCTTAGTTTTTTTATATTTATGCGTCATTCTGTTCTGTACATATGATTAAGGTTTGAACATAGTGAATTTTTCTTTCAAGATATGATTACACTTAGAGAAAAAATCCGTTATTAACAGGTTAATTTATTAACGATTGTCTGCTGCCTATCAGCAGGCACTTTTCTGCTATTGTAGCAGTTTTTCTGTCATAAGAGCAGTTTTTGCTCTAAAACTGCTAAAGAGTTTGAAGTCTGCTAAAAATGTCTGCTGTTAATTAAAATTTAAAAATACAGTACGAGCTCGATGATCGCAACCATTTATTGCCCATGCCTGTTGCATTAACCGAATAGTTGCGATAACCAAACCCTAAATTGACCTTTGAATAATTGTCTCAGACTAAACTCAATAGATTTATTGAACTTAGATAGACAGAAGACGGGCGGAGAGACGGACGGACAGACAGACATCGGTAAATCGATTCAGCTGGAGATTCTAAGCCGATCCGTATACTTAAAGGTGGGTCTAGCTCGATAATTTATTGGTGTTACAAACATTTGACGGAAAACTAACTTATAATACCCTAGTCCACGAAGTGGTCACATTTCTTGGAAACATTTTGTGAGAGACGTTATGAAAAATAAATAGAAGGAATCAATACATGTCGGATGATACCTAAGTGATGAATATCGGACATTAAATGACGTCACTGCATCCATATTTGTGAAATAATTTAATACAGGAGATGGATCTTTTTCCAAAAAATGAGCGTTGAGGCGTCAATTTCTATCCGATGTATCATTTAGGCATCATTCGAAAGGTCTTGACTGCAGCTATTTATTTTTCATAAAATACTAACACCAAATACGACAAAATATTCAGTTGTCACTGTGAAAAATCACAAAAAATTACTATAAAGGTCCATTTATTCGAACAATAAGTAACTCTAAGACGAGAATCAAAATTTATATTTAAAGTGCTTCCGAGGGTCTATTAATTCAGAAAAAAAAATTTGGACAAATATGCAAGGTAAAAAAATTACACGCATTCACAGAAAGCATTATCTAGGAACGAAATATTTTGCAAATCATCATTAAACAATCCAAACTTTATTTTCATGGGGTGACTGGTGACCCAGCCTAATATACATATTTCTTATTTAAATATATACATTAATACACATCACTAGCAATTATTTCATTCCCATTCCACCATTTATATTATTTTTTGCGATTTCGAAATCTCAGATAAAATCTTTAAATCGATGGCAACAAGTTCTTATAATTTAATCAATAATAAAGGCGCAATAAATAACATCAGCTCAAGATTTGCAAACTCTAAATTGTACACGAGAGTTATCGTGCACACCAGCCAGTCGAACGGACATGGCTCAAACAACTTAAGAAGTCATGAAACGGATTTGGTCCCAACATACTTAGGGTCTTAAGTCACTCCTTCGATGCGTTACACTTTTTTTCTGTTCCAAATGCTATATATAATCATAGACTGTAGAGTGAGTGTATAAAATGTAAATGCTATAAAATTATCTTATCTTATTATCAAACAACTTAAAATAATTATCTTCATACTATTTATGATTTTGTCTTAACCTCAGTGAAAATTTTCATTTAAAAGTCGCCAAAGAAACACTTCATAAAATGTATGAAACATGTGTCATAAAGCACAAATCAATGAAAAATGTGAAAAATGAGTTAACAGAGGACTAATGAGAATTGCTAGCATTTAATTTACAGCCTTCCGTTTGGATTTTTTTCTGATTTATTAACACCATATTGCAAAGGTATGAACGATTTGGGAGTCGGCGAATTGTTTCTGGATAATTAGGGTTCGAATGAGCTCTCAGAAATTCTAAAAATATCTTTTTCAACATGTCTTTCGCCATTTCGGGAAATATAGGTGATTGGATTTTGAAAAATTGGATACTTGACAACTATAAATGTGTTATAGTTCCCGGCTTCGATATCAACTCTGGAAAATAATAAAATAAGCTACCGAAAAGACCGGAGACTTCACCTTTTGGAATTTTGATTTCACGAAAACTTTGATTATTCCAGGATACTGTAACGAGATTTACATTCTGCGTACCACCAATTTTCTAAATAAGTTTTTAACAGATCTCCGACAAAAAAGTTAGTGTAGTACATACTACTCAACTCAAAACAATCTACAAATAACATTTGGTTTACACCACTGCACTAATCTCTACTAAAAATACATGATTTTAAGTTCCGTATCTCGATGATTTCAATTAATTTGATATTCATTTCGATGGCATCAATTCTAGTAAATATCCCTGTACATTTACACACATCCGAGTCTGCTGGGACGATTATATGGGTTCTTGCTAATGAGCGGTCCTTCTAATACAGCTTCGTCCTTGGTTAAATTCAAATTATTTTCATCTATCCAGACGAACGAACATTACAACTTTCGTATAGAAGTTGTGATAATCGAGACCATAAGTTGCGCTTATAAAGACTCCAATGCTAATAAAGAGGTTAGGATTTTCATGCATTAGTATTTGACAGATCACGTGGGATTTCAGACATGGTGTCAAAGAGAAAGATGCTCAGTATGCTTTGACATTTCATCATGAATCGTCTTACAAACGAACAACGCTTGCAAATTATTGGATTTTATTATCAAAATGCGTGCTCTGTTAAGAAAGTTCATTGCGCGCTTCCATTTTATGGTCAGTTTAATCGACCCACTGAAGCGGCTATTCGGGCTATTGTGACTAAATTTCGCACCAAATTTACATTGTTGGACATTAAACCACCAACACGCTTACGTGTTTATTTTAATGTACACTAGCACATATATTATATTTCTTAATTATTAATTTTCTTGTTCCATTTTTGAATTGCCAGAAAAATTAGAAAAAAAATTCAAATTCTTCTTCTTCTCCTATAGTTTAGACACATAACCATAAATTGTTCAACATTTTCTTAGATTTTCGAAATTTCGAGGTCCATTTTTAAAGAATCGACCTGGAGGTCGATTTTAAATTTTGTATGGAAAAAGTACTAGATTTAAGGTCGATTTGGCTCGAAATCTAATTAAACTAGATTTTCCCTGCAGTCTGACAAGGCTGTTATGTTATTTTAAGTTGAAATATATTGCTTTCGCATGCAGTATGAAAAGTGATGATGTTTAAGAGGAGTGGAAGCACTGGAATATGTAATTAAAATCAGGCAAATTATGATATTTTTGCTAATAACAATATTTGTTAAATAACTTGGGATGTTTCATTATTATAATTATTAATAAATATTAATACATTAATTTTAAAGACCAGGCTCGCCTATAGGACGAGTGTACAAATACCTTTTACATATATCAACATTATTCTTCATAAAGACTGCAATCTTCAAAGATATGTACACGCAGAAAAATAAATTGTGTTAAAATACCTAATTCTACTTTGTAAATCTTTTTTATATAGAGTTGACAGAAGTAATGCTAAATTTCCCTCATACATGTGTAAATTACACATGTGCTTCTTTTGTATAAATAACTAAGTTTATTTGGTAGGTGTTCAGTGCTTATGTACCTTAAAATATTCCAAATTTGTAGTTTTACACAAGTTTCTTTGTTAAAATTAATTAGTTAGTTGGATAATGATATAATTGTGTATATGTATGATGCCAATTTCATGAATTTTGTAGCAGATACTTGCAAAAATATACAACTGTGACAATAGGACATTTATTAAATTTTATTAAAATTTTCATCTTCAACAAGGTAAGTCGTATGTTGTGCAAAATGTTTATAAATATATTATTTTTAAGCATTTTAGACAAAAAAGGCACAATACAAAACAAAGGGGGCAAAGGACTTTATTCGTTATAAATAATAAGGCATGGGTGTGTTTTGTGACTTTTTGAAAGTTTTCTCTTTAGATGCTGAACACGAAACTTCCATTAAGCAATATGGTCCAATTTGTTTGTTTTATTCACAAAGGCGACAAAATTATATCACTTGTAACAGCAGTCAGACATTCGTGATCGGTGACATGGTTCCCCTCGTCCTATCTAAAATTTTAAAAGTAACTATTGATCGGTGTGCCTGTGACGTCTTTTTATACCCTCCACCTCCAGGATGGGGGTATACTAACATTGTCATTCCGTTTGTAACACCTTGAAATATCGACCTGAGACCCTATAAAGTATATATATTCTTGATCGTCGTCTGCCTGTTGAAGGCACGCTAGCATCTAAATAAAAAGAGCTAGGTGGTCAAAATTTTGCATAAATACGTCCTATAGTCGTAGATCGGTTGGGATTGAAACTGGGCGAAATCGGCCCAAAGGGAAAACATTTTCCCTCACAAGGACTGAAAAACCCCATAATAACCTCTAATATTTTAGAGTCTTACTTGATATTCGGTATGCGCAATCCCCGATAACAAAAACGTGCACCATAAAACGATTTTTATTCGTAAGGGGTGAAATGGGGCAAAAAGGGATAAAAATGGTACAATTCAAAGGGCAATAGCCAGAATCACGAAATTCGCTGTGTACATTCCTCTAAATGAATAAGTACATAATATGAAATTATTTTTTCCAAATTCTTACTTTTAAGGGATCAAATGGGAATAGAGGGATAAAAATGGTACCAACCAAACGGCTGCACCTAAAATAATGAAATTCGGTGTATACATTCCTCTGATTGCGTAGACACGTAAAATAAAGAGATTTTTCCAAATTCATACTTTTACGGCAAAAATTGGTTGAATCATGAAGTTAAGGCATTTTGCACAATGTACGTGAGATAATGGATTTTCAAAATTTGTACTTTTGGAATTAAAGCTTTTCTGAAAATATAAATATAAGAATACCTATATATAGTGTAAACGTATTAGTATCCTTGTCTTATAAGCGTGGCTTGAAATAATAAAAATATTATATTTACTTTTAAAATTATTTTTTCAATATTTGTATTTGTTTTGGTTTGGTTATATTAAAAAATTACTTTTTCCTGTAATATTACTGTACTTCTACGAAAATCGACAGCCTCTGTGGCTTCGTAGCTTACAATTAAGAGACTTGAGAAGACGGCAACGTTGCTACACATTGGTTTTTCTTAAATGGATTAACTGGGAAGAAAGTTTTCACTTCAGACCGGTTCCGCCAATTTTCAATTCAAACCTTCCACACAGTCCAGTCCAAGTACGTATTTCGAAAATCGATTCACAATGGAATGTACACACCTAATTTTATACATTTTTTCATTACCTATTTTTTCTTGGATTTTTCATTGTTTCTTTACCTTGTGTTTATAAACTAATGAAAATATTATCATTCTGATATCTTTTCGCTGACATTCAAACACAAAGGTATAGCACATTAATATCAGTCAATTAGTTTAGGAGTTACTGGCGTTTTAATGAGCACACTTTGTAGAAAAATCTTATTTTTATACCCTTCACCTCCAGGATGGGGGTATACTAACTTTGTCATTCCGTTTGTAACACCTTGAAATATCGACCTGAGACCCTATAAAGTATATATATTCTTGATCGTCATACAATCCTAAGGCGATCACGCTAGCATCTAAACGAAAGGAGCTAGAAAGTTCAAATTTTCCATAAATGCGTATAATAGTCGTAGATCGGTTGGGATTGATACGGGGCGAAATCGGCCCAAAGGGAAAATTTTTTCCCTCACAAGGACTAAAAATACCCATATAATCCCTAATATTTTAGCGTATTTAAGCATGTTTTTTGAATATGTCTGTTTATATTTACTTGATATTTGATATGCTCATTCCCGTTATGGCAAAAACGTTCACCATAAAGTGATTCTTATTTGTAGGGGTGAAATGGGGCAAAAAAGGGATAAAAATGGTACATATTAAACGACATCAGCTAGAAGCACGAAATTCGGTGTGTACATTCCTCTAATTGAGTAGATACATAATATAAAAGAATTTTTCCAAATTCGTACTTTTAAGGGATAAAATGGGAATAGAGGGATAAAAATTGTACCTACAGCTAGAATGATGAAGTTCTAATTGCGTAGAAACGTTAAGGGGGTAAAAATGGTCCCAACCAAATGGGCGCAGCTATATAAGAACATTTAGTTTTTGATTTGAAATTTATTTAAAAATTATTTTTTCAATATTTGTTTTGGTTTGGCTATATTAACAAATTTATATTTTCCTGTAAAATATTACTGCACTTCTACGAAAACCGACAACCTCTGTGGAATGCAAACCATGGTGGAGGGTATATAATGCCGTTTTTAATTGTTCATTGCTAAATTGGTCATAACACGTGGAATTTTTTTTTCAAAAATACGTATACAATATTTTTATGAGAAGAATATATACACAAACTTTCAAAACAATCGAGGTCAAAAAATGTACAGCTTGACATGGAATGACTCATATACCTTATAAGGTTTCTCACTATTTCAAGGCGTTACAAACGGAATGACAAACCCCGTTGCAATTTAAGAATAGGATACCTTCTTAGTTTTTTTATATTTATGCGTCATTCTGTTCTGTACATATGATTAAGGTTTGAACATAGTGAATTTTTCTTTCAAGATATGATTACACTTAGAGAAAAAATCCGTTATTAACAGGTTAATTTATTAACGATTGTCTGCTGCCTATCAGCAGGCACTTTTCTGCTATTGTAGCAGTTTTTCTGTCATAAGAGCAGTTTTTGCTCTAAAACTGCTAAAGAGTTTGAAGTCTGCTAAAAATGTCTGCTGTTAATTAAAATTTAAAAATACAGTACGAGCTCGATGATCGCAACCATTTATTGCCCATGCCTGTTGCATTAACCGAATAGTTGCGATAACCAAACCCTAAATTGACCTTTGAATAATTGTCTCAGACTAAACTCAATAGATTTATTGAACTTAGATAGACAGAAGACGGGCGGAGAGACGGACGGACAGACAGACATCGGTAAATCGATTCAGCTGGAGATTCTAAGCCGATCCGTATACTTAAAGGTGGGTCTAGCTCGATAATTTATTGGTGTTACAAACATTTGACGGAAAACTAACTTATAATACCCTAGTCCACGAAGTGGTCACATTTCTTGGAAACATTTTGTGAGAGACGTTATGAAAAATAAATAGAAGGAATCAATACATGTCGGATGATACCTAAGTGATGAATATCGGACATTAAATGACGTCACTGCATCCATATTTGTGAAATAATTTAATACAGGAGATGGATCTTTTTCCAAAAAATGAGCGTTGAGGCGTCAATTTCTATCCGATGTATCATTTAGGCATCATTCGAAAGGTCTTGACTGCAGCTATTTATTTTTCATAAAATACTAACACCAAATACGACAAAATATTCAGTTGTCACTGTGAAAAATCACAAAAAATTACTATAAAGGTCCATTTATTCGAACAATAAGTAACTCTAAGACGAGAATCAAAATTTATATTTAAAGTGCTTCCGAGGGTCTATTAATTCAGAAAAAAAAATTTGGACAAATATGCAAGGTAAAAAAATTACACGCATTCACAGAAAGCATTATCTAGGAACGAAATATTTTGCAAATCATCATTAAACAATCCAAACTTTATTTTCATGGGGTGACTGGTGACCCAGCCTAATATACATATTTCTTATTTAAATATATACATTAATACACATCACTAGCAATTATTTCATTCCCATTCCACCATTTATATTATTTTTTGCGATTTCGAAATCTCAGATAAAATCTTTAAATCGATGGCAACAAGTTCTTATAATTTAATCAATAATAAAGGCGCAATAAATAACATCAGCTCAAGATTTGCAAACTCTAAATTGTACACGAGAGTTATCGTGCACACCAGCCAGTCGAACGGACATGGCTCAAACAACTTAAGAAGTCATGAAACGGATTTGGTCCCAACATACTTAGGGTCTTAAGTCACTCCTTCGATGCGTTACACTTTTTTTCTGTTCCAAATGCTATATATAATCCTAGACTGTAGAGTGAGTGTATAAAATGTAAATGCTATAAAATTATCTTATCTTATTATCAAACAACTTAAAATAATTATCTTCATACTATTTATGATTTTGTCTTAACCTCAGTGAAAATTTTCATTTAAAAGTCGCCAAAGAAACACTTCATAAAATGTATGAAACATGTGTCATAAAGCACAAATCAATGAAAAATGTGAAAAATGAGTTAACAGAGGACTAATGAGAATTGCTAGCATTTAATTTACAGCCTTCCGTTTGGATTTTTTTCTGATTTATTAACACCATATTGCAAAGGTATGAACGATTTGGGAGTCGGCGAATTGTTTCTGGATAATTAGGGTTCGAATGAGCTCTCAGAAATTCTAAAAATATCTTTTTCAACATGTCTTTCGCCATTTCGGGAAATATAGGTGATTGGATTTTGAAAAATTGGATACTTGACAACTATAAATGTGTTATAGTTCCCGGCTTCGATATCAACTCTGGAAAATAATAAAATAAGCTACCGAAAAGACCGGAGACTTCACCTTTTGGAATTTTGATTTCACGAAAACTTTGATTATTCCAGGATACTGTAACGAGATTTACATTCTGCGTACCACCAATTTTCTAAATAAGTTTTTAACAGATCTCCGACAAAAAAGTTAGTGTAGTACATACTACTCAACTCAAAACAATCTACAAATAACATTTGGTTTACACCACTGCACTAATCTCTACTAAAAATACATGATTTTAAGTTCCGTATCTCGATGATTTCAATTAATTTGATATTCATTTCGATGGCATCAATTCTAGTAAATATCCCTGTACATTTACACACATCCGAGTCTGCTGGGACGATTATATGGGTTCTTGCTAATGAGCGGTCCTTCTAATACAGCTTCGTCCTTGGTTAAATTCAAATTATTTTCATCTATCCAGACGAACGAACATTACAACTTTCGTATAGAAGTTGTGATAATCGAGACCATAAGTTGCGCTTATAAAGACTCCAATGCTAATAAAGAGGTTAGGATTTTCATGCATTAGTATTTGACAGATCACGTGGGATTTCAGACATGGTGTCAAAGAGAAAGATGCTCAGTATGCTTTGACATTTCATCATGAATCGTCTTACAAACGAACAACGCTTGCAAATTATTGGATTTTATTATCAAAATGCGTGCTCTGTTAAGAAAGTTCATTGCGCGCTTCCATTTTATGGTCAGTTTAATCGACCCACTGAAGCGGCTATTCGGGCTATTGTGACTAAATTTCGCACCAAATTTACATTGTTGGACATTAAACCACCAACACGCTTACGTAGAGTGCGAACTGAAGAAAATATCGCAGCTGTATCGGCCAGTGTTAATGATGACCACCAATTTTCGATTCGTCGCCGTTCGCACCAATTGGGTCTCTGTTACTCAAAAACGTGGAAATGCCAAAATTGGACTAAGCGGATGGACCACCTAAGACGCAGCCGCGGTCAACATTTAAATGAAATTATCTTCAAAAATTAAATGTCATGGACCAATCTAACGTTTCAAATAAAGAACCGATGAGATTTTGCAAATTTTATGCGTTTTTTTTTTTAAAAAAGTTATCAAGCTCTTAAAAAATCACCCTTTATTTAGTTGGTTGCAAACAACGAGCAGTTGCGATAATAGGTGGTCGCGATCATCAAGCTCGCACTGTACTTAAAAATAAGCGTTCATAATTTAAAATCCTGTCAGATTGACGGCGAAAACGAGTTCAGCTAGAATTTATACATTACGTTTACATTATATATATCGAAATAAAACTTCATGTCAATTCAAAAAATAAATATTCTTAAATTTATATTTTGTGTTTGTAGCTTTTGCACTTTTTTGTTATAGGGGGAATGTGCATACCAAATATCAAGTAAGTACAATCAGACATATTGAAAAAATATGTTTAAATACTGATTTCGACCAGTTTCAATCCCAACCGATCTACGACTATAAGACGCATTTATGGAAAATCTGGACGTCCCAGCTCCTTTCGATTAGATGATAGCATGCTTTCAACAGACGGACGGACGGGCATGGGTAGATCGTCTTAGAATTTTATGACGATCAACCTCATCCTGGAGGTGGAGGGTATAAAAATATACCCTTCACCATATAATAACCTTTATTCTAGAAAGTCTTGTTAATATGTACATATTTTCAACTGGTCATACTAGGCCTGTTCGATTGGGCTTACTAGCTTAATACTCTCTTAGTTACCGAGTAAGGTGGTGCCAGATTTTTATCTCTGATTTATTTAAATAAATCCCAAGGTTAAAAATATTGCCACTTCATCAAGTTTCTTAATTATATGCTTGTAAGCCCAATCGAACCGCCTACAGTTTTGTACATATGCTTAAAGTTTCAAGATAACGTTTTTTCATAATTGCTACAAACAACAATCAACTGTTTGCTATTTCAGCAAATACAAAACTGCTGTGTCTTTTTCAGCAGAAAATCTGCACTTTCAGCAGACTTTCCGCTTTCTTTTACTGACAAATTCCTTTGACTGTATCGTTTCAAAAAACGAGACAATCTGAGTTCTCCTTTTCTGCTTTCTGTTTTCCTTTACTGACAAATTCCACGTAATGTCGTCGCCCTCTAATGAACCATTAATAAAATGGCCCATTACTTCTTATTTATATTCTCCAACCTAACGTTTAATTTTAGTCATACATACTTAGTTCAGCTGTGATGGGGTTGGGTACAAATTGTATTTTTTTTATCGAATTTCTATCAACTTAGCCAATATTCTCCGAATTACCTTCCTTAATGTTTCCACCCATTTGTGAAGATCCTTAAAGGATGGACAAAGTAAGGAATGCTATTAGCAACTTGTTGCTACTGCCGGTTATTAGAACAAATTCATCGTTAATATATTCGAATAGTTTACGGTTATTGACGTCAAGCAAGAGTTCGGTTTTGGGGGTATTTTCTTACTTAGCCCGAAACACGCAAAATAACACCACATGATGGCAGAACAACAACAACAGCAGCAGTCACGACCGGACGCAAGTTAAATTACTTCCGTTTTCTTTTGTTCGCTCAATGGAGGCTGTGTGTGTGTACAGGGTTTGCGACGGGAGTGTTAGTTTCCGTTTAACAAACATTTTTTAAACAATTTTTTTATATGTAAAAGGAAAGGCATAAAGAATGGCATAAGGAAACTAAAGATGGGGGTGGGGTGGCATGTTGTGGACCATGTTTCACCAAACAACGCCAACAACCACATATTGGCCTTAATTTTATTATTGTTGGCAAGTTGTTAAACGGGGAAAAATGAAGGAAAACGTAAAAAAGCAGAGAAAACGGACGGAACAAAAACGAGCCCTGAATGTAAAGAATGTGTGTGCTGAGGGGCGAACACCATCACCATGAGTAGCCAGGACATGATACACACTCTTCTCCATTCTTTTGCTGGCTGCCAAGCGTTTTCCCTTCAACACGTTTTCATTAGACTTTCATTAATTACATTCCATTCCAGTCCGTCCACGCCATTCATAGCAAACATTGGAATTGATGGTAATAACGTAACAGATACATGTAATTAAAATTGGTTTTCCTATTCGTGGTGTGGCTAATGTGCTGTGTGCGAGTACTAATCCCTTTCTTTCGTATTGTGATTTTTTTATTTCGGGGCCACCGATATCCAAAAAGTAATTAAAAAATGCTGCTTCACAGCCAGCCATCATTAAATGTTTGCTACAGTTTCCCCAAACCCGAAGACCCTCAAAATAATCCACACCCACAGTTTTAGAGGGTAGGTGGTGTTAAATCCCTCAAAACACACAAACACACACACTTCCGGTTTATGTGAATACATAATATGGAATATCTCCATGGTGGTATGCCACCAAACTTCACGCGAGGACTACTTAAGCCCGCTTAAGGGTCTTCTGTACAGCAGCCAACTGCGACATTCAAGTGCCACTTTTTTAGGAATTGAATTCCAAAACAAAATCTCGCCCATTGGCACTCCTTTTTGTGCAGAAGCATGCAACAAACTGAGTGCCAAAAATATGGGGGGAAAAACCTCAAATGAATGAAACCTATTTTAAATATGTCCATGTTAAAATCTAAGCCGATTGAGAGAGGTGGCATGCAAAAACAAGTAAGAAGGCGTTAAGTTCGGCCGGGTCGAATCTTATATACCCTCCACCACGGAGTGCATTCCACAGTACTACCAGCCGATTAAAGGATGTCGACTTTACATAGAAGCACAGTACCGTATTACGAAAATTGTGATATTTTTATGCACATTACTATATTTGATTACTATTTCAAACTATAATGTATACTTATGCGCAAATTGTGAAAGTGAACATGACTAAATATTAGGCGATTGTCAGTCGCCATTAGAAAGAAGCATTTTGAGATACAGACAAAGTGATAAGAAAAGTATAAATTTTAAAGATATCCCCATTCGCCCCATTCTCCGCCCAAATGTACGAATTTCGAAAAAAAACCTTTTTCGAGTCTTCATAGTCAATATGTATACACCGAATTTCATGATTTCAACTTCAGCGGTTTGGTAGGTCCCATTTGTATGCCTCTTTTTAATTATATCCCTTAAAAGTACAAATTACGAAAAACTCCCTTAATTTTACGTGTCTATGCAATTAGAGGGATGGACACACAGAATTTCATGATCCTAGCTGTTGTCGTATCATTGGTACCATATTTTATCCATTTTTGTCCCATTTCGCCCGCTAAAACATTTATTTTCTTTGTGGTGCTTCCAAGCTACAAGAGGAATGTCCGCAACAAAATTTATCTGTATGAAAATAAGAAATTTAATTAATAAGCCAATGCTACGAATATTTGTATACTATATATATAATGTATATATAATGGATATAATACTTCAATTCATAAAGTAAATATAAGGGAGCAATCATAAATACACTAAATATTGGGGGATAGAGAGTGTATTTTCAGCTACAGTCGTTTGGCTGGTTGTATTTCCATCCTATTTTAATTTCAAAAGTATAAATTTTGAAAATACCTTATCTCTCACGTACGCAGTATAAGACAACTTCATGATTCTACCATTTTTTTTCGTAAAAACAACAAAATAAAGTACGAATTTGAAAAAAATATATATCTTTTACGTGGCTATGCAGTCAGAGGAATGTATACACTGAATTCCATGATTCTATCAGCGGTCATTTTGTTGGTACCATTTTTATCCCCTTTTTCCAATTTTGCCCCCTCAAGTATATCTAAAATCTCTTTATTTTACGTATCTACACAATTAGAGGGATGTACACACTGAATTTCATCATTCTAGCTGTATTCGTTTAGTTGGTACTATTTTTATCCCCTGTAGTCATTGTATCCCTTGAAAGTACGAATTTGGAAAAAACGTTTTATTTTTCGTGTCTACACAGTCAGAGCAATTTCATGATTCTAGCTGCTGTCATTTGGTAGGTACTATTTTTATCCCCTTTTTCCATTTGAACCCCAAAAAGTACGAATTTTGGAAAGTTCTTTTATTTTACGTGTCTACGCAATCAGAGGAATGTATATATCGAATTTCACTATTCTAGGTGCAGCCGTTAGGTTGGTACTATTTTTATCCCTTTAGCTTCATTTAACCCCTTAAAAGTACGAATTTAGAAAAGGTACTTTTATATTATTTATCTACTCTATTAGAGGAATGTTCACGCCAAATTTCGTGTTTCTATCTGTTGTTGTTTGATAGGTACCATTTTTATCCCTTTTTGTCCCATTTCGCCCCAAAAAATAAAAATCAGTCTATTGTGCCCTTTTATGCTATAAAGGGAATGCGCATTGCAAATATCAAGTAAATACTAGCTAATATGTTCAAAAAACATGCTGAAATACTCTAAATATTAGGGGTATTTTCAGTCCTTGTGAGGGAAAAATTTTTCCCTCTGGGCCGATTTCGTCCACTTTCAATCCCAACCGATCTACAACCATAAGATACATTTAGGAAAAATTTGAACCTCCTAGCTCATTTCGTTCGGCCGCTATCGTGCTTTCAACAGACAGACAGACAGACAGACAGACAGACGGACAGACGGACAGACGGACAGACGGACAGACGGACAGACGGACAGACGGACATGGCTATATCGTCTTAGAATTTTACCACGACCCAGAATATATATACTTTATGGGGTCTCCGATGAATATTTCAAGGTGTTACAAACGGAATGACAAAGTGAATATACCCCCATCCTGGAGGTGGAGGGTATAAAAAACGAGCAAAGAGAGAGCCCGATAAAGAAAACAGCAATAAAATATACAAAATTTGACTCTTAAAATAAAATGAGCTGCTAACAGTGTTTCTTTGAAATTGTTTCCCACAACGAATTTGCATATCAGTAGAGTTGCCATCCAATTGATGTAAAAAGGGAGAAACTCGACAAAAAATAGCGAGCCAAAATAGAAAGGCGCTGTGTTCGATAAGGCCCAGTACAGCTGATATGCGATTTATATGAAGAACAAACTCTTGATCTCAAGAACACTATTGTCGGAGTCTGACGACGCACCGTGTATTATCAGCGGCAAAAACTCTCAAATTTCATGCGCCCTAATCTCGACTTTACTGATTGAATTTTGCAAAGAACATTCCTATTAAGCATATTCTGAAAGATTTGCCCAATATCTCGGCTAACTTAAGCTGTGAATGCATTTAAAGTTCATAAAGGCTAAAATAGTTGCAAATTTCATCATAAGAGAGGTTATTTTATTGGGATGTATCTCGGAAACAATGCATCGTACTGGAATTTCGTTTAGTTCGTAGAATATAGGAGCTCTTGAGATGTTCTTTTGTATTTAAAAAAGTTTAAATGCGTTTTTGCTTTCCTTTTCACACAGAGGTTTACCTGAAGGTTGAATTTATTCAGTATTGTTAATTTTCTACAGTATATAACTATATTTGCGAGACCGACCGATGCGTCGGCATTTACGAATATTGCTAAACTACTGCCTTATTTATTTATTTTAAAAAGAATATTCTGCTTTTAGCTGCCAACATCGATTTAATTACTGAAATGGTAAAACCTTCTAAGCCAAAAATGAAGCAATACTTTCTTCGGTATTCTCTGTTAATGTATTTAGGAACAATTATTAACAGCATACTTTAGGGATGTAAGGTTTTATGGCATGCGAGTGCATGTAACATTAATCTTAAGTTGAGTATAAAGCGATAATAGCAGTGTGTCATCGATTAAAACATAAAATAATTTTTGTAAAAATATCGAAAATCGTAAAAAAATAAAAAAAATATGTTGGCGTTGGGCGTGGAACTGACAATTTTCATTTAATTGTGGACTCAAATGAAATCACTGGCAATGATTTGTATTCACATATATATTAAAATAAGAAATTTATGGCATTTTTCCTTTTAACTAACATGGGAGGTGGGCGTGGTTCAGGGCGGATTTAAACAAAAAATGTTTTTAATCAAATTTAACGATATAAGGGATGTGTGCGAAATTTCAAGGTCCTAGCTCAATTTCTTCTAATTTTTGCCGCAGCTTATATGGAAATGTTCCACTGTGAGACGCATCAATGCCTGTCAACGACAGGGTAAAAGCCCACATAGCCTTGTTACTGATTGTTACACGAGGATAGATCAGAATGTTTGTAGACAAGGAAGATGATGTAAATATCGAGGGGAAGATCCATGTTTGTCAGAAGACTGTCACAATTTAGAGAACTGGTAAAATATCTACATCTGGCCATAAAGTAAAGCAATCATCGAAATTTCTAAAATCCATGCAATGATTCAGACATCAGTTCATTTTGAACCTCCTATAAGATCATCATGAAAGAGTTGCATATGGGAATTTTCTTCGAAACATCATGGGACCCCGTTTCTACAATGATTAGGGATGTAACGAGGACGAAGTTACAAGAGACAAAAGCGAAAATAGAAGACAACACCTCTTCTCGGAAACATTTCAGAGAACGAACTTTCCAAACTAATGCTAATGATCGTTCCAATTCATTTTACAGCCCAATAGATATCCTTGTTAGGGACCGGACGGAATCCCAATGGCTGGAACTTCCAGACAAGACAGGACCTTTTCTTGGAAGCATTTCAGAAAATGAACGAACGAATTCCCGTAAGGGAGATTCATTTTACCACCCAAGAGGTCTCGTAGGTGTGATGAAACATTCCAGAGATCGAATTTCCCAGACCTAATGAAAATACAAAATCACGTTCGAATCCCCGATTGAGATTCGTTTAATCACCCAATAAGTCTCCTAGATATAATGAATAAAATTCTGGAGGAACTTGAGAAGGTATGTTCCAGCGTAGATGGGATAATTCAATTTCGGTTTGTTATTTCCATGTTTGCGATGGCCCACAGGACAGTCGAAGAAGAGACTGTCCTGTGGGCTCCGCACTATGGCTTGTTTTCTAAAATCCTTCGAACGCACTTGGAAAGATATATTGATTTCTGATTTAATGTGAAGATTTGTCAGTTTCTGCTAAGGATCTTTCTTAAACAGTTGTTTACAGAAAACTTGTATGGATTGTAGTTCGCATGGTGATGAAAACTTGTGTAATAGTCTAGCGCCAATATTTGAAGAGATATGTGGTTTATCCGAGTCAAGAAATGGGAGGTCTACTGTAAACGCGGTTAAAGAAATTGTTGGAAGCTGCGCCATAGCAGGTGAAAGATGGATGAGTAGATCGAAAGAATACTGAGCAATGGTTACACTCGACTTAAGTGGAACCACTTAAACTAATACTGATTGGTCACATATTCTTAACGTTCTTTTGTGATGAAAGCTCCAAAGTGTATTCTGGACTTAATAACAATCTTATTCAAGAGTAATAAATTGATATATCAAAATGATAACGGATTGGATCAAGAATCAGTACTGGACCACAGAACGTAATGTATAGGGTGGACCATTTAAAATTTGAACTACGGATTACTTTGACTTTAAAAGGTAGAATAACATTCATTTGTATACCCTCCATCTCCAGGATGGGGGTATACTAATATTGTCATTCCGTTTGTAATACCTTAAAATATCGACCCTATAAATTATATATAATCTTGATCGTCATAAAATTCTAAGACAATTTAGACATGTCCGCCCGTTGAAAGCACGCTAGCATCTAAACGAAAGGAGCTAGGACGTCCAAATTTTCCAAAAATGTGCCTTATAGTCGTAGATCGGTTGGGATTGCAACTGGGCGAAATTGGTGCAATGGGAAAATTTTTTCCCTCACAAGGACTGAAAATACCTATAACAACCCCTAATATTTTGTTTTTTTCAATATGTCTGCTTGCACTTACTTGATATTGGGTATGAGCATTCCCCCTATAGTATAAACGTGATTCTTATTCGTAGGGGTGAAATGGGACAAAAAGGGATAAAACTGGCACCTCTTAAACGAAAAAAGCCAGGAACGAAATTTGGTGTGTACATCATCTAATTGAATAGATACATAATATATAAGTTTTTTTTTTCAAAATCGTACTTTTAAGGGGTAAAATGGGAAAAGAAGGATAAAAATGGCAACAACCAAACGGCTGCACCTAGAATAATGAAATTCGGCGTATATATTCCTATGATTGCTTAGACACGTAAAATAAAGGGATTTTTCGAAATTCGTACATTAAGGGGTAAGATGGAAAGAGGATAACCATTGTACCAATACCAAATGGCTTGTTTACATTACAGCGACTGCGTAGACACAAAAAAATAAAAGGGTTTTTCCAGTACACACTAAACGACTATGGCTGGAACGATGAAATTCGGTGTGGACATCCCTCTAATTAAGTAGGCATGTAAAATATATAGATTATCGAAAGTTGTACTTTTAAGGGGGTAAACGGGTATAAAAATGGGGTAAACCAAATGGACGCAGCAAGAATCGTGGAATTTGGTGTATACATACCTCTGAAGGCATAGACACGCAAAATAATAAGATTTTTCCATTTTTACTTTTAAGACAGAAATGGTCAGAATCATGAAGTTAGGTTATCTCGCACTGTGTAAGTGAGAGATAATGGATTTTCAAAGTTTATACTTATGGAATTAAAATAGGATGGATGTACAACAAACCAAACGGCTTAGCTGAAATCGCACCCACTATTCCTCAATATTTTGGGTATTTAAGCTTTTTGCTTTCTTATACTATTTACTTTTTGAATTGACTTGAAGTATTTTTTCGATATATATAAAAATAAAATTAGTTTTTAAATAATTTTATTTTAATTGAAAAAATAACATTTTCCTGTAATGTTACTGCGCTTCTACGAAAATCGAATGCAATCCCTTTTTACTTGTTACTTCTATTTTCAGGTTTATGTTTGACATTTGCAAAATGGGACGATATACTCTCGTAAAAAAAGTTGGGAAATATAAAAAACTTACTTTCAAAGTCTTTAACGCAAACTGTAAGAAATTTTTCGAGAAGAGAACGGCCTTCAGTTCAGCGTTCATGAAGTTCATTTTCATCTTGGTGGCTATGTCAATAAGCAAAATTGCCGCATATGGGGTTCAGAGAACCCTCGCGTGACTATTGAGAAGCCAATGCATTTACAAAGAGTCACTGTTTGTTGTGGATTGTGGGCTGTACTGAAAAAATGGGTTGATCGGATGAGTTCCTACCTAGCCAGAAATTTAAAAAAATAATCATCACTTTTTTATAGGCGACTCCCCCTATAGTATAAACGTGATTCTTATTCATAGGGGGTGAAATGGCACAAAAAGGGATAAAAATGGTACCTCTTAAACTGAAAAAATGGGTTGATCGGATGAGTTCCTACCTTGCCAGTCTTGGTAGTGTCCCATTATTAAATAAAACCAGAAATTTGAAAAAATAATCATCACTTTTTTATAGGCGATTCTAATTTAAAATGTTACATGGCCCACCCTATACTTCTTCTACCAAAAGAGTTGATAATCTCTGTAATCATCGTTGCAAAACATATCTAGCAGGTAGAACCACACAGATAAACGAGTGCAAACTTGTAACAATCTGCTCACATGTCCCCAATCATCAGTCTCATTACTAGTCGGAAGAAAGTGGCCATTGAAGATAAAGTTATCCGATCCAAACGCTCCGTAAAGTATTTAGAAGTCGTGAAGACTTAACCGTCGAAGTTCTCACCAGAATGACTTGAAACTTGACTAGAGTGATCAAACCCGAGACCGAAAACCGGGTCAACCGGGTTTTTCATCTGGGACCGCAAATTGTCCTAGGTTTCACATGAATTTCTTATGGGCAGAAGAAAAATCGACGCCGAGAATATATGTGATTATATTTAGAGGTGTTTTCAAGACCGTTTAGCTCACAGACACGATCATTTATCTCAAAAAATGGAATTTTCTTTGAATACCAAAATAATACCTCTTGTTGGAAAACCCTGTATAATTAAAAAATCTCCAAATGATCCTACAGGAATGTTTGGAGTCATTTTCCAAAGATTTCAGTGAATGTGATTCTGACATCAGAACTGACCTATTCCCAAGAACGAGTATGTTGCTTGTGGAATTGCCCTATAATGAATAATTTCCCCATTTTTTGCTGTTTCCAGAAAAACCCGAAAATCCCGGTCCGACCGGTTTTTTATAAAAAGAAAACATGACAACCCGTTTTTTTTTTGAAATCACGGTTTTCGAAAAACCCAAAAACCCGACATTGCAGAAAAACCGGGTTTTTGACCACTCTACACTTGATCCATATCATCTCCAAAAGATAATAGTGCGTTTAAATATGGCGGACAATCCACGGACCCTGGAAGCTTCCGAAGAGATTACCCGACAAGAGTTGTCCGCTCGACACCTATCATATGCAAACAGAATGATTGAAGTGTCAAAATGACGGAGCCCACTTGACCCATATCATCTTCAAACGGTAATAGAGGGGGATTTCGAAAAATCCCATTAAGGATACGAAAATCCTGCGACCTGTCCTATCTACCCATCATCATCATCTTCATCGGTGTAACAATGTTTCGTGCATATATTTTGGACGTGTACTTTTTTATTTCGCAGACTAACAGATTTTACTGGCTGATTGCCATTTTTATGAGTGTTTCTTCCTTCGTCCTTAACATCAGCCACAGTCACAGCAGCAGCAACCGAATTATATCTCTTCTAAATTGTGGCAGGGAATTGGTTTTGAAATTTTCTGGCAGTGGCTTTGGTTGGTTAAATGCAATCAAAATACAAGTGTCATTTCCGGTTGATATTCATTTGCATTTAGTTTATACACAGTTTTTGTGTGTTGTCTTTCCTTCTCTTTTGTCCTCCTTCCCCTTCTCCTTCTCCCTGTTCGTGTTGAATTTTTAGATAAAAACCGACGAAATCTTTTGATATGGTTTTGATGTATCAGTGTTTTCTTGGTTTTTTCGTCTTCTCCTTGTGGCTGTTGTTACATTTTGCCGAGAAACTCATTTATAATTCATGGTTTTACGTCTTCATCTTCTTAGCCATCTTCGAGCTCATTTTGTTTAGACATTTTGTTGCGGGCGTCAACGGGCAATGTGTCTAACGAAAGCAATTCGCCCCACCGTCCCCCAAAGTGGTTGACTTTGGCTTCTAAATAGGAAATAAATTTAAATTTCCAAATACTCTGAACAGTTAAATTCTGAAATGAAATGAATGATGTATTCCTTTTCATCTTAGCCTCCTTGTTTTATCTGGGCCTTGTGGATTGCCGGGTGATCGTTCTTTAGGTTTTAATTTAAAGCAATTAAATGCATTTTGTGAATACAATTTTCTGCTTTCCGCTCGATGTAATCATAATGGATGGCACTTGAAGGTTTCTGTGGCCGTTTTCCCGCAATTTGCATTCCTTTTGCAGTTCAGTTTCGGCGCACAAAAGTAGGCAATGAATTTAGACGCACACTTTTAAGGATTCATTTCAAATGAAATTATATTTAAGACACGCCCTTTAACATGCCACTGAACTTCAGGCAATGGCTCAAAAGTTTAAATGGCGGCGCCTAAAAGTAGACTATGAATGAGATGGAACGACAGTCTAAGGAAGGAATTAGTATTTGTAAAAATTGTCATTGGGACAGATTTAAAACGGGAATTAAATTATATACATTCCTTGGTTTAATTATGGTTTAATTATGACTAATTTTAAAACTCTCTACCTACCATGTGGGTATGAGCAGTGCATATATTTATTTAATTTAAATTGTAAACATTTAAACTGGAACTATGGCATTGTTCCATGGTTTCTCGAGTTTAATTTTGAAAATCTATCTACCATGCACACATTTATTTAATTTATATTTTGACCTAATTCCGCATTAAACCAATTAACGTAAATGCCACTTCAGCAACATTTCAATATTATTTGAATCGTTTCATTGAACACAATATAAATATTTGGAATTAACACTTCACTGCACCCTCAAAAATGTGTATAACAATTACAAAATAATAGAATTGCAATGGAATGACCAAACAACGATACACCCTCAGGGCCAATGTAACCTTCGCATGTTTGTAAACAGCTTGTGAACATTTACATTGGCCATGGCCTCAGAATAGCTCATACAAATTGTCACATGTCTGTCTAGCTGCAGATTTAAAAATGAGTCGTCCTCCCAGCCACCACCAGATTTCAACAGGCCCTAACTGTTCGTCTGCTGGTGCATTGCGATGTGAAGATTTGAGAGAAGGATTTGTCAGAAATCATGAATTTGGAAATGATAATGTCATTTAACTATGTTTCAATGCTCAAAACAAATGCAAACACTCAACAAATACGTACGAGGGCGCACAGTGTAATATTTGCATAGAAATTTCGCACACATCCCTCATATTGTCAAATTTGATGAAAAAACAAACTCACAATCACGCCCGGTTTTATATTCAATTAAAGTTAATTGATAATTCACAAAGAAAAAGTGATTTCGCCAAAGATCGGATAAAATTATTTTGCTTTATTTTTAAGAGCAATCTCTAATTAAAACACATGTTTTATTTAAATTTTGTTTAAATAGCTCGGAAAATTTACCAAATAGAAACAAGTAAAAACGGCGTTAAGTTCGGCCGAGCGAAATTTATATTCCCTCCACTATAAATTGCATTCTACAGAAGCTGTCGATTTTCGTAGAATTGCAGTAACATGCAAATTTTTTTAATATAGCCAAACCAAAGCAAATAAAAATATTGAAAAAATAACTCTATAAATAAATATAATGTTTTTATTATTTCAAACCACGTGTTGAATTTGTAAACAATAAGGGCTTTGATAAACGGCTATAAGGGATGTTTAATCACTAAAAACGAATGTAAAAATTACAATATGATTGGCTATAGATTTCAATTTACAAATACTAACATTTGTTAACCCTTCTTACAATTTCAACAATACAAATGAAATGAAAATTTTAGGCAATTAAATTGAAATATTGAAAATATGAAATACTCTATTAAATGGAAAATTCAATTTCAGCAAAAACGAAAAGTATGAGGAGAACAAAGTTTTAGTATGCTAACATATTCCAGCGAAATCTAACACCACGCTTATGAGGCAAGGCTACGTTTACACTATATAAATCGAAATAATACTTCTATTTAATTCAATCCAAAAAAAAAATAAATATTTTTATATTAAATAATATAAATATATTAAATACCATAAATATTGGTAGATATGGGTGCTACACAGTTGGTTTTATTTCCATTCTGTTTTAATTCCACCGATTTCCATGCTTCTAGCTGCGGTAGTTTGCAGGAACCATTTTTATCCCCTTTTTTCATATTTTACCCCATTAAGAGTACGACCTACAAAAAATGTTAGTTTAAAATTTTTGTTTTACGTGTCTACGCAATTAGAGGGATTTCCACACCGCATTTCATCGTTCTAGTACAATTAGTAATCCGAATATGCTAATTTATAAGAAAACGAATAAATCCCCAATTTGTGTGGGAGGTGGCAAGCCCACTAAAAATAACAAAAATTTATATAGCCTATTTTCACCACCGGTTCAGTATAATCATATTGTGAAAATTTCAAGAAGACCCGTCCAGTAGTTAAGTCTGCTATAAAGAACAAACAAACTTAAAAACACAATATTCATTTTTATATATATAGACACACATGTTTCAAAAAAAATACATTTGAAACCATATATTATGTTATTGCAATTTCCTGGATGAAAATAGAAATGTCTGAATTTTCCCAATTTCAAAAATAATGTTCTCAATGTCAAATGAAAATTTCACAATTCCAATTAGAATTTTAACAGTTTGAAATTCTCAATTTCAATTGGAATTGGTATTTTCTCAATATTAAATGGAAATTCTAAATTTCAATTGGGATTTTCTCAATATGAAATAGAAATTCTGAATTTCAATTGGATTTTTCTTAATTTTTATATTCTACACCTACAGTATAGGGGTGTACTAACATTGTCATTCCATTTGTAACACCTTGAAATATGGACCTGAGACCTTATAAAGTATATACATTATTGATCGTCATAAAATTCTAAGACGATCTAGCCATGTCCGTTCGTCCGCCCATCTGTTGAAAGAACGCTAGCATCTTAACGAAAGAAGCTAGGATGTCCGAATTTTCTACAAATGCGTCTTATAGTCGTAGATCGGTTGGGATTGCAACTGTGCAATCGGTCCAAAGGGAATATTTTTTCCCTCACAGGACTGAAAATGCCCATAATAACCCCTAATATTTTAGAGTATTTAAGCATATTTTTTCAATATGTCTGTTTATACTTGCTTGGTATTGGGCATGCGCAGTCCCCCTATAACAAAAACCTGCTCCATAAAGTGATTCTTATTCGTAGGGGGTGAAATGGCGCAAAAAGGGATAAAAATGGTACCTATCAAACGACAAGAGCTAGAAACACGAAATTCGGTTTGTATATTCTTCTTATTGAATATATACAAAATATTAAAGTATTTGTTTCAAATTCGTACTTTTAAGGGGGGAAATGGGAAAAAAGGGATAAAATGGTACCAACCAAAAGGCTGCACCTAAAATAATGAAATTCGGTGTATACATTCCTTTGATTGCGTAGACACGTAAAATAAGCGTATTTTTCGAAATTCGTACTTTTGG
Source organism: Polietes domitor (assembly GCA_947397865.1). Classification (NCBI taxonomy): domain Eukaryota; kingdom Metazoa; phylum Arthropoda; class Insecta; order Diptera; family Muscidae; genus Polietes; species Polietes domitor. The sequence goes on along the minus strand of OX377618.1, from coordinate 40,766,221 downwards.
TTAATGTGGAAAAAGGGGATAAAAATAGTACCAACGAAATGACCGCAGCTAGAGTCATGAAATTCGGAGTATACATTAGTCTGATTGCGTAGAAGCAAAAACTAAAAGGTTTTTTCCAAATTCGTACTTTGAAAGGAAAAGGGATAAAAATGGTACTTATCAAACGACAAGAGCTAGAAACACGAAATTCGGTTTGTATATTCTTCTTATTGAATATATACAGAATATTAAAGTATTTGTTTCAAATTCGTAATTTTAAGGGGAAAAATGGATAAAATGGTACCAACCAAACGCTGAACCTAAAATAATGAAATTCGGTGTATACATTCCTCTAATTGCGTAGAATGGAAAAAGGGGATAAAAATAGTACCAACCATATGACCGCAGCTACAGTCATGAAATTCGGAGTATACATTACTCTGACTACGTAGACACGAAAACTAAAAGTTTTTTTGGTTTCCAAATTCGTCCTTTGAAGGGATACAATGGGAACAACGGGATAAAAATAGTACCAACTAATCGGCTACAGCTAGAATGATGAAATGCGGTATGGACATCCCTCTAATTGCATAGACACGTAAAATAAAGAAATTTTGGTAGGTCGTACTCTTAAGAGGTGAAATGGGGAAAAAGGGGATAAAAATACCAGCAAATGACCGCAGGTAGAATCATGGAATTTGGTGGAATTAATACAGAATAGAAATACAACCAACCCACTATCTACCAATATTTATGGTATTTAAGCTTCTTTGAAGATATAAATATAAAAATATTTATTTTTTGGATTGAATTGAAGTATTTTTTGGATATATATAGATTAAACGTATTGATAGTCTTGCCTTATAAGCGTGGTATGAAATAATAAAAACGTTATATTTATTTATAAAATTATTTTTCCAATATTTGTATTTGGTTTGGCTATATTAAAAAAATTTACATTTTCCTGTAATGTTACTGCAATTCTACGAAAATCGACAGCTTCTGTAGAATGCAATCTATGGTGGAGGGTATATAAAGTTCGGCTCGGCCGTTTTTACTTGTTTTTAATTTAAATTCTATAATTCAAAAGGAAAATCTCAATATTAATTGGAATTTACTCATTATGAAATAGAAATTCTTGAAATTTGATATTGATTGAAACAAATAAGGGAGTTGTAGACAACTATAAATTATACTTTAAGGTAAACTTAAATTTAGTGCTCGATTTAAGGCTTGATTAGTTTAGCTTTTTTGGCAATAGTCAACATTTAGTCGTTATTCAAATAATTGCCTACTTTTAGGCTTATTTTAAACCACACCATAGAAATTAAAATAAACATGATCCAACTTTGCGCAGTTGCAATTTTCCAATTTGCAGCAGCAAATTTAAATTGCCCTTTGAATGAAAATAAATGACTTTTTGCATTCAATCTCTACAAAATTTTCAATTTTAGCTGCAACTTTGTTTTCCAATTTTTAATTTAGATTTTATGACTTTACCACACCACCCCTCACCATAC